>OY728137.1:2131586823-2133986823 GCA_963277665.1 Viscum album
TTTATTTATTTAATATTATCAGAAAAAATATTCCACAAAAACTATACTTACCTATTGCAATGGTTTTGATAACCATTGGTATATGTACATTGATTTTTTGAGCTATACCAACGGTTTGGGTGGAGCTATTGGCCAAGGTGGACCTATACCAATAGTTTTCAACAAACCATTTTTATAGGTCCAAATTAGTTACCTATACCAACATTATTAGATAAACCATTAAAATAGGTCTATATACATGACCTACACCAATGGTTTTGGCCAAACAGTTGTTATAGGACTAAATTAATGACCTATACCAACGGTTTTGACCCAACTGTTGTTATAGGTCCTATTTCAAGTAGTTACTACAACATATGAAGTGCGTGTAAATTAAGTCATAAATGATACACTTATTATTCTTTTATGGAATGAAACAATTTTACTTCATTTTGGATCTACGGATTCATTTTTATCCTTCATGTTTTCAAGAGCTATTCAATAAATGTCTAGATAATCTAATGTGGATATATCTAGAAAAACATATAGTGGTGAGATCATTTCATTCTATTTTATAACTCTTATCATGTTAGAATCTATGGAAAAAATTTCCAATGAATTTTGTAATCCATATCTTGATGAAATTTAATGTATATTGGGAATGGATTAGATCTCATTATATTCAGCACACATCAAATATTGGTGAAAGTAAATATTAATATATATTTAAAAAATATAATACTACTATAAAAATTATAGGTTGATGATTAATATCATTCGAAAAATTCATTAATGGGGTGGGGGTTGAAACCCTTTGAATAAAAATACCTTGACCAAATGGTTGAATTGAAGTAAGTCATAAACCATGAAGTAATTATCAATGTGAAGGAATAAACAAATGTATTAAAAGAGTTACCTAGACATCCCCTGATCATTGGGTAGATTTATAAATAGATATTATAAAAAGAGCCACACATATCCACATATTTTCATATAGAATGGCCCTGATTGAACTGGATGAGTTATAGAAGTGGTTGATAAATAATTTAGATAAAGTGTTCATATACACAAATACAATACCTATAGCCACAAAAGTGAAAGTTATAATGTAAATCATTGATCATTGTTACTTTTTATAGATTACTATAATGTAAAAATATATATTTTAAATAATAATTATTCCCTTCCAATGATTGATGACTTTTTTTATCACCTATGAGAAGCTAAGTAAATATCAATGTTGGATCATTGATCAAGAAATCATCAACTGAAGGTGAATAATAAATATATTTATAATAGTTTTTTTGTACAGGATATGTATATTATTAAATCATAGTGATGAAGTTCATAATTTATAATACCCCTATAATATTCATGGATTTGTTGAATGTTTTATTCAGAGAATCTATTGAATTTTTTTGATTTATTGATGGTATTATCAATTAATCCAACAAAAAAGGAAAATGAATTGAATATAAATATTTTGATTGAGACATTTAGAATAGACAATATACATGCTATTATCAAAAAGTGTTACTTTTATATATGAATATCTCATTCATGGGGCACATGATCACAAGTGAAATTTTTTTTATAGACCCTCCCAAGACATTTTCAGTTGAAAAATATTATATACCTTTGTGTTTTGTAAGAATCAAAATTTCTCTTGGATTATCTGGGTAAAAAATATGTTTCCATCTAAAATTATCATCATTTTGAAGCTCAACAACTATAGTAACATGGAATGAGTTAATGTATGTATATATAAACCAATGTTAGAAAATAATTAGGGAGATAAAAGGACACTAATTCCTTTGCATGTACTCAAACTACAATCATGTGGAGATTATTTTATGATACAAAGTACTTTTTCACAATTATTTATAGGTTTTAGACTCTTGAAAAAGGTAAAGTGATACTCTATACCTCATGGAAACTATAGACCCATGATATGAATTACCCAAAACATGATCTGGATTTATCTATGTGATCTTATCCTAGAATATTTTGTGGCACAAAATCTATTGTGAGATGGTAGAAATATATAATGATCACAAGGTTTTATGGATTATATTTATAAAAAAGGATCCCAACATATGTTAAATAATATGGTTAGAGAAAATTAAGGACTATTATTTTTATATATATACCATCTACGAAAGGCCAACAAGGTTGATAATTATCAAATAAGAAAATAAAATATTAATCCACCCCTGATGTTGACTGAGGATGACCATATATTCATAGAGATGCAAAGGATGGATCATGAAATAATAAATAAAACTAATATATCCTATATTTACTATGTTATTTTCCAACTATCTATCAAATAGAATATCAAGTGGGAGAAAATGGATGATTTGGAACTTTAGAAAATAGATAAATCAGTAATATAAGATTAGCTTCATGAATTCCATATTCATGAGGATGGTGTGATTTTTTGGGAACCAGAATATATGTTCCTTAATAACTAGTAATTAAGAAGAAGAAATTGGATAATATAGATATCTCATCTTTCAAAATCCATCCTCAATGTACATATATGTAATTTGATGTTTGGACGCAGTTTTGGTCAGATAACACGAAGAATTAAATTTTTTAGTATATATCAAAGTTCAAAGATTGTTAATATGTTAAATTAGAGTTACATAAGACTAATAGGACGATGAAACCTTTTTCATTACACATGTTAAAATTTTAGAACATCACTATGGTCATTTTCATTGGTCATCGGAAGCAATCTATGAAAACAATGTTATAGGGTGGTGGTGGATTGAGTCATGAATACTACCAAATTCATTATTATTGATGATTATTTATCTCCTAAATAAATTATCGAGATATATTTAAATGTTGTGGTGAGTATTATTATTGATCTATAATAAATCATATTTTCTTTTGATCCAACGATCACATCAAAATTTGTGATAAATAATCATCATTAATTGAATGAAAATCAGAAATTTAGTATGGCATATCATCCAAAAACTAATGGATAATATAAAAGGACTATTCAAATACATGAGTACTTTTATATAACATTATAAAATGTATTTGAATATGACTAGATTAATATATCACATTAGTTATCGTCTCATACAACAATAACATCAACTAATGTATTTAATTGGATCCATATGATGATCAATATAAGAATTACCATGAAACTCATACTAAATTGGATAATATTGGAGAATGAAAACTAATTTTTCATAATCTGGTGAGAGACAATAAATTGAAGGATCATTCCATCCAAAAAAATATAATCAGTTCTAGTCGGAAAAAGGGCTATGCTTCCAACCATTATGGGAAATTGGAGTTTGGACTCAGAGACAATTTTTTACTTTAAATATCAACGTAGATGTGATTCATGCAGTTTTGAAAGAAATATAATATTTTCCTAAGGTAAAATGAAAACATTTATATACATGGAATCGTATTATTACTGTCCTATTGGATTAAAAATCCACTAATTAGAGGTCATGTTTATGATGTCTACCCTAAATCTTCCATAGGGATGTAAATTCATGATCACTCATCGGTATTAAATCTGAAGGCAATGAAACTAGATAATGACTTATTGAATGGGGGAGAAGAAAGTGAATATATATTAAAAAATTTAGAAAGTTCTCTGTTACAAGACCACTCACATTATCAATGTGTTATAGTGTAAATATAATTATGATGTTGAGACATGTGAAGTAGAGTAACCAAAGAAACACAAGGACCATATTATATTCATAACAATTAATATAAGATGAAATTGTGTGGTTAAAATTTCAAAATGTAAGAAGAATCCAACAACCAATTGAATGTATATTAAATTTTTTTTATTGAAATAAATTTATTCAACATTATATTATATAGTATTTTATAACTCAAACACATAGAGAAAACAATGATAATTTCATTAATTAATGAAAGTAATTACATTAGTCACCAATTAAACCAATTAAAATTCAAAATGTTAGTAAGGGAAAATATATAATAGAAAATATAAAATGGGAATACCTAAATAACCTTGATCGGCTAGATTCAACCATCTCACAAACAACACTATATTAAATAGAATATTATTACTCCAAGAATATTTTTTGGAAAATTTAAATATGATACCATGATGGTAACTGAGAAATATAATTAATTTTGAAATTAAGTTGTATTTAAAGGGGTAAAGGTCCCAATAAATAGTAATCTTACCATTAGAATTGTAACCTCATCATTAGAAGTGTAATTTTAACAACAAATAATAAAATTTCATATAAATAATATATATAATTGTTTGGTTCATTAAATATAAATACAATAATTTCTAAAACATAAATATCAATATTTATATACTCAATGAAAACATTATAATTTTTTAATAAAATGTATTTTATGTTATTTCATCATAATCATTTATTTAAATTAAAAATTAAAATAAACTATCCTATAAAATTTGTTTGAATAATTTAATCTCATTATTTAAAGGAGAACTTTTTATTTACCCATGGTCTAATTTTTTTTAATTTTCGAATGTAGGATAATTATTTGGTGAATAGTAAAAATACATTTTTTTCTGTAACTGGTGTATATCGAATTAAATCATTCATGATGTAATCATTAAGATATAATTTATTGAACCATATTATATACCAGATCATATTTTATTTGATAAATGAGTCATTTAAATCATATAAACAATTTTTTCATATATAAAAATTACATTCTGAAGTCAAATCTCTAATGTATTTTTGTAAAAAGGGAATTTTCATATTTTTCATCTTTGAAGTTTAGAAAAGTATTAAATCTGAATTATCAAGTATATTAATGTCCTAAAACATCTATAGATTCTTTATTTGTGATTTATTATATATAAAATTTCACTATTAAATTTTTTACCTTTTATGTATTATTTTTATTCAGTATTTTAACACATAATTTCCCCTCCCCTCAAGTATAAATATCCCTCCTCCTTTTCCTTGGAAAACCACTCCCAAATCACTTATCAATTCCAAATATATTCCTAAATTGTAAGGACACACCCTTAAACATTACAAAATCATGAATTATTTAAATAAATGACATAGAGTATCTTTTCATGTTTATAGATTTAGTGAATTAGGTCAATACCTATACATAACAACTTGAATATTACATATAGACACTTCTAATCACTATCCATTTTTTAATAATAAACAAATTGTTAAAAAAAAAACCTGTATAGTTTAATGTATTAGACAGAATGTCTTTTTCTTGATCCCATCCTTGACCCTATTAATCTTTAGATCCAATGAAAAACTTTTCCATAACATGGGATGATCATAAAAAGCCCAAAAATAGTTATAAATTAAAGAAAAAAACATTAGTCCATCAATAAATACAAATAAATTAATTTATAATTGTCAATCACACAACATATTCACATTAACATACCTCATGAAATTATAAAATTTATTAGTTTCACATTTAAATAATAAATCATAAATGTTTCTTGTGGCATCAACTCCATACTTATATTGTAGCTTTCACTACTACATAGAGAGTTACGTTTGGAATACCCATCACGATATATTTCCTAAATCTCATAGGAGAAACATTAATGATTACCTCGGTCACATTTTCCAATTCATTGGACATCCCTATTGGTTTCACCCACCCTATGTTTATCATAGAACCAGCTGTACATGTAAAAAATTCCCAAGAACTATAACATAATCCTAACCCATAAAACAAAGTTAATGGAACGATAACACTTCCATATTGAAATACAAATATATCATTACTTGATATTGACATAATCAATGCATTCTGAAAATTATTTTTAATACCAAAATATGTTAAAATGGAATATTTTATTTATTTTAGAAAAAATACTATGGCTTGTTATGGAATACAAATATCAAATAATATTCGCACCAGCAGAAAAGTCATTTTCACCACGTACGTTCAAAAGAAAATTTTCTTTTCTCATTTAGTAAAAATATAAAATGAAAAAATATTCTATTTTAATGAAATGAAAATAAAAAGGGGATTATACACCATATAAAGTAAAGTCACATATCAATCAAAATATGCTTCAATGAAAGAAATTGATACGAAGTCCCTTACAAAATTTCGGCAGCAGAACATTGTTAAATAAAAATTCAAAAAATGTGTTGATGGGTAAGAAAACCATCTCCCAACACTTGGAAATAAAATTTATAACAATAAGGATATATAATAACTTTTAAAACAAATATGAAAATGGAAATTAAAATGTCATAACATAAAGATGTCTTTGACATAAAGAGGAGGGTGAAACGTCCCCTTACTATGAGTCCAACTAGTCGCATATGTTCATATTTCATCATGAATAATAAACCTATGTTAATTTATACTTTCATAAGAACATTTTTAAATATTATTATTACTTTTATATCACATGTTACCACATTATAAACATTACATAATTATTTAAGTTAATATAAGTCATTTGGTCGATATTAGGTACTTGAGTAAAAAATGAACTTGTTTTAATTACAAATTGTCCATGGGGTCAAATGCCAATTATCTCCACAATTATATTTATGATTTATATATCATATATATCCAGTTTATTAATTTATAATAGTACAAAACATTTTGGGGTAAGAAATGAAATGCACCGTTAATGGAGACGGTAAGTCGTACGTACACATAAACACTAATTTCAGTTATTTTTCATATTTAAATAAGTGAAAAATAAATAATAAATAGGTATATTATAAATACATTATAATATAAATGTTATATAGGTTATAATTTCAGTAATTCCATCCTTTATACATTCTATGTATAGCACGAACGAGTCATTTCACATTGAAGGGGTGGTAGTCCATACTTTTTAAAATGAAATTATCGTATTTATACAACATGAAAAGAATAAAGGTATGTTCTAAATTAGTATTTAAAAATCATATAGTTTAATTAAATAACATAAATGTCATATATAATTATAGTTCTATCATTACGTACCACATAAGAGTTGTTAAAAGATGATTGAACAATCATTGTTTTGTGAGGGTGTAGTTCACCGCCTACTGAAACAGTATGTTCTATACCCATTTGATAGAGGTGTGTGTAAGTGTAGTTATAAATAAATTTCCTAAATACACCAATTATATTTAATATAATTGTTTTTTTATAAAATAATAGAATAAAGCGTGTTTTGTGGTTTTTAAAAGAAAATTAAAAGAATAAATATTGATAGTGGACATTACCTCATGTTAGATAACTCTTTTTGATTTATGATAAAATTACTTCTTTATTTGTCTTATACCCTATTTTAGAATTATATGTTGAATATAGCGTTGTTGGGAACTTATTTGGGTGGATTTTGGATGATCCAAGTGGGATTAAGAGGTGTGAGTAAGGGTTACAATTGGCGTCCTTTTATAAGAGGTAGGAGGGGAACTTTTGAAAAGACTGAAAGTATTATTTAATTGTTAATTGATTTTAGAATTATAATATAATAAAAGTGATATATTTAGAATATTAGTTGATTATGGGTCTAAATACTCTAATCTAATTGGTTTTAGTCATGTTTAGGTCATAAAATTAACCTTATCTTTTAGCTTTAACCCTTGGTAAACTTATTTAATTTTACTATTTTTTATCGTATAATCATATTATATGGTTACCATAGTTACTATAAAATTACAAGAGAACCAAAATTTATTCATTAATGAAATTTTTAACATCATATATTTTATTTGGAGGAATCTTAGTTTTTAGGACTACTATATCATTTATGAAAATATTAATTGTTTTAAATGCTCATTTATGTCTTGTTTTTATACAATTCATATCAATAATTATTAAAAATCAAAAACAAAATGATTATTTTGAAAAATCGTCATTAATTTATATATTAAAAATTAATAATCATGAATAAAATTTCTGTATGACATATAATATTTCAATATAAATTAATTTTAAAATTTATAATATTATTTATTTAAATCTTTCATTAACAAGGTAATCACTACATAACCATTGGGTTATATATAAATTTATTTATTGGATGTATATGAATTGTAAATAAAGTACTGTGATGTAGAAAATCTATTTATCTTTATAATTTCTATTTATAGTAAAAGATATCAATTATATAACCACATATAAATATTTTTTTACTAAAATTTACAAGTTTAGGTTATATTTTCCTTAACATTAAACTAAAAGTAATTAAATTTAATTTTCACACACATGTGGCTCAACAGGTTCCTATGATTGACCCAGGGATTCGCTTGGTTGGAAATATAAAATCCAATAGGGTTAAGATATGTGATAGGATTATTTAATATAATTATAATATTCTTTTATACCCTTATTTACCAGATTTAAACATTAACTATGATAAATAAAATATTTTCTAAAGTTACTATTCAGATTGCCTAAAACATGAAGGTAAATATTTACACAATTTATACATCCTGATTAAAAATATTTAATCCAATTTATATATTAAAAATACATGTGTTGTAGAAATTTATTTAAAATTAATTCTCGTTGCCAACAACCAAAAAACATGTTTTTACAAAGTAAAAACTACCAAAAGATTGACCGGTGTTGACGTACAATTTCCAATTGAAATTACTTCCAATAAATAAAATTGGATTAAATAAAATAATATATTAAAATTCAATGTTAAAATCAATTAAAATAAAAATATAATCATTTATATTAATTATATGAAATTATAGTTTTGACATAAAATGCAACAGTTTTCACTATTCATTAAAAATCAACTTTATTGGATAAAAAGAAAAAATTACACAAAGAAAATTTTCATACCCCAGTTATAAATAATATATTTATTTTTTCAAATGGAACATATAAAAGATATAAAAACTATATTTAAAAATTTTTCTCTAACAAAAGGTGGTAAATCGACCTTTTAAAGAATATTAGAGTATTTCAAGCATAAATTTGCATTCATTCTTATTTTAAGCTTCTCAAATTTATTGTATAAATGTAAAGAAATTTAAAAAAAATATGTGTAATCATATTTTAGTTAGTTATGTTCATTCCCAGAAAGTAAATTAATTTCGGTTTACTACATTTTAAAATAATAATAATATTATTTTATTTTTTTCCTATAACTCAAAGTTGTGTGAAACATATGATTTCAATGAAACCTATTATTTCATGTTGAGTACACTATCGATAAAAGTGTCCTCTCTAAATTAAAATTAATATATTATTAAAAAATATTAATAGATATAAAAATCTATTATTCTATAAATACCTGGGTCCTTACATTCTTCCCTGTTATGGAAATTATCTACGTGAAATTTTAGAATTAGGAATGGAAAATTCATTGAAAGTCCCACATCGTAAAAAGAGACAATAAAATTATCAGTTTGAGAGAATGAATGATAATTAAAAAGGTCACCCATGATAACACATGCTCAGTTTAAGGACGAAAAAAATTTATATAGAAGAGAAACTAACCATTGAGTTTTGATAGAGAGTGATAGAAAGCATGATTAGGAGAAATTTAGCCACTAGAAAATCACAAACATGTGTTGTGTTAAACGATTTTGACCAAAAACACATTTTATCCAAATTATGTTTGGGAATCACATAATCCAAAAAAACCATTTTTCACCAAACTATGAGTTTCCAAGATGAGATGGTCACATCAATATTTCAAGAATAAACTTCTAGAGAATCACATAATTGAAAAAAGATGAACTACCCATTTCCCATGTATTAAAAAATTAACTAAAACTAAAATGGTTAGTATGAGATCAGATAATCCCAAAAAAGTAAATCTTTTATAAAATTAAATAATACTATTAATCTCTAAATATTAATCAAGTAGTAATAAAATTTAACAAAGACCATTCAATATAAAATTTTCCTTAAAATTATTCAATATAACCCAAACTATGATTGTGACCCAATAATTTGAAAAATTTAATCACATAGTCTTCCATAGTAAATATTTACATTTATCTCCAAATAACATCGACTACTATTAAAGTTTCATATTAAATTTAAATTTACCTAATCATATATTCTTTATGATAGGTTAATCCTTTCCATACAATACATAAATCTATATATGTCCAAAATAAAAAATATATATATTTTTTTCAAAAATAAATTTTAACCATTACTCCACAAATAAAATACTATAGTATTATAAATTTCATATTCATAGTGTTCTCCAAAAGAGAGACCATATTCCAAAATAACCTTTATCACATAGTCTCCAAATCATTTTCTTATACTAAGGATATCCATTTGATAAAATAGAAGTTCCCAAAATTGACTTAATCGTGATCTGTAAAATCATTTAACTAAAAAAATTAGTCATAATAACGAAGTACTTCACATAATTTTAGTGGTAACTGATAAATACTAGTCTCACATTGGTTGTAGGTTCAATTCCCCCACATTATTTCTACACCAGAGGTTGCCACATGGTCAGCGTGTTGTCCTTTTTCAAACACTTTTTTATTATAATAACATTAAAAAATGAGTTAAAATATTCAAAAATAGACATAAAATATTTTATCCACAAAGGTTATCTCATTCCTCACAATTTTCAAACAAAAAAATAATAACCCTTTATTGCATCAAGTTGAAAGATCATATGAACCCTAATAATTATATATATCTATATTAACAAAAGATAAGTTTTCCTTTAATAACTTTCACCCATGCCAAACATCTCGGTTACACAAACTAGAAAAATTATTCCAATGTAATCCTATAATTTATACATTTGAACATATAATCGTCTATAGATCCAAAATAACTCTTCAATTCCTAGTCATTTTAATCATTGAACATACTACATGATCATTTATCCATGTTTTCCGGTATTACTATTTTATAATTCTATCCATAAAAATATCATGCATAATGTGCTATGATTTTAGTAATGTCAACACTTGATCTAATAAATAATTCCAACCCTTCCTAGGTCATTTTTAGCTTCCTCATCATCAATTTGAATGGAACTATTAATTAGTAATCAAATATTTGTATGATCCTACTGATCCCATTCCTGAACATTATTCATAGGACTTCTATTTGTATAATGACCATCCACACAACATTTATAAAATTCAATGGATCCATTATAAAGACCATTTTCCCATTCATAAATTTAAAATGATTTTTCTTTATTCCATGGTAGGATATTTATTTATGAACATCATTACCACATTTAAAACATCTTCCCATCCCTTTGATGTATTTTCCTCGGTGTTTTTCCCATATCCTTAACACATATGTTTTTAATCTACAGACATTTATGATTATTAGCTGACCTTAGATTGGGATTAGTTTCTCGCCTATATGATTCCTTAGAAAAATTAACAGGATTCATGTGGCCAATCATGACTCATGATAGATGGTTTAGAATAACCACAAGAGTTATCATTGTAGGAGTCATTATGTTCAGTTTCTCATTCAGAAAACCACCACAGTTTCCTTTGCATTCACTGTTTCGTTGCTTCATGCTAGATCCATATGTTTAATGAAACCAAAAAGGCCAGTGTGAGTATAACAGTAAAATCACTATATAATATCTTATGAGGTGGGTAAATATATATGATATAATTATTCATGTTATTTTAAACTCATTCAAATTATCTTAAATAACTATGACTCTTTCTGATATGCTAACTATTATGGTTATGTAACTTTTGATTAAATAACACCCTAACCTCCTATTATATCTAAACCGACTTCTTATACCAAATGTAAGGACCCAGCCATAGACATTACATAATCGTGAATTTAGTTAATAATTCAAATTTGTGATATTTATGTTTTAGATATTTATAAAATTATGTCATTTCTTATACATAGCAACAATAATATAACAAGTAAACATTTATACTCACTCTTTATTTTATTCATTAGAAAAAAACAATTAAAAAATAAATAAGTCTAGTTCCATATTTTATACTACATGAATATTCCATAATACCATCTATGACTCTATTCATCCTTATGTTCCATGATAATAATTTCAAAAACATTTTATGATCATAGAAATATCAGTAAGGGTTATTCAATAATGAAATAAAACATTAGTCTATCAATATAAAAAAATCAATAAAATCGTACATATCAATCTTAAAACATATGCTTTTTTAAATACCTCAAGAAATAATATGATTTATGAATAGAATATTGAAATAAAAAATCATACATGTATCTTGTGGCGTATATTACATAATTATATTGTATCTTTCACAACTACATAGGGAGTTACGTTTGGAATACCCACCATGGTATATATTCTAAGTCTCTTCATAGAAACATTAACATATTCATCTCTCATAATACCCAAGGAATTGGAGAGCTATCACAGGATAAACCACACTAGGTTTTTCATGGAACCACCTATATACGTAAACAATTTCCAAGAACCATAACATAATCATAACACATAAAACAAAAATAAAGGAAACATAACATTTCAAAACATCTATCAAAATATAACATTTCAATATATTGATATAATCAATGCTTTCTCAAAACCATTTTCAATTCCAAAATACATAAAAATATTATATGGTATTTAAATTTCAATTAAAAATACTACTAATTGTTAAGGAATCCAAATATCAAATAATACTGAAGGTGGCAGAAAATTCTTTGTCACCATGTATGCTAAAAAGAAACATTCCTTTTGATTTTTAGTAAAACACTTCATAGAAAAATTTCCATTAGAATGAAATGAAAATTTAATGGGTTTTATACAGTATATAATATAATTTTGTGTAAAAATCAAAATATGCTTCAATGGATGAAGATTTAGACAATTTCCCTTATAAAAATATGGCATCCTAACAACGTTAATTTAAAATTAATAAACTGAGTTGATGGGAGAGAAAAGTTCCTCTCATAACCTAGAATAATAATTTATAGCAATAATGATATATAAGAACATATCCAGCGATACTAAAATGTAATATTAAAATTCATAACATAAATATGCCTTTTACTAAAAGAGGAGGGGTAAAGGATAACATACATTGAGTCCAACTCGTCATGTATGTTCCTTGTTCTTCCTGAATAATAAAAATAAGTTAAGTTTTTATACTTTAATAAGGATACTTTTTATGTTTATTAATGTTTTGAACCACTTAATACCATGTTATAAACATTACATAATATTCTATGTTAATATCGATCGTTTTTTCGATATTTGGTACATGGGTCAAAAATGATCTTGTTCTAATTAAACATTGTCTGTGGTGTCATAATTCCATTTTATATAGAATTATATTCATGATTATGATGTCATATATATCATATAAATCCAATATATTTATGTATAACAGTACATAAAATTTGGAGATAAAAAATGAAATGCACCGTTAATGGAGACGGTAAGTCATACGTAAGCATAAAAGCTAAATTATTTTCTTTTTCATATTAATGGGAGTAAAAAATAAATTATACATGTATATTTTATAATTATATTATATCATCTATGTTATATATGATACATAATTTCATTAATTTCATTCTTTATACGTTCCATGAATAGAACGAATGATTCATATTGCATATGCACTTTCTCAAATGAAATTTTTGTATTAATACAACATGAAAAGAATTAAGGTATGTTCAAAATGTTAATTATAGAATAATTAATTAATATATAATAAATATATTATATATAAAATATAATTAAATTTTCATCGTATTGGAATCTATAATAGGATGTAGGAGAATATTGAACTATCATCGTTTTGTGGGGTAGAAGTTTTCCATCCAAAAAAACATTATTTTCTATACCTGCTAGATGGAGGTGTGTGTAAGTGTTGTTCGAAATACCACTCAAAACAACAACCGAATATAATTATGATACTTTTTTTATAAATTAATTTAATAAAGAGATTTTGGGGGTGGAGAAAGAAAATAAAAGAACGGATCTTCAGAGAAGACATTGCCTCAAGTCAGGTAACTCTTTTTGAGTTAAGCTAAAAGTACTTCATTAAATAACATATTCCCAATTAATGGAATCATGGAGGAATAAATTGATGTTTGGAGCTTATTTGGGAAGTGTTTGGATGATCCAATGGGGATTGAGATGTGTGAGTAAGGGTTGAAGGAGATGTCCTTTTATATGAGGAAAGAGGGGATCTTTAAGAAAGTGTGAAAGTATTATTTTATAATTATTTGATTTTAGAATTTTAATAACACAAAAGTGATATATTTGATATTAAATTTTAGTATGAGTCTAATTATTCTTATACCATGGGTTTTAGGCAATTTTAGGAAACAAATTTATCCGTATCTTTTAGCGTTAACAATTAGTAAAATTATTTAACTTTAACCATGCCTTATTGTAGATTCATAATATATGGTTATCCAAGGTAATATAAAATTACAAGAGACCCAAAAATGTATCACTAATGATAATTTTAATATCATATTTTTCATTTTTCTGAATTATCAATTTTTAGGACTATTATATCATTTAATGTAACATTATTTCATTTAAAAACACATTTATATCAATTTTTTATAATATTCATATCATGAATTTTTAATGATCCATAATGTCTTTATTATTTATAATATCATTAATTAATTATAATATAACAATAAATAATAATCTATAAAATTATTTTATGACATAAAAACATTCAAAATAAATTTATTTTAATATTTATAATATTATTTTTTGTAAGCAGTCATTAATAAGGTCATCACTACATCAACATTTTGTCAATAATAAATTTATTTATTTGAAATCTAAATTTATAAATTAAATAAAATTATTTATGAAATTTATTTCTATTTTTATTTACTATCTATACTCAATGATATCACTTATATAACCCCATATAATTTTTTTACTAAATGATAGAAGTTTAGGTTATATTTTATATAATATAAAATTACAAGTAATTAAATGTCATTTTCACCCCCATGTGGCACCTTGGGGTCCAAAAATCAACGTAAGGATTACCTTTTTAGGAAATGTCTCATCCAAAATGGTTAAAAAATGTGTTAGGGTATTTTAATATTAATATTATTTTATTTTTACATTCAATTACCAGATTTACCCTTTAACCATAGTACAATAATAATTACTATTGTTAAAATTCAAGATGTCTAATAATAAATTGTTCTTATTTACACAATTTTGACATCCTGATTTGAAAAATGGAATCTTATATTCCAAATTCAAAATACAAAAGTTTCAGACATTAATTTAAAATTATTTCTCCTTGTTAAAACCTATATACATGTTTTTAATACAAAAGTACTACCAAAAAATTGAAATGTGTTTCTGTCCAATTTTATATAAAATTATTTATAATGACCATTAATGGGTTAAATGATAAAAATATAATATAATTACACATTAAAACAGATAAAAATGATAATCTAATCATACAAATAAATTATATGAAAAGACAATTTTGACTTAAAATGCAGTATTTTTCATTATTCATTAATAATAAACTTTATCTGAAAAATTCCAAATAACATACCCAAAGTAAATATTAATGATCAACTTCTAATGAATTAGTTTTTTTAAAAGTAATGTATAAAAGTGGAAAAACTAGATTTAAAAATGGTTATCCATCAAAATGCTGTAAATTGATGTTTTAAAGAATATTACAGTATTTCCTAATAAAAATCAAATTCAATATTATTTAAATTATTTATAATTTATTGCATAAATGCAAAGACATGTAAAAAATATTTTTAATAATAATTTAGTTAGTTATTCTGATTTCCATTTATACAATGACTAAGCATTAACTACCATTTAAAATAATTATAATAATATATTATTTTTTGTTATAAATAAAAGTTGTGTGCTACATAATATTTTAAAGAACCTTGTTGTTGCATGTTCAATACACTATTATTTAAGATCCCTCTTAATCATAATATTCAAATCTTATGCATTAATATTAACCTATATGAAAAATTATAATTCTATAAATACATAGGTCATTACAAAATTCATTCAACAAAACCATTATAAACAATAAGTATGTTCTATAGAAAACCTTATAGATTAATAAATGAAGTAAGTTTCCATTAAATGTGGAAAAACTGTAAAAATTGTTTGTTTCTATCAAATCTTCTCTCATTTTTTTCTTCTTATATCTTTTTTCAAATTGATTAGAAAAAATTATATATTTATTTATTAGGATTTATGTTAGAATTATATTAATTATGTTAACCTAATGTATAAACTATTTTTTTTTTGTATTTATATATTATACCTCTATTTATCCTCCTTTGGAAAATATTCTTGACAATGATCAGTTAACCGCTAATGGGGACATTACAAATTTATTTACTCAACACAATATTTATGTATTTATATGATAAATTATTAATGATACATACTGTTTAAATTTTATTATTCATATTATTAGGAAATTATTTTTATTTATGTATATTTCTGATGCTTTCGCTGGGGCATGCACATCTATCTTGTTGATGGACAACATGCACGGTTTTGTTTCCCGGCATTCCCACTTTCCAATGTTGGGTGGCATCCGTCCCTTTTTTCATGACGTTTTTTCCATAATCAAAACGAGATTATGGGATGTCAGTTCTTCATTCCATGGATTCCTCCTCAAAACTTGTCTCCTAGTCTGTGTCACCCTTATAGATTTAAGATGAGGTTCATGAAATTCATCCCAGTTTCATATCTTCATGGACACTAGTTAATTGTATTTCTTATGTCGGGACATTCCAAATGGTCCTATTAGGGAAACAACCTTCAGTCAAGGGAGTTGTCATGTTTGACAACACTAGAATCTCTGTATGCTGGGACACTGGTGAGTCTTGGTTTCTTCCCCTTATTATAGGTCTTCTTGAGGGCACAGAAGCCCGAGGCATGCCACAATAAATGCATTGAATTTTACGCCATAGGCATGTATCTGAGGTTTTCTTTAACTTCATGTGTTTAACATAAAGTATGAAATAGGATTAACGTTTAGTGGAGATGTATCAGACTAATCAGAACACTGATTATATTGGACCAGATGGTTGCAACCTCTAAATAGAACACTGATGTTGGGGCAAACATATGGTTACCTTATCGATTGTTGTTAAGAGGAATGGGGAATGAGGTGGCATGATCCCATCTGGATATGGCAGATCGGTTAAGAATCATAATGGATGAAAGATGGTGTAATTAAGTGGATGGAGAATGAGATGGGGTCATCTTGATGGAGAAAATTATGTTAGGAATGGGAATCGAAGAGACTTCTTACATATCCCCATGGTAGGGAATCAATGTCCTCGTAGTTCATCTCACGACAACTTACCACCTATTGGGAATTTCAACAGCATACAAATGGATGGGGTCACAACGGATTACCACTGGATAGGGATGTCAATGCCTTACCGCTGAATGGGGTCACAACGGCTTACCGCTAGATGGGGTCATAATGGATAACTGTTGGATAGGGTCACAATGGATTTCCACTAGATGGGGATGTCAATGAAATACCACTGAATGGGTTCACAATGGATTACTATTGGATGGGGTCACAATGGCTTACAAGTGGATGGGGTCACAATAGCTTACCGCTGGATGGGGTCACAACAGCTTACTGCTGGATCGGGATGTCAATGGCTTACCACTGGATGGAGTTGAACCTCATGAAGGCTTCCTACGTACCACGTCTAAGAGACATGTATCGAAGCCCACATTGATCAGGATGGGGTGTGAACCGATGTGAAGTTGGATGGGACTTCTATGTGTTGTGTTTGAACCTCAATGAGGCTTCCTACGTACCTTAAAATATCAAGGATAAAATTCTATGTAGTTCAAGACATCAGAGAATTTGGATCTTACACTCTGAGGCTGCCTTAGATGTTGGAGAACTGTTGTTAGGTTGGTTGAGACCAAAGGATGATGGGCTTGATCACCAGGGAGGCTTCCTATGTACCTTGACATGTCAAGGATCAAAGGCCATATAGTTCAGAATGGGGTTGGGTAAACTGACATGAAGGGGGTCGGAGGGACCAAACGGTGGTGGCATTGAACCTCAGGGAGGCTTCCTAAATACCTTTACTCGGCAAGGATCAATGTCCTTGTTGTTCAGAATGGGTTTGTGTGAACCAATGTGAAGGGGGATGGAGCGACCAATGGGTGGTGGACCTGAAGCTATGCGAGTCTTTCTAAAAACCATATCTTGGCATGTATCAAAGTCTACATTGTTCAGAATGGGGTGTGCGGGACTTACACTTTAGGCTGCATAGAGGGGATTTCAAAGTCCATGTTTCCATTAATCCCACGTGAGTCATGCTTGTTGTGAGAAACAAGAGGAATAAAAGGCATGATGATCACGTCATGAATGGTGCGTCTTTGGAATGTTGAAAGGGTGATTATTCGTGGTTAGTGGCCCAAAGAGGAAACAAGGGCTTATGCCTATTTAGCAGTTCATGGTGAGGAAGATTGGGACATACTTCAGGATGGAGGACCAGATGGTGACAAATCCTAGAATGATATGAACTTGGTAATTAGGAAGTTAGGAGTATGGGTGCTACCTTCTGCATGAAAATCTAGGGGATATCACAAGGGTAGTTTCCCTTTCCCTGCGAACAAATGCTGCTCTAATATAGAGGATCTCATTCCATTTGAGTAATGGTCTCACTCTTGTGGAGACAAGTAGGTGTGCAGAATTTCCAAGGTGGGGGAACCCCATGTTTGACGCACAGGGCGTGGTCATGTTTTAACATCAGGTGTTGTGGACGATGGGGCTTGGCAGTTTAACGTCCTACTCCTTAGATGAGTAGGATTCACTCTGAACAACTAGGAATTACATAACTGATACTGGTTTACCATTGAGGGAAGGAGGGCATTGGTAATTCCATGGTTGGTGGTGTCAAGAGGTCATCCCATTTGGGTTCCACGTTATCATGGATATGCGAATAAGAAATAGTCATTAGAGTTCCAATGAGAAGAAGAATGAGGTGAAGAAACCCAATGGTAAGTATTGTCCAAGGGAATATGAAGTTACATCATACGAACCTAAAAAGATGCATGAGAAAAGGAGTTGCGGAGCAATGGGGTTCAAATGAATCCTTGTGAAGCTCCTGGGCTCCATGAAGTGGAGGGGCTTCGTAAAGGAATGTTCTTCGCGAAGTGATGTTTCTTGGTCTAGTCATAGGGGATATGTGAATATGGTAGGAGCATCAAGATGTGTAAAGGTATTCACAAAGAAATTCCTCACAATGTAGGGGTGCCTCACGAAGAAATTTTTCATGATGTAATGTGCTACGTGAACCACATCAACCCTCCCTTAGCATGTGGTCCATGTATTTGCAGAGGGTGTTTCACAAATAATAAATGCTTCATGAGGACCCAAGTCCACAAGGGAATCTCCTTCCTTCACATAAGCCCACGGGCTTCACGAAAGGCATCCCTCTCGGAAGAGCGGTTCAACTAAACCAATGGGGGAGACACTTCTCAAAGTAAAAGTTCCTTGAGGAGCTCATGGTTGGCAGAGCAAGGAGTGATTTACGATTTGACAGATCATAATGTTAAAGGTTGAATGATCGATTATTTGGGCTCGAGAAAAGCCCTGTATTTATTAGTAAGAGCCTCCACAATGAAAATCTCTCTCGGTGCGAAGAAAGATTTTTCTCTACAGTGGGCTCACAAACTTCAAAGGGGTTCGCGGGGCGTCCCCCCTCCTTGATCAGTGGTGGAATCGTGAATAAAAAATGAGTTTACAGTTTGGACCTCCACCTTTCTGAGCTCTGGGCTCGCAAATTTCAAAGGGGTTTGTGGGGCATCCTGCCTCCTTGCTCCGCGACGGGCATGCAAATGTTAAATGTGTCTGCGGTGCGGCCTACCTCCTTGCTCCGCGTTGGGCTCACAATCGTCAAAGGGGTTCACATGGTGTAATGCCTCCTTGATCTATGGTAGGATAATGAAGGTCAAAGGCATTCATGGGGAATCTTGCCTCCTTGCTCTGTAGTGGGCCCACGATCACCAAATGCATTCACAGTGCGGCCCGCACCCTTTCTGTGCTTCCAGCATGGTCCATGGGGCTCCACAAAAGGGCTTCGCAAGGTAGCCCCGAAGATTCCCATCTTGTTCCTCTTTATCCCAACTTTTGGCCTCAAAACATTGCCCCCCCCCCCCACAGACATAGAGCTGAGGATAAATCAAGGGAAATTTTTTTGGGTCAATCGCCAAAATCTCTCAGCCATCTGTGAAGCTGTTACGCCAAGAAGGCTCGTGAAGCAGATAAGAAACATGCAGGATGAGCGCGCCGCAATGCTAGGTGAGCATGGATGTGCTGCGAAGCTCCTAAGGTCATTGACTATAAATAGGTGAGTTGACCACTCCTTTTACTTTATTTCCTAGATGAATTTGTCTTGTATCACTCATGATTTGTGGAGATCCACTTACTCCATGCGTTCTCTCTGTGAATCAGGGCTTCATCTTCATGGAGCACAGCGAGTCTCTGACTCCGTGGTAGCACATAGTGAATTTCTTTGGAATTTCGAGGCATGGATTCGTTTAAATTATTCTTGAATGATCCTCATGAAATTTTACCATGAATGTGCTTCATGAACCAACCACTAGAAATTTCCAAACATAAAATTGAATGGCTCATTAGGAGGTCTCCAGGGGGATCTCAAGGACGCTGCTCGAAGGGAGGAGATATAGAATATCTTGGTCCTAGTGGAGTTTAAATGGAACCATTATTATCAATGGCTCATTGGTGGAGCTACTATCTGAGATATAGAAAAACTATCTAATTTTAGAGTACCTGGCATTGTGTGGATCTTGGCTGAGGGATGACGTCTTCATTCTTGAAACAAGTAGAGATGAGCCAACTTATTGGTTCAAGAGTACGTTGTGTTAACACCAATGGTTTAGGGTGGCTGAAGGCCATGTACGAGAAGACTCCACACTCGTCGATGTGGACTTTCAGTATAATAACCTGAACAATGTGGATTGGAAGGCATTGTAGCCGAAGACATCCCCCAATCTTTACTAGACAATCTTGAAGTCGTCCTTGAGAATCCTGGGGAAGGGATGGTCTGAGGAGTGGGACCTTCTCTAGGGCGGCAACTTCACAAATCATTGGGCTTGGTCCTACTTAGTAGAAGCGTCATGTGATGAGCTTGGGGTTGGAATGAGGATAGGGAGCCTATATTAGGCATCTTGGGCCTCCCATTTTCACATCTATCAGTTGAAGTAGCTGATGCCGTATTTGCTGAGTAGACTGTCATCGAGGACCAATAACATCAACCTGCACCACAGGGAGGTTGTTATCAGGTTGTGGGATGTGCAACAGATATCAAGGGTCCCAATATTTGGGGTGATGTATGATGAATTCTTCCATGTCAGGGGTGTGTGAGAGGATCCATAGAAAATGTCATGGATGGTAATGGCGTTGATAGAGCAGGTGCCGGGAGAGGATAAAAAAGTCGTAAGGGATGTCCATTTTAGTCGTTGGTTTAAGCTATTTTTTAACACCCTAGAAGACATGAAGTTTCAGGAAAGGCCATATAATTTCCAAAAGGGTTCTCAATGAGGAAATGAGAACTCGTACTAAAGGCTCTTGGAGGGAAACCAATGGAAAACCATGGGATTTAACATCATCACTTAGTAGTAGTCGAAGGTCAGGCTGGAGACATTTATCGTGGCTCTCATTTGCGATAGGATCTTTCCGATATGGGATACAAACATGGGTGTGTGACCCAGCACATTTATCATGGTGTCCATGGTGGCCACAAGAAGGAGAGTCAACATTGGGATCTCGATTCTCACTATGCTATACAAGATATTGTGGAACATCAGCAAGGGGAAGATTCCCCAGAGAATATGTGGGCCATTCCACCTCTTGTATGGGTGGATAGTGGTGCATGTTAGGGGGTTTGTGATTACCAAAACCCCATCTCACCTCTGAGGTCAAACTTCCACCCACCTATTCTGAACGTTGTGGGAATCTTTCCAACCAAAGTAACCACACTGTTGTTACTAAACCAGGTGTGGAAGGTGGAGGAATTCAACTTTCACCCATTTTCGTTGCCAAAAGGTGCTTTTAATAACAACGGACAAGGAACTGAAGAGAATTTGTGCAATCTCTTGTCCTTTCAGGGTGGATTCCAGGTCGTAAGGGAGTATTGGGATCCCCATTTAGAGCAGTACACCCTGCACTGATTAGCCTAGAAATTTCGGTGTATGCACCGATTGACCCCACAGGTCTATCAAGGAGTGTACCACAAGGAACACCCATGTTTGATGAGGAAAATGTGGCTCATGTTTAAATGAAAAAAAATGAGAAGATTTGGAATGAGATATCTCTTCCTACTGATGTGCTCAGGTTGGTAAAGGAGTATACCCAATGCTGGGAGGTGTCATACTCGAGGGAGATGCTGTAGAAGCCAAACATTTGGGTTAGTAATAGTGAGCCTCCACAATCTCGATGTCGGGGCCAGAAGGTGACAAGGGAATCTCGCGGTGGGGGGGCTAACATGGCAGTGAGACCCACACCTATTGAGGGTCAGGCAGTAAGGATAGATCCAAAAATTGTAGCAGACCTGACGGTTCTAGATAAAAAAGTCATGCATAGGGGAGGCCACCAAGGGGATTCCATAGGATACCCAACATGGCTTCGGGGAAGCTATTGTGCCAAATATAAAAGACAGATAATGATATCTTCGTGGTGACCTAGGACATCTCAGATATAATCCGACAATTTCTCAGCCCATCTGAGATGTCAAAAAACATGAACAGTCTCGGGGTGGATTTGTCGGGGATATGACTATCAGGGATGGATTTGTGGTGTCTCAGATGGAGGTAGAGCAATACCTGGCAGATCTGGGGGACTTTGTGCATTTATGGGGTGTCCCAAGTCTAATGAGAGATTGTTCCAAGGTTCTTATGGATCATACGGTCCCTCCATAGTTATCGGCCGCTGAACTGAGAGGGTTATTCCCTCTACATGAAGAATCGAGCGAGTCTGCATGGGGGACGAAGATAGTTGAGAGAGCCTTCTGGAGGGGGTCGAAGTTTGAAATAAATTCTCAAATCGTGAATATTTTTCAGAGTATCATGAGGTAAAATACCAAACCCCTTCATAGGGTGTGCTTCCCGATCATTTTGGACCCCTTACTAACCTATAAAATATGCAGGAGGACATCGTATACAGAACTCATTTTCTTCACTCAGTGGATGCAGATGGAGGGAATTCGAGATCCAGACATATGGTTGCATCAATTTATATATTCAGTTGGTCTATAACACCTGTGGCGACCCCTACAAAGATTTCATACCTTCCGACCATATAAGGGGAAGCATGCCTCGGGGGCCCGAAAACATCAACCCATGAATGAGACTAGGAATTTGATCTCTGTAAGTTTCTTCTACCAAATTCATGGATGTCACCCGTTGACCATGTCAATTTACTTCCATGCCCAATTTGGTGCACATATTTCTTCAAATGGTGTGCATCTCCATAGCGAGGTTGGTCGGGTCTTATTTCGGTGTCATTCCCAGAGGAATGTCAGCGATCGTAAAGGAGGAAATCCAGACTAACTAAACTACGGTGATCCCAATCTATGGTGTTACCACCAGTGTGGATTTTTCTGAGATTATTGAGGTGGGATCCGAGGATGAGGATCAATCAGATTGACCAGGTCCCCTTGTTCCTGATCAAATGCCAGATGTGGACCCTGGTGACAAATTCTTAAGGGTGTTCCCCATATATGAGACTGCCAACCGTGCTTACTGGGACGAGACGACCTATGATGAAGAGGATATCAAAATAGTCCACTTCCGATCATGGAAGCTAATCAAGAACATCATTGATGACACCCCAAGCACTATGGATGGTTGTGATGGGGAGACTTTTCTCATTAATGTGTTAACTGTGTGCTAGGGGAGTGGATGCCCAACATCCTCACTTGCTCATCTGAGATCTTATAGTGGAGAAGATTCATGAGTATGACCGTAGACTTTTTGTAGGATGGAAGCAGATGAAAGTGGTGAACATCAAGAAGATCTGATAGGTTGATAACGAAGTTCAACAGCTGTAGTTCCGATCGTATGTACACTCAGCCACCCTTAACGCACATTCAGGACTGATATTACTATTGAAGGACCAGCTGGCAGAGGCCGAAGAGGGCCTGAAGCGAACATCCAGGGAGATAACCATCATCCGGACCGACGGAGAGCAGGACCAGATTGTTCCCAATGAATTACACCCCATATCTGCTGAGGAGGAGTGATAACTGAACAGGTGGTATGAAATCCTAGATGCCACATGCCAGAGGGTGGCGGAACTGCATCTTTCTTTTGACGGGATTAACCAGTCAATGGGAGGGATAGACCCTCGGGTGTTGTAGAGATCTCAAAACCTCTAACATACTTTTATGCTCTGATTATTTGGATGTAATAGCATGTGTGGGTCTCGTTATTAATGTTTGTTTTACACGCATCTCTCATATTCATGAAATTCCCAGTGATCAATCCCAAACGTCACAGAGGTTGAGCCCAATGTTTGAAACAAAGGAAGATCGCTATGTTATTTCGTCTGAACATAAGAGTGCTTACCAAGTTTCTGGTATCCGAGGTTTCAAAAACCATCCAATGTTTTTGAGAACATAATGGGAGGACCTGACTGGAGAATGGGTCTCTTAGGATAGTCAAATTACTGTTTTCCTAGTGTGCTATTTCGCACGAACAAGGTAACTTATGGGTTGCTGGAAATCATCCCAAACCTAAGGGAGTGGAATGTGTGAATCATAACACCCCAGATTCAGAAATATATAGGGATGGAATGACAATTAAGAATGACTGTGGACTGTGTTCGAAACATATTATCCTTATTATGTTAGCCTAAAATTGGAATTAAAAATGAGGGTCGATCACTGACCATGTTCGAAACATGGGGCCTAACTCAAAATTTCATCCATTAGTCTTACGAAACATTGGTGCAGGATAATAGGTGAGCCATAGGCTGATCATCCATACTATTAGGGGGTTCCAATAGACATGAAAGAGAATGAGGGTCCGAATTAAGGGAACGCAAAGCATGGAAGGTGGAGTGGTGGTTTGTTCAAATAGAGTCCAATACCCGTGAAATTTTTCCTCCATGATAAAAACACATTAGGTGGGTGTATCAGTCTGATTGTACATCATTACTACTTTTAAGAAGGACCTCTTTGGTGAGGAAGATATCACATGCCAATGATGTTGTGGGGCATCCCGAACATGTTCGGGGTAGAGCAACAATTTCACAGTTCCCCAAAAGAGATCCAGCCAAGGGACCGAAACAAGTGGGGGAATGTGACCTATGATTTTTGGGGCTAGACCCGGAGATGAGATGTCTGGTTGTTCTTACGTATCCCATGAGGATGGGAATCGATCCACACATAGTTCATGAAGATGTCATGCAGTTTAACGTCTTGCGGAAAGGACCGAAAGTAATCTTAGTTTATGGTCATAGAGCTCAGACCAGATGGTAGAAAACGTCGGAAAAACATGGTGACGTAATTATGTAACCAGATGTGAATGAGGATTTGGAGTCCATATCACCATGTGTCCCTTGTGGATGTTTTAAGGTGAGGGACAGAAAACTAATGTTTAGATGGCCTCGATTCAAAGCGCACATGCCTTCCTACGTATCCCATGAGGATGGGAATCAAGCTGTATATATTTCATGGGATTCCATGGTAATGTAGTAATGCCCGTGATGATGAGGTCGTGTGGGTCTGGCCCTTGCACCAAATAAAATAGAATTTTATAGATCTTGTTTTTCCTTTAGGGTGAATGAGTTTTTTTGTGAATCGATGCACCTAAGATAGAATGTCCAAGAATCTCCACATGAATCAAGCCATATGAGGGATTGATAAACGGTATGGTGTGTGACTGATACTGAACACGATTCCCCCTCGAGTTAGGATATCATGGTGCAATGCCATTTTTTCTCATGAGGCTAGGGTGATAATGTCACAGTTTAGGGTCATGTGAGGGGGCTAACCATGAATTTTAATGTCATTCAATATATATGAGTAGTTTAATGTCATGAAAGACTAGGCAGTATAGTTTAAAGTCATATGGCTCCGACATATGTGAGTGAGATGAGGTTCCATAGGTAATGTTAAAATCATGATAAATCAAACCCAACGTAAATGGGGGTGAGGTCTATATAATAATGTTCATGATTCCAAGGAGGAAACTTCCGGCCTAGGTGCCTTAAATTGTCAAAAGGCATGGGATGGGAGAGGATAGCCACCTGTTGAGTTGGACCCAAAGATGAGATGTTTAGGTGTTCCTACGTATCCCATGAGGATGGGAATCAATCTAAACATTGTTATTGAGGGTGAATTTTAATGTCCTGAGGGACAACATATAGTTTAGTGTCTTTTGGGATAGGAAGTTGGGGGGGGATGACTCCTAGAAGGGGGCATATGTGAAGAGGGTATTGGAAACCTGATCAATAAGACCATGTGGGTCATACTCAGTGTGGGAAACAAGGGTCGAAGATTTTTTTTCAATACCTGGATTTCACACCATTGGGGAGTCGGTGTGGAGACCCAAATGATGCATTTACAATGGCTTTGATCCTCCTAACGTGCAAATCCACAATGTGGGATAGTTCCAGGAGTGTCAAAATTTAATTTGGATATGATGGAGTAGAAATTAATGTGAATCATGTAACCAAAATTCATGACTTAAAGGGGATGGCGTGATGATGGATGATAACTATTGACCATGTTCGAAACACAGCATCCATATCGTGTGGTTAGAAATTGGAACAACAAATGAAAGTCAACCACTGACCATATTCACAATATAGTAATTTTATCTATTTGTTGTATGATTCCCTCTAGGATTTTAGCCCGTAATGGTAGGAGATCCCTTAGGCCTACAATCCATGCCATTTGGGGGTCTCTTCCTGTGTGAAATATTATGGAATCCCAAATGAAGGGGAAAATGAAGCCTGAAAAATAAGAGAAATCATGTCTACATAGAATTTAACACTCCAGGCACTAAACTATTGTACTCTTGGCCACATTGGTGAACCCCCGTAGAGGGTTGAGGGGATCAAATTGAGAGTAGAAAATTTTAAAATATGATTATAGAACATAGAGACAAAGAACTATTAGGAGAAATAGGTACATAGTGTAGTTGTTACAAACCCGACGTTAATGAAGACATAATCCCATACCACACCGTAAATCTAACACATGGAAGAGCATGGGCCAAGGGGACCAACATGGTAGGGAGGTTTTTAAGAGATGGGGTAGGACCCGAAGATTAAACATTCGGGTGTTCCTACGTATTTTATGAGGATGGGAGTCAATCCACACGTAGTTCTGGGGGGTGTCATAAAGTTTAACATAATGCAGTTTGGATCAGGATTGCGAAAATGTATCTCAACATGGGATGTGTACGACACGATGAGTATCCCGAAATGAATGAAGACAAAATCCTGCACCACACCATATCGTCCTATGTGAGACCATGGTCAAGAGGCCGGGAAAGGACGAGGGGCCTGAGGTTGGTCCATGGATGGAATTTCATGTCCAGCATACAGTTTAACATCTTGTAGTGAATATGGAGGTAGGGTTAAGGAGCCTTATTAGGGGATGTGTACGGCACCGTGCTCAACCCAACCTGAATGGGGACATAATCATGGACCAAACTGTACAACCATAAGTGAGAATTTGGGCAAGGGTCCCGAAAAGGACAATGTGTCTGAGGGTGGACCTAAGATGGAATGTCCCGGCCATTTTTCAATTTAACTTCTAGAAATGAGGAAGAAAGTGGTATTAGATTAGGGTCATATAACTCAGACCGCATATGCCTAGTTTGATTTTATATGCATGAGATAGAGAGGCTGAATTATCATACTTATGGAAGACCACAAAATGGTGACGATGATAGAGGAACATTGTTGACCAAGTTCGAAACACTGTATCCACCTATGTGTGACTAGAAGAAGGGGACAATTAATCGTCGATTGTTGACCATATTTTCAACACAAGACATATAAAAATTTTCCTCCTACAATCCTCGATAATGTTATCCAGTAATGGTTTGAGATACCTTGGGCCAAGAATCCATTCCATTCGAGGGCCCTTTGGGATATGGAATGTAATGGAAGCCCAAATTATGGGAATTGTGAAGCATTGTTGGGCATGTACTCACGGGATGGACCATAAATGAAGGGATTGACTCTTCACGTTGAATTTTGTGGTGTGGAAAAAAAGCCTGACATAAATGAGGATGAGAGTCTATAGTGTACCACACAATTCTAAGTGTGAACTCAGGCTGAGGGGTCGAAGGGGTCGAGTTGCATGAGACTAGGTGCCTCAGCCAACTGTATCCATATGACCTCTCATGCGAGCTTCGCCTCATCATAGCTCTTAATCCCACATGAGTAGTGCTAGGTGTGGGAAACACAGAGTAGGATTATGATCTCCCCATCTCATAAGGGTCAGACAGTTGGCATCACCTGAGGGAGACCATTTCTAGAAGATATAGCAGGGTCGAATGAGCCACTACACTCAGTACTTAGGACCTATGGGAGTGGTGATAACAAAAATGAATAGATATTTACCATGTTTGAAACACAACTTATATATCGTGTGACCTATACTGGGAAAAACAAACTTGGCTCTCCCACTGACCATATTCACAGCGTGAGGATCATTTCAATTTGTTTTTGGAAATCCTCAAGGTCATTGTCCTGTAATGGTAGGAGGGCCCTTGGGCCAAGCATCCATGCCATTCAGAGGCCCTTTTGTACATCAAAGATGATGGAGTCTCAAAAAAGGAGCGTGAGTGATGTATATGTATACATGTTCATTCCAACATCAAGAAAGATGGTGAAAGAGGTGGAAGTCTCCAGGGAGTGGAATGCATGGTGGGGCTATGATGAACTCGAGGCGAATTGAGGGAAAAGCAGGCACCACACCATATTTCTTGACCTGAGGGGAGATTCTGACGTTTGTCGATGGACCGACAGATGAAATGTCCGGGCATTCCTACCTATCACATGAGGATGGGAATCAAGTCATATGTAGTTCTTGAAGACCATGCAGTTTAACATCATGAAATGAAGACGTGGGAGGATATAATAATGGGGATGGGGGAAATGGTGTCACTGACATAATCCTGACATGAGTGCGGCTAAAGAAGTCTACACTATAACATGCAAGGAGCTTCTGAGAGAACTATTTCCAGCGGGGATATTTGAAGAGAAGAGTCTGGGTTCTGGACTCAGGGCTAAGTGTCTGAATGTTATTACCTATCACATAAGTATGGAAATCAAGACTTTCATATTTCTAGAAGATCCATACAATTAATTGTCATGCATGATGATGAGTAGTTTAACTTCACTATGGATGATGAACAGTTTAACGACATGTTGGTTGATGAACAGTTTAACGTCTTGCGGGATTATGCAGTTTAGGGTCATGCAGGAACCGGCAGTTTGGGTCATGATGGACCTATATGTTTAGGTTCTTGCATGATCATCATGCTATTTTTTGTCAAGCATGACTGTCAAAATGTTTTTGGACATGCGGGAATGTCCAGTTTAATGTCATGCAAGACCATATATTTTATGGTCACGTAGGACCCTATGACTTGAGAAAAGTATTGCTTGAAGAACTTGGAATTGGTGTGGAGAGTTATACTCTCACCATAAATGGTTTCCAGGTAGTATGCACCTTTGGGTAAATCATGTGAAATATGTACGGTCCTTCCAATTTGGGCTCCAATTTCGGTGACTTCTATCTAGGAATCATTGGCATCCTCAAATTCAGGACTCAATCACCTTGAAGGAAAGAGAGGAGGTGAACCCTATTATTGAAGTCTCTAGCTATCTTAATCTTATGCCCTTCTAGGTTGTGCAGTGCATGTAACTTGTTTTTATCAAGTGATTCCAACTCGGCTAGGTGAATTTCAGCTACTTTATTTGGCGCCTGCAGATCATAGACCGTTGTTTGTAATGAAGGTAACTTAATATCAATAGGCAGGACGACTTCTATTCCATATACCATGGATTATGGGTCCACCTTTGTGGAATTATTAGTCATCATCTGATAAGAAGAGAGGGTGTTAGAGAGCTTGTTTGACAAATACTTATTGTTCTGAGAAGCCATTTTCTGCAAAATTTTATAGTGCCTTGTTGAAAACCTCAATATGTGAATTTTATTTCACATGGTAGTGGTAGGTATATATAGAATGGATGTTTTACATGGAGTAAAACTTCTTCATCTCAGTTTCACGGATTTTGGTGCTGTTATCGATGAGCATGGTGTGTGGGACTCCAAATTATTAGATGATATTGGAGCTCACGAAGTCAACGATGGAATGGGCCTTGACCTCCTTTAGTGTAACTTCCTCTTCCCACTTGGAGATGAAATATCTAGCCGTTAGGATGAACCTACATTGGCGACCTATCACCAGTGGATATGGTCCCATGACATCGATTCCTCACACTGCAAATTTCCAAGAGTACATGGTGGAGTGGAGAGTCTCTGGAGGCTGATGCATGAAGTTGGCATGAACATGACACGCATGACACCTTTTGGTGAACTCAATGAAGTCATGGGTCATGGATGGCCAAAAGTAACCCATTCTCTAGATTTGATGGGATAGCTTCGGCATGGTCTGATGACCCCACAGGAACTGGTGTGTACCTCATGCGTGACCTGAAAAATCTCGACTCCTTGAATGAAACAGAGGAGAACCCCATCGAACCTGTGCTTGTTGAGGATCCACTCATGGCCAGGTCCATATTGGAGGGTGAACTGAAACACATGGTGTCATATTCACTCAGTCATGGCTTGATCAGTCAGCCCAATCAGCTGGGAGGTACCCATTTTAGAGATATTCAATAAAGGGAGATCTCCAGTCAAGAGTCACTTCAACCCCTGCATCTAGGGGTCCTAACGTGGAGGATCCAGCGGTAATATGGATCACTTGAAGGTTATGGTCGTCATCTAGGGTGATGGGAGAAATGAAACTCCTATGTGCCATGTGGATAATCATATCATCTTGCTCGTGTTCTGCATGAGATACTGCTAGGCCGACCATGGCATCAGATAAGCCATTAAGTGAACGAGGGACATGAGTGACTTCCATCCAAGATGGGAACTGTTCCATTAGTTAGAGAGTGTTCTCCAAAAATGGTACAAGCTATGTATTTATAATGACATAGTCACTATTGATCTGCTTGCAGACTAGTTCAAAATTCCCTTTCACATGAAAATGGGTACATCAATATCGAGGGCCACCTCATGGCCAGTGTTAATAGCTTAATACTCTGCCTCATTGTTGGTGAAGTCTTCGGACAATAAGAATGAGTAGGGACGAATGTATTGTCTTGGGGTAATAAAGATGATACCCAAGCCTACCATATTGAGCATGGGATCGTTGAGCCTCATGTCGGTGGGGCTTCAGGAAGCCCCATCGAAGATCATCTTCTAGCACGACATGGATTTTTCTACTGACAAGATCGCCTAATCGGGGAAATTGATATCCCAAGACTTTTCTGCAGGATCTGGATGGGAAATATAGAATTATACCAATGAATTCCCATTAATATATTTCTCAGGAAAAAACCTAATATAGAAATGTTGAAGAATCACTACCCACCAAGAGAGATAGACTGTCAACATGGGTTTGTTCAGAATGTACATCAATGGGTCTACCTGAAACACAATCTGTACCTTGTGGTGCTGCAAGTAATGTCACAATTTCTATATTTGAATACCGGTACAAGGAGACTCTTTTCGATGGGGGGTTATCTGGTCTCTGTATCGATGAGCAAACGACTGAGGTAATAGACAATGTTTTCTGTCCACTCATTATTCTTCTGGGTGAGAAGAGTGCTAAAAGAACATTCCAGGGTGGTCACATAAAGGAACAATGGCTTTTCGGAGATGGGTGGCATTAATACCAGAGGCTGGAGTAGAGACTGATTAATTTCATTGAATGTGGTCTTACACTCTTCGTTATACTCATAGGTGGTGCCCTTCTTCATGAGCCGAGAAAATGGATTTCCCTTGACGGACAGATTCACAATGAATTGGTGTATGTATGCTAAGTGGACTTGAAAACCTTGAAGATCCCGAATGTATCTCTGGGGAGACATCTATTTGATGGTCATAATCTTCTCCGGGTCAATATTGATACCCTAGTATCTAACAAAGAAGCCAAGAGATTTTCCGTAGGTGACCCCAAAGGAACATTTCAATGGGTTCATAGTCAGGTGTTTTGAATGGAGAAGCTGACGAATTTCTCTTGGTCCTTGAGATAGTCCTGGAACTGAAGAGATTTGACCAGCAGAGCATCCATGTAGAATTTAAACATTGCCACGAGGATTGGATTGAATATGCAATGCATGGCCCGGTGATAGGTGTCACCTACATTCTTGAAGATGAATGGCATGCCCTGGTAACAAACTGTACCTTGTGGCACCCTGAATGTGGTGGACTCTTCATCCTCCAGGGAAATTCGAATCTAGTTATACCCAGAGTTCCCATCCATTAAGAAGATGGCTTGGAATGCAGCTATAGCATCAATTAGAAACTCCATCCTAGGAATGGTAAAATCATCCTTTGAACAGTGATGGTTAAGGTCTAGGAAGTCAATGTGTACTCTGATCTATCAGTTCTTCTTTCTGATAGGCACATTTTTGGCTCTTTATTTTGGTTATTGTACCTCCTTGATGAAATGGGCCCTGATGAGTTTAACAACTTCTACCACTACCATGGAAACCTTAGAAGGGTGCATCTTTCTGGGAGGCTTCTTAAACCTATGATGATTTGAAGGGGGACTGAGGTGGTGGATGGATACCTAAGGATTTAGTACTAGAATATCATCATATATCGTAGAGAATACATCATGATTGTGTTTCAAGAATTCTACATACCATTTCCAATCCTCGAGGGACATGGTGGAACTAATCATTGCGGGTCTCGGGTATACCTCGATGTTGAGGTTCACCTGTTCTAATTCATCGAACATGGCATAGAAACCCTCTTCAAAGGCGGGGGGAGCATCCTCCCAATCCTCTTCGTCACTTGTGGAAGAGGGATCCCCATTGTGAGTAGATTTATCTAAGTTTCCAGACCCCATGGAGAGGCTATTACCAGCCTGAGTGGTAGTGGTCACTACATCAAGAGATTTAATGGCATCCAAAACCATACCATTGAAGGTTTACGACCCAATCTCATCTGGTATTTGGACCAATGGGCCACGCATGATGATATAAAAGCAATAGTGTCGTGTCTTCTTGAGTCAGTTGATTCTAGCACAGTGAAACAGGAAGTTATGATGTATTGTTGTTTCCATGGGGTGGACATATCGATTCCTTATGGGAATAGGGGCTCAGGTATCATCATGCATTGATTCGTATAAGAATATTAAGTGATCTCCTAAAGTCACATGGACTTGAGAAAATGCTTTCCACTTGTACCATATACAACAAAACATTTCCCCATATTGGGGTTCGTGGCCTCCAATGGATATATCGAAAAAATGTAGGTGTCATCCAGAACTTCCCAGGGGTCGGTTGCAACTGCATCATGCACAACCTCATTAGTCTGAATCATCTTGTCCTTTCTCTTCTAAAAGTAAGTGTCCTGGTAGTGGGCATCACAAGAACAAAAATAAGACATGTCACCTTGGGTCACACCCACTCGACTGTTGAGGGAGTTTATGAGGCATTGATGATATAATGAGGGACTCGTCGCATGCAGGTGGATCCACAGTCTTCCCATCAGTGCACTGTATGCAGTGTCTTGGGAGATAACCATCAACTCGGTGCTTGAAACTAGGTCCCCAAACTGTGTCTTCAAATAGATCATGTCGACTGGGGTCTACTATGTTCGGTCGTGTCCCTAGATGGTTATGTCAGAGGGAGTCAAGTAATCTTCGGATAACCCCATCTTCTACAGTGTCTGTGTAGGGATAAGTTTAATCACAGATCCTTTATCAACAAGACAGCGGTGAAACATCATGGAATTGAATTGGTCGGTGATGTACAGTGGGTGAATTTTCCCATGTACGAGAGATCCTTCATCTTCTACAGAGATAGAGATAATGGAGTTGCATTCAGTATTCTTGACCGCTTCAGCAGGAATGTCTTCTACGGCTGTTACATCCGTCTCAATCAAGAGGGGACTTCTTAAATCCCCTGTGAGGGCCTCAAGAATATATGATGACATGATAAGGGCCTCAAGGATGGAATAAATTTCTGGAATTCCATAAATATTCATAATAACATCGACTTCTACACCATGTGTGAATTTCTACCTACAAGAGGTACAATGGCCTTTTCTGGCTGGACCAACAGCTGAATGGTGCTGGGAAAGTCTTGATTCTCACTATTCAAAGCATGTGGAGTACCTTGCATTCTGGGGATATCTAACTGGAACAGGCCATGGGTGGAGCGTGGCTGATCTTGGAGATGACTAGGTGGCTCTTCTTGGTCCAGTAGAACAAACAATAGTGGATGTAGGTATGATGACACCATATGTGGAGGCTACTTGTGCTACGCTCTATGCTAGGCCTGCTGTCTAGTCTTAGTGGTGTATACAACGTAGCTGGATGTTCCAAATGATGTGCCTCGATGACCCATATGGTCGCAACATTGCCAACATTGTTGTCGGCGGGGGGCATTGGGGAGATCCACCTGGCACTCCCCATCACTGGGAGTTATGTAGGGGTTTACCAGCTCCATGTTGTTAATTAAAACGTACCTTTTATTTGTCTCTTGATGATTCATACACTATGGGGGGGATTCTTGAGGAATCCCCATATCCGAGGGCATGAAGTTGCTGAGAGTATGGGATGATGATGGCATTGGACGGGCATGTTACTTTCTATTCCTTCGTCAATGCTTGCTCTTCTAGGAAGGCTGAGACGACAATGCAGAAGTTGTATACATGGCCTCTGAAGTCTCTGGATATTTTAGGCATGCACATATGAAAAAATGGGCATGGGAAACAAATTTGTGAGCCATCCTGTCATCATTCCTCTGGGATCCGCGGTTAGAAACCTGCTGTCACATGCCCTCACTATCGCTGCTGCTGTATGGCCTTACAACAATGCATGCCACTTGTGTTGAGATAGGCCCAACCTGACTATGTTGTTATAGAAATTATCATGGAGCCATTGTTTTAAAACATATCATTGATTGAGAGTTTGCCTCAGGATCTGGTGATTGGGTCAATAGTTGGGGAGATTAGTGAGGTTCGCCTCTTCTGGCCTTCTGCACTCAAGAAACACACAATCCCTCTTTCCAAGGATCTCTAGAAATATCCGGGAGAATGATTCTTAGAGAATGAGTATGTCCAGTTTATTCTCTCAGTATAGGGGGCCCATGGAGCCTGACCTTCACGAGGGGCTAGAGGAGTCTGTCGAGAAGGTGGGGCCTGATTGTCCCCCCTAGTCGGTGGCGTCATGTCATGCGAAGCACCTGCTGATTTTGAGGCTACCGCTACTGGGATAGAGGTTGCGCTTGTGAATGCATGACTTTTCTAGGTTGCAGAGGTGGATTCATTGGAAATAATTCCTACTGTATGGGGGCTTCTATTTCGGCCACTGTGGCAGGCTCAGTTTTGGGATCCCTCCATGGGGGAATTACAGGAGGCAATAGACGTGCCTGGCAAGACAGTTTCTAGGCTTCCTCCAGGCACTGGCCCGTATCAGAGAAATCAAAAAATCCCCTGGGATAGTTCTAGGTGATCATAGAGGGAACCACTTCTATCTTGAAATTCCCTATGCACATAGTCAATAATTACTCCTGAGTCAGTATTATGTCAAGGGTATACATGAGTCCTTAACACCGGGAGACAATGCCAGTGACTTGGACATTAGACCTCTGCTTGCACTTGAAGAGGCCTGGGATACTCATATTACATGTGGTGCAACAGAACTGGTTAAGGAACTTTCTAAAGAGGTCATTCCAAGTTGTTACTGATCCGATTTGGAGCTGGTTATACCAGATAAACACAAGCCCTTATAATGTATGTAAAAAAATCAGATCTTTGTGGCTTCTTGTAGCGCTGGAGTCCCTAACATGGGACCACATATTGAGGTAATGTGGTACATGTGCAGAATTGGGTACCCTATCCCGTTAATGGTGGAATGGTGGGCTTCCAAAATTTCCGAGGTTCTAGAAAATCATCCACCCATCCTAGATATGGCTTGCCATCAGGCGGAAGTGAAACCGGTCGTGTTTCTAACACCTCAAGGAGGGAAATGAGTGCATCCATATGATCATCCAAGTAGGGTCCCTATATTGACAGGGATCCCAAACCATGAGTTCATTGGAGGGTTCTTCAACATCATAATGAAGCTTAGTAGAACGTGGAGCGGCTCGAGGAGTTACCTGCAGGGTAGCTGGGTGAACCCGGATTTGGGGTCCTTGGATTGCAGCCCCATTTCGGACAGTTTGGAGAGGTAAACTCTACCCCCTTGACATAACATCTAGAATCAACCATGTATGTGGGGGAAGGATCGATAGGTTCACCTGGAGGCATCTTGATAAGGGGAAGTTGTTCTTTCCACCGCTGTACTGGTGGCAGATCTCCATAATCTGGACACTGTTCCATAGCGCGTTCATCCAGGAGGTCGTTGACCAACATTTTCTATTTGGTAGGTTGTTGGTGCAATGCAGACTTCTCAGGGTCCTCCTCTGTCTTCTGTACTGAGGCGAATGGGTCAGAGTCTTTGACTGCTCTGAGGTTCTCTTTACCTTTATCGAGATTCCACGAAGGACCAATGCCCTGGTGGTCGCAGCGTGCCCGAGTAGATTCCATTGCAGACAAGTAACTCTTCCCAAGGGATCCGATAATGGTGGATTGCCCTGGGGGGTTAAGTCCCCTTCTATAAGCTCTTGATCATTCTCACAGTTGAATATGTCGGCCATGTTGACTGTGACACTTCCAGGGGGCATGCCATCAATATATCATAGCGAGTCGTACAACCAACATATGGGACTAAAGAAGAGGGAAGAATACTTCCCCTAGCCAAATATTTTCACGTGGGGGGATCCTCCATGATAATCATACGAGTTACCTTGAAACTATGAATGCATTGTTATTAGAGTGCCTTATGGAGGCCTGGTGACTCGGGGTACTAGGCCACAGGGAGTGCGGCCAAGTCAACCAGATGTAATAGCTCTCCAATTTCTTCAAAATGCACTTGTATCCTAGGATAAACCACTTGTTGATGAAGAATATAAAAGTGTGTCGCCCAGAGGGTTTGATAGAAACATGAAACATCCTCTTGGGTGAGGGATTCTCGTGCATAGAAATTTGGCGATGCCATGGGCCAAAACACCTCTGGTATGTGGTCTGCTTTGAGGATATTCCATAAGATCCTTTCCTGGGATTCAATTTCTGTCCCTTCATTACCCCACTTGTCAACTAGAGGTGGTTGAGGAACTTGTAGCGTTACCAAAGCAGACAGATGGTGTTGGAGGCTGGCCAGTGGAGAGTACATCGACCGAGCTGACAAACAACCACTTCTTGGGCTGTCCTCTAAAGAGTGTGGTGAATTAGCCAACACATCTCATTAGTACCGACTAACGGCTGCAGTTACTAGCGCAGGGGCTAGGGCTACTACTGATAGGTCGCCAAAATTCTCGCCCGTCATTGATCCTCAGAACAGCTCTCTGTGATCTCTAGTCAGGGTAGAGAGTACTTATGGAGATGACGGTGGTGATTGCACGACTGTAACCTGTGGGGTTTCCAAATTTTCATCCCCATAGATATACCTATGGAGGGAGAAATGAATCTGATGGTCCTCCTATTTTGGTAGTACTGGGATGATGATCCTCGTTCTTATGCCACCCCTTGAGTCGGATGAGTGACAGTAGTGTTCATGTGCTGAGTCGTAATCCAAATTGGAGTCAGAGAAGCAGACTGGATTGATCTCTATCAGGACCATACCTTAATTCTTAAAATGGGGGAGATGACCCACCATCCTACTCCTGGATGGCTTTATGGGACAAGATATATTTCTAGAACGGGGAGGACTTTCGGTCGTACTGGTGCTGGGGTGGAGAGGGTCCCCGCTTAAGTAATCCATGGTGTGAGGAGCACTGGGACAAATATCAAAGGGAACATGAGGACGACCTCCATGGGTAGTGTTGGAGCAGGTAAGAACATCCCTGAAGCTGATAGGAGCATGGGGAGGACCTCCATATTTTTTCCCCAGGTGAGATCAGTATGAGATGGGTCCTCATACTTGTCGTGCTTAAAACGGGTAAAACCTTCATTCTAGGAACTAGTGAAGTGAAGTCGTCCATCACCCCTCTGATTGCTTGGTTGAGGGGGACCCTGGCCAGATGCTACAAGGACACGGAAAGGGTCCCCACATTGAATAGTAACCAGATGTGAAACGTTCCCACACCAATAGTCTATAGTGTGATTAATGACTCCATATTTGGTGTAGTGGGAACGAGAGAGACATCCGTAATGAACATCACTATCATGGGGGGATCCCCATTCGAATTGATGGCCACATGGGGCGGAACTCTATGCTGATCCTGGAAGCTGGGAAGACCTGTGTTCTCCATTTTAGAGGTATGATGAGGACCTTCGTATTGGGCGGAATCACTTCGAGATAGTCAGCGGCAACCACTACCTGTGTCGGTGACCAACTGAGTCAGCCCAGCCTACCAGTGGGGCAGTTGGGGCCTCGATCTAGGTCGGGTGTAGGAACTTCCCTCTTCAGATTACTTAGGGAGTTGGTGATATGTGTTAGTGGTGGATCGGGACACAGTATCCACTGACATCGACGCCCCTTGGCCGACATCATCTTCAACTTACACTAGATGCTGGCCTCAATTTAGATGGTCCGGAGCCAGGGGAGTAGGTATATGGATTACCTGCTCCTTGTCCAGTATGATTGGGTGGCGTTGCTGACATTGCCTGTTGGGAGCCCTTGTTGGGAGTCCCTTGAATGGAACTCTGACCGGGAAAGCTCAAACATCCATTACCTCCTTGACATAGGGTAGTGATTCGTCGAGGTGTTCTAGGGACATACTCTGGAAACGGTTATATTTTGGATTGGGGAGTAGTGGTTCCCTGCACGGCCCTCAGAGGAGGCATTGAATACAAGGTACATATGCCTCTAAATCTTGGTGGGCCATATCCTGAGTCTAGATAATACCATCATTCTCATACCAGCATACGAGGTCATTGATCACCCTTCATTGGATGAACAATAAGGGAGAGATGGGGTGAAGGAACCCATTGGTCATGGTGGTTGAGACCATCACAGAAAAGGTGGAAACGCGTGGTTCTGCCATGCTGGTACTACCCCTGCCCATGCATCGGAGAGAAGGTGGTGATCGTGCTACGGGTGTAGCAACATGGTTCTTAAAATAAGTGATATTAACTCATCAGTGATGAAGGAAGAAAGGTAATCGATGACCAGTTCCCTAGAGCCATTTTTTCATTTTTTACCAGTAAGAGGGATCCACACTAACAACATCACACATCGAGATTCCCAATAATATACTATCAACACTTCTTGTGAGTTTCACTCTAGGCCCACTATTTTCATGGCGGGACCCAGAACCTGATATCTGGATCCAGTGACACGTGAATCCACTAATCTATCAAACGGTACTAATATTCATATTGAGGAGAAGACATTCACGTCATGTTCACCATTTCTTTTTCAGACACATTTACAGGGGCATGTGCATCTGTCTTGTGGGAGGACGAGAGGCACAATTTTGTTTCCCCGCATTACCTCTTTCTAATGGAGGGTAACATCCATTACGTGTTTAGGGATGTTTTTTCCTTAATCAAAATGGGATGATGGGATGTCGGTTCATTATTCTATGGATTCCTCCCCAGAAATCGTCACCTAGTCCGTGTATCCTTTATAGATTTAAGAAGTTGTTCATGAAACCATTCCCAGTGCCATATCATCAATGACACCAGTTAATCCCACTACTTCATTCAGGAAATTACTAAGGGTCTAGATAGGGAAACAACATTCGGTCAAGGGATTAGTCACGTTGGAAATCACTGGCATGTATGGATGCCGGGACACCGGAACATTAGGTATTCTTCCTCTTATTATTGGGATTCTCAAGGGTGCGGAATCCCAAGGCATCCCACGTCAAATGGGGATAATTTTTATTCCATAGGCATGTAAATTCAGTTTTCCTCATCTTATTATGTTTAACATGGTGTATGCCATAGGTTTAATATCTATTGGAGTCAGATCAAATGATTAGATCACTGATTAGTGTGGATCAGATGGTTGCAATCTCTTGAGGGAACACTGATGTAGGGGATAACACGTGGTTAGCATTTTTATTGTTGTTGAGGGGATTGAGTAATTAGTTGGAATGATCACACCAGGATGTGGTGGCTGGGAAAGAATCATGATGGATGATGAAAAGTTTAATGAAGTGGAAGAAGAATGATATGGGGTCATCTCGAGGGTGATTGTGATGTTGGGTTGAGGCTCGAAGAGACTTCCTATGTATCCCTGTGGCGGGGAATCAAAGTCATCATAGTTCATATGACAATGTCTTACCACTGATTAAGAATTTAAACGACTTACCACTAGATGGGGTCACAATATCTTATCGCATGATGGGGATGCCATCATTTTATTGCATAAAGGGATCACAATGACTTAATGCTGGATGGGGTCAAAACAGCTTTCCGCTGGATGGGGACACCATGGCTTACTTCTAGATGGGGATGTCAATGGCTTACCTCTGAATGGGGTTACACTGGATTACCTCAAGATGGGGTCACAACGGATTACCATTGGATGGGGTCACAATGGCTTAATAATAGATTGGGATATCAACGTCTTACCACTGAATGAGGTCCCAACAATAAACTGTTGGATGGGGTAACAGCTTCTTACCGCTGAATTGGGATGTCAACGACATACCGATGGATTGGGTTGTACCTCAGTGAGGATTCCTACATACCATGTCTAGGAGATAAGGATCAAATCCCATGTTGTTCAGGATAGGGTGTGAACTGACGAGAAGTTGGCCGGGACTGCTGGGTGTTGGGATGGAACCTCTGAGAGGAATTATATGTACATTACCATAGCAATGATCAATGTCCACATAGTTCGGGACATTGGGGAATTTGGGGATTTTGAACTAAGGAATCCCAAGATATAGGTGAACCAACATGAGGTTGTTCGAGACCATTAGATGATGTTCTTGATCCTTGGGGAGGCTTTCTATGTTCCGTGCCTTGGAAAAGATCAAATAATACATAGATCAAAATGGGTTTGGGAGAACTGACGATAAAAAGGGTCAGAGCGACCAATGGTTTGTGGCCATGAACCTCATGGAGGCTTTAGATGTACATTTCCTTAGAAAAGATCAATGTCCTCGTAGTTCTGAATGAGTTTGGGAAAACTAACAAGAAGGGGGACATAGAAACCACTGGGTGGTGGGATTGAACCTCTGGGAGCGTTACTACGTACCTTGCCTGGTCAAGGATTAAAGTCCTTATAGTTCAGAACGAGGTGTGTGGGAATTACCCTCTAGGCTGTCCAGAGAGGATGTCATGGACGATGTTTCCACTAAGCCTACATGAGTCATTCTTGATGTTAGAAACATGAGGCATAAAATAATGGAGGATCACATCGCGGAAGGTGTGCCTGTGGGAAGTGGAATGGGGGATTATGTGTGGTTAGCGGCCCAAAGAGGAAAGAGGGGATTAGGCCTAGTTAGTAGCCCAAGGAGTGGGAGATTGGGACTTACTCTAGGATAGAGGTATAAATGGTAGAAAAGCCCAACGGAAGATGTACGTGGCACCCTAGAAGAGAGGAGGAGAAGAGGTGAATCCTCATTGAAGGAAAGATAGGGGCTTACACAAGGATTTTTTCCATTTCCCCACAGACAGGCGCCTCTCTGATAAGAAGGATATCATTCTATGTGAGGAATGATCTCACTCTCGTGGAGACCAGTGGGTGTGCTGAATGTCCAAGGTGGGAAACCCAATGAATGACACATGGGCGTGGTCACAGTTTAATGTCATGTGTTGAGGAAGATGGTTCTTGGCAGTTTCACATCCTGCGTCTCGGACAAGGCAGTTTCACTCCACACCCCCTAGAACATACATAACTGATACCCGTCCACCCTTAAGGGAAGAAAAGAATCGGAAATTCCATTGTAGGGGGTGTCTAAAGGTGATCCCATCAGGGTTTCGCCATAACATGGATATTCGAATAAGAAATAGTCATTACCGTGCCTATGACTAGAAGCATGAGTCAAATAAACGCAAACGGGCAGTATCATTGAAGGGAATTTGATGTTACTGCGTGCGAACCTGAAAGGCTGCATTGGAATAGGAGTTGTAGAGAAAATGGGTTCATAGGAAGCCCTGTGAATCTCTCATTCTCTATTATGTGGAAGGTTTTTGTGAAGGAATGTTCATCACGATGTGAAGTTTCCTAGGATAGTCATAGGGCATATGTGCATATTGGAGAAGCTTCAAAAAGTGGAAAGTAATTCATGAAGCAATGCCTCGTGAAGCTGGGGTGCCTTGTGAAGCAAGGTGCTATGATGAAATATTCATCACGAAGCACAGTATCCCTGCCTTAGCAAGATGGTCATGTGTGTGAGGAGGGAGTTTTTACAAGCATAAAAACCTAGTGATGACCCAACTTCCCGTAGAGATCTACTTCCATTGCGAAGGCTCGTGGGCTTCACAAAAGGCATCCCTCTTGAAAGAGGGGTTCAACTAAAGCCAAGGGGGAGGAACTTTGTACAGAAAAAGTACCTTGATGAGCTCATGGTTCATATAGCAATGAGTGATTTACAATTTGAGAGCTCAGAAGGTGAAATGTAGGATGATCCATCCTTTGGGCTCAAGAAGATCCTTGTATTTATTAGCAAGAGGATTCGTGAATCAGAGCTCGCTCGGTATGAAGAATGAGTTTTCTCCATGGTGGTATCTCAAACATCAATGGGGTTAGTGGGGCATCCCGCCTCCTTGCTCCATGGTGGGATCACGAATGTCAAATGCGTTCACTGGGCGGCCCGCTTTATTGGTCCGCATCGGTCTTACAAATGTCAAAGGGGTCCGTAGGGTGTCCCTTATTCTTTCTCTATGGCAGGATCATGAATGTCAAATGCATTCGTGGTGCGGCCCACATCCTTGCTTCACGCTGGGCTGAAGAACTTTAAAGGGGTTTGTAGGGAGTCTCGCCTCTTTGCTCCATGTTGAGCCCGCGAACGTCAAAGGGGTTCGCAGGGCATCCCGCCTCCTTGTTCCGTGGAGGGTTCCCGAACTTCAAATGTGTTCATGGTGTATCCCGCCTCATTGCTCCGCAGTAGATGTGGGGACATGTGGCTCGAAAAAAGGGCTTCGCGAGGCAGCCCTAGAGACATCCCTCTTGTTCTTCATTATCCCAAATTTTGACCTCAGCAATGTTTAAATGACCGTGAATAGATTTAGATAAAAACATGAAAAACAAGAAATAGTTATTGAAAATAGGACATAAAAAACATTACCAGAGAAATTATAAAATAAATAAATACAATAAATTGAATATAATTTACAAATAAATTCATGGATTTAAATAACTATTTTATGGTTTAATTAATTAAATAACCTAAATTTATTATTCATAATGGAAAAAAGTTATGAAATAAATTGGGAATTAAGGTAACGGTATTATCGAACCCAAAAGCTATTTATATGAGTGTTCCATCATTCCTTTCTTATTAAATTGGGATATTCTCATAATTTTCCTTATTTTTCTATCCTTTTTATTAAATTTTCATTTTGGGGTATACTTATTTTCTACCATGGAACTTTTTTAATATAAATATAAATATATTTTTTAAAATGATATATTTCATCACAACACACCCCTCAATAATCTTGAGTTGTTTTTTATTCGGTAAACAATGTAGATCTTTATGAAAAATATATCATCTAATATATATTTTGGAAAAATATATTATTATTTATGAATAAATTATTTATAAAATAATTATAAAACATATGTCGTTCAATTTTTTATTACAAGACTATGATAATTATACTTTTTTGTAATGCATTATAATGAGAATTTATTATGAGAATTTGGTGGGGGTCATAATTATATATGTATACGATACATTAATTAATATGATATATCTCATGATAATGATTTTATTAACATTAAACATTATGATAGCTTTTTTGAGATTATCATGACATGATTTAAGCACATATGTTATGTGTGTACATGTTTCAAGCTTTATTCACTACATTACTTGATATTTTTCCAGTATTACATGATGTTTTATTTTTATGCATATTTCATATTACATCCATTTATCAAAAATTTCCCTCATGATTTTTAGGATGATATAATTCTCATATGGTGATTATGTGCATTATTCTCAGCCATGTATTATAGGTTCATGTCCCTAATTTCTACTCTTACCAAGCTATTAGAAAAACCCATTCATTTATTTATATCCCTAGGTGATTATATGTACGAAGGAGAGCATAAATTATTAGTAGGATAAAAAATATATAATTAAATATATGATTATTATTTATTTTGAATAATTAATGTATGAAACTAATTTTATAAATACATTAAACCGTTGGATCAATAATTTGAAAAATAGTTATGTTTTAAAAAATTATAAAACTTTTAGTTAAGATAATGAAGTGTCTTTCTAATGAAATAGTCTCAAATTAATGAATGCACACCCTATAAGCGATGAAACTGGAAAATCCAGTAATTATGAACAGTAGTATTTGGCCAATTCAAATCATTGTGAGAGGAAACCATACATTTTTTGGTCATTCAACTAATATAATAGTATAAAATGGATTTGGAAGGCATACCCTACGATATCTCTAAACAATAATAGTCTTGTAATGGTCGTGATAATGTAAATATAGAATGATAGATCTAAACCACATTGTTTCCACATAGTTTACTATTAATGTGGCTTACCAATGAGAGATTTCAATATTTCAATAATCTAATAAATCTCAACATTATAAAAAATATTTTGAAATATATTTTAATAAATACATAAATAAAAATTTGGTCCCACAATATCAAACATATAACACATTCTTTTCCTAGAAATCCAACAAAAAGTTTCAATAAAATCACAACATCGTAGATCAAACACATTAAAATATATTCCTAAAATGTCAATAAATAAAAAAACCCAAAATAAAAAGAAAATATCCAACTATAAATACATCTTATGATAAATATAAAACATCCCCAAAAAATGATGTTATATATCAGCGAGGAATCCAAAAAATATCAAGGGAACTATGGATTCACTAACATCAATAAATACAATTGTGTACCCAACATTTATAATTTTTCCTAAATAGTTCATAAAAAAATGAAATAAAAAAAAGATGTAGATGGATGTTATGTGAAATAATTCCTAATATTTATCATCATTACACAACTAATAAATTTTACCATCATAATGAGGCACAATCATAAAACTTACCAAAATACATAGAAGAAGAAATTCCCACCCTCTATCATTAACACATGGAATTAGACTTAGACCTAGACCACTATTTTTAAATAGGAATAGTAGGATCTCATATTTTCTACATTGCCTCCCAAAAACCACACAAAAAATAAAACTAGAACACATAACTTAACAAATATCTAGTGTCCTCCCATTACAGATACAAAAATAAAAACCCAAAGTAACCCATGTCCAACCCCAAAATTCTAAAATAGAAATTCATCATTCAGGAAACAAAACCCATGATAAGAAATTCCAAAATACCTTAATGACAAGAATTAAAATTAGGAAATGACTCTAGGAGAACACAGTAAAAAATAAAAAAAAATTATGATAAATGTTTACCACGACACAATTAGTAAAAAAGATGATTTTTATAACTAAAAACCAAATCCAAAATCATGAAATATTTTTACATACCACATGATTTTGAGTTTGGTTTTAGAAACCAATTTTCCAATACATGCCAAACCATGAAGTGACAAACCTTAAGGGTTATCTCTAAAAGAGAACCATCTTTCACTTTAATAATATTAGCATCACTATGAATTAAATATAATTAATCACATTTATTTTGGAAATAAATCCTTAAGAGTAATCCAACAAATGTATTCACGTCAAATAGAGAGAAAAACCCATTTTTATCACAAACGCATTTGGAATTTGCATTTAAGAAAACTCTTTATTTCACTTTTGAATATCAACCCCATTTATAAAAACTATAGGTATTTTAAAATTTTTTGAAAATTATAGTACACAGAATTTATCTTTAAAATATAACCCTTTATTAAAACACACCCTAATGTTGGTCCTAATCCTTTACAATTAAACAATTAACAAATTTTTAATAACAAAATACATTCAATGATAGATTCTAAAATAAAACAATTTAAAAAATATTTCTAAAATATTTGGTAAAGGCTACTCTATTTTTCATATAATAGTTTTGAAAAAACCCATATTTTATTCTAGAAATATTTTCCTCAAACTTATAATGAAATAATTCATTTCATAAAAAATAATTTCTAAATTTTGGAATCTCTATATTAAATGACAATCCAAAATAAATATAAATATAAATTTTTTAATAAAATGTCCCTAATCCATTTGGGATGATAAATTTTAAAAAAACTAATTTTTTCCTCTAAAAAATTATAAAAAAATAAAATAAATTAAAGGGATACCATAATACATAAAATAAGTCAATATATAAAATATTCTAAATAAATTCAGCCTTTTCATATGGATTCATGGAACGGATTCATAAAATTCAACCGAAAATAGGATTAGGAATCATGATTGATCTATGAAATTGGATTGAAATACCACAATCCATCCATGAAAAATTTCCTAACAATATTAAATATTTAACATTTAGTCAAAACATAGTTTCTCAGGCCACACAAGCCAACCTTTTTCAGAAAATATCATTTTCATATCCAACCAATATTCTAATCTTTCCCCCAATGATTCTCAGTCCAGCTAATAATGATATATACATGATTAATGATAATCAAATGGAATCCTAAAAAACGAATTCCCTAAAATAGGTGGAAACATGGGGCCTGAGGAATTAAAGTAGTAAAAAGTATCCCCAAACATATACCTTTTTATTTTTTTGGAAAAAATCAATCATGATCATACCATAACACCCAAAATGGCATAGGATATTTTTAAGTAGTACTAAAATCCCACTAAATAACATAAAACATTCTTATCTTTTTTCTTAATTCAGCCTAATTCATCCATGAACCGTAAACCAGAAAAGTCCCATGATTTACCCAATAATCCTTTATGATCCCCATGATATGAATAATAGAATACCAGAATGAAATTAGACTGTAGGGAATTACTTATCGATTAAATAAAAATCAAAATCAAAATGGATTTTACCCAAAAAAATATTTCTGGTTCAATCAATAAATAATATATCTACATTGTAATAATAATTAAAAAACATTAAAAGTATATGTCATTATTAATTTGGAAGATATTAATGAATATAGATAGTCACACATTAACCCCACCTCTAATCTCCCTCACTTAATGAAAAGAATATTCATTCCCCCAAACATCCTCTTTATATATCATAACAAAATTCACATGGTATCCACATTAAATATTCTAATCCATGAATAACCATAACCAAAAGTAATAACAAACTCATTTATAGGGTATACCTTATAGGATAATATATGAAAGGAAATGGTAGTCTTACCAAATAATTTAAAAGGTATAGATTTCTTGGGAGATAAATGAATCACTCCCCTAAAACACTATCAAACCAACACTAAAAATGTAGTGATGATATAAAAACACTTTTAATTTAATTATAATATGTATTACAGAGAAAAGAACCTAGTAATAATCCATGGATATCCACACCAATGTAAATTCATTAAATAAAGTATATCATTAATACTAATTTTAAAGTCATACTCATAAATATGTTTCTATTGAACAAGAATATGAAACAAATATAAATTTTACAATAATATTCTCAATCCTTCTAATAAAATTATTTTTTATTAAAAAAATATCTTGAAATGCATTTAACATACCAATTCCCATTTTTAAAAGTGATACAATTGAGACCTGGTTTTAAACCTATCATAAAATATTTCTTACCACAGATTGTAGAAATTTTATTTACTAGTATGAGTTAAATAATAATGAAATAATATAATCTAATATTGTAAACGAAAATAAAAACAATATAGGTTTATAGTTACATAAAAAAGCTGGTAAAAATATCTTTATGTAAAAAATTTTAAATATGAGACATGTAAGAAAACAATGGTCCCTAATGGATGGAGGAAACAAACAAGTAATGTCACAAATTCAAGGTCCACTCCATTACTATAAATATTTAGTAATATTTAACTTTCCTAGGGAAATATAAATACTTCCCAAGGAATAGAAATTGGAATGAAAAAAAATCCCGAACAAGGATCTCCTATATAAGGAATCAGGTTTCCAAATCCAAACCAAGGGAGGTGAGAATTTTGGTTATATATATTTGTATATAGACACACATATATCATAATAATATCATAAATAAGACAATTATTCTTACTCACCAGCAATAATAAACTAGGCCTTATATATTTTTGTCTTAATCACTTTAAGAATGATGGAAAAATTGGTTCCATTATCAAATCTGAAACCCCATGATCTCTAACATTATTACACATATATAAAATTACACACACACATATATATAAATATATATATATACAAATTCTACACAGTTAATAAGATCACATATCCCTATGTGAATATACACATAAACACACAATGATATATATACAAACTAATGTATATGGGTATAACCATCCAATATCTAAAAATTCATTTAGAGGTCATACATTTTTTATTAGTATAATATTGAAATATTCTATAAACAATACAAATTTCATTTTTTACATCAAATTCTATGTAAAATACAAAGTAAAATTGAATATAAACAATAGAATATGAATACACATTCTTATACAATTAAAATCCACAAATAAAATCCAATTTGAAACTTTAGCCCACACATGGTGTAATAAAATTATTTAAAACATATTTTTAATAAATTATAATCATTATAATCCTAATGTATTGAATTTAAAAATCTCTTAAACATGGTTATCTGTTAAAATAGAAAATTAAAATATTTAATATTACCAATGAATATTGAAATATTTTGTAAAAACACAAAAATAAAAAATCAGAACATTTAAATTAGTGGTGGGATGTCAAAAAAAATTGATAACAAGATAAATGAATCACAAAATATATATCGATAAATCCAAAAAGGGGAAAATAAAAAAATAGGGTAATCATGAATTATAATATTAGGCTGATTCAAATAACGATGAGGGGAAATAAAAACATGGAGATGAGGTGAAATAAGGGTTGGGAAGTCATATATGGGATTATCTTGCCTGTAATCATCTCAAGAATCAATGGAAATTGCAAAAGAGAGGATCCTACAAAGGGGAGGTCATGTGTGTACATGGTAAGTTCGGTAATGGAGATTTTTGGGCCATTAAATGGGGTTATAATAGAGGAAGGGAGGATAAAAATAACTGGATGAATGGAATAAATGAAAAAAATAATCTAAAAAAATTACAATCGTAGCCTATGGATTTCAACTGGGGATACTTGTGTTGTTTACTGAACTGTGTGGTAATCATGCATCCCATACATCCTAAATAAATTTCACCATTTTACTTAAGACCATATGTAACATCCCAGGTATATAAAGAATATGAAATTTTCATATTTATTAATATTTTTGAAGTAAATATTAATTTTAATTTAAAAGGGTTTCTATATTCGATGGAAAACCCGATACACAACAATGAGTTTTTTTTGAAATCATATGTTGCACTCTAATAATATTATTATATTATTATAAATTTTAGTTAACTCCTAGCCATTGTAATGGGGGGAAATAATAGAAATAACTAAAAAATGATTATATATGTTTGTTAAATATTTTTTACATTTATCCAATAAATTTTAGAGGCTTAAAATGTGAATGAACCAAATTTTAAGAATAAATATTCTAATATTCACTAAATGGTCGATTAACCGCCTTTTGACGGAAAAGCCTTTTTAAATTTACATTTTGTCACTTTTATATGTTATATATGAAAAAATAAAATACTTATTTATAAGAGAGACATCAAAATTTACTTTGTGTAAATTTTGGGGGTTTTTTTCGATAAAGATCATTTTTTAATGAATAGTGAAAAATGTGTTATTTTAATTCAAAACTTCCAATTAATCTAATTTATTTATATGGTTAGATTTTATTTTTAATTGGGTTTAAATTTTAATTAAAATATATTTTTACCATTTAATCCAATGGTGGTCATTGAAATTAATTTCACTTCGAAATTGGAAACAAACAAGTGTTATTCTTTGATAGATATTATTTCTTAAAAACACGCTATTTGTTTTGAAAGTAGGAATTAATTTTAAAATTAATTAAAGAAACTTCTATGTTATCAATTTGGTAAAATGTACATCATTTTTTAATTTGGAATATCAAATATTTCTTAGGGTGAATTTTTGTTATTTTTTATGAAAAACATCTATTTTTGATGAATAGTGAAACAACTAAGGAGTAGTTAAAACCTGATTTTTTTAAATGAAATTTTACCACTTCACTGAATTGAATTTAAAAATCCAACATACATGGTTGTCATTATTATGTAAAATGTGGTTCAATGGGATGAAAATAATTTTTGGTGAATAGTAACTTCTAAGTTTTATTAAATGTGATTAAAGGTAATTAGGGTAATTCAACGTAAAAAAAATATTATAAAAATATAAAAATACCTTGACACATGTCCTAACCATATTTCATCAGTCATGGAAGACCATGAAAATACATGGGTCAATTTGGGTTCCCCATGGAGCCACTTGGGTATGATAATGACATTAATAACTGTTTATTTAAAGTAAAAAAAATGTCACGAACATGTTTTGTTTTACTAAAAAAATTATTACAATGAGTTATATAAATTATATTTTTGACTATAAATATTCATTAGTAATATGAAAATATTTCCTAAATCATGGTATTTTTTTATAAATTTTAGACATTAAATAAATAAATTTATTTACGACACCATAATGATCAGTGATTATCTCATTATTGAACGATTTATATAAAATGAAACGATATAGTATAATCTAAGACATACACATGTCAAAAACCTATTAGATGAGTGGATTTATAACCCTTATCACCATATCCTAAAAATATATCATCGTGGGACCTTTAAAATATGAAAACAATTATATAATAAAGTAACATTTCAAGACTTTCCAAAAGTGACCATCCTCCCTCTTATAAAAGGCCCTCACCTCTACCCCTTATCGACACATCTCAAGACTTTGGCCCATAAAAAATATTCTAATATTATCTCTCCACATCCCTCTATTACTCCTAGTAGCCTCACATTGGGAAGAAGTCTTTCCAAGGAAGCCTTTGGCTCCAATAAAAAAAAGAGTTACCCAATTTGGAGATAATGTCTTCTCTTAGTTTTTTTCTTTTGTTTTCCATCTTCACTCACCACTATATTATTATTTGATCCCATAATAACACCAGTATACTCAATATAATTGAATATTGTTATGAAATTTAATCTACCTACACTTACACACACCTCCCTTTAATGGTTAAAGAACATATTTTTTCTCTGGATGGTGAACTACTGCCTCACGAAAGGATGATTGTTCGCCTTATTTTAACACCTCTCATGGTAGCCATTATGATGAAACTATATTTATATATGATATATATTATATTTATTTCCTCTATATGATTTTTTATTTTATTTTTAAAACATACCTTTTTTATTTTTATGATGTGCAAATGTGATAATTTCATATGAGGAAGTGTGGACAACTTCCCCCTCAAGTAATGTTACTCATTCATGCCATACATGGAACATATAAATAATTTAATAAATGATAATATATGACCTTTATAACATATATATTATACATTAATTATAATATATCTATGTCTCATTTAGTTTTAAATTCCATTAATATGACAAAAAATGAAAGTAGCATTAATGCGTACGTACGACCTACCGTCTCCATGCACGGTACATTTCATTTATTATCTCCAAACATTATGGAATATTATTAAATAAACATATAACGGATATATATTATATTTAAATCATGAACACCATTATTCAGATGATGTACTTATAACTACACGGGCAATTATTTTTAAACAAGTTCATTTTTGACTCATGTACCGAACATCGACAAAACGTATGATATAAACTCACATAATTAACTAATTATTATAACATGATAATATGTGATATGAATTTAATAATAAACACTATTGGAATTCATAAATAAATTATAAATTGACCTAAGTTTATTATTTAGGAATATAAGGAATGAATGAGAATAAATTAGATTCAAGGTAAGGGATTTCTTATCTCAATTTTAATTTAGTGATATTTCCATCGTTCGCCACTTAATGTGGAATGTGGTCTATTTTGTACTGATATTTAATTTATACTATCATGATTCTATTTATATTCATGGAATTATGTGATTAAGTTGGTGTTTATTATCTTTTTGTCATACGACTCAATTGATTACAATGAGGTAATGGGTTTTTATCTCACTTTTTATTCCCGTGAGATTCATGCTACATTGGACACTATTTTCTTTTATGTGGTGTATGTACTACCCATGATTGTATTACTTGTGTAATATAATTTAATTTATGGTTATTTACATCTTCATTTAATGATCCTTCTTTCATGGGGTGTCTGTTTCGAATGTTACCCAAATCCGTATGGGAATATTTCACCCTCCTCTTTTTAAAAGACATCTTTTTGTTATGTCTTTTAATATAATCTTCTTATGATGGGATATGTTCTTATATATCCTTATTGATATAAATATTATTTCCAAGTTATGGGATACCCTTTTTATCTCTCATCAACTCATTTTCTGGATTTTAAAGTGACGCCATTAGGCTGTCAAATTTCTATAAGGAAACTTCTTAACCTGATTTCAATTTATTGGGTTAAACATCTACTTCTTGATTATGTCATGATAAAAATATGTGTGGATTAACTTTGATTGTTTTACACTTAATATCCACTTATATTGGTTCTATTTATATTTGTCACACATAATTATGTAATTGAGTTATCCTTAATATAAGGATGCCATCTTTTTACGGTACTATGTCTCAATCTCCTTTCAATAAGGCATCTTTTGATTTCTAGACGACATTATTTTATACGGTGTATAAAACAATTTTAATTTTTCATTTAATTCAATGGTAATCTATTATCTATTAATAGTTTTACTAAATTAAAAAATGGAATGTTTCTTTTTTAACGTATGTGGTGACAATGAAATTTTCAGCCCCCGTGGGTATTATTTGATCTATGGATTCCTCAACAAGATGTAATGTTTTCAAAAGAAAAATAAATACCATACACTCTATTTATGTATATTGGTATTTAAAATGGTTTTTATAATGGATTTATTATTTCAATATCATAAAATTTTATATTGTTATTGCAATATGGAAATGTTTTCTTTCCTTTATTCTTATGTTATCTGTTATGATTATGTTATGGTTCTTGGACATTGTTACTTATACGGGTGGTTCCGTGGGAAACCTAGGGTGAGTGAGCTCAAGATAGCTCTCCAATGCATTGGGTAATATGGCAGAGGTGAACGTTAATGTTTCTCCTAAGATATTTAGGGAATATATAGTGATGGGTATTCCAAATGTGACTCCCAATGTATTTGTGATAGCTACAATGTAAGTATGTTATGTATGACTTATGTTACGCTTATGATTTGTTATGAATACGTGTTATTCATAAATATAATTTTTCAGAAGGTATGATTAAAAAATATGGTTTCATTTATTTGTATTTATTAATGGGTTAATGTTTCCCTTCATTAGGTTATAACCATTACTGATATTTTTTATACTCATCCCATGTTTTTGAAATGTTTTCCATAGGACATAAAGAAGAATTTGGACAAGGATGGGATCAAGTAAATACATGCTGTAAAAAAATGGAACTAGTCATGTTTCTTTTTTTAGAGTTTTTATTTTAGGAAAAAAAATAGAAACAGAGTAGAAGTTTCTACTTCATAATCATTTGAGATGTAATAGTTATATCTTAATTCTCTAAAACTCTAAACCTGAAAAGATCCTAAATGTGAATTGTTAATTTAACTCAAGATTATGTAATGTTTTAAGGCCAAGTCCTTATAGTTGGTATCAAAATTTGATTTTGATAACTTTAGAGGTTAGGATATTTTTTAAGCTTAAGTGAAATTACTATAATGGTTAGTATTTCAGAAAGATTCATATTTTGTTAGATAATGTTAATGAGTTTAAGATAACATGAATAATTATATCAAAGTATTATATGTTGATTTTACTGATATACTCAAACTGACTTTTTTGGTTTTAGTAAATGGATGGATCTAGATGGAACCAAAGTAACAATGGATGTGAAGAAAAGTGTGATGGTTTTCTAAATGAGCAACTGAATAATATGGGAGATGCAACGAGAACTCTTGTGGTTATTCTCAAATAACTATTTGGAGTCATTATTGACCACCTGAACCATAGTGATTTTTATAAGGCCTCATATATGCAAGAATAAAATCCCTAAGAATGTTCAGGTAATAATCATAAAGGTTAGTATGTTAAAAAATATATGTGTCAAAGATGTGGAATGAAACAAATAAGAAAATGTTTCAAATGGAATGAAAGATGCTATAAATGTGGAAATGAATGTCATCAATCAAGAACCATCCATGGAATAAGGAAGCATCTTGTTAACTCTTGGAAAGGGAAAGAAGTTCTTTCTAAAGGATCAATTGACTTTTTAAAATGTGGTGTGCATGGTCATTATGCAAACACATGTCCTATGAAGATGTTTCGGGAATGGGATCACCAGGATCATACAAATATTCGTTTACCAGTACCTAATGCCATTCCGATTGGGGATAAAGAAACTGACAATCACCAATGAAACGTATGGATTATTTCATAAAATATGTTTTACTATTATTGAATCTTAGGATATGATTCATGATTTTTTTGTTCGATATAATTATTTTCGAATAAGTTGGAAATTAGTGGTTATTGGATCATGAATAATGTTGAATTTGTAAGAAGTCAACATATAAGGAATTCAAGATTTATGGTACAATTTAGGATGGAGAAATTCAAAAAAGTATTAAGGCTTTTTTGAGGATGAGATTACATTATAAGACTTTTTATAGTATGTGTAACCCTGATGCTTGATATATGAAAATTGTATTCAAGGAATAATTATCTTTTATTTTGTGGATATAGTTATAAAGAACCATTTGGGTTTATTTGATCCTTGAATTTGAGGCAATTACTGGTTAATACATTTTTGGGACACAAAACAAAAGTTATTAGATAACCTTCAGGGTCAAAATATGTTATTATTATTTTTGATGAATTTATCTCTTTTTGGGAATGTTATAAAAATTATATTGTTTTTGAAAAAGGACAACACACAGACCATGTGAGAACTCGTCGCGTCGGACGTATCTGTGGGAATCAAACCCACAACCAAAGTGCAATTGGTATTTATCACCTACCACTGGACTACGTGATGTCCCTAGTGAGTATGACAAATTCTATTTAGTTAGATGATTTTATGAATCAATAATAATTGATTTTGGGTTGTATATGGAAATTATTGACCTATCATGGAGGATATGTGATTAGGTTAATTACTTTTCTATATGAGACTTTTAGAGTAACTAATTTTATTTGTAGATAAATGTTAACATTTATTTTGGAAGACCATGTGATAAAATCATTAATAGATTTTTTTTTCAATATTAGTATGGATTACTTTGATGAATTTTATGGATATGTGTTTATTGATTAGTCTTTGATGAAATTTGTGTTTTATTTGAAAATTTTTAGAGATTAAGAGTAGTTTTTCTTTTTGTAAAGGATTATCCTTTTGGGGATTTTCTGATCATGTACTAACAATTTTGGTTTTGGTTATGGTATAAAGACATGGGAAATATATAGTTCATATTTTGTGTATTAGGTGATTTTCAAGAAGATGATTATATTGCTCTTACTATGAACATGTCATCCTGAATACTCATCATTTGGAGAAAATATGAGTTTGTGTTAAAAAAACATGAAAAATATGAACGTCTACATGACAACTAAGTAGGTTTACTTATGTTTTAGTTAATCTCATAAATAAATTCCTCAATGAAAATTATCTTAAAATAGAAATGTTTCCTATTAACTTTTCTTACTAGGGAGTCAAATACTATTAAACCCATCATAATTTTGTGGTTTTCTTATTGTTCACATTCCCATAATCATGTTTTATATCACTTTGAATCAGAACATGACACTTAGTTTATCCTCTATATCCATGTTTTCATGGAATAAACGGGTGGGTTATCTCAGGTGACCATTGTAATTTTATTTCTTTCTTTTAATGTGATAGTTTTATTTACTCCTTTTCTGATGTGGTACTTTCAAGGAAGTATCAAATCCCAATTTTAAAATTTCGATGATGCAATTCCCAAAAGGGAGGAAGGATGTAACATCCCAGGTAAATATATAATATGAAATTTTCATATTTAATAATATTTCTTAATTAAATATTAATTTTACTTTAAAAGGGTTTCTATGTTTGATGGCGTACCCGATACACAACAACGGATTTCTCTAAAATCATACGTTGCACACTAATAATATAATAATATTATTATAAATGGTAGTTAACACCTATCCATTTTAATGGAAAGAATTAACATTAATAACTACAATATGAGTATATTTTTTTTATGTATTTTTTAAATTAATCCAGAAATGTTAGAGGCATAAAATGTGAATGAATCCAATTTTAAGCATAAATATTCTAATATTCTTTAAAAGGTCGATTAACCACCTTTTGATGGAGAACCCTTTTTAAATCTATATTTTGTCAATTTTATATGTTATATTTGAAAAAATAAAATCCTTCTTTATAATCATGACATGAAAATTTACTTTGTATAATTTTTTTGATTTTTTTTCCAATGAAGTCCTTTTTTTAAATGAATAGTAGAAATGTTATATTTTAATTCAAAACCCCCTTTTATTATAATTTATTTATATGGGTATATTGTCTTTTTAATTGGGTTTAAATTGTAATTAAAATAAATTTTTACCATTTAATCCAATGGTGGTCATTGGAATTAATTTGACTTTGAAATTGGACATAAACAAGTGTCAATATTTCGATAGATTTTGTTTCATAAAAACACGCAATTTGTTTTGACATGAGAATTATTCATAAAATTAATTTATGTGACTAATATGTAATTAATTTCTTATAATGGAAATCATTTTTTATTTTGGAATATCAAATATAGCTTAGGGTGAATTTTTTGTATTTTTGGAAAAACATCAATTTTTTATGAATACTGAAACCACTATGTAGTAGTTAAAAACTGATTTTATCGTTTAAATGAAATGTTACCACTTCTGTTAATTGAATTTCAAAAAACTGACATGGTTGTCATTAGTAAGTAAAATGTTTTTCAATGGGATGAAAACAATTTTTGATGAATAGTAACTTTTGAGTTTTATTAACCGTGATTAAAGGTAATTAGGGTAATTTATGGTAAAAATAATATTATAAAATATAAATATACCTTGAATCATGTCCTAAAATTATTGGATGAGTCAATGCCGACCAAGACAATCTATTGGTCAATTTTTGGGACCAAGGGAGCCACTTGGGTATGATAATGACACTAATAACGTTTTATATAAAGGAAAAATAAAAATGTCCCCAACATGTATTGTTTTACTAAAACAATTATTACATGGAGTTATAAAAATTATCATTTTAACTGTAAAAATTTATTATAGAGATAAAAAATATTTCCTACATCAAGGTAATTTTTTATAATTTTTAGACATTAAATAAATATATTTTTTTATGACACCATGATGATGCAGTGATTACCTCATTAATGAACAATTTAAATAAAATGAAAGGATACAGTAAAATCCAAGACCTACACTTGTCGAAAACCTATTGGATGGGTGGATTTCGAACCCTTATCACCTTATCCTCAAAATATATCATTGTGGGACCTTTAAAATCTGAATATAATTTTATAATAAAGTAACATTCCAAAAATTTCCTTAAGTGAACCTCCTCCCTCTTATAAAAGACCCCCACATCTACCCCTTACGCACACCTCTAAAGCCTTTGAATTGTCTAACCATTGCAAATATTATCTCTCCATATCCCTCTCTTTCCCCTAGAAGCCTCACTTTGGGTAGAATTCTTTCCATGGAAGCCTTTGGCTCAAATCAAACATGAGTTACCTGATTTAAAGGTAATGTCTTCTCTCGACTTTCTTTCTTTTATTTTTTTCTTCCCACACCACTATCTTCTTAATATTTGATCCCATAATAACACCAGAATTCTCAATATAATAGGATGTTGTTATGAAAATTATTCTACCAGAACATACACACACTTTCGTCTAGTGGTTAAAGAACACACTGTTTCTGTGGGTGACGAATTACTGCCTCATTAAATGATGATTATTAATTTTTTTTTAACACCTCTCAGGGTGGAAATTATGATGGAACTATATTTATATATTATATGTATTATATTTATGTCCTAAATTTGATTCTGTATTTTATAATTTAAACATACCTTTATGCTTTGCATGTTGTGAAAATGTAATAATTTCATATGAGGAAGTGTGGACAACTGCCCCCCTCAAGTGACGTGACTCATTCATGACATACATGAAACGTATAAATAATGTAATAAATGAACTTTTGTAACCTATACAACATATATATTATAGTGTAATTATAATTTATCTATGTCTCATTTTGTTTTAAAGTCCATTAATGTGACAAAAAATGAATATAACATTCATACGTACTTACGGCCTACCATCTCCATGAAAGGTACATTTCATTTATTATATCCAAACATTATGAAATATTATTTAAAAAATATATACTGGATATATATGATTTTTAAATCATTAACCCCATTCTGGAGGTGATGTACTTATAACTACAATGGCTATTCTTTTCTTACAAGTTTATTTTTGACTCATGTACCGAACATCGACAAAACTTATGATATAAACTCACATAATTAACTAATTATTAAAACATGATAATTTGAGATATAAATTGAATAATTAATATTAAGGGAAGTCGTTAAGCAATTATAAATTGACAAAGGTTTATTATTCAGGAATACAAATAATTAACGAGAACAAGTCAGACTTGAGGTAAGGGATTTCTTATCTCACTTTTAATTAGGTGAGATTTCCATTTTTCGCCACTTATTTGTGGAATGTGGTGTATTGAGTACTTCCACTTCATATATATTATCATGATTATATTTATATTCCTAGTATTATGTGATTAATTTTGTTTTTATTATCTTTTGTTCATACGACTCGATTGATTACAATGAGGTAAAAGGTTTTTATCTAACTTTTTTTTCTCCTGAGATTCATGCTACATTTGCCACTATTTCCTTTTGTGTGGTGTATTTATGGACCATAATTGTTTTACTTTTGTAATATACTTTAATTTTTGGGTATTTACATCTTCATTGTATGATACTTCTTTCAGGGGGTGTACGTTTTGAACGATACACAAATTGCTAAGGGAACCTTTCACCATTCCATTTTTAAGAGACTTCTTTTTGTTAGGTCTTTTAATTTACATCTTTTTTTGTTGGGATATGTTTTTATATATATTAATTTCTTTAAATTTTATGTACAAGTGATTATATACCATTTTTATCCCTCATCAACTCATTTCTTAAATTTTAAAGTGACGTCGTTAGGCTGTCAAATTTCTGTAAGGGAACTTCTTAACCTAATTTCAATTTTTTGGGTTAAACCTATTTTTCATGATTATGTCATGCGATGAATATGTGTGGATAACTTCTGATTGTTTTACAGTTAAAATCCACTAATACTGGGAGTATTTATATTTGTCACACAGAATTATAAAATGCATTTATCCTTAATCTAAGGATACCGTCTTTTTACTGGACATCATCTCAATCTCTTTTCATTGTAGCTTCTTATGATTTCTACATGACATTATTTTATATGGTGCATAAAACCCTTTTGACTTATCATTTAATTCAATGGGAATATTTTCTCTACAAATCATTTTACTAAAAGACAAAAAGGAATGTTTAATTTTTTTTCGCAAGTGGTGACAATGACCTTTTCAACCACCGCAAGTATTATTTGATCTATGGCTTCCTTAACAGGACGTAATGTTAAAAAAAATATAAATACAATATAATTATTTTATGTATTTTTGTATTGAAAATGGATTTTAGAATGGATTTATTATTTCAATATCTTAAAATTTTATATTTTTATTCTAATATAAGAATGTTATCATTACCTTATGATTAAGTTATGTGTTATGATTATGTTATGGTTCTTGGACATTGTTACGTATACGGGTGGTACCATGATAAACCTAGGGTGGGTGATCCCAAGATAGATCTCTAATTCATTGAATAACATGATGAAGTTAAACGTTAATGTTTCTCCTAAGAGATTTAGGGATTATACTATGATGGGTATTCCAAATGTGACTCCCTTTGTTGTCTTGATAACTACATTATAAGTATGTTATGTATGCCTTAAGTTACCTTTATGATTTGTGATTAATATGTGTTATTCATAAATATTATTATTTCAGAAGGTATGATTGAAAAATAATGATTCATTGATTATTATTTTTTTATGGGTTAATGTTTCCTTTCATTTTGTTATAACACTTTTTGAGCTTTTTATGCTCATCCCACGTTTTGGAAATTTTTTCCACAGGACTTAAAGAAAAATAGGGTCAAGGATGGGATCAAGGAAAGACTTGCTCTCTAAAACATGGAACTAGTCATGTTTCTTTTTTTAGTCTTTATTTTACGATAAAAAATAGAAATTGTGTAGAAGTGTCTACTTTATAATTGTTTGAGATTTAATAGTTATGTCCTAATTATCTAAAACTCGAAACCTGAAAAGATCCTCAATGTGAAATATTCTTTTAATTCAAGATTATGTAATGTTTTAAGGCCAGGTACTAATATCATATATATAATTATATATATCATTTCCATGTGCTAAACATTAAATCATAAATACCAATTTACAGAGATAAGAAAAATAGTTTACTTACTATGTGGGATAAACTTGCGCCCCATTAAATTTTTATATATTTTAAAACATTTGTTCCTAAATTTAAATAAAAATAAAAATTAACTAATATATTATTATATTTTTTTTATAAAATAAATAATTATGGGATGTTATAAGGTATTTTTGTTTGATTAATTATTTGATATGTATGAATATGAGGTGGGTACATGATATCATTATTTTTCATATAAAATATTCATATAAATTATTATAATGTTCTTACAAGAAATTATCCTTTACAAATAATATGAACATGGTAATGTGAATGAATAAAAAAATATATTATTAAATTATTAATTTTTAAAATCAATAGTTTTATGCCAATGAGTAACTGGCCAATATGAAAAAAAAATTACCTTGAGATTTTTTCCTCTTAAAATTATGAAAAATGACATATTTAAAAATTATGATTCAATTATAAATTTTTAGTATCACAAACAATGTTATGGGAAGAAGAAGATATGAAAAAATTATATGAAATATCAGTAATGGATTGATAGTTTGTTCTATATGGATTATATTTATGGATCCATCTATGCATTGGATTCTTGATATAATAATATTTTAAAACAGTAAGTTGCTATTCAAAAACACTAATCATTGAAGATAATATTTTCGATGTAATATGGAGATGAAATTGGTTCATAATCAAGAAGAAGGATTATCACTCCATTTTGTGTGTTAAAAAATTAAAATATATCAATGTTGAGATGATCCATCCATCCCAAAAAAGCAGAATTGATGCCCATTTGGACTTGTAGAAGAATATAAGAGGGGGATATTTTGAACCATTGGATATGAGGATGTAATAGAAAAATATCTATAAATTGAGATCTGAATGACAGAGTTTTTATTTCTAGCGTGTGTGTTTAAGATGGTAGAGAGAACATATTGTTGGGTAGTGTTGGGAAGGGTTTCCCATGAGATATTTGGGTATTCTTATATATTTTTATTCATTATTTAAAATTATATCTATTATTTTTTAATTGAAACTTAATGATATTTTGGGAATATGATTTAAAAGAATTTTTATTTATTTAACATTAGTGTTTTGTGTTTTATTCTATATGTCAATCAAAATTACCTTTTGATGGATAATGACTAGTTATTTAGTGTGTGTGAGGGGTGGAGGGAATATAGAATCCAACAAAACCCACTATGCAACAATATGATTATCCTAGGTAGATTTACCTTGAATATAGGGAAAAATTTAAAGTCAAACATTCACTAATACACCGAGTTAAAAACCCTTTAATCATTTTTAGGGTACTATAGATATTTAATTGACAATCACACCAAATTGGGTATGAAAGCCCCGCATTGAAACAATATTTATTGATAATCATTGGTGGAACTGACACTATAGAATTTAAAAATAGGTGCTTCAATTAATGATGGTAATGTATATTTATATTCACCTATATCATTGCCACACTGAAGGAATTTAGGATATATTTTATATTATATAAATTTGATTTCATCTTTATATTTTGAAATAAGTATCTAAAATTTTAAAATGAATTGTAATAAAGTATATTATTATTAAATGTAAATTTGATTCATGGGTATGAATATGTCTAGATACATTATGTAAAATTTATAGTATACATAGATATTAAATGAATTCATTAATTATTAAATAATGTGAAATTAAAATACAAATCATTTTAATATAAGGAATTGTTTAATAAAAAAAATTACATTGGTAATCATTCCATATCAATAGGATAATTTCATTAATTTTTTGAGAATGACTTTAAATAATTTTTCATATTATACATTCAAAAGAATTGACATTCATATTATACTTTTTATATGTATGGGGTAGGAAGAAACCTAATTTTATTCTTAAAATTCAATTTTCAAATATTAGATTATATTTTTTATTCTAAACATTTTTTAAAATTTATTGATCAAAAATGTATAAGATTAATTATGAATATTGGAATCTATATTTTAAATATGATGGACATAATTAGGTAAATAGTTCCAAATAATTTACCACATCTGTATAATAAAAATAGGGTTAAACCTTGTTAAAACTAAGTGTCAACATGAGTATTTTACATCTTACATATTGTTTAATGATGTTACATTGATCCTTGTCATCATGGCCCCAAAATTAATTTTTTAAGAGACATGTTTCCATGAAAAAATATTATATAATATTTATAAAATATAATAATACAATGTTTCACTCTCTTACTTTTATAATTATTTTGTGTTTAGGTTAGAAAAATTCTTCTTGGTAATGATTATGAATGGTTATTTTAAAAATAATGAAATTATTTTCATAATGGTATATTATTTATAATTTATAGGGATCATATCATTATCATAATTTGTTACTCAACCCAAAAAAAAATTATTGTATTTTTAATATAATAAAATGAAAGATATTGAAAATATTAAACGTAATAAAATTTAGTGATTTGTCATTTTAAATGAATTTTATCACCTGATCAAATTTATTATAAAATAAATACTTAATATAAAAACTAGAACACAATATGTGAGAGAAATAATTTATATTGGATAAGGAAAAAATTACTTAATTATGTGGTTAAATAAAATGATATGTTTTAAAACAAGAAATAATCCTATAAATCTTTCATTGGTTGATGGGATTTCATCCATGTAATAACATATCACATTATCTTTCAGTTTAATTTATTTTTATGGAAAATTAGTTTATTATATTATAATCCCTTAAGAAATTTGTAAAGTTCCCCTCCCTCACTTATAAATGAGAATATTTCTTTTCAATTTTTTACACTGCTTTGTACCTTAAATTTTGAAAAACCCCTAAAATATTTTCTTCAAAACTAACTAGACCAAAAAAATTATCCATTTTAATATTAAAATATCATTAAAAGGTAATGAAGAATTACCCTAATAGAGGGTTAATGAAGAAGAGGTAATCATTTTACCCGACCTTTTTAAATTTTCTCTTCATATAACAAAACTAAATCCATTACAATCATCATAAAATAATAACATTATTATCATAAATACAAAAAATATTTAATGATTATGAACCCATCTTTCTATCCATAATTTCAATCCAATGGAATGAGAAAGTACATCTCATGTGCTTGTACGGATAAATGTCTCCACATTTAGACACAATTCATTTTCCATCACTATATTTAATTAATAGTAATTATGAGTTTAATGTTTATATATGAAATTTTAGACATAATAATGAATCTTTAATAATAAATTCAAATCTACCTTCTTATCTTACATCATTTGGAAAATGATAACGCCTCTCATGTGTAGGTGTGGACTTCCACCTCTACGAAGCGGTGTAATTTATTTTTTATCGTTAGATTTACATTGATGCTAATATAGATAAATTTAAGGGGTAAATATGATATATATAATTTATTAATGATGAATAAATATTTACATTTTATTTAAAGTTATTTAATTTCATCTATCTATGAATGAAAATAGAGTTCATTATAACGTATGACATGTTTTCTCTATAAACATTGTAAATAACTATTCTTTCTATACCTTTTGTGGGTGAATAATAATATATATAAATAACAGATATGTAATATATTTATATAATCATTCAAATTATTTATTTTATGTATCAATGTTTAATATATGATGACACTGACTAAGAGACAGAAGCAGGCATGAAAAATAATACTATTATCACACAGAATAATGGTTTTAATGACATGATGTTAATAAATGTGTGCTAAGATGCCATGATCAAACTATACATGGAACTATTGATATATATTTGGCTCTATAATAAATTTTTACTTAATCTAAAATTATTATACAAAATGTACAAATTTGTATGAGGAATGATGAGACTTGAGTTATGAGATTTTTGTCTCAATTCTGAATCTATGATACACAACACATTTTCACCGCTTCAGTTTTAAATGTTTTATATATTCAACATATTAATGTGTTATATGAATACCCATAGGAAAATTATGTGTATATAATAATCTAAATAATTTTACCTATCTCATATTATTCTGATTCAAAATATTTTAAAATGATATAAGATTTAATTATCAATCCTATATTTAAATGGTATTGTTTATTCTTGATTTTTCATTTAGTAATTTATATGATCCTTATCTAATAAATACAATTATATAGTAATATATCATATGTTTTATAAATAATACATGTATTTATTTCATTTTATTAATATTATATCAATTATAGATTGAAATAATGTTTTTTATGAAATCCTACTTTGTAAATATCTTCAGTTGAAAATATTTTTTATTCTATATACTTATTTTTTAAAAAATTGAAATATTGTTATTAGTATTCTAATATGATTAATTGAATTCATTTTTACCCATGATATAAATTTTTGAAATGTTTAAAAATAAATCATCATTTAGTTTAACAAATTATGTGCTTTTTAACTGTACACAGAGGTGTGAAATAAGTGTTTCCTTTTAACTTATATAAAATTAATAGAATGATCAATTGTCCCGACCATTAATTTTTTTATATATTACATTAGTTATTATAAATGATATGTTTAATGAATATTTCATCATTAATATGTTGGAAATTTCATGCATCATAAATAAGTGATATTAATGTTAATAGGGTATTTTCTCAAGAAATATTCAATTGATTATTATAAATGAATTTTCATTTAAGAAATCGTTTTTAGAGGTTCATTATGTATTACATAGGAAACGTTTCAATGATAAAAAATGTATTCTTTATAGGGATTTTTTATGATCTTGTTGATTATGTTTCTACAGAATCATGTTATATTAAAGGGGTTATGAAATGATAAAATTATGAAACATTTATGAAACCATATTTCATTTTGTTGGTTATAATATGAGTTTTTGATGAATATTTTATGATCTTATGGAAAAAATATGCATGGTTTCTAATATATTATGGTTGTATAATAATTTATATATCTATCTAATTTATTGGTGAATTTCATATATCTTAAGATATAACTATGGGAAAAATTATATCTTCGCCATCCTATACGGGAATGTAGCTTATGTGATTTATATATTATGAGATATAAGTATATATTCTTTATATATTGTATGAAACTAGCCAATTTTATTGATTAACTATGGAAAATATTTGATGATTCTTGATCTGTTATGATATGGAAAATATGTGATGATGGTTGATCAGTTATTATTTAATGGCCTAGGTAGTTAACATTGAAATATGTAATTATTTATATACATACGATGGATAAAAAAAATTATTTCATCCATTAGGGTTTTTAATTAATTTATAATCAATTTTCACATTTGTGATATATATATTTTAAAATTATAATTCTTAATTTCGTGAAAATAACATACAATCCATAATAGATTGGGAATATACATTGATTGTTAAGTTCAAGATATAATATCCTTATGATTAATTTATAAAATCATATGAAAATTGATTGATATCTTTAATTTTTATAATTACTAAGAATCTAAGATCACTGGTTCATCAGTTTCCTTTCTATAGGTTGTAAAAAATGGTTTGTGTAGGGTTTGTCAACAATGAGTAGTATGTTGGATGATACTTATGGGGGACGTTTTAGACTGTTTAGGAAATACGAATAATGTGTATAAATTATACAATTAATATATTATTTTATTGTACATATATGTATATTTTAAAAATTTAATTCATATTATACTAAAAATATAATATTTATATTAGAAAATATTAGGGCAATTTAGTTGGTATCAGGGGATAGGATTCAGCAGTCATTAAATTTTTTGTTTATAAATTTCATTTAAACACTTTTGATTAGTCTATGTTTAGAATACTATTATAATGTGTTGGTATATACCATGGATATATGTGGTTAAACATAAGTTCTCATAGATTGACATGAATTTTTAATGGATTAGACTTCATACTAATGATATTTTATAATTATATCATAGTTCACTCTGGTTAAAATTTATCGATGTGTGCATAATTTTTTGTATCACTCAACATCCAAAACAAGGATAAATGTGACTAAAAAATATTATTATGGAAAATTAATTGATTTTCCACTTGAGAAACCAAATCCTAATGGAAATAGAATATATAATCTTATGCATATGCTCACTCATCATTCTCAGACCATGAATCATTCATAACATCCAAATGTTCAAAGGAGGGAACATCGTATTATTTAATATTTCAAGATGAAGGAACCACCGCATTTTATTGGATATACTAATACACTATTTAATGAGTGATGGATCATAACTATTGAAAAATGATTCATGATCCCCAATTATTATAATCTGAATATGTGTTCCTAAAATTTGATCATTAATATGGTGAACAATATCAATGGTGGAGTCTTATTAAGAATACATGATAGCAGTAATAAATTTATTCCATCAAATGGGAGGAGAATAAGAGGTTATTTTCCATTCATTTAATCCCTAAAAATATATATAAATTAATGGAATAGTAATTCATTGAGATTAACTAAAATTATGATGAGTCTATTAGTTCTTATAGGAATGTTTGACAAGGTAGGAACGATAGGATTATAGAATTATCATTATCTATGAAATAAAAATTTATCGATTCATTATTCTATAAAAACCAATTCTATAATAGGACATATCAATAGAATACATTACAAGGATAAAATAACTCATTTTATGTTTTCTAATGGTGAAAAATGTAAATTTTATATTCCCAAAATTCATATATATTTTCAGAAAAAATAGAAAGATCATGTGTCATGAAAACTTGATAAATCACATGGTGGAATGAAATTACATCCATCTACATGATATAAATTTGGGAATATACCTGTGGTTAATTCCATTAATGGGACTTGTAGGTGCATTAAATTTTTTAAGGTGGGTCAGGATGCTCCTTAATGATGAAAGGATATGAATGTACATATTAATGAAATGTAGAAAAACATTCCAACTAATATACTACCCAATCACTAATAAATAAAATACAAGGATAATTGGAATAATGCCAAAAAATTAATGAATATGATGGTTTATGTTAATGATTAGTGTCACAAATATCTTATTGTCAAATATAATGGGAAATATCATGTTATCAAGACACTTAATGTGGGTTACAAAAATTAAATGTTAAATGGTAACTTATCATCCACCGCAAATAACTATTGAATTTTTTGTTTCTGGATCTTCCAAAATTTTTATATATAAGTATTTAAAAATGGGTGTTGAGTTTCCAATTCAATTATTATATAGTGAGTTATTAGTGATAACCCTCATTTTTAATATGTTCGCATATCATGTTTACTATTTTTATTCATTTTATTTTTGTGGTAATGTGTTTAATTCATGTATTTTAATTATCTATTTACCTAAATTTTATTTAATTACAGTCATGTCTTGGATTTATTAAAAGATATATTAGATAAGAAATTTTAAGGAAAAAACGTCACATTTTTTATTCTATATGAACATATGATCATTTATTGGGGTGATGATGAATAATAACATCAAATGGAAATTACATATATAATTTATGTCATAATTTCAATCCATAGAGGCTATTTATATCAGAAGATTGAAGAGAAACTCAAAATAAATTCTATACCACATTATTTCATTTTTTCACTTTTTAGAAGAGCTTCCTAGGCATCTTGTGATTACTGAATTTCAGTACCTAAATCAACTCAGGCATAGAGATATGCCTAATTTTGAGACTCATAATATAATTTATACAATTGAGTTATATGTATTTAATAATAAACTCCAACATAATGTTGATAAAGGATTTATTCATACATTTGATTCACCTTGGGGGCCACTAGTTCTTTTTATTATTATGACTGATGGATCAATATAGTTATCTATTTATTATCAAAAACATAACAATATCACTAGAAAAAATAAGTTTCCTATAACCCATATTGATTTATTGGTTCATCTATTATGATTAGTTAAATAAATTACAAATATTCAACTTCTTTTTGTGTATAATCATCTAATGATCACGAATGTGTACATACTAAATATATATTTCCATATGCGGTATGAGAATTATTAATTTATAGGGATTCTATTTTGTCTTATTAATACACGTAATATCCTAATGTATTTAATGAATATTATTCTTATAGATTACCTTGAAAAATTTGTGTTTGTATTCCTAGATTATATTATAATATATTCACTATGAAAGGGAGAGGATCAAGAAATTTTCTACCTTTCTTGAAGACCCTATAGAAGGATAATTTATATAAAAAACTGACCTATTATTACTTTAGTTTTCAAGAAGTTTCATTCATGTGTCATATAATCTCATTGTGAGGGTACTTCTATGGATCTTTAAAATATATTTTTTTTTGAAAAATGGAGAATACAATCTACAATTATTGATATCCATAATTATCATGGGTTTTATAGATATTAATGATTATTTTTGATAGATAAGTCATAAAGGTCAAATCTAATAAATAATATTACCCCAAAGGTAGTTTAGATATTGTGTATGTTAGAGTGTGAATAGAATTTCAAGGAACTAATGAGAAGGTTGATCATTTCACCTATGATCACAATAAAATGTAGTTAAGATGTGTTTTTATAATATATTGATTCATGAAATAGACGATCAGGGTGTATCCTCTTTTAAAATGAAATGGTTATAGAATAAGCCTCAATCCACTTAGAATTACCAGAAAAATATTACTCGAATCATGATTTGGAGTTTGATTTGATGTTTTTTTTAGATATGGACGAATTATAATTATGGTGATATTTGTGATATATTTATATAAAATGTAATTTTTTAAATTATATAATGACATCGAAAGATATAATTATGTGTATAAGAATATGGTTAGAGTTGATTAAATATTTTGACCTTTTAATACATTACCACCCTAATAAGTATAAATTGTGGTTAATACATTTAGTTGGAAAGGTCATGCTTATTTTACTAAGAATGTGAATTTATAGATATTAAATAAATATGAATCATCATAATATTGAATCATGAATCCAAAAGATTAAAAATGTATAGTGGTAATATATAGAGCTACAAAATATGGTGAGAAATGCTACAGTGTTCATCCTTGATTGTGATGGAATTATATGGTTTAAGAACCATGTATGTGTTCAATCCATATCCAGAATTTATAAGGATATATTGGATGAATTTCATAATCAATAATTCTCTATTGATATAATATGTATCAAAATTTCTAAATATATCAAAGAGTATTTCATGTTATAATATAAAAAATAGATATTTTGAAATATGTATCTATATTCATGGTATATTTTAATGTTATGGATGAAATACATAAGTTTAGGGAGATTTAAAAACCACTAAGAATACCTGAATTGAATTGTGAAAACAACACCATGTATTTTGTTTTCAGACTACTCTAAAATTAAACATGGAATAATGTTATTTGGATTGTGATTGATATCCATATGAATTTATCGAAGACCATTTCCATCGAAGAGGATTTTCCATCTCAATTAGTATTCCTTGTTAAACATTAATGTAGTGCATAGATTGCATGGGGTAAAATCTTCTAATGTATTAGATCATGAAAAAATATTCACATTAATGTTTTACCAATGTCTTTTATAAGGATAGGTTATAGTTTAAATTTTTAGTAATGTGTATCTTCCTAAAAAGAATGTTAGTCTGGGAGGACCATTAAAACCCTAAATGATATATTGACAAATTTTCCTCTATAATTCCAATGTGGTTGTTCTAAAAAATGCTTTCTTTTGAGTTCTTATATACATGCAATGTCAAAAATGAAATTTATATTTATCCTTATAATGACCTCTATGGTAGGTAGTGTATAAATGTTAAATTTTATTATAAAGTTTGATAATGAAATCAATTTGGACCTGATTTAGTAGAATAAATTACAATGAATTTCAATTCCATGTTGCGACACATAATAGCCTTTTAGAAATAAAATAAAATATATACTGGCACTTATCAGTGAGATTTGGAGTTCAAATATAGTGAATATGTATTTCTATGAATTCATCCTCATAATAACGTTATGAGATTTATAATGATATCAAAACTAATCATTAATTATACTATCTCATTAAATATTCTTTGTTGATTGGGGGAAGTATCTTATCTCTTAGCACATCATTCTAAACCTCTCTCCAACTGATAGTAAGATCCATGAATCCATCATAATTTGGTAAAAACCCAATCCAACAAATATACTATAATCATATTATTCAATTCTAGAGAATGATATGTCTTATATATGAACATAATAAACAATTCTTTGATCCTAGAGGTATTGTGAAATAGAATAATACATCTCAACTGGTTAAAGCTATATAAAAGAATTAAAAGTTATATGAAGCTACGTGGAAACATGAGGGTGTTATAAAATAAAAACATTCCCATTTTCATGAATGATCTTAAAATAATTTCAATCATCAGATTCATTTTATCTATGGTATAATTCCACACTCTAATAATTTGTGATAAATAACTCTTTAAATAAATTTATTTTTTTGATAGTTTTGATATAAAAAATCCCATATGAAAATTAATTGTAATAGAGTATATCATTATGTCCAAGCCATTGAATTAGTGGGTATGAATCGGTAAAAATATATTATAAAAAATTTATATCATTAACACATATAAAATAGATTTATTTTTTGTCAATTAATTATAAATGAAAACAAAAAATCATTTGAAAATAAAAATGATGTTTTTCTGATTAACTATTGTTATGCACATAATGCGTTTTTATCTTAATAAATAAAATTAATCACTATGGGTTAATTATTATAATTTAATTTAAATATATATATTATATATTAAATAAAATATATTATTAATCATCCAATTACTTTTCATGGAATGACATATGAATAAATCCCTTTTTTATTCATAAAAATGTTTTTATTAAAAAAATATTATTTTCATTAATTTCACTATTTTATTAAAATTAATTTACATCATTTAATGAAATGTATTAATAAAAACATATTCCATATTTGGAATCATGAGTTTCAAATTGGGTAAATATGTCCCTTTTTCTGTCATTTTGAATAGTAGATGATGTAGACTTTATCACCACGATAAAGGGTAAATTGGTTGATCATAGGTTAAAATTGTTATGGTCCCCATTATTCATCATAATTTTTATTGGATGAATTTAAACTTAAAATTATCACATTTTTCATGTAATTTTATATTTTAAGGGAAACTTCTTCCTAAAAAAATATATAATATATAATAAAAATAAAAATATAGAATTTCACTTTCATACTTTCAAATATATTTTTTTATATTCACAAAATGGAAAAAGAAATCAATGAATTATTATTAATGGTAATTTTAGAATAAAGAATTTATTTTAAATATGGTAATTTATTTATATATATATTGATTATTTAATTTTATTAATGGATTATGGAAAGACATCACAATATTTCATCAATTAATAAAAATTAATTTGAAAAATAATACATTTAATATTATTTTTTTGATCTATATTGTTCCATGACCACTATAAATGAAAATAACATATCAATGATGTTTTAAAAGATTTAATTTAATTTTTTCTATTTATTGATGTTAGTGATGTTAAATTAAATTAATAGTTTCAAAATGATAATTAAGGATATTTTATTAAGATAATATTTATTAAATTTTGAAAAAAATCATAAAAACATTAAAATAGGAAAAAATGGATAATATATGGTCTAAAATGTCATTCCATTTAAATTTATGAAAAAATTTAGACCTTATATGTTAAATTTTAACACATAAATAGTAAAAATTACTATATTTTGGTTAAGGTTAAATAAGGATAATTGGTGGTTAAACCAAAAGATAACATTCCAAACTGAATAAAAAACTCTCCAAAATATTTTATTTGATATTATTTAAACCAAATTCAATCATATCATTGATTATCTATCCATTGGACAATTTCCATAGGGAATTACTTTATTATATGTTAATCGTTTATGATGTTCCAAAGTTCCCCTCCCCTCACATACAAAAGTGAATCTCTACTTCCTCTTAATTACACCAATTTGAACAATATATTTTGATAATACCCAAACATAATTTGTTGTATGAAACCCTATACTTCCATTAGTGGCATTTTTTCCTTTAAATATTAGTATAGGGTCATTAATAAGTAATCTATAGGTGGCCTACCAAAGAACATGTAATAATATTACCAGAACAATTATGTTTTTTGTTTTTATACATAATCTAAATTTGTAATATTCTTTAAAAAATAATAAAAAGTATCGTAAATATACATAAATTATATTATAATTATTAAAAAAATTAATTCTCCATCTTTTCCATAAAATGGTCATTGAATGTATTTTTTGTGTGTAAGTATATATTAATATGTCCACATAGAGAAAAAATTAATTTCCCAGAAACATGTATTAGGATTGGTTATTAAGATCTGTTTTACGTTTATATATGAAATTTTTGACATAAATATGATTTTGGAACTATAATAACACATCTACTATCTCACATTACATCTGTTGGAAAATAATAATATCACTCGTGCATACTTTTGGACTAGCACCTTCATAGAAAGATATTATTTATTATTCAAATTAGATTTTCATTGAAGGTAATATGTTTAAATTTAATTAATATATATTATAGATATTATAAAATAAATATTTTTAAAATATTAATTATTATTTATTTTTATTTGGTTCTATTTGTATAAGAGTGTAAAAAAATTCATGTGTATATACAACCTACCATGTACCTGAATTGATAAATTCATTTTTCTTTCTTGGTATTTTATGGATGAATATAAATATAATAAAAAGTATATTTATATAATTATTAATATTATAGAGATGATGAAACCATCACCAATGTAAAAGGACGGGGACATCCAAAAAGAATCATGTATGATAAAAAAGTAGTTATCTCTCACAATGGTGTTTTATATTAAAATTTGATATTAAATGAGTGATAAGATTTCATAACTAAATCATAAATAGTTCAATTTATATAAATATGTTTATTTAATACATGTATGATAAATATATAATAATTATACATGATTTTAAAACATGTATGGGGAATTATGTGACTTTAGGTAAAGGATTTTCAACTAAATTTTATTTCTAGGATACAAGTTCCATATTCAATAATTGTTACTTTTTGTGGTCTATATACATCATAAGAATTAATTTGATAATTATTCAGGTGAAAATTTTTAGGTTATACATATCCATAATTTTTTATCTCATCCTTTAGTTCTTTATTGAAAATTTTCTCTTTTGGTAAGGGATTTATTATTATACATTATTTTTATGTAGGGCTATTTTTTAGAATTTATATTAAATATATTATATGATTCATTTCAGATAACTTCATTTAATTTTTTTACCTATATTAATTTCTCAATAAAAAAAATTATCCTTTCATTTTCCATTATTTTTCTAAAAAATATCTCAAAATAATTTTTTTTAAATATAACCTAATCTATTTCACTCTTTTGTTTAAAATACTTTTTCATTCATATCAATGTTTTCTAAAAAATATTTCAATAATTTTTTACTTATTTTATTATTATTTTTTAAATTTAATTTTATCTATAGTTGAATTGATAATAAATCCATTTAGAATAATCATATTTCCATTTTATAAATGAGGTAATGTTTCACTTTTTTAAATGGTGTAAATGGAATGAATTAATTTAAATTATAAAAATAAAATAAAATTCCCCTCAATCGTGACTACTCAATAATTTATGTATTTGAATACATGATTAAATCTAATTTTAAAATAATATTATTTTCATTATTTTCTGGTATATTTTTTAAATTTTAAATAATTTATTTCAAATTGAAAATTGAATTTTCAAATAAAATTTTAATAATGAATACATTAATTGGATTTTTATCTATATAAAATTCTGTACTGTTAATTATCTTTCACTAGGAATATTGTCCTATGATAAAATCTTTATTCATTCTATATATGGTTTATTATGATTAAGGTATGTTGTTTAATAAATCAATTTTTTCCAGGTATTCTTCTATGATAAAAATTGTAAATCTTTATGCAACTTATTTTCCTTTCATTAGTTATGATATAATGATAAAATGAATGTTTTATTATCATATTCCACAAATATCCGTGGTCTTCATTACATTAGAGGTGGGAAGGAATTTATATATACCTCCCAATAATTGAGTAATGTCTTTTATTGTATGATATAACTATAGGATATATATTGAATTAATTAATAAAGTATTGGAAACAATTAAACAAGCTTGATCCACTTTGGGAAATAGGTCCATATACATGATTCACTATCGACCAAATATGAGGATTCATAATCCATAATGATATGGGAAAAAAGTATTTATTTATGATCAATTATAATTTAATTGTCTTTGTAGTAAACAATGACATATAGAATGGATTTTATAATTAAAACAGTTCCACTATTTCAATAAATTAATATATGGTTCTTGATTTATTAACGATCATTTATCACTCTTATGGTTAATTTTTTTAAATGACAATGTTTTATGTAATTGATCATGTTTGGGATCAATGATCAATTGGTTTTGATCTTTGTATTTTATATTCATGATATAGTTCCCTTTTTAGTTTATGAATTCATAATATCATCTATTAAAATATCATTTTTACCCTTATTGTGAATATATCATTACCATTTTTTATATTTCCTTTCCTGAAGTTATGAAGAATGATTTATATATTTTATATCTGTTAGGAGTGTTATATGATTATTTTTTAATGCTAATATTAAATATATTTTATTAAATAGATATATTCAACATCTAGTATCCAATTTACCTAAACCATTACATGAATCACACGTGTATTTGATAAATATATTGAATAATAATGTAATAATATTTAAATTTTATGTTTTAAAATCATGTTTATCTCTAATCATGACTGATATTTCATATGAATATCATTTAAAATTATTCCCTGGTATGAAATGTTGGTCCATATTTTTTTTGTTAATTTTAGTAAAATATATAAGAAACTTGTCTCTTCATATATAGATATTACATAATTTTTTTTAATATTTATTATATTACACAAACATATTCCCAAAGACCATATTGGTTTGGGGAATTTAAAATTTTAACCCATAAACCATAGTCCATATGTGAAATACATCATCTCCCACTATATTAATAATAAAACTCACCCTTCATAGACACATCATATATAATTTACTTCTTCAAAAATGAGGAAATTAAAAAATAAAGGGTGGTCTATGATTCTCAGTAAAGGTAAACAATAGAGATGAGTTCTCAAAACATGAACACAAGGGTATGAGATCATGAAAATTAAATTTTAAAACAATACCCTTTATATCATTTATTATAATATCTAATCATGGAATAATGATTGGATGTTCATAAGTTATTAATAATAGATAAATAAAAGATAATAAGCAATAATATAATAATTTTGGATAAAAATATGAATTTATTGACTACACATAAGCATAAAATGTCATTTTAATATAGGTTTTGGCTTAATACCAAGACTATCTTAGAAGAAAAAGTCCTTTAATATACAGAGTTCCCTCAATGTTTTAACCTTATATTAATATAACAACATCACTCTTCATTACAACCATGAATTTATATATTAGGGTTGTTCTAAATTTTATCCATGTCAATCTCATGATATATAAAAATCATTACCTAATTATTCAGAGGTAGATATCGGTCACACTAATCACACAAAGAGAATAATAGTTATGTGTTCCATAAGACTGTAAATATTTACTTTATCAAAACACATGAAATTAAGTGTGTATAATAAAAATTTGTATCATATCATACCATATATAAAATATATATGCTTCATGACCATTTCATCATAACATAACCTTCGAAAAATAAGCGTGTTTGATAGGCCTATAACCGATATAAGAGAAAAAGGTTTTATAAATATAATTCTATCAGAACATTCCATTCATTGAAATAATGTTAATGGTAATATTTTATTTTAACCCATATAAGTAATGAGTAACACTAATGTATAACATATTATATTTTTTTGAATTATTATTTCAAACATGTTATGATTAAAATATCATTTTTACTTTGATAAAAACGTTTTAATACATAGGTGAATTCTGAAAATATTTTTCATTCAAATTAATGGTGAGAAGATACAATGGATTATTTTTTAAGATGGTTTTTCAGGAAGTTATAAGGTTCATTTCATGATGTACACATGAAATAAAAGGTTTCTTTAATATTTTCATTAAAATTGAAATGATCATTATTTGAGAAAAAACATTAATATTTGTTTTAGATTTTTTTAAAAAATTAAAACATTGGTGAAAAATGTATTTATAAATTTATAATAGGGTAATATAACATTTTTTTAAATTTTCTAGAAAACATGGTTTTTATAGAAAACTTATTTATGATCGAATAGACTAGTAAATTAATATTTTTATAAATGATATTTTTTATAATTTTATGTACCAAAGAGTAGAAAAATTTAATATAACATGCTGATGTTAATAGTAACCACAGAATAATAATGATAATGAAAATTTAACTGTTATAGGTCATGATCTATTTACATTGGGGTCTTAATTGTAAAAAAAGTATAAATAACGATGATATTGTAACATAAAATTTTTACCACTTTTGGTTACATTGAATCATAATACACATGATGGATTGCAAGAAATGAATCCTAAAATACAATTAGGATCAATGGATAATGATATTACCATTCAAAAGGTTTTTATAATCTCTTTGTGAAACAATATAGGTTCATAACATATCATATTTCTCAAAGAAATAAAATTGAGCAGCAATAACTGTACCAATTTTTTAATCTTTTCTACCATTACCCCATGATAGAGAGATGTTTGAAGTGATATTAAATTAAAAATACTTCTTAGTAGATGAATCATATAACTCATCCATGGGTAGTATAAACCGCACATACAATAAATAGGTGGTCATCATGGCTTGTGTCTCATAGAATTGTATTTGGTAGAAATCCCTTACATAATGTCCAGAAATCCATTATACTCAGAAAATAATCATTTATAATAAATTGACGTTTATTATATATCTATTATAGAACCATATTTACTTATTTCATATCATATATGATTTCATTATGTCTTTTTATTACTTATTTAATATAAATTCCGTGTTAATGTTGCATTTCGGCTAAAAAATGATTTTTTTATATATTTGTATTAGCTATATTTTTCATAGTATACTGTAATTATTATTTTATGTACCTTCTCTATCCTTTTGAAGATTAAAATTTATCATTTTTGGTTTCTCTTTAATCTTGTTTGGGTTATACCTAGGTTGGGGTTCTTCGGTTTATTGGGTGTAAATAAAGAAACTTATAAGCCCATGGGGTAGAGCATGGTTTGCACATGGTTTGGCAATACCATGAGGTTTTCCCCCAAGAAATTGTGTTCACATATTTGGTGAAAATTTAGTAGGTAAATGTTTTTTCATGGGTTTTCCAAACCATTCAGACACCATCCCAAAACCACAAACCTAAAAATAACGGGGTTTTCATAGATGACACATAGTATTACAAATGGTGTGCCATATTGGTGAAACCATGAGCCTCAATATATAGAAGATCACAAATTTGGCACAAAATATGGAAACCCATGTATCCTTGCCAAGGAAGCTTTATCTGTAGGTTTTTAATAACCTTTAAATTTTAATTACAATTCATAAACCCCAATTTTACCCTAATTTCAAAATACAGTCCTGATATGATTTTATATGATTATATAGATCCTATAGATAATTTCAAGGCTTATGTTACCCCATTGTTTTTGAATTAATGACCTGATTTAAGGATCAACTCCTCCTTCAGTATGTAATCTCTTCTAATTTGGTTTCTATTCTCTCTTTAGGAAATATCTCATCTTTTTGACAAATGTTTTCCTATATTGATGTTGTGTTTATATCGTAGTTTTTATGTATGTGTTTTTTTGGATCATGGTCACCCATACCTTGTCGACTATTGTTATTCTAGTATGACCACATGAAATTATTTTTCGTATTGTGGTGAAAATCCATCAAAAAAAATTTTGGGTCATATAATTGTCAAATATTATATTCACGATTATAATTAGAAGTACTGTAGTGTGTAAATATAATATCCACACTGTAAAATAAAATTATAGGTTATATAATTTTATTATTTAATTATCAAGATTATTAAATATATTAAATAATTATCTTATGAACTTGATTCATCAATTTTATTATTAATTGATGGATTGATAGTGTTATGAAATTGTTGAAGACCCATCATGTGTGATGATATGATTAGAATGATACCTTAAAAGTTATTCATTGTGCATAAGATAAATTTAAAATTGGTTTGAATAAAAAATTATACTATTTTTAATGTATGATTGGGAAAGTATACACATGAGATGTGATATTTTATTGACTATGTTTTGGGGTAGGGGATTATATTCACAATACCCCTAGGGTGATAAACTCTCATTGTATGCCACTAATATATATGTATTACTATTTACTATAGAGTTCTAGGATATGGACTAATGCTCCAAATACCCACTATGTAATCGAATACAGCTTTATTTAACCATTTTATAAATTTAAAAATTGATTTAAATGTTTAATGGAAACCCATAATGTAATGAAATGTGACACTTTTATGGATGGTTTATACTTTGTCCAGGTCCGAAGTAAATATTGACAGATTAGGAGTCATTGTGATACCTTTAATTTACGTTCTTATTTAAAATAATTTAATATATATTTAGTACTTTATTAATTATGAAACTACATAATATTTTATACAATTAATGTTGGTTTAGACACAGTTGGTGGTGTCGTAATTTTTTTTACCAGAACCCTACTCGGAAGCCATAAGAATATATAAATAGACATCATGTTTTTAGGAATGGTTAAGGTAAAGAGCTATATGTTATATGCCTCAGTTCAGATGCACCATGTATGGGGGATATATACATAATTTTGGGTCCCATATTAGATTAATCAATGTCCATATTTTGGGTTTTTATTACAGAAATGACACATATACAACCTGATATATCTACTGATCTAATTTTGAATATTTTTCCCATGTATGGGATCATCATGTGATATTGGTCTTTATGGTTTATGTCATTATTTTGGTTTTTTTAACATTTTTTTATTGGTATTATAGTTTTTTCAATTATTCTGCATTGATAAAAAGGGTATAACATCCCTATAATATATATATATATATATATATATATTAGACCGTTATTTTTATTCAACATAATATGGAATATGGGGAGGTGCTCCTGAGTTCTTATAAAAATCTATATTAGGTAACTGGCTTGTGGTTCCCCGGATATGATGTCATCAATATATTTTAAATCAGTTTTCATTTATTTTTAGTTATCTTACTTTTTGGGAATGGCAGACATGAGACTCTGATGGGTTAGCCCTTTTTCATGAGATTTAACATGGGATTATCCAAGGAATGTATGAGGGAAAAAATTACCTTGGCTGGGACTATTGTTATTGATCTTTTCTATTTTAGTTGGTTGTTATTTCCCAATGGGGGACAAAATTGCTTTATGATTTTATTAATTTTTTTATTTAATGCATGACTCGGTATGGAATGATAATTAATTAAGCAAAGATCATTTTAGGCACAAATAATTATATGTTATGTGCATCATATTATGAAATCATGAAAAATATTGTACACTATAAGATCATAAAATGAAATTACTTTACGTGTTTGATAAAATTAAAATAAATCGGTTCTTATTAAGAAATTAACAAATGTAAATGATGAAAACATTGATCATTGAAAAGAATAAAATGGTTTATAATGTGAAACCTTGAAATATGAAAAAAATTACACTATGTTACTATGACAAAGGAGGTGGATGGATGAGGGTAGTGATTGTACCTTGGTATGGATCATGTAATTGTGTATTATGGTGAATTGTTATGGATTAATGTGAAAAACTATAAATTAAATTTTTTTAATAATGTTTCATGTTTCATTGAGAGAGTGTTTGTAATTGTAGATATATGGCTCTATATGGATTCCCATTGGTAAAACAACATGAGGATAGGACTACATGTGATCCTTCTTTTGTGGAACGTCAGGTAATGATAGTTTAGATTAAGTATTCATAGTGTAGTTATATAACAACATTGATAAATTTATGTAGTTTAAGGATATAGGAATATGAAGGGATGTGAAAATATGTCTAATTTGATGAATGAGATCTAGTTTCTTCACCCTCTAAAGATTAACTGAGAGGCTGGAACTGAGGCTATTATGTTTTGTATTCGGTCTGTTACGAATATCTTTGACCATATATAGAATCTTACTAAAAAATATTCATGTTGGATGCCTATATGTAATGTGGGAATGAAAATAATTGGTTTTAAAACAATACTTTGGATGAGAATTTGGAGAATATGATTTGGAAGGACCTTCAAGAGATATTCCTAGAACACTTTCATAATGAGACCCTTAGACATGGTAGATTAGTTGATATTATGTGGTTTACCCAAGAGAGTATGTCCATGATAAACTATTACAATATCTTAACATATCAGCATAGATTTATCCTAGAACTGTTGTTATATTTTTCTATTTTTAATTTTTTTTTTCATTAATTTGATATTAAGTCCGAGGTTTACATAAATTTGAGGAATATGTATTCATGATTTGGTTAATCATGCTCTCAATTATGAGGGGATATATGAGGAATATATAGTAATTATGTTGGTTCAAACATGATGACAACTATGTACTTTTTCTGAGAGTAGGAAGTTTGTTTTTGATAATTCCAACCAATGAAATAGCATCCAATGAATCCATGTGGAATGATATGTTATGCATAGAATTTACTAAATTTACTACCACTAGTGTGGTAATCCATATCACACTTTTTTCAAGTGTAACTAACCAATAGTGAAGTGTAAATATTATAGAATGATTGGTCACTTTAAAAGGTCTTGTAGAACCCCTCAACCAATGTGTAGTGATGGATGAACCATGAAAAATCTGATTTTTGGAAGGGTTTATTCTAAAACATGTTATCTAAGTATTTCCAGATATTCTGGATATAGATACTAAAGAAGTTGATGTAGTTTTTCTGGGCATCGACACATGTTTAAAAAGTGTGTTATTTATCATAGATGTCATACTATAGTAAAAATAATATCGGTATGAATGTTTCATGCAATTAATCTATCACATGGTGATATCTTGTATGTACCATCAATGATTAGAGGTCCAATTATTGCAGCCTTTAGGCTTTCTAGTGCCTTATTTGATATATGAGACTTTTATTCATTAATATCATCACTATTGGGGAATGATTTGAGTTCTAGGGTTGAGTTTCTGTGAGGGTTCATGAAGATTAACACACTTTTAAGAGTAAGGGTGAGGGCTATCTATTTATGTAATGGGTGTTCTCACATGGTTGAGGAGTATCATTTATATTTGTATCTTTACATACATGAAATTTCATGTTTTGATTTTATATTTTGATTGGACTGTATTATATCTAATCGATCCTACATATATTGTTACCATTTAAGAACTCCCATTATCTCTCATGAGGGTAACTATTTTGTTCATCATGGATAGTATGTCATTAAGTATTTTCATGGATGGCTATTTCATTAGAAATTGGGGGATGTCACTATAGAAGGTTCTTGTACATTTTGATGATGAAGGTGTGAAACCAAATGACTTTCAACCATAGTGGACCAATTTCATGATGTATTCTAGGATAGCATCTATTGGATTCCATCTGAGAGGGATGGTCATATCACAAATGATCTCATGTCGGGATCCAAACCAATTTTTATTCGAAATTACTGAATGTATCCAAAAAAATCAATATATTAAGACTATGCATTATGATTTTATGGATAATAAATTTATCCATCCAATTACATTACTAAGATTTCTGTAATATTTTTTCCACAACATATCTATGGTACATTATTTTTTTAATTAAAAAAATTATAATTAGAGTATAGTAAAGAAAATGTATCCTTATCAACATATCAATAATATATTTCACTTGTTGATAGGGTATTTTTTATCTAGTATTTACATGAGGACATGGTATCATTAGTTGATTATTAGAAAATTATATATACTATGGAATTATTTAAGAATTAGGTATGAACTACATCTCCTTATCATTATTGTAATGACCCGACTCTTTGGCAAAGGTACGGATCGTTAGATTTTCTCTCACCTCATTCCTTAAAGCTTCTGTAGTGTGTGTAACATCCTAAGGAAGGTCCAGGGAGTGTCTGGGGTTTGTTTGGAGCCCGGGAGTTTGAAAAATGGGCTTGCATACAGTGGCGCACGGCCTGTGCACGGTATACGCATGGTTTGGGATAAACTATGCAGCTTCCAGACAGCAGTGAACAACCCGTCCACATCCTGTGCATGGTTTCATACAAACCATGTGGCCTATGGTCTGAAGGAAGTGAGTTGTGCACGGTTTGTGCACGGTTTGGTAAACCGTGGGCCAAAACCGTGTGACCTAGTTCTAGGCGATTTTACAACTTTCCCTTTGTTTTTAAAGCATAAATTCTTTCTTTCTTCCTTCGGGAAGACAGAACCAGAGGAAGAGCCCTCCTTTGAGCCAAAAATCCGGCTCTCACTCTTTCTCTTGTGGATTCTTCATCCAGAAACCATTATTCAATTCGACGGAAACGTTGGATATCCCTCGGTATGGTTTACCACATGCACCCTTCATTCCTCTGTGAATCTTGGTTTTCGTATCACAATTTTTCCACAAGCTCATATGCCCTATTTCTAGGGCATTAGACTGGAACTCAGATATCATCCAACCTATTATGAATCTGAGGTCGATATCAAGCGAGCCTGCAGATACAGCTCTATGGTAGGTGGTCACATGGTTTCCATTTTGGGTTTTCACCTTTTTGAGTTATTAACGTCATTTCCTGGTTTGTATTTTGCCAAACCGTTTATTTGAAATTACTTATTCTTGTCTAAATGATTTGTGACATATTAGATTTATTAATCTACCCTTTTAGGGTGTTTAATTGAGGTGTGGACTGGGAATTGTCAACCATAGGTGATATGTCTTGAGATTTGGCCCTTTTTTCACCTTTGGACCTTAACAATATGTCTTGAAAGGCACTTTCCATGTTAGTAAAATGAGATTACTTGGTTAGAGGGTGGCTAGGATGGGATAGATGGAACCCCTTAAATGAATTAAAATGTATTTTTCACTGTGATGTGATTAATTTGATATGATATAAGATATATTTCCTTGTATATTGTGATGTGAATGGTTTAGCTTTACTGTGTTTACATTCTTGTGAAAACCCATTTGTGGGTGGGACGCATTCTTACCCCATTCCAGATGAATCTTCATGTGTGGGAGGGAAGAATTATTACCCCTTAACAGATGAATCTCCATGTGTGGGTGGGAGGCATTCCTACCCCGTGCTAGATGAATCTCTATTTGAGGGAGGGAGGCATTCTTACCTCGTCCCAATATATCCTTTATTGGTGGGAGGAATTCTTCCCCATGCCATATGCAATTCTTGTGGACGAGAGACTTTCATACCTCATGCCAGTGATGATTATTACATATGTGAGAAGCATGGATGAGAGGCATGTTTAACTCATGCCAGTGATAACCTATATCTATGTACTTTTATCCCTGGTGATTATTTAGAATACCATCCATGAGCTGAAGTAGGTAGACCCACCAGGTGTCCTTCCGGAACATGAGCGGGAGGGTAGTTTATTAATTTTTTTTTACTTACTTGCAGTTTTCTACACACTGTTAATTTTGTGATCACTAATTTGGATTACACTAGACACTGTTTGTGGTGGCCTATTGATACTTGTCTAACACCCTACCCGGGAAGCCTCCTTGGGACCCTTGTAGACATTAATGATGAAGGTACTAGTAGGTGAAATTTTCTAGCTTCAGGTTGTTGATACATGTATGTTCTAGCTGGAGATCCAGAGAAGAGGACTGAGCTTGGCTAGAGATCCTCATGAACTACTTTTGTTCTTGTTCTCTTTTTGTATTACTGTATATCATGCTTGCCAGCTATTTCTACTGTATCAGCATACCATGCATCCATTTTTTATTAGACACTACCTATGTGGATTTTGTATATTTACCAGGGTTTTCATTACTTCTGTTGTTTGGATTGTATGTATCTCTTTTTATCATATTTATCCATTAGTTGTGCTTCCTCTATTTAAACAAATGTTATCATACTACTTTGTACTCTGACATGGGGGTACAGTCGCCCCACTAACTTACCATTACATCCCCGCTGCTAGTCAGTAGACCCTAGCCTATGGGGAGACGAGTCACGGGTCATGTGGCCAACCAGGCCCGGGGATCGGGTTGAGGGGAAGCTGGGTTCGGGAAATCACAATGTTCTATCAGAGGGTTTTTTTCTTTCTTGAGTTACTATTTAGAGATGATAGACTTGCAGACTGGGATCACATAGGGACTTAGCCATGAGTTTTTCTTGGCCATCGAGAACCAATGTAGGGGGTATGGTCCATGTTTCTTATTTTATGTTGTTATTCATTCACTATTTATTGTTGATTCTGTTTCACCATTGGGTGCTTCACATGTTGTGTGATGTTATTGAGATTTGCAATGTTGGAATTTGGATTCAGTGTTCGACCTAATGAAATGAGGGTTATGCATTAGAAAATGAATCATGATTGAAACAATTTGATTAGGGCATACATCTTGCCATGCCACATTTAAATTTTCAGCGAGCATTTCATGTTGTTTATTTTCATGCCTTGTTAATATGTGTGAAACTCTGTTATCCCTTCTTGCTGGTAGTGAATTGAGGAATGATGTGGTTTTGGTGGGTGTTACTCTTTGGTTCATAAGGTGTATCGGCCCTTATGGATTGGAAAATTAAATTCTAAATAAACCAATAATTCTCTTAAAATGGTAAATTCAAATACTTAATTAGCACAAATAAATGAGAAATGATGTCCAAGTGTGTGTCATAACTCAGTTCCTCGAGAGTATGGGACCCTATGGGCTTGGAAATACCATATCATTAGATTAGGTTAAATTTGAAGAGTTTCAGGTTTTACTAAGAATTATTAACAGTGTGGATGGTTGATCGTAGAGGTAGGAAGGCTTAGTACCCTTCCTAGCATCAATAGTTCAACCTTTAAATTTGGTGGTTTCTTCTTCTGAGACGTTCATTTGGAATTGTAGAATTATTCCTCTGAGACGTCCTTGAGTTGCATGCATTGAAGGCAGTGACGATCAGGTTCCTGAGGTGGCGGGACCTGAGCCACCAGTTGATCTTCTTGTTGAGCCACTCATGGATCCTCTTTCTATTCCTGAGATGGTCGATGATATCTAGTTCTGTGAGAGATTTTTGCGTATGATGTAGAGTTTTCAAGTTGGATTACTACTTGCCCCGATTATGGCATAGTTGACCCGCGAGTTTCATTCACAGCATCCTTCTACTTTTACTAGAAATGGAGGACCACTTGTTGAGGATTCCTTGTTAGAGGCTATTCTGAACATCTTCAAGCACCTCAAGACACCTCTAGAGAATAGGGTGAAGCTCGCAGCTTATATGCTACGCGGTGTAGTCAGGAGATGGTGGGATGTCATCACCCAGTCAAAACAGTAGGGAGATATGATCTAGAGTGATTTCCAGGCCATCTTATATTATTATTTCATTCCCCAGACTTTGAGGGCTGACAGAGCTAGGGAGTTTATGAATCTTCAGCAAGGGACCAAGATAGTCATGGAATATTCATCCTGTTTCACTGAGTTACATCGTTTTTCTCCATCACAAGCTGTTGGTGATCTCATGGCCACTAGGCGTATTGAGGATGGGCTGTGTTACACCATCCGGTCACAGGTTAATGTGTGTAGGATAATTACCATTTCATAGATTGGTAATTAGGCTTTGATCACAGAATGTAATTTTAGTAAATCAGACGGTGTGAACAAGGGCGGTTCGACACCTTAGGGTTCCAGTGGATCTGCTTCTGGGAAGAAGCAACGTTTTGAGAACTCATGTGGTCTTATTGGTACTCAGACCCTTTTCTCTAGTGGCAATCCTATTTATCACCAATGTGGGGTGCCAGGACATATGAGGAGGTAGTGTACACGAAATACAGTGGAGTGCATAAGTTTTGGTAGGTTGGGTCATCTCCACCATTTCTGTAGGTCTTTTCTCCCAAGGCCCACTGAGCAGGGATCTGTACCTACTCCATGATCTAGTGCTGGATCGATAGGATCATGCCAGTCGGGCATCTGGAATACCGCTGGCCGATCAGGCCATGGCGGTAGTGGAGGCAGAGGTAATCAAGTGTGTGACTCTCAATGCCAGAAGGGCGGGTCTGCTCAGGGTATCAAGGCTATGACTCAGGGCCGTGGTATCGGCCAGTTGTATGCAATCGAGCCTACGCCACATGAGCAGTACACTGGACCATCTACTATACAAGGTATAGTTCTGGTTACCTCTACATTAGTATCTGTTTTTATTACACAGGCGCTTCTCAGTCTTTTATATCGAAGGCGATTATTGGAATTTTGGGCCTCTACATTGAGTCATATCATGGTATGATCACGTTAGATACCGTATTAGGTATCCATTCATATGGTGTTCATCATTTTAAAAATTATACCTTTATGTTGGGCGATCACCTTTTCGTGTGGAACCATTATGTTGTGGATATGATAGGTTTTGATGTAATAATGGATGGATTGGTTAGATCCCAATAGAGCCCAGATTGACTACTATCGTCGTAGGGTGGAGTTTACGGTGCTAGAGGGAAACAAATATTTGCATAAGTGAGAATGTGATCTTAGTGTGACACGAGCGGGACCATAACACTAGAGTTTAGGTGGTGTCATGAAACTGGTTTCCAGTATTTATCTCGATGACCAAGGGTTACAACCCTCAATTTATCCTCCTGTGGTGGAGCATTTCAGTGATGTCTTTTTTAATGATTTTTCTAGACTACCTCCAGTGCGTGTGGTAGAATTTTCTATTGAGCCTATACCAGGAGCATCACTAGTGACCATTCCTCCTTATAGGATGGCACCTAAGGAACTTTTGGAGCTCTAGAGTCAGCTGGATGACCTAGAAGAAAAATGATTTATTCATCCCAGTAATTCTCCTTGGCAATCACTGGTCCTATTTTCCATGAATGATGATTGTACCCTTCGTCTCTGGGTGGATATCGTAAGTTAAATCTGATGACTATTTAGAATCAGTATCCTTTACCTCGAATTGATGACCTCTTCAATCAGCTCCGAGGAGAGAAGGTGTTTTCAAAGATATATTTGAGGTTGTTCAATCACCAGTTGTGTGTTAGGACTTCAGACATACCTCACACAACGTTCTGGAGTATGTATGGTTTCTATGAGTACAGTCATGTCGTTTGGGCTTACGAATGCATCTGTAGTGTTTATGGAGCTTATGAATCATATTTTTCACCCATATATAGATTCTTTTGAGGTTGTATTTGTGGATGTTATATTAGTCTATTCATGCTTGATACATGACCATGCAATGAATCTTGAGATCATTTTGAATACACTAAGAGAGCATCAACTTTATGCTAAGCTCAATAAATGCCACTTTTGGATAAAAAAGGATCACTTCCTTGGTCACATTATTTATGAGTCTAGCGTTTCAGTTGACCCTGAGAAGGTGAGTGCTATAATTGTTTGGGAGAATTCCAAGAAAGTCTTTGATATCAAGAGTTTATTGGGGCTAGTTAGGTATTATAGGCAGTTCATTCAAGACTTTTCACGCCTAGTAGAACCACTTAAATCGTTGACCAAAAAGGGGGTGAGATTCGATTGGTCAAAACCTTATCAAGTAACTTTTTAGGAACTGAAGGGAAGACTAACTTCAGAACTGATACTGATCTTTGGTGGAGCCAGTAAGAGCTTATACGGTCTATTGTGACACGTCTGGTATCAGGCTTGGAGCTGTCTTGATATAGGATGAGCGAGTTTTTTCATATGGTACTCATTAGTCAAAGCCTAATGAACAGAATTTTTAGACGCACGACCTCGAGCTCGCAGTGGTTGTACATGCCTTAAGCTGTTGGAGACACTATTTGTTGGGAGAGAATTTTGTGGTTTTCACTGACCAAAAAAGGCTCAAATATATCATCACTCTGTGGGATCTAAATCTTAGGCAATGCAGGTGGGTCGAGTACCTGCAATCCTTTGATTTCGAACTAGCCTAGACTCCACGGAAAGGAAATTCAGTAACCGATGTGCAGAGTCAGAAAATTCAGTAGTAAGTGGTTCAGGAATCTAATGAGTAGTGGAAGATGATGGCCCTATTTTCAGAGATGCAAGTTGAGGTTCAGGAGGGACATGTTTAGACTATTCTCTCAGTCACAGCGATAACATCTACTCTTTTGGAATGGGTCAGAGTAAGACAGTCATCAGATCCAGAAGGCCTTGTTCTACAAGGAATTTTCGCTGATGATGCCTCTACAGAGTGGCCCGTGGATGAAGGTGATACTTTATTGTTCCATGGGCGTGTATGCGTCCTATAAGACATCAGAGAGGAGATGATGAGGGATTTCCATGCCTCAGTAAAGGAAGTTCACTCAGGCATCACTAAAATGTATCTTGATTTGTGATGATAGTACTGGTGGACTAACATGAAGAGTGAGATAGTTGGTTTAATCACGCGTTGTTCCACCTGTTAGTAGGTAAAGGCGGAACATCAGCGTCTGGCAGGGCTTTTGTAGTCATTGTCCATCCCAGAGTAGAAATGGGACAATGTTTCTATGGAAATTTAACCAGTTTACTTTGGTCACCTTGTGGAAATGATGTGGCATGGGTTATCGTCGACTGTCTGATGAAGTTCACGGATTTCTAACCTGTACGGGAGACCTTCATGGTTGATGAATTGGGAAGACTATATGTCAATGAAAAAGTTCACCTTTATGGAGCACCTCGTTCTGTTGTCTCGGACATAGATCCCCGTATTATATCATGGTTCTGGTAGGGTTTATAGAAGGCCTTGGGTATGCAGGTACATTTGAGCATGACCTATCACCTGTAGACAGACAGATAGACTGAGAGGACTATAGAGGTACTAGAGGATATGTCACATGCATGTGATCTTGATTTTGGAGGTTCATGGGAGAAACACGTTCCTCTTGTCATGTTCATGTATAATAATAGATTCCCGGCTACCATTGAGATGACTCCCTATGAAGACATATATGGTAGGCCTTGTCACCAACCATTGTGTTGGCCTGAAGCAGGGGAGGCAGCTGTTCTAGGACCACGTCTTGTGTAAGAGACTACAGAAAAGATACATCTTATTAGGAATCGTATGTAGGCAGCTCAGTCTTGACAGCACTCTTATGCTAACAAGCATCGGAGACCACTTAATTTAGTGGTTTGCAACTAGGATTTCTTTAAGGTATAACCCAAGTTGGGGAAAATATGCATACGAAAGTAGGGTATGCTTTCACCGAGGATCGTACGAACCTTTGAGGTGATGAAGCAGATCGGACCAGTAGCTTGCCATCATGAACTTCAACAGAGATATCAGGCCACACATAATTTTTTTCATGTATCTGATCTATTCCGGAACATTTCAGATCCAACTCATTTTTATCAGCTGGACGAGGTTGAACTGGATATGGATGCTTCCTTCCAGGAGTATCAGATACGAATTGTTGACCGGAGTGTGAATAAACTCCGTGGTAGGTCTATTCCTCTTGTACAAGTGCTATGGAAACACGGCTAGGTACGGGATGAGATAATTGGGAGTGGGAGGATGATATATGTTCTCAATGGCTAGATATTTTTGTTGATGACACCTCTGTACCATTTAATGGACAACTCGGGGAGAAGTTTCTTTAAAAATGGGTGGTCGTAATGACCCGACTTTTTAGAAAAGGTAAGGATCATTAGTTTTGCTCTCAAATCTTTCCTTAACGATTTTGTAGTGTGTGTAACATCATAAAGAAGGTCTGGGGAGTGTACGGGGTTATTTCGGGGCCTGAGAGTTTGAGAAATGGTATTGCAGACAGTGACACACGACCTGCGCACGGTCTGCACACTGTTTGGGATAAATCGTGCAGCTTGCAGACAGTGGCGCATGGCCTGCACACAACCTGCACATGGTTTCAGACAAACTTTGTGGCCTGTAGTCTGAAGGCAGTGAGGTGCACACAGTTTGCACATGGTTTGGTAAACCTTGTGCCCAAACCATGTGACCCTTTTATGGGTAATTTTACCATTTTCCTTTCTTTGTTTTTAAATCCAAAAGCTTTCTTTCTACCTATCCATCAGATAGAACCAGAGGAGGAGCCTTCCATTGATCAAAAAATCTATCTCTCACTCGTTCTCTTGTGGATTATTCATCCAGTGACCGTTCATCAATCCGACGTGAGCATTGGGTCACCCTTGGTATGGCTTACCACACACACCCTTCTTTACTCGGTGAATCTTTTTTTTCATTTTTCTATTTTTCCTTAGGCTCATATGCCCTATTTTCAGGGAATTGGGATGGAAATCAGATCTCTTTCAACCTACTCTGTATTTGAGGTCGATATCAAGAGAGAATACGTCTACAGCTCTAAGGTAGGTGGTCACATGGTTTCCATTTTGGGTTTTAGCCTTTTTGAGTAATTATCATCATGTTGTGGTTTGTCTTTCGCTAAACCCCTTATTTAAAAATACCGCTTCATATCTAAATGACCCATGTGGTATGAGATTGAAGAATCTAACCTTATTATGGTGTTTAGATGAGGTGTGGACCAGAAATGGTCAACCATAGGTGATATGTCTTGAGATTTGGACCTTTTTCACCTTTGGACCTTAATGATATGTCTCAAAAGGCATTTTCCATGATAGGAAAATGAGATGACCTGGTTAGAGGTTGGCTAGGATGAGATAGCCTAAACCCCTTAAATGAGCTGAAAGGTCTGTTGCCTTGAGATGTGATTAATGTGATATGATATAAGATGGATTTACTTATATATTGTTATGTGAATGGTTATGCCTTAATATGTTGACATGCTTGTGAAAACTCGTGTGTGGGCAGGAGGCCTTCTTTCCCCACGCCAGATGAATCATCATGTGTGGGAGGGACTCATTCTTACCTCGTTCCAGATGAATCTCCATCTGTGGGTGGGAGGAATTCTTACCCCGTGCCAGATGAATCACTGTGTGAGGGCGGGAGGCATTCTTACCCTATGCCTATATATCTTTTATGGGTAGGAGGGATTCTTCCCCTTGCCATTTATAGTTCTTGTTGATGAGATTCATTCATACATCGTGCCAGTGAGGATTATTACATATTTGAGAATCATGGATGATATGAATGTTTCCCTTGTGCCAGTGATAACCTATATCTATGTATTTTTACCCCTGGGGATTGTTCAAAATACTAGCCATGAGCTGCAGTAGGTAGAATCTCTAGGTGTCCTTCTGGAACCTGAGCGAGAGGGTTGTTTATTACTTTTTTTACTTACTTTTAGTTTGCTACACAGTGTTTATTTTTTGAACACCTATTTGGATTACATGTAGACACCATTGGTGGTGTCCTACTCAGACTTGTCGCACACCCTACCCGGATGGCCTCCATGGCACACATGTATACTTTACTACAGCAGGTACTAGTAGGGGAAAAGGCCCATCTTCAGGTTGTTGATACATCTATATTCTATCTGGAGATCTAGAGCAGAGGACTGAGCTTGTGTAGATATTATTGGGGACTAATTTTGTTCTTGTTCTCTTTTTGTATTACTGTATAGCATGCCTCCCAGTTATTTCTACTGTAACAGCATGACATGCATCCATTTTGTATTAGACATTGCCTATGTGGCTTTTGTATATTTATCAGGGTTTTCCTTACTTCTATTGTTTTGTTTGTATGTATCCCTTTTTCTCCAGTTTATCCATTAATTTTGCTTCCCCTATTTAATATCTTGATACTATACGAGTGTGTACTCTGACATGGGGGTAAATTCTCCCCACTGACTTACCATTACACCCTCGCTGCTAGTCAGCAGCCCCTAGCCTATGGGGAGATGAGTCAAGGGTCATGTGGCCAACTGGGCTTGGGGCTCGAGTTGAGGGGCTATAGGGACTGGGACGATACAATTATATTATTCTTTTTGATGAATTCTCTTTTGGTGTTTATGCCCATAATCAACAAAATATTTCAGTTATACCTATATCATTTTCTGGTTGTTTTTAGATGACATATTGGTGGTCTCCAATAATCATGATGATCGTTCCAAAAAAAATGATGTTGTCCTAACTACAATAAGAGTGAATAAGCTATATACCAATCTATCTAAATGTCAATAATGAATAGACCATGTACATTATTTAGATTACATCGTCTTTGTGTAATCTATTATAGTTAACCAAGAAATGGTGTCACACCCTGACCTCAAATGTTGTATTTAGTTTATTTTTTTCTCATCCTCAAATCATTTAGACGAGTTTGAGTTGGGACACAGTTTGAAATGTTTCGATTTTGATTAATTTGGAGGCTCTCAGGCTCGTGTTCAGTCACTGCACCGCTGCTAGTGACTATGCCTTTGGTCTGAGTGGATGCATGGACTTCCGAAAATTCAAATAAATAATAAATTAAATAGATAAATTAAGTAAATAGAAAAATAATTCTAAATGAATTTTCATTGAGATAAAACATGGAGTGGATTCCTAAACCTTAATATTAATGATATTCCACTATTGTTAATACTATTAAGATTAATTATTATAAATATATTTATTATTTAAAATAATATCAATAATAAATAATTATTAATATCGTTTTTATTAATTTTTATATATTATTAGTATTATTGTTTTTATTATAAAAAAAATTAAAACAATGGGAGGGGAACCCCCCCCCCACCTTTATCATTGTTCCCTTGTGAGGTGCAGACCAGGCCTCCGCTCACCCATCTTGGCCATCTATCAATAACCATGCCATAGCCTCCCCTACATGATTGTTGGGCGCCCCTCTCACCATTGTGTCACACTCCTCCCTCCAACCATGCCGCACCAGCCGACCTCTACCCTCCGTCTTGTTCTAAATAGCCGAGGACCCTTGAGTCACTCTACTCTCCCTCCGGCGGTCTTCCAGTCATGTGACCCCCCCCCTATGGTAGCGGTTTTATCAAATTATTTGTTTTTAGTTTCTTCCCAAAAGCTAGATTTTATGATTATATTATTTTGGGTTAGATCCTTAAATATTTGTTTTGATCTGGATGTCTTAGGTCAGGTTGTATCTTTTTTTGGTGCGGTGATTGTGCGAAAGAGATTTCCCTCAGGATATTAAAATTTTTCCCAAACATTGATTTAATAAACTCCATTACATGTACTTTAAAACTATGTTTTCATATTTTTATTTCACACAACAATAATAATCATTAATGTGATAATTAATTTTTGTAAATTAATTGTATCTGGTAAAATTTTTTGGTTTTCAATTTATTTTATTTTGATTTAAAATTTATGGAGAGGTGTTTCTTTCATGCTATTTTGTAAAATAGCCATGTTAGCCGAATTTGTTGAAAAGTGATTTATAATGGCATTTTTCGTTATTTTTTAAAATATGTTTTGATGTTAACACTGTGAATTGGGATTTCTAATGGGGTTTGTTCATGAAAATATTGATGATTAAGGACCAATGGATTTATAAAAGTGTTTAATTTTAAAATGTTTACATGTAAATGAGTTCATTATTTTATTGATGGTTTGGATAATTGAACTGTGTTCCAATTTGTTTTCAAATGTTTTTAGTGCATGATATTTTATTAAAAAAAATTGATTTTGTGAGAATAATGGAAATCCAGTTTGGCCCCTTTGGATTTTATATGTATTTTTTATATATATAAATTTTTTGGTAGCATTGGGATTTGATTTATGGATTATACATTTCGTTTTTGTGAGTTCATGGTACATTTGGACGTGTGTTGTTCATTTCCGCCTTAATTTTGGGTATCCTTTGTTGTTATAGTGATTTTTATGGTCAATGATATAGGGAGAACACACATATACATTAGGTATGTATATATATTTATAATGTGTACTCAATTTACTTACTCCATCATGGTTCATGGAATAAGTTGAATGGATATGGATATATATATATATATATTTATGTGTGTGTGAATATGGGCTAGTTACAAGTGGTCAACACCTTTTTAAATACATTCCAAAGTGTCTTCCATGACCAAGTTCCTCTTTGAGGAAGGTGATCTAATGAAATTTCCATTCAGTTGATTCTACTTTGACGCTTTGCGTTTCAAATTTGTTTATTAACTTGTTGTGCACCCCCTTTTGTACCTATAGTTTGTTTTCTATTACATTTTCTAGTTTAATGATTGTTTTCGCAATAGGATTTTTCATGTAACAAGAATTGTGGTCTTGTGTGTTTGTGAAAAAATGGTGTGATGAAATGTAAAATTATTTTTCAATGGTAATTTGGAAGGGTTTTTGGTGTTTTCCCATATTGAAATAGTTAGTAATGTGGGTTTGGGACATGTTTTAGGTTTAATCTGTAAAATAAGGTGTTTTTATTTGATGTGTTTTGAAACATGATTTGGAAAGAGAATCGTAATTTGGAGACCAATGTTGTATTTTATAAATGACTCAAACGGGTGGTTTTGGATGGAATGAAAATGGTGGATTTATAGAATTGGGTTTCAAATGCTTTGATCAGTTTTAGAGTGTCCCATTTGATAATGGAACAACCATGGGTGCATAAGGTGCACACATGGTTGTGTAATCAAGTGAAAATGGCACACAAGAGATAGTCTCCCTACTGAGTACCATTTCTCCCATTCTTTTTATTTTTCACTAAAATGATTCCATGTTTTAAAAAATTTTGTTATGTGGTACACCTAATGCTCTAAAAATAACTTCAAATGGGTTCCTGTGGTTTGTATTGATTTTCCTTGAAACATGGTTGGATGTGTTTGTTTTTTAAAGATATGGTCGTTTGGTGTCTTGTGGATGTTTGATGTGTTTTAATTTTGTTTTAATGTGAACCTGAGAAATTTGGTGGAACAATTGATTTAAGGTCATGTTTGGACACTTTTATGTAATGTAGTTATTTTGGGTTATTTAGAAATGGATTATTATTGTTTTAATAAATGGTCAAGCATTGTAAATCTAAAGGACTTGTTGGAAATTTAAATTATTGTTTATAAAAGGATTGATGTGTGAATTTGAATAAGGACTGTTTGGCATCATGGAAACAGTATGTTCTTAAATCCACTCTTGGGTTAGGTCTCATTCCTCATATAATGGTCAATATATGGTAGGTACCTTTGGAATATTCCTCATTTGGATTATATTTATTTTAAATCATAAGACTAATCTTGAGGTGGACGGGGTGGTTACAGCTTCTATAGTGGTCTTGGTTATATATGTATACGGCCTTTTTCTTGAATGTGTGTCAAACATTTTTGTGATTATTTCAGGGAAAACTATCAATGAAAGGCGTAACTAAGAACTATTGTGACACTGTAAGTTCAAGTACTATCCATTGTCCCATATTGGGTGGATAGTTGGTATTTTTTCTATGGGATTGGGCCTCTCTGTTTGACCTAAGAATGGGTGGTTGGGAAATAGGGTGTTTGATTATATCATTTGTGGCCTACTACTGGGGATGGACACAAATATATTTGTATGTTCTAGTCTTCCTCTATGTTCTTAGTTTTTCTGAGATCCTTAGAAAATAGAACTGTTAGTACCATTTCCCTTGATTTGTGTAGAATTAAAATCATGATCCTGGTTTTGTTCTTTTCTTGAAAACATTTTATGTATTATTGTTTTTAAAAAATATTGGAAATTAATAGTTTCATAAAATTATGTGTGAGACCCTATTAATATATTTAGATTTTTTTATATATATAAGAGAAATGGAATTGAGATTTTTAGATTTCAAAATCCATTGTATATATGAAAACCATAATTTTTTAACTCTAGTTCAAACTAGTATTATTATACTGTTTTGTATTTTGAAAATGTGTTGATTATGTGGTTCAAATTTGGCTTCCCTATAGATAATATTAATCCTCATCCATATCCTATATTTTCAGATGTTGGTTGAGGTTTTTATGTCTTGTTGTGTGAGGTAGGTTGCTAATTGATAGAGGTGACCAAGAGGTTAAATGGAATTATGTGTAGTCTATTTTTCTTATCTTTTCTTGTTTTTTTTAGTTTTTTTAATTTAGTTTTATTTATTTTATGGGAAACATCATTCTCACCTGTTATGTTGTTGATGCTCAACAATAGTTCCCATCTCTGGGGGGGATCAAAAATGCAAGTTGATACTTTCTATGAACTGACTCTAGGGACTGGTTTAGCATCAACATAGGATTGTTCATGAATAAATGGTATCAAAGGAGTCCCTTGATATTTGGGATGTTTGTTAGATGTAGATTAGTATTTTCAGGGCTTAGGAGGAATGTTACGGGTCAGTGACTGATCACCACTACTCACGATGTGGCCTGAGCTACCAGGGGTAGTCTGTGTTTTGAGACAATTCTCTTTAGTTTTTTGGGATTGAGGGTTAAAAATAGAGGTGAATCGAATCATGTTGCACCCTTATAGGGGGTGGTGGCCCATGCTGATACATAGTGCTCGGTTCAATGTCCTCTCAGTGTTATGCCATATTTGGGGCCTAACCCACCACCATGTTGTTAGGTTATGCATGGGAACTAGTTTTTCATTTGGATGTGTTGTGTTTCATTTTGATCGCAGTTGATGTATGTGTTAAAAGTAAAATTGATTTTGAAATAAAAAATTATTTCTTTTAAATTTTTTTGAATGTGTGGATGTGTTTTTAATTTTATGAGTATATGTTTAATTTTGGATACTTTTGGTTAGTTCTTGAATTTTATAGTGGAAAGATGTGTTTAAACCTTGGTATACATTATAGAGGGTCACATGTGGGTGAGTGTGTACGGACAGTGTGTGGGAGAACGTGTTCGATGTGAGTGGGATTAAAAGAATTTATATGTGATGGTTCATAAGATGCTAAAGGTGAGTTTTAAATATATAAAAGAAACCAGGCTTTATAGAAAGAAAAATTTTAATTGTGTTTTTTTATGTTAATATTATGTGCATGTTACCCTTGGCTTGGTCTATTTCATTAATTGGGCCTTTTATTGATGCCAATGGTAGTTTTGTTTTTTGTGTTGTTCTGAGTATGACACACAAAAATGTATCTAAGGTTCCAAATGAGTCATGCCTAGACTTTGGTTTCTTTTGGGTGTTTCCAATCTATCATGACAACAAATGTTTGTTAGAGGCAGTTGTGTGGTTTGTGGAATCATAGTGGTCTTTTAGGTTATTGTGAACTCCCAAGGGTGTTAAATTTTGTACCATCCCAGACATTTTTGAGGGTTCAGTTTTGGACCAGTATGTATTGGATTTCACATCAATGTTAGTGTTTTTGTCATGGTTAATTGTCATCGTCACTCGTGAAGGTTCCTTATATGGAAAGAAGTGCATGCCGAAGGAACCTGTCTCCAAGAAGCTATCTTCATCGGTAACAACTTATAGTTTGTCGGGCTATTCTCTTCTATTCTTCTAGTATATCCAGTTCAGGCCTTCCAAGCCATCATCATTCATTACATTGAAATCCTTCTACCATAAAAGTCGTTTAGACCATCATGAAGAAGAAGATGTTGTGGACTGGAGGAAACGAATTCCTAACTCTGAGACTGAAGATGCTTTAGCCATCAGGTCCCCAACCACATGTCTTGGGGTGATGCTCGCACATAGTCAGAAGATTCCAAGGGTGTGTGGAATCTCAATCCAGCTTATGTTTTTAGATTTTGGATCCAAATTTTTTGTATCTCATTATTTAATTATGGTCACCTACATATGTTCATCCTCATTAGGGTGGTGTGTTGATCATTTTAAACAACAATCCATGAGGCCTTATCTACTCTTACCATGGTTTCTAAGTCATTCAAATTCCTTATAGGGGTATTTGTCCGATGAATAAATGGACTTTTTCAATGTTTGATTTTTGTCTTAGTTGTGTTTGTAATGGAAATGCTTGGTGAAATAAATGGGTGTTTTTTCGGGGCTCTATCATAGTTCGACCACCTCTCTGGTTTTTTCTCCAGTGTGTTTTGATTTTGTGGAGTATTACTATGTTTCAGTGTCTCAGTGTATCATTTGTCCACATACTGGTTTTAGATCTTATTTAATATGGTATGTTTTCTTTTCATGTTAGTGTAATCCTTGTGGTGGTGATGACCCTCTCGTGTTCCCCCCTTATTTTGAGTTTTTGTTTCTTCGGGGATGGTCTGTTGTGACATGGGTAATAAATATTCATCCCAAAACTCCTTTTATCTTTGGGATACATTAGTTTATAGACTCAATTAACGGTTATCTTTGGGATTGGAGGATTTCTAGGGGAAGAAAGTGTTCGTGGTTGGTAGAATTGACACACCCTGACCTCAAACTCCATTTTTTTATTGTTTTCTTGGTCTCACATCATTTAGATGAGGTGGAGTGGGGTCCCAAATTTATATTTATTAATGTTTGATGTTTTTAGTGGGTCTCAGGCCAGTGCAAAGTCACGAAACCACTATCAGTCACCACGCAATTAGTCCGAGTGGATGCATGGTCCCACGATATTTCAAATAAATAACAAATTAAATAAATAAATTAAGTTTATTGAAAAATAAAGCAAAATGAATTTACATAGATATAAAACAAGGAGAGAAGGATAAACCCAAAAAATAATGTTATTGCTCAAATGTTAATACTATTATTATTAAATTTTTAAAAATATAATTAAAAATTAAAATAAAAAGGATAAATAATAATAATAATATTTTTTATTATATTTTTTCGTTTTATTATAATTATCATTACTATAATTAATATAAAAAATGCATTCAAACCTTAGGGGTGGCCCCCCTTCTCCCTTTTCTCGTGTGATTTGTTGATCAGGCCTCCTCACACCCCTTCTGGTCATCTGATAGCTACCACATAGCTTCATCCCATGTGTACCCACTAGACGCCCCTCTCACTATTGCTTCACCATCCTCCCTCCAATCATACTACACCAGTTGACCATCTCACCCCTCCATGTGTTGGCTTGTCGAGGCCCCTCCGGCCACCCTCCTCTCCCTCCAGCGGCATTCTGTCCATGCGAGCCCCCTGGTAGTGGTTTCATAAAATTATTTTTTTTAGTTTCTTCCAAAAACATAGATTTTATGATTTTAATTTTAGGGTTAGATCCATACTTTTTTATTCGATATTGATGTTTTAGGTCAGTTATTGAATTATTTGGGAGTAGTGATGGTGTAAAGGTGGTTTACTCAGGGTTTTTGGATGTTTCACCAACCTTGAGGTAGTTTCCCCATTGAATGTACATTTAAATGATGTTTAGTTTTTTTCTTTTTATTCGCACCCTTCTTAACAGTTAATTATAAAATTACTGATTGTAAATTAATTGTATCTTTTAAAATTGGACGGTTTCCATTTTATTTTATGTTCTTTTTGGAGTTTTTTGTGAGGTTTATCTTTATTTGTATTTTGGAAAATATCCTGGTTGGCCCTTTAGGGTGACAAGTGATTTATAATGGCATAGTTTGGTTTTTTAAACATGTTTTGATGTTAAATTGGGGAATTAGATTTTTTAAAAGGGGGTTGTTCTTGAAAATCATGAGAATTAATGACCCTTGGATATTGAAAAGTGTTTAGTTTTCAAATGGTGTCTTGTAAATGAGATATTTATTTGAATTATGGTTTGAATCGTTGAAATCATTTACAATTTGGTTACCAAACTGGTTGGAGTTTGGTATTTTTTGAATTGAATTATTTTTGGGGAATGATGGAAATATCATTTGGCACCTTTGGATGTTCTGTTTGTTTTTGAAATAAATATTGTTTTGGTAACATTTGGTTGTGTTTTAGGTCTTGTGCATTTGGTTTATGTGATTTACTAGAACTTTGGGTCGTGCATTGGTCTTTTCGGCCTTAATTTTGGGTATATTTTGTTGTTATAGTGATCTTATTGGTCAACGATAGAGGGCGCACACACATATACATAAGGTATGTATATATAATATATATGATCATGCATTATGTATTTCCTCATGTAATAGGGAATATATGCATTGGATTATGGGTATATGTACATATATATGTATGTACATGCCAGTGCGGACCAGTTATGAGTGGTCATCGCATTTTTGGAGAAGTTCCAAAGTGTTCAGCATGACCTATTTCCTCTTTGTGGTAGGAGAACCCATAAATTTTACTTTCCATTTATTTTCTTTTGATTCGTTATGTTTCAATTTATTTTATTAAATTTTTTCACACCCCTATGATACCTAAAGATAGTTTTGTATGACATTTTCAAGAGGAATAATTATTTTAGCAATATTATTTTATAAGAAACATATCTTGTACTCTTGTGTGTTTGTGATAAAAGTTTTTAGTGAAATTTAAAAAATAATTAAAAGGTAATTTGGAAGATTGTGTGCTGTTTTCCCCCATTAAAATATTTTTTTATGTGGGTTTGGGACATGTTTAGGGTTTATATGTTAAATAAGGTGATTTCCATTAATGTGTTTTGAACTATGATTTGGAAAGAGCTTATTGAATTTCAAACATATATTTTATTTTATAAATGATTAAAATGGGTGGTTATCGTTGGAATGTAAATGGTGTGTTCACAAACTTGGATTTGAAATTCTTAATTAGTTTTATAACGACCCTTTGGATGATGGCATATCCATAGATGAATTATCTACATACATAGTTATGCAATCAAGTAAAAATGGAACTCTAGATCTAGTCTACCTCATGAGTACCTCTTTAACCCTTCATTTAATTATCCCTAAAATGATCCCATGTTTTCCAAAAATTGGGAATTTTGCACTCTTTATGTACCAAAAAAATATTTAAATAGGTTAATGTGGTTTGGCCCGGTGGGCCTTGAAACATGGTTGGGTGTGTTCTTTTTAAAATCTATTGCCATTTGGTATTTTTTTAACATGTGATGTGTTTTAATTTTGTTTTAAAGAGAACACGATCACTTTTGGAGAACACATGATTTTAGGGCCCATTTGGCCACTTTTCCCAAAAGATTGTATTTGGGATTGTTTTGAAATGGTTGATTATTGTTTTAATTAAAGGGTCAAGCACTGTGAATGTAAAGGCCTGGTTGGAATTTTAAATTGGCTTTTTATAAAAGGTTTATGTGTGAGATTTGAATAAGGGAATTTTTGAAATTTTGAAAAGGTTTTTTTTTGGAAAACCCCTCATTGGTTAGGTCTCTTACTTAGGTATATTGTCATCAAATGGGTGGGACCTCGGGATGGGTCCTCATTGAGATTATATTTATTTAATGGAATAATACTAATATTGAGGTGGTTGGGTTGGTTCTAGATTGTGTAGTGTTCTTGGTTATATATATATATATATGGATTGTATTTTGAATCTGTGAACTATTGCAAATATGGCCTTTATCAGTGCTTGAAAAGGCATTAGAAGTGCTAGAAAAGTGATGTTAATCGAGGAGAAGTTAAAGGGGGTTCCTTATATTAGTGACCAGAAAATGACGGATGAGGTCCCCTTTTATTAGTGGTAAAAAAATCTAATAAATGTTTAAAACATAATAAATATAAAAATTTATTTCTGCATTTCTTGGAGGTGCTTCAACAGTTCTTGAAGCCCCCATTAATAGCACCACCCTCCCACTGTGTCAGGCATAACCCGACCACCCCCTAGCATTTAATAGAACCCCACCCCTTTTAACAACACTATGACTTATTCCCTACCGACACATGTGACCTTCATCCCCCAGGATTCGAACTCGGGACATGTTGTCTGCGCACCTAGGCCTTTACAACTCTACCATATTTTTTTCGCTTCATTTATTTATATATTTGTTTATATATATATATAGTTATATATATTCGTATATTAATATATATTTATATTATTATATATATATCAATATATATATATATTAAGATATATATATTTATTATATTAATATATATATAGTTATATTAATATATATATCTATATATTAATATATATATATATATATTAATTAATATATATATATATATTAATTAATATATATATTGTCATATTTATATATTAATATATTTATTTGTATATAAATATATATTTATAAGATCAGTTATAGATAAATTTAAAAATATGAAGTTTTTGTGTGTTTATAAATATATAAATACATATATAAAACACCCCCACACACATATTATATGTTTATTTGTATGTATTATATATATATATTTACAAATTTTATATATTAATACATATATATACATGTTTAGAAAATATAGATTATATATATCAGTTTGTCAATATAGACACACTCATACACACACACACACACATATCATATATGTATATAAATATTAATATTTTCTTATTATAAATAAAATGGATATTATTTTTTCTTTAGATAATCCTTTTATGTTGAGAAGTATACATTATATATAAATATGATGACTTATTTATTTAGAAAATAAAATTTTTATGGGTGAATATATAAAAAAAGATGCATATATTTGTATACAATTGATTATATGTAACATTACATTATGAATAATGATAAAATTTAAAATTCACAATGTCAATATAAATGTGATGCCTCATAATGAATTCAATCCCTATGGAAAAAGTTCAAAAATTCCCCTTGACATGAGGCAAAAATTCCATTGAATGTTAAAAAATAGGGTTTTTCAGACTAATAAATATGTTCTGGAGGCCTTTTGGGAATTTATGTCTTCGAAAATGTGACATAAGGTTCTCTTTTGTCACTAGAACAAAGAACTTGTCACAGGCTTCGATTTGATATATGGTAGTGCTCAAACAGACACACAGATCAAAAGTCAAGGTAGTTTGAAATTTGAGTTACATTTTCTACTTATTTTAGATATTTTGATAATTTTTTGATATTTTGATTCTTCCAATTATTATTAAATTATTATTAGTCGATGATAATTAGAAAAATATTAATTAATATTTTTTTATTATATTTTATAAGCCATTTTTTGAAATCATCTTATACATTATGTGAAAATGTATATTTATACATATCTAAAACATATTTAAAAAATATATATTATATTGATATCAATATCAATATACATATATTTATATATAATTATATTATTTTTTATGAATTTTTTTTGAAATTAACCCTTTATCAACACTAGGGAAAAAAGCACCGATAAATCAATCCTTCTTTATCTGCACTACTAAAAAGCATTGATTAAGGGGGACCCTTTATCCTCATTAAAAATAGACCTAATAAGGTGGTGTATTTATCATTGCTATTTTAGTGCTATTATGCCATCCCCACTTATCAGTGCTTTTTTTAGCACCGCTATAGGACAGAGCTACATAAACCCAGTTTTGTGGCAGTGGGGGCTCACCTCTTTGTGAACATATCATAGAAAACTTACATTGAAAATGGTTTTTGAGAATTATTGTTGCACTATATGTTCACGAACTATCCAGTTCCCCATAGTAGGTGGATATTTGGGAGGTTTTCTATGGGATTGGGCCCCTCAAATGTTAATACTATTATTATTAAATTTTTAAAAATATAATAAAAAATTAAAATAAAAAGGATAAATAATAATAATAATATTTTTTATTATATTTTTTCGTTTTATTATAATTATCATTACTATAATTAATATAAAAAATGCATTCAAACCTTAGGGGTGGCCCCCCTTCTCCCTTTTCTCGTGTGATTTTTTGATCAGGCCTCCTCACACCCCTTCTGGTCGTCTGATAGCTACCACATAGCTTCCTCCCATGTGTACCCACTAGACGCCCCTCTCACTATTGCATCACCATCCTCCCTCCAATCATACTACACCAGTTGACCATCTCACCCCTCCATGTGTTGGCTTGTCGAGGCCCCTCCGGCCACCCTCCTCTCCCTCCAGCGGCATTCTGGCCATGCGAGCCCCCTGGTAGTGGTTTCATAAAATTATTTTTTTTAGTTTCTTCCAAAAACATAGATTTTATGATTTTAATTTTAGGGTTAGATCCATACTTTTTTATTCGATATTGATGTTTTAGGTCAGTTATTGAATTATTTGGGAGTAGTGATGGTGTAAAGGTGGTTTACTCAGGGTTTTTGGATGTTTCACCAACCTTGAGGTAGTTTCCCCATTGAATGTACATTTAAATGATGTTTAGTTTTTTTCTTTTTATTCGCACCCTTCTTAACAGTTAATTATACAATTACTGATTGTAAATTAATTGTATCTTTTAAAATTGGACGGTTTCCATTTTATTTTATGTTCTTTTTGGAGTTTTTTGTGAGGTTTATCTTGATTTGTATTTTGGAAAATATCCTGGTTGGCCCTTTAGGGTGACAAGTGATTTATAATGGCATAGTTTGGTTTTTTAAACATGTTTTGATGTTAAATTGGGGAATTAGATTTTTTAAAAGGGGGTTGTTCTTGAAAATCATGATAATTAATGACCCTTGGATATTGAAAAGTGTTTAGTTTTAAAATGGTGTCTTGTAAATGTGATATTTATTTGAATTATGGTTTGAATCGTTGAAATCATTTACAATTTGGTTACCAAACTGGTTGGAGTTTGGTATTTTTTGAATTGAATTATTTTTGGGGAATGATGGAAATATCATTTGGAACCTTTGGATGTTCTGTTTGTTTTTGAAATAAATATTGTTTTGGTAACATTTGGTTGTGTTTTAGGTCTTGTGCATTTGGTTTATGTGATTTACTAGAACTTTGGGTCGTGCATTGGTCTTTTCGGCCTTAATTTTGGGTATATTTTGTTGTTATAGTGATCTTATTGGTCAACGATAGAGGGCGCACACACATATACATAAGGTATGTATATATAATATATATGATCATGAATTATGTATTTCCTCATGTAATAGGGAATATATGCATTGGATTATGGGTATATGTACATATATATGTATGTACATGCCAGTGCGGACCAGTTATGAGTGGTCATCGCCTTTTTGGAGAAGTTACAAAGTGTTCAGCATGACCTATTTCCTCGTTGTGGTAGGAGAACCCATAAATTTTACTTTCCATTGATTTTCTTTTGATTCGTTATGTTTCAATTTATTTTATTAAATTTTTTCACACCCCTATGATACCTAAAGATAGTTTTGTATGACATTTTCAAGAGGAATAATTATTTTAGCAATACTATTTTATAAGAAACATATCTTGTACTCTTGTGTGTTTGTGATAAAAGTTTTTAGTGAAATTTAAAAAATAATTAAAAGGTAATTTGGAAGATTCTGTGCTGTTTTCCCCCATTAAAATATTTTTTTATGTGGGTTTGGGACATGTTTAGGGTTTATATGTTAAATAAGGTGATTTCCATTAATGTGTTTTGAACTATGATTTGGAAAGAGCTTACTGAATTTCAGACATATATTTTATTTTATAAATGATTAAAATGGGTGGTTATCGTTGGAATGTAAATGGTGTGTTCACAAACTTGGATTTGAAATTCTTAATTAGTTTTATAAAGACCCTTTGGATGATGGCATATCCATAGATGCATTATCTACATACATAGTTATGCAATCAAGTAAAAATGGAACTCTATATCTAGTCTACCTCATGAGTACCTCTTTAACCCTTCTTTTAATTATCCCTAAAATGATCCCATTTTTTCCAAAAATTGGGAATTTTGCACTCTTTATGTACCAAAAAAATATTTAAATAGGTTAATGTGGTTTGGCCCGGTAGGCCTTGAAACATGGTTGGGTGTGTTCTTTTTAAAATCTAATGCCATTTGGTATTTTTTTAACATGTGATGTGTTTTAATTTTGTTTTAAAGAGAACACGATCACTTTTGGAGAACACATGATTTTAGGGCCCATTTGGCCACTTTTCCCAAAAGATTGTATTTGGGATTGTTTTGAAATGGTTGATTATTGTTTTAATTAAAGGGTCAAGCACTGTGAATGTAAAGGCCTGGTTGGAATTTTAAATTGGCTTTTTATAAAAGGTTTATGTGTGAGATTTGAATAAGGGAATTTTTGAAATTTTGAAAAGGTTTTTTTTGGAAAACTCCTCATTGGTTAGGTCTCTTAATTAGGTATATTGTCATCAAATGGGAGGGACCTCGGGATGGGTCCTCATTGAGATTATATTTATTTAATGGAATAATACTAATATTGAGGTGGTTGGGTTGGTTCTAGATTGTGTAGTGTTCTTGGTTATATATATATATATATATATATGGATTGTATTTTGAATCTGTGAACTATTGCAAATATGGCCTTTATCAGTGCTTGAAAAGGCATTAGAAGTGCTAGAAAAGTGATGTTAATCGAGGAGAAGTTAAAGGGGGTTCCTTATATTAGTGATCAGAAAATGACGGATGAGGTCCCCTTTTATTAGTGGTAAAAAAATCTAATAAATGTTTAAAACATAATAAATATAAAAATTTATTTCTGCATTTCTTGGAGGTGCTTCAACAGTTCTTGAAGCCCCCATTAATAGCACCACCCTCCCACTGTGTCAGGCATAACCCGACCACCCCCTAGCATTTAATAGAACCCCACCCCTTTTAACAACACTATGACTTATTCCCTACCCACACATGTGACCTTCATCCCCCAGGATTCGAACTCGGGACCTGTTGTCTGTGCACCTAGGCCTTTACAACTCTACCATATTTTTTTCGCTTCATTTATTTATATATTTGTTTATATATATATATATAGTTATATATACTCGTATATTAATATATATTTATATTATTATATATATATCAATATATATATATATTAAGATATATATTGATTATATTAATATATATATAGTTATATTAATATATATATCTATATATTAATATATATATTGTCATATTTATATATTAATATATTTATTTGTATATAAATATATATTTATAAGATCAGTTATAGATAAATTTAAAAATATGAAGTTTTTGTGTGTTTATAAATATATAAATACATATATAAAACACCCCCACACACACATATTATATGTATATTTGTATGTATTATATATATATATATTTACAAATTTTATATATTAATACATATATATACATGTTTAGAAAATATAGATTATATATATCAGTTTGTCAATATAGACACACTCATACACACACACACACACATATCATATATGTATATAAATATAAATATTTTCTTATTATAAATAAAATGGATATTATTTTTTCTTTAGATAATCCTTTTATGTTGAGAAGTATACATTATATATAAATATGATGACTTATTTATTTAGAAAATAAAATTTTTATGGGTGAATATATAAAAAAAGATGTATATATTTGTATACAATTGATTATATGTAACATTACATTATGAAAAATGATAAAATTTAAAATTCACAATGTCAATATAAATGTGATGCCTCAGAATGAATTCAATCCCTATGGAAAAAGTTCAAAAATTCCCCTTGAAATGAGGCAAAAATTCCATTGAATGTTAAAAAATAGGGTTTTTCAGACTAATAAATATGTTCTGGAGGCCTTTTGGGAATTTATGTCTTCGAAAATGTGACATAAGGTTCTCTTTTGTCACTAGAACAAAGAACTTGTCACAGGTTTCGATTTGATATATGGTAGTGCTCAAACAGACACACAGATCAAAAGTCAAGGTAGTTTGAAATTTGAGTTACATTTTCTACTTATTTTAGATATTTTGATAATTTTTTGATATTTTGATTCTTCCAATTATTATTAAATTATTATTAGTCGATGATAATTAGAAAAATATTAATTAATATTTTTTTATTATATTTTATAAGCCATTTTTAGAAATAATCTTATACATTATGTGAAAATGTATATTTATACATATCTAAAACATATTTAAAAAATATATATTATATTGATATCAATATCAATATACGTATATTTATATATAATTATATTATTTTTTATGAATTTTTTTTGAAATTATCCCTTTATCAACACTAGGGAAAAAAAGCACCGATAAATCAATCCTTCTTTATCTGCACTACTAAAAAGCATTGATTAAGGGGGACCCTTTATCCTCATTAAAAATAGACCTAATAAGGTGGTGTATTTATCAATGCTATTTTAGTGCTATTAAGCCATCCCCACTTATCAGTGCTTTTTTTAGCACCGCTATAGGACAGAGCTACATAAACCCAGTTTTGTGGCAGTGGGGGCTCACCTCTTTGTTAACATATCATAGAAAACTTACATTGAAAATGGTTTTTGAGAATTATTGTTGCACTATATGTTCACGAACTATCCAGTTCCCCATAGTAGGTGGATATTTGGGAGGTTTTCTATCGGATTGGGCCCCTCTGTTATCCTAAGAATTGGTAGTCCATAATTTTTGTGTTTTATTTTTTCAGGTGTGGCATGCTATCGGGGATGCATTCACAGGTATTTGTATGTTTTGGTCTTCCTCCGAGTTCCTAGGTTTTCAGCGATCCATTGATATGATCACTATTAGTACCATTGCCCCTACTTTGTGTAGAATTATTATCATGATCCTGGTTTTTTCCTTTTTATAGAATACATTGTATATATGGTAGGTTTTAAAAAGGATTTCAATGTATCTCTTTCAGAAATGGTTTGTGAGCCCTTATTTAATTCATTTCATTGTTTTTGAATTATAAGTGTAGTGTAATTGTGATGATAGTTTTCAAAATTCATTTTATATATGAAAACAATATTTTTTATAACTGTATTTTAAAAAAGTATTATTTGTGGGTTTTAGTGTTTTTAAATTCATGGATTATGTGGTTTACTTTTGGGTTCCCTACTGATCATTTTAATGCTCATACATATCCTATCATTTCATATGTAGGTTCATTTTTTTCAGCCAATGTGAGGGAGGTTTTTAGTTGTTAGAGGTGACCATGTGGTCACACAGATGTATGTGCAGACATTATTTCATACCACTTCTAGTTTTCTTTTTATTTCAATAGTTTTTATTAATTTAATTTTCTTTATTTTAAGTTCCAATCATTCCCACCTGTTTATTTTTTATTCCAGGCACCATTTTCCATCCTGGGGAGATGGGTAATTCCCTACGAGGCTTGACGCGGACCAGTTTGGGTGATCGATTTTGGGTAGACTAATACAGTTTCATAAAAAATTGTATCAATGTAAAGCCTTGATATTTGGGATTTTAGGTAGATGGATATTAGGATTTTCAGGGATCAGGAGGTAGGATATGGGTTCGTACCTGATCACCACTGCTCGTGGCAAGACCTGAGTTACCAAAAACATTACAGGTATTGATTTTTTTGTCTTGGGTTTTTGGATTAAAGGAGGAAATATAGGTGAATTGATTCACGTCACAACATCATATATGGGTGGTGAACCATGTCGAGCCCAAGTGTCTTGTTTGAGGCCCTCTTAGTGTTATACCTTACTTGGGGCATGTTTCACCACCATTTCGTCGGTTTAGTAATGTGAACTAGTTCTTCATTCCTATGGGTTGTTATTGTTTGTGTGTCATTTTGATTTAAGTTGATGTCTGTTTTGAAACTAAAAATGACTTTGAAATATAAGTTGTTTCATTTAAATTATTTTTAAATTACTAAAGTGGGGTTTTAATGAGTCAGTGTTTTGATTTGGAATCATTTAGTATCTATTTGGATTTGATAATGGAAGGAAGATTTTGAACCTTATTATTCTTTATGGAGGGTCACATGTGTGTTCATGTGTATGGAGAGTGCACAAGGGCACTTGTTTTATGTGAGAAGGATTGAATAAATTCATATGTGATAGATCATAAGATGCCAATGGTGGGTTTTAAATAATTAAATGAAATCAAGGTTTTTAGAAAATATAATTCTACTTTCTTTGGTTTATGTTTAGATTATGTGCCTATTTCCCATGGATTAGGTTATTGCATTGATTGGGAATTGGATTGATGCCGATTGTAGTTGTGTTTTTTATGTTGTTTTGAGTATGCCACCCATAAATGATGATATTGTTCCCAATGATTCATGCTCCATCATTGGTTTCTTTTGTGTGTTTCTTATATATCAAGGCAATCAATTTCCCTTAGAGGCAGTTGGGTGGTTTGGGGATTTCATGTGGGCCTTCAGGTTATTGGGATCTCCCGAGGGTGTTCAAGTTCATTCCATCCCATAATTATTTGAGGGTTCAGATCTAGAGTAGTAAATATGGGATGACACATCACCATTAGTGTTTTTGGTGTGGTTAATGGTTGTCGGCTCTCATGAATGTTCCTCATATGGAAAATAGTGCAAGCCAGAGGAGCCTTCCTCCAAGAAGCTATCATCATCGGTACCAGCTCCTAATATGTTGGACAGTTCACTTATCTTTCAACAGTATGGCTAGTTTAAGCATTCGAATCGTTCATCTTGAATTCATTTGAAAACTTTCTAAGATTTGTAGTCTTTTGAATCAACTAGATGAAGCAGAATATGGGGACTAGAGGATGTGAATGCTCGAGAGTGAGACAGAAGATGATTCAGCCATCAAGTCCTCAACCACATGTTTTGTGGTGAAGTTTGCATATAGAAAAGATTTTCAAATGGTGCATACAATCACGGTCTAATTTATGTTTTCAATTTTGTGATGGAAATGTCCAATGTCTCCTTGAACAATTTTGGTCACCCGTTTAAGCTCATCCTTAATTTGGTGGTGTGATGAGATTGTTTATTGCAATCAATGCGGCCTTATTTGCTATTAATTTGGTTTTTATGACATTCTTTTTCATTGAAGGGGTATTGGACCCGTGATTAAAGGAGTCAATTTTAATTTTGAGTTTGGTATTAGTTGTGTTTGTTATGAAAATACTTGGATAAATCAATGGGTGTTGTCTCTAGGATCATTATTAGTTCGGGAACCGCTCCATGGGTTTTTCTTCACTAGTGTGTTTCAATTTTTGGGGGGATTCCATTGTTTCAGTGTCCTGGTGTATCAATTTTCCATATAATGTTTTTACATAATATTTCTGATGGTTTTTTTCTTTTTTCATTAGTGGAATCCTTATGGTGGGGAGAACCCTCTCTTGTTCTCCCATTGTTTTGAGTTTTGGTTTCATCTAGGTTAGTCGGGTATGACTTGGGGGGAATAAATAGTCATCCCAAAACTCTCTGTCTCTTCTCGATACATTCGGTCTAGGACTCAATTCTGGGATTTCATTGGGCTTGGTGACATTTCTGGGGTAGAAAGAGTCTATGGTGGGGAGAATTGTCACACCACGACCTCGAACGTACATTTTATTTTATAATTTTCTCAGCCTAGTTTTGTTTCAATGTAGTTTATTTGGGTCTTGGTTTGATTTTTTTTGAATTTTGATGTGTGTGGTGGGTCTCAGACCAGTGTGTAGTCACCACACAACTAGCGGTAATCACACATTCAGTACAGGTTGATGCACAGTCCCCTGATAGTTCAAATATAATAAAAAATTAAGAATTTAATTGAAAAATAAAGATAAATTAAAATTTTTAGCGATAAAACAAAGCATGAATTATTTAATAATAATAATTATATTATTGCATAAATGTTAATAATATTATTATTAAATTGTTATAAATATAATAATTATTTAAACTAAAGTGGAAAATAAAAAACAATAATTATTGGTATTATTAAAGTATATTGGTTTTATTATTATTCTTATTATTATTATTATTATTATAAATAAAACATGAATACTCTAGCGCAGGGCTCCCCCCATTACACTATTGCTATGCAAGGCATAGACTAGGCCTCCGTACACCCCTTCTAGTCATAAGATAGCCACCACATCACTGAATCCCATATTTCCTCATCGGCCACCCCTCTCTGCACAGCATCACCATCCTCCCACCAGCCATGCCGCACCATCTTACCACCACTGTCCGCCTTGCACTAGCTATTTGAGGCCCCTCCAGTCGCTCTCCTCTCCCTCCAGCAATATACGGGCCATGTGACACCCCCCCTCCGGTAGTGGTTTAAACAAATTATCAATTTTTAGTTTCCTCCCAAAACATATATTTTACAATTTTAATTTTAGGGTCAGATACTTAAATTTGTGATTTAATCTTGATTTTTTAAGTCAGGATTTGAATTTTTGCGTGCATTGATAGTGCAAAGGGGGTTTTTCTATGGGTTTTTGGAAGCTTCCCCAATATCTGGTAGTAAACCCCATTTCTTGTACATTTAAACAATTATTCCTTTTTTTATTGTTTTTCACACCATTATTAATCATTAATTAGACAATAAATTCTTTTAAATTAACTGTATAATGTGAAATTGGTTGTTTTCCCATTGATTATATGTGGTTTCAGAATTTTTGGAGAGGTTTAGCTTTCTTGGTAATTTGGAAAATAGCCTATTTGTCCCTATAAAATGACAAATGATTTATAATGTAATGGTTCGGTTTCTTTGTAAATATATTTTGATGTTAAAATGGGGAGTTAGGTTTTCAAATGGGGTATGTTCCTGAAAATCATTATGATTAAGGAAAATTAGATTTTTAAAAGTGTTTGGTATCCAAATGGTGTATTTTAAATGTGTTCTGGATTTTAATGATGAACTGGATTGTTGAAATGAGTTCCAATTTGGTTGAAGAAGTGGTTGGTGTATGGTATTTTATGAAATGATTTTTTTGGGAGAATGATGGAAATCCAAGTTGGTACCTTCACATGTGTGGTGTTTTTTTTGAAATATATATATTTTTTGTAGAATTTGGGTGTGTTTTAGGCTATATGCATTTTGTTTATTTGAGATACTACTAATTTAGGTCATGATTTGGTCATTATCGTCTTAATTTTGGGAATCAGTTGTTGTTATATTAATTTTTTATTCAATCACAGAGGGCGCACACACATATAATTAATGTATATATATATATATATATATATTATATGTTCTCTAAGCATGTATTCCTTCATGGTATGGGAAATATGTGCATTGTATTATGGATATGTGTGTGTATATATATATGTATGTGTGTAAGAGTGTAGGCTAGTTACTAGGGGTCGCCACCTTTTTTGACAAGTGCTAAAGTGTTTAGCATGACCCGATTCCACTATGATGTAGGCCAACCCATGCATTATCATTTATATTACTTTTCCTTTGATACTTGGCATTTTAAATTAGATCATTAACATGTTGTGCAACCCTATGGTACCTTTAGTTAGTTTTCTATGTCATTTTCAAGTTGAATGATTTTTTAGAAATATTATTTTAAATGAAAATTGACTTATGCTCTAGTTTGTTTGTGTGAAAAGTGGTTGATGAAATGTTAGATGAATTTTCAAAAGTAATTTGGAAGTGTGTTTAGTGTTTTCCCAATTTAAATGTTTTTTTAAGTGGTTTTGAGACATGTTTTGTGTTTTATATGTGATATAAGGTGTTTTCCTTTGATGTGTTTTGAAACATGATTTGAAATGAACATCATGAAATGGAGACATGTGTTGTATTTTATAAATGATTGATATGGGTTGTTTTGGGTGGAAATTAAATGGTGGATATACAAAATTGGATTTCAAATGATTTGATCTGTTTTAGAACTTCCCATTGGATGAAGGCACAACCATGGGTGCATTAGGTACACACATGGTAGTGAAATCAATTGAAAATAAAACTCTATATCTAGTTTCTTCCATGATTACCTATGCTCCCCTTCTTTTTATTATCCCTAAAATTCTTCCATTTTTATCCAAAACTGGGTAATTGGTACTTCTTATTTTCAAAAAATAACATCAAATGCGTTTATGTGGTTTGTCCTAGATGGCCTTGAAACATGGTTGGGTTTGTTTGTGTATGAATGATATGTCCATTTGGTATCTTGTAAAAATTTGATGTGTTTTAATTTGATTTTAATGAAATCCTATGATCATTTGGATAATGATTTATTCAAGGGACCATTTGGAAACTTTTATATAAAGATGGTATTTGGATTTTTTTTTGAAATGGTTGATAAATGATGTAATAGAAGGTTGAGCATTGTGAGGAAAAATGATTGGATGGAATTTTTAATTGGTTATTTATAAAAGGTTTGATGTGTGGAATTTGAATAATGCACATTTGGATTATTTGAAATGGTATGTTTGGAAAACCCCTTTATGGTTAGGTCTGTTGCCTCGGTTGATGGTCATGAGATGGGAGGGACCTTAGGAGGGGTAATCCTTGGGATTATATTCCTTTTATGGCACACGTCTAATCATGAGGTGGTCGGGGTTGTTCCATATTTTATATTGTTCTTGGTTAGATATAAATATGCCTTGTTGTTTGAATGTGTGCACTACTGCAAATATGTCCCTTTTCAGTGCTAGAAATGGGAAATAACAATGCTAGATGAGCGCATTTAATCGAAGAAATGACAAAGGGGGTCCCTTTTATCAATTCTCAGAAAAGTGCTGATGAAGGCCCCTTTTATCAGCGCTAATAAATTCATAGAAAAAAACGAATTTTTATCAGCACCATAGATAAATACTGATAAAAGGGTCATTAATCAGCATTGATAAAAGTAAAAAAATTACAAAATTAAAAATAATATTTCATCAATTCTGGGAGGGGCTTCAACATTGCTTTAATACCTATTCATCATTTCCCCACCTCCCAATGCATCCTGAACATGCTAGACACCACTTGAATTTAACAGCTCCCTCACCCCCTTTAACAATGATAGGCTTTATTTCCCACCTACATGTGTGACCTGCTTCCCCCAGGATTCAAACTTGGGACTTATTTCCTGCGCACCTAAGCCTTTACCTCTCTACCATATAGCTTTTCTCTTCATTTTATTAATATATTAATATATATATATATGTAGTTATAATTACAGATAATTAATATATATATATATATACATACATATTCACATGCTTATATATATTAATATATATATTTTTTAAGATATATATATATATATATATATATTTATACTAATATATATACATATATCTGTATATAAATATATCCGTATATTTATATATACATATAGTTATGTTTATATATTAATATATATACATCCATATATTAATATATATTTATAAGATCAGTTTTAAATTCAATTTTTTAAAAAATATTTTGTGTGTGTGTTTATAAATAAATAAATACATATTTACAATGCATATACATATATTATATGTGTATTTGTATGTATAAATATACGTTTATATATATACAAATATTATATATTAATATGGATACACATATGTTTAGAATCTATATATAATATATATCAGTTTTTCAATAAAGACGCACAGAAATACACACACACATACACACATTATATTGGTATATAAATATAAATACTTTTTTATTTAAAATAAAATGGATATTAGTTTTTTATTTAGATAAGACTTGTATATTTAGAAATATAATTTTTATGTGAAAATGATAAATTATTTATTTCCAAAATTAAATTATTATGGATGAAAATATAAAAAATATTTATATATTGTTTTCTAATTGATTATAAGTATCATTACATAGTTAAAATTGATAAAATTTCCAATCCATTATGTCAATATAACTATAACCCCTCTAAATAAATATAGTCCCTAGTGAGAATGATAAAAAATACCCCCTCAAACGATGCTGTGATTTCAATAAATGTTAAAACATTTGGGTATCTAGACTAAAAACTCAGTTTTAGAGGCCTTCTGTGCATTTTTTTGCCATGAAAAAATTGACATAAGGTTGCATTCAGTCACTAGCATGCAGATCTCATCACATTTTTCGATTTGATATGTTTTAGTGCTCAAATTGAATCCCAAATTAAATGTTAAGGTCAGTTGAAGTTGGAGTTACATTTTCAACTTATTTTAGATCTATTATTATTATTTTTTGATTTTTTGTGTCTTATAATTATTAATAAACATTTATTAGTTGATTATAATTAGAAAAATATTAAATAATAATTTTTTAGGATTATTTATCATGATATTCCAATCATATCTTATATATTCAGTGGAAATTTTTATTTATACTTATATGAAACATATTTAAAAAGATATATAATATTAATATAAATATAAATGTACTTATATATTAATATATGAATATATTATTTTTTTAAATTTTTTTAAATATACCCTTTATCAGTACTATGTAAAAAAGCACAAATAAACCCCCCATTTATCAGTGCTACTAAAATTTTTTGATATTGGGGGACCCTATAACAATGCTAAAAAAATAACTCATAAAGGGGTTTCCATTATCAGTGCTATAAAATCGTTGGTAAGTGATCAATTTTAACAACACTTATATTAGCATTATTAAAAGATCCATTTATCAATGATTTTTTAGCACTTTTAATGTGTTGTGCTAATCAAACCCAATTTTGTGGTAGTGGTGGCACACCTCTTTTCGGACAGAGCATAGAAACATAGCATAGAACGGGGTAACAAAGAATTATTTATGCACTGTAAGTTCATATACTATCTAGTGGCCAATAGTAGGTGGATATTTTTTATTTTTTATATGGGATTGGGCCCCTCGGTCTGACCTAAGAAAGGGTAGTCATACGTCTGGGCGTTTGATTCTGTCATGTGTGGCATGATACCAGGGATAGAGTCATGGGTATTAGTATGTTCTGGCCATCCTCCATGTTCTTAGGTTTTCCTGGATTTTTTAATATGAGCATTATTAGTACCATTTCCATTTCTTGGTGAAGAATTATAATCTTGATACTAGTTTTGTTCTTTTCTTTGAAAACATTGCTAGTATGGTTGGTTTTAAAAGGGATTGCAAAGTATTTATTTTAGAAATTTTTGTGTTCTCTTCTCATTATTTCTTTTCTTTTTTTGTTGAATTATATGGGAAATATAATTGTGAATGTTTGTTTTTAAAATGCATTTTATATATGAAAACAATATTTATTAAAACTACAATTCAAACATGTATTATTGGACTGTTTTGGAGTTTTGAAATGAATGTATTTTGAGGTTAACTTTTCTCTTCCCTACAGAGCATTTTAATGATCACACCTATCATATCATTTAAGAAGAAGTCTTTTATGAATTACCCCTGTTAGTTTTCATTTTATTTATCTAGTTTTTATTAATTTGTTTTTCACTATTTTATGGGCCAAATCATTCCATCATGTTTATTTTTGATGCATGCCACAAGTTTCCATCGCAGGGGGAAGGTAAAATCACTTCGGGACTTGCCCGTAAACTAGCTCAGGTGACAGGGGACAAATCGATATGGTTCGTGACAAAAAGTTATCAAAGTAGACCCCTTATTTATGGGATGTCTAGTAGATATAGATTGGGATTTTCAGTGGTCCATAGGTAGGTAACGGGATGGTGCACCACTACTAACGACGAGATCAAATATAGTAGTGTTTTTCTGGGTATTTACTATTTAGTCTTAGGTTTTTTTGGATTGATGGATTATAATAGAGGTGAATCAGTTCACATTGCGGCCTCATAGGGGATGGTGATCCATACGAAGCCCAAGTTCTCAGTTCAAGGTCCTCTAAGTGTTTGTGACTTACTTGGAGCATGGATCACCACCATGTCGTTGTGTTAGGAATGATCACTAGATCCACATTCCAATGGGGTTTTATTGGTTGTGTTTCTTATTGATCTCAATTTATGTATGTGTTAAAATTGAAATTGATTTTAAAATGAAAATGTGTTTTTTAAAATTATTTTGAAATTAGTGAAGTTGGTTTTCTTAATGAGATGGTGTTTTGATTAGTAATCTTTTGGTGTGTTCATGGATATGGAAATGGAAATATGTGTTCGAATCATGGTATTATTTAGGGAGGGTAAGATGTGTGTGCGTGTGTATAGAGAGTTTGTGGGGGACCTTGGTTGATATGATGGAGATTGAATTAATGCATGTATGATGGTCCATAAGATTCCAAAGGTATGTTTTAAATTATTAAATGAAATTGAGGATTTTTTAAAAGAAAATTTGACTTGTGTTTGATTATGTTAGGATTATTTTTCTATTTCCCTTGGCATTGGTTATTTAACTGATTGAGACTTTTCATAATGTTGGTTGCAGTTGTAATTTTCGTGTTGTTTAGTGTATGCCACCTAGAAATGTCACTATGGTTCTTAATAAATCATGCACAGTCTTCAGTTTCATTCGTGTGTCACCTATATGTCAAGTCAATCAATGTTTGTTAGAATATGTTGTGTGGTTTGAGGAATTAGAGTGGGCCTTCAGGTTGTTGTTAATTCCCGAGGGTGGTAAATTTCCTACCATCCTAGTCATAATTGAGGGTTCAGTTTTGGACTAGTTAAGATGATATTCAATATTGTCATTTCATTTTTGAGCATGTTAAATGGTGGTAGGCTATCACGAATGATCCACATCTATAAAATAGTGCATTTAACAGGAATCTAACTCCATGAATCTATCTTCAACCGTACTAGCACCTAGTTTATCATACCATTCTCTTTTATGCCACCAGTATAGAAAGTCCCAGAATTCTAATCCATCATCTAGCATTTATTTGAAAATATTCTACCATTATAGTCGTTTGAACCATCAATAGGATGAATAATCTGGGGACATGAGGATGTGAATGATTGACTATGAGACAGAAGATTCTTCACCCATCATGGCCCCAACCACACGTATCAAGGTTAAGCTAGAACATAGTCAAATGTTTCCAAAGTAGTGTGGAATCATGATATAGATTATGTTTTCAGTTTTAAGATGGAAATTTCCAATGTCTCCTTGTTCAATTATTGTCGCCTTCATATGCTCATCCATGTTTGGGTGGTGTGGTGAGATTTTTTTACAGCAATCCAACTGTCATTATCTACTCTTACAGTAGTTTCTATGTCATTCTGATTCTAGGATGATGTATTGGGATCTTTAATAAATAGAACTATTCTAATATTAAGGTTGTTATTAGCTGTGTTTGTTAGATAAATGCTTAGTGAAATCAATGGTTGTTTTCTCTGGGTACTTTCTTTGTTCGGGAACATCTATAAGGAGTTTTCTCTAGAGTGTTTGATTTGGTAGGGTATTCCTCTATTCTAATGTCTAGGTGTAACATATTTCACTACAATTGATATAGATCTTAGTTATGATTGTGTTTTTTCATTTTTCATTAGTGGAATCTGTGTGGTGGGGAGAACCCTCTCGTGACCCACCATGTTTTGAGTTGTGGTTTTATCTTGGTTGGTCGAGTGTGACTTGGGGGAATAAATAGTCATCTTGAAAATAATTTTTTCATCTAGATGTATTTTTCCATGGACCCAATTCATGGATATCTTTTTGCATGGTGTCTTTTGAGGGGTATAGAGTGTGTGTGGTAGTGAGAATTGTCACTCCCTGACCTCGAGCACCCTTTCTATTTTATTTTGTTCCCATCCCCATGTTGTATGGATGAGGTTGTGTTGGCTCACGGTTTGAAATTTTTCAAATTTTGTTGTTTTTGGTGGGTCACAGGTTGTGGAATAGTCACTGTACCACTTGGGGTTACCGCACATTCGGTCCGGGTGGATGAGCGGTCGTCCGATAGTTAAAATAAATAATAAATTAAATAAATAAATAATATTAATTAAAAAAAATAGCTAAATGATTTATTTTAGCGATAAAACAAAGAGTTAATTATTCAAACATATTAATAATATTATTACACAGATGTAATACTATTATAATTATATTGTTATGAATATAATAATTATTTAAAAAAATAGAGAATAAGTAATTATTTTTATTGGTTTTATTAAATTTTATTTGTTTTATTATTATTATTATTATTATTATAAAAATAAAATAATGAAAACACTATGAGAGTCACCCCATATATCCATGTTCCTGTGAGACGCATGGAAATGGCCACCTCACACCCCTCTTGGCCGTCTGATAGCCACCACATCACCGCCTCCCTTGTGTGCTCACCAGCCACCCCTGTCACAGTAGTGTCTCCCTCCTCCCTATGCTCATGATGCACCAGTCTACCATTTCCCTCTACATTGTGTTGGCAATATGAGGCCCCTCTAACTACTCTCATCTCCCTCCGACAGTCAACTAGTCATGCGACCCCCCTTTAGTGGTGGTTTCATCAAATTATGGGTTTTTAGTTTCTTCCCAAAACCTCGAATTTAGGATTTATTTTTAGGGATTAATTCTTAAATTTGTGGTTAGACTATGATGTTTTAGGATCAGTTTTGTCTTTTTTGTGTGCAGTGATGGCTCAAATGAGGCTTCTCAATGAGTTTTTTGATGTTTCCCCAACTTTTAGATAGAAAATCCAAAAGCATGTATTTTTAAAAAATGTTTACTTTTTTTTTCTTATCAATCACACCATTCATTATCGTTAATTATACAATTAATATTTATAAATTAATTGTATATTGTGATATTGGTTTTTATCCCTTTTATTTTGTGATGTTCTGGAATTTTTTTTTGCGGTTTAGCATGATTTATATATTAGAAAATATCTTTGTTATCCCTTAAAGGTGAAAAGGAATTTTAAATGGTAGGGTTTGGTTTATTTGGAAACATGTTTTGATGTTAAAATGATGAATTCGATTTTCAAAATGGGTTTGTTAATGAAAATATTAAAAATTAAGGACCTTTGGAGTTGTTAATGTGTTTTGTTTTCAAATATTGTCTTGTATATGGGTTCTTGATTTTAATTATGTGTTGGATCACTTAAAAGAGTTACAATTTTATTTCAAAAGTGGTTCGTGTATGGTATTTTATGAAATTAATTGTTTTTTGTGAGGATTATGGATTGACCGTTTAGATCCTTTGGATGTTCTATGTGTTATTTATATAAATATTTTGTTTGGTAGCATTTGTTTGGGTATTAGGTCATCTGCTTTTGGTTTGTGTGAGTTCCTGGTACTTTTGGCTGTGTATTGGTCTTTTCCACCATAATATTTGGTATCTTTAGTTGTTATTATGATTTTTTTATCAACGAAAAGGTGTCGACACCCATATCATTAAATTTTGTATCATATATATATATGTAGATGTCCACAAATAACGTATTCCCTCATGGAGTGGGGAATACTTACATTGGAATATTGATATATGTATATATATGTATGTATGTATGTATGTATGTATGTATTTATATTATTATGTGCATGCAAGTGCGAGTGAGGTCGGTTATGAGTGGTCACCACTTTTTTCGACAAGTTCCAATGTGTTTGGCATGACCTTGTTCCTCTTTGAGGTAGGAAAACACATTCATTTTCCCTTCCATTTCTTGTCCATTGATACATTGTGTCACAAATTAGTTAATTAACATTATGCACACCCATATAATACCAATATTTAATTGTCTATGACATTTTAAAGTTGAATTAATTTTTTATCAATAAAATTTTACATGATACATGGCTTGTGACCATGTGTGTTTGGGCAGAATGTGTTTGATGAAATGTCAAATTAATTTTCAAAGGTAATTTGGAAAGGTGTGCAGTGTTTTCCCCATTGAAATATTTTGTTAAGTGGGTTTGGGATATGTTTTTGGTTTTATATGTGAAATATTTTTTTTCCATTTATTTGTTTTGAAAAATGATTTGGAAGGAGCTTATTAATTTGGATACATGTGTTTTATTTTATAAATGACTAAAATGGGTGGTTTTTGGTTGAAAGTAAATTACAGATTTATGAAATTGGATTTCTAATGCTTTGATCTAGTTTATACTATCCCATTGGATGAAGGCACAACCATGGGTGCATTAAGTGCACAAGTGTATGTGCAATCAAGTTAATATAGAACTCTAGAGGTAGTCTCCAAAAAGAGTACCCTTTTTACCCTTCTTTTTATATTCCATTAAATTCATCTATGTTTTCCAATAAACTAGGGAAGTGGTAATATTTATGTGAGAAAAATAACATCAAATCGGTTCATATGGTTTTTCCCACAAGGCCTCGAAACATGGTTGGGTGTTTTTTTTTTTTTTGAAATCTATAGATGTTTGGAATCTTGGGAATGTTTGATGGGTTTTTTAATTTGTTTTAAAGATCACTTGAACACTGTTGGAGAATGATTTATTTAAGGGAATTTTTGGAATGTTTTATGCAATGACTGTATTTGGGGTTGTTTTTAAGTGGTTGATTAATGTTTTAATGCAACTCAATCATTATGAAGCTAAAGGCCTAGTTTGGATTTTAAATTTTTTATTTATAAAATGATTGATATAATTGGATCTGAATCAGTCCAGTTTGGAATCTTTGAAATGATATGTTTAGAAAACCCCTCTTTGGTTATGTCGCTTACCTCTACTGACGGTCATGAGATGGGAGGGACCTCGAGATGTGTCATTATTCGAGTTATATTTTTTTAAGTCATAATAATAAACTTGAGGTGGTCGGGGTGGTGCCATATTTTGTAGTGTTCTTGGATATATATGTATGTGGTTATTTGTTTGAATGTGTAAAACACCCATTTGTGAACATAGCATGGAAACCTAGTATAACAAGGGGGTTGTTGAGAATGATTGATGCACTGGAGGTTCATGTTCTCTCTAGTGATCCATAGTAGGTGGGTATTTGGAATTTTTTCTATGGGATCGATCCCCTCAATGAAACCTAAGAAAGGGTGGTCGTGTGTTAGGGTTCTTGATTTTGTTGTATGTTTCATTATAATGGGGATAGTTATACAGGTATCAGTGTGTTTAGGTCTTCCTCTGAGTTTCTAGGTTTTCATTGATCCATTGATATGAGCACTATGTGTACCATTTCCCTTTATTTTTTGTAGAATTATAATCTTCATCTTGGTTTTGGTTTTTTATTGAAAAACATTGTTTGTATGGTTGGTATAAAATTGGGTTTCAATATATCTATTTAGAAATGTTTATTGGAACCCCACTTTATTTAATTTCTTTTTTAAATTATAAAGGAAATGAATTTTTGATTTTTAGTTTCCAAAATGAATTGTATATATGAAAACCATGTTTTTTATAAGTGTACTTCAAACTATTAATATTGGAATATTTGGGTGTTTGGGAGTTCATGGATTATTTTGTTTGATTTTGGATTCCTTACTGAGAATTTTAATTCACACGCCTATCCTATGATTCCATATATACATTGAGTTTTTTTCTTCTCGTGTAAGGAAGGATTTGTGTTGTTGGAGGTGACCTGGAGGTCACATAAAGGTATGTACAGTCTTGTTTTCATTCCACTTCTAGTTTTCTTTTACTTTGTTTTGTTTTTATTAATTTATTTCTCATTCTTTTAAGGGAAAATTTTTTCCCATAAATTTAGTTTGGATTTCATACACTAGTTTCCATCCCAAGGGGATTGGGAATGCACTTTTGGACTTGAAACAGCCTGGATCTTGGTGAACGGATCAGGGTATACTCAGTCTAGTTTGTGATAGATAGTTCATCCAGTGGTTTCTTGGGATCATGATAATATTATTTAGGATATCTTATGCTTTCTAGTTCTGAATGTTATTTACTAGTGGATTGTGTAGTATATTTTCCAATTGTTAGAACCACATTCTAGATTTTTAAAGAATGGAATCGTTTTTTAATTGTCAATAACATTTGATAATTATATAAAATATTAGAATATGAGTTTCACTACAGTAATGATATTGATCCATCCAAAGTATATTAAAGAGTATACTATGATTTTTGCTTCATCTATCATTTGATAGGGAGTATTTTCAATGCATGGAGCTCTAGTCATGACTTATGGGACATGGATGAATAGTCTACAATAGTGTAAATACCCTAAGGATGATCTCTTGTTATTTTTGGTGGTTTAGCCTTGATTGGTTGGTGGAATTACCTATTGGGTAAATAGTTTACATTGTTTACTGGTCAAAAGATTTTAAAGTGAATCTTTTTCTAAATGAGATTTTATTCTCCACTAGTAGATATGGGTTGATTATTGGCAATAATTTCATTTTGAGTTAGAATATACACTTGGTAAAGAAAATACTGTTGCTGATTCATTGAGCTGGATGGAAAAAAAACATCCATTTTAGGAGTCATAAACTATGTGGAAGGTAATGAACATTCTCCCAGAGATTTATATTTTAGTTTAGGAAGAAAATTTGTATATTTCCATCTATTATATTTCAATGGATTACACAATTTTCAGTGTGATAAGAGATAGGTAGTATTATGATCTAATTTTTTTTGCCATGAGAGATTTATTTGAAGGTTAAGTGTCTCCTTTTGATAGGAATATAGATTAGTATGAGATTATATACATCTAAAAAAGGAGTTTTGAGAATATGAGCATAAGAGATGTGTATTGTGTGATTTTGATTCTATGAAGTGGGTGGTTCATCCTAGTTTGACAAAAATTTCAATGACCTACATTGATTGTATTGTTAGATGAGCAGGAAAAATGTTATTGAAGGGTTCATGTAATTATTAAATAGTTTTCAACAACTGAATGTATTACATAAATGACCAAGTGGATTACTACAAATGTGTAACACTCTATAATGAATGAGGGATGACATTAGCCTAGTCTTCATGGAATGTCTTCTAAGGATTCCTTTTACTAATAATGAAAAAAAGGATATTGTGGAGCAATTGATGAATGTATCCCATTTCATTATTATTTGGGAGACTTTCACAATGGTTGAGTTGTGGGAGATGTATTTTTGGGAGAGAGACTATCAACATAGTACAACACAAATCATTGTTTCATTCCATGACTCATGTTTCACATTGATCTTTTTGTAAGGCTTACAAAAGATGACCTGTACGTAGGTATTTCTAAGTACATCATTCACCCACATTCCGATGGGTTGTTGGAATGTACTGTATATGTATTTAAGGATAGACTACGACCTTGTGCCCAATAATTTTTTGTGTATTTGGATAAGTACCTAGAACTCATCTATTTTTCCTATAAAAATAGTCATCAGTAGAATATTTATAACAAACTATATTTGGAAATTTTTTCTATTCTAAGAGGATCAAATTTAATATGGATAGAGGTAAGTGAGTAAGAGCTATTGGGAATGAGTCTAATACTAGAAACTTCATAGATCCTCTAGCTGATTCAGGAATGTATGGATGGGGATCATCTTTTTAAAAAACATAAGATTATCGATATTAATGAACCCTTGAGTTTACAGCTTATGTTTCTATATTCATTTAGGATTCAACATGATGGGACCACCATAGGATTTAATGGTAGGGAAGGATGATACTAATGTTTTTTGGAGTGTTTCATATTGTAGACATAATTAGGCTAGTGGGATATTGTTTGAATTTTACATAGAGGTATAGTTATATGCATGATATTTCTCATGTGTCATAGATTTTTATGTATAACTGATACCCTTCTCATTTGATCGAAATAGATGATGCTTGTCAAGAAGCCAATTCATTATTCGAGGAGAATCCAATTCCTGTCAAGGATCATAATGATAATGTGTTTTTAGGAATAAACATGCTAATAGTGTGAGTATTGTGGTAACATGGATGTATTGATGAGTAAAATGGGGGATTAAAACATATATTTTGAATCTGTGGCCTAAACATTTTACCCAATACTTTTATATATTCATGGGTATACATATTAGGGATAATATTTTATAATATAGGGAGACTGAAAGATCCCATACCTTATGGAAATGAATTTTTTCATTTTTTGAGGAAATTATAACCATTTTGAGTTATACCTAATTTTTGTGAGGTTTTGGGTTTTTTCAGGTTAAATTGGAGAAATTTGGAAACCAATTGGGCTAATTATGGTTGAATCATGGTTAGGGAAACCAAGTGGTTTCCCCAAGAAATAATGTTCCCCCTTTTTGGCATAGAAGGTGGTGCATTTATGGGTTATGGATTAGCCAAATTGTGCGGCTTGCCTCCATAATTTGTGAATCCTGAAACTATTTGGGGGTGCATGGTTGGCACAACCTTTTTAACAAATTTCTCAATATAGTATACTGAGAGTAACCTCCACCATGTAGGGGCACATAGTTTTAGTGTATAGTCATGAAAACCATGTTCCCCTTCCTAGAAAAAAGTTCAATTGGTTTTTTTAATTACTTGAAATTGTTGTTAAAATTACCAAACCTTCCTTATTTTAACCCCAATAATACATATTCATCTTAACATGATTTCTATCATTTTTTGAGTCCTAGGAGCCAATTTCATGGCTCTATAATCCCCATTTCTTATATAATTGAAAATTAGATTAAGGGATCTTGTCTTTTTATAGTATGTAAAAACTTATTGTTTTGTTTATAATCACTAATCTATATCTATATAATGTTTTGGAAAGATTATTTTCTCCTTTAGTGACAGATTTACATTGAGTTTTTGATGTATGCATTTTTATTAGATTATGGTTCATGGTATTGAACATAAATATATTACAACATAATTATTCCAATCATTATGCATAAAATATGGGTTCTTGGTTTAGATAATTTTCCTAAATGATCTTGAGGTGGGTTTTTTACTTATAAAATCAAATATTCTAGATTATATTTCCAGTTGTGTAAATTTTCAACTAAAATTTCTTCATTTGGAAATTGCCTTCTAGGATGAATTAATCATTTTATTGAATATTGATTTTATGGAATTGACATAATAATGGGTTTATGAAAATGACAGGTTAATGGGATTAAAAATATAGGGATTAAAGAGATTATGAAAATGATGGTCACCCATGGGATGTGTCACTCTGATATAAATGATAATTTATAAATACTGGATAGTAGATAAATTAATTTATGAATTTGTTTTATAATTAAATTATAGAAATGGTAAATATATTATTGAGAATGTGAGACGATGATATTTTTTATTTTTTTAACAGATTTTTGGGGTATGGGACTACTTCTCTATACCAACATAGGGTGACAGACTACTGCTTTATGCCCCCAATATATATTTTTGTGTGTGTGTGTGTGTGTCTTAATTTTATGTGACCAATGAGTTGTGGGATAGCGATTATTGTTCAAATACAAATGGGTTTCCAGAATACTACTTAAGGCCCCCATTGTATGAATTAAATTTTTTTATTAAATGATTATTGTGATCAAATGATAGAATGAAATGTGATGCCCCTTTCAGGATAGTTTAGAAACATAGATTGGTCGAAGTATGTATGGATTGTTCTTTTTTCATCGTGAACCCATGAATTTACATGGTTAACTAAATAATAAATTGATGTGACATCTATTTTCATTATTTTTATACCTTATTCATTAAACAATATCATAGACTATTATAGATTAGATATTTTTATACATTATTAATGGTGGCCTACTGAGTTTAATTCACATCATAATTGAGCTTCCTAATCGGTACCCGAAAAGACTTCATGTTTACAGGACATGATAAAAACACCATATTTTATATTGCTGAGTATGGATGGAGTGTGAATGATGGAACCTGACATAATATTAGGACCAAATTTTGTGTTTTTAGTGACATTGTTATGGGATTTAATTTTTCCTTCATGCATATAACACATGACATATGTACTGCTTCTATTTTTGGATATATTTTTTTTCTATTTTTGGGATCATTTGGTGGTATAGGTGTTTATTGATTTTGTCCTTATTATGGTTATGGATTAATATCATTCCCAAATTGGGTTTTTTAATCAATTTATCTAATTTTATAAATATGTTATCAAAATAACATGATATATATATATATATATTTGACACTCACTTCTAGTCATCAGCATCTATAGAAAAAGGAGGCACATTTAAGGCCATGTAACCAACAGACTCAGGGTACCGACATGTCACGCCTAGGTCGAAGGGTTAAATATAACCATCTCTAGAATGATATAAATGATATAAATACCATATGTACTCTTTATATATGTATTATAATATTCGATAATGGATATAAATAGAAAATTAAATTCATTTTTCATAGAGATGGTATGTCGTACGTATGCAAGAACATTGTATCAATTTTATTTTCTCATTCAATTAATGAGAATTATATTAGTATAATCATTCTAGAATAATTTTTATTTCCTATAAATATAATATTTTTATTAAACCCATCTATAATATAATCTATTTAGTGGATGAATGAATCACATAGCTTCGCGGTGTGAATGTCCGCCATACAAATGAACGACATTTCAATATTCCCACTAAATGGAATGAATGAAGGTTTGTGTGATATAAATATTTGGAATTCATAATAATATCATAAATACAATAAATATCATATATAAATAGTATTTTCATCATCATTTCAAAAACTTATTGATGCTATATTTTTTTATCGTGTGAATATATTGGAAGAGGGGTGTCTTTTTACAAGGTAGGTGAGTGGAAAACTAGTAAATTTTTTAAATATTGAATTCCACCAATGTTTTACCCAAATAATGTTACTCCAATAATGGATCAATAATGATAGTATAAGGTAAATGGATTACGTATTTCATTTCAATGGGTTGTTGAAAATTTTCATTTTCATTTTTCACTAATATTTCAATGTCTAATTTCATAGTAAACTTTTATTTCTCTTAACCAATATTATTATATTTAACAATTTTCACAAATAATTATTCTAAAAAACTAAGTTGTACTTATAAGAAATTATAAAAAATTCTAACTGAAAAATATTTTATACATTTTTACATTTTAAATTCACTTATGTGGTATTAATTAACATCAAATTATTCCCACATATGACACGAGACAACTAGTTTATGAAGTGAATATTTTATGAAGTTTGAAAATTTTTTACTAAATATTTCAAATGTGAAATTTGTTTAAATAACATTAATAAAATTTACTAATGTATAATATAACTAGTTATAATATAAAACCATTAATTTTATTTAACATTATAAAAAAATTGAAAAAACAAATTTTTAAATTGAAATTTATTTTTTTCAATATTCGTCAAAAAGTGAAATTTTCCAAAACAAATTAAGAAAATTCAACCCAATATAATTTTCAAATTTCAAATTAAAAATTAATTCTTATTTTATGAAATAAAATTTCAACAATTATAAATAAAATAAATTTATTATTGTACACTGAAAATAATAATTAATAATTAATTTGATAAAAAATATAATTATCAAAACTATATGGTATTTAGGAAAATTCATATATTTAGTTATTAGTATTATATATATATATATATATATGAAATCGTTAAAAATATATATATATAAATTAGTAATTACTATTTATGTTACTAATTTTAATGCCTAGGTTATCAGTTTCATTTTTAAATATTATACAAATAAAATTTTATTTCAATGGAACACAATTTTCTCTGTTACATAAGTTAAACACAGGGATTCTTATAATATAAGCATAAATAAGAATTTAATATAAAGAAAACAAAAAAGTAAATTTAATTTATTCATGGAAAATAGAAAAAATGATTGTGTCAAATTCAACCCCGCTTAAAATGAGTTTCACATATAAGTATCATCACTCTAATAAAAAATGGGGATACTTATGCATCATCTTATTTTCAAGTTCCCATGGAGCTTCTTCCAACTAGTGTTTTCACCTAAAAACTCTGACTTGATGACTAGTATTTTAGTATATAACATCTTATGCATTATTGAGAATTTAAACTAAATATTCCTCATAAGAATGCTCCTAATCTATAGGTATGATCTTTAAATTCCGTACATGTTATTGGTTGGGATTTTTATATCCTAAAGAGAGATGCATTTAATATATCATGTATTTAGAGAGGATTAGTGAAAGAATAAAGAGATATTTTTACGTCCTAATACAGTCAATAAATTCAATATGACAAACAAAAATTGGTCTTATTTTACCCTCCTTCATATATCTTATAACATTCCTCCATGGAAATATTTTTATAAATACCTTGGCTCCAAAAAAATTCTAGATCACCTCAGCGGTTAGCTGCATAAATGCTCAACCAACCCTGAGATACATTGTATTTTTTTTAATGGACATAACTTTATAAACCATTTCATGAACTATTTTAATTCCATGTACGTTTCTTTATAAAACTAAATTCCTTCACATTGGATATCTATAATATATTCCATCATGGGATTCATAAGGATCCCCCTTAATGCTTGAGTTAATGCTGTTGTCTTTCACATATATGGACTTCTGGTGGACCTTGAGTGAACAGGAGTAGGGTGACATATGGATTGATTTTCCTTGGGAATAAAGTAACGTAAACAAATACAACTTCCTCACCTAGATTATAATGAACAAGGGTATCCCCATACACCAAAAAATCATACAATGTGGAATTTATATAGTATTAATAAGTGATTTTTGTAAAAAAACATAAGGAAAGAACATTCCAAATCTTCTTTTAGGGAGAGTGGGTTCATGGCGTGTAGACCATAGGTGAGTTCAATGCCTACGTTACTCCTAACATTACTGACTATCAATTTCTAGATCACGGGTACCATAGCTCGGCTGACTGGGTTTCGGAGAGAAAGGCTCGATTAACGGTGTTCTAAGCAGGATGTTGGAGCCTTTTCTAGCCAAGGAACAAAGTCTGTCATGGGGAAGATTTCTTCTTCTGGAAGATATATCATCATCATAAATTGAATCCTATTAATTTACATGCTCAATATCCCGAGAAACAGGATGGAACCCTTTAATCTACAATGTCTTCAAGAAAGTACCCAGAAAACCCATCCTGGTAATAGCATCTTAAGGAAAAATTGGTTTTGTTTCATTCCACTACCTAGGGGCCTGATTCCCAAATCATATATATCTTAAACCCTAGGAGTAATGACATGAGGTGGGTTAGTTCTTAAAATCAATGATTTAGTAACATTGTAGTTTACTACCATTCTAGGTCATGGTTGATCTTTTATGGAAGATTCTATGGCGATGGACATGGAACTTTGGTTTTGTATCCAAATAATGTTCGATATCGTGGAAGAAGAAATTGATTTTATGTTATTGCACAAAAACCATGTGTGGTATTGGATCTATTCCTTGGTCAACATCCTATGTCTTAATGAATATTTGTGTAATTCTAAAGATCAACATAAAAGTGAACCAGACATGAAGGGAGGGTAAAAAAGTTGAAAATAACATGTCATCTCTTTATATCCTTGGTCCTGATCACATATGTTTCATAACAACGAATCATAAATCATAAGGGAGTCAATTTGATTAACTGATATTCCCTTGGTCTAAACTATTATAGTCCTCCTTGGGTTTGTGCTTCCTTTTTCTTATAGTGTATTTATATACATTCCCTTGTATCTCTCTCTCTCATTGAGTATAAAATTATATAATGATAATGATGAATGATTTTGGGATATTTTATATAGGGACTATAAATATCTACTATGATAATATGAACACCATATATCAAATGTAGTAATTTTGTGGAAGAATAAGGATTTTATAATATCTCCATAATAAACAAATAAGATTCTGTTACAGATGGCAAGATCATGTGGCGGAATATTTCACATGTTCATTAGAGAATCTACTACTAATGATTCAAAATATCATTATACCTAAGGAGACACTAATGAAAGACCGTGTTTATATTTTTTCCACCCTATTAATTTTAGGACATATGACTAGAGAATTATTTTTTATTAAAGGATTAGATCTACATGTAGATATATTATGTTCATATGGTGTTAGAGGCTCCAAATACTCATGCGATATACATGTGATTTCTTCTCACTCCAATAGTACGGATCAATGCATAATTTAACACATCAAAGGATGCAAGTGAATCTTTCATGACATTAAACTGCGTAAAATATGGTCCATTATATAATAAATTAATCTATGTTCCATACTGTCCCATTCGTGCAACATTAAAATAAAACGATGTATTCATAGTTACATGAAGCACAATTGAATAGTACAACATCTTAAAATTTTGATATTAATCTACATAGACCATGTTCATTATGAATGACTCAAAAAATTTTGGAATTCATATTAGTTGTAAGATTATAGTCCTTGATATATGATAATAAACTATTGGAAACAAATTATTAGTTTCATCAAACTGAACATAATTACATAAGGTCCACCCTACACCACCCCCAAAAACAATATTGGATGGCTTATTAATAAGATCATTCTTTTCTATATGATATGAAAATAGATTATGAATTTATTAGTGAATACCCCCATCATCCTTATCTCAATCTTCATTAAGAAAAAACTACTGTCATATATATCTGAACTAAAATTGAATTGATTCTTATCATTAGAGGTTACATAGTGAACCCCATATCAAATATCCTAGGCCCATCCATAAATCCTAAAAATTTTACCACATTTTCATAATGTTAGGAATATTTTTATTAATGTTATATATCCCTGTATTACTCCAAAACGAAGATGTATCCATTTAATTATGTACATGAGATGCATTGGTTTAAGACACCTAAGTTATAGCATCATGTAATTAAATTTTACAATGTATCATCCTTTCTACATGATGTTAAACTATGTGAAGCATTATCACTTAAAAAAGATACTAAAAATCATAATTAATTATTTTGGGCCCTTTTTTCATGTTACATATGTCTTGTGAAGAATTTTATTCTCATATTAAACATGTCTTTTAGCACCCTTGGTGTTATTACTTCATTCATGTGTTTATGATTGGTAGGGATAGTTGGTTTATTGGACCCAAAAAAAAAATTACCACATTTATTTGGGTTCCATTATAGTGTTTTATGTGAAATTATTACAATGAATGATACATAAAAACTAGATATCATATTAATCATGACTGTAATCATATTTATTATAATAATTTATTCTATATTTTTGATGAGTTTGAAAGAAATCTAATTGTTCAAGGTTTTGTATGTTTCAATACATTCCATTAAAAGTCTGAAAATGATGAATCTATTATCAAACATATTCAATGTCGTGATACTTGCACAAGTTTGTGATTAAAGGATGTTTTTGAGGTTATAAATTGTTTACACTGGTCTATAGTTTGTTTCTACCATAATATTCATCAATGAAGGAATTATATTCAAATTATGATGGTAAATTAATTGAATTGAAGTTAATGAAAAACGTAATGATACATACCAATCAAAAATGTAGTAAACCCATTAAAGTTATTTAGTGTGCGATAAATGATAGATATTGAATCTTGAAGGCTTGAAAATTTTATAGAAAATGTGAGAAACTGAAGGTACTAGTTTTTAGTTAGCATGAAATACAAAAATATAAATATTTGGATATTTATTTCAACAGGAGTTATATTGAGAATAAAATGAAACGATATTATTATTTGTCAAAATTTTTCATCAATTGGGGAAATATAAATCACTTTAGAGTTAATACTGATTCATATTTTGACAATAAATTACAAAATCTGTATGGGAATTAAAAATAGGATTGGGTTTCTTGATGACATTCATTAGAGATATGAAGTAGGATGATATGTTGTCGAGGGAGAGTTTTAAATTCAAAGAAGATGTATTGATTCATCAATTTCTACTGAGAATTATACTATTGAATAAGAAGGATGTTGGAAAAAATTAACAATATTGTCTTTTTCATCATCCATTTATGTTTATCTGGTTCGAAGAAGTATAATGAAGAAATCTATCTCAGGTAATTGGTATGAAAAATCTGAGTAGGACATGTTATTAAAAAGAATGTCTGAATGAGAACTGAAATTTTGAAGAAGATTCAATTAGAATTGATAATCATTGATGATGTTAGAAATTCATATGAAAGTAATGTTTAAATATTGATTTGGATAATTTGGTCTAGGGTAAATCATTTTAGATCCCCTCTGAAACCACCTATGGGTCACCAATAAACGGAAAACAAGAATTCATAAATTTTGGATTTTGATAATGGATGCAATGTTTATGGGAAGAGAGACAATATCTCACTTTATAAAAATATAATGGAGTTCCCATATTGTTCCCATATTGAAGAAGTTTCCATGGGGATAGGTGATAGGATAAGAGATAATATTGATATGTAATTTACATAATCATCATATTTAGTGATTAACATATTTAGTACTCCACCATCTTCTTCTCATCATCTTATTTGGTTGTCTGTATGAGGCCGGATAATCAGATCAGAGTTTCCATATAGTGATTTATGGACTGAGGAAGAAGGTGTCTGGAATGGTCAAAATATTATTCTCTTATAGGCATATCTATCATGTAACTCCCTAGCCCCTGTTGCCCAATGTCAGTGCATTACTTCGTAATATTGGCATGATCACAAAAGATCAAGTCTCGAAATATCGATTTGTTTAGTAGCCTTGGAAAGACTATAATCATTCATAAATGTTACATTATATAATAAAGTGAAAAACTACAATAACATAGTCTCCATTTTCCACACTCATGTCCCCTTCAGACTATCCCTACAGGTCAATCCTAAAATACTTCTTCACATCCTGGAAAAAATTAAAACATTGAAAGGGGTGAGCTCAGATGCTCATAAAGGATAACAATATAGCGGATGATTTCAAAAATAAACATAAACATTTAAGACAATGTATGACTAAAATAAAAGCCTTATAAACATAAACTTCAACATAATCTGAAAAAAGTAAAATGAGATAATGCCATTTACTTATTCACATGGATATTCTACTTGTCTAATAATCACATGCAATATCAATAACCTCTTTTATAATGATGGAATGCATAATTCCAGACTATCATTACCACATATCCAAGGCCTTGTGCCAAGACTACAAATAATATTTTGTCAAGGCCTCATGCCAAGACACTAGTATGTCTCATGAGACCTGTCGATGCATCAAAGAGCTATAGCGGGCTCCACCCGTTACTTATTAAGTCCAATGCATTCCTCATAGGAACAAGTTTAAACATATCATAAACCATTAAATAATCGTATCACTTAAAACATGCATGAAGGAAACATAACATTTACACATATGAATCACAAGATATCAATACAACACATTGATATAATAAAACATTATCAAAACCATTTTGAATTCCAAAATAAATGAAAAGTAAAAAATTGTATTTATTTTTCATTTAAAAAAAGTTATAGCTTGTAGAGGAAGCCAAAACTCAAATAATGGTCACGGTGGTGGAGAAGTCGTTTTCAACACATACGTAAAGCAAAAAAACATTCCCATTTGTCATTTAGTAAAATGCTTCGTATAAAAAAATATTCCTTTTGAATAAATGTAAAAGTCAAAGTGGTTTATACACCGTATTAAAGAAAGCCTTGTATTAGAAAGAAAATATGCCTCAATGAAAGGAGATTGAGACTAAGTCCCTTAAAAAGATCATTTTTTAAATAAAATAGATCTATTATGTGTATTCACTATATGTACATATAAATAAGGTACAAATACAACATAGGACATAATAATATAATGACATAATTTGAAAGTAGGAGATTAACCCAAAGAATGGAAATTCGGTTAAGAAGTTCCCTTACCAAGATAATTTTTTTAAATAAAATAGATCTATTATGTGTATTCACTATATGTACACATAAATAAAGTACAAATACAAGATAGGACATAATAATATCATGACATAATTTGAAAGTAGGATATTAACGCAAAGTACAGAAATTGAGTTAAGAAGTTCCCTTACCTTGTTTCTAAATTCACTCGATCGTTCTTTGATCTCCTGAATAATAAACTAGAGTTAATATCTACTTTCTTAAGAACCTTTTTCATGTTTATTATCCCTTTTATATCACTTATTACAATGTTATGAAAATTATGTAGTCATTTAAGTTAATAACGGTTGTTTTGTCGATCTTTGGTACTTGAGTAAACAATAAACTTCTTATAATTACAAGTTCATTATGTGGTAGAATATCTACTATCTCTAGAATTATATCCCTGATGTAGATATCATATTTATCATATATATCCAATATATACATTCATTCATAATATTACGTAACATTTTCAGGTAAGAAATGAAATGCACCGTTCATGGAGACGGTAAGCCGTACGTACGCATGAACAGTACTTTCATATTTAATGGAATGAAGTTATAATTATATAAAGGAATAATATAATTCCAGTATAATATAATGTATAATACCATTTACTCCATCCTTTATACATCCCACATATGGCATTAAGGATTCAAATCAATTTGAGGGGGCGGTAGTCCGCACTTCCTAAAATGAAATTATCGTGTTTACCCATAATGGAAATCATAAAGGTATTCCATATATGAAAAATAATGAAGCATAAGGAAAACAAAAAACATAATATATATTATATATAAAAATAGTTTCATTATAATGGCCACCATGAGAGGTGTTAAATGAAGATCAAACAATCATCGTTTCGTGAGGCAGTAATTCACCACCCACAGAAACATTATCTTCTTTAACCATTAGACGAAGGTGTGTGTAAGTGTAAATCAAATAATTCTCATAAAAAAATCCTAGTATATTGAATATACTGGGATTGTTATAAAAGAAAGGAATAAAAATTGTTTAAGGGGTTGGAGAAGAAAAATAAAACAAAATAACATAAGAGAAGACATTACCTTAAAATCGGGTAACTCTTTTTTGATTTGAGCCAAAGGCTTCCCTGGGAAGAATTCCGCCCAAAGTGAGGCTTCTAAGAGTAATATAAAGAAGTTGAGATAGTATTTGGGCAGAGATTGTCCTAGACAAATGGATTTGATGGTGTGAATAAGGTGTTAGTGGTGGGGGCCTTTTATAACAGGAGAGGAGGGGCACTCTTGGAAAGATTAAAATGTTACATTATTATGAAATGATTTTCAGATTATAAAGGTCCCACAATGATATATTTCTAGTCTAAGGTGATAAGGGTTATTAATATTCTTATCCAATAGTTTTTTTACAATTGTAATCCTTATATTTTACATTATCTTTTCATTTTATTTATATCATTAATTAATGAGGTAATTGCTACATCATCATTGTGTCATAAAAAAATTAATTTATTTAATGTATAAAAATTATAAAAAAATTACCATGATGTAGGAAATATTTTTATCTTTCCAATGAATAATTGTAGTAAAATATTTAACGTATATAACATCATGTAACAATTATTTTATTAAAACAACACATGTTTGTGACAATTTTATTTTTACTTTAAATAAAAAGTTATTAATGTCATTTTCTTACCCAAGTGGCTCCATGGGGTCCCCAAGTTGACCTGTGGATTTTCGTGGTTGGCCATGTCTCATCCAATATGGGTAAGATAAGTGTAATGGTATTTTCATATTTTTATAATATCATTTTTACCTTATATTTCACTAATTAACTTTAATCGTGATTAATTAATCATAAAAGTTACTATTCACCAAAAAATTATTATAATACCATTGAACCACATTTTACTTCCTAATGATAACCATGTATTGCAGATTTTTGAAAATAAAATAACAGAAGTGGTAATGTTTCATTTAAACGAAAAATTAGTTTTTTAACTACCACTTAGTGGTTTCACTATTCATCAAAAATTGAAGTTTTTCAGAACAATGCCAAAATTTCCCCCTAAGATATAATTGATATTCCAAATTCAAAAATGATGTCTATTTTACAAAATTAGAAACATATAAGTTTCATTAATTAATTTTATAATTAATTCCCGCTGTCACAACAAATTGTGTGTTTTTTAGAAACAAAATATATCAAAAGATTGACAATTGTTTATGTCCAATTTCAAAGTGAAATTAATTCTAATGACCACCCTTGGATAAAATGGTAAAAATATAATCTAATTATACTTGAAAACCACTCAATAGTATAATTTTTCAATAAAAATTATTTTGATTAATGAAGTTGGTTTTAAGTATTTTTCACTATTCATAAAAAATTGGATGTTCTCAGAAAAATACCAAAAATTCAACATAGGCTAATTTCAATATTCTAAATCCAAAAATGAAGTCCATTTTTAAATATAAAATATATATAATTTCAAAAATTGGGTATTACTATTCATAATGGCTATTTTGATTTGCTGCGGTGTGTTAGAATCTCGAACTTGCGTACAATGAAAGCAATTGCATTATTGAAAGAGAAGTGTATCGTGGAAGCTCGGGGTGTTACATTCTCCCCTCCTTCAATAAATTACATTCTCACAATTTGAAATTTTTCATTGAAAATAAATGGTTGAAAATATAAAATACCTTTGTAGAAAACCCACATCAGAAATAAGGTTAATAAAAATATAACATTATAAGAAAGATAGAGAAGTACAAAGGACACCCGAGATAGACCATAGTATGATTCTATGAAAATATGGATATGGAGGAAAATCAAACCATCAGGATCTGATGGAGAGTTATAGAAAACAGGATTAAAAAAATGTTAACCACAAGAAAAACACAAACTTGGGATTGGTTAAACGGTCATTGGATCCCAGGTTGGAAAAGTTAACTAACAACATTTTTGTTTTAAGATACCTTTCATAAAGTTGAGGAATTTATTTTAGAGATTTTCTAAGAAGGTAAGGAAATAAAATTACTGTTCATGTAGAATTTCATTCTTAAATAAATTTTTACCACAAACCCATCTTTCACTCCAAATGGTAACAGAACTCAAAAATATTCTATTTATCATAATTGTATGCGGTTCCAAATATTACCACATACCATTTAGATTAGAAAAAACTATTTTGTAATAACTAGGGACTTCCTGTAGGCTAGTGGTAGGTAATAAATACCTGTTGTACTATGGTTGTGGGTTCGATTCCTGCAGCTTTTTCCGACGCGACGGGTTATCCCCCAACCTGCAGGTTTTCCTTTTCCTAAAACTATAGTATTTTAATATTCCAAAAATAATCTGCAAAAAAGATTTAACCTTAAGAAATACAATAAAAAGTTAAACTTAATCCAATCCAACCTTTATAGTTATCCAAAATACCTCTGTCCAGAATTTTTCTAAAAGGTCTCTAAATTCCAAAATCAATTGTAACATCAGATTCCCAAAACAAAGTAAAGTTTCTCTTATTGTAACATACTAAAAATATTATTACCTTCATCATATTAAAACCTTAATGAAAACAATAAGTACTGCAGTATAATCCTTATATATATCACATTATTCTTATAACCAGAATATAATCCTTGAGTCCAAAAGCACCAATACATTAATTATTCCACTTCAACTATAGTAACAGCATAAGATTTTCCTTGATCACTTGGCCTTTTCTGAGGTAAGTTTCCCTGACACATAGGACATTAATTTTCATAACACCCCATTTCCCTACAATTATATCATTTACATTGATAGCCTATTTCTTTCCCTTGGAATCACAAGCTTGGTGGCCTTTTTCACCACACTTGTAACAGACTCCCATTCCCTTCAAACAAGTACTGGGTTGTTTCTTCCCACATTTACTACAGGATGGATATTCATATTTTCCCTTCTTCCCCTTATTTCCATTTATAGATTGATTAGAATATCTCTTCTTCTCTTGTTTTGATTTAAAGTCATAAGACATAGAGAATTCAATTTCCATCTTGATAGCACATGAGACAATATCTTCATATGATGAGATGGTTTGTGAGACTAATGCTCGACGGAGAAATGTTTTTAACCCATCAAAGAAGCGATCAATCTTTATTCTTGGGTTACGTATATAATCTGCAGCATGCCTCACAAACCTTGTAAAGTTAGCCTCATACTTTGTGACATTCTCATCCTCCTTCTGCCTCAAACTCAGAAATTGCCTTTTCATATCTGCTCGATGGTCATGTGGAAAGTATTTTTCTAATAAAATTTTGTTAAACTACCTCCATTCCTTACTTAATACATCTTTATCTTCCTTTGTGTTTTGAATCAGCAACCACCATTGATCAGCATGTCCAGTGAGGCGGTAGACTGCCATGACAACCTTCTCCATATCGCTACTCCCCAAGGCGTGGAATATTTTCTCTAAGGATTTTATCCATTGCTCAGCTACTAATGGATTTTTACCCCCATTATATGTTGGCAGTTGTTGCCTCATGAAGCGGTCTAACATTGATCCTCCACTTTGCGGATCAGGGTGCTCCATACGAGTAAGGTTATTATTCATAACCTGAGTGAGTTGTCCCAGTATGGTGATAAGGTGATCAGCACCAGTTGTATCTCCAGCTCCACAATAACTATCTTGATCAGGAGGGAAATTCCTACATGGAGTGCGTGCATTTATACGGTTTCCATTCCTCCCACTAGGATCCATTTCTAAACAATAGCATCAACTAGATTAGTTTATGAAGAAAATTACATAACTCCATATTTGTAAAACACTTAACAAAAATTGATCAATTTATGGATATAATCAATAATCATAAAAAAATTTCCTTTTAGGAAGTATATACTCAGAAACCCTTCATAATGGTTTGTAAATAAAATGAGAATTATCCTAAGCATATCCCCCGGGAGTGTTGTATCCAAGAGTGAATCAAGGACCGTTGTCGTGCACTAGTTCCTGTTTGAGACTAGCTCCAAGCGGTGTTTTTGGGTTTTACCCCTAGGTATAACTGTGCCAGATCCGCCTCTACCAGCTTATATCCAGACAGGGATGTATTGCTCAGAAAACTCACAAAATCTCTATAATACAAAATTCTAGTAAGTTCTAATATACTAATCCTTAAAGTCTATCTTTGGGTCATGTTCTCTAATAAGAGTTTATCTAAATCTCGCTTCCAAGGTTAGTACTAAACTGTCTCTGATACCAACTATAACGCCCCGACCCCAGTTACCCAAAGTCGGTGCATTACTTCGTAACATTTGCATGATCACAAAAGATCAAGTCTATAAAGACCTATTAATGGCCTTGGAAACATTAGAATAATTCATAAATGTTAAATTACATCATAATATGAAAAAACACAATAACAAATTCTCCATTATCCACACTCATATCCCCGACAGACTATCCTGGCAGGACAATCCTAAAATACTTCTTCACATCCTGGAAAAAATTAAAACATTGAAAGGGGTGATCTCAAATTCTTAGTAAGGATAACAATATAGCGGAAGCTTTCAAAAATAATCATAAACATTTAAGGCAATGTATGACTAAAACAAAATCCTTATAAACTTGAACTTCAATATAATATGGAAATAGTAAAATGAGATAATTCCATTTACTTATTCACATGGATATTCTACTGGTCAAATAATCACATGCAATATCAATAACCACTTTCATGATGATGGAATGCATAATGCCAGACTATCATAACTACGTAGCCAAGGCCTCATGCAAATACTGCAAATAATATTTTTTCATGTCCTCCTTCCTAGACACTAGTTTGTCTCATGTGACCTTCCGATGCAATGAGGAGCTATAGCGGGCTCCACCCGTCACTTATTAAGTCCAATGCATTCCTCATATGAACCAGTTTAAACATATCATAAACCATAAAATAATCGTATCACATAAAACATGCATAATGAAAACATAACATTTCCACATTTCAATCACATGATATAAATACAACACATTGATATAATAAAACATTTTCAAAACCATTTTCAATTCCAAAATAAATGAAAAGTAAAACATGGTATTTATTTTTATTTTAAAAAAAGTTATAGCTTGTATAGGATGTCGAAACTCAAATAATGGTCACGGTGGCAGAGAAGTCGTTTTCGGCGCATACATAAGACAAAAAAACATTCCCATTTGTCGTTTAGTAGAACACTTCGTATAAAAAAATATTCCTTTTGAATAAATGTAAAACTTAAAGGGGTTTATACATCGTATAAAAAAGCCTTGTATTAGAAAAAAATATGCCTCAATTAAAGGAGATTGAGACGAAGTCCCTTAGAAAAATCATTTTTTAAATAAAATAGATCTATTATGTGTATTTACTATATTTACACATAAATAAGGTACAAATACAAGATATGACATTATAATATCATGACATAATTTGAAAGTAGAAGATTAGCCCAAAGAATGGAAATTGGATTAAGAAGTTCCCTTACCAAGATCAATTTTTTAAATAAAATAGACCTATTATGTGTATTCACAATAAGTACACATAAAGAAAGTACAAATATAAGATAGGACATAATAATATCATGACATAATTTGAAAGTAGGAGATTAACCCAAAGAACGAAAATTGGGTTAAGAAGAACCCTTACCTCATGTCCAAATTCACTCAACCGTTCTTTGATCTCCTGAATAATAAAATAGAGTTAATATCTACATGCTTAAGAACCTTTTTCAAGTTCATTATCTCTTTTATATCACTTATTACAATGTTACAAAAATTATGTAGTCATTTATGTTAATAACAGTCATTTTGTCGATCTTTGGTACTTGAGTCAACAATAAACTTATTATAATTAAAATTTGTTAATGTGGTAGAATATCCATTATCTCAAAAATTATATCCATGATGTATATATCATATATATCATATATATCCAATATATACATTCATTCATAATATTACGTAACATTTAGAGGTAAGAAATGAAATGTACCGTTCATGGAGACGGTAAGCCGTACGTACGCATGAACGCTACTATCATTTCTATTTCATATTTAATGGAATGAATTTATAATTATATAAAGGTATAATATAATTCCAGTATAATATAATGTATAATACCATTTACTCCATCCTTTATACATCTCAGACACGACATTAACGATTCAGATCACTTTGAGGGGGCGGTAGTTCGCACTTCCTAAAATGAAATTATCGCATTTACTAATAATGAAAATCGTAAAGGTTTTCCATAAATGAAAAATACAGAATAATAAGGAAAGAAAAAACATAATATATATCATATATAAAAATAGTTTCATCATAATGGCCACCATGAGAGGTGTTCATAGAAGATCGAACAATCATCGTTTAGTGAGGCAGTAATTCGCCACCCACAGAAACAGTATGTTCTTTAACCATTAGACGAAGGTGTGTGTAAGTTAAAATCAAATAATTCACATAAAAACATCCTATTATATTGAAGATACTGTTTTTGTTACAAAATAAAGGAATTAAAAGAGTTTAAGGGATTGGAGAAGCAAAATAAAACAAAATAACATAAGAGAAGACATTACATTAAAATCGGGTAACTCTTTTTTGATTTGAGCCAAAGGCTTCCTTGGGAAGAATTCAGCCCATAGTGAGGCTTCTAAGAGTAATATAGGGAATTTGAGAGATTACTTGGGCAGATTTTGGCCGATCCAAATGGCATTGAAGGTGTGAATAATGTGGTAGTGGTGGGGTCCTTTTATAAGAGTAGAGGAGGGGCACTCTTGGAAAGATTAAAATGTTACATTATTATGAAATGATTTTCGGATTATAAAGGTCCCAAAATGATATATTTCGAGGATAATGTGATAAGGGTTATAAATATTCTCATCTAATAGGTTTTTGACATGTTTATGCCTTTGATTTTACATTATCTTTTCATTTTATTTAAATTGTTAATTAATGAGGTAATCGCTCCATCATCATTGTGTCATAAAAAATTTAATTTATTTAAGGTCTAAAAATTATAAAAAATTTACCATGATGTAGGAAATATTTTTAAATTTCAAACTAATATTTATAGTAAAAATTTTAACTTATATAACCCCATGTAATAATTGTTTTTTTAAAACAACACATGTTTGTGACAATTTTATTTTTACTTTAAATAAAAAGTTATTAATGTCATTTTCTTACCCAAGTGGCTCCATGGGGTCCGCATGTTGACCCATGGATTTTCATGGTCTCCCATGAATCATTGAATAATAGTACGACAAGTTTAAAGGTATTTTCATATATTTATAATATCATTTTTACCTTAAATTTCACTAATTAACTTTAATCGCGATTAATTAAACTTAAAAGTTACTATTCACCAAAAAAATTATTTTAATCCCATTGAACCACATTTTACTTCCTAATGACAACCATGTTTGTCAAATTTTATAAAATCAAATCACAGAAGTGGTAATGAATCATTTAATAAAAAATATCAGTTTTTTAACTACCACTTAGTGGTTTCACTATTCATCAAAAATTTAAGTTTTTCAGAACAATGCCAAAATTTTACACTAAGCTATAATTGATATTCCAAATACAAAAATGATGTCTATTTTAAAAAATTACAAACATATAAGTTGCATTAATTAATTTTATAATTAATTCCCGTTGTCACAACAAATAGAGTGTTTTTTAGAAACAATATATATCAAATGATTGACAATAGTTTATGTCCAATTACAAAGTGAAATTAATTATAATGACCAAAATTGGATAAAATGGTAAAAATATATTCTAATTATACTTTAAAACCACTCAATAGTATAATTTATAACTAAAAATTATTTTGATTAAAAAATTTGGTTTTATGTATTTTTCACTATTCATAAAAAATTGGAAGTTCCCAGAAAAATACCAAAAATCCAACATAGGCTAATTTCGATATTCCGAATCCAAAAATGAAGTCCATTTTGAAATATAAAATATATATAATTTCAAAAATATTGTATTACTATTTATAATGGATATTTTGATTGTTCGTGGTGTGTTAGAATCTCGAACTTGCGTATAATGCAAGATATTGCATTGTTGAAAGAGAAGCATATCGTGGAAACTCGGGTGTTATATATCATATTAGGAAACCATATTTGAATATATAATATAAATAATTAGTGTAGAAGAATTAGACATGGCCAACCGGACTTTTAAAATGGATAGAATCCCATATCAAAGTCCTCGATGTATGTACTATATTCTAGGTAAGAAAATGATGATTTTTTTGAAAAGAATAAAATTATGGATGTTTAAAAGAAGAACAGGTAACATGTATTGTCAGAAAAAAAAATTACTCTTTTTTCTATTATAGAGCACACACTGTATTAGATTGATTACATAGTGCTACAATAGATAAAAGGGCTTATCATACTAATTGTATTCTAAAAAAGAGTATTTTTTATAGATTATGTCGTATTAGATCATTTATAATCAACACCAAGGACATGTATATTTATATTGAATATTGAATATTATAAAATATTTTGTTCTTATAAATGTGTGTTTGAATTGTTTTCAGTACGAAATGTAACTATTAACTGAATATGAATGGGGTTTCATTTGCAAGGATTCATAAAAGGTAAAAAGAGTATCACAGATTCACCCCTCGCCCTTCCAGTGATATAATTATCCTGAATGGAAATATTCATAGGATATTCAAGAAACTGAATTATTAATTTTACAATTTGTAAAATGAATTTTGTGGATGTTGAAGAAGAAATAAAATTGAAAATTTTCATTTAATATATATTTATCTTCATTAAGAAACCAAATAAAAATTTACACGTTAATCAATGAACGGAAGGTTTTTAGAAAGACCAATATATATATGATGTGGTTAAGTAATATATAATGATATTATATAATTTATATTTCAACCTATAAGGATAAAAAGTTTCAAGGAAGAATGAAAAATATAATCCAGTTTACATGTGAGTATATGGGAATCATTGTATTGCATAATATATTAAAATAATATAAATTATTGTTTATATTAATGTGACTCCAAAATAACAGATTAATTATATAGGAGGAGGAGAATTCTAAATAATCCAATCCAATATGATTTATAGAATTTTAGTTGATATTTTTACCCTTATCTATTTTTTTAAACCCCCATTAACCGTTTTGACCATCCCAAAAAAATCCTTCTTTTTTAATGATTTAGGGAAAATAATTTTAATATAGAAAAGAAAAGGGACAAATTAATTTACCATGGATGTTATTTTATGCCATATATAATTCAATATTAATAATATCATATTCTTATAAATGATAAAACATTAAATAAACTATTTTATGTTGTAAAATATACTTAATGACATTTTTAGAACTATTCATTTACTTTTTCATTAAGGACACAAAGATAGTCATGTAATTTTAATATAAACCATTAAAACATCCTTACAGTATTTTATTAACGTATTTTCTTTTGGATAATATAAATTCTTCCAAATTATGATAGTTTTTATATTTTTGATGTCAACTATTTTATTTTAGTTTTAATTAAATAAATACTATGTCAGCATTGCATAAACTGTTAAGGTTATTATTCAATTACTAAAATTAAAAAATAAATTACTATAATAAAAAATAAATTTATTTTTTAATGAATATTTATAAAATATAATAAAATATTTTTATCCTTATGTAAACATTTTAGATGTATTAATGTGAAGAAAGTGGAATTTTTAATTTATACTTTTCTTAAAATAATATAATGGTGAAAATAAATGAAAAAAGGAACCAAGTGACCCAATTTGTTAAATATGTTAGAGTAATGATGATTTATAAAAATAAAATAGAATAATTTTATTTTTTAGAAATGTTTTAAATACCTAACTTAATGATTTAACTGGATTTTTCTAGTTTTACCCTTACTATGATGAAAAATATTAACCAAGGTTTCTATTAAAAATGAAAAAAATAAAAGGGCCCAATATTTCAAATTCCATCCACTTGATTCAAAATCTAAAATCCAATTTACATGGTCAAATTTCGAATAATTGAATAATATTATTTAAAGTTAAACTCACAAAGTGAAACTAAAATAAGTTTTCATGATTTGTTTCGAAAGAATAAATAGTTTTTATACCATAACACAATATAAAATTAATTCTAAACAGATTACATTTGTTATTAAAAAAATGAAATTATTGACTTTTTAATATTTATTTAAAATAAAATTTTACTTTTTAAATTATTTAAATTAAAAGTCATTTTTCAATAATAGTCAATAAAGTGTTACTATTTATCGAGAAAATAATCATTTAATGAAATTTAAAAAAACATTAACTATAAAAAAATTATGAAATTTTTATTTCTAAATTTATTTAATTACATCTATTAACTTTTCCTAAATTGCCCAAAATTTATGATATTATTTGTTCCCAAGAATAAATAAAAACTATATTTTATGGAAATATATATTTTTAAGCATATAATGGATTTTCTAAAAAGTGAGTAGTTATTTATCATTTTATTTTTTCTATCTAAAATTAGTGTGCATTATTTTTAAATTTTGGTTATATATATTTACTCCATGAATACAATGGATATGAGATAATGATAAACTAAATTACCGCTCATTTAGGCTCAGTGTTTTAGGAATAATTATATATCAATGAAATTATATTTATTTGGAGAGACATATATCCAAAAAATATGGGCTTATTAATTCTAACCCTTGAAAATGATTTTTCACATGAGATTCAATAACTACCAAATGATAAAATTAGAATATACCTATTTCATGACATCCTAGAGTTCCCATGTCACTTTTTCATATTTCTGATTCCTCTTATGAACATTAACTAGATGAGTAACCTTACAATATAAAAATTAATCTTCATTATTCGTGATTGATGCTGCTTTATAATCGTAGTAAATATCAAGAAACATTTTTAAAATGATTTTGTTCATGAAATGTGTAGGGTAAGGTATGTACTTCCTCTATAGAGATACATGGAGCACATCATGAAAATAGGTGAGCTACAATAGAGCCATGATTTTATTTTCTACCATCCATACTCGATCCGGAATTTGGATGTTGAAAACAATGTTAGAACTCAATATTCTTTTTTTCATGAATATCATAGGTTTTTCTCATGGATAAATTTATAACAATACCATATCACTAGCATTAAATTCCACATTTTTCAGATGATTTTCTACATTATTTTTTATTTAACATTGATCAACCATGATGTGTTGTTGAACTGATCGTAATTTTTGTTCCGTTTACGCATCTAGCTATGAAAAAATTATCCATGTTAATTATAAAATTTTGGAGTTATTCTTGTTTTTATAATGGGATTTATAAGGATCCATCTTTATTATGAAGTGAATAATATTAATTTATGAATAATTTACTAGAGGAAGGTGTTTATACCAACAATATTAGAAATCTATAAGATAAGACCTCATCATATCATTTACTGTTTAAATATTATTTATAGACTCTCATCCCATCAATTTATGGTAAATAATACAAATACACAACTCTAAATCTAATTATATATGAACACTTCAAAAAAAGTTAAGGTAACCCTCCTTTACAAATCAGATATAATTTAATTCGGTACTCTGTAATTCCACACTACTTACTTAATGTAAATGTTTTCAAGATGATATGGCGATAAAAAATATTTATATCAATGAACTGTACCAAAAGTTTATGGATATTTAATATCAACTAAATAATATTGTAGAATTTTGTTGTTTTGGGGGGTTCAAGGAAAAAATAGATGATGATGTTTTCCTATTTCGATTCTGGTAAGTATAATATTTGTGAGATACTCTTTTCCTTATGTATCTAAAAATTAACAACATGACATAAAAATGATTAAGGTACAGAATCTAACATATCATCATTCATGTTTCCCACCATATATATTCATTAAAATATATATAAATATTATTACATCCCTGATGAAGAGAGAATAATGAACTATTATATTGATCTAATATCTTCTTCTTTAAATATGGTTTTTAATCAACACATACTCTGTTATTGAACAATATAATTCCATTATAATAATGTACGTAGAGAAGAACTTTTATAACCTTCTTATATATATATACACATTCTTTTTATTTTTATTTAATCTTTATATGGATAATACTTGAATAAACATTTATAAAATAAAATAATATTTTCCAGTTTTTATGATTCCGTAGTCCATAATTTTCAACTACAAATATAATAAAACATTGATAATACTAGAAGTTGGTAATCATGAATAATCCTTATGACTCAGACCACATCCCACCTTATTTTCCTTCATAATGTGGTAATTAATTGAGTAGTAAAAATCTTTAATAAAATCTAACCATCATCTTAGTTGCATACTCAATTTTTTCTGAGTGACTAATTAATGTAATAATTAATAATCGATATATATATATATATATATATATATAATAAACAAAAAAATAAAGTCAATGCCTCAATATAGTTAATGAAAAAATTGCCACAACTAACCCCAAATCATCAGTTTTGTAATTTTGTTTAGGAACCTTTAATTACTTTTAGGTATAAGCTATAACCATATCATTCTAAATGTGGAAATTTCCCAATAACTTATTAAATTCATCATTATATATTATAAAACCATTTTCATTGTATGGAAGAGTATACAAATGTTTATTAAGTAACATTTTGTTCAGTTCCTTGAAATTTTTTCTACATTCATCCACCCAAAATATCATGTCTCTTTTATTAGTTAACATAGTGAGTAGACTAGAAACATTTGAAATATTCACTAAAAATAATTAATAAAGTTCATTAAAAAACGAAAAAAATATATTTGTTATAGTTGTTAGACTTGGACAAAGTTAAATAAATTATCTCATTGATTAATCCACCGATATACATTCATTAATTATTATTTTATTCAAGTAAATGATTCATTTGTAGCCAAAATTCATGTTTGATAATTTTTTAACAAAAATTTTACTTCTTTTGGGTATTTATAATAATTATAAAATGATATAAATTATGTTCCATTATCATTTAATATATAATATTATAATCTATAATTAATACATGAACTCATCAGGTTAATCTCTATACATTGGTCATTAAATCTATGAATATTTTCTGGACCAATGGAAAGTCCAAATAGAATTACTATATATTCTTAATGACCATACCATATAAAAAAATCCACTTTGGGAATGTATTTACTTTTTACCATCAATAAATATTATATGTATTGAATATCAATCTAGAGAAAATATTATTCTCCTTGTAATTGATCAAAAAAAATTCCATATAAGGATGAGGAATATTTTTCATAAATGTGATCATGTTAACATTATATTAATCAATCAATTGAACCAGTATTATTCAAATAAAATGAATAGGATTACACCAAAGTCACACAAGGGACTATATGAATCCATTATCAGGAATCTCTTATGCCTGATTCATGAATTCATGGAATTGAATTGGGGATATTCTATATGGAATCACTGAAATAGGTGCAATAGAAGGTATTAGTTTATTGAAAACTCATCTGAACTATTCAAAGGATCCCTACAAAACTCTTCTGGAAAAACATCAAAAAATCAATTACAATATAAATATGATAAAATTTTTTATTATCCCCAATGAATTGAGAAAAGTTACAGTTTATAATAAGAATAAATACCAATTATATAAAAGCAATTTCAATCAGATGTTCATATTTATCATCACATAGAGTGACGTTCTTATGTTGGTCTGAAATATAAAATGTGAAATCATGAAATAAAAAATTCATATGGTCATTATTTAAATATATATTATGTATTCCCAAAATAGAAAAAAAATTCTACATGATAAAGAACAATAAAATTTATAGGTTGAACATTCCCAAAAATATAAATTAGAGAAGAATCATATAATTGAAATGTGATCATTGTAACTTTTTATATTTTAATAACTAATTCAAAAAGTAACCATTGAGGATATGAACATACTCATTGAATTTTCACAATACAATGGAATTCATAATAATATGCTTAAATATAAAACATAAATATTTCAGTGTTCTTGTCACTGCATCAACTTCACTATTTTATCATCAATCCATTAATAAAACAAAAATTGTTAGTGTTATCATAAATCATCATAGTGTGAAATCATATTATTATAAAAACATATTTATATAACGTCTAAATAATATCACTCTATTTTATATTTATGAAACCATAGGCTTACCTACATCAACCACGACTATCGTCAATTCAAATTCTTTATATTGGTTCTTAAAAATGTGTGTTAACCAAAGAATATCCCCTAATTAGGTCAAAATAGTTTAATGGTAATTAAAATTCATATTTCAATATATTAATGTCCACGATATTCTCAAAAAAATATGTGTAGGGTTATTACACCTAGATGAATACATATAAAAACCGTGTTAACTAATTGTATATTGGCATTCATGTTTTTCTAGGAAAACCACATAATCTATATATTATAAAACATTTTTATGTCCTCCAATACATAGAAATATCCCCATGTTTTTTCACTAAATTTCACTTCTCCAAATTCTAAAATATCAATTAAACCATACTTTGATAACATATATAGAAAATGATTTTTTTTAAAAATAACATTAAATTTGATGAATATTTAATACAAAACAGAATGATCTATTGAATAATTTTATAGTTTTACTGTATTTGGAAATTTGAATATATAAAAAACCATTTCTCAATAAATCTATATCATTTCTCACATATTTATTCATAACTAAAACCCTTATTAGTCTTGTAATATATAATATATTTTTTCCAGACTTAGGGGAGGAAAACATAATAAAGGTAGATCCAGTAAGGGAAAATTTGAGATATCAATGATCAGTTAATAATAACATGTTAATAAAAGTATTAGAACATGTTTATAACATTATAAAACTATAAAATCTAAATCATAAATCAAAATATCGAGTGATGGAATAAAACCTGACATCTCATAAAACAATTATCTTATAGGAATCAAAGAACATGTGCCATGAGAGAATAACATTGGCATATGACATAATTATTTAGAGTACACATAATAATATAAAATTATTTATTTAGTCAATGATCACTAATTAGACTATATTATTTTATTAAATTTAGTCCCCATTATATCTTATCCTTATCCATGGTTCACTGCAAAGTCAATCATAGGTGATAAAGTCTCTTATAGAACTAAGTGAACTCCCCCAGTCCATTACCCATTATCTAATGTGTTATTCATCTTTACAAAATGAATTTGATGTAAATATAAATACAGGACCACATTCACAATAATTAAAATCAAATATATGATTTCCATGAGATCATATATCATTCAAAATATTATAACATATGGAAAAGAAATGTATTTCATAAACATTATTATATGTTATCATATCATTACCCCAAATTAAAATGATTTTTATCAAATTAATGTCATTATAATAATGAATAATATAGAGAATTAATATTAATGGTATCATTAGATCATATCCACAAAAAAGTTATGATACATCAAAAAAATTTATTTTCAATTATAATTCCTTCAAAAGATTACATGAAAGGTTTCTTGAGGAAAAAAACTTTTCACATTGAAATAAATTTTTTCAAATAGAAATGTTTAACTGATATTAAAGTTAAATTTAATTAGAAAATAAAATTTGATACATTTAAATGATGATTTAATGAATTGATCTATGATAAAATACTAATTTTTTCATTCATAAAGTGTTTCTTGAAACTAGGATTCATTTTTGTGTTTTAGTGGAAAGTAAATGTATCTCATTTGACAAAAAATAAGACACCATATATAATTTTTAAAAAAAAATTCAATGATAGATAAATTTTAAATTAATATTTCATCAAATAATATTTCCCCTCATTGTTTAATTTTTTAGATAACTTGGATTTGGAAGAAATATATTTTCAATAAAAGAAATAAATAAGGTTAATTTTCATTTAAAATAGTCTTTCAGCCTCTTAAGTTCATGAAGAGAAATCATTGAGAAAAAATATTTAATATGTTGAAATGAAAATAAGATAATAAAATTAATTATATTATTGAGATATATTTCATAAAATTTCATCATTGTATACATACCCTCAAAAAATCTCAATAAACAAGAAGATTGTAACATAAATCAATTACCTCAAATCAAATTTTTAAAAATATCTTGAAAAATACACAATAATTAATTTATGTTTAATTTAATTAGATTAAATAATAATTAAATAAATTATAATATCAGATATTATTTAATTATAAAATTTCAAAACTCATTTATTAGTAAATCCCTATTAAAATCTTTGTTCCCAGGTATTAACTGTTTCTTTTTTCATGGATGTTTCAGTTCTGCAGTTCCAGTCAATGAACATTGATATGGGTCCCATCATATATATAATTTTATTTATGATAAAAAATATATAATAATTACATATATAATTATATTCATCCAAAAAATATATAAAAATGAATTATACAATTCATAAAGATGATAGTCCATGCGTACTTATGAATGTTGTTCCAATTTTTCAACAGATGGAAAAAATAAAGGTAAGTAATAATTCAACATATAAAATTATAGTAATACCATTAACAACATATAAATTAATTTAATCTATCACTATAATCATCCATGAGAAATGGCGATGAAAAAAGAATTACACCTTGAAATAGAGGTGAAAATCTATACGTATGCACAACTAGTGTTTTTTGTGTACGTGGAATGTAAATATGGTGGATAATGGTATTTACATAACAATAAAAATAGTTCATAATAATTTATACAATTAATATATTATTTTATAATTTATATCATGTATTTAGTGGAGGTAGAATAGGAAATTAAACTAAATAAACTCAGTTGAGAGTTATAACTCTTCATTGATCAACCTCATTTGACTTTCACATTAATCCAGGAAAGATGGTATTTTGGAAATGACCAAAAGATATAATTTGTGATTAAGGAATATATGATGATATTATTGTATTACTGGCTGATATAGGTATATTAAATGCCATGAGACTGAAATTAGAAGTGCTACCCTTTTATAAGTGAGCAGAGTGACACTATTAGAGTTACATATAATATTAAATTAATATAAATTTTATTTTATATTAAAATGATATAAAATTAAATTATTTAAACTATAATATGAATATATATTTAAATTTTATAATAAAATATAATTTGGTCATGTTTATGTGATTTTTACCGTTATCTTATTTTTAACACCCCCTTTACCCTTTTGATAATTACCATAAAGTCATTTTTTCCCTTTAACTATCACAAATATTACACTAAAAATCCAAGAGATAGGTAGCCTAATCGTGGATAATATTTTCAACTATATAACATTAAAATGACTGGAAATAAATATTTTATGAATTTTAATTCATTTTATAGTTTATTTATTATTTTAAAATATTTCTGTTGTCATTTTTGAAACTATTTATTTAATATCACTTTAAAATAATCAAGATAGTAAAGTAATTTTAATGTAATAATTTCAAAAATAAATCATATATTATATTCATAGAAAAAATTCTAGTAGCATAATAATTCATCGAAACTATTGGAATATAAATATTTATAAAATAATTTTTCTCGTTTTCTTAATTATTGAATAACTATTGTGTTAGCGTTGTGTAATAATTTAAGGTAATTATTCAATAACTAATAGTTAAGGATGTTTTAATATTAAAATAATAATAAATTTAGTCTTCAAAAAAAATTTCTATAACTAACCATACATATTATTCTACTTAGATAATATTTTTCTATATATTAATGTTTAGAGAGTGACATTATTTATTTATCATTTTCTTAAATTAATATAAAGTTCATAATAAATTATAAACGGTAGAAAGTTTCTATAGTTTTAATAATTGGATATATATAGACATTATTTTCTCATAATATATGATAAAGTTAATAATTTGAAAATTTTAAAAGAGTTATCCAAATGTTTTAATCAAGTTTTACTCATTTTAACTTTACATAAATGATTATATTTCGAAAGATAATATTTATAATGATTAAAATAAACAGGAATAATTTTACAAATTTTATTCTCCCGATTCCATATAAGGAATCTAATTTTCAATATTTAATTCAGATAATTAGTAAAATTAAATTTAAAATTAAACCCAAAGAATGCAATAAAATGATGTTTCCATGATATATGTTTTCTGATGTATTAAATGTTTTAACCAAAAATACAACATAAAATTCATTTCAATAACCTTAATTTTATTATTAATAATATAAATGAACTAATTATTCATTAAAAATAATTATTAAATAAAAATGGACTTATATAATGTTTTATATGAAAATAATTTTTTTAATAAAAATCAAATTTTCCAAACTTCATCAAAATATTAATATACAAATGTAATTTTAAAAAAATAGTCAATTATATTTATGATAGGATAATTTAAAAAGGGAATTCTATTTTTTCCCAATTAATTTTAAAAATTGGCATGCATTTATTATTTTATTTGATCTCAAAATTTATTAATAAAGATTTATGATACAAAAATGTGTTTTTAAAGTATATAATGAATACATATTAATCATAGTGCATATTTACCAACATATCCACTTTATCTGAATGAATTTTTTATTATTTTAAAAATTTGGTTATTTCTATATACTCTTCAAAATTAACAGTTTGGTCATAATAGAATTGTAAATAATAGTTTATTTAGACTGGGGGTTTCATGCATCCCAAGCTATCAATGAAATTAAATTTATTAAAAGAGAAATATATAATAAAATATCAGGGTGTTATATGTGAAGTTAGTGAAAATAATTTTAATATGTGAAATATTAATATATAAGAAGTTTCCAATACATATAAATTTGATCCAACATTTAGAGATTCAAAAAAAATTATAAGGTATAAAAACATGTCCAAAAAATTAGATATGCATATATTGAATTTTGAACCTTATATCTTATTTTATTTCCCTTATAAAAACATTTAACCTTATGCATGGTAAAGAAGTTCAATGTCTAAGGGTCATGAATGTAATTTTTACAAATTTTAACCTGAAAATTAATTTATCATTAAATTATCTTATAAAATTTACCATTATATTTAATTATTTTATTATTGTTTCTATTTTTACAATGATATAAATGTATTTTGAACCATTAAATTTAATTTAATTCCTATTTTGGGATACTAACATATTTTTACATTAAGGGGGGAAAATAATAATAAAATTAGAATATTAATACTTCCAAAATCACTAATAATTTATAATTACACATAAACATAATAAAACAACAAAATTATTCAAAATAATTTTACTTTAATTTTGTAAAATCATTTACTTGATTTATCTACTACTTAAACAAGAACTGAATCAACATTTATTAAAAATAAAAAGTAATTATACCGTTAAATAACACTTGAAAAAACTACTATAATTATGATATTTTATGCTTCATTAAATTTAGTATTTAGATATATTAATGTATCATTTTTATATTGATTCAAATCATGAAAACCATATATGTTAGAGAAAGTAATATTTTTGAAATAATCCTTAAAACAGAATTATTTAAAGGTGTTTGTCAGTGCATTGGAGAAAAGAAATTCATATTTTTAATATATAAAGGAAATGGTCAAATAAATATAATCTAATGAAATAATAACATGTTTTGGATTTTTTTGACCTTATATAATAGTTTTATCCCAATTAAATTCATTTTCTTTTTACTCTAGTGATAAACATTTTCTTTGATTGCTATTTATTATATATCAAAAATGAAATGGGAAATTTAACCTAGTTTTATTATCATGAATCAAAATAATAAATCATTTTTTCAAATATTAAACATCTCCATGTGTGGAAATTTAAATTTTACAATTTTTTTAAAAATGAAACGAAATACCCATTTAAAAAAATATATTTTATGTATAAAAATATCATTATACCAAAATACATATTAATATTGACTTTCACTAAAGAATTAAATTATGGTTAATAAAATTTTACTTCTTTGACTTAAATAAATCCAAAACCAAATGGAACATTCTAATTACATTGATTATAATTAAAAAAATAACATTTTCTTAAAAATCAATAATTTACACTATTTAAACTAAAATATATATTTTATAAATTTATAAAAACTATATCTCAATATTTTTTTGCAATGATTATTATAAAATTATATCCATTTTAAAAATAATTATTTCTATAATTAAAAAAAGTAACAAGAATACCTATGAAAAGACAAATTAAAAACTATTTTTGAAGAAAATATGTTTTTGATCTAAGAATGATTTCATAGTCATTCTTTATACATTAGAAACCATTATATTAATTATGATATGTTATAAGATAAATATAATTTTTAAATTTTATTAAAATAATCATCTATTTAAATTAATATAATTAAATTTTTGGAAAATAATTTTTCTATAGAAATTTTTTTTCTACAAAATATCTCCCTCAAACTATATTATCATATGTAAAAAATGGGTTCTTCTCTCCTAGTCATTAATAAGTAATTTTTTTTAAAAAAAATTACTACTTATATTTCAAAATTTCATTACTATAGCTTATACCCTGCAATTCAAAAATTAGGTTAGAACGATCAAATTTTAATAATATATTTATAATAGTATATCATAAATCTTTTAACTCTGTATTTCATGTGGTAAAAAAAATCAATCATATTATTATTTTAAAATAAAAATCATAAGATGTAACATTCTACTCCCTTAATGAGACCATATGCTCAAAACATTAATAATATTTTATTGAAATTAATTTATCATAATATATAAATTATATAAGATATATATTTTAGAATGATATTTGATTTATAGGTTAGAATAATGAAAGTTATGATTTAAAGAAATATTTTACCCCTATAAAAATCATAATATCAAATGAGTTTCTAATTTAACATAGTTATATATGAGTGTTTCTTTATACAATGTCTATGATAAATTTGAATTATGATTTCAAAATTGAAATAGAGATTTTAGGAAAATATACACACTAGATTTCATTCCATTGTATATGTTCAATTTTACCCATACATGGTGATTCAATTAGATTTCATATATATCTCATATCTTACTCATTAAAATAAATAGTCAATATAAATTTTTTAGGTATAAAACATAAAATGAATATTCTAATGGATCATAATATCCATAAATGGATAAAAAAAATTTCTCTTGTTATATATGTTAATCAAAACTAAACATAGTTAACATCTTTTAAGATAATATGAAATTTAAAAAAACAATAATTTCTAGTAATACTATATAAATCTCTAAATCCTCATAAATGACTCCCAAATATTAAATTAAATCATTAATTATATAACATACCTTAAAACACTACAAAATATGACCAATCATGTTAAAAACACAAAAATTATAATAATGTGGTCACATATCATTATGAGATCAAAATAAAATTTTGCTCCAAATTAAAAAAATAACTATTAGGGTCATAGAAAAATTTATATATATTAATCATATTATTTTCAAAATATGATAATTTTTTCCATAAAAATCTTAGATCCCTATAAAAGCATAATAAAAAATGATTCTAAATAATAACAAAACCGTCATTACATAACTAAAATTCTATTTTATCTAATAAATATTATCTTTTATATTAATCATATTTTTTCACATAAAATTAACATCATAAAAAATATTCTTTAATCACTTAGTTATCTAATAACCTTTAAATCCTATGGATATCTATACGAAAAAGATTCTGTTCCAAAATAATGATAACCCTTTTATCCAAATTAACTATTATTATCTCAGAGTTAATAAATATATTAAACACTGTGGTTATCAAAATTATTAAACATAGCTAAAAAATATATAAAATCATTCCTCCTCATAAAAAACCTTCACTAAAACACATACTAATTTAAAATGGTTCTATTGACCTAAATTTCACTCAATATGTCCATATTAATAAAAAAACACTAATCATATAGAACCTAAAAAGGGTTATAGAAAAAGTAATGATCATATAAAAACTTATAAAATCATGATAATATGTACATATATTTTAATATAAACATTTATATAATCATAAAATCTAAATATATATTAAAATTACCTTTGATATGAACTATAATACCCCATAACTTTGACAAAACAAAATTAGATGATATATTCCTAGTCCTTTCCCTTCATATATATTAAGGGTATTTTCAGATTTTAGTATTATTTATTTACTGAAAAAATACATATATGTAATAGACTTTAATTTTTATACATTTAAATTAAATTTAAATAGATGAATATTAATTACATAACATAGAATAACCACACTATAACCATATAATTTTATTATATTTGGAAATAGGGTAACATAAACAACTAATTCATAATACATCTACATTGTCTCTCATATATTAATTCTTAACTTGAACCACTTTTTAATACATCTAAAATAATTCCTTTGTTCATATCCTAAGAAAAAACATAAGATAGGTTGACCTCATATGCCTAGTAAGGGAAAAAAATGGAGATATCAATAATATAATAATCATAATACTTAAGAACATAAATATAACATTTATTAATTAAATGATATATATCAACGATCATGATATCATGTATTGGGATATCTTATAGAAGTTCATAATGAATAAAGTATCATATTCCTAGAAAGCATACCATAAGATATGTAATCTGTGTAAAACACAAAAGAATAGAAAATCATTTCTATATTATTCCATGATCTATTAAAATAGCATCACAGATAAAAAATGCGTAAACTACACTAGGTTCACTCTATATTCTAGCGATGTGTTTTTAAACAGGGTTTACATCCAATTCTAGACCTGTATTACATAATCAAGTTCACTTTTTTTCAATTCATGTTTATCTCCTAAGATATAAATATTTAACTAATGATTTATAGGGAGATGTTGGCCCACACATCACATAATTAAAACCATACATATATTTTCCAATAGAAAATAAACCATTCATCTTATCAATATCTATCTATTAAAATGGGTTTCATAAATCCCATTCAATCATAAATTAACTAATGGAAGAAATTGGTATTATGAATATAATTCCATTATTAAAATTAAACAACCAGAGGAATAATAGAGACAATATACTTTTATAAAATTCCCATTAAACCATATGTAAGATAATAAAATGTTATTATAGAAGGAAAAAAATTATAAGAGAACAATTCAATATAATTCTTGAGAATAAAATATTTTCTTATATGAAAACATTTTCATTTCATAAAATTTTGTAAAATTTTTATATAATTAATTTCCTTTATTAATAACCTTATAGATCATAAGTTAATAATAAAATAATTAAGGATCTATAATAGTTGAAAAAAACCATGCCATATATTTTTAAAAAATAATTCCCACTTAATTTTTTTAGAAATATGGAATATTAAAACATTATAAAAAAACATAATGATTTCATTCAATCCAATTAGTAAAAATTTGCACATGGGTAAAAATAAATATTTAAAAATGTAAAATAATAGATAAAATATTTTTGAAGACATTTTTATGAAACATGTAAATGGAATAAAAGTATTACTAAATTGACAGTTACGTATAAACATTATTGAATAATAATAGGATTTGAAAATTAACCCTTACTATATATGTATTTTCCATCATTTATATCTGAAACTCTAGTATAATGGTATAAATAATGTTATTAATTTATTCAATAACCATATTAAATTATATTATATCATATATGATCATATTATATCATCTTAATAACTATTTATAATAATATTTAATTATTACCCTACATTGGGGTATTAACTGCTGCATTTTATTATGTACATGTTTTTTCTTATAATTACCATTTCTTATTTCTAGATGTCGTTATTTAATTTATATAATGATATTAAAGTTATATATCAGATATTTTTACATTATATAAATTTATATTATCAGTCATTAATGGTGAACATGGAGAATGAATTATATCACATTGTGAGGATAGTATTCAAAATGTATGCATGAGCGATGATATCATATAATTAATGGTGAAATGGTATATAAGTGGATGGTATGATATTTTTTAATATATTATGTTTTAATTATCATATATATTATTTATATTCATCATTATACCCATCCAAGTAATATGGTGATGAAAAACAATTACACCATGATGTTTTGATGGTAGGTTGAACATATGCACAAGTGGTGATTTTATTTTTCATAGTATGGATTGAAGGTGAAATAAGGTTTTACAGACATAAGAATAACATCTCATAATATAGATGATACTATAGTTATTACTTCCATTGGATCTCAAATTAGGTATACAAGGGTTTGTATTTTGTGACTAAAATTCCTTATAGGATGTGGGTGTGAAATCTTAATAGACAAATGGTATAGGGATGATTGAGAATAAAGGCTCAATGTGATCAAAAGATGTGAGGGAACAACTTCTATATTATAATTGAGGTGAGGGGCACATTTTGAATCTACAAATTATTATTTTATAATAAATTGAATATCAATATAAATACATATAAATTTCCATGAATTATAATATAATATGATATGATTTTTTGGATCATCAACCATTCTATTTTCAAGATAATTTTTGGTATTATTTTAAACATTATCATTTTTATTAAGACTTAATAATCCTTTTTTAATTTCCACTAATATATGACATTTCAATATTAAGAAGTTTTAAATATTATATATTAAATGTTATTTATACCATAAACGAACAATTTATTACATTAAATAATATATTATATTTTTTTAATTTTTTTATGTTGTTTTCTGTTTCTTCACTACTTTAATAAAATATTATTCTGAAAAATATCACTAGTGGTATTTTTGATAGTATTCATTATATTTTCTCATAAAAATATCAATTTAAAAAGATAAATTATAATAAAAAATATAATTATATAAATAATATTTAATGGTATTATATAAAAGACATTTATCATAATTTTTTTCCAAATTAATGTTTCTAATATTTTTTTAAATAATATTTATTTTATATTTAAATTAATAAATTAATTACCATATCCGCATTGTGTAATTATTTAATACACATATTTACTTTCAAAACATTAAAAATAAAATATTATTATTAATGTAAATATTCATATTTATGAATAATTTTTATAGTTGAATTTATCTTTTGGGAAACCAAATATTAAAAATAATAAATTATGAAAAACATAAATTTGACATCTTTGAATTATATTAAGTAAAATATTTTAAATATGAAAATCTCTTTTAAGTGGATCAAAAAGTCCTAAATAGATTTATATTAGGGAAATATATTAATTAATTTTACATTTTACATTTATATTTATTCATGACATATCTTTTTCCCCACATAGAAACATGAGTGGTATTAAAGACAATGAAAGTGACATTTTGTTACATAGGATGAATTAAATATTATATAAGTCATATTCATGGAAATAATTCCATTAGACCACTCAATTTAGATACAAGTGTGTTAAGGTTAAATTTACTTACATACTATATAATTGGGTCATGTTTCATGGTCACTTTATAGTTTTCAAATTTTTAATTTTATCTTAAATTACTAAATTTAATATTTTCTGGGGTAACCAAGTTCATGAAGGTTACTATTAATATTTACCAATATTAAAAGGGATATATGAAATATATTTGGACATTATTAATCAAACCATAGAAACATTTTTTAAAAATTAAAAACATTTATGTTCTAGACTATAAGTTAAAATAAAATTTATAAATTTTTTTTTTGGAAAATAGTTTTTTTCTTAAAAATGAAATTTTATAACACAAAATTATTTTATAATAAATTAAAATGTAAAATAATTTTCAAAAACAATAAAATTATTAAATTAAATAAAATTATAAATAATTAAAATATAAAACGAATCAAAAACATAATTTTATCTTGTATTAATAACGAAAAATTCATCTTTCAAAAAAAATATTTCCATTAATCATTAAAAATAAATGTTTTTTAAAAATATTCAGAATAATAATATTATTCTAAATTTAAGATGATAAATAAATTTAATTTTGAAAAATAGATTTTCATTAATTTTTAAAAATTAATATTAACATGTAAAAGTATGATAAATTCATTTTTTAGAGGATATATTATTTTTGAATAATAATGAAATTATAAATAATTGTAGGATTTATTTATATAAACTAACCAATACATTCATATTAGGATGAAATTTTAGTTAATAAAATATTCATTCATAATTATTACATTAAAAATAATTTCTAAGTTATAATAATAGTGTCTTGGGGTATGTTTAAATTCACAGCTTCATACTACACATGCTATTAGGTAATTAAAAGGGAAATATATCTTAAAAATATCATTGTATAACATTCTATGCACCGTAAAATGAACTTCATCGTAGAAATTCATCACTTGGATATAAAAATATAGGGATACCTCAGCCTTGCCACATCCTCTAGATCCTGTATAGTTTCCCCAGATTGGTTCTTCTTCTATAAATATTTTACCAAGAGAGTGGACCTATTTCTTAGAACATTCTCACTAAGATCCAGAATTAAAACTAGTAGTGAATCATTTGATAGATCTTTCTCCAAAGTATGAATTTGGATTTTAGTACATATAAATGATCAGTTATTTACTTCTTATTTATAAGTACATGGTGTATATCATGCACTTTAGAGAGATTTAGTGGAAACAAAGATCAATAATCTTCTATCCCAACATGATCAATAATATAAAAAATGATATACCAAAAAATTATATTTTCCCAATGTTCAAATATCATTAATATATTATAGGGAAAAATATTTGAGGTCATGCCTGAGTTTTAATGTCTCCGAATAATCATTTATCATACCCATGTTCAAATCTTTTTAGAAGAGAATTTCCCTAGGTAGGTGATGTTACAAGATTGATGCATGATACAAGATGGTGATAACGTAGACATGGCGCATGAATGGTGTTTCATGTAGGGTGATGAAGGCATGTTCCACTAATCCATTGGGGTATTTTTGGTATTTTTTTCCTATTTAATAGGCCAAATTTCCACTAAGACTTAAAAAAATTTCATAATAAATATGGATTGATCAGCGAACCATTTTTTTGGCATTGAGATTCTATTATGTTATATTTAATTGATCTATACTTCTCATCAATTTATTAAAAAATATTAAGTAAAAATTGATTTATTTCCCTAACATAATTCTAAAATTTTGGTGTTCTAACCATCTTAACATATAGGTAATCATAAGGATCTATATAAATACTAGAGATAAATCTATTATTTTAAGAAAATTCTACACAAGAGAGTTGTAGATCCAAAAAAACAGGTGAAATCCATAGATAAATATCATAATATGTATTAAAGAGTTTTCATTGTTCTCTCAGAATGACCATATCTATATGGATTATAAGTAGTGCGGAAACATAACACTATATCCGTATACTACTAAAGAGTTCTACAAAACATCGAGCTATATGTCAAATCTCGATCAGATTTAATGGAATGTGGTACTCCATTAAATCTCAAGACTTACATAATATATATTCTGGAAATCTGATCAAGAAAAATTTATTATATTAGATAGATAAATTGTTTTTAATTATTAAGATGATCATGAATAATGCATAGAGAATTATAAAATTTTAATGTTTTTGTATGTTCGATAAGGAAATCCATTCTGAGGTTTTCCCATTTACATTCCAGTTTGGGTAATATTTGTAACAACCCTTTAAAATTCAGTATCAAAACCTTAACTTACTAATAAACCATGATCCGAGAGAAATATTATACAATATCTATATTCATTCCATCCTACCATAAATACAATATCATGTCCCCATACACTATTGTGATTCCAATATGAATAGAGAGTGTTTAACTATGAGCCTCCTCCAATATATCCTTCTTTAATTATGGAAAGAGAGGGATATTGAAATGGTTCTAGAACCATATTATTCCATCATAAATAATGTTCTACTCAGGAACATTTATCACATTTCGTTATAAGTATACATCTTTATACTATTCCCCCTTAATAAATAATTGAATAGATGGTTGAACATTTATTTGAGATAGAGAATATTTATCTTATTCATTTAAAATTTCTAGATCCATACTTTATATATATATATAGTCTTTTTTTATTCTCATAATTTATATAATAACATGGTTATTTTTTCTTAAATAATATTATACCATATTCACATTTTTCGGGATGTAATATGTGAAGAAGTCATAATTTTTAATCAACTACAATAGTCTTCATTAGTACATATTTAACAATTTTTGAGTAAAAATATAGTTTAATTTTTTATGACAAATATATATGTCACACCATTCAACAAAATGATAATTACCCCATAACATTAATTGAAAGTTTACTAAATCTAAATTTAAATCACAAGTTGGGTAATTTTTATAATGGATTTTCAATTATCATGCGGCATAAGTTGTAACTAGATAATTTTGAATGATAAAGCATCCTAACTCATTATTTAATGCAACACTATATATCACAAACATATATCCACTTCTGAGTAGTGTGAGAATAGGTTCACTAACTATCCTTATTTTTATCTCCATGAAAATCTATTCATATTCCTCATTCCAGATGATCTTAACTCCTTTCTAAGTAAGCATGTTGGGTGGGTTGGATAATACTGATAAATCATTCACAGAACAGAGATAATATCAATCCAAACAAAGAAAACAAATTGATAAAACTTACCATTATTGGTCTAAGACAATGTTCCTTGACATTATTCTTTCTGGGATCCACTTATATTTCCCTTATCCCTAGATAATGTGTCCTAAAAAATAATTTTTCTTCATCTAAAATTCTAAATTTTTATATATTTTACAAAGCTTCTCCTTTCCCAGGGACTTTAGTAAAATCCTAATTTGATCATCATATTTTCCATTAATCTATGAATATAAAATAATTTCATCCAAAAATAAATTCATAAACATATCAATATATTCTATAATGACTATAGTTATTTAATCCTCAATGATTTTAGTGTAATTAATAAAAAAATGCATCACTATAAGTTCATAGTGTCCAAACCTTATCGGAATTTCGTTTTTGTTATATTATTTTTCTTGGACTTTGATTGATGATATCAAAAATAATTATTAATCATGGAAAAGTATTTATATCTTTGTAATTGGTCAAATAATCCATCAATATATTATTAATGATACTTGTTCTTGAATGTGAACTTTTAATGTTCTAGATAATCGATGTAGAGATTCATTAATACATTTTTCATTGTAACAAACTAAATATGTGCATCCTATGGTGATACCCCAGGGTATATAAATCACATGTCATATTTTCATTGATTTTCTTCTTTATTTCATGTAACTCAATTGGGTAAATTTTATAAGGATTCCTGGAAATAGGTATAACACCATATACGAGTCATATTAAAATCTCAAATTAACTATTTGGTGGAAATCATGGAAATTATTTCATAAATTCATGATCAAACTCCCATTAAATAGGTGTATCCTAAATTGTGAGTTTATCCATATCCATATATAATATATAATATTAATTTATTGAAATTAATACCGACATGATATAAGTAATTTCCACGAAAATTTCACATTATTCCTTACATCGATATATTATCATCGATTGATTTACAATATTTATTTTCTCTTACCATAATATAATATTTATAGGACCTCCATGTAGATAAAACCAATCCATGCTAATAATCACTTCTAATTCAACTAAATGAAGGATCACAAGAATTGTTGTAATTATTTTCCCACAATCTTCAATTGGAGGATAATTATAATCATGTGGTGTGACTATTATTCCACTAGAAGTTTTCAAAACTAAATAAAAATATAATTATTGAGTTAATATAAATATTCCCTTCTTAAAATATTTAGATATAAAATTTTCATGGACTGATAAAAAAATTAAACAATATTTACTTTACAGTGGATTATATCTTTACATTTCACAACATTATAATCTTAATCCACCTTATCAATAGTCATTGCTTATGATTTTCTGTTCTCTTATATAGAAAGGATTTTAAGATAGATCATCATTGATAAAACCTAGATTAAAGAATTTTATAGTGCAATGATAATTTTCCAAGCACATGAAACATTGTTGTGTGAGAGGTGTATTCAGTTTACCCTTTTCAATATTTGCATCCTTAGATATCTTTATCCCATCACTTTAGAAGTCAACTTCTGAATGACCTTTTATCCCATGCATAAAATATTTAATATCCCTAATTGTAATGTTTAATCAAATATTCAATCTATATCATGAGATTAAAAGAAGACTCATTTTATATTCTCTATAGTTTTTATAATTTTCCTTGAATACCATTTGTATCTTCTTATAAAAACAATATGATTGATTGTCAGCTACAATAACCATCTCAACAATGAGAGAACAATGAAATATTTTCTCATATATACTCAAGTCCATTATGTTTGATTCCAATAATATACAAGGATTGAATGAACTGAATAATCAATCAACCATACACTGATATTGGATGATAAATATAAATGCATACCTTGGACATCTTGAAATTTTTTATTCATAGGTACTGACTGATTCATAATATTATTGATTAATATCATAGAACCCCTTATACACACACACTTATATATATATAAAAAAATTAATTTATTCCTTTTAAAAATAGGTATGTGAACTCTTACTATTACATGGATTCAATTTCATCTGTTTTCCTCATATTCTTGATAATGGTCCACCATCAATTTTCTTCAAATTCCAAAAAGTAGACTTCTGAGATGATTTAAGCATGTTTTGATCATAGGGGAACTTATTTATTTTTTGTGTTACATATCCATTTTCCATCCAATAGTGGATTAGAAGACCCACTAAATGATGGTGGAAACAACCTTGGGAAATACGATACATAATGTTAATTTCTCATATTCTCATTTAGAAGGATTTTATGTTTCATTTCTTTTGATTTTTTTGTTATGATAACAACATGTATTTAATTATATCTTTAACAACATTCATATTCTCATGGGGAAAATTATTTCATGGCACATAAAATTTAGTATTAAAGCTTTTCATTTAGGTTCAAATAATTTATTAAAATAAAAAATCATAGTGTGATAAATACTAATCATAATTGTAAAACAACATAATCAAGGGAAATAATTATAAATTTTCATTTTTCATGATCATATCTTTTTTCATTAGCGATTAATAATCATTACAAAAAAGCAACAAATATAACCTAAACATAGACTAATCCTTGGGATTCTTACTAAGGTTCTATAATCCAAGTTTCAGAAGGATAACTTAACCATTCTCTAATACAAACTATAATAGACTGTACATAACATCCATAGACCATAATGTTTAATTTATTTGTATTCATTACCTAATAAAGAAAATATATTCCTAAACCATAATGGTTAGTGTCCTCGAAAATTCTGAAGTATAAACAACTGATTCATAAAATAGCTACATCAGCCCTGGCTTATTCATTCATAATTAGAACCCATTTTGATAAATCGTACGTAATACTTTTTTTCATATCCATGGGAAACAACTACATAAAGGGTGAGATTAGATTCCATGTAAGGGTATACAAGGGAGATATCAATCATATCCCAATCATCAAACATATGAACATTAATACAACATTTAAAACATAAATTGTGAATATCAAAGATCATGGTATCAGGTCATGGGATAAGTAATAGAATTATATAAAGAATTAAATAACAAATTTCAGTTGTGAATAATATAATCCAGGGAAGTTGTGGGATATATATATAAGTATTGAAAATCATTTCCATACTGGTCAAGTATTATTTCTTGGACGATCATAGCAGACAAAGTCATTTACTAAATAGGGTATACTCACAATTTCAACCATGTGTTAATGAATTCGTGTTTCATCACAATCAATCCCCGTATTACTCAACCATGGTCCCATGTCATTAAATTTCTTTCTATCACAATAAATATAAATAATTACCTTATTAATTTAGGGGATAAATCATTACAACTTATTCAATAATGATAACCATACAAATGTATAACGCAAGAAAATAAATCATTCATCATATAATAACCCATGCAATTAAATGGGCTTAAAAATCATAAATCAATCATATCTTAACTGATAGGAAGAAAAAGGGTTTGAACAATATCATTCAATCATAAACATATACCAACCATAAATAAATTGGTATAATAACATTGAAAATGTTACATTAAATCATCAAAAACATTAAATAATGATATCAAATTTGGAAAATTATATTGGAGGTCATTTTAATGTAATTTTGGATGAAATTATCTTTTTTACTTTGAAATTGTTTTTTTCTTCATAAAATACTATGAAATTTTTAAACAAAAATTGTATTTGATAATTACTATGTAATAATGTACAGTAATATTCAAGGAATTATGGTTTCATTAAATATTTAAAATAATTCACATCGTATATGTTAAAAAATAAATCCACTCATTTTTTTTTAAAAAATTCACCAAGTGACTCCTTAGTAAAATGAAAAAAAAATTCATTTGAAACAATATTTATAAAAATAAAAAATTGGTAAAAATAACATAAAAATTATAAAAAATAGATAATATATTTTGGAAAATGTTATTATGAAACATTTACATTGATGATAAATATTCCCCAATAGGTACATACATATAAATAATCTCGAATAATAATGAGATTGGGAAGATAACCCTTAAATTAGATATAATTTCATAAATATGTGTTTGAAACTCCCATATAATGTTATAAATAATTTTATAAAATTATATTTGAGCCATATTCTTGTTTATTATATCATATATAATCCTATTATATTAGTTTTTTCATCCATTTGTGAAAAATATTTCAGTACTACCCTTCCTTTAGTTGTTAACTAATTTATTTTCCAATTCATGTTTTGTCATATAATTCCATGTTCTAGTTAATAAGTTAATGGTTTTTAATTTAAATATTTATATTAATGTTATAGAGAACATATTTGTTAATTATATACATTTATACTATCATTCATTAATTTTTATTAGGAAGAATGAATCACATCAGGCCATGGAGATGGTAGGCCATATGTATTTATGAGTGAATATATAATTACCATAATGGTGAAATGTTATAGATGTGTATGGTATATATATATATATATATATTAATAAATATAATTTCATAGCTATCATATATATTTATTCTTCCAATAATCATACCTATCCAGGTAATGTAGTGATGAAAAACAGATTAAACAAAACAATGGAGACGGTAGGTCATACGTACGTAAGAATGGTGAATTTTATTTCCGTAGGTTGGATAAAGGGGTAATACACTTGTTAAATAACTAAAATAATGGTTAAAAATAAATTTTATACTGGATTTATTACTTTATTATTTAAATAAAATCCTAGATAGGAAGTAGAAGACCAAATAATCATGAAATAGTCGGTAGGGATGATTACCTCTTCCATAGAGAACATCCTTTGGATATCCACTTAGGTACCCTAGGGTTTTTTAATGGAGGATAAAATAACATATATAATGTGAATAATGACTCTTATAAGAGAAATAGGTTGGTAATGTACTATATGTATGACTCAATATGATGAAAATAAGTGAGGGAGGTGGTTCCCTTTTGTAATCATAGCGAGGTGCACTTTTGGAATATCCAATAATATTAATTTTTAATAAATAAAAATTCAACACAAATAACATCAAAATTAAATTTACTTAAAGGTAAAATTTTATAATGTTTTAATATAATTAGAAAATATATTTAATACAAGTTTTCTTTTTTTCATCAATCATAATGTTTTAGATGAACCATTAGTTAGAAAATTTTAATTTTAACTACTGTAACAATTTAATAAATATTAAAATGATTTAATTTTCACTTAGTTGATTTATATTAGACAATAAATGAAAATTTATAATATTTTTGACAATATTAGTATTATTATTATTTTAATGATGTTTTATAAATTTTAAATTAATTTTTAATCTATTAATTTGATAAAATATATTTACTATCAATTCTGACCATATTAATTATTTTCAAATTTAAAAATATAAATATAATAAGTTAGGTTTCAGAAAAATATATTATTTTATCCCAATAATGTAAAGTTATTTTATAATATTATTTTATCATATTAATAATCTCAAATTTCATTTATTTTAATATTTTTAATATCATTGTTTTCAGTATTTTAATAAATATAATAATTACTACATTAGTGTTGGGTAATTATTTAATATAAATATTTATTTACAAACAAATGAATATATAATACCATGTTTAATATAAATCTTTTATATTTAATAATAAGTTTTATATTATAATATATATTTAAGATAACACTATATTGAAAATGATATATTATCTATAACATGAACATGACATCTTTTAATTTTTATTAAATAAAATAGTATAAATACGACAATCTCTATTTAGTGGCCTAAAATTTATAAATAAATTTATACTCTAAAAAGATGTTTGTTGAGTTAAACATTTACATTATTATTACATCAAAACATAAATTTTTTCCCATATTTACAAAAAAGGAATATTAATGATAAAGAAAGTTACATTTTGTGAATTACATTGATTACATATTATATAAGTCAATTTCAGGGAAATTCATACATTAAAAAAATAATTTTGACAATTAGGGTTTAATAGTCTAATATTATATTTAAATTATAAGTTGGGAATGTTTTAGAGTATATTTATAGTCTTTATAATTTTATTTTATAACCTAATGTACTATATTTTCCATATACAATGTTAACAAAATTAATAAATATTACTACTAATATACGAAAAAAATAGAAATATAATGTAAATTATACCTTTTGAATACAAATTTGGAATCCATTTTTTAAAATTCAAAATATATAAATTTTAGAATTAAATTATAAATTATATCGGTGAAATTCCAATGAAAATACAATTTTATGAAGAAATGACATTTTAAAAGATTAATTTTTGGATAATATATTCATATAAAGAAATGAATTTCAAAAATAATTTATTTTTTATTTTTAATAAAATTATTCAATTTCAAATTTAAATAAAATCCAAAAAATAGTTGTACCCTATAAATATTTTAAAAAATATAGTTTTCAATAAAAATATATTTATTTCACTATTACTTAAAAATAAATGTTTTTAGATTATTTTTTTAAAATAATATATATATAATTTTTACATGAAGAGTATGATTAAATATTTAATATCAATTTTTAAGAACATCTAAAATTTATTTTTAACTCATAAAAAGAAGAGTAAATATTCATCTAAAATAACATAAATTATATTGGAAAAGTGAAATTACTAAGAATTAAGTGATAATTTTCAATGAACATAACAATTAATTCATATTGATTTAAAATTTTATTTCATGAATAATTTATTCATATTTATTTCTTCAAAATTAATGAATTTCTTATACTATTAGTGACCCATAATTCGTTTGAACTCACAGTTGTGTACAACATAAGCTATTAGAGAATTTAAAAAAAATTAATAAAAATATAAGTGTGTCACAATATCATACAATTACAAGAAAAATTGATAACATCCTTTATATAATTATGTTCAAAAAAGGTTTCCATATTTACTCTCATGCTTCATTCATAACAGTTTTCATTTACTCAAGATGTGTCAACATTAACCTTCCTATAATCGATACACATCCTTTACCCACATTTAAAAAAATTAATGCACATTATGATATAAAAGAAGCCCAGTATGGGATGCAAAAAGTATATAATATCGTTATTCCATTTTAATATTAGGAAAATTTATAATTAAGATTTCCATTTTAATATATTAAAACATTGATCTCCAAAAATAAATTAAATTCTCATGAAATATATATCTAAGCCTAATGTTTTCATAAAATCTTTTATAGGAACAAATAATGTTAAAATTATAATTCAAGAAGTATTTTACATGAAAATAGAAAAATTAAATTTATGATATTGAAATATTCTATTTAAATAATGAAGTAATTTTTACATCTAGAAATCAAAATATTTTAAAGAATACGCATTTTTAATTATAGATATGACATATATAAAAAATTAGGATATTTACATTCCTATAGGAATGAACTAAATCAGAAAGACCAATTTCTCTTAGAAGAAACAATTATTAGTTGACTCCATCTATTCATAGGATTAATCAACTCAATCCATAATATCTATGGAGTAACATACATTAGTAAACTCCATCATTTTATCCAATGCATTGGATAACTTTTATAGTCTCACCTTTCATATAATTAATATATTTCTATAAGGATTTTAGTTCACTTTTAATCCCCACTTTCATCAATAAATCCGATGATTCTTTTTTTAAAATAAAAAAAAATTAAGGACAGGAACTTTTAACTAAATATATAAATTTAATCACTTGATTAATTTCACTTTTCACTATATAAACTATAAAATTAAAATTACTTCCCATATTAAAAACCACTTTTAGTAATCTCTAAAATATAATATGAAACATACTTTTCCTTTGAAAGCATTAAAAATAAAAAATATTTTCAAAAAATGGAAAATTTATATTCTTCATAAAAACATGGAAAATGGTATAGGAGGAATTATAATTTATATATAAAATTAAAACAATAAAATACATGTGTGTAATATAAAAAAAATTCCTTTTCACTTTGGCAAAAAAGAGTTAAAAGTGACCAATAGAGTAAAAGTGAATTAAAAATAAATTTTCTAAAACATAATATAAAAATTCAAGGGTGCTTGAAAATGAAATTATATAAATCATGGTTTTAAAAATAATAATAATGTTTATTTTTTTAAGAACATGGATGTGGAATACAATGAGATCAAAACATTTAAAAAAATAAAAGGAAAATATTAAAGACATTAATAACTTTTTAAATATAATAACATTAAATGTTATCACATTAAATAAATTTTTAAAAAACATATTTTCCATAAATTTATAATAAAATGAACAATATGGAATTAAATATACTACAAAAATAATTCATGTTGTGTTAATGGCATAAATATTAATGAAATGAAATCGATATTAGATCTATCTTAACTCAAGCCCGAAGTAAAATATTAAATTAAATAAATCCAAATAAAATAAATTAAATTACTTTTATATTTTAATTGGAATTATGATAATATTATTTTTATTATCTTTATTTATTTTATTTCATTTAATACTACAACTGATTTTTTATTAAATATATTAATCACACATATTATGTTTTGAGGTGGTTTTGTGTGTGACCTAAAAAACATCAGTTTGTTGATCATGGAAAAATATGTAATCATTACATCATTTAAAAATCCAAAAAAGTGATTAATTTTATTTTTTATATTTTGAATATATTTTATAACCATATATGTATGGTGTTCTTTAAAAATTAAACACATCGTTTAATTGAGACGGTATTCGGTATGTGTAATGAATGGAATTAATATTTTCTACTAGGTGGAAAAGAGATAAATGAAATAACATTTTGAACTCATATATCCATAAAATGTTATACTTTAATGTTTATAAATTATTTTTTTTCTTTATTACCATCCATATTAGGTGATAATGATAAATGAATCATGCCGCTTCAAGGTGTGCTAGTCCACACGTACACATGAGTGACGTTTTATTTTTATAAATATCAAAGGTTAAAAAGTTATGTATTATATTGAATTTCATGATGAATAAATATTTCATAAAAATAATATATGATAATTAATTACACAATTATAGCTAATCGTGTGTGACATTAATTTAAAATGGACTGCTTTACTTATTGGTTGTGGTAGTTCACACATATGCGCACAGAATGTGTTAATTTTCCATTAAAAGGAAAATTATATGATAAAGGGTAATTACATAAACATTTTAAAATTTAATTGGACTTATGATATATATTTATTTATATATACATGGTTATAGAATATTTGTAGGAGTTGGAAGAAGAAATAATTAATAAATCACACTGTAATGAGTTATACTTCTTCTTTGAAAAACCTCTATTGGATTGCACCTTAACCCAAATAAATTTTTATTTTATAGAGAGCACAAAATATATTATATGGTTATTATTGGTATTTTTGGACTAGGTCCAATATAAGTAGAGATAAATGGTACTGGAGGTGTAAGGATGTGTGGATAATAGGTGACCTTTTAATGTGAGGTGTGTGGAAATTTCCAAAATACGTGATCTATTAATTTATAATATGTTTATAACTCATGGAAAATGTATAAAAAATCTCGATATTAAAATAAGGAATGAATATTTAAATAAAATTAAATAAATAATTTTAAATAATTTTAATTTAGTTGTGTTCTATATATCTTTATTTAATATCCCCATTAACCATTTTATCCATAACATTGTTCATAATTTTTTAAACATATAAGTGACATGAATGTAATTATAAATAGGAAATGTGAAATGTAAATTTAATATTAATGATATCATAAATAATTTAACAGACAATTAAATTATGATATTCTTATTACGATATTATAATGATTTTAAAATAATTCTAAAATGTTAAATACCATTTATAGTAATCTTCAAGTCTGTATAAAAAATTTGAAATTAATGTAATCATTATCTTAATGTAATAAATATAAAATTACATAATCTATTAATAATGATTTAGAAATATAAAATAAATTAATGTGACATCATAATTCACCAAAATCAAATAATATTTAATGTTTTTAAAATAATTTATTTTTTTTCTCCTGCATGCAGATGTGTTGCATCAGCATTTTAGAAACATTCTTGTTAATCATATTATCACTAAAATTTAAAAATAAATTTATATAATTACTATAAATTATTAATTATAAAAATTTTCATTTATATTAGTTCATATATATTTTTGGCTATATCTATATCATGACAACATATAAGTGAGTGAGAGTAACATTTTACAATTAGTCAAGTCTTAAAATAATTTAGATATTTTAATAAAATAAAAGTGGATAAAACCATATATTTGATGATATGATGTTTTTCATTGAATTTGACACATTAAACAAATATGTTTGTGCTTCAAAATGATTTTGATACCTTATCTCTTTGTATTAACACCATTTATCCCATTTTACCCTTTAATATGGTAATAAACATTTACCATGGTTAGTACTCATTTTGACTAAAAATTAAACAGACCATATTACTTATTTTTATTCACATAACTAAAAAAAAGAGATCTATTTATCCAAATTTAATTTTTAATTTATTAAAAAATTAATTCAAATATATTGTTTTAAATGTAATGAAAAATAATTTTTTGAAAAACACTCATTTTAAAAATAAAAATTATTTTATACCAATATAATGTATAATATGGATTGACATAGAATTAATAAAATTATATTAAATAAAATATAGATTATAATAATTTAATAAAAAAATCACATTGAACATAATTTGATAAATTTAAATAAATGGATGTTTTTTATAATATGGTAGTATCACTATTCAAAAAAAATCCATATTTTCAAAAGAATCATAGAAAAGAATCAAAAGCTTATTTTGATATGTTGATTTCATAAAATATTTCATTAATTTATTAAATAAAATTTTTAAATTTGGTATAAATCAATAATATTATTTGTGAACCAAAAGTGATAAAACCCAATTTTGAAGAAAATATACTTTGGAAAGATAAAATAATTTTATATTCATTTTTTATATAGTAGAAACCATTAAATGTATTTTAATTTAATTTATTAAAAATACGATGTATATATTTTCATAAAATAATTCATATATATTGGTTAGATTAAGTTGTTTTGATAAAAATACTTTTTTACATACATAAGTTTTCTAAACAATATAACCTTTAATAATATATGATCTTATTTAAAATTGAGTTCGTAAATCCAATTAATTACGGAGTACATTCTAAATAAGAAATAAATATCTACATATATTTCATATTGAGTTTACTCGTAATCATGACCACTAATTAAACTGTATTGTTATAACATTCCTATTTTAATAATAATATTTCAAAAATAATTTCATTGTTTATCTTATGCTCGGTACTATGTGTTCTACATGTTATTGAACCATGTAATTTTTTTAAACTAAAATAATAGTATGTTACACCTGGATTGGTGGTGAAATCATGATATATTATTTCAAGATCATCTAAAATTGTTAACCCCATTCATGGGTCTATGTACAATGAATATAAAATAAAAAAAAAATTTATTAAAGCTGGATATAATAGTACATGGCCCCCATTCAATTTATCTTGACCACACCATTATTTCTATGAATTTTACCTCATAATTTTGTAAAATTTGTACATCCATAAACTTCTAACACAATTGGTCAATGTTTAATGACCTTAAACACTAGTTACATGGTGTTGGACAAAACTGAATGAACTAATATTCTAAATCATAAATTATATAAATTATTGTTATGTTAAAACCCAAAAAATAAAATCCTAAAAAAAATCCATGTCAATAATCAATATTTATTATCCTTCCATGTACTAGGAATTAGTTAGAGTGAAAAATGCTCAAATATACCATTTTACACCATTAATCCATGGAAAAGTTCAAGCTAAGACTATTGGGCATACATTTCTTGGTAAATGTAAAGGTAAATCTTGATTACCATAGCTAGAGATCATATATTATTCAATGGGAACAGTGAAATTTATTTTTAAACTGCAATTTTATAAATATTGGAAAAACAATTTAATTGATATTTTACTGAGGAATTATATACAATATAACTCATCACCATGAATGTGTTTAAGAAAATATGGTGTATCCTTTTTGGGTATCAACCCCTTCTTGAATATTTTATTCTTCAGGAACATTCTTCATTAAATTTATTTTGGGATCCAAACTCAACCCATTACATTATTCAATATAATCCTTTTGGTAGCCCAAAATATTGAGTCAAAAATTCCTATTCATTCCCCCTTCACATAATTTATGTAATAGGATTATTTATTGATTAAATAGATTCCCCATTGAATGGTGATTAACACTAAAGATTATAATTAAACCATTGATAATTTTTTATTACAAGGGGAAATGCCCCCATTATCCCCATGATATCTTCTAAAATATTGTCACAGTGTTTTCTCCATTTCGAATGATCTGCCAAATCCCACTAGTATCCAACTTACATGGACACATACATTATATTATTAGAATTTAGCATTTTCCATAACCCAACTATTCATGTTGAATCATGTTCTGTCAATGTTACACAATTATGTATCTCATTCATTTTAAAATAAATATTATAATAACTTATTCTTATACCCTCTAAAATATATGTGTTCATTTTTTGTGAATTAAAAAATACCATATGTTGAGATACTCTTATTGAAATCCCAAATATTTTTGATGAGTTTATAATCTTAGTTATTCCTTCAAGGGCACAAGGCCCAAGAGGTTGGACCATAAACCACATGACATAAGGATATACACACTATGAACTTAAATTTTATTCAACTGTATTGAAAATCATATATACTAAAAAGGTATTTTCTATTGAATTTTATTATCCCTTGAATTTTATATATAGACTATATGATCCTTTATTAAAGTATTTTCAGCCAAAATATAAAATTATATTATTCCAATAACTATAAACATAAAAAAAAATTCACCTGTACATGAGGTGGTCTATTATGGAATGTCCCCCGCATTAATTCATTGTATTACACTGTCATGATGCTACGAAAAAACTATGTTTTTTGTCTTGTTTTTGTAAAATTAAAATCAAGATAAACTAGCCCTTATTTTGTGACAATAAAACACTTAAATAAAGAGACAATAATTTTTTTTATTTAATCCAATAAATATAATTATGGGAAAAATTTCATGTCATTTTTCACTAGTGTTTCACCAAGTATGAATAGGAAAAAAGATGTGTTTTTATGAATGGAAGAGGCACCTGAGTTGTTTAGTTGAAACCCCAAATAGGATATCTATGAAAATTATGAATTATTGCTCATTAATAATATTACCAATTATAGTTTAAGAAAAATATATAAATCTTTTAGGGACCTATGAAAAATGGATCTATGCACATTAGGTCTATCAGAATAGGAAAATGTAAGGGAAACCCTTTTTTCCTTATGTTAATTGGTTTATATGATCAAATAGAGGGGAAATATTTCTCATCACATGATTTTAGAAACCATGAGGTAACATATTGTTTTAAAAGATATTAAAATAATTCTATTTATTTATTTAATATAAATTAACATCATTGTGTATGAAACTCTCTACATGAGATCATTGTGTAAGGTCTCACTATTTCCCATTTGGTCTCCATGGAAACAATATAATTGAGAAGTGATCTTATATTTCAACATGTGTATTATCCTAATAATAATAATGATATCTTATCAGAAATATGTTTGGATCTATTCTTATTATAATGGGTTTCATAAAGACACCTAGATCACCCATCCATGACCCAACTATAAATTTTGAATGGATCCAAACTCTTATTTTATTATTTCATTTTTCACCAACTAAACACTAAGATAAGACAAGATTAAGCTTATATATCTTATTTTTTTGACTATGCGACCTATTATTGTTTTGATTATTATAAACATGAAATATCCTACCTTCTTAGTATATAATATCGATATTTTATGAATATCCTTTTTCAGAACTACATGAAACATGAATCATATTCTCTCATGATGTGTGGTGAAATCCATGAATTCCATAGTGGGTCTAATAAAAAATTACACTATCATTCATTTCAACAATCCATCAGAAAATTTTATCCATTATGAATATGTATATTATTTCCAGGAGATGATATACATCTCGTGGAAATAAAAAATAATTTTTTCGAGATTCTTCCCTTAGTGGAATCAAACATTGTGTTAAGATTACCTTTTTAGATAACATCTACATATTTCCAACTCTGTTACAGTATCTCACCAAATTTCTGTAAATGTGAAATAGTTAACAAAATATACCATAAAATTAGATTATTTCTATTTCAAATAAATCCAATTTAAAGGGAGGAATTTTTTTTGCATTTTTTAATTAATTTAACAAATATTCATGAAAATGCAGTCATGAAATCCTCAATCAATAAATAAAATTTGAGACGGAGTAGAAATGAATATGCATTATAGAAGAAGAAAATAATTGGATATCATTTTTATGTATTATTTCTCAGAGGCCAAGGGATATTCTTTCCAAAAAAACATATCTTATTCTTGTGACATGGTGGGGAGAATTCCCACCTAGATAAGGTGATTTATTTCATCCATTATAGGAAAAAATGTTTAAAAATCATAAATCCCTTTTTTGATGGTTTTATGGGTACATTTATTAAATAGAAAACATATAGTAGATGATATCCTTATATCTAATGGAATTGATCACTTCAGATGATTCAATATTAAAATTTAAATAGATAATCAAAGATACATTTACAACTATATAGTTATTTGATGTTATTTATTTATCAATAAGATATTTGTGCTCCAAATCAAAGTCTTGTACCCATGTATCCTTTACCCAACTATTATTATACACTGTGTTTTTGAACCTAGGTCACATTTATCATTTCCATGAGTGAACACCCATGGATATTCACCTAGTTTTTCATTGGTTAAATGGTATAAAGTCAATAATGTTTTCATGTGTTTCAAACTTGTGACCTATCTAAATGACCTTCGGTTCACTACCTTCACATTCTCTGGTGAAAATGTTTTCTTATAAATAGATCCCATGTATTCATTATTCATGACATGATTTGTGAAAATAGTCTTAAATAAATAGATCTATTTATATGCTCCCAAAGTATCATTCATGAAACAAAAATGTCTAAATATAAGGATACCATGTCTAGGGGACAATTTTCACTAGTTACCCTAATATTTAAAATAATAAGTATCCATACACTCAATTAATCTAGTAGGCAAACTAGCTAGGTGAAACATCACACATGGCCTCAAACAAAGTGATACTTTTCTTATCTATTCTATTTGGATAACACAGTAACCAATGATTCCAACTGGGTGATACATTACCTAGGGATTTCTATTAGGTAAAAATTATTCTCCCAGGACTCAACAATTGGAGCTTATACAATGGATAAATAATTCTCCCATATCTCAATCATGATAACCCATAATAGTGAAAACTAAATCACATAAATCTCACACCATGGTGACCCTACAAGGAAGAAACTAGTATTTAATATCTCAAAAAATATGTAGCCCCACTATTTTGGTATCATTTTCCATGGTATCAAAAAAAACCCATAATATGGTAAACATTTGTCACCATATTCACACAATGGGGTGAAAATTATCTTTTGTCACATTCATGGGAACCAAATATACCTAGAACACCTTTATAGAAACTCATTCATTTATACGGGATTTTTTATTATGTGTAATCGCTAAACTTTCATTAAGTGACTCAATCCATGTACAATCACCTTCTACATTTTCATTGAAAATATGAATCCTATTATTCAATAAATGATTCATATACGTGCCAAATACTATATATAATCCCAAATTACCTTTTCTTTTTTATTCACTAATAAATTAGATAAATATGAATGTGGAACACTCACATCTATACCACTTATTAATGTGATGATGCAATATAATATTATTAGTGTCATCATAATATATGGATATGATATGTTCATATTTTCTCAAAATAATACATAAACTTCAGATGATCCTCTCAGCACCTATATTACATACTCTTCCCCCACCAACCATATTAATCCATTTATGGGACTCATAATATATGTAAGAACAAATCCTCCAAATAATCTATTGTCTTTTAATGAACACTATAAATGATTTTTCATTCCTTAATTTGGAATTTTACATGGTGTAATCTCCCATCATAATTCATCCAGCTGAGTTATCAAAATACTATACAAGAGATAAGGGATGGCCAATGTACAAGAACAATTAAATCTTTAGTTTCAAAAACTCATACTATACAACAGATATTGTATTTTCTATTTTTTTATTCAGTCCAATGATTGATTGTCTGGTTTTAGATGTTTTATTTTATCATTTTACAAGAATTAATACGGCATGTGTAGTAAAAAACAATGAACACTTAACTCACTATTGTATAATCTAAACTATATAAAAAATAAATTTACCATACAACGTTAATCATTATTGGTTGGATCAACCACATGATTATTAAAAATGAATCTGAAATCACATATTTTAATTCATTACCTAGAAATATTTATAGGAATACACTTTTAGTGTTTATAAAAACACAATTAAATATACTTTTTATTATATGTTTAGAAGAAGATTTATTTCCCATATTCTCAACAAAAAGATTCACTCTAAATGATATTTCATCTACCATATATTGGGATAATCTTCCTTGTTCTCTTATATACCTTGAGTATATATTATTCTATTTTTTTCTCAAATAAATCTAATACATTAAATATTATTGGTTATATTTTATTCATGTAATCTATATTCTGGTCAAAGCATCATTATAACTACTAGATTTATGATACTCATATCTTTATCCAAAATTATATCCATATAATTTTATTTCTTAGTGTTAACTATATAGAGGCCTCCTATTATGTGTAAAAGAAAAAACAAAAATATTCTTTCACTTTCAAGATACTCATTGACTAGGGATAGAAATTTTTAAAATCACTATTTTTAGGAAAAAATTTATTATAAAAAATTTATTTATATTTCAAAAATTTATTTTCCTACTCAATCAAAAGATAAAAAACTGATTAAGAAAAGATTCAGAAAAAGATACGAATCAAAATAATTATAAATTATTTTCACGACCCTCTTAGTAGGGACCACTCCATGATTCCCCAATCCCTCCTACAATAGGAAAGGGCTAGTGACTAGCACATAGTAGGCATATTACTAACATAATAGCATTGATTAAGATCCTGTACACACACACACATCTCCATGAACACAAATGCCGAAATGTAAAAATCACTAAGGAACAAAAAAAATGCATGCATACAACTGAACCCAACCAACAGAGTACGATGGAAAGTAAAGTGCTGAAAGTAAACTAAGACGGAATACAAGCCCACCAAAAACAAGATTCTAAAAACTTCGAAGTCCCAAAAATAAACAAAAATAGGTACAAGGACTACTAATCATAGTCGTAGGAATGAATCATTATGTAGGGAGCTTAGAAATTTTGGTCCTTCCCCGGTCTGCCCTAGACTCTATCAAAAGGATGGTCGTCTGCACAAGACAAGACATGTGCGGGAAAGGCCCGTGCATGGGTGATTATAACAATACTCAGTATAGGACATAAAAAAACACAAAGCAATACACAAAGTAAATGAACCTTATGAACTACACAGTATATGTATACTGAAAATAAAATAAGAGAACACAACCCAGATATACCCAAAACCCAGAACCATACTCTAGAAACAAGTCACATAACTCCAAACCCCTGCTATGTATTCAGTTCAAAGATTCCATGATGAACTTATTCCGAGAGAACTCACTCAACGAGTTTGATAGTTCTGATGATGTCTGTCCGAGATGTACTGTTTTTCGTGAAAATTCATTAGGGTAAAATACACCCATTACCGGATAACACAGTCCTGAGTGGGAGATATCACGATAGATTGATACACTCATTATGGGAGAACACACTTCTAAGTGAGAAAGATCACGATACACAGATGAGGATCAATAATAGTGTCATGGCGGATAACGTGACTCATCCAGAGTGACCATCAAGGTATAGGATCAATGCCTGGTAGAGTTGGTCACACCGATGCCTGACTCTACCTAGGGTCAAGAATGGGTAAGAGATCTCGATTTGGGCCTTCCAGAGTGATGCGTGACTCTATCACAGAATTTCATACTGAAGGGATCATTCTTCTTTACAAGGAACTGATGCCTTAACTTTAGGGGAATGAGAATAAGGGGCACTAGCCAAAACGAAACATTTCCAAGATATGGTGGACAAGAGGACCAATCCATTTTCCAAATAGTACATGGTGTATAGTAAAGTAACATGTCGTGTCTGGTGACCCCCGGGTACTTCCCATGTACAATGGCATGTGTCTTAAGTCTAGTCATGTAGAAAAAGTCAGTACAGAACATTTGGTAAAGAGTACACTCTGTGTTCGAGTTACTAGGGTCATCTCTATGTACGCTGTCTATGTGCCCGTACATTGCCTCAACCCATGTGTTCCAACTCGTGTAATCGGTACATGGAGTGACCCACTTTACTAGAATTTCATGGCCGTGTGGTGGATTGCATGACCGTGTACGGCGTCACGTGTCCATGTATCCCTTGGATACACATCGAGTCCTGCATAGTTGCTTCCTCCATGCAGGGTTGGGTCTACATGCCATTTCAGAAGTTGGGTAGTCCATCCCATGTCTTTGTATTTCCCAGAATAAAAACTGATATTTGGGAAAGGTCCAATATACCGTGTGACTAGGGTCACATGCCGTGTGATACCGATCTGACCCACCTTATCCACCACCGCTGATACTACATGGCATGTTCTTTGGAAGCACATGTCCTTTATTACAGAATTTTCCTGAATCACAGTCTTCCCCCATCATGCTTGCTGTTCATCCTTGTTTATCATTTTGGTCATTTGATCACCATGATAGTCATGGGTTTTGGTCTCCCTAACACAAAAAAGATGATTACTTTTTTTGGGGCCTCTAATCGGTCCTGAAAACACGTAATGATTCACCCGTGCAAAAAACACTCGAAGAACAGTCATTCCCAATATGGATTGATTCGTCTTCAGCTATCGTCATCACACCTCCTCTAGGATGTCTTGACATCACATCTTATATTTGGGATTGTTGGATTTCAAAACGAATGTGCAATGATCTGTTGTTCCTCGCCCCACGATGAAAATGAAGAACGCACGAAAAGAAAGAAAGAGGATACCCAAAAAAAGGAAATGAGGAATGAACCACCACCATCGTTCATCACAGAGTTGATCCACTCCCATTCGTAGAATCAAACGGAGTAGGATCAGCACAATAAACAATAATCATGGATTAATCGTCAATAGAATCCCAATAAAAACCCTCCCTCTAGAATGCAGGATCCGAGGATCAACCTTTTTGTGGGTTGGTTTGCGTTCGATGTTTAATCCATGAACGAGGAAAAGGAATTGAAATAACAATCTCTACCTAAAGAAGGGATCAGTTTCTGATGAAGGGGTCATGCATCCGTCGTCGCTGAGATCCTTCAACATCCTTGGTGTTGTGATTCATAGCCTTGATCTTTCATTGTTAATCACTGAGAGTTCTCTCCAAAGCACCATGGATTCTATAGAGATTATCTGAACCATTTCCAATGAGAAATAATCTACAATCCTATTAAAAAGAGAAAAATGTTTCATAATTACATCTTTTTATGGTATTAATTAGTAAGAGTTGTTGTTTCAGTGTGATTATGGAATGAAATTAATTAATGAAACAGTTGCTCTGTTGCTGCACTGCAGCGGATGATTCCAAATAAAAGTAAATAAACATGGAAACATTATTTTATTTTATTTTACTAAAAATGTCTGAAAATTAAATTTTTCCCTCAACCCGTACCAGTCGAGGTTAAACTCATTCTTAGGCAATGTCGTTATCTCGGATCCCATAGTGCCCTCAAATTTTTAAATCGTCCATCTTTTAGTAAACTCCATAAACCGTACACATATGCTGACTCACATAACATAAAAAAATACAAACCACCATTTTGGGATAACTTGGCCTTGGAATGATGTGTTGCCTCTACTCTTGGTCTGGTAATAATTTCATAGATCATTTAAAAATAATACACGGAAAATCTGATACATTACATTATATCCACACCTCGGGTCCTTACGTCCTAAAAAATACAAAACAAAGTCTATTAAAAATATGTTTGTATTGGCATGAATTGGAGAATCCCGATCCCACAGGCTCTCTTAAAGATTCTAGTGATTCCACTAAAAGCGCACTAAGCGAATTGATAACCGATAAAGGATCCCCTCCAGCCAATCCTTGATCACCACAGGGTACTCCTCAAAGGTCACCCCAAACTCGATGTCTAGCTCACCCCCATAGATGATGTGTGATGGGTCATGCAGGTACCTCCTACACTGCTACACGTATAATACATTGTTACCCCAGTGCTACGACAGTGGTAGACCTAGGTGTTACACCACCTTGTCGAATCTACGCCTTATTTGAAAAGGGTTGTTGAACATCGTAGATAGCTTGCCAACCAGAACAAACCTCTGCAATCCTTAATGAGGTGAGACCCATAGAAAGATGTGGTCTCTCTCCTCAAAATATAAAGGTCACTGTCATCTGTCAGTATAAGACTTGTGTTGGCTCTATGCTATCTTCATCTGCTCTCGAATGACCTACACCTTCTCGGTGGTACCTCAGACCAACTCTGGACACAAGAGTGCTGACTATACCAGGTCGGTCCATCAAAGCAGTGACTGGTAGTTTCTCCCATATAAGGCCTCAAATAGAGCCATAGTAATGGTGGAGTGGTAGTTATTATTATATTCTTACTCCACCAATTAAAGGAGTTCCTCCCTACTATGAACTAATTCCAAGATATAGGCCTGCAACACGTCCTCCAAACCGTGAATGGTTCTCTCTGTCTGACCATCGGTCTGGGGATGGAAAAATGTGCTTAAGCATAGCTAAGTCCTAAAAACCTCTTACAATCCCTTACACAACCGGGATGTGAAATGGGTGTCTCGATCTGAGAATATTGTTGAAGGGACGCCATGAATCCAAATTATCTCTTGCATATAGAGGCATCCCAAGATCTCTACGGATCTCTGCTCTCTGATAGCTAGGAAGTGGGATGACATGGTGAGTCAGTCAACGATCACCTAGATGGAATCATGCCCCTTGGACTTATTTGGTAATCCTATCATGATGTCGATCGATATTCCATACCACATACACTCTAGAACCTCAAGGGTCGAGCTAATCCAGCCAGAACATAATGCTCAACCTTCACCTGCTAGCCTGTAAGGCATCAAGAAACGAACTCTGATACTACCTTTTTCATGCCTGCCCACCAAAACTATCATTAGAGGTCCTGGTACATCATTGAAACTCCTGGATGTACCGCCAAGGAGGATTTATGAAACTCCCTCAGGACCTCTTCTCGCAACACCACTTGTACAAAAATTCATCCTCTAAAAATAAAAATGTGCTCCCCACATTGTGAATATCCTTTGGGAACATGTCATGCGGATAACTGAGCACATAAATTCTCACAGTAGACATCCCCAAGCTATGCCTCCCTAACACCTTGTAAATTTGGAGGGGTGACAACCGTCGACTGCAGGTATGTTGTATCCTCTCCATCCACGAAGGATAACTACAAAACAACTAACTTCTCTGGAACCTCACTCGATAGATGTGAGCTCGACATTCGTCTAAGAGCATCCACCACCGTGTTCCACTTCCTAAGATTATAGATGATCTCGAAATCATTGTTCTGGAGGAACACAAGACAACTCCTATATCTCTGATTCATATCCTTCTGCTAAAATATGTACTCGAGAATATTGTTGTTAAATTAGATGATGAACCACTCACCCATATGGTAGTGTTGCCACATATTCAACGCAAAGACTACTGCTTCCAACTTGAGATCATGGGTCACATAGTTCTTCTCAGGTGGCCTAAGCTTGTGGAGACCATAAGAAATCACTACATATCTCTACATCAGGACACAATAAAGCCCAGTCCCTGATGCGTTGCATAAAAATATGTACTGGACACCCTCCTCTGCTAATCTCATGATTGGGGTGCTCATCAAAATCTATCTCAACAGCCCAAAATCCTACTGGAACTTCTCCATCATTAAGAGGGGTTTCCCCTTCCTGGTCAAGGCTGTCATTGGTGTCGATATCCAGGAGAAATTGGGAATGAATCTCCAGTAATATCATGCAAACCCAAAGAAACATTGCACCTCCATCACGCTCTGAGGTGGCTCCCATTCTAACAATGCCTCCACCCTGGATGGGTCAATAGCTACTTTATCTACTGAGATGACATGTCCCAGAAAGTGGTACTCATGTATCCATAACTGATACTTTGAGAGATTATGATAATGTCGGTGCTCTCGGAGTACATCTAGAACCCTCTGTCGGTGTCTCACATGCTCCTCCTCCTATCATCGAGTACACTAGGATGTCTTTGATGAAGAACACTATGAACTGGTCCAAGTACGGCTTGGAGATCCAGTTCATCAGTCCCATGAACATTTTGAGGTCATTCGTCATGCCGAAAGGCATCACCAAGTACACATAGTGACCGTAGTGGCATCTGAATGTTGTTTTCAGTATATCCTCATCCTGTACTTATAATTGGTGATAACACGATCAAAGGTCATCCTTGGAGAACTAATGGGCCCCTCTTAGAAGATCAAAGTGTTCATATATTTTCAGTCGTGGATACTTGTTCTTCATCGTTACCTGATTTGGGCACTGGTAATCCCCGCACAACCTCAATCTATCATCTGCCTTATTGGAAAACAAGATTGGGGCCACCAAGGGTGAAATTCTGGGTCTCACGAAACCATTTCTCTAACAATCCTCTAACTACACCCACAACTATTGAAGCACTACGGACCGATCTGATATGCTGATGAAGAAATCAGTGTCGTCTCAGGGTGTATGTCGATGCAGAAGTAAATTTACCGTTGGAGAGGTAGTCCTGGAACATATTCGGGAAAGACGTCCTCGTACTCCACCACTACTACTGGGAACTGGGAGCTCACCACATCGACTACTCTGAGGGAATGGCTAGCCAACTCATGAGTGACCGACTGCACCATCCAATGCAAGAGCTCATTCTATGCTACCTGGGTCTCCTTTTCTCCGGTAAAAGAAACATTCATCCCAACAGTACGGACACAATGCAATCTTCACCTAAAACAGTCAATTTGGGAATTGAATGAATATAACCAATCCATACTTAGAATGACGTCACAAGGCCTCGACGATACCACCAAGAGGTTCCAACTAGAACTCTAGCCTCCAAGGGTATGATCACACTGTCTACAAAGGTGCATAATCATCATGTCTCCTCCCATAGGTGTCTCCAAGCGTAAGGATCGAGTCAACGTCTCTACCAGAATATCAAGGTGTCGAACAAGGAATATGGGGATGAAGGAATGACCGGAACCTTTTTCTATAAGTACGACAACTAAGGTAGAGAAGACAAAGATTGTAACTCAGTTAAACTTTGGAGCCCTTGGGTTGTATGCCTTGACTGCATGCAGTTATCCCCACCCCTATCCCCCATCTTCTTGAGCCTAGTGCTGACCTGGTGGGGGTGGGGTGGAAGTATGTAGAAGCGTTTTCCCCCACCTGCAGCTCTCCTTGCTCATCCGCCATGTCCGCCGCCAGGTGGGTCTGTCTGATCCACCCTCTGCCTCTACCTCGGTGGTCCATCCACCGCTTCTCTATCAGTATCTCGACGGGTCAGACAATCCCTATAGATATTTCCTCTTTCGTTAAACTTGTAGAACCGCTTCTCCATAGGATTATTGGATACATCATGAGAGACCTGGACTATCAACTCACTACCCTGGGGCCTCCTCTGATGTATCTCACGTCTAGATCCCTATGTCCGACGTCATCTCCCTACAGCTGAGGTCTCTGGACCTCTCTTCCTGCTACTGACTATTGTCGGCTTTCTCTGCTCTGCCAAGAATCTCTCGATCACCAAGGCCCTCTCGAGCACTACTCCAGAAGTCTAAATGCATAGAGGCATTAAAATAGCTCAGATTTCCCATTATAGACCCTACTCGAAGGCTCGAGCTATGAAGTACAGATCCATGACCATATCAACCGAGTACCTAGAGAAGTTAGTGAACCTAGATGAATAGTCATATACCATCAAACTACCCTACTAAAGTTGAAGAAGCTCCTGGATGTGTACTCCTCACAACGTAACTGAAGAGAACTCCTCCCTGAAGAGTCACTCAAACTCCATCCAAGGTAGAGTATCCTCATCATGAGTGTGCATGGTCAGAAACCACCATAGTATTCCTGAACGATGATGAAGGCTCCCTCCTAGGATCACTATATGGTCTGCGGGTGTCCTCACTAGACCGAAAACTCTAGTCCATGCCTCAGGCCAGTCCTCAGCTGTATGATGGATGGGCTCACCTCAGAACATTAGGGGTCTCTATCTCTAGAACTCATGGAGCGCGCTCAGCATGTGGTCCTCTTTTTTTGGTACTGCAGGTACCACGTGCTGCTCCACTGGTGGTGGTACATCAGGTGCACCACCTGGTGGAAACGACTAGGGAACTGGTCCCTGTATCAAAGTCACATCACTAAGGGGGTCATCCACATTATCGTGCTGATGTATCCTATAGAGTATGAATTGCATAGGCATCCTGTAAGGAAGAAGATGTACATTGGTTAATGAGTATATCTAGATAGCTGACACAAAAGATAAGGAAAACACAACCCATTCTGATATGATGCATGTACCATTATTTTATTTCCTCGATGCTATAGTTTTCATGTACCGAGTCGAAAAGTAGTTTATTAGAGTTCTGGTGTATGTTTATGTCGGTCGCCCGCCCCAACACTGAGTCTCTGGCCTGAAAGACGATCCTGAAACACTTAGCACTGTTGCTCTAAACCAATATCATAGACTCTTGGTCATATGGTAGAATCGACCACCACTGATATGACTCTTTCATTACTCGTCCAAGTGGCACCCACGCCATGACACCCCAATCCTAGCTCCAATATGCCAGAGGCTGGTAACTAGCACCGAGTAGGCATATTTCTAACATGGGAGGCAATGCCTAAGAACCTATACACATGAACACATCTCCAAGCCCACAAATAGTACAATGTAAAAACCAGTATGGAACAAAAAAAATCATGGATACAAATGAACGAAACCAATAGAGTACGATGTAATGTAATGTGTTGAATGTAAACTAGGCCAGCATACAAGCCCACCAAAAACTAGAGTATAAAAATGCAATGTCCAACCTGTAAACATAATGTGGTACTGGGACTGCTGCTCAACGCCATAGGAATGCCTCAGCCTATAGGGTACTCAGAATGCTCAGTCCTGCTCTTGTCTGCCCTAGACTCTGTCAATAGACTGCTTGACTGTATAACACATGACACGTGCGGGCAAGGCCCGTGTAGAGGTGAGTATAACAATACTCAATAGAGGAACCTGAAAAACACAACGCAATACAAAAAGGAATGTCAAAGTCACCTCTACAAAGTATATTTCTACTGAACATATAATAGGAGAACACAGTCTAGATATACCCAAAATCTAGACCTGTGGTCTAGAGACAAGTCACACAACTGCACACCCCTACTAGGTATTCAGTTTGATGATTCCACAAAGCACTCATTTTGGGAGAACTCAATCCACGAGTATGATAGACCTGGTGATGTTCCTCTAAGATGTAAAGTTCATTGGGAATGTTCCCGAGAGATAAAAACACTCATTTTGATTGAACTTTCTCTTGAGTGGGAGAGATCAAAATAGACAGATACACTAATTACAGGAGAACACACTCCTGAGTGAGAAAGATCACGATACCAAGATGAGGATCACTTCCAGGTCCATTGAAAATATCGTGACTCTTCAAAATTCACCAGCTAGATAGAGGATCAACGCTTGGTGGAGTTGGTCACATCGATTTCTGACTCTACCTAGGGTCAAGAATGGATAGAGGATATCGTTTTGGGCCTCTCGGAGGGATTCCTGACTCTATCACATATTTTCATTCCGAAGGGATCATATTACTGTAGAAGGAAACGATGCCTGACCTTCAGGGGAACGAGAATAAGGAGAACTAACCCAAACGAAACATGTACAAGATACGATGGAAAAGAGGACCAAGCATTTTTCCATAAATTGCACAGACAATAGAAAAGTCACACACCATGTCTTCTGACCCAGGGTACTACCCGTGTATAATTTCGTTTGTCATAAGGCTGTTTGTGTAGAAAAATTTAGTACACGGCGTGTGTTATGGAGTACATTTTTTGTTCGAGTGACAGGGGTCGGCTTTGTGTACACTGTCCATGTGCCCGTATATGGCCTCAACCATTGTGTACCAACCCGTATAAAAGATATGTGGGGTGAAACGCGTTACAAGCCTTGCCACAACGTTTGGTGGAGTACAAGATCATGTACTCCATATTGTGTCAGTGTATCCGCTAGATACACACCGAGTCCTGCGTAGTTGCCTCTTCCATGCCATGTAGGGTCTACACGACGTGTACCATAGCAGTGTAGTCCATCCTATGTCCGTGTATTTCCTAGAATACATGAGAATCTTCAGAAATGTTCCAATATATCATGCGACCTAGTTCAAACGACGTGTGATACCTATTTGACCCCCAAAACCCTTGCTGCCACCGCCGGTACTACACAACGTGTTGTTAGGAAGTACACACAATGTATTTCAGAATTTTCTAGAATCACAGACTTCTGCCATTGTGCCTTCCGTGCTGCCCCGTTCATCGATGCGATCGTCTGATCGCCATGATACTCACTGGTTTTGGTCACCCCGACACCACTATGTTGATTCTGTTGTTTTTGGGCCTCTGATCGGTCTTGAAAACATGTGACGATACACCCAAATGAAGATGCACTAAGTACAGTCTTTCCTGATCTAGTATGATTCATCATCTACTATTGTTGTCACACGTTCGCTACATCATCGTGATGTCGGATCTTTAATTAGGTATTTTTGCGTTTCAAAATGAATGAACAACCATTTGTTCTTCCTCACCCCACGAAGAATGCAAACCATGCACGAAAATAAAGTGGGAGGAAATACAAAAATAGAAAATGAGGAACGAACCTCTACCTCTATTCGTCACGACATTGATTTGTTCCCATTAGTAGGATCAAATAGAGTAAGATCAAAAAAATAAACAATAATCATTTATTAATCCGCAAAAAGTCCCAATAAAGTCCTTCCCACTAGAACACATGATATATGGATCAACCTGTTCATGGGTTTTTCCACGTTCTACGTTTATTCCAAGAACAGGGAAATGGAATTGAAATAAGAAACCCTACCTCAAGAAGGGATCATTCATTGATGAATGGGTCGTGCATCCATCATCACTAGGATCCTTGAACATCATTGGCGTAGTGATTCATAGATTTGATTTTTTGTTGTTCATCATCGAGTGTTTTCTCCAAAGCTCCACAGATTCTCCCGAAATTCTCTCCACCTTTGCCAATGAAAAACAATATATTAACCTATTAAAAATAGGAAATTTGATTCGGAATTCCATCACGCTGAGGTATTAATAAGTTAGCATTGATATTTCAGAGTTATTACAAAATGGAATTAATTAATGAAATGGTTACCCTGTCGCTGCGCTGTAGTGGATGTTTCCAAATAAAATAAAATAAACCCGGAGAAATTATTTTATTTTATTTTACTAAAATTGTCTGATAATTAAATTTATCCCTCGACCCACGCTGGTCATGGTTAGCCTCATTCTCAGGTAAATTCATCATTCCAGATGCAACGATGCACTCAACTTTTTAATACAGGCTTCTGTTTGGAAACTGAAACAACTACGCACATATGCCGACTCATTTAACATAAAAAGAGCTAAAACCACCTTTCTTAGATCACCAGACCTCAGAAGTATGTGCCTTCTCTACGCCTGGTCTCGTAATAATTGCATATAACAATTAAAGATTGAAAATAGAAAATCCATGAAATTAAAACTATTTATTGATAGTGGAACTTTTCAATGAAAAATTACATGAAACTACATGTTAAATACCCTAGATTATTACATAACATGGATGATTTTATCTTCCAAAAGAGAATAAATTTTAATAGAAATAGAAATTAAAATGAATAATATATTTAAAACTATGGGAATTACTACATACTATTTTACCTTTAGAATAACAATCATAATAACAAATCCTATCAGGAAATATTACATAAGAATGGAGAAATACTGATACTAAATCCTTAATAAATATTTTAAAAATTATTTCAGTGTTTTAAATAGTTAAAATTAAATGAATTTATATGATAAAAATGTTGGAACATGTCCATTATAAAGGGATATATAATCATTAGAAATATGATCATGGGAAATATGGTTCTTATAAATATAGTCATTATATTTATATGTATCCAATATTTATTTGGGAGTTTTTCAACTATTAAAAAATAGAAATAATATTATTCAAAATTAATAAATAAGGACATAAACTTATACTATTTTATTATGTTTTTTATTTTAAAAATAAATTATTTCGTACATTATATGTGATGATTATTTTTAAATAATTAAATGATGAAATTCATAGATATATTATATTATTAAGGGATCATAAAAATTAAATAGTTATATTTTAAATAAACAATGGAATTTTTAATGATTAATTGAAAAAAACATGATTTTATAACAACATCTTATTACAATTAATAGTTAATAAAGAAAGATTATAACTAAAATTTATATTTAATATATTTTTAAAAATAAATCAACAATCATCAAATGGTTATTACAAAAAAAGTAATAATAATTAAATAAATTTATAGAAAAAATATTTTCTTCTAAATATTGTATTTTTACGCTAAGTGAGCCTATATAAAAATTAATTTATCACCTTTATAAATTGATTCTAATATAATAATATTTATATTTTAAATAATCAAATATAAAATTGGAAATTTTATAATTTTATTTTTAAATATAACAATAAGTTACTTGGGGAATTATTAGTTACCATGGTAAAATTGTTATTTTTTATAGAATTATATTTTCTTATCTGCTATCTAATTTTATATTAATAAACTAAATTTTAAATATTTAAATGATTAATATTATATAAAATTTCAATGAAAAAACTATATTATGATTTATTTAATTATTAATAGACACGAAATAATAATAATATTAGTTAACATTTAAAAAGTCATTTTTATATATTTACTTCAGATATCATATTTTTTAATTTCTGAGATAATATTGTAAAATTGAAAAACCATATTAGATTAAGTATATTAAAATTTTAGAATATTCATGTATAAAATTTTAATCTATGGTCACTATATATTTCTAATAAGAGAATTATTATCCTATTAAATATTTAGTCACGTTTAATAAAGGTAATGAATTGTAAGTTATATAGTCCCTTTTTTGTTTAGATAAAAATTATTCCATTGGAAAAAACTGATTTTATATTTTAATTTAATACCCACATATCTCACAAACCATTAGTCACTAAACCTACCTGGCCCCAATTTGATTCCATCTTTACCCCTCACCTAAATTTCTTTTGCAAATAAAATCCTATTTTTCACCTATAAAATGAGATCAGTTATAAACTCTTTATATAAAACACACACCTAAAATTCTTATTTTTAAGATAAATAATTGAAATATCCTAGAATAAAAAAAAAATTATTCCATTGTTCACATGAAATTTATCCACTTCTTCTTTATCCAAATGATCTTTCAAGAGAATATTAATGACTTAATATGACTATTATCCACTCCTAAACTAATAATCCACTTTATTTCTCACCCAACCTCCTATAAATTTATTTAGACCATGCTAATTTAATGAAATAATTATAATTGGTATAATAAAGGTTTATAATAATAATGAAATATCAATTATATGTATCCTTATCATACAATTGGAAATGAAACCATCGATTGATTAATTTGTGGACCACAACCTCAAAAAATTAGTTATTTCGATATTTAAGAAAACATACATTAATGGTTATTATAAAGTACATAATAGTTGAGAATTATACTTATTAAATTATTATATTTTTTTTGAATAATTTTTTTTTCATTTTATAAGAAATATTAGTAATAAATTATCATTCCAAATTTAACATCCTATATTAATCATAGAAATAAGAAAAATGAATTCAACTTTTTAACAAAAATATTATAATAATAAATTCATCATAAAAATATTATATATTATAATTTCTCTCATTAATATCATCTATATATTATCATTATTCTTGTATAATTAATATATTATATGAAATCCACTCTTCTACTTCTCAATTGGTTATAACAAGTTCTTATTTGGGTCGATTTAACAATAAAAACAAAAGGAACTATAAATTATTTCAAAGGTTGATTATAGAAACATAAATACTATAATAATATGATATTAATATTTAAATAAATTTTTTTCTCTATAATATAAATATTAAATATTAAATCATAAATAATATTCCACCTTTTCGTTCGATCAACAATTCAAAAAAAAACTCGTCATAGATTTCAACTTTTATAATCACAAATAAAACACTCATATAATGAAGATTGAAATTTATAAATGATTTTGGAACATATGTTAATGTTCTTTAAATAATATAGTAATGATTTAATAGGATTCATGTATTGGGTACCAATAGTAACAGTTCAAAAATTGTTGGAAATCATCATTGTTAGTGACATCTGATGATGAAAACAAACAATTAACAAACAATAAATATATAATGAATGAATATAATTAAAGAATTTAAAAGGAATTAGATATTAATATAGTTATAAATAATTTATTTATATTTTGTTTTGTTTTATAGGTGGTTAAAGGACTTCTGTGGATGTTGAGATTAATGTAAGTGTTTTTTGTTAACTAAATTTCCATTAATTGGGGTATAATCATTCTTCATGGTCATTATTCTTATATATAAGATGAATTATATATTATTATTTAATTATATTTGACTTAAATAAATTTTTGGTATTTATATTTCCTTTTCATGATACCATTTTTAAGGATGTCACATCAATTACCCTTCATTGAAAAATTCATTTATTCATAACTAATGGAATTTGTTTGGAATAATTCCCATAATTTCAAATGGATCTTAATATTAAATGTCTATATTCCATGATTTGACAAAATATTTCACTAATACTTTGAAATTGAAATATTAAATATCTATTTTCATATTCATACTTCACTTTTCCCATTAAAACATGAATTTTTACAATCCTCTCTACAATATGGGTATGAGAAACTATTTTTTTTAATTTTGATATTTTTATATTAAAAATTTTATAATTAATCTTCATAAAAAATTAAAATTTGATAAAATTTATATATTTATCAAATATTATTTAATGAATTTAATATTTAAATATTTTTCATTAAATAATTTAGTCAACTATTAAAAAATTATATTTTTGTAATTCTCTCCTAACATTGTCTCATTACTACAATGACAATTTCATTATGAAAAATAAATTTGTATTTAATTTAATTTTAATCATTAAATATAAAATATATATCATCTATAGATTTTATTAATAATCATCATCATATTTCATTTTTAAAGTACATCTTTTCGGTTATTAAATTTTTTTATCAAAATATATAATTATATATTTCATTTTATATGAATGCATCTAAAAAAGTTATAGAGCCAATTTTTCATACATGGTTCATTCATGATATAATCTGTGGTTTATTTCATATGGATTGCATAAGTTTGGATTTTGAAAGGTGGTGTCCGAACTCACCCACCCCTAATCATTTTCTCGTTGTACATCTGATGATTTAGATATGGCTCTTAGTTTTATAATTATAAATCCATGTTATTGTTAATAGGATTATGAAACTTGGGAAACTATTTAATATGCCATAGGATGTGGATTCAAAATACACTATGTATTGTGTTAGTATGATTTTTTTTCATCCATGGTACTTTGTAATTCCAAATTTCATTTTTTGATGAATTTATTTGTTATATGACTTTGATATTATCTATGATAGAAGATTTTTACTCTTGATTTTCCATTATTATGAAATAGTATATGTTTGATCAATTGATATTATATATCCTCATACTATTCCATATAGCCATATATTATTACATCATAATTTTAATAAAATATATATATCCCATGATTATGTTTTCTAAATTTTTAAGGATGAAAATATTTTATGACTTATTAATATGGTTTCCCTTATTGAGAATTTGGCCTCACACATTGTAATGTTTCAATTTTACAATGGAAATTATATTCAAGATTATTTATTGAATTATTTTTCATATATAATTTTTTTAGATATGATAAAAAAATTATTTAAAATAATATCATTATATATATAATATTCATCTACAAACACCATTTTATTAGGGGATTATGAAATTATTATGACATAAAATAATTTATTTATTTGATATATATTTTGTTTTATCTTGTTTCGCCTCAAATGGTATCAAATACAGTTTAGGAAATATGTATTATTATAATTTAACATGAGTGTGAGGATATAAGGTATCAAATTTGGTATTAAATGAGGGATTAGTTATTTTATGGATTTTGATTAGAAAAAATTAATAAAAATCGTAATGATAAGTATAAATAGTGGGGAAAATATTAATATTTTTATGGTATAGAGTGCACAGATTTCTATAAATGACATAACGGTCTAAAATGAATGAATTGGATGTATGCTCTTAAAAATATACATCTAGGGGTTATAATTATAAAAAATGTACTTATCTGTTAGATCGGTATTTTCTCAGTGCATAATAAGTTGGACTAACTGAACACTTGGATTGAAACTATTGATTGATATGGGTTGGTTAATTCAAATTATAATTATGATCTGTAATGAAATATTTAATTATATTTTAAATGACTTGTACCTATATTCCACTGAAAGGATCCCCGACCACAGGTGTGAACATTTCCCCTAGAAAATCACCCAAATGCTAAAGGATCATGACTAGTAATGAGGGACTATGTGTGTATGTGTGGAGGATATCCCCTCATTACTAGTGTTTAGAATAGATGAAATACAATATACAATATATAGTATAAGTAGTATGATAGAAACCTAATAGATAAACAACAGTATAATATAATAATTCAAATATTAATGTCATATTCAATGATGGTGATACATGTCATATGTATACACAAAATAGCCCAAACATGTATATGTTTATGTTTTATAATACATGAAACCAATGTATAAAAAGGAAAAATATTTATCTAGAATAAAAAGACTCAACATGGTATGGTGCACCCCTTCTTCTAAGTAGAAATCAAAAACATGTAGTAGGGTTCTTTCCCATAAATGATATCATATAGTCTGTTCGGGTACCAAAAGAGGCCCAAATAGGGTCTGTGACATAATCCAAATATGCAAGCACACATGTTCTATTCCCATATAGTTAGTGAATATATAATAGACATAGTGTGAAATAAATGATTAAATAGACAGTGATGTACTAAAATTAAACATCCTATATGTATAGGTTCTCATTTATAACGAAATGATTTAATGAATAAATTCTATTTAATAATAATGTATCGAGACCTAGAACAAATACCATCATTCCTCTTCATAAAATGTTAAAATGATTCTTAAACAGAATATCCATTGAGTGTATATTAAAGATCTAATCCATGATTCTGATTTGTATTTTCATATTCCTTATATAAAAAATTTCATTATCTTCTCAATTATGAACATGGTCCCATTCATGGAATTAATAATTTTGAATCCATGTATTGATCCAGGTATAATATAATACAACACCATAAAATCTCATTAAAGCTAGTCCTCATAAGAACATTGATATATTTCTTATTGTAGTATATCATCCTTTCTATTCATTCCCATCCATATAATTACACTAATGGATCCCAAGTATCACCAACAGAATATAATCAAATTCCTTATAATTCCATGGTTTGAAATACATTTGGAGTTCATGTATCACTCGATATATAATTTTAATCCCACTTTATTCTTTCCTTGGTAGTCAATGTTAGGATTACAAGTGTCACTCAGGTATATGCTAGGTAGGATCTAACTAATACCAGCCATGAAATTTTTCATTGAATCTACGTTTCACCCAAAACTTTCTCATAATAATTCAATATAATTTTATATGAACAATGTCACCACATTATTCTTTTCATTTGAATCTCACCTCTAGGTTGGATTAAATCATGAAAAAATTAAATCAAAACCATTTAATTATTCAAATGTCATAACTTTAATTATATTGTTAAACAATTACCACAATAGGTATTCCAAATCATAATACATACACAATTGTCTATTTAAATACTAAACACAACCATGTGATCGTTTATATTCAAGGATCATATCCATTAATAAAAAAATAATAGTAGTCATAAATTATATGGGACATTCCAATTAATTTTATTCATTAATTAGTTTCCATTTCGTGGGAATCAACTTGAGAATTCAACATATTACACAACATTATATAGATAAATAACTTAAAATCAATAGAATATCATAATACCAATTACCATAGGTTAGTAGTAGATTTATCATATAGTACATCTTTTTAATTAACATATATGAGGAAAAATAATGCTATGGATGAATAATATAAAATATGTAAAATTATCTTTCACATAAATAGTGAATTTGATTCCAAATAAAATTAGGAATAGAACAAATGGATTGTATAGTACACTGGTATGAATACAATGATACAATCAACACTTGAATCCAACATCCAGTGGTGATTATCTCCTACTCCATTGGGTAGTCACCAATGTGGGATTTAAAAAGGTTGAGTTGTTGATTGGGATGAGAAGTGAAATATTATGTTCGATATAAAAATTAAAGGTGTAAATTTTGGATAAATTACTAAAATCATAGGTTCATAGTGTTTGGTTGAATGGTTGGATAAAACGAGTACCAAATGTGATTCCATTACTATAAGAATGTGGAACATAGCACAGTTAGTGAAGATAGTGTGACTTACCTTGCAAAAATAATGAATATTATCTCTTTTAAAAACAGCAGTCCCCTCAAAAGGGTGCTCACTTGAAATCCCATGGTTTTTATAAATTGTGTGCTCTATTGTTTTTCTCTTTAATACCTCACATTGTTATATGTAACCGTGCATCCTATACCGTATTTTTATACTAATCATGTGCTTGAAAATTTTAATGCCAACATATGGGTTCTGGGTTCCAAACGATCCCCATACACCATAATTACTTCTATAACCTCAATGGAAATTCAAATAAGGCTATAGATAACCATTTAAACTGATAAAATATGGATGTTAATAGAGGGAATACCTTTATAAAGAATCATTTTCTTAGAATATTGGAATTGGTGATATAATTTTTAACAGGATAGGTTAGATATTATAATAAGATGATGACCATGTATTTCCAAGATTAAAAGCATCATAATCACAATTTAAGGTATAAAAATAATTAATGAGTCACAAAGAAGGTGCTAATAATTTTATATTTAAACATTTATCATGTTATGTATTCTCATCCACATGATTTCTTTTGTTATAAATAATATTTGAGGCATTGAAAAACCCTCTAAAAAAGGTGTTCCATCAAAAATTCCTGAATTTTCATAATGAAAAATATAATATGAAATAGGTTAGAGTGAGATAACTTATAGTCACTAATAACCAATTTTATTTATTTATGATTAATCATTTATTCATAGTTTAATTTCCAAACACAGCAATTAATATAAAAATTGAGTTTCATGGAGTGTTTGGTGATAAATTCCTTGGAGAAAAGAATATTATAAATACTAAATCAAAATAATTTATGATGAATTACTCAAAGAAATGTCTCAATAGAACTGGAATATGTTTTATTTATGGATAATGATGTCATTGTGGAGTCATATATAGAAGAAAAATTCATATTTTAGTTAAAATGAGGGATAAAATTTTGTTCTTCTTAATGTATCAGTTTCAATTAAATGTTTAAATGAAAATTGTTTTTAAAATTTTAAAATAGATTCCTAGAACCATGTGATAATGAGTATAATAGACCCTAATAACCTCTAATAGAAATATAATTAGGATGATCCAACACAATGACTACCACTAATGTGGATCATGATAATTTAGGTAAAATTATACTGCACTCCATTTTTTTGACTTTGGTTCTATCAAGTCTTTTTTAAGATGAATGTTTTCTAAAAGAATCATGTAACCACCCAAGTGATTCGATATTTAATCATAATACAAATCCTCAAGTATTATTATTTAATCCTATTTTAAAATTTTTTGGGAATTTCTTTTGAATATTTCTTATTTTTCATACTTTAAAGGATTTTAGAGTGATTTCTTCAAAGGTTTTGGATATCTGTACATAGAACATATGTCAATTTCAAAATAATGTAAATTAAATTTCAAATTCCAAATGAACCTAAAATTATCTTTTAGTACAATTCATATTATAAATTCTATGGGAAAACTAATTCATTTTCGGGGTTTTAATACCTGATTATGAGGGTAATTAGATCAAATTATTCGAGAGAAAATCTATATTTATGATAGGAATATTATGTTGAAAAAGATAGATTTAATAGCTTTAAACAAGTATAAATGGATGATATCCAACTAGAAATTATATTTTGGGTCATTAATATCTTTTGGATGTGAGTAATAATTAAAATTTTGTAGATATAATTTATTTTAGCAGGTAGAATGTAATATCCATGTCTTTAGGAAATATTTAATTTCCTTAGAATATCTCTCTAAAATTTGAAAATATTTTTTTATTTTCATTAACCATAATTCATATTAATTAAAATATTATTCATGATAAGATATTAATCAAAATATAAACAGCTTATTCATTCAAAAAGAAGGATTACAAAAAATTTACAAGAAATAAAGAGTTACACTCCTTGGATTATGATATATCATGGATGTTTATATCAATTAGAAGAGAATAAAATAAAATTTTATAATAAATACAAATGAATTATATATTTAAAACCATTAGATCCTTGGGATAATACTCACACTTTATAATCATAATTAGTATAAATAAGGATACAATGATAAATAAAAATGTAAAATGGTAAATAATAATAAAAAACTAATTAATGAAAATTTGTGACATAATATGTGTGATTTAATACGTTAGAATATAAGGATTTTAAAATATGTTATCAGGGAATAAAACCAATATAATGGAATATATGGTCATTGTAAATATGTTACTTTGAAATATAGTATTTTTAAGTATTGTAATTCGATATACATTTATCCAACATGTAGACTGTTGTTTTTTAATTATCATTATCTAATAAGAAATAATAAAAAATTTTAAATAACAAATAATGGAACCAATTATAATATTTAATTAATATATCTTATTATAAAAAAATATATATTTATTTATATGAATTACATATTATTATTATTATAAAATATTTATATTTTAAAATTAAATGAAATATTCTAATATTAATTGAAGGATATAATAAATGGTCATACTATAAATAATTACAAGAATCTTTCAGTAATTATTTCTTCCATATTAGTTATTTATTTTATTACCAATTACATTAATAACTAATGAAGAATTAATTTATATAAAATATATTAATGTGATATAATTAAAAATAAATTAACATTCATATAATAGATATTAAATTAAAATTTATAATAATAAATTCATTTTAACATTAAGAATACATTTTTTTCAGAAACAATGTTGTTTTGTGTTATATGCACCTAATTTAAAATTAATTTACCACCTTTATGAATTTTTCCCAAAAAATTCATAACTTAAATAATAAAATCCCAATTTTTTAAATATTTTTTTTTTAAAATAAATTTGATTTACCGATACAGATATCAGTTTCACCAGTAAAATAATAATTTTCAATGAATTGTTTTTTTTCATAGTATTGTGTATTTTTTTCTAAATAAATTAAATTTTTAGATTTTAAATTTTAAATTTAATATAATATATAAATTAAAAACAAATATATTAAAATTAATTTTTTTATTAATTTAATTGAAATATAAACATGTAAAATTAATATATAAAACTTCTTTTTCTACAAAACAGCATTTTTCTCTTTCATATGTTTTAATTTATAAGTTATTTTTATCATGTTCAGTAATTAAATAGATAAAATTAATTCAAAACTAATGATTATAGCTTCAAAAATTGGTAAGAAATGTTATATTACATTTTTAGTAAAAGAATAATTACCATGGTAAATATTTATTCAAAGTTAATAAGTGTAGAAATATGTAATATAATGAGGCTCGAATATTGTTAGGATAAAATAAAAGTTATAACATATAAATGAAATTTGATAATTTTAAAATTCATAAAAGCTTGTTTGAACAACCATTCGTTACCAAACTGGAATGGTATTCCATGTTTAACTACAACCGAATTCCCATTTCTCATGAATTATCAATTATTTTCACCTATAGAATGATATCACTTTTATATAATTCAAGACAAACTTACCGATTTTTTTGAGAAAAACCGATATCATTAATGAAAAATATCAGCAGACGTACAAATGCAAAGCCACAAAGGGAAAATGTCAAGCCAGAGCTAGTTGGTCTCGAAGTGACCTGATGTTGCCAACTGGTGGGCCGCATTGTTGCCTTATCTTTTGGAAAAGGAGAAGGTGCATAATGAAAAGAATTGGTAGAGCAAGAGAATTATTTTGATAGTGAGGCCAAAAGACTGGAGTCCGCCGTTGTTGTGGTTAATGGCATCGATCAGAGTGAGGTAGTCAGATTTAATGAAAATATCCACCCACCCACGTTCCAAAGCCAGCATCAAAGCTGCCAGGATGGCATTGGGCTCAATAAAAGTAGGTTCCCAAAAGGTATGATGTGATTCCTACTTTACTACGATGATTTTCCCCAGATGATTTCGGGCCAGGAGACTGAGGGAGAAAAGTCCATCCTTTGGGAGAGACGCGTCCACGTTGATCTTAAAAACACCTTCCATTGGGGGGTTCCAATGAGGGGGGCAGGAGGGGGGAGCATCAGGCATTTGATATCCATTATGGTGATTCCGTCCCTCGATCCATGAGGTGGCCCATTCAATCCATAATTTAGGACGTTTATGCCTGTGGTGGAAAACATCATTGTTATGCCTTACCTAGATGATCCGGGCCCGGGTGCAGAATAACCCTGCCTTAGCCTCTAAGAGAGAGGAGCACCATCGTACCAGTAGAGCGGGGAGGTCAGAAGCCATATCCAGTGATCCATCTGGGGTTGCGTCCCATTTATTCCAAATTTCCTTAGCTTTCGGGCAGTGAATGATGGCATGCAAGGGGGTCTCTGGGATGTTCGGGAAAAACGTGCAGTAAGCGGCATTGGACATAGGTCGGTACGTGAGATGGCTCATTGTTGGGAGGGTTCCCGTGCAGACCTGCCACAAAAAGTGGCGTATTATTTGGGGGACGTTGAGCTTCCAAAGGGATTTCTATGGTCCCTCATTTCGGTCGGTTGGGTGGTTTCCAAGAGCAAGCCTGTATCCGGATCTCACCGTGTATTCACCTGATATTTCATTGCACCAGAAGAGATGTTCATGGCCTGCATCAGGGACCCAGGGGATTCTTAGGATAATTCTTTGTTCTCTTTCGTTAAACTATTCAAAAATCATATCCATACACCACCCCGTTCCTTGGTCAGAAAAGAGACTTCTGATAGTGGCATCTTCAAAGCCTGGTTGTGCGTAGGATGTAGCTCGCTTACCAACCGTATCAATCACCCATGGGTCAGACCATATGTTGACAGATGAGCCATCCCCAATCCTCCATCCCAATCCTTTTTCCAAAAGTTTTTGGGCCCCCCAAATGCTTCTCCAAAGGAAGCTAGGACACGGGCCAAGTGAGGAAACCTAGATGTCCGTGTGGGAAAAGTATGTATCTCGTAATACTCAATCACAGAGGGATGATGGAAGTTTAATAAGGCGCCATATTTTCTTGGAAAATAGTGCATCATTAAAGAGAAGAAGATTTCGTAATCCCATCCCTCCCTCAATCTTGGGGATGAAAAGTTTCTCCCAGGCCATCTAGTGGGGTCTATTTCTTCCATCGTTTCCCCCACCAGAAGTTGGCAGTGCATGTATGGATCTAGTTGATTATGGCCGCCTAGACCATAAACAGGGACACAAAATAGCTTGGGATAGACTGTATGACTGCTTTAATGAGGGTCTCTTTGCCTGATTTTGAAATTCTTTTTGGGGTCCAGCCTTGAATTTTCTTCTCAATCCTATCCACAAGAGATGCAAACATTTATTTTTTGGACCGGCCAATTACCGTGGGTAGCCCGAGATACATTTGGTTTTTTTCAACCACATGTATGCCAACTTCTACACAGAGTTCATCTCTCGTGGGGTGAGGCACCCCTGTACAAAAATAGATTTCTGATTTTCTGTGATTTATTGATTGTCCAGACGCCCTCTCGTACTAATGGATCGCATGGCTGATCACCAGACATTCATTAATAGTTTCTCTGGAGAAGAGGAGGCAGTCGTCGGTGAAAAAAGGTGTGACACTGGTGGACTTACGCGACAAACCTTTTCCCCATGAATATTTTTAGAAGATGTAGCCCTGGATAAAAGGTTATAGAAGACATCAGCCACCAAGGTGAAGAGAAAAGGGGATAGGGGATCTCCCTATCGCAGGCCGCAGGATAGAACAAATCCTCGAGTGAGCTCCCCATTGACCCTGATTCTGAAAGAGACGGTCGAGATGCATTGCATGATCATATCTGTCCACATAGTGCAGAAACCCATTTTCAGCATTACAATTTTGTGGAAGTGTCATTAACTTTATCATTAGCCTTGGTCATATCCTGTTTCCAGGCCGTGGTTCCTCTTTTCGCATCGGAGCGTGTTTTCATAGATTGAAACAATTCATGTGCCACATTTGCATTATCAGTTATCAGCCTCTTGGCAATGAAGGCACTCTGGTTTTTTGAGATAATATCCTGCAACCATGGTCACATCAGATTTACAATGATTTTAGAGAATATCTTTTACGTGACATTGCATAGGCTGATAGGCCTAATGTCAGGGGCCACCTGGGGCTTCTTAATTTTGGGAATAAGGATGAGGATAGTTTCATTGATGGTGGGAATACTTGTTTTCACCTCCCAGATATTCCTTATCATTTTTCATATGTTGGGACCGATGATGCTCTAGTATTTCTTAAAGAACAGGGCGTGGAACCCGTCCGGTCCCAGGGCCTTAGTGGGGCGAATCTGTTTCAGAGCCATGTGTATATCATCATCCAACACATCTTTGTAAATCTACCGATTGATCTCCTCGGTGATCACTAGTCGGATACATTCTTCCACTTCAGCCGAAATGAAAGGAGTTCCTGAATTAAAGGGGTTTTGGAAATAACATGTCAATGCTTCGTGAATTCCCTTAGTATCAAAGACATTGCTTCCATCTGATTGTGAGATGTAATTGATAAAATTTTTCTGGCGCCTAACTGATTCTTTCTGGTGAAAATATCGGGTATTGACATCCCGTTTTGAGATGTGGGTATCCCGCGCCCATATAGCCCAGAAGCATTCCTTCACGCGCAGGGTCACATCCAGCTCTCATTGAGTGGCTCCAATCATAACAAGATTTCAAATGGATGGGGGTTTCTTGAGTAGGTTGTGAAGTTTCTTTTTGAGGGAAGCACAGTGCCGCTCAGGATAACAGAATTTCTTATTACTCCAAGAACTCAGATCGTATGCGACCATTTGGAGATTGAGGCCAATATCTTCATTAGTGATATTCCAGCTTGATCTTACAACATCTTCACATTCCTGGTGCTTTAACTAGAAGCTCTCAAATCTGAAGGGTCTACAAGGTTGTTTGTGTAACAGCCCGAGATTTTATGAAAAATATTCTTTCTTATTTTACTAATGTCTTGTGTTATACGCTACACCAAAAGGAGCTTGCACAACACGCATCCTTGACTTGCCTTGCATTACACACAATCGCAACCTTCCTCGATAGCGTGTGTGGTATGTAATCCTGAGTTTCACGAAACAATGATATGCTATTAAAATATTATTAAAACTAGCCGTTATGAATAGTAATAACCACTTTTTAAATTTTAGAAATTTTAACTCTCAAAATGGACTTCATTTTTGGATTCGGAGTATCGAATTTAGCCTAAGGTGAAATTTTGGTACTTTTCGGATAACTTTCATATTCTGATAAATAGTGAAAATTACTAAATTATAATTAAAAACAACTTTTTTAATCGAAATAATTAATAGTGATAAATCATTAATTTGAGTGGTTTTAAAGTATATTTAGAATATATTTTTACAATTTAATACAATGTTGGTCATTGGATGTAATTTCACATTTGAACTAGACATAAACAAGTGTGAATCTTTTGATAGATATTGTTTCTTAAAAACACGCTATTTGTTTTAACAGCGGGATTTAATTATAAAATTAATTAATGCAACTTTTATGTTATGAATTTGGAAAAATAGACTTCATTTTTGAATTCGGAATATGAAATATAGCTGGGGATAAAATTTTAGCATTGTTCTGAAAAACATCAATTTTTGATGAATAGTGAAACTACTAAGTGGTAGGTTAAAAACTGAATTTTGCATAAAACTTAATTTTACCGCTTCTGTGAATGGAATTTCGAAAACCTGAGAGACACGGTTAATATCAAGGACTAAAATTTGGTTCAATGAGATGAAAATAATTTTTTGGTGAATAGTAACTTTTTACTTTTTTTACCACGGTTAATAGTAAATAGGGTAACTAAGGGTAAATATGTTATTAATATTACCCTAACACATGTCCTAATTATATTGGACAAGTGTAATTCGACCAAAAACAAACTTAGGAAGATATTATGACCATTTAGGCCCACTTGGATTAGATTTGGACATTTATTATTAATTTATTTAAAGAAGGGTTAAAATAGTTAAAATCAAAGTTTAATAAGTAAATCATTTTTAATATGGGGTTATACATAAGATAAATTCGACTATAAATATTCATTAGAAATCTAAAAATATTTCCTACATGATGGTATTTTATTTGTAATTTTTAGACATCAAATAATATAATTTATTTATGACACAAAGATGATGCAGTAATTATCTTATTAATGAAATATTGACATAATTGATAATATAAATACCAAAATAAATGTAATTTAAGACTTTTTATGAATTGCACTAATTTTCTAGGTTACTATGATATATTAGTGTTGATTTAATCAACTTGGTTCGAACATATAATTCTGTTATGACTTTCACAAAAATCATATATCAAATAGTGTCAAAATTTACACAAAATAGTTTTTAAATCAAATATTATATTATTAATTGTTATTTTATTCCTAAAAATCTAAGGTTCGTCCAAATGACTTATATAAGGATATATGTATTAATAATATACAATTTGGGGTTCGTTTGGCATGTTATAGTAAGTTTATTAACCATATAGTGAAAGAAAACAAAAAGACACGGTAAAAGTTAAATTATTTAACTTAGAGTTAAATCTAATTGATAAGGTTAAACATAATACCCTAAACTTGTCTAAATCCTATTGGTTGATAGGATTTCGACCCATCCCCACTTTAGCTTCGAAATAAGACCCTTTGGAACCATTATAAACCGATTTTGACTTTAATATAAAATAATATTTTGAGATATTCCTAAGGTGCCCCTCTCCTCCCCTATAAAAGGACACCTCCTCCCCCTCCTCCTCACACCAATTTGAGCACTCAAGCTCGGACAACCCCTGCCAATTTCTCCTCTCCACTTCCCTAGCAACATCCTAGAGGTTCTGGTCTTCCTCCAAGAACAATTTTAGTGCCCTAAGAGGAGGTCTCAAAGAGGCACTTCAAAGAAGAGGTAATTACCGTTACCAATTCTTTCATCTTTATTTCTTCTTCCACTTCTTCTTCTTAGGTTGTTTCATTATGAAGTAATAACATCAGTATCACTCATATACTGATATGTTATTATAAGTATGAAACAAACCTATTTCACCATCTATCCATCCTACGGAAAAAGAAATCACCGCGCGTGCGTACGTACGGAATACCGTCTCCACGCCGTGGTGTAATCTATTTTCCACCACCACCTTACATGGATGGGTATAATGGTGTAAAGAATAACTATAAATAGTTATTACAACATCATATTGATTCTGATATATTGTATAATCCACTCCAATTCAATTCAATATTTATAGAAATGATATCATCGCTCGTGCGTACGTACGGAATACCGTCTCCACGACGCGATGAGATCCATTCTCCATGTTAACCATTTAAGAATGATTATAATGTATTAATAAGAAATAATAATGAAATATATGACATTATAAAGCTACTGGATTTATGTATATATATACATATGTATGTCATCTACTTACTTCCATTTCAAGACAATAAGGAAAGGAAAACAGCGTTCATGCGTACGTACGGACTACCGTCTCCATGAACGGTGTTTTTCATTTTATTTATCTACCTATTATATATATATATATATACTGAATATATATGATATATAAATCATATTTTATATTCTGGAAGTAAGTAAATCATGATATATGTAATAATGATGTCAAGAACAACAAGTCAAAACACCTACGATAAATGAAACGATTTTACCCAAAATGCTTCTTTAACATGGAATTTACAAAAGAACGGGTAATATAATGTCATAAGTGAACCATATATGATATCATAACAATGAATATGATTCTGTAATAAGTCAATAACATTATTTAAATCATTATTAGGAGGTTCGGACAATTACAAAGCAAGTCGGACCTAAGGTAAGGGAAATATCACAATCTCATTTTTATCCGAGATTGTTTATTCGTAAGTATTTACTGGGGTGTATTTTATCATCCACATCCATGTTTCATCAATATGTAATATTATTTCCATCCACCTACAATTGTTTAAATCCATTTTTACCCTTCGGTGAGTTTTTAGTAATATGTACGAAAGGAATCTTTTGTCGTTTTTCGTACGAGTTACTTTTTGACTTTTCCGACAAAAGTACGAAGAATGTTTTTTTTTAACTTATACGGCACGAATGGATTTCTACTGTTTTATAAAGCCTTATTTTAATGAAGCTTCCTCTAAAAGATTTCATGACTATTTTCAATAAAATCTCTTTCTTTTAAAATTGCATGATGTTTTGTGAAAAGAAATTGATTTTGAAGAAGAAAGGATATTTTCCTCAAGAATTCAATTCAAGTGTTTTATCAAAATTATTTTCCATCTAAGATAATAAAGGGTTCTGTTTCTATCCATATTTTTACATTGATTTGACTATGTTGTGATGGAATTATGTTTATGAATTCCTTTATCTTATATGAATTGATTTATGATGTCATGATGTTTCAAGAATCCCATTTTTGTTACATGTGTTATGCGATGATGTATGTTTTATGATTATGTGGCACACATAAGAAAGGATTCATTATAAGATGGGTGGGACCTATATCTCCCTCCAATGCATTGGGTAAAGATTTTATATCTCATGAGATAGACATGGCTGAAATGGTAGGTTATACCGGTTCAGTGAAACATGACTGAAACGAGGGTTACTCGATTCAGAAAGGGACTTTGTCCACTAAGATAGTCTTGGCAATGAGTCATGACTAACAAGAAATGATTTTCTATGATTATGTGAGCATGCCACAAAGTTTCAAGTTTCATGTTATGATTATGGGGATCTCATTTTCAATTCTATGATTTATCCCATGTTATGATATTATGAGCTCTTTTGCAGGTCAAGATTTCCAAAAGCTACGTTCTTATGTATATGATGTGATTGATATTTATTTTTTTTACCCTTACTGAGCATTTGAGATCACCCTTTTTTGTTTTTCTTTCCCCAGGATATAAAGAAAGGTTTTAGGTAAAAAAAAGGGGAAGATCATTATCGGAGATATTGAAGATCTTTCACCACGTTTAGAAGATTACGTTCCGAGTTTCCAAAGACACTAAACTATTACGATCCTTGTGTGTGTGTTTTTGTTATGTACTAAGTATTCCGAAAAAGTAATGTAACGTCCATGTACGATAAGCTTCGGGTCATTACAGTTGGTATCAGAGGAAAGGTTTAGTCAACCTTTGGAAACTAGGATGCGAGAACTTTAGTGAGATCCCTAGAGATATTTCTAAGGTATGTCTAGGGATGTCCCTAAGGTTAAGTATACGTATAGGTTATAGTACTAGAATTACGCTAACGGTCATAGAATTAAACCTAAGATGTTAGATATTGAAGGTACTCCCCCTTTATTATGTTGTTTTCCCTAGCATGATTTTTGCCTCTCACACTATTCTTTTTGGGTTTTAGACGATGGCTGGAACCCGAAGGAACCGTGTTGATCAATGCAATGGACAATGCAATGATTTCCCTCCTGAACAAAAAAATGTTATGGGAGATGGAGTGAAAAATCTTATTGCTATACTTACACAAGCTATGAATCATTCTGGACTTCCAAATGAGCAGAGAAGGGAACAATATTCTATTGAGTCCTTCATGAGGCAACGTCCACCTTCTTTCAGTGGGTCTTCTGATCCACTTGTGGCTGAACAATGGATCAGTACTACTGAAAAGATATTTTCAGTTCTTCAATGTTCTGAACACGATAAAGTCATCTTAGCAGTATATCGTTTGGAAGGTGAAGCTGATCAATGGTGGAATCTTATCAAGAATACGAGGCCAAGAGATGAAATTGAGTCCATGGAATGGGACGAGTTCAAGAACTTGTTTTTCAGTAAGTACTTCCCTCGTATTCTTCGAACAAAGATGGAGAAAGAGTTTCTTGAACTGAAGCAAAGGGACGATGAATCTGTTGGTACCTATGAAGCAAATTTTACAAGACTTGCAAGGTATGCTTCTGGAATTATCATCCAACCTGAAAGTAAAGTTGATCGATTTGTCAGTGGCTTAAAACCAAGTCTTCGAAGGGAATTAGCTATAAGAGACTTCAGTAGCTATGAAGAAATTGTGCGTTGTGCTATCAAGGTAGAAATGGAAGTTGGTGTTACATATCCATCTCATGTTTTTGACAAGAAACGAAAGATGGTGTTCAAGGAGAAATCTCAGAATAATGGTGAAAAGAAGATGAATGTTTCCTTATGCACAAAGTGTGGAAAGAAGCATGGTGGAGATTGTCTTAAAGGGACTAGAAAATGTTTTAAGTGTGGAAAAGAAGGTCATCGAGCAGCTGAGTGTCGAAGTAATGGAAAAAGGGTTTCTAATGATGTGAATAAAGTAAACACTGCAGAGAACGCACCACCAACACTTCAATGCTTCAAGTGCAAGGAAATGGGGCATTATGCTAATAATTGCCCTAATCCAAGGGTTAGTGATGATCAACATGAGCAACCACTGAAGGCAAAGGACAAAGGGAAATCACATGCGATCACTATTGGCAATGTTGAATATGACAACTATGTGGTGGAATGATTAAGTGTTTATGTAATGGGATTCCAAAATAATGTTGTATCATTGAGTATTGCAATATTTATTGATGTGGTATTCAAAGTGATTGAGATATTTTTTTTTGGAAATAAGATGATATGCGCATAATGAAGACGAGAAAATGAAATGTTTAATAGTATTCATGAGCTCATGATTGATATAAGGACTAAGTGATATCATGGTTTGAGTATATAGAATTTTGAGGATTTTGGTATGTGGAAAGTGTTAACTTTTAACTGCACTCATGTTTTCACTAAGGTATTCAAGAGAATACACGATTAAGGACTTTGAATGTTTGGAATGTGACCAACAAGACATATCTTATGATATGTGGGGATCAACGACAGTATTAAATCTCTGGTACTCGTTGTCACTATATTATGAGAGTGGACTGAAGTATTATGTATAAGCCTAAAGATTAGACTGGATTATGTTGGACATAAGTTAGTATTGTTTAAGGATAGAAGATTTTCGATATTATTGATGGGATGTTATAGTAACGTAGTTTTAGAAAAAGGACAACCTGCAGGACGGGCGACAGCCCATCGCTTCGGACAAGGCTGTAGGAATCGAACCCACAACCGCAGTGCGACTGGCCTTTATCGCCTACCACTGACCTACAGGAAGTCCCTGTTTAGTAGAAACTAGTGTTATTATATTAAGCAGTATGATATATGAAGTATAAGTCCATTTTAGGAACCATATGTGATTAATCTCACTATAAAATGACTTATGTATATTTAATAACTTTTTCTAACCTTTTGTTTGAGACAGATGGAATGACCCATCATTCTATCACATGATCTGCTAACACTTCACGAATAACAAATTCAACTTCATTTATTTAAGAGATGAAGTAGAAATTGTTCAAGGCACGAACAAAAGTGAGATTGTACCAAAATAAAGTAAGTATTTATTCTAAGCAAATTTTAAACTTTAGGGAAATGATCTTGAAAACCAAAAATGTTGTCCTAGTGATCTTATACCTGATGAATCAGATGGTACCTTATATCATCACAAATCTATGGATTTGTGATTACTGGATTTTCCATAGCCATGTTCTCTACCACTCTCCATCAGAACATGATGGTTAGATTTCTCTTCCTTATCCATATTTTCACCTATGTGGAAACCCAGTGATTAGTTTATTTGGGTAATCGTTACATTTCATACTTTAGTTTTTAAAGCCAAGTTTTGGTATTCCCTCTTACGATGTGGGTTTCTATTAAAGAAACTTTCGAATAGTAAACCATTTATAACCCCGACGAATTTCGAGGGCGAAATTCATTTTAAGGGGGGTAGAATGTAACAGCCCGAGATTTTATGAAAAATATTCTTTCTTATTTTACTAATGTCTTGTGTTATACGCTACACCAAAAGGAGCTTGCACAACACGCATCCTTGACTTGCCTTGCATTACACACAATCGCAACCTTCCTCGATAGCGTGTGTGGTACGTAATCCTGAGTTTCACGAAACAATGATATGCTATTAAAATATTATTAAAAGTAGCCGTTATGAATAGTAATAACCACTTTTTAAATTTTAGAAATTTTAACTCTCAAAATGGACTTCATTTTTGGATTCAGAGTATCGAATTTAGCCTAAGGTGAAATTTTGGTACTTTTCGGATAACTTTCATATTCTGATAAATAGTGAAAATTACTAAATTATAATTAAAAACAACTTTTTTAATCGAAATAATTAATAGTGATAAATCATTAATTTGAGTGGTTTTAAAGTATATTTAGAATATATTTTTACAATTTAATACAATGTTGGTCATTGGATGTAATTTCACATTTGAACTAGACATAAACAAGTGTTAATCTTTTGATAGATATTGTTTCTTAAAAACACGCTATTTGTTTTAACAGCGGGATTTAATTATAAAATTAATTAATGCAACTTTTATGTTATGAATTTGGAAAAATAGACTTCATTTTTGAATTCGGAATATGAAATATAGCTTGGGATAAAATTTTAGCATTGTTCTGAAAAACATCAATTTTTTGATGAATAGTGAAACTACTAAGTGGTAGGTTAAAAACAGAATTTTGCATAAAACTTAATTTTACCGCTTCTGTGAATGGAATTTCGAAAATCCGAGAGACACGGTTAATATCAAGGACTAAAATGTGGTTCAATGAGATGAAAATAATTTTTTGGTGAATAGTAACTTTTTACTTTTTTTACCACGGTTAATAGTAAATAGGGTAACTAAGGGTAAATATGAAATTAATATTACCCTAACACATTTCCTAATTCTATTGGACAAGTGTAATTCGACCAAAAACAAACTTAGGAATAAAATATGACCATTTAGGCCCACTTGGATTAGATTTGGACATTTATTATTAATTTATTTAAAGAAGGGTTAAAATAGTTAAAATCAAAGTTTAATAAGTAAATCATTTTTAATATGGGGTTATACATAAGATAAATTCGACTATAAATATTCATTAGAAAGCTAAAAATATTTCCTACATGATGGTATTTTATTTGTAATTTTTAGACATCAAAAAATATAATTTATTTATGACACAAAGATGATGCAGTAATTATCTTATTAATGAAATATTGACATAATTGATAATATAAATACCAAAATAAATGTAATTTAAGACTTTTTATGAATTACACTAATTTTCTAGGTTACTATGATATATTAGTGTTGATTTAATCAACTTGGTTCGAACATATAATTCTGTTATGACTTTCACAAAAATCATATATCAAATAGTGTCAAAATTGACACAAAATAGTTTTTAAATCAAATATTATATTATTAATTGTTATTTTATTCCTAAAAATCTAAGGTTCGGCCAAATGACTTAGATAATGATATATGTATTAATAATATACAATTTGGGGTTCGTTTGGCATGTTATAGTAAGTTTATTAACCATATATTGAAAGAAAACAAAAAGACACGGTAAAAGTTAAATTATTTAACTTAGAGTTAAATCTAATTGATAAGGTTAAACATAATACCCTAAACTTGTCTAAATCCTATTGGATGATAGGATTTCGACCCATCCCCACTTTAGCTTCGAAATAAGACCCTTTGGAACCATTATAAACCGATTTTGACTTTAATATAAAATAATATTTTGAGATATTCCTAAGGTGCCCCTCTCCTCCCCTATAAAAGGACACCTCCTCCCCCTCCTCCTCACACCAATTTGAGCACTCAAGCTCGGCCAACCCCTGCCAATTTCTCCTCTCCACTTCCCTAGCAACATCCTAGAGGTTCTGGTCTTCCTCCAAGACCAATTTTAGTGCCCTAAGAGGAGGTCTCAAAGAGGCACTTCAAAGAAGAGGTAATTACCGTTACCAATTCTTTCATCTTTATTTCTTCTTCCACTTCTTCTTCTTAGGTTGTTTCATTATGAAGTAATAACATCAGTATCACTCATATACTGATATGTTATTATAAGTATGAAACAAACCTATTTCACCATCTATCCATCCTACGGAAAAAGAAATCACCGCGCGTGCGTACGTACGGAATACCGTCTCCACGCCGTGGTGTAATCTATTTTCCACCACCACCTTACATGGATGGGTATAATGGTGTAAAGAATAACTATACATAGTTATTACAACATCATATTGATTCTGATATATTGTATAATTCACTCCAATTCAATTCAATATTTATAGAAATGATATCATCGCTCGTGCGTACGTACGGAATACCGTCTCCACGACGCGATGAGATTCATTCTCCATGTTAACCATTTAAGAATGATTATAATGTATATATAAGAAATAATAATGAAATATATGACATTATAAAGCTACTGGATTTATTTATATATATACATATGTATGTCATCTACTTACTTCCATTTCAAGACAATAAGGAAAGGAAAACAGCGTTCATGCGTACGTACGGACTACCGTCTCCATGAACGGTGTTTTTCATTTTATTTATCTACCTATTATATATATATATATATATACTGAATATATATGATATATAAATCATATTTTATATTCTGGAAGTAAGTAAATCATGATATATGTAATAATGATGTCAAGAACAACAAGTCAAAACACCTACGATAAATGAAACGATTTTACCCAAAACGCTTCTTTAACATGGAATTTACAAAAGAACGGGTAATATAATGTCATAAGTGAACCATATATGATATCATAAAAATGAATATGATTCTGTAATAAGTCAATAACATTATTTAAATCATTATACAGGAGGTTCGGACAGTTACAAAGCAAGTCGGACCTAAGGTAAGGGAAATATCACAATCTCATTTTTATTCGAGATTGTTTATTCGTAAGTATTTACTGGGGTGTATTTTATCATCCACATCCATGTTTCATCAATATGTAATATTATTTCCATCCACCTACAATTGTTTAAATCCATTTTTACCCTTCGGTGAGTTTTTAGTAATATGTACGAAAGGAATCTTTTGTCGTTTTTCGTACGAGGTACTTTTTGACTTTTCCAACAAAAGTACGAAGAATGTTTTTTTTTAACTTATACAGCACGAATGGATTTCTACTGTTTTATAAAGCCTTATTTTAATGAATCTTCCTCTAAAATATTTCATGACTATTTTCAATAAAATCTCTTTCTTTTAAAATTGCATGATGTTTTGTGAAAAGAAATTGATTTTGAAGAAGAAAGGATATTTTCCTCAAGAATTCAATTCAAGTGTTTTATCAAAATTATTTTCCATCTAAGATAATAAAGGGTTCTGTTTCTATCCATATTTTTACATTGATTTGACTATGTTGTGATGGAATTATGTTTATGAATTCCTTTATCTTATATGAATTGATTTATGATGTCATGATGTTTCAAGAATCCCATTTTTGTTACATGTGTTATGCGATGATGTATGTTTTATGATTTTGTGGCACACATAAGAAAGGATTCATTATAAGATGGGTGGGACCTATATCTCCCTCCAATGCATTGGGTAAAGATTTTATATCTCATGAGATAGACATGGTTGAAATGGTAGGTTATACTGGTTCAGTGAAACAGGACTGAAACGAGGGTTACTCGATTCAGAAAGGGACTTTGTCCACTAAGATAGTCTTGGCAATGAGTCATGACTAACAAGAAATGATTTTCTATGATTATGTGTGCATGCCACAAAGTTTCAAGTTTCATGTTATGATTATGGGGATCTCATTTTCAATTCTATGATTTATCTCATGTTATGATATTATGAGCTCTTTTGCAGGTCAAGATTTCCAAAAGCTACGTTCTTATGTATATGATGTGATTGATATTTCTTTTGTTTACCCTTACTGAGCATTTGAGCTCACCCTTTTTTTTTCTTTCCCCAGGATATAAAGAAAGGTTTTAGGTAAAAAAAGGGGAAGATCATTATGGGAGATATTGAAGATCTTTCACCACGTTTAGAAGATTACGTTCCGAGTTTCCAAAGACACTAAACTATTACAATCCTTGTGTGTGTGTTTTTGTTATGTACTAAGTATTCCGCAAAAGTAATGTAACGTCCATGTACGATAAGCTTCGGGTCATTACAGTTTGATACGTTAACCTTGAATACAGTCAATACAAATTGGGCAGTGGTCAGAACAGTTGAGCGTCATGTGGCCAATGTGGAACATGCTGAAGAGATTTATCCACTATGTAGATCCCAGAAATCTTTCAAGTCGCTCAGTGAAGCGTGTGTCATTCGTTTTACCTTGGAAACCTGTGAAGGGATTACCTGTGTATCCCAAATTGGCCAGGTCCGCCCTAGTGACCGAATCCTTGAAATTTTCCATCGATGCAGTGTGTCATACATTTCCGCCTCTTTTTTCTTTATGGAACATAATATCATTGAAGTCTCCACCAAATAGAATAGGGCTTGGAAGCTCCTGATGAAGTTTGTAGAGGAGATCCCACAATTTCCCCTTTTCATTATGGTCCGACCAGCCATAGAATCCCACAAAGGTCCATGGCAGGGTGTGGTCCTCTTGAACAGTCACAGCCACATGGTGCGAGGAGAAAGACAAGATCCTGATGTTGAGATGATCCTTCCATAAGAGACAGAGTCCCCCAGAGTGGGCTTTTCTAGAGACCAGGAGATAGCCTTGGAATCTGCATTTCTGAGCAATGTTAGTCATGTCCTTGTTTTCCAAAATGGTTTTGGATAGGAAAACCATATTAGGGCAACTTTGGGTGAAATTGTGCTGGATCATGGGAATCATTCGTGGGTCTCCAATCCCATGACAGTTCCAGCATAGGAAAATCATTGATCTAGGCGGGGTTGGGGCTCACTCACCTCCGCCTTTGATTTCTCGAAACCTATTATTCCACTCGTCATTTTTCCTCTCTTTGGGGAGTTCCCCATTGACTGGCATGTTTCAACTTTTCTTTTCCGATCCCAAGGTTTAGGGCCCCCATTTTACCAACACTTACTTCACGTTGCACCCTTTTCCGGGTTTAACAGGTGATTGGGCCTGGTGGTGAAGTTCCAGACTTTCTATCTTTATTTTGTGTTAGGATGTCAACCATGTTCATTTCTGGGTCAGGGTCGGGAACTGGTGGTTCAGCTTGCATATGCATTGACATTGTGCTTTATTCTACAGGAACTTTTGGTATGTTCTCCGGCTCAATTAGTGTTGAGGTTGTGTCCTTCAGGGGGGGTGTATACATGATGTTAGTCCTCTGATTGGTTGGGCTCTCATTAGGGAACTCTGGTGGTCCAATCCTAATGATCGTTCCCTGTTCGGTTCCCGCCTGACTTGTGTGGGCCACCTTGAGTCGTTCACGATCCTTTTGTTTTTCCACCTTAGGAATGAAGGCATATCTGGTCATTTTGGCCCAGATCCATCATCCAAAATGAAGAATTATATTACCTGCTCCCTCCCCTGGCTTTGAGCCACACACTCATTCCAGTTGGCCGAGATGTCCACAGAAGAAGCAGAAAATTAGGAGTTTCATGAATTCGAATGAGATCCAGTTGTCTGCATCATCGATTTTCAAAAACATTCCCCCCATGAGCGGATCCTACACTTCAATTCCAGCTCTAATCTGAACCTCGAGTCCCCATTGGATAGGGTACGAGAAGTCTCATTCAATGAATTGGCCGATGTTGTCCCCAATTTCTCTCATAACACATTTTGCTCTTACGTGAAGGGGAATTCCTTTAATATATATCCAGAAAGGGGATCGAGTTAGCTTAATGTTCTGGATGTCATCCCCCCACTAAATTCTTCCATGAGGAGGAGTTTATTATAAAAGGACCACGGTCGGCCACTAAGAATTTTATCTCTATCTCTTTTATCGAAGAACTCGAAGACAATGCGAATGTTCCCCGCTTCACGGATGGCCACACCCGCTTCCAATTTCCAAAGGTTATATAGAGTGTATTTAAGTGGCCCATGGCTGATTGTATTATTTTCCACAAACATTCCAACCAACAGCAGTGACATGCATTTTTCTAATAGTGTATCTTCGTTTATTCTAGCCTCAATAGTCACTTTCTCTTTATCTGTCAAGGACATCCTCTTCCAAAGGTTCACAATATCTGCCTCCATTGTTCAGTGTATGTGGGATAAGAAAGTGCTTCGGATAGGCCCGGTTATCCGCCCCTCTTGGGTCGGCACGCGAATTTCTGCTACCCTAAAAAACCAGGCCCCACACCCCACTCTACAGCCCCATTCAGAAATGAGGCAGCGTGTGCAAGGCCTTGGAAAAGAAGAGGCTCCACAGAGAGGACTCCTCAACCCCCTAACACACAACCACACCCCAAGCATAAGAGTCTTTGCCGAGTGGCTCACCACGGCGGAATCTAACGAGCTCCCTTCGCAAGAATGTCAACCCAAATCGAATGAATCACCTTGTTCCTAGATCCTCCATGAGCTCAGCTTAATTCACACCATTCTCCAAGAATTTCGACCACAATCTGCATCAATATAGAAAAACCAAATAGTGAAAAACACAATACACCAAAAGAAGTCTCAGGACCGGAAACCCCTTCGCAGACGATGACCCTTTCACGGCCACTCAAATTTAAAAACCATCGCAAAAGGTGTTCAAGAATCAAACCACACCACAATGGAATTTTTCAATCCACCCTGAGGTCACCACCATCTTACCCCATCATCGCGGATCAATCCCCTGCACAAGGGCTTCGCAGCGGCCACATCGCGAACATTCAACATGGTCGATCTTCGCGGAATGGGGCTTCAGAAAATAGCCACTTCGCGGTGGAAATTCGAAGCAATGTGGGAATGGCTTCCGCCCACTAGGCATTTCAAACTTCACAATGCTACAAGTCAACTCAGTTCAATAACCCCATGGTAGGGAGTCGTGATGGCCTCTTCTGTTCACATTGTGTGGTGACTCAATCGCGGAAGGTTCTTCACGGAGAAATCCACTTCGCGGTGGAAGCATCACAGAATGAGAACACATCAAACCACGCACCAGACCACGCCTTTCAACACGGAAGAAGGAATCTGGGATCAAAGCGCCAAATGGCGAAGAAGACCACGAAATAGGATAGATATTCGAGATTCAGTGCTTTTCAGATCTGAGTGCGGAGGTGGATGTGCGACTTGGGTTTGGTTTTCCTCGAAATCTGATGTTTGTTTTGTGGAAAAATCTCTCGGATCTGATGTTCAGGTGATGTTTGAGGTTTTGAGATCTGTAATCGCCCACCCTCTCCAGATCTGGCACTGACGATAAATGACGGTGAAGAATGGAGCCTCAATGCTTTGGGGGGCTGGATCTGCGCCTGTAGGTGACTTCGAGCAGATGAAGAAGGATCCCAATTTCTTCGTGGAGGGTTGAGGGCTAGTACCGAGTGGAGGAGACAGAACACTGTCTCCGAGGAATAGGAAAGCCACTCATGATATGTGTGGATTACCACCACCCTAAAGTATTTTTTTTAGATCACCATCATACATTTATTGTTCAATGAAGTAATTTAGTGAATAAAAGTTATATTTATGACATTGTTAAGATAATTCATTGTTAAAATAGGAATTATATTTTTCATATTATGACTAAGTGACCATTGAAAATTTAACGGCCTAAAATGATCCTACTAAGTGGAAAAATTGTTTATTCATTGCAAATGACAACATGATTAATACCACGCATCATGGATCACAAATAATAAAAATAAAATTTATACACCTAAATACTACATACAATAGTGGGAAGAGAGGTTCAAACCAAATGAAAGAAATATTTTTTACTTAGTTATCTAATAAAAACTAAACATTAAAACACGCAAAAAAATAACACAACTATAGAAGGTGGTGATAGAGAAAATTGAGTGAAATTAAGTGTGAATGGAAGTGAAAGATAAAGGGTGAGTGTAAGTAAGAAGTACAAACAATAAGAAAACATATGGAAATACAAAAAAATTATGAGAAAAGTGAATTCCACTGGCTAGTTTCGATACTTCTTTCCCATGTTCACACACTAAGGTTTAAGTAAGTGGAACTGACTCAAGGTATTGACCAGATTTGTCATATGGCCATTTTGTGACGAAATTACCTTTACAATCCTTCATCTATAAAAATCATTCCTTCACATGGTGATAAAATTCAGATGTCACTTGGCCTAAATAATCATTTGAGATTGCTATGTATCTCTCATTTGATCATGATTCATTTTTAAATGAAATCCTCGAATTGGGAAGTTATTTGATTATTATTCAAGAATGATCAGTTTTCATATTGTCTTAATGTTCTGAAAAATAGAACTACCTAGAAAAAATCGAGAGAGAGAGAGACTACCCATTAAAGGATGAAATTTATGAACTAGACTAAGCAGATCTAACAAGCCCAACCTATTTTTCCCCCAAAATAGATTAGTAGGAAAAATGGTTGAGTTCAATGAAATGATAAAATGAAAATAAATGAACTACATACTAAAGTAAGACGATGAAAAATAGAGCACAAGAGGAATAAATTTTTCATCTCCCAACTTGATCTCTCTAAAACTTGAATTATATGAACTATTTCATGATGGTGGATGATATAATTTGATAGTTTTTATTGGATCTCCTCCACTTGGTATCTAGAAGAAAAATTGTGATCTTATTCCCTAATGAATGAAATATTCTCCATGGAAGGGGTGAAGCCTATAGTGGATGGATGGTCGATGGATGGATCCAGATGGATGCTGGAAAAACAAAGTCATATATAGTGAATGATGTATGGAATTTCCCTCTATAAATTCAATGTTCTATTCATTACCACTACCCCCAAAATAGAATACTCTATAATCTTGTCCAAATATTCCTCAGCCTCCACATTGGGATTTCATGATGTAATCCCCTCCTCAACCTTCACTGAAGCATGACCTCATAACTAACTCAAAAAATGTGTTCAACAACCCTCCCCCATAAATAAGAAAACAACTATGTTCAATTGAGCTAAAAAGAAATGAATATGCAGCTATAAATTGAAATAAATGTTTAGAATAAATAAAAAGAGAAATTAAATTATATAATTAATTTATAATACATTATAAAATAAATAAATAAGTATGAAATTAATTCCAAATTCAAAATATGATACATAAAAAATATATATAGAAGAAAATATATATATAAATAAAATAACTAAATAAAATATTTAATAAAATATTTAGACATAAAATAAATAAATGATTACTACATTATATATATACATGTATAATTAAGTGCAAGCTTAAGAATAATATATTTATATATTATATAAGTTTTACTATAAATATATATTATTATTGATAAAAATATATCATAAATATTATAATAATATATATGTTTTAAAAATTAAATTTATTTATATACTATTATAAATAAATGTACAAAATATTATATATATTTATTATATATTATTAATGATATACTCATTAAATTAATTATATAGATATATATGATTATAAGTAAAATGATAATTTAAATTTACTATTATTAACTACATATAATAATATATCAATTTAATATAATAATCTATACAAATTAATTATATTATATATTATAATAATGATAATTATGTTAATTTAATATATATTATTATATATATTTTATTATTTATATTATATATGATTATATTATATTAGATGATTTATATTATAAATATTTGTATTGTATTGTAATATAAAAATAGAATAAATTAAAACAAAGGAAATGAAAGTGGGGGTGGGGGTTGTATCCAGCGGTGAAAGATGGAAGGGGTGTTGCTGGTGAGATGTGAGAGAGTGTAACAGTGAGTGGGATTATGGTGAGATGGGTTTTGGCATGGTGAGTGGTGAATGGTGGAACCGTAAAGAAATAGAAGAAGTGTTGTAGAATGGTGCCATCATTGGGTGATGAAATAGTGAGACATGTTGTTGTGGAACTATTCTACTAATGTGGAAGGATCAGTAATAGTAACAAGAGACATTGGCATGGGAAAAATAGTGGGACAACACTAGTGGGGAATTGTGTCATTGTGAGACTTCTAATGGTGGCACTTCTTAATACCTAATGAAGACACCATAACACCTCAAAAACAAACCCAAAATACCAATAAATAAATAAATAAAAAATAAAAAAAACATTAAAAAAATTAAAATAGATATAATTAAAAATGAAATAAAAACGAAACAAAGTTATAAATAGAAAAAAATTAATTATGCATTATTCCAAATGAAGGGATAATTTGGATTAAAATTATAAACAAATTAATATTACAAATTTAAATATTTAACGTGACTTGCAATTATTAATTAAAAAATAATTTAACCAAGTAATTATTGAATTAATTATAGAAAATATTAATTAAATTAAATAATTAAATGTTAAAATATCAATTGAATTAAATTTTTAAAAATAATTTAATTATTTAATGACTAAAAACTAAAGTCAGTTATTTATTGACAATTTAAAATTAATGGATTAATTAATTTAATTTATTAATTAATAAAATAATTATTTTAATATTAAATAATTTGAAAACATGAAATAATGAAAAAAAAATAAAAAATATTACTTTTAAAAATAAATGGATAAAAAATAAAAACCAAATTCACAAGAATGATTTAATTTCATAATTATTTAAAATGAAAATTATGATCCTTTAAAAACATGATTTATACTAAAATTGATTATTCCACACAACAAGTATCCAAATTACAAAAATTATCAATTATTTACTAAAAAATATTTTAAAATAAAAAATCAATAGAAATAATTAAATGGTTGTGGAAATGATAGTTCAAACTGAGTAAAATCAAACTCCCCGACAATTAAGACTTTCTTGGTCCCCAATCAAATCCATGCCTTTTAGTTTAATATAGAATGATGATTCATGATTTTCAATTAAAAAAGTTCATAATTAATCATTAATACCAAAAGGATAAAGATTGACCAGTGGGTAAGGGTTTTCACATGTACAAAAAATTAGGTACTTCCTAGCTTCAAAATTTTACCAGAAGACTACAGTCTCACAAACTCATACATTGTCATGTTTTTTCACTCTTCCTTTATGTACTCATTAACTATCTTACTTAAATTTCCAAATAATGTTCTAATTCAAGGGGTGAGGATTGGTTAGACCAAGATGAACTAAAAACATAACCAAAGGAACCTCCCATTATAACCTTCTCCATGATTCTATAAATTAAAGTCCTTAATTTCATCAATTTATTAATTAAACTCAGTGAATTTTATCTAAGTCAATTGACCCATTCATTATTTTGGTTAAAAATTACCCTCAACATAATGAGTTCAATTTTAATAAGGTCACTTTATTTTTTTCCCAGCCATATTCCATGTGCAGATCACTATGCATATAACTTATTAAAAATGAAATTAGATTTATTTTTCACAATAAAGTACCTAGTGTTCCATGTCTCAGATATTCACTGAGGGATCCCATATGCGAATTTACTCCAATTAAAAAGGTCTTAACTAAAAAAAATTGAGTTTACTTCCTTAAGTGATTGTATATTTTTTATAAAAAATATGAGTCCCCTAGATTCCAATGGAAACTACTAGTTACCCTAATTCATGATCCCCATTCCACAAAACCTATCTGGTCACACTCCCATCCTCAATTTCTGAATATAAAGATCCATAAAACAATGAAAAATTCTACTCAACAATCATGCATGGTTAACAGTTTCTGATTAAGTGTCACTCTCAGCATCAAACAATAAGTTATCCATTAAATAGGATAAAATTGAATTACCCCTAAAACTCAAATAACCTTGATGGGAGGAAATAAGTATAAATAACATGAAATGAAATTTGAAAAAAATTGACCATTTTTTAAACAAACACAATCCACTATAAAAAGCATGTTCTAGAAGAAGGAATATGAAGTTACACTTGAATATGACCCCACTCCCCCTCACATAAAACTCAACATTGTCCCCATTGTAGAATTATAGTGTGGGAGATAGTATAGTTCATGATTTATTAACAATTAAATTAATTTAAAATGGATGTGAAGGATTATAAATGAGTATATACAAAAAAATTTCCCATAAAAAATATTGAAAATAAAAAAACATAGACAAACAAAGACTGAAGTACCCAACCCCACCAACCATGAACACCAACATGTATATTTATATTCCTAAATGTTCATTAATTAAATCATTATATTACAATAAAATATTTTGTCAGTATAGTTAAAATCATAGCATTATTAACAATATTTTCCATTAGCAACATCAATAATATAATAAAAATATTTGGTACATCATGTTTCAAAATGCAGTTCCATATACAATTTCAACAAAGAAGATTTTAGCAAGCTAACACCCATTAAAGAGAACAAAATCAATTTTCATATAAAATCAGGGGACTCCCCCACACTAATGATCATTAAGCAGATTTGTTAAAATTGAGAATAACAATAAAAGTGATCAAATTAAGAACAAAGCTTCCCTAAATCATTAGAGATTTAACAATAATTTCCATGGAAGGATCCACTTTTACAGAACTTAGTTGTTACTCTTCTTAATAAACCATCATGTTTAGAGAAATAAAAAAAGAATTAATAACATTATGTATAAGAAAAGTATACCAATGATTGAGTTTAAGATATGTAATCCATATGATTTCATATATTTCTACATTGGTTTTCTTTTACTGTGTTTCTAGAAGCCACAACACTCCTAAGTAGCTGAAAATAATGAGACACCATCAAGCAGTCAAGAGGAAAAACTGGAGAAAATGTAGTATTTGTTAACATTATTGAGGAACAAAAAATTGGAAAACAACTAAGAAACCATGGGTTATTTCCTGTGTAAAAATGATTTTATATTCATCAGTTAGACTAGAAATATATCATTCTTCCATAAGAGATATGTCACAGAAGCTCTTTGGCTTCCATTCTATGATGTGTTTTATTATCTTTCCATTGAACAATAAATGTTGATTCTCTTCTCCAAATAGCTCAACATATCCATTAATCATCACTCTATGAATAGTAAAGGGTCCTAAAAAATTGGTCATGATCATTACAGGAATCAATTTCAATCTAGTATTGAATTGCAGGACTTTCTAACCAACCATGAAATTCATGTTTTGAAAAGTTGTCTCATGACAATATTTTTTTTCATCTTAATAAATATCATCATTCTTATAAGACTCTCGTCTAATCTCCTCCGACTCACTCGGCTCTAACAGTCTCCTCTCACCAGTAATTTTAAAATCAATGTTATGTGTATTCAATAGCCAATAAGATTTATAATATCTATTAATAGGAAAAATATGTTTTTAATAATGATAATAATGTACAATTATATCCATATATGAGTATTATAAGAAGAAAAATATGCCCAAATGGCCTCATCCAACTTCACTAACCATTCCATCCAAGAGTTAGAAACTATTTTCTCTAAAATCATTTTGAGTTCTCTATTTGAAACTTTTGTCTACCAAATATGGGTGGAAAGTGGGGCTTGTATTTTTTAATCACCCATACATATCCATCAAACATTTTGAAATTATAATTCTATAATTGAGTCCCATTATGAGTGATGAATTCTACCAGCACACCAAACCTAAAAATAATATTTTTCCTTAATGTACTTGGATACACTAGCCACATAAATCTACTCAGAAGGAATATACCAGTTAGGGGATGCGGCAATAGGTGAGGTGGTAAAATTCTCCTCGAGTAAATAAAAGGAATCTAGACATTTCTCATATATGATAAAAGATGTTTCCTTAAATAGTAGGGGGCACATGGTTCTAGTATTCTTAGAAAAGCCCTTATGGAACCTCCTATTGAACTCATCATGACATAGAAAACTTCTAATTCCATTGACATTTTTAGGTGGTGGAATCTTTTGTATGACCTCAATATTTTCACCATCGACCTCCAGCCCCCTATTAGATAACTTGTGACCCATGACTATGCATTCAGTAGCAACGAATTGACAATTTTCCCAATTTGAGGAAAAGATGGTCTCTTGGAACCTTTCCAATACATGATCTAGATTTTCAATACACCTCTCAATGTTAATTTCCATAATAGAAAAATCATCCATGAACAATTCAATTATAATTTAAATCGTGTCAGAGAATGTTTCCATCATACACTTCTAAAAAGTGATAGGAGCTCCACACAAGAAAAAGTGCATCCACCAGTAGGCGAATGTCCCAAATCGATAAGTGAAGTTTTTTTTATTATTGGTCTTATGGTGAAATGGAAATATGATTGTAACCATAATAACCATCACGAAATCAAAAAAACTTTTCTTTCCAAACTCTCTAACATTCAGTCCATGAATGGCACAAGAAACTAGTCCTTTCATGTGGAAGAATTAAAATTTATATAGTCTATATAGACTCTCACTTTGTTCACTAAACAGGATTACATTTTCTAATTCTATTCATTTGTGACTACTGCCAGTCCTCACATTTTAGGTACCACCAAGGTAGGACTTGTTGAGGGGCTGTTTGAAATGGGAAAAATTATTTCAGCATCATGCAGCCTAATAATCTATTTTATAAAAAATTACTTTATGTTTGAATTTAGTCTTATTTTGGATTCCACTATATTCATACACATAGCTTCCATGTGAATTTTATGCATACAGAAGGCTAGACTTATCCCCTTGATGTCAGCAATCAACCAGCCAATGACAAACTTGTACTTTTTCAAAACACTATAAAGAATTTTCTGTTGTTTAACATCCAAATTCAATGAAATGATCATACTAAGGGTGGAATTATATCCTATGAAGGAATATTTGATATGGCTTTTGAGGGGTTTCAATTAATGGATGGGTGGTGTCTCACATGAGGAAAGACACCAGGGCTTAGTTGTCCTACAGTCATCATGCTACGCCTTGAAGAAGGTAGTAAAGAAGGCATCCTCCTCACCACTAGGACTTCTAGGAAAATTCCCATAAAATTTAGACTCCTAACTCTAGTTAAGAAGGTTTTCCCAATAAAACTCTTCTAGGTTATCCAAAAAAATATCCCTTAAACTCATCTATTTATTCACTCTCCCCACATGAACTGATCCCCATGCAAGTGTTTGTAGGGATTTATGGTTCACTATTGATATCATCTATAATCTTTAAGAATTCCTTTTACTCCTCCTCAAAACATTCCATAACAACTAAAATTTCATCTTTGAGAAATATTGGGTTGGTTGAATCTTTTATTTTCATGAATATAGTAAATTCATATTTCTATTTACCCAATTTTAAAATCAGCTTCCCCTTAGCCACATCTATCATAACTGCACCTGTTTTCTGGAATGGCCTACCAAGAATGATAGGGGCCTTCTGGTCACACAACAAATCAATGATGTGAAAGTTATTAGGTTAAACGATTTTAACTACTCCCACTAACAGATCATCAATGCTACTATCTAGAAGAGAAATTTACCTATTAGTAAGCAGTAACACAATAATGGCGGGAATGGGAACTCATAATAATTGGTGTTGAACAATTGATATGGGAATAAAATTAATGCTATCACTATGGTAACACATGTATTTAAACATAACACTGCTATGTTAAAACTTTTTAGGGGATGATAAATATTCTTGGGTTCTGAATCATAGGAGGTATACAATTTTGCAACACTGCACTACACACCTCTATCAAGCATTAGGTGGAAAATTATTCCAATGTATTTTTTTCTGAACATATTTTCTAGATTGATTTCAGTAATGATGGGATATGAATTAGAGCTTCCAGGAATGGAATATCAATATTCATATTTTTAACCCCTTTCATAAATTTCAACATTTTAGAATTGTGAGTTGGTTTCTTTATTCACTAATGAAATGGAACGATAGAGGAATAATTTCTCCCATTTTGAGAAATACAATAGTTTCTTGTTAAAGAGTTTCTTCCCTTTATTTTCATTGTATATAAAGCAATTTTATTTTGTTTTTTAGCTGGAATAGCAGGAACCAAGTGATTTTTAGTGATGTTATCTTGTTTTTTAGATTAACATTTCCAAATATGAGTTTTCATCCTTTTCTATTTTCTCATTTTTAGTGGTTTGGTGTTCTTTTGTAGTATATTAGGGAGTATTGAGACCACTTAAAGTAATGAATTCCATTGAATTCAACCTCAGATTTGATTCAATGGTGGTAGGCAGCCGAGCGTTATCTCTATTAATAGTATCCCTAGCCAACTACCCATTTTGAATTTCCTAGTTCATCATTATTCGATCCATTCAAAAATTATCATAATTGTTTTTATTCTTTTTTTATAAAACCTCCCTATACAAATATGGATGATTTATCTCACCACATATTTCAATTTGGATGACTCAGCCTTGGGTTGGGGTTGGGTATGGAACTACTACATAGGAGGCTGATGGAATCTGGGAGGGACAGCATGTCGAAGGACACCCTTCTCCCTCTTAGAATTCATTTTGTGGTTCTTATACCCTTAATTATAGGTGTTGGAAATTTTATATTATCTAGGATGATTTAAAGGATTATAAGTTAAAATGTTGGCACTCTCATGAAGCTGGGCTAGAGTATCAATGTTTGTACAACAGGTTTGAGAATGGCCATGCATGCCACCATGATTACACTACTCCAAAAACTGGTTATGGTTATTTTTGTTGATAAACCCAAAATCATGGGATTCATATTTATGGTAAAGATTGTGTTCATTAATTATGATGGTTCTTCTCTTATAACATTTATGGTAAGAGTATTGATCTAAGGTATTGAAAATTTCATTGAGCTCCACAACCGTCTTATCACAAAGTCCCCTCCAGAAGATGTATCCACCAATGATTTGTGGTATGTGGTGATACTATTATAGAAGTTGTCCATGTGGAATTGGGGTGTTCATTGATGGTTTTCACACTTCCTGTGAAAAAATATAAACCCTGCCCTGGATTCAAGAAAAAGTTCCCCTTCATCCTGAATGAAACCCATGATTTTGTTCCTAATTTCAGATGTCATAATTCTTGGATTGAATTTCATTGTTTAAGTGTTTTAGAAATGATCCCATATGACAAGGATTATTTCATATAGCTACTGAAACTATGAACTAGAATTTCCCTTTAGGTAAGATAAGGGATGCGCTCAGTTTAAACACCTCCTCTGTAACACCCCTATGTGGTAGCTACTGAAATATAATATTAACGGCCCTAATTATTATAAGAGGGTCTTTACTAGGAATTACATTTAATGTTGGAAGCTGGAAACACTTGTATTGATTAATTTCATAAATCATGGACCTAGGTGATATCCTAATACATGTAGGGTTTCTTAATATATAAGGTAGAAGGAATTATATTTGGTTGTGAATCACAACTATATCATTTCCAGATTAGTTCAGAATTTCATGTTATGTTATGTTTTGGTTTTCAACACCCATATCTTTTTCTTTATTGATTTTCTCTTTGTTATTTTTTAATTCTATCATATATCTCAGTATTTGAGGATTATTATGTTCCATGGAAATAAACATTGAACTTGTTACCATGAAGTAAGTGTTTTAGCATTAATTTTAAAATTTTAAATTTAGAGATTTTTTTATAGTTTTTTGGTTTTGGATGTCATTTTATTTTTTTATTCCTTTTTTAATATGTTTTTTCTTTTTTTATTAGATCGCATGTGTCCTCCTTAGAGATGGCCCAAAAATATTAACCTTATGAATCATTGATCATTAATGATAAAAATAAAATTTATTAACCTACTTTCAACCTAAAATAATAGAAATACAATTTCAAACTACAGGGAGGTCTGATGTTGTGTTTAGTGATATACTATAAAAACAAAAATAGACATAAACAACTAACACAACTGTAGATGGTTGTGATGGAAAAAAGTGAGTGAAATTATTTGTGAGAGGAATTGAAAGAGAAAGGGTGAGTATTAAGAAAAATCATAGAAAATATGAAAATAGGTGTCAAAAAACCAATATATTATAATGGGGGATGTCCATTAGCTGGTTTCGATACCATGTACTCTTATTCACACAATGAGGATTTAGTATGTGAAACTAAATCAAGGAATTGAACAGATTTTTCATATTTTTATTTAGTGACGGAATTACCATTACAGTCCTTAAACAGTTAAAATTATTCCATTGCATGGTGATAAAATTCCAATTTCATTGGACCCAAATTGACAGTTGAGATCAAGGTGTCTCTCTCATTTGAGCATAATTTATTTGTTAATGAAATCATCATATTGAAAACAGTTTTAATTATTATTCAAGAGAGATCAGTTTTCACTTAGTCTTTCTGTTCTGAGTAATATAACTGTCCAGCAAATAATGGGATAGAAAGACACTACCCAATAAAGGATGCATTACATGAACCAGAATAAGAATATATAACCAACTCATCTTATCCCCCCAAGAAGATTATCTAGACATAATATAATAATTCAATGCAATTTAAGAATAAAATTGATTAAATGAATTATAAATTGAGTTTCATAAAGATAGATCACAAGATGAATATAGTGTTTGTCTTACTACATGATCTCTAGAAAACTCCAATTCCTTACACTGTTGCTCGATGGTGGATGACATTATTTGATAAGTGAGATCGGATATCCCACCCTAGGAATATGGATTGAAAATGGTGATCTCATGCTTTGATTCCTAGAATCTACTCCCTGGTAGTGGGGAAGCATATTGTTGATGGATTGCCGATGGATGGATCTAGATGGATGCTGAAAAAACGAAGTTGTCGGGGATAATATGAATGATTGATAAAAGTACTATGTCCGTGCTAAGATCTGCTCATCACCACTACTCTCTAAATGGAGTACTCTAGTATCTCATCCATATATTCCATGACTTCTATGTAGGTATTTCATGATGACATCCCCTCCTCAATCTTCACTGATGTGTGTCCAATTAACTAACTCAAAAAATGTTCACTAGATCCACCCCCTAAAAATAGAAAACAACTATGTTAAAACAAGAAAAAAATTACAAACAATGTGTTATTATAAAATAAAATAAATAGTTATCATAAATAAAAAGATAAAATAAATTTAATAATTAATTTATATTAAGTAAATAAATAAATAAATAATGAATAAACTAATTAAAAATGTTAAATTTTCTACTTAAAATATGTACATAGACTAAAATAAAAATAAAAAATAATGGGACTAAACACAATATTTAATAAAATAATTATATATAAAATAATTAAAATATTACTATTTTAAATTAACTCAAGTATAATTAAATAAAAACTTCAGACTAATATATATATGTATATGTTATATGTTTTACATAAAAAATATATTATTACTGATATAAGTATATAATAACTATTATAATAATAAATATGTTATAACTGTTAAATTTAATTGGTTACTATTATTTAAATAATGTACAAATTATTTCATATATTAATTTTATATTGTTAATTTTATACTAATAATATTAATTATATAAATATATTTTATTATAACTAAAATACTAACTAAAATTAACTGTTTCTAATTATATTAAAAAAGTATATTAATTTAATATACTAATCTATAAAAACTATTTACATTAATTATTACTATAATATTAATTACATTAATATTAAATATGTTTTTATTTAATTTTTATTAGTTATATAAAATAGCATTAAACTATACTATATGTTTTATTTTATATATATAGGTATTGTATTATATAATACAAATAGAATAAATAAATAAAAGAAAATAATTATAGGGGGTTGTGCATTGCGGTAAAGGAGGGAAGGAGTGTAAGTGTTGAGATAGGAGAGGGCGCAACAGTTAGTGGGGTTGAGATGAGATGGGGTGTGGCATCATGACTTGTGAATGATGGAACTGTAAAGGAACAAAATAATTGGTGTGGAACTGTTTCATAATTGGGTGATGAAATAGTGAGACATGTTTTTGTTGCACCATTCAGAAGATGCTTATGGAGCGGTGATGGTAGCATGAAATGTTGGAAAGGGAAAATAGTGGTACAATAACAGAGGGGAATATTGGCACTGTGAGATATCTAATGGTGGAACAATTCAGCATCTAATTGTGGAACCATAACACTACCAAAACAAACAACAAACACTGATAAATAAAGAAATAAATAATTTAATAAAACCAAAAAAAATAGATTAATAAAATAATCATTTAAATTATATACCAATGAAAACTACATAAAAAAGAAACAATGTTAAAAATAGAACAAATTTAATAATGTATTATTCAAAAGTAAGGGTTAATTTTGATAAGAAAAAATTAATTTAGAACAAATTAAAATATTTATAATCACATCGTTAAATAAATTAGCCAACTAATTAAATAATTAAATATAGAAAGAATTAATTAAATTTATGAATTAAATGTAAAAATATAAATTAACATAAATCATTAAAACAAAATTATTTATTTAATGAATAATAATTTAAGAGGGTTATTTATTTACAAATTAAAATTAAATTATTAAGGAAATAAAATTAATTAATTAATAAACTATTTATTTTAAAATTAAATTATATGAGAACATGAATTAATGAAAAGAATAAAAAAAATTACTTTAAAGATAAAGGGAGAAAAATAAAATCCAAATTCACAAGAATTATTTTATTATAGTACTATTTAAAATGACAATAATTCCCATTAAAACACAATATTTATACTAAAATTAATTATTCTACACATTAATGAACAAAATCAAAACAACTATCAATTATTTAATAATAAATAGCATTTTAAAATTAAAAATTCAATAATAATAGTATAAACTACGTGGAAAATAGAGTAAAAACTGAGTCACATCACATGTTATCTTAAATTATTCATATGACACTTATGTACTCTAATATTACTTTTTTATAAAATATAAATAATATAATTATATATATAGCAAAAAAATTTAAAATAAAATGATAATAATTCCCCACCATTGGTTATATTATCATTTTGGATGGGTGGGATTAACCACATACATGAACAATGCTATAAAGTTTTTATCAGGTATTGTTATAGAAAGTTAATTATTAGTATTAGATGATTATAATTAGTAAATAATATTTTATTATTGGTTATACTATATTAATATTAAAATTTCATGGAAAATTATGATACCTCGTTTCATTAGTTAATAATTACCCAAATATCTTTATCACTAATTTCAGCATCACATATCATTTATAAAAAAATCATTGATTGAAATAATAAAATTATAAATAATTATGGAACATATATTATAGTACCATATATATCCTAGTAATAATGAACAACCTATAAATAATAGTAAACAAGATGAACATTATGGAACATGCATGAATCCATCAATGTTATTAACATATTATGATTAAAATATACATTAACTAACTAATAAATGTCTAATAAATGATTGAAATTTAATAGAAGAAAAATTAAGAGATGTTAATATTGTTATGAAATATATTATTAATAATTTTAATATTATTATACCTGAGGATGTGGAGATTCTGTTGAAGCTAATAGTAATTGAAAGGGTTTTTAAATAACACAATTTTATTTAATTTAGTTTTTCTCATTCTTCATGAAATTATTATTATAATTTAAAACCATTATACCAAATTATATATTTATACTCCACATAAATCCATGATATATTGTGATTACATTTCATTCTCATGATCTAATTTTTTAGGGATTAATAAATTTCTATTCTATGATGGATTTGTTTCTTCATAAAAATATGAAAATATTAAGAATAGATTGCATTATTTATAAAAGATATTTTAATTTAATGTCAATAATATTTCATTCAAAAAAAATTTCTTATAGTATTTTTAAATTGAAATATCTAATAGCTCGTGTGATCATCACAATTCTTTTTATATATTTTCAAAAGAAATTTTTATGATATGTTTTATGATGTTCATTTTAATAATGGTATTTTTAAAATGATGAAATGGTTTTACTTTAAATATACTATATTTTTTATTTCACTACATATTTTATTTTGATAATTTTGTTATTTTTAAATCACTATTTAATTAAATATTTTTTAATAATGATTTAGAATGTATTCATATCGTATTCTCAAAAAATTTATTTTCAAAAGATAATCTTCACCAAACCACTTTATGATGTTATTAAGACATGTCTCTTAATGACACTTTTAGGTTTTTAATTTGAAACACACAATTTAAATTGATTTTGGATTATGATGATGAAACCACCACATAATGTGATCATATTTTTATATTAGTTCTATAGTTCCTTATAATTCTAAAATTCCATTTTATGCCACATTTATATGTTATGCTTCATTTCTATGATATATGACTATATTAAAATCTATAGGCGTTGAATATTGTTTAAATATTTTTCATTCATATTCCATTGTATACGTTTAATCATTTGAGGTATGATTTCCATTGATTATATCATATTGGAAAATCCCATTATTAAAATATTTTTAATCAGATATTTCTCCCATTATAATTTTTTTATATGTTCAAAATGTTTATGCTTTTTATGAATTTCCAACTCTTTTTCACATATTATTCATTTCTACTCACCCCTTCTTACATTTCTTGTTTCCCCAAATAATTATTTTTATTAATATTTGTATATGGAATTTTTATGTAGAAACATTATTAGATATGGTGAAGAAATTATAGAAAATAACAAAAATATAAAGATAATCTCTAAATATGCTTATCCATTTGGTTTCTTATTATGGGATTTTTGTGATATATAAATTTTAATTAAAGTGAAATATATTGATTATTATCATTCTTTGCATCCCTTGGTATCAAAGACTATTTAAAAAATATGTTTTTAGCACCAATATTAGGATTTTTAGTTTTAGGCATCTTTAGAATGATAAATATGGTCATCCAGCAAGGTTTAAACACCAATGATACCATATCCTATCATATTACCAATTTTTAGGATGAATCAAAAAGGTCTAATCATGCTCAATCCCTACATTAACATTTTTTAGGTACCTTTCACATAGTAGTCCATTTTAAATAACTTTAATCATCTTTGAATAAGTAACAAACAATTGAAATTATATGGTACATCAATTGGTTATGGATGTATAACCTTAAAAGGAACCATATGGTCTATTTCACATGACCTTCAAAGGTATTACATATCCTATTAGGGTGAATAGAATTACAAGGGTTCTGATTCCCTTCATAGGGATATGTAAGAAACAATTATTGTGATACTAGTCTTAGTATCACAATATCCACGACCATCTTAAATATAAATAAAATAAAAAGTACACAAAAATATGAATTTAGATCATAAAATAATTAGAAAAATAGAAAATTTTATATGAAATCTGGTATATAAAAATTTTCGCATCTTTACTTGTCTTGATCAAATATGAGCAACATGGATAACTATTTAAATGATTAGATTTGTAAAGTATAAAAAATATATCTTAAATAAATAAGAGATTAATATAGTATTAAATAGTTCCTCCTATTGTGTGGAGTGGTAAAAAACTACCATCCTATTTACCCATGTGGATTCCAAGGCACCACTAGTGATGTATTTCTGACCTCTGGCCACTTGGAAGGTGTTTTTTTACTCACAATTATCAAGATCAAAGATGTATTAAAATTTTCACCAATAATATAATGGTGAACCTAATGTCAATTCATTAACATTGATTGTGATATGTTGAACATGATTATACTTTTTATCCTACATTGTTGGTTTTGTTTTTTTATTACCTTCTAAATACTTGATGACTCCATTCACTATAAATGGAAGAAAAAAATGCACCAATTAATTCTCAACTCATTAGAGAATCACGTAATATCCACATGTTAAATCAATCTACTTTACACAACTAACCAATTAAATCAAAATACTACTCAACTAGCACAATGTCTATAGCCCCATGAACTCGATGTACATTGTAACCAACACAAAATATCTGTTTCTAGTGGGTGAATGATCTCCATCATGAATACTATCTTAATATATTAATCCTATCATAGAAAACAATTCACAAAAGGTTTCTAGTAACAAAGCCTCAAGTAACACCCTACCAATGAATGGATACATTTTTTAATGGCCTGAAGGTTTTATTTATTTATTTTTGGATAATCACTCCTTTAAAATATGAAGGGGAATAATTAAATGACATGTAGGACCAAGGAAAAAGGAACAACCTTTACCCAATACATGACCTTAAAGACCCATGTTTTGACACACTAGAAATATCACCTCCCCAATATCATCATCTTGAAGGGACCTAGATTCCCACCTCGCATTGATGATCATACAGAATTGCCTCATGCAATGTTTCACGGTGCCTGGTCCCGATGGTAGTTGAAGAAACCTTTCATTCATCTAATCTGGTTAGCTCTGCTATAGTTATTCCTATTTGTTTCACAAAATCCTCATCTGGACCTGCTCCAATGTGGTATGTCTTTTCATGAACATTTTTTTACCCTAATTCTCTATGACCCGAAATATTAGTGTCCCTATGGTCCATATAATCTGAATTCCATGTGTCCCGAAGCCATTTGGCGGGTAGAAGGACCTGAGACACATGGGCCCAAATCGGTGACCTAAAGGCCCAAATCAGATGAATAGTTCTTGATGAAACAATATCAAACAATACCTACTATAATATTTGGTACAATAACCCAAAAATTTAATGATCCAAGATATGATCATGGGTATCTTGGATTTCAAGAAGGATCCTTCTACCACTCGGGTATAGGCTTTATTTCTAATGAGTGGATATTATGAAAAATGTTTCCCTTGATTCTAAATCCATTTTATTTGGGAGATTATCCATAGATTATAAAAACACATACTTACCTTACATAATAGAGGTACAAAAGTAAATCAACCTTCTTAGGGATGTTACCGATGAGTTTCTTATTTGGGTTCTGATTACTCATAATCAATATCAATGATTAGTGCCCCTAATTATACAAAAATACACAAAGGGTCTTACTTAGGAATACTTGGGAACCCGATATTATAGCCCACAAGGGGAAACCTACATATGAAACACAAGATAAAGTAGACATACATATTACTTACAACATCTTTCAGACCTATCTACATATCGCAAGATTTTCCCAGAGATAATCCCAAATCACAATTAGTAAAAGGCTATATACATTTAATTTCAATCGTTGACGACTAAAAAAATCCCGGGGAAACCCTAGATCAAATGGATAGGGGAATTTATTCCCCAAATATAATTTATATTTTTCTATTAAAGAAGGAAATACACATATTTTATAAATAAAATCTTAAATTGAATCTTATTTCATAATATACATTTTACCTTAGTGAACAATATTAATTTTTACCGTAAGTGTTAAAGTAAAACATGATACAATTGAAGACGAAAGGGGTATAGCGACATTCAAAACCAACCCAACACCTAGAAATGGTGATTATATCTCATTGTAATAGTAAAATTATTAGTTTATGAATAGAAATTAAGAAATTAAGAATTTTAATACTATGTTTCTTTTTGGAATTATACCCACTATGTATGATACTTATGTTGAAGTGATTATTTATTTTTCTAAAATTCCCACTGATAGAGAATAATTTGATGATAATTTACGAAGGTCACATGAGGAAAACTCTATTAGTAGTATCCCAAGAATCCCTAGACACACTTAATATACATATTTGTTCTCTAAAAGGCCAATGGGTACTAGAACTACTTGACATGAATCTGTATCCTATGTGGGTGGACTTTACTCCTCCACTACCCATCTTCATGAAAACTAATTCTATGAAATTTGATAAAATGTGGATTTTATAGTTGTATATAACCCATTTTCATTGGTGTTTCGAAATGATTAGTAGCCCAATGGAACGTGTATATTCAAATAAGAGATTGATATTGTTAAATTTGAAATGTATCGTATTTTCCTGGTATAATAACCTAGAATATCAGACTATTTCATGGTAGAATGATATTAATTAATAATTAAATTTACAATATTTCATTAAAATGAGTTGAACATCGATAATTTTACCCTCCAATTGAAATAATAATTTGAATGTTAGAGTTTCATATTTCATTAAGTGATAGTAGTGTGTGACATATTACCTTAAAGTAGATTTTTTTGGATATATTACTGGAGATCAATTTAAAGAACATAATGATTGAGTTTTCAAATATTCTCACCATTGGATGTATCCATGTGGTTTCTTAATTATCTGATAAAATCATAATGCATAAAAAATTCTATTCTAATTTCTATGGAAAGATGTCATCAAGACCTACCATCACTATTACACGTAATCCGTAACCGTCAATTCCATACTAGAGGTTCACATGACCTCACACATGCCTCTATATAAACAATATACTACCATCTAGCTACAATGGTATAATTAAATTATTGGAGAAATTATACCCTCAGTAAAAATTCATATAAAATATAAATAGTTATAATATTAATTAATATAATAATCATAGAATCATATAGAAACTATAAAATCAGAAGGGTATACATTTAAAATTATAAATAAAGGGCACTCAAAGTGGCAATCCAAATAATAAAATAAAGGGGTGATAGACAAGTAAATAAAATATTGGGATCCAAAGGTAATCCCTTTCATTATACTATCCCAATACTCATCTAGTAATCCATCCAAAAAAATGGATCTTTACCTTAACTAGATTTATGGTCATGAAAGCTACATGTGTAATGAAATTTATGATTTGGGTGTGAGTACCGAAATTGGAAGGACACCACCAATGTGTCCTTAACCCATGTGATCACCTAAATAATTGTATAAAATAAATAAATAACAGTTACATAATCAATAAATGAATCCAATATCGAGAACCATTTTTATATCAAAGATGCAAAAAGTCCGACTGTACCCACTTCAGATCCATGGAAGAATGAATGTCGAGATATCAGGACTAATTGAGTACCATCCACGATGATGAAATAATATTTATAATTACTGTGTAATTGAACTAATAAATATCCACTAGAAATTACGTGTGTATTTTTTTGTAATATTCTATTAATAGTGTGATTATGGTACACTACAACCAGTAGGCATTGAGTAACTTGTTTGATGGAATCATCTATGCATCGAGTGCGTCATAAGTATCCACGAGGCATTTTCATATCCAGAACATGTGATTATTTTATTGGTCACCAATATCATAATATGTTCACACTTCTCTATATTTAATATAAATGTCATGATGGTACACATTCCTTGTGCTATAAGAACAATACATGAAGATATTTACATAAATTGGTATAATACAAAAGAAAACAGATCATTCCATCCTAATTAAGGTAGCATGATACAAAACAAGTGATAAAATCAAATAAGAATAAAAATGATATGAATGTACTAATGAAATAAATATTTTTTTTATTGTTCTCATAGTCAATAAACACACACCCACACACCCACATGTGATAACAATTAATAATCATGATCCAGTATTCTAACCAAAGGTTCAAATAATGTTATGATGTGTATAAAAGATCCCTAAAATTTATGTAAATTCATTCCTCATTTCATTAGAAATGAACTTCAAGGATCATCAAAAAAATGTATAATGATTCATGATCACATACTCTTCAGATAAAAGATATCACATACTCTTCAGATAAAAGATATCACAACAGATTCCTACAACCATGTAAATTTATTTTATTTTCAAAAGGAATAAAATATCACATAAGATAATTGTTTCACTCACCTATAAAATATTATAATTATCGATATTATCCAAAATATTTGATGTAAATTATTTATTAATGAATAATAATAAAACTATTTCAGATTGTACTATATCTCTCTCTATTAATATGCATGTGATAATATATTATTATTATTCTTTGATATTCCTAGAAAAATGCACATTCACCTTTATTTGATAATTTAAATATTATAATCATTCAATATTTTTTATTAAATTTATCCAAATGGTTTATATAATGATTAAATAATAACTAAGTTGAAATAAAAAGAATAAATTCAAATCTATAATGATATATCTTAAAAACTATAACAATTAATGGAGGAGGAGAAGGGTTTGGCCCTTCTTGGAAGAAGAGAAATATTTTATCAAGTTGACTCCACTAATTTGTCAAATTTTAATTTCAAGACTTATTAATCATAAAGTAATAAATAAATATGAAGGATTCATGGATTTTAATATTTAGGAAGATAAAACCACAAACAGTTTTTTATAATAAGAACATATATTAAATATCATTTTTAATTTGTGTTTTAAGTAGAATAATGTTTTATTTTAAAGAAAAATAAGATTCATTCTCCATTAATGAGTCATGGATTCAATTATAATTATTTTTGGAATATAAAATAGTTAAGTACATTTTAAGTTGTTTTGATGATTAATTGGAGGAGAGGGGTAAAAAATTGGGTAAAACATTACCCATATATATAGAGTATGAACATCATAAAGGTAAAATTCTTTTACCATTATGTAGTAGGTTATCTATAGATGGAATATGTAAAAACCCCCTTATATTTAAATTGATTTGTAAATACCCTTATAAAACATTGGATATGGTTATGTGACATCATTCTTATCCTAATGAAACACCCCTATGTGAGATAGTATCCTTGCCCAATTATCCTTATGCAAGATGATACAATATTGAATGATATGGGATACACTTATACCAACCCATAAACATATAGAAACACAACAACACAAAATGAAACTCTTAAAACATCCATATTTACTTTAAAGAAGGTTCATATAATCTTACACAAACAATGGTAAAAATATGGTCCCTTTACTCAACCCATTCGACAATTACAATCCCAATAAGTACCCTTACACAACATATGAATTCAACTATACACCTATGATATTCCTTGGGTATCTTCCATACAATATTGAATGTAATGAAATGTGGGTTTTAACCGTACAAGATGCATGTATGAAGGATTTTACCCGGATACAACATTTCTAGCACAATGATTAATGTTATGAATTTCCATAAAAATCATGTATAATGTCGAATTACTTTGGAAATTATATTATGAAATAGATGAATGTAAAATAAAAAATGGTCCTTAATAATATTAAAATGTAAGAATAATATAACCCCACATCTAAAAACATCTCATCATTGAGATGTATCACAATCTATTTTTTTAAACTAATTCAATACACTGATCTAAAACATTAGACACACAGTCCCACAACTCCTCTGAGATCAATCAACACTACCAATAAATATAGAAAAGTTCTACAATCTACCATAATTGGATTTATTTAATATACTATATAATCTGCTCTATATGATTCTCATTCGATGCATCTGCATCCAACTAAACATACTCATAGTCGATGGCATGTGAAATATCAAACATACACGACTGGATTTATGAAACATGTAACATGTCATGAATACCTCATTATTGATAAATATATCCTAATAATAAAAAACTAAAAAACCATTTATTTTATCATAAATATGCTAAAACACTGGTATCCTAACTGGGGTGTAACACTTAATAATAACCTAATCCTCACAATTCGATCCATGTGCCCCTCTTATAACACTAAAACATGACATATTATTTCACTATGTGATGACTTAAATCTTATGAATTATTTTCACACTCTCATAAGACTCTTGAAACAAACTACACCTCACAATCACTGCCTCACCTAACTCATTACAATAAATTAGTGAATGGAAGGGCCTCATATAAGTAGCCTCATAAGCTGAAATATAAAATCACATCCTTGAAACATTTATCACATGAGAAATAAAAGAATGTTTTATTATAATCTCATTATCTTTATATGTCATGAAATCAATATCTTTGTATATCCTCTGGTATATATATCATCCACTAGGCCAATCATTCAATCCAATAACGACATGTTTTTCTCATACATTGCTAAATCCCATGGGGTTTCTATAATCCATATGAAAATATTTTTTTCAAAAAAAGCCTTTATTATATAAAATGCATATATGAACTCCATAATGGCTTATGATCTTATAGATATATATCTTTTATATATTTTCTATGGAGTGAGTCTCTTAGACTTTCAATAAATGTGAAATATTCATCCGCCGATCGAAAATTTCCAAGAATGTGTAATAAAAATGTCATGGTCTTTGTTAAAACCATCAATAATTATTTCATTATTTACTCGCAATTTTACCTTGGAACTATATGTTTTCAAAGAAACCACAATGATACTTTTTCTCATCCTTTATACTCTAACATGAAAGGTAACCGAAAATAAAATCTAGGAACATCTTTCTTTATATAAGGGCACAAAACTATCATATAATGTTTTGGTATATCTTTTTTAACAAAATATTTACAACCCATGAAAAGGTATATATTCCCTTCATAGTCAAGTCTCTTATAAAAGCTCAGAATAAAACTCTACCATGCATGTAGATTACATATAATTTCCTAAAAACACCCCAAAGAATCGGGTCTGCTTGAGCTTGATGATATAACATCAATGAAAATATAGTTCTAAATAATATCACACCGTTAACTAGTCTACTAGATCATATAAGGACAAAAGGAAGAAGAATACATTGATTTGTGATCCACATAACTACTCATCCTTCATCCATACGAAAATATCATCATGACCCAATACTCCATTGAAGGAATCTCACGAAACCCCTTCCTAAAAACTATTTTAAGGATAATATAATTTATAATAACATTTCCCTTACAATGTGTATAACCTATCTTGATGTGAAATTTATGTATATACTATACCATGTGCCCATATATCGTGTTCAAGCCTAACATTGTGAATATTAAATATATTCCCCAATGATTAATGTGGACAACAAACCTTTTATGGAAGAGATAAGGTTTCCCATACATCATAGAATAATGTTACACATACATTTCCATGTTAGGAGATGGATAATTCTACCCATTGGTTCAAATATTACATGACCTGTATGCTAGTTCCTTCTGACTATATATCAATAAATATCTACATAAAATTCCTGACATATCATTGTACATAAGATAACTGATTCCAAGCTCGCCAAGTATCAATTTTGGAGCTATAGTAATCCTCATCTAAATTTAATAAGAATAATATACACAAAGAAAAAAGATATGGACATACACTCCAATTTTGGATAGTATAGTCATATGGTCTGAAAAATGAGGGACATCGTGGATATTATTCAAGTATTATCATTATAATCATAGAAATATTCTAATCTCAAATAAATTATGGGGATTCTCCTATCTAATAAAAACTAAAAAAAATTCTATTTAATTGGATCTTCCTTTATTAGAGACCACAATAGTGATTAACCACACCTCTTGATTCTAGGAGTCACACTTAGATAGCTTACCATAATGAAAATATTCTCAAATAATTATTAGGAATATCTCGATATGTATAACATGATGCTTCAATGTAAGTGATTATATCATGATTTTATCGATAACAAACATGATGAACGAGTCCATTTGGGGAGAGATATTATTAACAAGATCCATGAACACTTATTTCTTGTTATTTATCCCAAATATTATCAACAAGTACACACACTATCTATGCCTACTCAGAACTGTAGTAATCAACATGTACTCATCATTAAATCACTACTGGTGAGAGGATGATAAAAGATACATCTTAGAAAACCTTTGTGATCCCCATAACTAATGAAGAAGTTCATTGATATTCGTTAATGGATAATAGTTTTTTTTTGACATCACATAGTTCATGTTTTGGTAATCAATGAGGATTCGTACAATACCATCCCCCTTCATGCATAATAATATCGGCAAATCTAACAATTAAGTATTGTACATGATAAATCTCTTTTTATATAAGTCTCCATCCAATACGTTTACATGTTTATGCTACAATAGAGCTATATAACTTATGTGTATCAAAATAGTCTTCCCACCTGTCATGATATCAATCTCAAATGCCAATTCATCTATCAGAAGTACCTCTTGTGATATCATTTCGAAAGAAGATTAAGAGAGACCTTTATTAGAGGAAATATATATGGGGCTATCACTGATCATTCAGAAAAACAATTGGCCACCATCTACATTATTATTATCCCCATTTAAAATAAATCTTGACCAACTATACTTGTTCCCAGTTCCCACCCTCCGATCATCATGAACATCTATTGTTTCAGTGATGTTCTAGACACATATCTCCAATAGTAATCAATGTGAGATCATAATTTCTCTAGATAGACCATGATAAGAATTTCATTGAAGGTCAACATCCATTGAATCCTAATTTCCCAAAGATGTACATCGATCGAGAAGACTATTAAAAACAATGGAAATCACCGGATATGGTTAACTGTTTTACCCAATGGTGTACTAAAAGAGACTCACATGAATAGTTAGGCATGTCTAATAAATATATAAATTAAGAAATAATTATCATTAATATAAATTAAATAAGTTGAAAAATTATATTAGATTAATGGAATACCTTGATTAGTAGATTTCCCCTAATTATAAATTGATAGAGTCTAATAAACTCCATAAAAATGTCCCACGTCATCTCATAGACCATTTTCTGAGTCACACGACCATTCTAATTCATAATCTGAGTTTTCTTCAAAGGAACTCAGTCAGATCATAAGATTGTGAATATAAAATTCCATTACCATTTATGGAATACTACCATCATAGATCTACGAAAAAAACTAATAGATATGACCCATTGTTCAACACTACTGGCACATAATATGAACTTTTGTGTAGGACCTATGATATAGTTCGATTTTCCAACAATTGAAGAACTGTGGGTCAACTGCTAAGTGATTTGATGAATCTAAAAACTACAATAGATGAATTCCATTTATCTACTACACATCCCTATCCTTTCTAATCCTTCTATTTCATAAGGAAATCATGGAATAATTAGGTATTCCACTCATATGAGTACTATACTGTTGAAAATATATAATTTCTTGACATTCCTCAATAATCCTCTTGATGGTCAATGCCTTATGTAACACCACAAATTATGATGCTAGATTGATTCTTAGAACCCAATGTCTAATGTCCAGAAAAATTTTGATCAAAAAATATCATTCATTATGAGTATTATTATCGTCCATAAGTGGTGTAATTATAATAATCTCAATAAAATGAGTGGAGCTAGAAAACACCATCATAGAACCCTTTAGTAACTATATGAAATTTTGTGCATATTTAATCATTAGTGTATTTGGAAGGATCTTTGTGAATAATATTTCCTTGATTTCCTCCATGGTGAGACCCTCATACAATATAGGGTATCTCCTAAAACCCCAAGAATTTTTATTGTTTCCCTAAAGTATAAATCGTCCAGCTCCACCATCATATTAGCTGGAATCAAATTGTGTTTAAAGAATCCCTCAATGATATACACCAATTTCTCATCTTTTAGTGGTACAATAGGGTCTCGAAAGGCTATAGTATACTATATATGAAAATCTATAGTATATTTTACCATGGATCTTAGTGAGAGAACTCTGAGATAGTACAATCCTACTTCATGAATCGCTATAGTTGGTGATGCAACATGTTTGGAAGCACCCCCATGATCTGATGGTAGTATAACCAGACATCTATGAAGTGATAAATACAATGAAAAGAAGGAAAATTGGTAACATAAATATATCCTAACTATTATTCAAGACATAATAAATGTTTCACCAAATTTCTACCCATAACTAAATGTACCACCCTCTTTTCACTGACAAAAGGGTCTTGTCCATGCACATTAGTGACAATCATCAAATATATACTAAAAAAGAACTACTTTTTCACTTCAAATAATGATGAAAAAAGATATAACACAATAGAAATATTACATATATATCACACAACAGATAAACTATCTCAAATAGATACCATAAATTATGGTATTTAATTAAAAGAATAATATTCAAAATAAAAAATCTATATATGTTGCGTTGGATCCTATGGACCTAATATTGGTGTATGAATGAACATGAAGCACATAAAAATTGTAATGAGAATCCCATCAATGGAAAAATAGAGTTCTATAACACATGTACTAGAATTGTTCCTGAAAAATAACCTACCATAGTCCCAAACATCAATATGCATTCTAACATGTTCTAGGTTAGTCTAAATAGAAAATTATAAACTATCCTCTGATAACATTTTGTGATACTGTGACCTATAAAGCTGGGTTCAATTGGGAGGGTCATATGACCTCATGCATGTATCCTAAAATACAATAGTCTATCAACAATCAGTTAGGATCTATGTCCTTTAATAGGTATTCTATAACCTCATTATCATATCATTATAAAATTAATAAAAAAACTAATAAAAACATATAATGTTTTGTGCATCATAAAGAAACATAATAATCAAATTTGTACACATTTAATTCTGGTTTTAAAAATCTTACAAAGCATAAATCCAAACCAATGTATATTATATAGATAAAAAAGAAATAAAAAAGGTGGTACCCTATAGCTTATCCCAAACTGATATACTCTCCTTGATCCTTTACTCAACCTTCCTCCATATGATCTTTATCCTTCACCAGATCCATAGTCCTGTAATATATAACTACAATGAAATTTCCTTGTAGGGTTTGAGTACAAGTCTCAATAAGATATCACCAGCATGTCTTTAATGCGTGTTCTCATATAAGTGAATGTATTATATAAATAAAAATAAATTAATATGTGACACAATAGTCTAAAATCATATAACCATGGGGGAACTACGAACCCATGATCTTTGACCATACATTGTTTGTCACTAGGGAAGAAGGAATGTGATGGCATGAAAAGTAATCAATAAGAATCCATGAGATCCGAAATCATGTTTCTCAGCATCGTGTGAATGTAGTACTCCGAATACACTGTGAAACTTTTGAGTCATTTTTTAAATATCCTCTAACAATCTAGTGATTGTGCAACTTGGAATCAAACATGAATTAAGTAAAATTGCCCACAAATTCTTCTAGGCATTGAGTTTATTAAAAGTCATCTATAAGGAATAAACCACTACTATAAATACGGCCATTATCAGCACTAGAAAAGTCGATTAACCGTGCTAAAAATAGAGCTGTTAATCGAGGAGAGGATAAAGGGGGTCCCTTTTATCAGCGCTCTAAAAATCACTAATAAAGGACTCTTTCATTAGTGCTAAAAAAATGCGGATAAAAGACCACTTTATCTGCGCTATTTTTAGCACTGATAGAAGGGTGTTTTTTGAGGGCTTTTAAAAAGAGGTGATAAAAGATAAAAAATAATATAAAAGAATTATATAATGCGGGGGTGGGGGATTTAAACAGCCCTTGAACCCTCCTTTATCAGGGCTAGACGGACCCCCCCCCCCCCACATACTCTCCAGCGTGATTCCCTTTCATAGGCATCCCCACATGCGCACACCCCTTTTCTTCCACCAGAACTCAAACCCGTGACCTCCCACCTTTCGCGGCAACACCTTTCCCACTAAGTCATTTCGTTTCTAATATATTATATATTTATTTATATAGTTATATAGTTATATTTACTCTTATATTATTATATATTCATATTAATATAAATATATTAATTCATATATAAGTATATATATATTCATTCCTATATTAATATATATTAATATATATTTACATATATATATTTTAGTTATAATTCTTTATCTATATATTTATTTGTATATTAGTATTTATTTATAAGATTAGTTTAAAATGCACTTATGAAATATTTTTTAGGTGTGTTTATAAATAAATACATACATATATACATACATATATGCAACATACACTCACAGACACACACACACACATAGACATATATATATTTACGAATAAATACATATATATGTGTATTTGAAAAGCCATATAATGATTAAACGACATTAAAATATAATCCAAAAACATGTTTCAACTCAATAATCAGTCAAATAGAAGAAAAAGAAATAATCTTCAATATGATATGTAGTAAAAGCCTAAAAGACATCTGGATCGGAAGTTATACTTGTTCGAATTTTAACAAATCGGTGTATCCTGAAAAAAACTCAATTTTGGAGGACTTAGGGGTCTTTTTTGGCCTCGAATAATGAGACAATGCTTTGCTTTAGTCAATAACTCATATATCTCACCACAGGCATGAATTTGATATGCTTTGGAGCTCAAACAGACACACAGATCAAATGTTATGGTAGTTTTAAGTTTGAGTTACATTTTCAATGTATTTTTGATCTTTTATTAATTTATTTTTGATTTTCTATGTCTTCAAATTGTTATTAAATTGTTTTTAATCAATAATAATTAGCAAATTATTAATTACTAATATTTTATAATATATTTTAAATCAATTTTCACTAAATTTCATATATATTAAATGTAATAGTCTATTTATACTTATCTAAAACAAATTTTAAAAATATATATAATATTTATAACAATATAAATATACTTATATTAAAATATTTTATTTTTCTTGTTTTTTTAATCATAAAACTTATCAATGGTGGAAAATAGAGCTGATAAATCCCCCCTTTATCAGTGCTAAAAATGCACTGGTAAAGGGTCTCTTTTAAAAGTGCTTTTTTTATAGCATTGTTAAAAGTGCACCTTTATCAGCTCCTTTTTAAGACAAGATAAATGCCCCCCTTTATCAGTGCTTTTATTAGTGCTGATAAAGGGGTAGCACGTCCCTTGACAATTTTTGTAGTAGCGAACATATCCCCACCCAATGTCTTAGTACATTATAAATATTTTATTATGTCATGCTCACTCCCCCTATTAATAAAAAATATGTCATGATAATCCTACTAACATGGGATCTATGAATAATATCTCCAAATCTACTCATAACATGGAACAATAGACATACATGAAAAAATAATCTTCAGTAATGTAGAAGCATACATTACATGTGATAGTTGAACGCGAATAAACAATTTATGAATGTACTCTTAGAATCATGTATCACAAAAGGATTTCATTAACTATTCACACACCCACATGTGATCATTATCGTGAAAAAAATATCATTTATGCTAACATAATTATAATATCATGGTAGAAGATGTAAAAAATATAACAAAAAAGGTATATAACTTCACCACCCTCTTGTTAATGATGGTGAAAATTGAATTTCATGAATCAACCATTTTGTAAGTCATGAACATGTTCTCATCAAATAAATGTGTTTACCAATAATTCCTAGAACTGAATATAATAATTTGATTCCCAAAATATTTAAATCAAGAAATTTAATAATGGTTTTAGTCTCTAAGATAATTTTATAATTATTAATTTATTCTCATCCTGGATCTAATAATTTGTTTATCATACAATAATAAAAAACGACATGTGATAATACTTTATCAATCTATAATAATATACATGTGTTAATAATTTATTATAATTATTTGATACTATTTGATAATAAATAATTTATAATTCAATAATATTTTAAATATTATTCTCCTTTAAAATTAATTTACTAAATTTCTTCAAAAGGATTCATTTACTATGAACCAAGAAATTAATAGAAAATAAATGAATCCAATCTAACCTCGAATTATCTATCTCTTGTGTAGCTCGGAAGAAAAGTGAATTTGGTTTTAGTATCTCTAAGAAGAATTGTAAGATTCTATTAGGGAGACTGTATTGATATTTCATAAGAAACATTATGGATAACTTTGTATCTATGGAATAACTAGTGATGAAGGAAACAAGGGTTTGGATATTTTTGATAGATAAAACCACATATATACGAGCTATGATATAAAACATAAAATACATATAATCAATTAAATTTTTATTTTAGAGAGTCAAACTACTAGAGTGTTTAATTTCATCATCAAATTTGAGTCATGACCATTAAACGAGTATAGAATTCAACTATAATGTCCTTTGGAATATAAAATAGTCAAATACAAATTATTGGGTTATTAAATAGAAGAAGAAGGGGGAAATACAAAAAATTAGGTAAACTTGTAACCCTTACGTATGTAGTATGTGTTGCGTAATGGTAAAATGATTTTATCATTACCTGACTAGTAACCCTTACACAAGTTGCGGAAACTCATCATTTCCATTAAAATGTAGTAGACATACCCATAAACAACCTTGGTTACACGTATGTGGTTTACATCATACCATTACACCACACCCATACACAAGTGAGTATACATACAAAAATACACGTACACAATATTGAACCCTTATGCTAGATGTGTGCTAACCATACACAACACCATTATGTAAGAAAATTCCATTATGAAAATACCCTTTTGGATGTCAGTACCCTTATACAACATCCAAATTACCATTAATTATGGTTTAAATCTCCTTACACAACCTATGATAAAACACTCTTACTCTTACACAACTCATATTACCCTTATGTAGTTCATGAAGTACGCATACACAACACATAAATTCGAGTATACCATTACATAGTTCCCCACATAGATCCCTCGACCTTATTAAATTTAGTTTACTATTGTTTTAATATATGAAATAAGATAAACATAACATTAAATAAATTTAATGTCTTACTAGTATTCATGAATTATATTTTATATATTTATTATAATATAATTTTTTAATATATTAAACAAAAATGAAACTATTTAATACATATTGAGATCATTTTATTATACTATTCTATTTTACCAAAAATATTAATTTCTAAATTTTTGAATACAAATACTATAAATTTAACATTATGTTTGAATTCATCATTTCAGAATTATATTGGGGTGAAATTTTTTGTATTTGTTTATGAAAAAAAATCACTTCAAAATGAATATGTGAAAATACTAATGATTTAAAAAAAAATTGTCTATTTAAATAATTTAAAAAGATACATTTATTTAAAATGGTTTCAAAGAAATATAATTTCAATTATATTAAATAAATTAATTAATTACATAGTGATCATTATATGAAATGAAATTTATATATGTACAATTTTGGGGTAAAACCCCCATTTTTCTAAAAAGTGGGTTTTAATTGCATTTTGTGTTTTAATATTATAAAATTTTCTACCAAATATTAAAATAGACAAAATAAAAATGGATATTATATTATGATTTAGTGGGTCTATATTTTATAAGTAAGACCTCTTTTATGAATAGTAATTAGTGTAAATATTTATCACCTTGTTATGGGTAAATTAGATAATTATGGTTTATAATTATGTAATAAGATATAATTATCTATCTAAAACCTATATTTATTTGATTTGATAAGTGTTTATAGGACATGAACAACAATAATTCAAAAATATTGAAAATTATTTTCGCGTTACATTGATAATGATATTAAAATAAATTTAATTAATGAATAGAAACCAATTGTCACTCTATTTGTTTTAATATTAGTAATTGTTTATTTGGATTAAATAAGTTATGATCATTTATAATAGATATTTTAATTATATATGTTTTTCTTATATTTCTATTTTATTTATAATTTTTAGTTATAAAATAATTTCCTTAAATGCATACACAACACTAACACAATACCAGTGCAAGAAGTAGACAAATCAAGTAAATAGTATCATAAAGTATAAATATAACATTATTTCTATGAGTTATAGATTCCCATGATTTTTTTAAATAAAAATACATATGAAGTATTTTTTTATTCAGTCTTATCATAATTACATTATCTTTATGTTATTTTTAATGGAAAATCAAATGAATATTTCCACTGAGGACATTAATGATTTTTAAAATATTAATATATAATAAAATAATGAAAATTTATAAAACAAATATTCATCCAGGTGAAGGGTATATGTTTTAACATATCAACAATTTTATATTTATGAGCCACTTTTCGTTTTATAGTTACATATATGATCCATAATGAGTAAAACCGATGTTTTAATAATTTTTAACAAATGGTTAATATATTCTAAAACATTGATAACATGATGAGAAAGTAAATTAAACATGATAAATTTTTTAAGTAGATTTTTTTATTAATCATAATAATATTATAATTTAATTATATAAATTTTCATCTATTTATTCATAACAATTAATTTATATTAATAAATTACTTTATTTAATTATAAGAGTTCCCCTAAAAACAGTTACAATAGGGAAACTCCCCTCCTCTCTTACTCATGAATCATGTTCATAAATGATAACACACTAATAACCCATTTATTTCACCAAATTAACTCCAGTCTTCATATATTCAATATATTTATTATAAATCCATATTAGAAAGTTTTTTTGAGTTAATATTAAGTGGTTGTCCGGATAAGTGGTATAGTTCTTTACCATTATATTTGTATTTTTTTCATCTAAATCATTCATTTATTCTTTAAAAATTCCCAAATAATAAAAAAAATATAAAAAATATAATAATATTATATATTTTTAAAGCCTCATTATTTTTCCATTCCCTTTTATATCAAATGGGAAGCAAAACCTTTATTCAGGTGTATAAAAGACCATTGTTTTGTGAATCGATGTATTTTGTTCTTCATCACATCCTCTATTGGATGGTAAAAATTACGGATTTAATATATATATATATATATAATATTCAGAAAATTACAAAAATTATGGATATATAATATATAATTTAATTTCATAACATTCCTTTTGTGGAAAAATTGTATTGTCATATGTGCGTTCATGTGGACTACAGCCTCCACAAAGCGATGCAGTTCATTTTTCATCACCAAATAACATGAATGTTATATATTTTTTTATTTAAATATATAATAAGATATTATTATATAATCATAATTCTATAATTATAAAACAAAAATTAAATTCATTTCATCTATATTTTTTTGAAAAATTGAAATATTACTAATGTGTATATACAACTTGTTGTCTTTATGATTGTAACATTTTTCATTTTTAATATGCATATATCTTGGTTAGTTTTTATTTAAAAATTTACTTATAAAAATAATAAAACATTTACGACCAATACTCTATATATGATGTAATAGTGGCCTCTTTGACAATTTTAATTATTCCCATGTTATATTAGTTATAAGTGACAAATTTAATCAAAACATAAAAACATTATTTGAAGGATTAATAATTTTATATGAAATGTAAATATATGAAATAAAAAAGACAGTAAACATGAAAAAAAAATTAATTAAATAAATAATTAATATAATTTTTTTATTCAAGACAATAATGAACGTACATGATGAGTGTGACTCGTGGTAAGGAATACATTAACATAAAAATTCATTAAAAATATTTTAATGATTTATATTAAAAATCGTATTATTTCATTATAATAAAAATAAAAAATAAAATATATGTTTTTATATGGAAATAAATCTATAATAAATTACATTCTAGATATCATTTGAAATAATTTCAATTTTTTTTAAAAAAAAATTATTATGTATTGTAAACAAAACATTTTAAATTCAAATTAAAATTAATAAATCAATATTGTATTATAACCTACATGTTTTCAATGTTTTTACCATCACCAAAATAATTATTTTATTTTTATGCACTTTAAATGTTTGGATTATTTTATAAAATGAAAACACTTATTCCCACTATTTTCAATATATTAGTTATGAAAATGGGTATTTAAAAATAAATTATATTTTGTTATCTATATGTGTTATGAATATATATTCAAAATAGTTTTTAGTGTTTTATAATGAAAACATGCAATATTTATATGTTTTGTTCATTGTAATAGAGAATTATAGATAACAAATTAGTAGATTGGTACAATTTATTTAAGGGGTGATATCGACATAAAATATACAAAATGTGAGCCCAATATTGATATTTAATACATTGGGTTATATTACTCATTTTCAATGTTTATAACATGGGAGTTAACGAGGGAGGTTTGATTTATTGGTTTAAATAAGATCCGATTATTTTTTAATTTGTAACGAATATAATTTTTTAAGTATCTTACAATGCATTATATTTTCCTGTTATGGGTTTTAGAGATTTTTTTTGAACAGAAAGTGTATGTGTTTCATGTGGATATGCTTAATTTCCTATGAAAAATAATCTTTTGAATAATTAATATATTTTATGGGATTTTAGCTTTTTTACTAGACAATTGTAATTATTTTATTTATATCCTTTAGTGAGACATTTATGCCCATCACACATTTTTAAATTCTTTTTATAGGGTGTAATGATGGGTATGAGTAAAGAACAAGTCATGTTGAATTTTTGGAATATTTTTTATGATGTAAAAACATGTTTGTTTTTAAAAATATTATATTATGTAAAAATTGATACTTTGTAAATGTACCCACTGTGAAATATATTATTTTTTTGTAATTGGAATTACATAATTACTTAAATATCTAATCATAAATGATCATTGGAATTCAGTGAATTTTAATTATAGTCATAATGATCTAAATTATTTAATTTTTAAGGATAGTTCCTTATATTTGGTTTTAGATAAAATTGATATAGAAAATTATAGGTTAAGAAATCTTAATTTAATAACCCTCAGTGAAACTTTTTTAAGGGTAAGTAAAATGATATACTATATTTATATTACTATATTTTTTCATCTACTCTTTGTCTATTAATAATTTTTATCTATAAAGAATATATGGAATATGACTTTAGACGGTATCATAATGAAATTATCCTTCTAATCTAGTTTCATTTAGTTGTTGAAAGTTGTAATAGGAAATGTGTTGCAGAAAAATATATTTTGGAATAGGATATAAATAGAGGTATCTCCCATGTTCAAGAGAAACATGGTATAAAATAATAAAATATGTCTATAGTTTATAATTTCACTGAACAACACTATATAGCTTTCTATTGATCCTAAAGTCCAATGGTTGTCTATTAAATAATTAATTAACTAAAAAATATATTTGATGTGATGGTTTCTTATAAGATTAAAAGGAACCTATTTCCATTTTCCAATTTTAAGTTCATAGAGATTGATGGTGGTCTTTGGTTAATAATACTGGGTGCATTGATCTTGACACCATGGAATGGATAAATTTATGAATATTTTCTTTTATAAATGATTCCATAATATTTGTCAAATTATATTGATGAAATAATTCATTAAATTGAGTTGAAAAAAATAAGGAATCAGCAGTCATGTATAAATAAATTTTACTATATTGTCTGCGAATGAAGTTAATTTTAAATTGGATGGAATTTCCTTTAAATAATGAAGAACATCCTATATTATAATTTTATATTATATATTTCTGGGATTAGAATTTTTTATCAAGATAAGACAGATTTTAGTGTTAAGGAGGTTGTTTTCAATGAAATCATAGCATTAATAACATATCATATGATGGAAAATTGATTGGAGATAGAAACGAAAATTACCTAGATGATGTTGTTGAAAAATAAAATATTAAATTCGTGATGTGCCAATAGTGATGAATATATTGATGTTTATTGTTGATTAATTTACTCGTGTTATCCTTGATCTAGAGGTTGAGTTTACTATTGACTTATTTCTAGATGTGAAGCCTATTTCAGAACCACATTATAAAATCTATCATGTTGAAATTTTAGATATGAAAAAATTTCCTTCTTGTTAAATGATTCCTTCGTACTATCAATTCACAAGAGGTGATTCAGTTTTATTTTTTGATAAAAATCGGTTAATTAGACATCGAATTGGTTATAAATCCTTTAATAACACCTCTCTTTGGAGAATCAACCATTTATCTCAAATCGACGATTTTCCTATACAACACTAGGTTGTACAATATGTTTCCAAGATTGATAAATGGAAGGATACATTAAGTTGAATATGAAAGATTATGGTATTCCGAAGATTTCATTTCAGACTATTTATGGGAATTATAATTTTTTGGGGATTCACTTTTTCCTATATATTTCAACAAATTTATTAATAAATATTATGAATAATTTTTTCGATGAATATATAGACAAGTTTTATTATGTTTATTGATGATATATTTTTCAAATCGATATTTTATGAGGTTGATTAACAAACAAATTATTTTTTATAACATTAAAAGGAAAGAATATACAATTAAAATATAGTATGTTTGAGATTTGGTTGCTAAAATTTATTTATTTTGTATATTGTTTCTATATATTAAATTAATTTTAACAATTCAGAAACAAAAGTTGATGAATAAGTAAAATTCATAAAATTAAAATTATATTTATATATTATTTGTATTAATGGGTTAACTACCATCAATTTGAAGAAATATTTTCTCGGTTATCTAGAACACTAACTAACTTACATGAAAAAGATATAATATTCAAAATAAGGATAAATATTGACGATTTTTTTAGAAATTGGATATAATCTTTTATAATTATCCAGTTTGGGACCTACCTAAATTAAATGGTGATTTTTTTACTCATAATAATACTTCATTGAAGGGACATGGTTGTGTTCTAATGAAGAATGAATAGTTAATTACTTATGATTCATGTTAACTTAAACCTCATGTGTTAAATTAAATAAAAATATATAAAATTATAAGTTATTTTTTTTATCATTATTAATTAAGAGGAATCATTTATATGGACTAAATTGTGATTCATATTGTGATCATAAAATTTTTAAGTATATATTCTCGAAGAATGTGATGAGAATATGGTGTATAAAATGACTAGAACAGATTATGTATTTGGACTACATGATTCATTACAATCCATGAAATGTAATTGATGAATTTGATACTATTAGAAAAAATAAGTTTATATTAACTTTGTTATTTTTAGAGTATAACCCATTGTGTTAATTATTTGAGGAGTTTTATCTGAGAAATTGTCTATATGAGAACTTATACTATTTTGTTCCATGTGTGAGTCCAATTTTCTCAATAATAATTTATTAATAAATCATATAATGAGGATCATGGTTTATAAGAGAGTTTAATATATATTAATAATGGTATGTTGAAAAATTATAATAATGAAGAAGATGTTGTAATCAGATTTGAAATGAGATTATGTATGCCTTGTGATTCACGGTTGAAGAGAAAATAATTTAGTTAATATCAAAGATCCTCATTTTTTGTTCCTCCTGAAAGCACTATGATGTACAGATACTGTTAGGATTGTTATAGGGATGATTAAATAAAATGATATATTATTGGCATTACCATGAAATGTTTGAAATTTCAACAGCATTAATATGAAAGACAATTATCAAAGGTGATACCTCTGCTAATTATATTACTAGAATTGAAATGGGAGGATATATCAATGGATTCTGGTCAATTATTTCAAAATTATTCGTAATGTAATAGTATTATTGGGGTTATTTTAGACCAAATCTGTAATTATACGAATTTCCATCCTAATTTAGAAATTATATATTTAGCTTATATTTATCTTATATATCTCATGGAGATAGCAAGATCACATATATTTCATCTCTCAATTATTTCTAACTATATCCCCAAGTAAACGTATAAATTTTTTAAAGAAATTTAGAAGATGTTGTCTGCCTAATTATATATATTTTAAACTTTTCATTATCAATATCTTGGATAGTGAGATTGAATGGTGAAGAACATGGTATTCATGCTCAGTGTTTATTCAACGGATTTCTATGAATTGTGGGACTAATATATTATTTATGTTTAATTGTTTTATAATAAATTATTTCATTAATGTATGTAGTTAAATCATTTTGAGTAAATTTCTGGAAAGATAATTAAATAGCCTATTTATTTGGAAGATAAAGGGGACATACCCACCCAGGATGTTGAGAAAAGGTTCCCCAGTAATAGTGGGACACAAGGCCTCAAGGGAAAAATTACTAAATTCCATAGGGTACTGACTAATTGTGTGAAACTAGGTGTGTCTCTAGGGATATTATTCTCTCATTACCATAGTTGGGCACATTGTAAATACAACATCATAAAGGTAGTAGAAGCAGTAAACAAATATATTGTAGATAAGAAGAAGGATTGAATAATAATCACAGAAGTCCATCATACATAATGATAAATATTTATTGTATATATAATGTAGAATAAACAAATAAATAGAAATAAAATACAATTAATATGAAAAATACCAAAAAGGAAAAAATTTGATATATTTAAATTGCATTACGTGCCACAGATCAGTCCCATGTTCCACGGCTCCTATGAATTCTAGAAAATAAACCCTCGATCAGTGGTCTCTTCCCACATTCAAAACACAAAACCAAATAGTATATTTAGGTACCTAACGATGGCCCTAAAAGTGTGTGAGATACATTTCTAGTAGGTTACATCCAGAAGATAAATAAAAATATAGGTTTTACAAGATAATATTCATTATAGTGTGCAGTTAAATAGGTATGTAGTAAATAATGTAAGGGCCCATGGAATGTAGGAACTTCTATTGATACTATATATCCTAAAGGGGATTGCTAAAAATCATTGTCGAGCTCATATATCAAGTATCTATAAGTAAATTAATCTAAATATCATGAACTCTCCATGCATTTAATTATAAAATTTTATCGACTACTTTGATATATTACAAAAAAATTAAAATAATCCATGACCAAATACATATAAACAAACATATCAAATTTCCATTGCTTGCGCTATATAATCATAAGTTTCATACAATTAAGGGCCAGATGCTAGGTGTAGATGATCGAGGCATCCTTGTTGAGTTCCAAGAGCATTTCAATGGAAACTCAGCTATAGAACCGGTTGGATTTATAAGAGAATGTCTACTAATCATGTCTTACATGTGTGAAAGAAATCTAGATCCATGTGGTATCAAGGCCCATGGAATCCCCCATAATCAATAACCAATAATAATACTATGTCCAAGGAATCCACTACCACTATCTTGACCCATGGGAGATGCTTTTCTAGTGTTTCTGAAATAACTAATTGATTACATTTAACAACAATTCATACCATTTGTGTCCACCCAATCAAACAAACACTATATCCAAGTATAATAAATGAGAATTCCCATTCATTTAATGATATAAAATTAATTGGAATCAAATAATTATATTACAAATGCATTGAAACAAAACCACTTTTTTCTATTTGATTCCTTGTAAATTTAAATATTTTAATAACTCAAAATCATTTCTAACAATGAAAATCGAAATATTCTCCAAAAAAAAGAAATAAAATCCCCTTTAATTATAAATTATCTCCCTCTAATGACTAATGAATTAGAACACACCCATTGTGAGGTTCATACTAGAGAAATTTTATAGAGATTACATGGTACACCCCATGGGAATCCTTTGATTGGGGATAAATCCTACAACGCATTAGAAAGAAACTAAAGGAAATTACAATAAGGTCCAAATCCATTTATTCCAATTTATCATTTCAATTCAAGTCATCTTTCCTAATAAAGAATCAAAATAGAAGGAAAATATATAAACCACCCGTCATAGTTTGATATTAGATTCATTGTCCAATGTTAACTCATTATTCAACTCATATAAGTAGAAAAATGAAGAATGGAAAAAGAAAACTAAAAAAAAGAAAATCATCTTTCACCAAAATAGCACTGCTCATATGAAACATAAAATATATTGGACAAAAAAGAATTGATTACGCACCAATACAGATCCAATGAGATGAGTGACACTGGAATCAAAGATCATATTGGAGACATCTCTGAATTCCATGAATAGTCTCCAACGAGAGCCTCCAAAATGTGAGTTCTCTCTTTGTAGAAGAAATGGGAATAAAGTTATGTTTTAATATTAATTATGTTTAAAATTTATAAAATTCCAACAATATAAGGTTTACAGAGTTTGGGATGCACGAGTGGACAACTGTGTGCCAACCATGTACGCATATCGATAGAGAAGGGGCACATCACATGGTATATTTGGACGATTTAATAATAGTGCAAAAACCATTAAAAAATTCCTTATCATAATTGAATTATTTCTTTTTCATCCATGTAGAAAAAATCACATGGTTATTCTACACAGTGTGAGCTATCCATACATATTTCCTAGTCTTCGGATGGTTTTTCAAATTTTTTGTCCTACCCCGCATAGATTAAACTAACTAGGCACGCAGAATATTTCACCTAAAACATGGGTTTTGGGCTCCAAACTCATCAAAAACACCATTGATTCATCCACATACTCCAATAGTATTCATATTCAACCATATTTAACAATTCAAACAGAAAAGGAAGGGATATGTAACTCATTATATAACCTAGGTTCATATAATATCCCCCCTTAAAAGAAATTCATCATTAAATTTCCCTCTAATTTTTGGTAAAGATTATTTTTAAAACATATCTATCCATTTAGCCTATATTTTTTCCTCCCACTCCAATGTCTCATCCTATAAATGGACATGTAGCCATAATAATGATACCAGAAGAACATAAATACCTTAGAAATCATTCATAATCGAATTAATGATATGATATGATACACCTAAAAAATCAACTTGTAACTTGAACTCTTTATGATGAAAATAATGAGAAGTGACTGATTGAGAATATGGAAACTGGGATATGTACAAGACATCTTTCATTTCTATATACATATGAGGTAACAACAACCTATAGGACACTAAGCTAACCCTCTCCCAAATGTTGAATGTCCCAAAATATTGTGGTGAAATTTTATGCTACCTCATTATCTATCATTGTCCCTGCTTTTTTGAAATAGGTAAAAGACCCCATCCCTATCCATTAACTCTGGAGGTCATCTATAGAGAACATCATTATATTAATGTCAACTATGTGCCATATCCATCTAATTTATTATTAACAAGCCCTACTCAGAATTCTCCTACACAGAACATGGTCCAAGTAAAGCTATCATACCCACCTCTATCCATCACATGGCCTAAAAACATGACCTACTACAAATATCCTTATATTGTTCATTTTTTATCATCTCTTTATAGTTATAACTATAGAAGAACTAGACTACGGGTATAAGCTTCTCCAAAGATCCCCAAAAATCTGGGACCCATGTTCGCGACCTGTCATCAACGAACTATATCTTATGATCTAAATAGTCTTCATTCTAAGGTCAGTGTGCTCTCCCTAGAATTGTCATTTTACCTAGTTCTCCCTACAAACAATATATGAAACAAGATGTAAATTGGAAATCTCAATCTAAAATGATAGTGCTTAGGCCCCTATGATGTTGTATTGTCTCGTAGATATACAAAAACCCAGGATCATCCACAGTCATGGCTTTCTTAATCATCATGAAATTACTGACCTTTATGAGCCTATCAACAATAACACAGACATCATCATTATCTTAAGGATACCTCAGTAAACAGGTCAAAAAATCCATCATGAAATAATCCAATTTTCACTCAAGAACAAGTAACTATTAAAATGAATAGATATTCATTGATGTTCCACATTCACCTAATGATATGTGTAACACCTCGTAAGAAAACCAGCTACCTCACGCTTCATACCTTGCTACCACTATAAATATCTTAATTCTCAATACATCTTGTGACTCTAGAATACACTGCCCAAATTGAGGAAAGGATTCCCAAATGGACTCCTCACATATGTCAACTGGAGCCCAAGTGTGACCATTAAAACAACATGAACTCATCCTCACCTATGGTCCACCATGGAAGTGGATCATCACATGATACACTCTCTAGCAAGACTAGGATATCTGAATTCTATAGCTACATCATCCACACAGTATCCATCACGATAGAGGTCATAGTTAAAGATGATTGAAATGTATTCCCTTTCATTCCAAAACCTCCATGTGAATCTCATAGAAAAATAAATAAGCATTCACTATCTACTAGCCTAATGAATATACATTACAAGAGTCCTCATTCCCAGTGCATCATCTACTACATTTACCATTCTAGGAATGTAGTCAAGATCAATGTAAAAATACTACAGGTGTTCCACCCACAATCACAACATCATATTCAAGTCAAGTTGTGTAAATATGTACATAAGGATTATGTGGCTAGTTTACACCAAGAAATACACTCCCAATAAGTAATTTTCTCAACGAATTAAATAATGAACAACAATAGATTACATAATATCATTCATCAGGTAGTTCATCCCATGTTTGACTCAGTTACAAAGAACTATAGGCAATGTCTCTATTCCCCTACATCATCACTTCTCCAAGAATGATTCTTTATGAATCTAATATAAATTTTAGCTTCATCCATATTTGGGTAGTAACAGTACTAATGTTGATGTAAATATCCCATTCAAATCCAAAAAGTATGTCTCATGGGTATCGATCCACAAAAACATCACACCCTTCCTAGTGAATCATTATAGTGGAGATGATAAGAATGATATGTCTTATATAAAATAACAATAATATGAAACTAGACCCATGAACCTTATTATTTTAATGGTGATGTTTGGATGCTATTAGGATACTACATCTCTCACCATATCTGGGGCATTATATACTCATGTCTAAGAGATTATATGACATATGAAGACAATTTGATTCATCCAAATGTGGCACTTTCTATGATTAGAATATAACTAATGCACTCTAGGTTTGTTCAAAATATCATAGAGATTTTATAAATGGTAATATTGATTGTGAAAATACACTATGATATCAAACATGAAAACTACCACAAATTAATATATACAAGGATAAAGAATCGGTTCATCAATTCCATAAAAAACTGCGACAACATTCATGGGGCCAAATAGCAGAACATGATAGTCATATATAACATAACATCTATGTAACAATGTATGAGTTATATATAAACATTTAAAATGTACATGGTGATATATTGATCTCTAAAAAAGATTGGGAAAAGACATGCTTTTCAAAGCTGATCAAATAGATCATTTATCTACATCTAGGGATAAAAAATTTAACCCTTACCTAGTACAATTTTTGTAAATAAATGAATATCCTAAGGGTATATTCCTATTTTATATTTGAAAAAGGAAAAGTGAATCCCATATATATGTACTTGTTGATATAAAACCCTTTTCAACCAAATCATATGGCTACCTCTTGATCTCTTACAACTCCATCATAGTCATAAAATAAGGATGAATAGGTACTGGTGTAGCTCATGGAACTATCTATATAGAAAAATCATTGTTTATATAAGGATTTAAACTATAATATTAATCTATAAAAACATCCTTGAAATGCTAAACCGCAGGAGTAATGTCTTCCTGGCATGCTTTTAAATCACCATGATACAAACTTGTGGACTAGGGATCAATTACAATAATCCAATGATTATTTAATCCAGATGAGCTCAAATGTACATTTAATTCACCCATGTGAGTATGAAATGAACCCTCTAGTAATATAAAATTCACCCTTATGTGATAGTGGTAAATTTAATCAAATTTATATAATAGCTAGTTAACCTAAAGTATAATGTCAACCCCTATCATATCATGGAAATAATTATTCCAAAATAACTTAATCCCACCAATATTAGGGGAAAACTCAATGCACTAAATTACATCTTTCGTTCTAATCCCAAACAGAGATTCTATTGTCATAATTCCATCAAAAAACTAAACCACAATCCCATGGATTTGCAACATATGTAAAAATATAGAACTATGCAACGTACCTATATAATTAAGATAATATGAAATAGTATAGGGTATTAATATCATACCTCTCACTATAGATGGTTCGACACCCAAATCTAAGGGGGTATGCTATATAGAATAGATGTGTAATAAACCACAACCCTATGACACATTCTCAGTGCATGTTATAGTCCCAATATGTTATCTCCTTATACCCGGTGCTTTTAATTATTAGACAAGACCACTATTACCTAAGCATTATCGTTCGAAATAGTTCAACCACCATATCAAACACGGTGGTGAGAAAATTTAACTAGAACTTGCTGTTAGAGATGACCCCTACAACTCACTACAAGAGGAATGTTCCTATAAAAACATTGCGTGTGGCCAATCATGCCATAATATTGGTAGTCGACATAGTTGATATAGTATTGGTCCATCATGTGGACTCATTTTCTACACAGATGAAAGAAAACTTAGTTATCAATACTGACTCCATGAATGTAAATAATCTCACATTAAGCCTCAAAATAGTGATTCAATCCCAATGTTGTGAAACTACTGGGTTGAGAGACAACACTACTCATCTCAACACTCCCATATTCCCTCAGTTTCATACATGTAGTCAACTTTTGATTAATAATTTCAATGATAGAGGTCAATCTAAACATATTGACCTAAGAACTGATAGCATGATAGTAAAATTACTCAATAAATATCAATCTCGATAGATCATCAAAAAGGTACATCAGTGAAAATTTATTTAACTATGAAATCTATTTTGAGTTCTCTATAACAGTGAGAGTGCCATGATCCAGATGCATGAACTCCCAAGCCTAATATTCCAATAGATTATTGGAATTGAATAAGAAATTGATACAGGTTCAAAAACTAGTGCAAGACATATCTCATAGCCTATCAAACTTGTTTAGAACATCCCACCAGTGTTTTTGTCCTCGATGAAACATGTATGTCACGAGCTTCACTCTATACTCTACTGGGGTCTCCAAATTCTCAATGATCGATAATGTAGTGTCAATACATAGATCAACAACCTATGGACCTCCATCCCCTGAGACCATGGGAGGATACAGCTTCTGGAACACCCACATTATAATATCCTTAGAAAAATTAGGATGTAGTGCTCCCCGACTATTAACCATGAAGAGAATGAATACCTCACGGACCTATGTCACATCACCTCATTTTGGATCAAAAGTCGGTTCCCTAATTGAAATTCAGGGAGGATCCATCAAATTCTCATAGACCACAACCTCTAGATCCATTTCATTGTCCCTTAATCATGTACGATTTCTGGTTGTAGTGGTGGGATTCCTCTAAAATGACAAAAACATACCACATAAAAGAAAAATATCAAATTTTGTAGTTCAAAAAGATATGATAGGTTAAAAATCTTTTAAAACTGGGCCATAACACCCAAACTGTTCCAAAATCCCGGTTTATATAATGAAATTTTCAAAAAAATAACTGGAGACACTACCACATATCCACTAAAAAGTCATTTTTTGGACACTTCTTTGTTTCTATGTTCAATTGTCCATTAAATTTTTTTAATGTTTATTTATTTAATAATGAAATTTATCTTAACGATTAAATTATATTTTTATCCAAATTATGTTTTTGTAAGACCCATGATACTCATTAAAAAAATAGTTTATAACTGATAATACAAACCATGATAGGTTTCATAATGCCTCACGAAAATATTTGTAGTGATCACGACACCTATGATAATAGCATGTGATATGTAATGCATCTTGAATGGAATGGTATAATGCATGGATTGTGATTTCTAACATGATCTAATAATCATACATGATATGGAATACCCTCATATTATTGGTTAGTAAAAAAATATATCAAAAAATAACATCAATGTCAACACCCCAATTCGAGTTCATCACCCAATGATGTAAAGATATCAAATGATATATTTAGGATCCTAAAAATAAAAAATTCATTCATTGAAATTTCAATTTTTATTTTATGGGAGTCATCTAATCAAATGAATATATAAATACCGAATTCCATGAAATTTATATAATTTTTGATTGTATATAAACAATAAAATATAATTAAAGTATATGAATTAACTGAATAAATATCCTAAGAACAAATTACACTAAATGGGGCATGGATCCCAGTGGCTCGCATGGCCTGAAGGGCATCCCCTAAAATTTTAAAGACTTCCAACAATTATTTAGAGACTATGCTTGTCTCTGGGTAGATTATTCCCTCATAAGTAGAGAATAGCACAACAAAAAATAAAATATTAGATTATAAGTTGTAAAAAGTCATAAAATAGATAAGAATCATGAATAGATAATAATGCTAGAAGTATTTCACACACAATGATGAAAATGTAATGTATCTATAAAGAATCAGAAATTCCTACACATCATCAAAGTACAATACATAAGACCAAATATAAAAAATACCAAATATTTTTATCTCTGAATAGAATAACTAGTGTCATAATAGTCTCATACATCCATACTCCCTAGAATTACACCAAATCAACCCTCGATATTTGGGTTCTTTCAAATATCTATACCTACATTCATGTAGTGTTTTCTAGTAATCAACAACTGCCCAAAAGGGTTTGAAATACATTTTCATTAGGTAACCACCCAAATATATATACAAGTATTGGATATGAAATATAATAAGCAATGGTAGTGTGAATGTAAATAGGTAAGTAGTAAGTAATCAATGTTCACATGTAAGGTATGAAATACAAGTAATAATATAAATACTTATGGGTATCTTTAAAAAGTATGGTCAAGCTCATATAGAAGGTAGCTACAAGTAAATGAATTTTAACACCATGGAAATTTCATAAATAATATCATGACATGTAATCAATATCCTATACATATAACCAGAAAAGATATAACCTCAATTACTAAGCTGTATAAACATACATAACATTTTTTTACATTCGTTCCATATAATTAATAGTGTTATACAATAAAGGGGTTTATACAAGATTTTTTAGACAATGGAATCCTCATAGAGATCCAATATCATCTTAATGGAATCTTAGTTAAGGCACTAGTCGGAGTTCTTTGATCATGATAACTGAGCATGTCCTATGCTAGTACATGAAATCCGGATCCAATGTGTAGTAAGGCCCAAGGAATAGTATTATAAAAGACTTGTAAAAATCGTGTTACCCTTAAATTGGGTCTATAAAACCCACATTACCCATATATATTCCATAAAATGGTGTATAAGGGTGATTTTTATTGAAAAAGTACATACTCACACCAAATAATACAAAAAAAATGTGTTTTAGGAAAATATTAAAATTGATAATATCATAGTCATAGATATGGAAGTGAATAAATGAATAAATAATAATTTACACACCCCAAAAAATGTTGGGATGGTGTGATCATGAATAAATGAAGAATAACATTACTGTGTAATCATATGTCTAGAAAATATAATAGGAAATTTAGAATTACCATCCAAATTACTACACATACAAAAACATTTGGTAAAAATATCTCATAATGCATCATCTTATTATACTTATGAAAAAATATAGTCGATTATTGTCATGTACTAATGACACAGTCCCATGTTTTATGTGGAATATATGTCAAACATTATCTCTAATGAAGAAATGGACAAATTGGGAAAAGGACAACATCAGTATATAAATGAGTTTAATGATTTTATCATTTTATAATAACTGAATCTTGAAAATTCCATTACTAGTGAATGATTAAATAAAAAAGTCTTGATAAAAATTCCTTATTTTTATTTAACTACAACACATTCTAATTTTTAGCCTCTAAATATCTCACATAATCCTTGTAGGATTGTCTAAGAGTGTTTGGGCTCTACAAGGATTCAAGAATTAGTTTATAAACATGTGAAATTCAATCCCTTAATATTAGAAAAATGAATAGTCTCCAACTAAATGTTCTATTGGTAAATTTCCACCCTAATTGGAAAATGGTATCCAAATCAACAAATCTTTCATTATTCACTTTAAAAAATGAAAAAATAGGTATTATCCCATCTAATGTGTATTCAAAAACCATCCAAAAAAATGTTATAATTGGAACTATCCCACTTGATGACTTCCTCTTTGGATAACAAGCACTGGTCTTCCTATTTCCCCCCAAAAATATATTTAACATGATCAAATGAATTTTTACCTAAATATGACAATAAAAATCATTATAGAGAAGAAAATATGTTCAAAAAATCCTCTTCGGTTTTTTAGGTTTTACCATCATCTAATTGTAACACACTCATATTTTAAATTAACTGCACCTAAAAAATTCTATGTATTCGATAGCTTTCTTTTCATGAATCCCTGAGTCTAAATTAACAATGATATATTATGATTATTATAACATGGACATTAGGATGATGGTTAATAATTAAATGAAAAAATTATGAAATATAAACATAAATTTTTATAATTTTTTACTTAATTCTAATGTGTTGATTAATTTATATTATCTAATTATTTAGTTATTGGTATAATAATAATTTTACTTGATAAAAATGTATTCTTCAAAAATTATTCTTATTTCATTTTAATGGTGGAAATAAAAAATTTTATATTATTTATAGAAATTTTATTTGAAATAATTAATTTATTTTTTCAAATAATCATGCCAATATATGATAATGGATTACAATTGAGATTATTATGCAAGGTTTTATTTTTAATTGAATATTGAAAAATATCAATTTTTTCAAAACAATCAATTATTATCATAAAATTAATTGTGTTATAAGTACAATTAATTCATGAATATTACATTAAATTTACATATGTATAATTTAATGTTAAATAATATAATTTATAATATTGTGATTTTAATAATACATGATATTGGTATAAGATCCATTTTTTTAAAAAAAAATTAAATTTTTAAATAAAATATTTTCGTTGTGTTTTAAAAATTCATACTAAAATTGATATATAAAAATTTCATAAATTTATCAAGAAAATGGGTTCCTTATTCAGATTTAATACATTAAAATTTTGTAAATATTTCCCTTTTATGTTTGTATTAATAGTAATCATGGAAAGGATTTTACACCCCAGTTAGGGTAAAACTTGTTAAATTTTAAAAAAGTGTTAAATAGTGGTGTAAGGAATCAAACTCTCTATAATGCATTCCCTAATCCTATTAGATGATTTTTCATTTAAACATCTATCCAATATATATTTTTTTACATTTTTTTGCATATATCGTTGATTATAACATTTGTATTATTTTAAAAAACTGTTAAATAAAAAAATTCACTCTCATGATTTTTTTTAAAATATATATAACCAGAGGGATAGAAATGAATTTTTTTTATGAAAATTGAATTGTATTGTGAACAATAGTAAATTATTTTTATGATGGTAAATTAATTATAATTTTTCGTGATGGAATATTTACCTAAAATTCATCAAAAATAGTAATTTTTTTTCTTCAAAGTATTTAATATATAATAAATGATTTTAAAAAATTTTAAAAATATTTTTCTGAAGAATTATAAAGAAACATGAAATTATTATTTAACAAAAATTTGATATTATTTTTTAACTACTATAGATTAAACATACATTTTATTCATGAATGAACTAATATCAAATTAAATGAATAGTTCCAAAACTGAAATTAAATGATAATTTATGTTTAAATTTATTTTAATAAATTCTTATGAAAAAATTAATCTTGGAGGATCAGTGGAATATTAATGTGTCAAAAGTATCTTCCATGGACCGTTTGTGTGCCACTTTCCATATTCGAAGTAAATTTATTACCCTAAAATGAAAAAAATAGCCCATCATTGTTATCGATAAAAAGGGTTAATGAAGGGGCCATACCAAAGGATAATATTTAAAATGGAACAAAAACATGTATAAATTTTATCAATTGATTATATTTTTACCATATCCTATTTTTTTCATTAAATACATTTCAATTTTAAGGTATTATTCTTGAGAAAGGAATTATTTATTTTTAATTATATAATTAACTCCAAAAGTTCCCTCACATCATATATAAAGGGATCCTACTACAATAAATTATTCTCTATGATTGATCCTTATAGTTTAAAAAATACCTACCATAATACCATCATACATTCCTTCACATTTATCTCTATCTTTTTATATTACACTAAGAATGTCCAATGAGGGCTTAAGGTGTATGCAAAAGGAGGTCTATCAAGGAATAAGAAATCATCGTACCCGATTCTTTAATGTTATTTATTATATTTAAAATAATCCAATTATATCTATAATAATGTAAAATTTATAGTATAATAAATATAATAGGATGTTATTTAATAGGGTAAATCAATTTTATAACTCATTTTTTTCAAATATGGAATCAATGTACTTGTCGTGTGTATTTGTAAACTATCATCTCCTCAAAGTGATGTGATTCACCTTCATTCATAAATTAACATTGATTGTTTTAGAAATGGATTTAATAAATATATATATGATATTCGTCATAGTTTTATGGTTTATTAAAGCGGTATTATTATATTCCTCTTTTAATTATTAATTATGTGTCCTTAAATCTAGTGATTTGGAACATATTTTTTTTATTTTTTAATGACTTGTTTGATTATTTTTTCACATTTCACCATATAATTTCACTTATGTAATTTTATAGTCAAAATTATTGTTTAATAATTTTTTATAATTAATTTTGTATCTTTGGCTTCTAATGTAATTATTTTTCTCCTAAAAAATTGAAATTAACATTATTAAATAATTTTATATCATTAATTAATTTATATCATTAAAATTTAATATATTAATTCAATGCATTAACTTATCTTTTTTTAACATTTTTTAGTTTGTAATTGAAGTTATGTTTTAATTTTTATTTCTATTTTGTGGAAATAAATAATTATTCAGTTGCTATAATATATATTAATTTTTGTTTTATTTGTTCAATGAATTAAATTATGTTTTTCATAATCATTATTTCCTTATTTATTCGCTATTTTAATTTTAATATTTTTAAATAATTGTGTTTTCAGTATTATATTTTTTCAAACCCTCAGTCACTGGTGGTGTCAAATTTTTCATATCACCGGCCTACATTGGTGCCTCCCCACACCGAGAGTTTAAGCGAGGCCTAACTTCTTCTGCCACAGTATAATGGTGATTCCATGACTCGCTATTGCAACCTCCTTTCGCCAACCGCAATATAACATCTCATTGCCATGGAAATGGTGTCTCCCACACACCGTTTATGTTTCACATTTCCAAAAATCCTTCTGACGGCATCCATAGGCACCACCTATAGAAAATAACAGAGACATAATTTCTTTTTCAACTCCCCGTCACTGCCACTCTATCCATCACATACTACCACAGACATAGTCCAGGAAATGCCCCTGTCTTTCTCATCCCATCTCACTATTGTTCAATTTCACACCTCCAAAACAAAAAACAACATACAAACATCAAGAGTAACATCCACCAACAATGATATATTTCCATCATTTATTTATTGACTCATCTGGATCTAAAATAAAATCTATCAGAGCCTATCCTCTACCAATCTAAAACTCAGATCAAGTGATCAAATGATGCATTCAGCATGAGCCACTATCTCATATTTGAAAAACAAGATCCCATTTCCAGCAACCATGGTAGATCTCATTTTATTGAGCCTCACGGTTGGACATGAGAACCCCATGCCACCACATAAGACCCCCATCTATTACCAGATCTCATTTCTAGCAACGCCAATGTCTTGTTGAAGAGGAGGAGACTACTGTTGAACTGCCTTCCCCTAAAGTTAGTTTCATTGTAGGGCACAACTTATGCCACTGATTCGAACCCTCACCATTGTGAATCTAGGCCACCAATTTTTTCATCAGGTGGAGGCTCTTCATTGAAAGAGGTTCTTTGGTGAGGCTTCATCAAGAATCCACAACACCCCCTTTCCCTCAGTTCTACTCTAATTAATGGTGGTGGAAAATAAAAAATAATAAATAATACTAAAATTAAATAACTAATGATAATATTATTTGTAATTGAACATTAATAAATATATTTTTTATAAATAATAATACTAAAAACCTAAAATAATAAAATAAATAACAAAAAATTAGTTATCTTAAAAAATGTAATTATGTAAATAATAATAGAAATATTTATTTATATTTAAATATATAAATATATTAAATTTAATATTTCTTAATGAATAATTTAATAATTTTTATTATAACAATTATATTCCATTTAAATTTTATTGAATAAATTAAAATAATTATATAAGTACATTAATTAATTAATTTATTTATAGTTACATTAATATTTTAATTAATAAAATAATAAATTTGATAATAGATATAAATTATCAAATAAAATAATAAATTCATATTCACTTTAATTTTGTAATAATTAAATACATAAATATATATTAAAAATGATAAATCATTTTACTATTAAATTATTCAATAATTGTTTGTTTTTTACATATGAATATTGGAGAAGATCCAGAAATTCATTCATGTCTCTTTGAACTACTATGTTGTAAATAGTAACCAGGGGATTGCTAACATGACAAGTATTTCCAAAAAGGATTAAATGTGTTCCATGATTTTGTGAGAAACTGACATAATTTGGTGATGGTGTTGGTGAGAAAACAAAGTATTATAGAGGATTTTAATGTGAAAAATGTAGAAAAATTTGAGGAACACATTATAAATAATTCATTTCATACATTCATTAATGATTGATTTGATGATAATTAAACACATCTTGGAGAGCAGCAACACAATTCCAGTAGTCTTCTGACGAACAGATACATAATGTCTAGGGGTTCAAGAATAGAAAAGGAGTTCATTCATCGTAATTTATTCTCAATTAATGTAGTTGTAATTCAATTTTTTTTATTTTTAATATGAAAATTATCATAAGATAAATATATTTAATTTGAAAAGAATTTATTTCATCTTTTAATAATTACGTTATCTTTTCATTTTTGTTCAATTCGATTTTTTATGAATTTATCTTTGAGATTAATTGTAAATTCAATTAATTTAATCATACAAATTGTACTCAATTTGAATCTCCATGAACAATCACTAAGTTTTATTGTAGATACTATTTATTTTAAAAAAAGTGAACAATAAATCATTTTGCGAGTTTGTTTCTATTTATTTTTTAAATTTATTATTGACTGTTAAAATTTCATTGATTGGTGAACTCCAATATTGTTAAATGTATTTTATTATTCTACTAGGGAGGGAGGTAAATTTTTCATTTTTATTGGTGTGTATAAATGTATTTATCTGTGAAAAAAGGAATCTTTTTAGACTAGTAGAATATATTTTCTCCAAGGATTCATCTTAATTGTTCATATTTCAACATTTATTATATCTCTTGGTCAATGTTTTCCATATTTTCTTTCATTTTATAATAAATGATTAAAAAAATATAAAAAAACATTATGATTGACAAATTATTATATCAAAATATATAAAAAAGAATAAACTCTAAAATGAAATAAAAACCCATTTTTTCAATAGTGGGGGTATTGTATTGAAACCAAATCGGCCACTCTACGTTCCATTTCAGTTTAACATTATACAGTAATTAAGAGGAAAAAAATTAAACATTAACTTGGTTTCAATGACCACTAGGTCTAGATTTTTGCACCATTTATATGGAGTTATTCATTCGACCAACAATTTTAAAAATAACACATATATAGTTATAATTACAAAAAAAATATCATATAATTTTTTTCCAAAAAAAATTCATGAAAATTGCTCGTTAATTTTTTAAAAGTTCTTCTCATTCTGTTTACTGTGAAATTATCTAATTTTTTATACTAATTTTCAATATAGTTTTTTAATATTCTTAGAATATGTGTGTTTAAACATACTCAAAATAATTTAGTAGTTTCTTTACCAATTTTTTCATACTATTTTTTTAGAAATTTGGAAAAAATTTATAAAAAAAGATGAACATGAAGGATTTAATAATATTAATGGTCTCTTTTGTGTTTGTTGTCAGTTTTATAGACATATATTCTAATAGTGTTTCTATAATAAACAACAATAGTTTAATTAGTTAGAATAAAATAAACATTATTTTATAATGGACCGAACATCCACCAAAAATTTGAATACGTTTTATCTAAGATAGACACCAAAGTAGATAATAAAATAAATTCTAGGCTCAACCAAAACCATGAAATTGAAATTAAAATTTCTCAATAATATGATCAAGAAATACTAAAGTCAAAAATCTGGATTATTATTTTACAAGAGTTGTTTAAGGACGAATAAAAATGTAAATTAAATGAAATGAAATAGATGAAAGATAAATTGGAAAACACAAAGATGATGATAATGTGGAAAAATATATGGAAGGGAAACACTTCATTTGAATAGTATAAATCATATTAAGAAGAAAAAATTAATTAAAAACAATGATATTGATTAAATAATTTATGATGAACCCATCAATAACATAAATGGTGTTGAGTTGGAAAATTTTGAAAAGTAACTAAAAAATATAGAAAGAGAATTCCAAATACTTTGCATAATCCCTATATTTGATAAGGTTTAGTATTTTAGGAACATTGAAAATGTAATCACTTGGGTTGTGGATAATATAGAAAATGTATAATTAAAGAGAGATTAACTATTAAGCAGACAATAATTTCTGAAATTTTATTGGATGAATAAGATTAGGGAATGTTATTTGAAGAGAGAATAACTATTGAGCACACAATTCCCAATTATCACATTACCTTTATTTTGGAAATTTTTTTTAATGAATGGAAAATAATTTGATGAAAATCTAGGATAATTTTTAAAATTTTACCAATTTGGAATATGAATTTATTGATATTGACCTAAAAAATTCATCCCCTGAAACTAATCTGCAATACTAAACAAATTTTTTCCTTTCAGATTGAAGCTTATGAACACGAATTTAAAGGATATGATGATCATACATTTGATAATTAAAGAAAAATTAGTTTTTATAAGAATAATATGTTGATTGTATATTTTCGATGAGGATTCTTTGGAAAATATTTATAATATTGTTAAAACTGACTCTATGAATGGTCAAATATATTCTCTTCATTGTTTTTAACTTTTTCAAATGAGTTAGATATTGAATCCTTTTATAGGATATAGTATCCATTGGGATAGGAACACTTTTAAAGTAATAATCTAAAAGAATCTGACGACTCTCTTGTTGATCCACATTATGAACGTGATTTAGAGGAGTCAACCACTAGCACCTATAATAATGATATTGCCATGAATTTGAATAAGTTTCTTAACTTTTAATATAATGTAATACCTTTAGAAAAAAATATTACTCAATTTCAACTACTATAATATTATAATATCATCAACTCAAAACATTATATAGAAGAAGAAAACACATCTAAATATAAATTTTTTTAATATAAATTTTTAGTTTTATGATTCATAGGTTTTTTAGAAGGGATCGAGGGACTTAGTACTTTTTTCAACTAAATTTATTTTCCTAGTAAATAAAATGGAAGTGAAATTGGGTGATGAATCTGCTAGTCACCTGGAAGAATTTCTTGAGCAATTCTATAATGTTAGAGTGTAAATCTTTGTAATTTTATTTTGTGTAGAAGGAGTAATGTTTTCCCTTAATATTCTATGTTCCCACAATATTCATTATTCCATTAAAAATTACTAGTTAAAATAATTGTTGTATTTTATAGACAAGAAAACACAACATACTAGTGTCATTGGATAGTTTCTTGGGGTGTCTGGCTAGGGTCCTAAAAATTTATTGATATATAGGGGGAAACCCATGGGTTTACAAATTTATACAAAAAAACTTTTGTGATTTCAATAACATCTCAATAAAGACATTAAACATAGTGACTAATGGAAGGACACCCTTGGTTTGTATTTGGTTTTACTTTTATTCCTATTTTTTTAATTAATTTCATCTTATAACTATCCTTGTATACTTTGTATTGCTGGATATGGGTTCTTGGTCTTTCGGGTTCAGATTAATAGAATAGAAATTTGGTATCTTTGGGTCTCATAAAGGTGTATAATTCCATTTATTCTTCATGTGAAAAATATTTTCATAATTAATCATCTCTGGATAAAAATATATTGTGATTCTATTTCTTTTAATTTCTATATAATTTATTTTCTTCATTATCCCATAAAAAATTTATACATTAAATGAGTATTCTTTATTATAACATTGTATCTTTTACCGTTTGTTTTAGTTGAGACATATTTCCACTATTGGTGGTGAGTCATCACTGCATTGACTCACTTGTGTGGTAGTGGCATTGAGTCAGTGATGTTCTTATTCATGTGGTTGTATGCTGGAAATTCTAGTACAAAATTTTATTGTTTCAGGATATTTAATTTCATTGATTTTAGATATATTTTCTATCTGAACATAAGTGTGGGGTGTTAATACCCTATTAATGTATGAGAAAAATTGGTTTGGATTTAATTTTAAATGATTTTAACATGTATTTTCTTTCCCAACTATAAATATAAATGAATCAATTTTTCAATTTTTCTTATACCCACATTATTGTGCTCATAAATACATTCATTTGATATTATTTTGAACGTAAATGAAAATATATATTCACTAGATTAAAGGGAAAAAAATATGATCCTATTGTATTATAATATTTTTATTGTTTAAAAAATGTTGTTTTATTTTCAATGAGACCTTAATATATGTCCTCAATCTGTTAATTAAAATTCTATTATGATATTTAATAGTCAATTTAATTATCCCCACGTATAAATTAAATTTTGGGGAAAAAGTTGTGTTTTATGTAAAAGGTAGGGGTCTAATTGTGTTGAGAAAATATATGCATTAATGTAGGACTATCAAATCCCTCATCATAGAATATCAAATCCATCTACATTTTTTATGATAAAAATGGTAAAAAAAGTCAAAATTCTTTCTCTATTTCTTATCCAGTGGGATTTGTTTTTTATTTCAGATTATTCATTCCAAAGAATAATATGTAAGTTAAATTTTGATATTTTCTTTTATTCTAATGCATTTGAGGATGAATAATCACTAAGTGAATTTTCATATCTATTTTTTTAATATTATATTGAGGAAGTATTTTTGAGAGTCATATATCATAATTACTTGTTGAGTTGTGATCATAAACATAGGAAACTATAATTTAAAACATCATTCTTATGGAATCACTTTTTTTATTAATAAATAATCACATTAGTGATACAATATAAATGTTATTCATATAAATCTTATTATACTTAAGTAAAACGGGCATTTCAGAAACTATGATGAACCACTGAATCACTTGGCACAAATTGTGTTTGAGTATGACCTATATACAATATAAAATTATTGAATATGCATAGATCTTAACAAATGTAACATGGATGGGAAAAATTAAATTAAATATATAAAAGAACATTTCCTAGTTTTGAAAAAAAGAGTTCATTAAGGTGAGGGGAATTTGGAAAACTAAATAAACAATGGGACATTTGACATGTATAAAACCATTTAAGTTGCATCTACAAAGTGATTAAAAAAATTTTAATGTGTTATTTTTCATTTTTAACCATAGATAATGTCAAATAATAAATTACCTTTCATTTATTATATAATTCAACTTATTCATAACATGTTATCACTTTAAAATTTATTACATGGATTTGAATTGACATAATTATTTTGGAATATCATATATGAGACATGAAATCCTTATAAGTGAATGAAATTTTTCATCATTGATCATCTATTAGGTATTTAATGTTAGGAAGTTCCTCTTTTTAATATTTAATTTTAATGCATATCTCACCTGTTTTCTTCCAATGATTTTCAACTGCAAGGCATGCTTTATCATGAACTTTTTTTAAAATAAATATTTATATTTTTTCAATTGAAAAAATGAATGAATTGATTGAGTATAATCCATTCTTATGTGTGGGTAAATATTATAAGGCATTAAATTTACAAATTTTACAAATATTTATATTATTATTTAATGATTTAATTAATTAATTCTTCACTTTTTACAAAAAACCACTTTTTAAATATTATAATTAAAAATATTATTTAATAATTCTATATATTTATTGTTGTAATTTATGATTTTAAAGTAAATAGTGTTTCACTATTAAAATAAATTAACTTTATTAATTATTTCTATATCATTGATTAATTTATATCCTGTAAATATAATATTTAAAGTCATTTAAATAGATGATGTTTTTTAACTATAGTTAGATTATAGTTTATGTAATGTTTTTAATTTTATTTTAACATTTTTTAAATAATTAATTAATAAGATACTTTAATTGTTATTAATTTTAGTTTCATTTTTTCAATTCATTAAAAAAATTTTAAAAAAACATTATTCCCTTAATCCTAATATATTTTTCTTTTATAATATTTAATTAATTTTTTTGCTCTATTATAAATTTTTACACCATAAATCCTTGGAAGTGTCTAATTTTTCATACATCTATCACAAAATGGTTCCACCTCACACTGTCCGTTCAAGTAGTGTCTCAATTCCTTCAGCACACTGAAATGATGATTCTTTGGCACAATGTTGCTTCCTCCTTTCACCAGCAACTTCAACACTTCTCAGTTCAAGTGAAATGGTATCTACCACACATAGTTGCAGTTTCACATTTACTGTATTACGTCCATCAGTATAGAAAGTCACTTGAAACATTAAATCATAGAGACACCATTCCATTCTCAACTCACCATCACTTCCACTTTATTCATCACATAACTCCATAAACATAGTTGAGGTGACACCCCATATGTTCCTCATATTGATTCACAATTCTCCAATTTCAAACCACCATTACAAAAAAAATCAAACCTCTATCAATATTTTCTAATAACATCAAAGATCTGTTTGATACCATTTACTAATTAAATCATCCCAATCTTCAACAAACTCCATTTGAGCCTATCTTGCATAGATCTAAAAACTAAATCTAGAGATAGATTAAAGTATTCAAAATGAACCACCATCTTAAATATGGAAAATAAAATCCCACCATCAGTCACTGTGGTTTATAACATTTCCATGAGTCTCACAGATGAATTTGAGAACTCCACACCGCTACTTGGGATCCCTATATTTTAAAACATATAATTTCAATCCATGTTGGTGTCTGGATGAATAATAGGAGCCTATCGTCAAACTTTAATTGCCTGTAGTATGCACTGATGTAAGGAACACTCGACGCTTCTTATTTGAAAAATCACTATCGCGAGTCAATACTGTCGTTTAGTCATCAAGCAAGTAGCTAATGTTGATAAATGATATCCATTGAAGATTCCACAAGAATCAACCACACCCTCTATCCCCTGGTGCTTCTCTAATAGAAGGGGAGGAATATAAAAAAATCTTATAAAATAAAAATAAAAGTAGGAAGACAATTATAATAGTTTTTTCAATTAAACATTAAAAAACTAGGAAAAATACAAACATAATAAACACACATATATAAAATAATTAACTATAAATTAATTTACATAATAAATTTAAATATCTGAATAATTATAATAATGACTATTTATATACAATGTTATAAATATTATATTTGTTATTGTTAAATAAGTAATTTAATAATAATTATAGTAATTATAATATTCATTTTAATATATTATGAAAAAAATTTAAAATAATAATATAATTAAATAAATAAAATAAAATAAATAAGGATGATTATTTTAAAATAATAATTTATAAATTAATAAATAAAAAAATACTTATTAATTCTTTTCTAATACAATAATTTAACTTTCACAATATTATAGTAATAATTAAATAGAAAAATAGATATTTATAAATGTTAAATCTTTTAAAAATAAATTATTTAATTTTTTTTATTTTCAAATGAAAATTGGTGAATATATAGAAATTCATCTAGGTTCAATTTATTTACCAGGTTGTATGAATTTTTAGGGTATACCTAATGTGAAAAGCATTGCCTTAAAAGAAGAAAAGTGTTCTATGATTTATTTGGAGACCAATGTATGTAAGTGTAGGCATTTGTGAGAAAATAAAGTATGAATGAAGATTTTAATGTGAAAAAGGAATCATAATTGGAGGTATAATTTTAAAATCATTAATTTTAGGCATTCATCCATGATTCATTCGGAGACCATAGAACACATTTGGGGGAGTATTAGTGACACTTCCAGTAGACATCTCTAGAATAGAGACCCTAAGACCATGAGAGTTGGAGGAGAAGGGGATTTCATTCTTCCTCATTTTATTCTAAATTTTGGAACATATAATTCACTTTTTATTAAATTAATAATATAAATATTATCATATTTTAACTACTTTTTGTTCGTGGAATCATCTTTTATATTAGTAATCATTAATTCACCGTTTCATTTTTTTCAATTCAATGTCTTCAAAATTGATCGGCAAGATCAATTATGAATTCATTCAATTTATTCAGTCCACTTGTACTCAATTTAAAAATCAATGATCAATCAGTGAGTCTAATAATTGTTGAAATTACACAAATCAATGAGAACTATGGAACATTTGACATGTTTGTTTTTGTTTAATTTATAAAATAATAATTTTTTGCAATAAAATCATTCTTGGAGTGGCTATCTCTAAGAACATTTAATCTATTTTATTAATCTTCTAGATTGGGACATAAGTCAAAATTATTAGTGGTTATATTTTCATTTATTTTTTTATTAAAGGGACCCATTTTAGAATTTCAAAATATATTTCTTCGGAGTATTCATCTGGATTGATCATCTTTCAACATTTATTCTCTCTATTTTTCATTATATTCCATATTTTCTATAGTTATCCATTATTTTGAAAAAATCTATAAAAAACATGGTGTTTATTTGTAACTATATCTATATATATAATATAATTAAAATGATAAAAATAAACCCCCCCTATATCAATAGTGGAGTTTTGTTTTCATAAAAAATTGGTCACACAACCTTCTCTCTTGGTTTTACCCTACATAACTCTGTAAATTATTTAGTGTGAGAAAATAATCTTTGACATGGTTTCAAAGATTTTTGGTTCACCATTTTTAAAATGTGGAGATATCATTTGTGCATCTGTATGGACTTTCGTTTATACAATGTTATGTAATTCATTATTCTGAATTTATTTATATGAATGGTTCAAAAATATATATATATATAATGAAAATTAATGATATTCAAATAATGAAAATAAAATATGTATATGATTCCACTATGATTGATGTGTAGGGGAAATATATACAAAACTAAATAATACATAAACAATTAAGAAATTAACAACTAAAATTATAAGGATAATGAATTAATATTAATAAATGTGTTAATATGTTATTAGTATACAATGTACGATGTTAACAATATTAATATTTTTCTATTATAAAAACCTTATAAATTTTCATTTATTTTATAGAGGGATAAAAGATATTATGAAGTATGTTGGAAATGAGGTAAATATTTCTCATATAATTTGTGTTCTTGGTCGACATATTCAATATTGAAAATATATTTATTTCATGTGGTGTATATTATATGAATTTGATATGATATATCCAGAATAATTTTATACTAATGGTATGTAATGTTTCATTTGATTTTATAATATTAAAATGAGTTATGAATAAAAATTTACTTAATCAATATAGGTTTTATATTACTATGTCACTATTTAAAGAGAATGTTTATAATTAAATTTCAGGAAAGTGAAATTATATGATTTATCTTTCTAAAATATTTTTTACACATTGATGACTTGTTTTATCTTTATATTTTATTTTTTACTTTAATTTTCCCTCTATATTTACTCAATATTTTGAAATAATGTTTTTATGGAAAAAAATTATTTATCTCTTTGGGAAATTGTTTTTCCCTCCATTTGCATATAATCTATAAAATTTTTTCATATAGTATTTTAATTTCCTAAAAAGTTTTAATAAATCCATATTAATAAGTTATTTATTTCCTATAAAATTTCATTAATTTTCCATAGAGTTGTATTTTAAAAGGTTCATTACAACAACGTTATGAAAGAAAAAACATGTTTCAGTGTTCAACACATGAACAAGTATTTATTTCATAATAACTTGTATTCAATTTTAAGCTTCCTTTACAATCATCCATGGTTATTTCCAATGATATTTTTTAATATTTTTAAAATTTTTATATTATGAATAAGTTTTTTGAAATTTTAGTTTTTTTCCTCAAGAAATGGTCAAGTGATATTGTAAATATATTTTCATGTATTAAAAACTCTACAGAATTTTCTCATGAATCACATGGGATATGTTGAAATACTATCATATTTTTTATTATATAGAGGTTTTATTATTGTGATAGTGAAATATTTATGATACAATTTTTTATTTCATTTTTTTAAGACATGATAAAATTATAAATGTATATATAATCTTATGGAATAAATATGAATTTATTCTGTGTTCAATTGTCCTATTATTTCTCCCCATGAATTAATTAAATATTAATGTTTTATAATCCCAAACTATTGTATATATGAGGTAATACAATAATTAATTAGGGTACAGAAGTGGTTATTCCAATTCTCAATTTGGGAATATGTGAGGTGATCCCAAGCCTAAAAGAGCATATATGATAGGTTATCTCGGTCTTGAAATGGGATACATGGGAGGTCATCCCATGAACAATGTAGGTACTTAGTTGTTTATATTCAGAATAACATATGATGAATGTCTTGGTGGGTATCCATGACATAAAATTTCTATGATTAAGATTATTCAACATTTTTAATCCAATCTATAAGAGATATTCCCATGAATATGATATGATATCATCCCCATGATCATTTCTTATTTTCTGAATAATGATATCTGAATATTCAATTCCTTATTTTATGATTATGATATCTGAATTAATGAGTATGATGTCCAAATGTTAAGTGAGTTTTCACATATAGTTATTCTTATGATATGCTTATATATGATAATTGATCTCCCGTTTTACCCTTTTTAATCATATGAGCTATACCTTTCATATTATTCCATTACCTAGGTTATGAAAAAGGTTTTATATAGGTTATTTGTAATTAGTAGACAATGTTTTTTGAAATTTATTGTAAATTTTCATTATATTTTACTAAATAAGCTGATTATCTTTCTATCCATAGTAGATAATAAATATCTACGGTTTTGGGATGTTTACAATCATGATATGTAATAAATATTAATATAAAATGTTGTAATATTTCTATATGAAATGATCATGTCTCCTCAAAACCCCAAAAATTGGTGAATATGATATTTGATATACACCAAATTCTTATATATAAGGAATCATTACCCCTACTAATGCCTTCAATAAAATATTTTATTGAGCATGTATCCGATCAGAACAATGAATCCAATCCCTAGGGATTACACATAGTCTCCCATCCTTATCCATCCATCATTCCTATGGGAATGGAATAGGTGTCATTGTGTCTTTTAACCATCACCCACTTAAATCTAATAAGGCCATCTCGACCTAATAATTAACCAATAAATTATAGAGTCAAAATGATGATATTTGGGATGTGAATATGGAGTTTCTTTATAAATGTTTTACATATAGTTTATTGTTATAATATGATCATAATGGACCACAATGTATTAAAGTTACTCATCCAATAAGTTTATGTGAATTTTTAAAATTTCTCCCCCTAATTGAGTGAAATTAAAACATCATATCAACTTAGTTACTACAATTATTTCCCCAAGACCTAGAAATTATTTTGTGAATATGTGGAACCATTAATGTCTACATCAATAGATGATTACAAATTTGGATCAATATTGATCAAGATTTATACACTACAAACTAGTTATCTACCACATGCACATGATTATAAAGTTATATGTGTCACGTAAGAGAATTTTATTTCATTCATTTTAATGATATATGGAGCATTATATATTCCTTCATGATTAAGTAAGATCGTGAGTACCTCAACAATTCTATAGATAATAATTTGATTGTCCTCCCATCGACTAGTATAAAAAAAGAGAAGTAATTGGGGGACCATCAAAATTAAATCTCTTACCATAAATTTTTATACTATATAATAGATAGGTGTGCCATTATTAAGTAATGGCTTCTAAAGAAGATATATAATAAAAAATGTATATATTTAATGATATATTTCACTTCAAATAAATTTATTTGATATATGGTGTTATACCCAAATCCGAGTTTAAATGAACAATGAAAATATATTATTTTATGAAAATTTAATCATTTTGGAAATCATATTATAAAAATTTTCTTATGTTGAATTTTTTTTTATTTTTATATAAATAATTATTTTTCAATGAATAATAAAAATTCCAATTCTTTTAAAAATTGGTTTTATTTTATGTTTGTTATGTAAATTGTAATGTAGTAATATATTAGAATTTTTTTTATTACAATTTAATAATTTACATTTTATTTATATTTTCATCATCATTTTATAAAATTTTGGTAGAATTATATTTTAAGGATTAAAAAACATTTTTCATCATAAAAACTATACATTATATTTTTGGAGTTTATTTTTAAATTAATTTAAGAAAATAAAGGAAATTTATTTTATAAAATCGATTTAATATTTGGAATGTAGAATTTAATTTTTTTTATAAATATCCAATTTATTTTAGGCATTGTGAATTATAATTCCCTATTTCTGGGTTACGCCAAATGGTTCCCCGAACCCTTTTGGTCACATGACCTCAATCACAATTCCCTGAATGCCAAAGGTTGCTAACTAGAAATGAGGGAAAAGACTGATAATTGAGAATCAATTCCCTCATTGTAAAAGTATACATAGTAAAAAACATGTAATAAACAATAGTAGAAGTAGTAATAGAATACAAAAAAAGTAAAAAGTTGATGAATGATAACAATAAAAGAACTAGAGAATATATATAAATGAAGCATGTCACATATGTATTGAAAAGTATCTAAACGACCCATAATTTTGGACATACAACACTAAACCTGAGTACATAGAATATGTAAACCCCAATATTATCTCAAGCCTCAGCTTGGTCCCATGCTCTCCTTATCCATCGACAAACAAGTACCTACTAATGAACGGTTCTTCCCTTAAATATACCTAGAACCATATAATCTGATTGGGTCCAAAAGTATGACCCAAATATGTTGTGATACAAATCATAGTACGCAACCACCAAAAGATCTATGCCTATCTATCAGTGAAAATATATATCCGATAATATGCAAGATTGAAGAAATAATATATGATGTTCTAAAAAGTAAACAATACTGAAATTTTAAAGAAAATTCATTTAAAATTATTAATTCTTCTCACCTTTGAAAAATAAAACCCCAATATTTATCCTTATCATTGTAACCATCCCTATAATTGTAAATAAATAGACATCTCATAAGACCATCAAAACAATCAAGTGAACTAAGTCCAAGATTGTTCTTTGGCTTAGCAGATGTGTCACAATAATTAAATTATTTAAAAGAAACAAACTGAAAATGTTCTCAAAGTCTGGCCATAGTTGTTTAATATATCATCAAATTAATATATTTTTAGCCACTAGGAATGATCTCACAGTCTAGCCCCTTTGGCCCCACATTACACTAAACATTTAAAAATGACCTCTTTAGCATATCTCATAGTTAATACCCCCATGGTTTCCATAGAAATAATAAAATATAATGACCCCTTGAAATCTCTCACAGTCAATGCCCTACTCCAACATTCATTTAATAACAAGCCTTTGGGTAGGTCTTACTATCTAAACCTATAGTCTATGACCACCTGAAACCTGTTATAGACAATACATCTTGGTGAACATCATTACAATTATACATAAATTACCCTAACTCAAGAATCACTCACAGTCAATTCCCCTTGGACATACATCCACAATGAGAAACACGTGCATCTCATATAGTCAATAAATTCCATCCTAAACAATTCATTTATTAAAACAATTTATTCCACATGTGAAACATATAAAAACATAACTAAATAGATAATTAGGGGAACGCACCCATGGGGTGTCCCATAACAAGGTATAAAATATTTTTCATAAGAAATCACCCTTTCTCAAACAAACAAACCATAACAGGTATTAAACAGGGTCAAATTCCAAAATATGCAATACCCCAAGCATCATTATTCGACACTTTAAGCATATATAGTTCGAATATAATATACAAAATGCACAAACAACCTACCTTGATGTTGTAGGATCAACTCTCTTGAACGTCGTCCCTTGAACCTATCCTTAACGACGTTGATCTGTAGATGTTGAAAAATTATCTTCCATGAAATACCAATAAGAGAGGATGAATAAGAAAGAGAGGCTCTAGAGAAAGGGAGAGCTCACCGAGGGGAATTAAAATCCCCCAATATCATCTCAATCAGTGCTTGGACAGATAACTAGAAGAAGCTCTATGTTCATGGTCATTTTGTTGCTCTCTTGTACATAACACTGGAAGAAGAAGACAATTCTAGATTTGAGACATGACCCCAAGTCAATAAATCAAATAAAATGTAAAGTACATGTCATGTTCATTTATGTTAAATGTCGTGTGTTAGCCTAAACATACGATGACATTATTGGGCCTTTTAGGTCACCTACACTTCCATGTTCTCGGATGTTACATGGCCAGTACATGGCTATATGCAGTAAAAAATTACACGACATGTACTCAGAAGTACACAAAATGTACAACAAAATTCTCATTTCATTCTTTTTCCATAAAAAATTCCTAAATAATGATTCATTTCTGAAATGAATATATTAGTTCACAAACAAAAACCCTTCAAGCAATTTGTCCCTGAATTTCTCTTCCAAGGGTGGATAGGATGAAACATCAAACAACTTTTTCCATATTGATCAGTGTTCAGCCTCACCCTCCCAAGTCTCATCTTGTACTCACCGGTGCTGCCATAGCATCCATAATAGTAGAACAGACTAGCCATGGAGAACCTTAATGTTGTGATCCCCAATTAGAATTGGATTCTCCTTAAAGGATTAATCCACCTCCAAATCACCCTCATCATGCTAATAAATGTGAGACGAGTATAAAAAGTAACATCGAAACTCAGAAACAAGAAAGACTCCATGCATAGCCCAGTACCTCTGAGGTAACTTCAACTGATAGTCAATTGGCACAACTATTTCCAAAACCCCAATTGGACCAACGTATCTCAGTTAATTCTTACCATATCTCTGATCCTCTAGTATCGCAACCTGTGTGTGACATGTAAGACAAAAATGCCCCGGTCTCATACACTAGAGGTCGTCTCCATCGATCAACATAATATTTTTGGAGAAACATTGTAGTAGATATCATCTTATGAGTCAATGAAACATGCTCAGTGGTATCATAGACAAGTGGATGTCCCAACATAGAATTATTTATTGCATCCAACCAACATAGGTGTGATCAGTACGAACTATGGTAGAAACCCACATAAGCGGATATCTAAATAATCACCTAAAAATTGTTTTTGTAGGAAAACTCTCATAGTGGTATGTGTCTCTCCCAAGATCCCCCAAAATCTATGATGTGTGCTCGACGCATTTCCTCCAAAACATGAATAATACACTCAGAGTAGCCATCTTTTTGGGGAAGGCTAGTTGTACTCAAGAGTACCAGTGTACTCAAAGGCCTATGTAGTCCCTACTAGACATAAGAAGTAAATCAGGCATCCTTGTCTGAAACAATATAGTATGGAACCCCATGAAATTTTACTATCACATGTTTGTAAAACCTTCTAATATCACCAACACTAATGTTTTAATTGATTAGAAATAAATGACAGACCTTGTAGATTCTATCAATAACAATTCAAATTGTATCATTCCCTCAAGACGATCTCCATAAACCCATAATGAAATCCATTGAAACATCGTTCTACCTACACTTGGGAATGGGTAACTACTATAAAAGCCTTACCAGTCACTAAGGCTCTGAATTCATTAACTGATAAGAGAAAATATGATTAAAAAAGATAAATATATCCCTATTTATACCTAGATACAAATACTAACGATGTAGATCTTGATAAATCTTGGTGTCACCAGGATGATCTTCCCAAACTGAAGAATGGAAATCATACATCAACTCCTCACATATGTCTACTGACACCCATAGGAATCCAAGAAGATTCAAGACATAATTGTCACCTACGGTCCACACATGAGTAGGGTCCTCTCATGACACACTATACCATAGATATAGGCCTTCATAATCTTTTTGATTCCTCATTCCCACCCAATCTAGTAGAGTAGAGGTAATAGATATAGAAGAAATAAATGTCTACCATGTCTATCATGCACCTCCAAATGCATCTCATAAAATAGATCCATAAGCATTCACTCACTACTAGCCTCCTGAACTGTATGTATCTGAGTCCTATTTCTCAAAGCATCATCCAGTATGTTCTCTTTTCCAGACATGTAGGCTTGTTCAATGTCAAAAGACTAAAAGTACTCAACCAAAATTTTCTCTCTAAAATTTAGATCACACTGAGTGATGATATGTTTGAGACTTTTTTGGCCAGTAAATATCACAATATTCTATCCCAAAAAATAATGTCTCTAACATCACAAAGTATGATAAACTACAACCAACTCAATATCATGCGTTGGGTAATTCCCCTCATGTGGCTCACCTGCCTAGAAACATATGAAAAGAATCATTACCCCTTCATAAGCATTACTCCCAGCCTAATACATGATTAACAATAGAAAATCAAGTTACTCATTCCCATCTCTAGAAAAAACATTATCACTACTGATGTCAATCTCCATTTCAACTTCTCAAAGGCTGAATCATAGTAATCAATCCACAAGTACATTGAACCCTTCTTAGTCAGGCATGTTAATGGTGCTGGTAAGTGTGAAACGTTATGTATAAAGTGCCTATAGTAACGACTTATCCCTAGAAAACTCCATATCTCTAGGATTTTCTTTGGATTGACCCATGAAAATATTACACACACTTTCCCCCGGTCTAATACTCCTGTATCTGAGATAATGTAACCCCAAAAGATGTTTTTGTCAATCCAAAAGATGAATTTTGAGGGCATAACATGTGAATGATTCCCTCACAGTGTAATAAATTTGATATCAATTTTGGTGGCATGGTTTTGTCGAGTGTGAGATTACACTTGGATATCATCCATAAAGACAACCAAAAAAGATGGAAAATGCAGTTCATCAATTCCATGAAAACTGGTAGCATATTCTTAAGACCGAACAATATAACCAAATACACTAATAGTCTATAATTACTTTGAAATTTTGTAATAGGTATATATGATATTATAACATGAATCTTATAATAATTGGATCTCAAGTAAATCATTTAGAACACACGAGAAAACCAAAGTTGTTCACAGAGATTATCAATCCTTGGAAAGGGATATTAGCTCTTAACTATCATCTATATTAGGTTCTGATAATCCGTACAATGTATGAGGGTACTATATTATTTCTTTAATATAGGAAAAATTAACCCCAAGGAGAAGTAATAGGTCGGATGAAGTACTCTTCCTGCAACTCCTCTAATTGTTTCTTGGGCTCTTGTAACTCTAGAGTTGGAGTCGAATAAGGAGGAATGAACACCCATGCAGCTCCTGGGAGATACTCAATTGATAGATGTACCTCTATCAATGTAGGTAATCATTAATAGTTTCCTGGAAATACATCTCTGAAAAAAAAACACCATTAGAGGAAAGTCCATCTGTGATGTCCCCTGGTCATCCAGATATAAACAAGAAATCTGGGATGTAATTCCTCAAAAACCACGATGACAGGGTCCAGTTATGCTCTATTGTACATCCCATTCACACTTGGGTTGAAAAGACCCACCCACTAGTGACACAAAACTCACCCTATAATGTTAGCAATCCACAATGCCCTATAATGATGCCAACGAGTACATTCTGAGAATGACCTCATATATTTTCATCTATAAGACATTAAGATCCTAGAAGAAGTGACACCCAAAAAACCCTAAAGGGAACTCCTTACACTGATGTACACTAGTATTCCTAAGACCCAACAGAATGACTAGAATCATAACATCTAGTTATGTAAAGATAAAATTTCAAAGACTCTCTACCATGGAAAAAGATATAAAAATATGGGAAAACCCTATATAAAAATGTGCAGAATCTAAAATAGAGGAAACTAGAATCGTTCAATTAATTGTAGAGGGTTAGGGATCCTACTCAAACTTTTTCTACACCAATTAAAAATTTTGGCTTGTACTGTGGCCTTACAACCGTACTTGACTACCATAAGCTTATCCATCCTACTATCACTAAAAACCTGTCATCTAGTAACCATGACCATGACTACCTCTTCAGCCTGAAAGTCCTAATGAACTCCAGTTCTCGGACTAAGGAGAAACTAGTGATCATTCTTTTAAATGTGTTGTGATAAAATAACACCTATCACTCACTACTTGTGAGGAAATCTAGAAAAATGCTAAAGATTACCCATTTTCCGAAATATCATCACCCAACTAGGTCATTAGTGAAATGTGGTCTTGTGTAAACACTTCTCCCGCACTAGTATCATACCACATGGTTAACGAAAGAAACACAACAAGAGATATCCCTATGTAGATTCCTGCTATCTGTTGAAGGAGTACCATCCCTGTATGCTGGACCACCATAGCTCACAGCTCCTAATTCCATCAGATTACAAAAAGTAATCAACACATACTTCAATATAGTTTTCACCAAAGTCACCATGAAATTATTCTCCTACGATCAGATGTCTGATACCATCATCAAATGTCCTAGGAAAAGATAAAAATACCATTCACCAAATAGGTTTGTAGCATTTATTCTTTATAAAACAAGATGAGTAATCCACCACTGAAAGAGATCCCTTCTCTAAATGCATGAAACCCCAAGATCGGTTGGCCCTTAATGTCTAAGGGTAGAAGTAATCAAAGAATGTTTTCCATAACACTTTCCAAGTCATTTAATGATGATTCCTGAAATATTCTCTGGGTGGTATCCCATAGCATGTTCATCTCAAACATTACCCCCCATTTAGGAGGTCTATCCATATTCTCAATGACAGAAATCATGGAATCCAACAATGACTCTAGAGAATTTGGTTCTCTATCTACTGGAAATGTGTGAGGATGTTGCTCCTAGAAAACCTGCATCAACTCTACCATAGTCGGGACAAGATTAGGTGCTCCGTAAAAAGTATGTACCATCATCAAAATCCATCAAAGAACTATGATTTAGCTTCTAAATCTGGTATAATAGTTGGGCCCATGATGGGAATGACAGGAGGATCTACTGATAGTCCCCTATCGACCATTTTTAGTGTATGGTCTTTGCCATATACATGGCGTACAACCAGTGGAAATATAAGTGGAAAGACTTGGCCAGGACAAAAATACCCTCATTATATGACTATGAAGTACAAGACCATATAATTTCATGAATGTAACTTGAGAAGAAATAATTCATGTTTTAATACATGAAATCATGGTGTGTACAACTACCACACGGTGTGTTCCCTTTAAACCTTAACATGGCATGTAACTCTTCCCTGGATGGTCATGAAATACCCTTACAAACAACATGTCCCTCCAAATACATGGAATATACTTGAATTTTCTCACCTACCCTTGAACTTCTAGATAGCTAGAACTACATAGTTCTGGCCCAAGTAACCTCACATGACATGTTCACTATACACACGGTGTGTACCACTTAAGTACCATCCACCCATGTCTTTAGTCACACTACTGGATACATGGTTGAATCTACCCATCATTTAAAATAAAATACACATCATGTACAACCTTGTATTCATTATCCCATGTCATTGGTCACATGGCTGGATAAACAGTTCATTACAACACGATGTGTTCAACATAAATAGGATGTGTTCTACTGAATTTTTCCCAACCACATGTATCTTATCACACAGTCCGCCACACGGGCTAGTACTACATAAAATGTACTCTTAATACCTTTTTTATACTTTATAAAATTCAGTTATTCCTCAATAGAAGAACACATGGAAAGTGTTTATAACACCGCATGCCATGTTGTCTGGGTTTATGGATTGTAAGCCTCTGATACTTCACTAGAACCCTTAAAACATAAAATATTGTCAAAGGCATGACAAATTCTGATCCATGAAATCCCAACGTCACTTATATTAATGTTTAGCATCATTATTCATCTCCTAACATGACAAAATTCAATTAAAAGTCAAACATGATCCACTTAGTCCTAATCCTAGAGAGCCCATAACACCTCAGAGACCAATGTTTGGAATCCATCCTAATGAAACATTAATTTTTTTAATATCCTATCAAAATTACTGTTATTATATCATAGAATATTCTATAACTAGATACATATATATCACAACATATATCACAATAGAATTCAATTAGTAATGCACCCTAAATGGCATGACCAAAATAAATGAAATTTGATCTCTATCAAGTGCCAATATGATGCATGAGATGGCATATCCTCATCACATCGGGTTGCGACCCAAATCGAACCATAATTATATAAATCATATCCATACACAGAAATTTTTTTCACCAAATGGTGGAATCAAATCAGCTAAAACAATATCAAAATAATAAAATTTTAAATATTTAAGGTAACATGGCTTTTCCCTCTACACTGGTTAGCTACTCCTGGGCAAAACTTATAACTGACAACTCATTACATCCTATCCATGTCTTTAGTTCCAAAATATAAGACATATAGGAAAAATAAACTCCTCTGATAACACATTGTTATGTCCTAGTTCCGGGTGCAGCCCAAAGTTGCCCTGAACCCAGTTTGTCACATGACCTCAAGCGCATTACCCCAAATGCAAGAGGCCTACAAATATCACTGTAGTCAAATGTTTGATAATTGGGAAACAATTTCCTATCTATAAAATTATACATAATAGAAAAAAATTAGTTAACAGAAGAGGAAGCAGTAATATCATACAACAGAAGTAAACATTGAAATACTGATAGAAACAAAAAACTGGAGGACATATATAAATGATTCATGTCACATATGTCTTAGAAAGAAGGGACTCAAATCACAATGTTGGAAATAAAATACTAAAACCAAGTACCAAAAATTTGTATACCCCATCATCATCGCAAACGTCTTCTTGGTCCCATGTTGTCTATCTCTATCAACAATCAAGTACCTAGTGATGAAGGGAACTTTCCCTTATCGATACCTGCAACCATATAATTAGTTTGGGTCCAAAAAATGAACCAAATAGGGTGTGATAAGAATCCTAGTTGGAAAAAAACAATGATTTTTTGGGTAACATTTAGTGAATATATATAGTCATAAATATGTAGAAATGAAGCAATAATATAGGAAACACTCACAACAATACAATCCAACAGTTTTAAATTACATTTATTTATTATTAAAACCTATAAATAATGAATTCTTGGGACATAGAAAATTATCTATATTCCACTATTTAATAGCAAAAAAATCGACATATGAGAATCCCCATAAGCAATAAAGTTAATCGATTCCAATATTGTGATTTGTCTTGGAAAACTCGTCACAATTATTCAATTACTCAAAGGTAAACCTCTGGGAATGTTCAGATTGTTTGACCCCACTGGTTTATCATGTAATCAATTTAATATATAATGAACCTCTATTAAATCCATCACAGTATAACCAATTTGTTCGAAAATTACAGTAATCATTTACATACCACCTCTGTGGCAGCTCTCACAGTCAATACCCCCTTGTCCTGTATAGAACTATAAAATATAATGAAATCTTGGTATCTATCACATTAAATTCTCTATGGTCCAACCTTCATTTAGTAACTCCCCTATGGGTGGCTCTCACAATCTAATTCCTCTGGTCTATGACCACACAAAAGTCATCATATTCAATACCTCTAGGTCAACATAACTACAAGTACACATAAAGGACCCTAACTCAGAAAGATCTCATAGTCATTTCCCCTTGGTCATACTTTCACAATGTGAAAAATATGTGTTGGTAAGAGTGGAATCTCAAGAGGAGTGAATTTACATCCTACATAAAATTTATGTTAAAAAAGTATATTATAGATCCCCAAAATTTTAAAAATTCCATGTTAATTAAGGAACTAGAGATATAGATGTCTAATTACTCAACAGGTTTCTCAAAGGGTGATTAGTCCTTAATTGAATTAGTGTGAAACACCTCTTCAACTTTTGAAACATATTTAGTGAATTAAAAATATACAAAAACAAACCAAAATTAACTATCAAAGTGAATGCAAAACAGTTTAATGTTTTATCAAATATAAGAAGCCGAAAATAGAGAAAATAGGGTATAAAAAATATAGTGCATAGAAAAGTTAAAAAAGATGATCAATATCAAGCCGGTACTTAATCCTCTCAAATTGGTGATCATCTTCCACCATGAATTTTATATTAACAATAAAATTGATACACAGCTAGTATCAGGATTTATAATATTTTCCACAAACTCTCTAGGGTTCACACCCTCTACCAAAACTCCTCATGAAAAAAAAAATCAATACAAACCACACATGTCTCTTGCACAATTATTCATGGAAACTTTAGGTTCATGGCTATTTGGATTAAATAATTTGATGTTAGAGTCTTTGTTTGGAAGTTGTCTTCAAAACATATTGTCAAAACATCAGGTTCATTCTTTTAGGAATTGAGAGTTCTGCTTTTTGTGTTGATCGAATGTTGATGAAGTATATAAGGTGGAAGTGAGTTTGTCCCCAAAATGATATTTGATATTCTTGTGGGTTCACATTGTAAGTGATAGATGGTTCTTCCTAGATCTATTGAGTAATTTTCTTCATGTAACCAGGTGCTCTTCTCATCATCAAGTCCTCACTCCCTTATTTTCATGCATTCCTCTTTCTTCTCATTTATATTTGAGGTTCAAAAATAGGTATAAGTAAATCACATGTTTTCTTTCTCATGCCTCATAATATCCCCAGATAAAATCTCTTCATATGTCTACAATTGACTTTAATTAATGTCAGAAGCATTAAAGTTTGTAAATATGACCGTTATAATAATCATAAGATTTTGAAAATGTATTGTGTAGAAGAGTAAGGTAGAATGGAAATGACATCCTTCACAATTGTAGGCATAAAAAGTAAGTGCACATTAGTAGAATTCATTGGTAACCATCCAAATGGTAATCTTTTAGTGATAACACTATATCGGTAGTCTTTCATTGATAACTCCCCATCAGTAACCTTGCATTGGTAACTATCCATCAGTTTTTTTCCTTTGTAACTCTCCATTGATAACCTTTCATTGGTAACCCTCCACTGGTAACCAAAAATTGTTATCTCTCCATCGGTAACCTTTGCATCGGGGACCTTTGCATCGGCGACCATTACATCAGTGACCTTTGCATTGGTGAAATTTTCATCGGTGACTTTGCATTAGTGAACTTTGCATCAATGACCTTTGCATTGGTGACCTTTGCATCTCTCACCTTTGCCTCGATGACCTTTGCATCAATGACCTTTTTATTTGGAGAAATTTTTAACTAAGAGCATTAAACAATAGAGTAGTGAGATTAAATGTACATGTTTATCACTTTGATATAAATATGATTTTCACATAAATGATTATCTTGTAAGCGAAAAATAATTAACCCATAAATAAAACATTATTTGGGATTATCAAAACATGATTTGGTATTGTCAAAATAGTTGAGTCCAATAATATCCCATTTTTTTAAAATCACAAATTATGTCAGTATTTTCAGAATTCGGGTTATACACATTATCTAATATCTTAAGAGGTGTGTATAAGAATATTTGAACCATGTTTATTTTGGGAATAAAAGATAGTATATCTATATATATGCATATATTTTAGTCAACAATAAAAAATTAATCTTTCTTTAAGTTTAGGCAGCATAAAAAATAAACATGACTTGTTTCTCCCACTTTAGGTAACTTTCAGATTCATGTGTAAATATTTCTCCCCCTTTGTTATTAATAAAAAATGGGAAGATAAAAAGAAAAAAAATTGTATTGTCTAATAAAGAAGAAAAATTAAAATATACAAAAAAATTTACAAGTTCCCTATCAACTAAGAAAACCTACATTCAATCCACATAAATTGATTCCAAAGGAGAATTGTATATGGATTTGGAGGATGAATATTCTAAAGATTAATGGTTAGGCCAAGGGATGGCGGTTAGTAGGGTAGGAGGAGATACAACAAAAGCATCACGAGACCAGTAGTGAGTAGATCTCTAAGGAATAGTGGGGGTAAATATTCTGATGGCATGTGCATGAGTCATCATTTGAGCAACACTGGAAGATGCTGAGGTACCAGAGGTAGAAGGTATGAAAGGTGGAATAACGATTGGAGTGTAGTCCACATGGATGAAGGGTAATACAAGATTTCTAAAATCTATAATAATACATCCTCCTGTTTCTTTTTTTGAAATAAAATAATTATTATTCTCCATTAATTTCTCCAAGGAAGGAGTCAAATCTCAAAGCATGCTAACCAAATCCTTATAGGATTTATTGATAGGTGGAATCCTTATGTTCTCCAATAGTAACATGAAGTGACCTTCTATATAATTCTTAGTGTATACCCATTTGTACTAGAAATAATCTTCTTCCTTGATGGACTTCTGGTCTTGAGAATCTTCCCATAAATAATTTCCAACAATATAATGAATTTCTCTGGTAGTGGAAATAACCAGATTCATAGACTGAGGATCTGATGTACTGGCACTAGAGAATTTCTCATCTTCTTCTCTAAGAAACAACCTGAAGGCTTTTAAATCAACAGGAGGAGAGGATAAAGATGAAGCAGATGTACACAGAGGATCTATAGGGAAAACCACTTCCTTCTTAAATGATTTAGTCAGCCCAATGATTATCTTCTTCACAACACAATCTTGGCCACTCACATGTGTCTCAATCGACTTCTTAATTTCATCAAAAAAGTGACCAATTGTTGAACTACACATTTAACACATCACAGATCTTTTTCCACCTAAACCCTTAAAACCATTTACGATTATAATCTAGAATGTGACTGCTTAATAGATTATAGAGAGACTACCAAGGTTTTGATCTAATTCTGATAGTCCATTACTTCCTCTAGAAGGATGGAGTGAGAGGCAGAAACTAGCCTTTCCACTGCCGAAGTGACAACTTCTTTTATATGGGACATAACCCTCTCTAACCCAAAAAATCTCTCATCAATGAGGATATTCAGATCCGATTTCATTGATTCCAAATCATCTTTCATTACATCGTCTCATTGAAAAAGAACCACTAGCTTCACAATAGTGGTTTCTGAAACAGTAGTAATGAGAGGACTTCTAATAGGCTATTAATCATCATAGTCTCTATAATCTAAGCCTATGACCACAAATACATTGTCTTCTGACCAATCATCTTTTCCAAGAGCTATAGAAACTAAACATGTGGCAACAGGTTCCTCCCATTTAATTGGAGCATTCTCCTGATCAACCATATCCATCTCTACCATACCTCCTTGAGAAATATAATTAATAATAGGGTCCACTATCTCTTCTTCAACAGAATATTCAACAACTTCTAAAGTAATAACAGCTTCAACTGAATCCACAACCTCTTTATCTATTATTTTTATCATTTCTGCATTCCTTATCATGGGATTGAGACTATGATATTCCTCATAATTTGTATCAGTATTTGTCTCATTCATCATGAATAGATTTAGTGTCTTCATCCATATCTAAGGTACATCTAATGATCCATAAGACATTTTATACCCCTTCTTCTTTACTAGTCTCTTCATAATCACTATCCCATAAAACAGTCTCCATTCTAGGAAATCTCTATTTGGGAAAGGCTCACCAAAGGATATTGTATTAGAATGAGGATTATAGGGAAGTTATGGATCACATCTATCATCTATAAGAGAATCCTCTGTTTCTAGCATAGCAGAAGCACTTAATTATTCATCTGAATAAGCAGGCTCTACTTCATTATTCTTTAGACCAGGATCTCTCTTGTCCATAGGACTAGTAAGAGGAGTGATAGGTTTGAATTCCTTATATAGCATAGCCTCATCATGGATCCATTTTCATTTCCAGGAGTTCCAATTTATCTTCATAAACTTGCACATTACCATTGTAATGAAGAAATTTTCCCTTACTATAATTATTTCCTCTTTTTCTTTGGAAACTTCTTTCACCTTCAATAGTAAGGATATCAATCTAGAATGAAATAAGTCATTGGATTTAGAAATGGGCTTTGTCATATCCCATAATTGAATCATAATTAGCCTACAAATGTTTATCTTAGATCCTTACTTCAATAGATATATATGAAATACATCCTGAAATTTCAATATAGAAAATCCCCCCTCCTGGGACTCAAGAAATTCTGGAAAAACATAAATAGTAGCTTGTCTTCTCCTTCTATATCAGTATCATTGAATTTTGTAGGGATTCCACTCCCTTTCCGTTCGGCAAAGGATTCTTCATAAAAAAAGAACTCAGTGGATGGAGGAACCACTTCTGAGTAGTAATCATAAACCCCTTCATGTGGTACTCTCAGAAACTCATCCCATTCAACAGTTGAAAAACTCATACTTATTCCATTCACCAATGAAGACATATTTTTCTCTTCCATAGTCAAATAAAATTTTAGAAACTCATAAAATTCCTTCAATTACATTGGGTAATAAATTCCACTGTTTTTTGAAAATCATTCAACCCAGCCTTCAGCTTCAAGTTCCATCAGCACTAATTATCTTCTCATCAACAACCATTCAGAACAGATATCTTTTTCAACTATGATTTCCCTCTACTACAGATGATGGTGGATCGGATTTTCCACTTCCTTGGTTCTGCTCCTCGACTTAGCTCGGGGACTCTTTGGATTTGTCGCATCACCTTCATCACTGGCCAATGATCTCTTCAATCCTTCCATGCGATCTAAAGTGGTTCGAGGGTTTCTTAAGAGGGATAGGGTCTAATGTTAGAGAGAAAAATATACAGGATAGAGTATGAGGTGGGTCGAAATGTGGTATGCACATTAATTTAATCACTTATGTATCGTGAAAAAAATCTTATAAAAGAAATTAGTAATATAGAAAACATTTCAGATTCTCGTAGAAAAAAAACACTAAACTCTGAAAATGTCAACTATCAGAAAGGTAACAACTGTGAGGTTATTAATGGTGAGGTCTAACGGTGAGATTTCTAAATATGAGGTCCAACGGTGAGGTTTAAAATGACGAGGTTCCTAACAGTGAGGTTTCTAATGATGAGGTTCCTACTAGTGAGGTCCTCTCAGTGAGGATCCTAACAGTGTGGTTCCTAATGGTAAGGTTTCTATCAGTTAGGTCTAATGGTGAGGTTTCTAACGGTGAGGTTCCAAATAGTGAGGTCCAACGGTGTGGTTTCTAATGGTGAGGTTCCTATTGGTACGGTTTATAACGGTGATGTTTCTATCAGTAAGGATCAATGGTGAGGTTCAATGGTGATGTTTTTAATGGCGAGGTTTCTAATGGTGTGGTCTAATGGTGAGGTTTCTAAGGGTGAGGTTCCAATTGGTAAGGTTTCTAACATTGAGGTTTCTATCAGTAAGGTTCAATGGTGAGGTTCCTAACCCTTAACATTTTATCATACCTAACTCATGTTTGATGAAATTTAACCTCTCAGAATTCCATGGCTTTGTGAATATATCATCCAATTGATGTTCAGTGCTAATGAATTAAAAAGGGATATCACCTCTTTAATAATGATCTCTCAAGAAGTGATGTCTCACATCAATTTTTTTATCCTAGCATGAGATAAATGATTTTTAGAGATGTTAATAACAATTTTGTTATCACATTTTATAGAGACATGATTTAATTGATATCCATAGTATTGTAAAGTGTGTTTCATCCACAAAATTTTAGCACAATAACTACCAAAAACAATATATTCCGCTTTGTTGTAGATTATAAAAAATAATTATATTTCATACTATAAGATGATACTAGTGACTTGCCAAAAAATTGACAAGTTTTAGAGGTGCTCTTTATATCGTTCATTTAACCAGAAAAATCAGCTTCTGAATATCATATTAAATAAAGTGGTTGTCCTCTTAGTTAAAAAAATCCTATGTTTTTGGTATTCTTTAGATACATAAAAATATTTTTAACAGAATTTAAATCAGACTCTTTGGGATTGAATTTAAATCGATCCCACATGAAATAATTGAACATAATATCAGGTCTACTAGTAGTAATATAGAGCAGACATATAATCATACCTCTGTAATAGGATTGAACCACTAGTTTACAAGTTTCATCATCATCCAACATACAGGTGGTACTCATTGGTGTATAACTACCTTTATTGCAGTCCAAACCATAATGTTTCAAATGATCGTTGTTATATTTACTCTGATTTAAAACAATACCATTTTTTATTTTGAAAATGATGAAGTCCAAGGAAAAATTTAATTTCCGCCATTAATCTCATTTAAAATTCATCTTGTATCATTTTTGAAAAATCAGTACATATATAATTTTTATCCCATCCAATAATAATCTCATCTACATAAATTCGTACTATTAGTACATTGTTGGAAATCCATTCCATAAAAAGAGCAGGATCCGCTATTTCTTTAGTAAAAAATTTTAAAATAAAGAATGATCTAAGACTATCATACCATGCTCTTGGATCTAGTTTCAGACCATATAGATCTTTTAAAACATAGAAGACATTATTTGAAATATAGGGATTTTTAAAACCAGGGGGTTGTTCAAAAATATATCCTCAACTATGTACACATTTAAAAATTCAATATTGACATCCATTTGATAAAGTTTGAAATTATGATGAGATGCATTTGAAATTTGTCTCTTAATGGATTCTAGTCTCGATATAGGTGAAAAATCTTATTCATAGTCTATTCCTTCTTTTTGACTACATCTTTGTGCAACTAGTCTATCCTTATTCAAAATATGTTTCCAGATTCTTCAAATTTATTTATAAATACCCATTTAGTTCCTATGGTCAACATGTATTTAGTTCATTCTACTAACTCCCAAACATTGTATCATTCAAAATGAATTAATTCTTCTTGTATTTTTATCACCAAGAATTCAGCATTGATTTCATCATCAATATTTTTAGGTTCATGATGTGAATTAAAAGCTTCATGTTCAACCTGGTTTCTCATAGAAGCTCTAGTTTGTGTTCCTCAATTTAAATACCCTACTATAGAATCTTAATGATGATTTTTGAGAGTTCTAATACCTCTTGAAGGAGTTGAATGATAATCCTCTTGAATCTCTATAGGTCCTGATTCAACATGCACAGATTATGGAAAATTTCCATAACAGGTTTTTTCACTATGGGATCACTGTCTTTATCATTAAGGACCATAATTGAAATATCTTCCTCAGGGAGTTCAAAAGATGTTTTGGGATCATGTGAATTAGTCTACTCAAATTTGACATGAACTAATTCATCCAAAAAATTTGTTCTCTTATAAAATATTCTATATGATTTACTATTGATTGAGTATCCTAGGAAAATTCCTTCATCACTTTTGAAACTAAACATGTCAAGATTGTCCTTAGTGTTATGCATGAAGACATTGTAACCAAAAACTCAAAAGTAATTAAACGTTGGTTTCCTATTATTACAGATCTCATAAGGGGTCTTCTAAATAATAGTTCTAATTAATACTCAATTGATAATGAAACAAGTTGTATTAATAGATTCCGCCAACAAATAGATTGGCAGATTATACAAATTTATTAAAGTCCGAGAAATACCTTGAAGTGTAATATTTCTTCTTTCCACAACTCAATTTTGTTGGGGTGTTCTAGGAGGAGTAAACTTGTTAGTATAGACATTGTGTGATAAAAGTTATTCCAATTCCTGATTTTCAAACTCATGGCCATGGTCACTTCTTATGGTATTCCTTCTATGTCCACTAATATTTTCTATAGACATGGAATATTTAATGAAGTGAGAACATGCTTCACATTCGTGATCTAAAATGTATACCCAAGTATATCAATAATAATCATCTAAATAAACATAATCATATTTCTTCTCATTTAAACATTTACTCTAAATGGTCCAAACAAATCCATTTGAACCAACTCAAGTGGTTGAGAAGTAGAAACTTCTTTCATTGGTTTGAAAGAAACTTTGTTTTATTATCTCTTTTGACAAGGATTACACACTTTGTAATGTGGGAATTCAAATTTATGTAAGTCTCTTACTAAACCATTCTTATTTAGTTTACTACAGGAGTGCACATTTCAGTGTCATAATATTATGTTCCATAACCGGGATTCATTAGAAAAAAAATTTAAACATGAATCATTTTTCTTAGCTAAATAATTTAAATCAAACACATAAAAATTTTCATTTGTAAGAGTAGTGAATATAAAATCATTTTTAAAATTAAAAATATTTCATCCATCATTTTCAAATTTAACATTAAAACCATCATCAAATAACTGAGAGACGCATATTAAATTGTATTTTAACCCATCAACAAAAAGTACTTTTTAAATTAATACAGTATTAGGGTTACCAATTTTTCCTATGTTGGAAATATACCCTTTTTCATTATCACCAAACATAACATATCCATCACCAACATTAATTAGGCTCTTGATTCATGAGTAGTCTCTTGTAATGTGTCTTGAGCATCTATTGTCCATGAACCATAGAGTTCTAGAGAACATATTTTAACAGTTTTTCTACAAAACATATTAATTGTAGGATAACTTTTGTATCCAAAATTTTTTGGAACTAGAGAGGATAGAAAGTAAATATTTGGGAACCCATACATTTCTCAAAATTTTCCTATAATCAAAATTTATGTTTTTGAGACACAGAAACATTGTTTCGTCTTTTATATTATTGTATTTTAAAATAAGGTTTATAACATGAACTAGTAGTGAGCTATCCAATTATGGAACAAAATTATTAGTAATAATTATTCTTTGTCCTGGCTGATATTATATATCTGTTGTGTATTCTGGAGCAATTTTGTTTCCTATAAACTGAGTCATTGTATCTCTACCTATAGTAAAATTATCATGATATCTTTTTAGTTTCTCATGGGACAGTTTTAGTTCAGTATTTTCTTATAACAGGTGAGAACATTTTTCATTCTCAATAACCATATCTGATTTATAATTAAAATTTAAAGCATTTTGTCTTTTCAATTATTTATATTTATCCTTAACTTCATTAATGGTGTCCTAAAGCATTACACAATATTTAAAATGTTTATCCTTAGTTATATTTTCATCATTATTTGATTCACATTCATTCCTATAATAGTAAGCATTATGTATAGGTGATTTGGGTGTAATCTCAGATGATTCATTCATGAAACACTCATTTGAATGTTTGTACTTTTCATTATCAAAAGTGTCAGATCAACATGATATATCACTTGAGGAACTCCAATTAGCTTTCAAATCTATTTTATATCATTTTCCTTTGTCTTAATACATATTCTTAAATATTAGGTCAGGGAAATCTTATTTCACATGACCTTTTCATTTACACTCATTATAGACTATCTCATTTGTATTATCATTAATTTACTCTCCTATTTCCACTATACATTATAATCACTACTTCTATTATAGTTCGACATTCTGGAGAACGTTTTATTACGATAAAACTTCTTGAATATCCTATAAAGATGAGCCATCTCATCATCACTGTCAGAATCTATGTCTTCACTGGTGTATGTGTCTATAAGATCTTGAGATTTTTATTTATTTTTGTTCATTGATGTCGTAGTCTTGAATGATACAAATTTCATTCATGGATCTTTGTCTACTTTTTTATTTAACTTAATCTATTATTTATACATCATAATATTTCAAATTAGATACATCACTGATAGCTTAACTTAGTCACAAGATTCTAAGAAAGAAATAGAAGTTCCTCTCCATCTGTCAAGTTGGAATTGAAGAAATCATATAATATGATTCTTGTTGTCCATTGGTTCCACAAGAATATTCATGGTATTCGCTATTTCATTGAAATTGAGTTACATTTCAGAGATTGGTTCATACAGATTCATTTTAAAATTATCATATTTAATATTATAAGTATTTAATATAATTTCTTTAACATTGGTTGTTCCCTCACAAGAAACAACTAAAGCATACAGAATTTCACCTATCACCAAACATTTTATATTAACAATAAACTTGATACACAACCTATATAAGGATTTAGAAAAATTTCACAAACTATCCAGGCTTCACACCCTCTATCAAAATTATTCGTGGGGAAAAAAGAAATACATACCACACATGGTCTCTTCGGTAATTTTACGTGGAAATAATATATAATAGAATTTTGATGTGTGGATTTTGGTATCCTTCAGTTAAAGCACAAGAGACAGTGGGTATGACACAAATACACACATATCATAAATGTAAAATAAAAGAACACAATAGAGAAAATATTATGAGATTGAGTTTAGAAGGCTCTATTTTTTTTGTAGTTAAACTCTTATCTCATTGAAGTGATGAATTTGATGTTGGATCATTTCTCAAGAAGTTGTCTCCAAAACAGAGTGTTGGAACATCAGGTTCTAGTTTTTAGGAATTTAAAGTTATGAATCTTATGTTGACCAAACATTGATGAATCCCAAAAGGCAGAAGTGTGTTTTTCCCCAAATAGTTCTTTGAAGTGCTTGCGGTTTCATATTTTGTGTTCTGGAATGTTTATCATTGTTATTGGGAGTATGTTTCTTCATGTACTCAGAAATGATTCTCATTATAATGTCCTCACTCCCTTACTTTATTGCACTCCACTTTCTTATCTTTTATATATGAGGTCTAACAATAAGTATAAGTACATCATATGTTGTGTGGTCTTTCTTGTACCTCGTACTATCCCTAGATATAGTCTCTCAATATTTCTACAATTAGTGTTACTTAATGTCAGAAGCACTAATGTTAGTAAATATAACCGTTAGATTAATCATATGAATTTGAAAAATTATGGAGTAGAAGAGTATGGTAGACTAGTAATGGTATCCCTCACAATGGTAGGATTCAATATTATGTGCACATCAACATCATTCATCAGTAAAAAATAAAATGGTAATCTTCCATCAACAACTCTCCATCAGTATCCTTTAATTGCTAGCTCTCCATTGGTAACCTTCAATTGGAAACTATCCATTGGTATCCATTCATTGGTAACTATCCATTAGTAACATTTCATTGTTAACTCTCTATTGGTAACATTCCATTGGTAACTCTCCATTGGTATCTTTTTCATCAGTGACCTTTGCATTATTACCTTTGAATATGTGACCTTTGAATCAGTGTCCTTTGATTTGGTGACCATTGAATTGGTGACCTTTGCATCAGTGACCTTTCCATCAGTGACCTTTTAATTGGTGAACTTTTTACTCGGTGAAAATTTTCACTATGAGATTTAAACAAGAGGGAATTAACATTAAACATACATAGTTATTACATTGATATAAATAATATTTTCAAAATAATGATTTTCATGTAAGAGAAAAATAATTATCAAATAAATAAAACGTGATTTGGGATTATGAAAAAATTATTTTGGATTATCATAATATGTGAGACCAACAATATGCATCTCATATAATCAATCAGCTCCATAATATACAAATCAAGGAAAGGAATCGAGGTATACCTTATAGGAAACCTAGGTCCAATGTCCATAAATATTCAATCATGAGAACATACTCATGGGGTGTCAAATAAAAAGTTATAAAACAATATTAATAATACGTTACCCTTTCTCAAACAAACTAACCATAGAAGGTATTAAACAGGGTCAAATTCCAAGATGTTCAATACCCCAAGATTTTGTATTTGGATCATAAATCATATATAATCAAAAGACAACTGGCGTACAGAAAAAACCACCTACCTTGATATTGTATAACCCAAACTCATAAAATTCAGCACATGAATTTTCCTAGAATGATGTTGATCTAAAAAAAGGTGAAAATTATAATCATTGATATATACCTGAGAGACGAGGAAATAACAAGATAGGCTCAAGGGAAAGAGAGAAATAACTAGTGGGAATCTAATGCACCCAATGGTGTCTTTATTAGATCCCAAACGGAGAACTGGGAGGAGCCCAGAGTTTGCGGCCATCTCGTTGGTCTCTTGTAAGAAACATAGGAAGAAGAAGACTGTTTGGGAAGTGAGACATTACCCTACAATGATATATCAAATAAAATTAAAATTACATGACATGTTCATTTAATTCACACACTGGGTATAGGCCTCAACCCGCTCCCACTTTAGGCGGTATGCCATGCCACCTACACAATGTTGTGCTCAGCCATTATAGGGCTAGTACACAGCTGCGTGCAACATCTTGGTACATGACTTGTACTCAAAAGTACACAACATGTACTTAGAAAATTTCATATTTCATTATTATTTCTAAAAAACAACCTGATATATTGATCCAGACTTGAAATTATTATCCATGTTCTTATAAGAAAAATCTCAGGGGAAAAATTTATCACCTTAGTTAATTAAAAACCATGTAATTATGGATAGAAATAATATTATAAAGACATAAAAATTACATCCAACATCTTCATTTACCTATTTAATGTGTATATTTTTTTAATCATAAAAAACTAAAAATAAGACCTTTTTGGTGTTTGTATTTGATTTTGACTATTATACAATTGAAGAAAATCATATATTGAAAATTTTCACCATATTTCATTTAATATATATAATATTTTATTATAGGGTTAAAAGAACTACAGATCAATTATAAATTCTAATTTTATATATTAATTAATTTTTTAGGATGTTAATTTTTTATTTAATGTTTTCTTTAAATGAGTAGACTACCCCAACACATTATTTAATCACTTAATTTAAGAATAAAATAAATTATATAAAAAATATATGTATTCATAATATATAGATTATGTAGAACATTAATATAATTTAATAGATAAATATAACATATTCAAGATGTGTAAAATGGTTATATTCTAATTCCATCTTTTTTTTATTTTAAATGTCAAATTAATTTAATATTTTAAAAAAAATGACAATAATGATAATTTATTTTAATAAAATTTTATTTAATTTATTATAAATATTAAAAATATTGATCTCAAAGTCCTGATTTTTTTATAAAACAATTTTATGATTTATATTGGTGGAAGATTAAAGTGGTTGTCTGAATAAGTGGTTTAACGAATAACCAAATGTATTTGCATTAGTATTTCATCTAAATGATTCATATATTATTCAGTAATTCACAAATACTATAAATAATATATTAGATACACAAATATTTGATTTTCTAATCATATTCCATACATCATTTTTCATCTATAAAATGGTAAAAAAAATAATCATTTTGGTTTGTGATGGACTACTGCCTATTAAACTGATGTAATTGGTTTCCCATCACCGCCTTTCATGTATGATCATGCTGATTGATTTAATATATATATATATATAACCATCTTGACATAATTAAAAATATGGATATATAATATTTCATTGAATTTCTAACCATTTTATCCATTAGAAAATGATACTGTCATTTGTGCGTACCTGTGGACAACCACCTTCACAAAGATATTTTATTAACTTTTCATCAAAAAAGTAAACGAATGATGAAAATAATAATAATATATATATAATAAGATATTTATTATATAATCATAATTATTTAAAGTTAAAATAATTTTTATTTTCATTGCATCATGTTTTTTTGGGAAATGGAAATGTTACTCATGTGTACGTATAACAAACCATCTCCCTGAATGTGACATAGTTCATTTTTCATAGAAATCATTCTTGGTTTGTTTGAAAATTATAATTGATTTATAAAAATGATAAGTATTTCTTAATAATTATTCTGGAATTTTTTAAATTATAACCACTATGACAATATAAGACATTCTATTTTTATTTTACATATAAGAGACAAATATATTCAAAACAACTTAAAAAATTTAAATGATTATATAATATGATATAATAACATAATAAAAAAATAATTAACCTGTAAAATGTTCTTATGAAATTAAATCATTAATATAATTTTATTATTTCTGATGATAATGAACTTACATGATTAGTCATACATGAGGTAATAGACACATTAACATGAAACCACATTTTAAATGTTTTGAAATTTTATTTTCCAAATAATTTTTATACATGGGAATATAATTAAAAATATTTTATGGATGTATTTATATGGAAATAAATTTAAAATATATTATATTTTATATATCATATGAATTTATTAATGTATTTTTAAAGGTAATCATTTTATTTATTATATAATTATCATTTTTACTTTATTTACAAAAAGATATAGGAATTTAAGATTTTAAACTATAAATTGTCAATGTATTTTCCCATAAACAAAAATATTATTTGATGTATTACATATTTTATTGGATTCTGGTATTTCATTAAATAAAATTCATCCTATTATTTTTGGTAATTTATTTTTTGAGAATGGGTATTTAAATGTAAAGGATATTTCCATATTTTTATGTATTACATATATAGGATGAAAAGAGTTTCTAGGGGTTTTAAAATGTAAAGGTGTAATATTTAAATGTGTTGATCATTGTACTTTAAAATTATAGTTGATGACTGGTGTTCCTGATATAGTTTATATGATGGGTGATCTCCACATAGCTTATTAGGTGAGTGAGTCTAATATATATTTACAATGATTTTGGTATTGTTCCTCATAATCAAATGTAATAACATGGGAGATAACTGAAGAGGTTTCAAATATTGATTTTTTTAGGATCCAATTATTCCTTATATTGTTTATGAATACAATTCTCTATGTTACCTAAAATGTTATATATTTACATGCTATGGGTTTAAAATGTATATATGAACAAAAAGTGTCTTTTTTTATGTTGATATCATTAATTTAATATGAACAACATTGTTTTTAAAAAATGTTACAATTGTATATATTTTCTTGTTTTAACTGGACTAATGGATTTATTTATTTTATGTCAGTTAGTGAGATTTTTTCCCATACATCATATTTAAACACTTTTCATATGGTTTAAGGAGGAGTAGGAACAAAGAATTAGTCATGATGAAAGTCATGAATATTTTTCATGAAAATAAAACATTTTAATTTTTTAATAATTTTATATTTTAGAAAAAAATGATAATATATAGATGTTATCACATTGTAATATATGAGTTTTTTCGACCTGATTTATCACCTAATTCTCTAAAAATTTAATCTTAAATGATATTTGGAAATCATTAAAAGTGAATTGTAGTATAAAAGAATAATATTATTTTTTAAGGATATTTCATTATATTTCTTATCAGATAAATGGTTTAGAAGAATTTATAGGTTTGCATAATTTTAATTGAATAACCCTAATTAATCACATTTTAAGTTCAAATTGAAAGTATGATGTATTTTATGATTTCCATTATAATTAGTCGTATGTATGCCTATCTAGAATGTTTTTCTGTAGATTAAACATGGATGCTGAATTATGAAGGTATCATGAGGAAAATACCCTTCCAAATGAGCTTCCAATATATATTGGAAACAATACTAAGATATTTGTTGTCATGATGTATCACTTTACATAGGTTATGAATAGATATAGCTTCCATGATCGATAAAAACCAGATTTAACACAATGTTATATGTTTATATTTGAGAAATTCATAAAAAAATCCTAATTTCTAGGTATCCTTACATCAAATGGTCGTAAAAGGATGTATAATTTAATTAAAAACGTTATTTGATGTAATGTGATGCTTAAAACATCAAAGGGAACCTCTATCCATGTAACACCCCAAGATTTTATGAAAACTATTTTTTTAATTTCCTTGATGTCTTGTGTTATACGCTACACCAAAAAGAGCTTGAACAACAAACATCCCTGGCTTGGCTTGCATTACATGAAATCGCGACCTTCCATGATAGCGTGTGTTGTACACAATACCGAGTTTCACTAAACAACGATATGTTATATTAACTATCCATTATAAAGAGTAGTACCCACTTTTTCAAATTTTATAAATTTTATTTTATAAAATGGACTTCATTTTTGGATTCAGAATATCGAAATTAGCCTAGGGTGAATTTTTTGTATTTTTCGGAAAACATTCAATTTTTGATAAATAGTGAAAACACTTGGTTACTATTTAAAAACAGACTTTTTATTTACAAAATTATTTTTTTATTTAAATTTATTTTAGCTTAAAATTGATACATAATGCCTATATAACTTCAATGTAATTCATTTGAGTCATTTTAAAATAATTTTAGATATATAAATATTTTATTGAACTTTTCACCGTCTTTTACTCACCTCCTAGGAGAATTTAGAAATCTACATAAAACATAATTGTACCGCATATGTGAGTGGAATTTCAAAAATCCGAGAGAAATGGTTAATATCAAGGAGTAGAATGTGCTTCAATAAGATAAAAATATTTTTTTGGTGAATAGTAACTGTTAACTTTTTTTCCACTGTTCAAATTTATAGGGTAATTAAGGGTAAAAATGATATGATTATTACCCTAAAACATGTCCTAATTATATTGGATAAGTTTAATTCGACAAAAAACAACCTTAGGAATAAAATATTACCATTTATGTCCACTTGGATTAGATTAGGACATTTGTTAATATTTTATTTAAAGAAGAATTAAAATAGTTAAAATCAATCTTTAATAACTGAAATTTTTTAATATAGGGTTATACATAAGATTAATTCTACTATAAATATTAATTAGAAATAGAAAATAATTTACTACATAATTTTAGTTTATTTATAATTTTTATACACTAAATAATTTAATTTATTTATGACACAATGATGATGTAGTAATTACCTTATTAATGAAATATTAACATAATTGATGTTTTAAATACCCAAATAAATGTAATTTGGGACTTTTTATGAATTCCAATAATTTTCTAGGTTAATATAACATGATAGTATTGATTTAATTAACTTTTTTCGAACTAATTATTCAGTTATGATTTTAACAATAATCAATTTCCAAATAGTGTCAAAATTGGCATAAAATTGTTTTTAAAAAAACTATTATATTATTAATTGTTATTGTATTCCTAAAAATCTAAGGTTCGTCCAAATGACTTAAATAAGGTTATATATATTAATAATTAACCACATGGGGTTCATTTGGTTTGTTATTGTAGGTTTATTAACCATATACTTTTATAAAAAAAGAAGACCCGGTAAAAGTTAACTTATTTAACTTAGACTTAAATCAAAAGGATATGGAAAAAATAATGACCTAAAATTTTATAAGACCTATTGGTTGAGAGGATTTATACCCATCCCCACTTTAGATTCTAAATAAATAAATTTGGGGCTATTATAAAGCAAATATGACTTTATCATAAAATAATATTTTATGTTTTTTCAAAGGTGCCCCTCTCCTCCCTTATAAAAAGGGCACCCCATCCCTCTTCACTTAACACCTTTTTGAGCCTTTAAGCTCACAAAACCCATGACAATTTCCCTTATAATCTTCACTAGATTCATTATAGTGGTTATGGTATCTTCAATAGACCAACCCTAGTGCCGTAAGAGGAGGTTAAGAAGAGGCTCGTCAAAGAAGAGGTAATATCCTTTAACGATTCTTTCTAATTTATTTCTTCGTATACATTTTCTTCTTTATTTGTTTCATAATAAATTAAAAACATAAGTATCACTCATATACTTATATGTCATTATAAATAGGAAACAACCCAATTTCATCTTCTATCCATCCTACGGAAAACGAAATCACCGCCCGTTTGTACGTACGAAATAACGTCTCCACGCCCTGGTGTAATCTGTTTTCCACCACCACCTTACATGGATGGGTATAAGGGTGTAAATATTTAAATATATATGATTATTTTAATGTGATATTTATTCTGAAATATTATACATACACTTTAATACAATTCAACAATCAGGGGAATGATATCATCGCTTGAGCGTATGTACGGACTACCATCTCCACGAACGCGATGAGATTCATTTTCCATGATTAATCATTCAAGTATGATTATAAAGTATATATAATAAATAATAATGAAATATTTTACATAATAATGATACTGGATTTATTTACATATATGTATCATTTACTTAATTCCATTTAATTCAATAAGGAAATGAAAATAGCGTTCATGCATACGTACGACCTACCATCTCCATGAACGGTTTATTTCATTCAATTTATCGATCTATCACATATATTTATATACTAAATATAAATTATATATAAATCTTGTTTTACATTATGTAATTATGTATATCAGGATATAAGTAATAATACCATGAACAACATGTCGAAACATGTACAATAAAAGAAACGATTTTACCCAAAACGATGCTTTAACAAGAAATTTAAAAAAGAACGGGTAATATATAGTCATAAGTGAACAATATATGATATCATAACAATGAATATGATTCTGTAATAAGGAAATTGCATTATTTAAGTCATTATATAGGAGGTTCAGATACGTATAAATCATATCGGACATAAGGTAAGTGATAATTATTCCAATCTCATTCTTATCTGAGATTGTTTATTCGTAAGTATTTACTGGGGTTATGTGTATTATCCATGTACATATGTTCTAGAGAATTTTTTCATAAAATTTTAACTTTTATTCCATTTATGTTTAAAGAAAATTTTTCCTTTTTTTATTTTACCCCATCGTATGGAAGGAATCTTTCATTTGTTTACCATACGAGGTACTTTTTGACTTTTCCGACTAAATTATGAGGAAAATGTTTTTTTAACTTATACAGAATGAACATATATTTTTACGGTTTTATAACACCTTATATTCTTGAAGCATACTCTATAATATTTCATGACTATTTTCAACATTATCCTTTTATTTTAAAATTGCATGTTATTTTGTAAAAAGAAAATGATTTTGAATAAGAAAGGATATTTTCCCCAAGAATTAATTTCAAGTGTTTTATCAAAACCATTTTCCATATAAGATGAAATTTTTTCATATGTGTATTTTTCAAGTATAATGTCACTATGATTTACATGGTTTCACTTTTCCTATGATGAAATGATATACATTTGTTATATATGTATTATGTTATGATGGGATGATGTTTATGAATCCCATTTTTATTCTTTGGGTTATGATGAATGATTTATGTTTATGTTGTGGAAAATGTAAGAATGATTTCTTTATAAGATGGGTGGGACCTATATATCCTTCCAATGCATTGGGTATAGTTTAATATCTAATGAGATAGACATGGCTGGAATGGTAAGTTAATCTGATTCATTGATACAGGACTGGAACAAGGAGTGAACTCGATTCAGAAAGGGACTTTATCCACTAAGATGGCCTTGGCAGCAATGCCTTGGATACTATAGAAATCATATAATGTGCTTAATGGTTTTCCACAAATACATGTTTTATTCACCTGATATTCATTTATGATATATGCCTTAAGTACTTCCAAGATTTATGTCTTTGCTCATGATTATGATGTTTAGATTTTATGTTCTGGTTTTTTTCATTCAATTGTTAATGGATTGTTTTATGTCCTATATGTTTACCCTTACTGAGAATTTGAGATCAGCATTTTTATGTATTCATTTCCCCAGGATTTAAATAAAGGTTTTAGGTAAGAAAACAAAAGTGGAATATCTTTACAGGAGATGTTGAAGATCATTCACCACGATAAAAGATTATATTCCGATTTTCTAAAGACACTAAACTATTACGGTCCATGTGTGTATATTTTTGTTATGTATTATGTTTTCCACAAAAATTAATGTAATATCCGTGTACATCAAGATTTGGGTCTCTACAGTTGGTATCAGAGGAAAGGTTTAGTCAATCATTGGAAAATAGGATGCAGAAACATTAGTGAGATCCCTAGAGATATTTATAAGGTATGTCTTGGAATGTCGCCAATGTTAAGTATAACTATAGGTTATAGTACTAGGATTAAGGTAACAATCATAGAATTAATCCTAAGATGTTAGATATTGATAGTACTTCACCTTTATTAAGATGTTTTCCTAGCATGGTTTTTCCCTCACACACTGTTCTTTTTGGGTTTTAGACTATGGTTGGAACCCGATAGAACCGTGTTGATCAATGTAATGGAAAATGCAATGATTATCCTCCTGAACAACCAAATGTGACGGGAGATAGAGTGAAAAATCTTATTATTATACTTACAAAAGCTATGAATCATTATAGATTTCCAAATAATAAGAGAAGGAAACAATATTCTATTGAGTCCTTCATGAGGCCACGTCCACCGTCTTTCCATGGGTCTTATCATCAAATTGTTACTGAACATTGGATCAGTACCATTGAAAAGATATTTTCCATACTTCACTATTCAGAACATGAAGACGTCATTTTACCTGTTTATAGTTTAGAAGGTGAACAGACCATGGGTGGACTCTAATTAAGAATACAAGGCCCCAAGATTAAATTGACTCCATGGAATGGGATGAGTTCAAGATCTTGTTTTTCAGTAAGTACTTCCCTCGTATTCTTCAAACTAAGATGGAAAAGGGGTTCCTTGAGCATAAGTAGAAGGATGATGAATCTGTTGGTATATACAAAGATAAATTTACAAGACTTGCAAGGTATGCATCTGGCTTTATCATATAACCTGAAAGTAATGTTGATCGATTATTCAGTGGCTAAAAACCAAGTCTTTAAAGGGAATTTCCTATAACATACTTCAGTAGCTATGATGAAATTTTGTGTAGTGCTATCATGGAAGAACTAGAAGTTGGTGTAACATATGCATCTCATGGTTTTGACAAGAAACGAAAGATGGAGTTCAAGGAAAAACCTCAGAACAATGGTAGAATGAAGCCAAATGTTTCTTTATGCCCAATGTGTGGAATGAAGCATGGTGGATATTGTCTAAAAGGTACTAGAAAATGTTTCAAGTGTGGAAAATAAGGTCATTAAGTAGCTGAGTTCTGAAGTAATGGGAAAAATGTTTCTAATGACGTGAATAGAGAAAAGAATATAGAGAATGCTCTAAAAACACTTCAATGCTTCAAGTGAAATAAAATGGGGCATCATGCTAATCAATGTCCTAATCCAAGGGTTAATGATGATCGACGTGAGCGTCCTCTTAAGGAAAAGGAAAATGGGAAGTCCCATGCGATCATTATTGGTGATGTTGAGTATGAAAATGATATAGTGGAATGATTATGTGTTTATGTAATGGGATTCCAAAATAATGTTGTGGAATATAATTTATAGTACAGTGGAATATTGGAATATATATGTATTGTTTTATTATGGTTTTTAATAATTATATGGTACTGGTAACCATGAAAAGTAAATCAATTTTTTTGGAAAGCAGATGATTTGCGCATAATGAAGGGATAAGGAGAAAATAATATGTTTGATGGTATTCATGAGCTCATGATTGATGTAAGGAAAAAGTGATATCATGGTTTGAGTATATAGAATTTTTGGAATTTTAGTACGTGGAAATAATTAACTTTAAACAGTATTCAGGTTTTCACTAAAGTTTAATGGGTATTAATTTTTTTTCAAGAGAATACATGATTAAGGAATTAAAATGTATGGAATGTGCCCAACAAGATATATCATATGATATATGGGTGATAAATGATTGTATTCAATGCTAGGTCAATGACCTTTCTAGTAATAATTTTATTTATACTATGAGATTTTACATACGTATTTTGGATAAGTCTAAAGATTGTAATGGATTATTTTAGACGTCAGATAGTATTGTTTAAGGATAGAACTTCTTTTTCGATATAATTTCCGGCATGTTCCCACAACCGAAGTGCAACAGACCGTTATCACCTACCACTTGCCTATAAGAAGTCCCTGGTTAGTATAAACTAGTATTATTATATTAAGTAGTATGATATATAAAGTATAAGACAATTTTAGGAACAATATATTTTTAATCTCACTATAGATAGACTTATGTATTTTTGATAAGTTTTTCTAACCTTTTGTTTGAGACAGATGGAATGACCCATCATTCTATCACATGATCTATTAACACATCACAAATGACAAATTCAACTTCATTTCTTCAAGATATTAAGTGGAAATTGTCCAAGGAACAACCAATAGTGAGATTGTACCAAAATCAAGAAAGTATTTCTTCTAATTCCAATTTATTCAACTATAGGGAAATGATCTTGAAAACCCAAAATGTTGTCCTAGTTCCCTTGTATCTGATGAATTAGATAGTACCATAGATCATCACAAATTTTTGTCTTTGTGATTTTTGGCTTTTTCATAGCCATGTCCTCTACCACTCTTCATCAGATGTTCATGGTTATGTTTCTCTTCCATATCCATATTTTCACCTATGTTGTCCTATGTGGAAACCCAGTGCTGAGTTACTTTGGGTGACTGTTATGATTCTAACTTTCCTTTTTAAAATGAATTTTTAGTGTTCCTTTCTACTATGTGGGTTTCTATGAATGAAACATTCAAGTAGTAAACCATTTATAACCCTGATTAATATCAAGGGCGAAATTCATTTTATGGGGGGTAGAATGTAACACCCCGAGATTCTATGAAAAATATTCTTTTTAATTTCATGATGTCTTGTGTTGTAAGATACAACAAAATTATCTTGCACTACATGCATCCCTGGCTTGTCTTGCATTACACGCAATCACGACCTTCAACGACAGCATATGTTGTATGCAATACCGAGTTTCACTAAATAACGATATGTTATATAAACTAGCCGTTATGAATAGTAATACCAACTTTTTTAATTTTTATAATTTTTATTTTCAAAATAGACTTCATTTTTGGATTTTGAATATTGATATTAACCTAGGGTGAATTTTTGGTATTTTTTTGAAAACATTCAATTTTTGATGAATAGTGAAAACACTGGGTTACTATTTAAAAAAAGACTTTTAATTTAAATATTTTTTTATTTTATTTAAATTTATTTTAGGTCAAAATTGATTCATAATACCTATATAAGTTCAATTCAATTCATTTGATACATTTTATAATAATTTTAGATATATAAAAATTTTATTGAAATTTTCACCGTCTTTTACCCACCTCATATGAGAATTTGAAAATATATATAAATCTTAATTTTACCACTTCTGTGAGTAGAATTGAGAAAATCCAAGAGACACAATTAATATCAAGAAGTAAAATGTGGTTCAATAAAATAAAAATAATTTTTGGTGAATAGTAGATTTTTACTTTCATTTACGACTGTTAAAAGTGAATATGGTAACTAAGGGTAAAAATGTTATTATTATTACCCTAACACATGTCCTAATTCTATTAGATAAGTTTAATTCGACCAAAAAAAACCTTAGGAAAAAAATATGACCATTTAAGTTCCCTTGTATTAGATTAAGACATTTATTATTATTTTATTTAAAGATGAATTAAAATAGTCAAAATCAATGTTTAATAACTAATTTTTTTTAATATAGTGTTATACATTATATAAATTCGACTTTAAATATTCATTATAAAGATAAAATTATTTCCTACATAACTGTATTTTATTTATAATTTTTAGACATTAAATAGTTTAATTTATTTATGACACAATGATGATGCATAAATAACCTTATTAATGAAATATTAACATAATTGATGTTATAAATACCCAAAAAGATGTAATTTTAGACTATTTATGAATTCCACTAATTATATAGGTTAATATAACATGTTACTATTGATTTAATTAACTTTCTTTCGAACTAATCATGCTGTTATGATTTTCACAAAAATCAATTACCAAATAGTGTCAAAATTAACATAAATATTTTTTTAAAAAAAATGATATTATTAATTGTTATTTTATTCCTAAAAATATAAGGTTCAGAAAAATGACTTAGATAAGGTTATATATATATTAATAATTCACCACTTGATATTGGTTTGTCTTGTTATAGTATGTTTATTAACCATATAGTGTAAAAAAACAAGAAGACACAGTAAAAGTTAAATTATTTAACTTAGAGTTAAATCTAAATAATAAAGTTAAATTAGTAACCTAAACATGTCTAAAACCAATTGGTTGAGAGTATTTTGACCCATAAAAACTTTATCTTCTAAATAAATTAATTTGGATCTATTATAAACCCAATATGGCTTTATTATAAAATAATATTTTATGTTTTTCCAAAGGTGCCTCTCTCCTCCCTTTTAAAAGGGCACCCCTTCCCTCTTCTCTTAACACCCTTTTGAGCCTTGAAGGATGAAAAACCCCAGCCCATTTCCTGTCTCATATTACCTTTAAACATTATAGAGGTTCTTGTCTCTTAAAAAGACAACCCCTAGTGCCTCAAGAGGAGGTTAACAAGAGGCGCGTCAAAGAAGAGGTAATATCCTTTATCGAATCTTTACAATTTATTTCTTCTTCTACATATTCTTCTTTATTTGTTTCATCATAAATTAATAATATTAGTATCACTCATATACTGTTATGTTATTATAAATATGAAACATCCAAATTTCAACTTATATTCTTCCTACGGAAAACTAAATCACCGCGGGTGCGTACGTACGAAATACCGTCTCCACGCCATGGTGTAATTAGTTTTACACCACCACCTTACTTGGATGGGTATAATGGTGTAAATAAATAACTATATATGATTATTGTAAAGTGATATTGATTCTGAAATATTATACATACACTTCAATAAAATTACACGATCATGGGAATGATATCATCGCTCGTGCGTACGTACGGACTACCGTCTCCACGAACGCGATGAGATTCATTTTCAATGATTCACCATTCAAGTATGATTATAAAGTATATATAATAAATTATCATGAAAGATATTACATAATAATGATACTTTATTTATGTACATATATTTTTCATTTACAAAATTTCTTTTAATTCAATAAGGAAACAAAAACAGTGTTCATGCGTACGTACGACCTACCATCTCCATGAATGGTGTATTTCATTCCATTTAACGATCTATCATATATATTTATATACTGAATATATATTACATATAAATCTTGTTTTACATTGTGGAATTAAGTAAATCATGATATAAGTTATAATATCATGAACAACATGTCAAAACACGTACGATAAATGAAACGATTTTACCCAAAACACTACTTTAACATGAAATTTACAAAATAACGAGTAATATAACGTCATAAGTGAACCATAAATGATATAATAACAATGAATATGATTCTGTAATAAGTCAATGACATTATTTAAAACATTATACATGAGGTTCTAATAAGTACGAAGAATATCAGACCTAAGGTAATGGATAATTATTCCAATCTCATTCTTATCTGAGATTATTTATTAATAAGTATTTACTGGGGTAATGTTTATTATTCATGTCCACATGTTCTCAAGAATGTTTTCATAAAATTTTTACTTTTCTTCCATGTATGTTTAAATAAATTTTTACCTATTTTTACTTTTACCACATTGTATGGAAGGAATCTATCTTTTGTTTACCAAACAAGGTACTTTTTTACTTTTCCAGCAAAAGCACGAGGATAATGGGTTTTTAACTTATACAGAATGAATGGATTTTTTTACGGATTTATAACACCGTATTTTCATGAAGAATTATCTACAAGATTTCATGACTATTTTTGAACAATCTTTTTCTTTTAAAATTTCATGGAATTTTGTGAAAAAAATGATTTTCAATAAGAATGTATATTTTCCTCAAGATTTAATTTCAAGTATTTTATCAAACCCATTTTCCATATAAGATGACATTATTTAATATGTTTATGTTTCATGTATAATGTCACTATTATTTACATGGTTTCACTTTTCTTATGACGAAATGATATCCATTTGTTTTATATGGATTATGTTATGATGGGATGATGTTTATGAAACTCAGTTTTATTCCCTAGGTTATGATGAATGATTTATGTTTATGTTGTTGAACAAGTAAGAATGATTTAATTATGAGATGGGTGGGACCAATATCTCCCTCCAATGAATTGGGTAAATATTAATATCTCATGAGATAGACATGGGTGGAATGATAAGTTAATCTGGTTCAGTGATACATGACTGGAACGAGGAGTGAACTCGATTCAGAAAGGGACTTTGTCCACTAAGATGGTCTTGGCAGCAATGCCTTGGGTACTATGGAAATCATATCATGTGCTTAATGGTTTTCCACAAATACATTTTATATTCCCATGATATTTAATTATGATATATTCCTTACATACATCCATTATATATGTCTTTGCTCAAGATTTTGATGTTTATATTTTATGTTCAAGTTTATTCATTCCAATGTTTATGGATTGTTTTATGTTCTCTATGTTTACCCTTACTAAGAATTTGAACTCACCCTTTTTTTTGTTTTATTTTCCCCATGATTTAAATAAAGGTTTTAGGAATGAAAAAAAGGGGAAGATCTTTTGTGGAGATGTTTAAGATATTTCACGATGATTAGAAGATTATATTCCGAGTTTCTAAAAACACTAAACTATTATGCTCCTTGTCTGTCTGTATTTGTTATGTATTAAGTATTCTGAAAAAAGTAATTTAATATCAGTTTATGTCAACATTCGGGTCTCTACATTCCATTTGTGATTTTAATGGTCAAAATAATTGATGGTGGTATTTGTGTAAACATACTAGAGTGATATATGATCATGAAGACATTGAATGTGACAAATTAATGAGTATTTTCATGGATAAAATTTTTAATAAATTTTTTCAAAATATATATCATAAATAATTCATAAATGTGAGGATAAAAAAATATGATTCTAAAGAAGCATATAAAGTATATGATACAATATTGTCAAGGTATGATCCCAATTTTATTTAAGACCATGATGATAGAGTTAATATGTTTAAATCGGTAATGAATAAAAGATTAAAAATTTCATTAGCCTCATAAGAATTTAAGTTTTTTGTAAAAAAATATGTTCAATGTGTAGAGAAATTAGAGAAAGAGTGTCCTGAAATATGTGTTTCCCAATAAAAACTTTTAATATGCGATAAAGGTGGTAAGAGATAGAGAAGTGAAAAAATAAGAAATAGTAGGGTGATCCCCCATCATTTTGTGATTTCTTAAAATAAATTTTAGTGAAATTTTCAAAGGATATGAGATTTTTTAGCATTGTACTATGTTTGGTCATATGTATCATGACTACATAAAATTATTCTTGAACAATACAAGAATAGGGTAAAAGATAGCCGCCCCATAGAGATAATTTTTAATTAAATCATGTTTGTGAAATATGATAATGTCTTTCTAAGGACAGTTACCTAGGTTAAAAATTATCATGTTCTAAAGAAGAAAACCTGTGGAAATATAATTTTCTATTAACGTAGTTGATTTCAGTCCATCTATATAAGTAGTGAAATGTACGTTACATGTTTAATCAAATTAAGATGGTTCCTTGTTTTCTATAGAACATCTCATTACTAATTTTCAAGTTTATTTTCATGTAAAATTTTAATATAACCTAATGAAAATAACATAAAACATTTAGTGAAAAATATGGGGTGAAATTTTAAATCAACCAGGATTTATAAGAATTAACATAATTTTTTTGTTGGATGAACATATATAATAATCATGTATGACACCACATAGAAGTATTTGTTTTTATTTGGGGTTTGTATTATATTTTAGTTTATCATGGTAATATTTATTAAAGAGTTAAGGTAGTTTTATTCAATGATATCATGACATTAATAACAAAAAAGAAGATGAAAAATTTATTATTGTAGATAGTAATATATACCAAGACCATGTTTTTAGAAATTATAAAAACAAAATTATTTATGTTACAATAGTGAATTAAGATATAGATGTTTTTTTGATGAGTTTACTAGTCTTATTAATGATTGGAAACTTTAGTTTACTATTAACTGATTTTCAAATGCCCATCCTATTTCAAAAATACATTATAAAATGTGTCAATTATAACATTTGTAATTGAAAAATAAATTAAATGACTTTTTAATGAATATTTCATTAATCGTAGTACTTCACTATGTGTGCTCCCATTTTATTTATTTATAATAAAATGTCTCAATGAAACATTTAATTTACTATAAAAACTTCAATAAAATCAATGTTAAGGGCATGTATCATTTTCATTATATAGATGATTTTTTTGATCAGCTCCAGGGAGCATAATACTTTTTTAATATTGATATGTATATATGAAAGCATTAGTTGAAGGTGAATGATGATTATATTTTGAATATTTTTTAGACTATATATGGTAATTATAATTTTTTGATTATCTCCATTAGCTGGTCTAATTTGACAAATATATTAATAAATATTATATATGGAGTTTTCATTAATTGTTTCAATATGTTTTTGTTATGTATATGAGTGATATATAGGTATATTCTAAATGTTTGGTGGATATTTAAAACACATATGTTTTTTTCAAATATAAAAATAAAATAATATATATGGTTGATTTAGTATTTTTGTGTTTGGTTTCCCCAAATTATTTTTCCCCATGGTATATTGTTAACAAATATGTTATAAATTTTGACCAAGAAGAAACAAATGTCTTAAATGAGTTAAAAGTCTTAATAAATTCAAATAAATTTATAGTTTTTTTGTATTAGTGTGTAACCAACTAATTTTATTTTGATGCATATTCTCAGCTATCTAGACCACTAAATAATTAAATTGCAAATGAGTAAAATTAATCTCACTAAAGGGGTGCTATTTTTTCATCATGGAACTAAAAATAATATTTTTGAATGCTCTTGTTTTTTAGTTACCATCAATAAATAATGAATTTTTTATTTAGAAAAATTTTACATTTGGCCGTGTTCTGATAAATAATTATTAGGTAATTTCCTAGGATTCAAATCAACAAAAACATCCTGTGTTAAATTATCATACACTAGGCTTAGAATTATCATTTATTGGTTTTTAATTTAAAAACTAGGATACATCATTTATATAGATTAAAGTTTGAAGAATATATATTACATAAATTTTTTATAAATATATATAGTCATAATTTAGTGATGATGAGGTATATAAAATGAAAGAAATAGAATAGGTTCAAGACTTCATGATTCATTAAACTCCTAGAAATGAAACAAAGTATCCAATTCTTTTAGTCAAAAAGATAATTCTATATTAACCATTTTATGTTTAGATGTTTAATCTTAGGTTAATGATTTGATGAATTCTATCTTAGATATATTGGTTGTAGTAGCATCCACTATTTTTTTCATGTGTCTGTACAACCATCTATGTTTGAATGTTTTAAGATTGCTCAGATGGATGCTCATGTTTTTCATGAAAATGGTCATAACTATTCATAAGGATAAGTATCATGATTTTAATTTTGATGAAAAATCTGTTATCAAATTTTTTTCTTTTATGTGTTACTTTTGATTCATGGTTGAATAAATATTTTTTTTATTTAAGCTCATAGTTCTCCATTTTCGGTTTATCCTTGAAAAATAATGACGTACAAAGATATTCATGAATATTACTGTGTAAAAAATCAAAAATATATTCTGTTCAAATGGGAGAATATATTGATGGATTTTGGCATGTAATTTTAAATTAAAAATCATCATAATAATTTGATTTGTGTTATTTTTGATCAAATAACAAATATATAAATTTCAATCCCATTTTGTATTCTATATATTTATCTCATAATTATCTTCCGTATTTCCTGGAAATAACAAGGTTATATTAATTTCCACTCTTAATTATATCTTAAAATGATACCATGTTCACATATATAATTTTCTATGCCATTAAAATGTCATTTTGTACTGAATTAAATTTCTTATTTAACATTTCATCATCAATCTAATAGAAAATTAGGGTTAATGATAATGAACACATAATTAAGGCCCTGGTATTATACAATGAATTACCTTGAATTACATTGAATTTTTTATGAATTTTGGGATGATAAAGGTTAAATAATGTTGTTGGAAGAAGAGTTGATAGTGGAAATGGTTCAAAAGGTGAACATGATTCAACATCACATATGGTAAAATCAAAATATGAATGAAATTTATATGGTTAACTATAGGAAAGATAATTCTTCTGAGGGTTGTGATCATTTTTTCTGGAACTATATCCATCAAAAATAGTTATATTTTTTGTTAAAAAGTGGATAAAATCATGTAGTACATTTGGAAATACAAAATATTAGATAATGTAGGATCAATTTCATGAGTGTTTTTAGCTCTATGTATCTCGTACACAATGTATTCTATGTCAATATGTTATGAAAATATGTTTGAGATGCATTTCATATTTTGATCCCTGAAATAGTTCACTTGGAAGAAAAAATTTGTTATGATAAAAATAAAATTGAATATTATTTACTATAAAGAGTAAGTGTTGTGAAATAAGGTAATTCATTATGTTATTTTATTTTTTAAATACCATACTTTTAAATATGTAAAACATGAATCCTAAAATGCAATGGGAGAAAAATATATCCACTTATTTAAGTAATGAATTGTTGAGTCAATAAGGTTTTCCTTATGAATTTTCCATTCCTTCTTGTTTTGAAAATCACAAACACCTTATCTTAAGAAAAATTGCTTTCTTAAGGAAAATTGCTTTTATAATAAAAATTATCCTTATCATATTTTCATCCATATTTTTCTTAAGTATGAGATTCAGATTCATTTTCTCGGAACCGTTGAAACATTGATATAAAGCATTCTGTTTTAGGATTCAGATTGTGGATAAGAACTATAAGGAAGTTTCATTCCGAATTCCGGATATGAACTCTGACTAAGTTCTATTCCAGATTCAGGATACGAATTCTGAAGAAGAATTCTCATTACGAATTCTAATGAAAAAATCTCATTCTGAATTCCCATTACGAATCCTAATGATGAATTCTCATTACAATTTCTGATTACGAATTCCTATTCCAAATTTACATTCCGAATTCACCTATTAAACAGAATCTTATTATCTTTGTTCTATACACTCTGAATTAATTCAGACTCCGAAAAATATTCTGGTTAGACTCTGAACTTATATTCTGCTTACACTTCTATATTTTTGTCTACTCTTTATTATTGTTCCTTACACTCTAAACCTTCACTCCGAAGTTTTCATTACGAACTTTTTTGTTAGATTTTAAAACGATGTCGTACATTCTGTTTCATTTGTTTTGTTATAAAATGATGTCGTCTGTTTTGTTATAAACTAACCGTTGTCTAAGTGACACGTGTACAGGTCCCTCCAATATTTAAGGAAAATATGATCGTTGGAGAAGGATCCGAGCTTACCTATAAATAGAAGCTCATTTGAAAGAGCTCGGTGATGATAACTGATGAAAGTGCTGAAAGGATGACTAATTTTCTTGAAGTGATTTCTAGAGAGAGAGGCTCTTATTAACTCTCAATAGCTTCGTGCGACTCCGAATTTTGGTGATTACATTCGAGGGCTTCTGGGGATAGGAAGACAGAGGTGCCGACTACCTTGAAGTTAGAGGGCTTCCTTGCTGAGGAAGAGAGAGGTTTCCAACTACCTTGAAGTTGAGGGCTTGCGAGGATAGCAAGACAGAGACTCCGATCTTCGTATCAAGGGTTTACCCTGGTGTGGATAAGACAGACTTGCTTGAAAGTATAAATCAAGGGACCTTTATCCAAGGGTGTTGGATACCCTTATCTTTGGGTTAAAAGACTTATATCTTGTTACTAGTAGTTTTACTACTTGTTTTTATTCCGCTGCATTTTGTATTATAAGGAATGTATAAAATTCTTATACTTCCTTATTTGTACTCTGTTTCATTTAGATTCTATACGCTTTAAGGTAGAATCTCATATTATAGTCATTTGTTAAGATTCAATTTCCGGAACCATATTTCCGGAACCTACTTTCGGAATCTCTTTCCTAGTTTGTATTCAGTGTTAGAGGTGTTGTGAATTTTCTTAGTTTAACTTTGTTAAACATAGCCTTTTCCTTTGCTTAAGGAAAACATAGTTATTCATAACAAACTTTAATGGTTCCAAAGGAATTTTTAAAATATACAATTCACCCCCCCTTTTGTATATTGAGCATCTACATCATTATTTTGATCCAACAATTGGTATCAGAGGTTGGAAACCTCTAACTCTATACCAATCTTACATTTGGTATCAGAGGAGGTATCTGAAATACTTGTACTCACATACAAGTTTTTCTTGCTCACTTTATCATTCCGAAACTTTTCTAATTCTGAACTTTTCCCATTCCGAACTTTGTTATTACGATTCTTTGCTACTAACAAGTTTGTGTGCAAAGTTATTTTTAGTATGATAGGAATTAATGTTGGTTCAATTGACAATATAAATCCAACAAGACCAGCTATATTTGATGGTAATGACTATGAATATTGGAGAGATCGTATGAAGACTTTTGTTATCAATACTGGAGTAGACAACTTTTTTATGCTTACTGGTGATTATAAAATTCTTGACAAGGAAGTCAGAACTTTTACTAACCAGGAAAAGCAAGAATATCAACTAAACTATAAGGTACGCAACACATTACTATGTTCAATGACAAGAAATACATATAGCCAAATTTCTTCTTGTGAATCAGCTAATTGTATATGGAAGAAGTTAGAAGTTACACACTTTGGGACTTCTAAAGTGATTGAGACTAGAAGATCTATGCTTAGAGCTGAATATCATGGCTTCAGTTTTCCTTATGGAGAACCTATCTGTAAAGTTCAACAAAGATTTATGACCATTGTCAACAGTCTACAATCTATGGGAGAGAAAGGTTTAGATGATGAATCTCTTGTGGACAAGATAATTGATATCATTCCCAATGAGTGAGAATCCAAGAGAACAGCTATAGATGAGAACAGGAAGGTAACTCAAATTACTCTTGATGAATTATATGGAACTCTTCTACAACATGAAACAAGAATGAAGAGATATGCTGACAACATCAAGAAGAAGAATGGTAATGGTACTGTTGTTTTTACTACAACTTCAAATCAGATGAAAGCTAAGACTCCTGAGAGAGTAACCAGATCCAAGTCTAATAAAGTCATTTTCCAATCCGAATCTAGTGAGAGTGAAGTCTTAGAAAATGAATTAGCCAATCTTCCTTGAAGGATGAACAAGATAGCTGGACAGATAAATTTTCAATCTAAGTATAAGAAAAAGGAAAGGAAAGATAAGAAATATGGAGAAGTTACTTGTTATGAATGTAAGAGAGCTGGACATATTAGACCAGATTTCCCTATACTCAAAAAGAAAGAAAGGAAGGAAAGACATTCAGACAGGAATAGAAAGAAGTATTATAAAGCTAAAACTAAAATTGTTCTGAAAGCTAATGACCCCTGGAGTGCCAGTGGTGGTGACTCTTCAGATGAATCTTCTGATTATGAATCTTCAGGACAGAATAATCTTGGTCTTATATCCAGATTACCTATTGATAATCATTGTCTTATGGCTAAGTTACGAAATGCTGAATCTTTGACCAATGTTTCTTTAAATTCTAATTATAGTAAGTATTATAACTCTTCCGATGAAGAATCATATTCTGGTGAGGAAAATACTTTACTTAGTTATGAAGAAGTCTCTAGGTTTGCTGAACTTCTTGAGATTGAGAATTCCAAACTCAATAAGAAACTTGATAAGTCAAATTCTAGGAATTCTATTCTTACAAAAGAGATATCAGATCTTTCTAAAGACCCTGATAAGAAAAATGCTGATTTTGAAAATATTTCAAAAAATCTTGAGGAAGTAAGTTCTGAGAAGAACAAAATTTCTAAAGAATTAGAAAAAGTAATTTCTAATAAAATTGTTTTCGAGCCTAACTCTAGTTCTAAAACTAATGATTTTCAGGATAAAAACATGGTTGTAAAACTCAAGTCCAAAATTTTTTCCTTAATAAAGTGTTTATCAAACTTTACCCATGGTAAGGAAAATTTTGATAATATGTATTCCCAAATACGACCTTTAAGAAATAAATCTGGATTTGGTTATACCCATGCAAAACCTATTTTCAGTAACAATTATTTTGTTCCTCAATGTGCCCCATTATGTACCAAGTGTCAATGTGGTGGTCACTGGGCAAAGAATTGTTCCTTAAACAAAACCCAATCTCTAGGATTTCACAAAGCTTACTTTTCTAAGAAAATGTGGGTTCCTAATATTTTATTGTCTGGAAATCTCGGATCCAAACAAGTTTGGATTCCGAAAGTCTAATTTTCTTCTTGATTTCAGGATAATAAAGAAAGTACTAGAAACAATACATGGTACATGGATAGTGGATTTTCCCAGCACGTGACTGGTAACAAAAGCTTTTTTGAAAAGATTATCAAAACGAAAGGAGGAAATGTAACTTTCAGAGACAATGCTAAGGAAGAGATTGTTGGTATTGGTAATATTGTGCTTTTAGGTAAAACCTTGATTTCAAATGTTCTTTTTGTTAAAGGTCATAAACACAACCTCATTAGCATAAGTCAGTTATTTGATGAAGGTTACCTTGTGAATTTTAGGAATGATAAATGCTTAGTTCACAATTCCAAGGAAGAATTTATTCTCTCAACCAATAGGAAAGAGAATGTCTACACTTTGAACCTAGAAGACCTCAGAAGCCAAGATTTACCTTGCCTAAGTGCAATGGAAGATCATTCTTGGTTATGGCATAGAAGATTAGGACACTGTAATATGAGAAACCTATGTAAACTCTCTAAGAAGAAACTACTTAAGGATCTACCGGAGCTTAGATTTAATTCTTCTAAAGTTTATGATCCTTGTCAATATGGCAAGAAACATAAATCTAGTTTTAAGTCAATCGGTGAAGTCTCAACAACTGATGCATTACAGTTAGTGCACATGGATCTTTTTGGTCCAACACAAACTGGAAGTATTGGAGGCAAATACTATGTGTTTGTTCTAGTTGATGATTACACTAGATTTACTTGGGTCTATTTTATAGCAAAGAAATCTGAATCTTTTTCTTATTTCAAATGTTTTAGAGCTCAAGTTAAAAATGAGAAAAACCTTCCATTGAAAACTATTCATAGTGATCATGGAGGAGAATTTCAAAATTCATATTTTGAAACTTTTTGTAGTAAGAAAGGTATTACTCACAATTTTTCAGCACCTAGAACTCCTCAATAGAATGGTGTAGTTGAAAGAAGAAATAGAATTTTCAAGAAATAACTAGAACAATGTTGAGTGAATATTCTATTTCTAGACAATTCTGGGCTGAAGCTGTAAGTACTGCTTGTTATACTATAAATCGAGTTTTGAATAGACCTTTTCTTAATAAAACTCCTTATGAGTTATGGAATGGTAGAAAACCGAGACTTTATTACTTCAAGGTGTTTGGTTGCAAAGTATTCATTTTGAATACTAAAGATAACTTACATAAATTCGCACCAAAGTCTGATGAAGGAATTTTCTTAGGATATTCCACAACCTCTAAGACTTATAGAGTTTTTAATGAAAATACTTGTACTGTTGGGGAAACAGTACATGTGAAATTTGATGAGTCTGATCCTTTTGTTTTGAAACCATCTCAACTTACATCTTCAGATGTGTTTTCAAAAACTTATTGTCAACCTTTCATAGAAGAACCTTCTGATAAGGAAATTGTTCTAGAAGATACTTCTGAAACATTTACCCTAGAAGACTTTCTACCATATGTTGATGAACAGGTTTTACAAAACCCAAATCAGGTGTTTCTTAAGAATCATCCCAGTGATAGTATCATTGGTGATGTAAACCAACCTGTAAGGACTAGAAGTTCCTTAAGAAATGAAGTAGAACATCTAGAATTTCTTTCCCAATTAGAACCTAAAAGCACTGATGAAGCTTCAGGTGATGATGATTGGATCAAAGCAATGCAAGATGAACTAAATGAATTCGAAAGGAATAAAGTTTGGACCTTGGTTGAAAGACCTAAGGACACTTCTGTTATTGGAGTAAAATGGGTTTTCAGAAATAAATGTGATGAAAATGGAGTCATTCTTAGTAATAAAGATAGACTTGTTGCTAAAGGCTATAATCAGCAAGAAGGAATAGACTATGAAGAATCCTATGCTCCAGTAGCTAGACTTGAATCTATCCGTATTCTACTTGCCTTTGCAGCATTCTTTAATTTCAAACTTTTCCAAATGGATGTCAAATGGTCTTTTCTTAATGGTTATGTTCAAGAGGAAGTTTTTGTTGAACAACCTCCTGGCTTTGAAGACACAAATCATCCTGATCATGTTTTTAGACTTACCAAAGCTTTGTATGGCCTTAAACAAGCCCCACGAGCATGGTATGATAGACTCACTGGATTTTTGCTTCGAAATAACTATGTTAAGGGAAATGCAGATCCAACCCTTTTTATAAAGAAAGATAAGAAAAAAATTTTGATTGTTCAAATTTATGTTGATGACATTATATTTGGTTCAACTCAGCAATCTTTGACTGACTCTTTTGCTAGTCTAATGAAATATGAGTTTGAAATGAGTATGATGGGTGAGTTAACATTTTTCCTTGGTTTTCAAATTTCTCAAAAACCAGAAGGAACCGACATATCTCAACATAATTATATTAAAGATATTCTTAAAAAGTATGGTTATGACAACACTAAAAGTATAAGTACTCCCATTGGTTCCTCAAACTCTTTAAATCTTGACGAAGCTGGGAAACCAGTAGATCAAACATCTTTTAGAGGTATGATAGGAAGTCTACTTTACTTAACAGCTAGTCGACCATACTTAATGTTTTCAGTATGCTTATGTGCAAGATATCAATCCAATCCAAAGGAATCTCACTTAAAGGAAGTAAAAAAGAATTTTTCGCTGCCTTAAGAGAACCATGGATCTAGGATTATTTTATTCTTCTAGAAATGATTTTGTTATAAAAAGCTTTTCTGATGCTGACTTCGGTGGATGTAGAATGGATAGAAAAAGTATATCCGGAACTTGTCATTTCTTAGCAGATTCACTAGTTTCTTGGTCCTGCAGAAGCAACATTCTGTAGCACTTTCCACTACTGAAGCTGAATATGTAGCAGCTGGAAGTTGTTGTGCTCAAGTGTTGTGGATGCAACACACACTCACAGACTATGGCTTGAGTTTTACTAAAACTAAAATTTTGTGTGATAACACAAGTGCCATTCCCTCAGTAAGAACCCTGCACATCACTCCCGTGAAGAACATATAGATATTAGGCATCACTTTCTTAGGGATCACACACTTAAAGGAGATATTATTCTTCAGTTTATCGGAACGCAAGATCAACTTGCTGATATTTTCACAAAATCATTGCCTTCTGATAGACTTGAATATATTAAACAGAAGTTAGGAATGATAACCATAAGGTAATCTTTCTTAATTAACTTTCTGTTGAAAAAGTCTCCTTACAGTAGTAAACTCCTTTTCATAGGGGGAGTACATTTGATTGTTTGTTTAACAATGTTTTCCAAATTTGTTTTCAAAACTTTTCGTAACGAAGATTTCGGAATGGAACTTCCGGAACTAAAATTTTCCAAAATAAACATTCTCATTCCGAATATTTCTGGAATAGAAGTGTTCATATTAAAAATTTCCGGAATGGAAAATTACATACTGGCAGTTTCATAACCATATTTTTGTTCTGTTTTTTTTCTTAATGTGTTTTTCGTATTGACTTTTTTCGTTCTGATTTTTTTTCTCATACTATGTTTGTTTTTCATACTGAGTTTTCCGTAATGAATGTTCTGTAATGAGTTTTTCGTACTAAGTTTATTCTCCAAAGTAAATTTTTTTGCGAAATTCTGTCTTCTCATAATAATGTTTTTTTTATATTACCCATTATGAATAATCCTCCTAATCCAATACGAAAGGTATGATTACCTTACTCAAGTTTTCGTAGTCATATTTTGCTTGTTGGCAATTTCTTGTATTATGTTTTTGGATTATAGTTTTCTTAATTCCTTGTTTTAATAAAAACCTCAAAAAGATCGGATTCAAGTTTTCAACCGTCAGATCTGATCTCAGCTTATTCCAACCATTAGATCAAACGTGGAAGTTGAACCGTCATTTCATTGCCTATATAAAGGGAACCCAAATAATCGTCCCACATCGATCTCAAGCTCTCGCATCCCGAATCTCTTCCCCTTTGTTTTAAGGCCGTTCCGAACTACAGTTTTCTCTGTTCCGAACATTCTCAGAGGATTACAGATCCGAATGTCTGCGGAGTTAGCGTCTCAAGAAATGTCATCCACCAAGCCTATTTCTCAGTGGTTAGTTTACAGAGAAAGGTTAGTCCATCCGGATTTCTTCAACAACTATGATTCTCTTATCTCAAAGAACATTAAGTTGAATGGCTGGGAAGATGTTGCTGTATCCAAACTGGGGACTCAAGATGATGTTTTTACAGAGTTACTTGTTGAGTTCTATGAAACTGTTTCCTTCTTTCAGGAAGATAATTGGGAGAAGTTTTCTTTTAAGTCCTATGGAAAGACCTACAAACTTTCTTATACCAAGGCAGCAAGCTTGGTAGGGTTGTCTTATGAAGGAGAAGCCGAATTTAATTCGCATGTGTTGCCAGACTCAAAGGGAATCTTCGACAAGGAAAAAGCATTAGAAAATCTCGGACTGGCTGATGATAAGGCTCCGAAGATTGCAGGTCTATCAACAAACTTTGGGATTCTAGAGTTATGGGTGCAAGGACTTATTGTACTGAGGAAAGGCAATAAAGACAGCTTGAAGAAGAGTGAGATCTATATTTTAGATTTTCTGATAAATCTAAGGAAGTTTAACTTCATGAGGCACATTCTTATAACCATTGAGAATCTTAAGAAAGGAAATCTCAGAGCTCAGATCGTAATGTACCCAGCAATATTATCAAAGTTGATAGTTCGGTGCCTAGAATCTTTCAAGGAAGCTTGCAGATCTAAGCCAAGGGTTTGTAAAATTTTGTTGATTAGTGATGACACCCTTAAGAGGATGGATGTGGGTTTCAACAAGGAGATTGCTGAGTTCGTTGATTTTCCTAATCAAGAAGAAACGGTTCCGAAGGCTGCTGAACCAGAATCATCCAAACCAGTGAAGAAAAGAAAGCTAAAGGAAGTTGCAGCTGAAGTTGAAGATCCTAAGTCTAAGGAAGCTCAAACCACTCCTCCCAAAACAAAGAAGAAGAAGACCTATCCCGATGAGGTAGTTACAAAGTGGAGAGCTGATAAAGAAAAAAGGAAATAAGGGGATCCGCAGTTCGGATTGGACCCGGCGGAAGCTAAGGCATTAAAGGAGAGAACTGCTGATGAGCTTGAAAAACAAGCAAAGGAAAAAAAGATTAAGAAGAAGATGTCAGAAGCCGAGGAAGTCCAAGCGTTGTTAAAGTTTAATGAGTTGGTATCCGGAAGCATCCTAGTTCCGAGATCTTTCTCCCTAGAATCTCTACCCGAGACTCCAGGAAGAAACCTTGATTTTCCGGAAGTGACTACAGCTGAGCATGTTGAGAAAATTGAGCAGATTCAACAAGTGGAAGAGGAAGAAGAGGTTGCTGAAGGAAGTGGTGAAACAGGAGATCTTTTGAAACAAGTGGATGATTATAATGGATCACCTTCGGAACATCTATCACTCCGAACTTCAGAGGCTGAATCCTCTAAGTTAGTAACTCCAGAGAAGAATAATAATGAGGAATATGTTATTCAGAAAGTTGTTGATGAGATTGTTCAAGTGTCTACTGGGGAGCAGAAAACTCTTGATCAAGAATCAATTCCGAAAAAAGACAATGGAAATTAACTCCTTGTTGAAACTCCGAAATCAGTGGCTAGCAAGAAAAGGGAATTTGGTGATTCTTCTAAAAGGAAGTTGGAGCTTATTGAAGAAGAAAACTCTCCAAGCAAGATTTCAGATTCAGAGTCATCCCCGTTGGGGCATGACATTGTTGTTCAGTCTTTGAAAAAGTTGGTGGGAACCATTCCGACCTTCTCAAGTATTGATTCAAGATGCCAGATGCTCCAACATGCTTTGAATCCGAAAACTGACTCCGTATCTATGGTTATGGGCAAGTGTGTTGAAATAGAGGCTCATTTCAAAACGTTCTTTGTTGGTTACGAAGCTCATAGAACATCTTGCAAGAGGATGACATGTTGGTCGAAGAAGACTGTGGAAGAGATGAGGTTGCTCGATGAGTTTCAAGACAACGTTAAAGATGCTTTTGAAACCGAGGACAAGAAGATAAATGAGTTAACTGCATCCTTTGAAGAGAAGTTGACAGAAGAGAAGAACTTCTGGATTCAAGAAGTGAGAGATCTGAATGGGATGCTGAATTTCGTTTCTCAAAAATGGATGTTTGAAAGGGATCATCGGATTGATTTTGAAGAAACGATGAAGGCTCAGGAAGAAAAAATCAAAGCTTAGGAAGAAAAGCTGAAAGCCCAGGAAGAAAAAATTGAAGCTCAATCCGAAAGAATAGTTTCCTTAGAGAAGCAAGCTGAAAAAGATCATAAAGACCTAAAGAAGATCAAGACTATTCTAAAGGGGCTCATGTCGAAGGAAAAAGATCCGAAATAACCAAATCCGATATTTTTGTTGTATTTTTTTTGCTGAGATTCCAAAATTAATGAAAGTTGTGCTTGTCGTTTCTATTCTTGTCATTACTAATTTTTTAGGTACTTTGTTATTTTTTTCCATTCCCTCCAATTCTTTTTGAAAATCACAAAGGGGGATAAGAAAAAGATCCTTAAGAAAAAGAAGAACTCTAATAAGAGTTTATCAAAGGGGGAGGAGAAAAAGATCCTTAAGAAAAAGAAGAACTCTAATAAGTGTTTGTTTAAGGGGGAGCTTTTTCATTAAAGAAGACCTTCTTATCTATCACTCCGGAAATCTGAATACGATCCTTAGAGTTTCAAAGCCTAAGGGGGGGTTAGTTGTATTCATAAATATCCTTAAAGAAAAGGGAGATGAGCCTTAATGTATTTCTTTCTTCTTAGAATTTCATTTTCGTAAGGATGTTTGTGCTTTCCAAAAAGGGGGATATTGTTGAGTCAATAAGGTTTTCCTTATGACTTTTCCATTCCTTCTTGTTTTGAAAATCACAAACACCTTATCTTAAGAAAAATTTCTTTCTTAAAGAAAAATTTCTTTTATAAGAAAAATTATCCTTATCATATTTTCATCCATATTTTTCTTAAGTATGAGATTCGGATTCATTTTCTCGGAACCGTTGAAACTTTGATATAAAGCATTCTGTTTTAGGATTCAGATTGTGGATATGAACTATAAGGAAGTTTCATTCCGAATTCCGGATATGAACTCTGACTAAGTTCTATTCCAGATTCAGGATACGAATTCTGAAGAAGAATTCTCATTACGAATTCTAATGAAGAAATCTCATTCTGAATTCCCATTACGAATCATGATGATGAATTCTCATTACGATTTCTGATGACGAATTCCTATTCCGAATTTACATTCTGAATTCACCTATTAAACAGAATCAGATTATCTTTGTTCTATACACTCTGAATTAATTCAGACTCCGAAAAATATTCTGGTTAGACTCCGAACTTATATTCTGCTTACACTTCTATATTTTTGTCTACTCTTTAATATTGTTCCTTACACTCCAAACCTTCACTCCGAAGTTTTCATTCCGAACAATTTTGTTAGAGTTTAAAACGATGTCGTACATTCTGTTTCATTTGTTTTCTTATAAAATGATGTCATCTGTTTTGTTATAAACTAACCGTTGTCTAAGTGACATGTGTACAGGTCCCTCCAATCATTAAGGAAAATATGACCGTTAGAGAAGGAGCCGACCTTACCTATAAATAAGAGCTCATTTGAAAGAGCTCGGTGATGATAACTGATGAAAGTGCTGAAAGGCTGACTAATTTTCTTGATGTGATTTCTAGAGAGAGAGGCTCTTATTAACTCTCAAAAGCTTCGTGCGACTCTGAATGTTGGTGATTACATTCGAGGGCTTCCGGGGATAGGAAGACAGAGGTGTCGACTACCTTGAAGTTCGAGGGCTTCCTTACTGAGGAAGACCGAGGTTGCCAACTACCTTGAAGTTGAGGGATTGCGGGGATAGCAAGACAGAGACTCCAATCTTCGTATCGAGGGCCTACCCTGGTGTGGATAAGACAGACTTTCTTGAAAGTATAAATCAAGAGACCTTTATCCAAGGTTATTGGATACCCTTCTCTTTGGGTTAAAAGACATATATCTTGTTACTAGTAGTTTTACTATTTGTTTTTATTCCGCTGCATTTTGTATTATAAGGAAAGTATAACTATCTTATACTTCCTTATTTTTACTCTGTTTCATTTAGATTCTATACGCTTTAAAATAGAATCTCATATTGTAGTCATTTGTTAAGATTCAATTTCCGGAACCATATTTCTGGAACCTACTTTTGGAATCTCTTTCCTAGTTTGTATTCGTTGTTAGAGGTGTTGTAATTTTCTTAGTTTAACTTTGTTAAACTTAGTCTTTTCCTTTGCTTAAGGAAAACATAGTTATTCTTAACAAACTTTAAAGGTTCCAAAGGGATTTTTAAAATATACAATTCACCCCCCCCTTTTGTATATTGAGCATCTACATCATTATTTCGATCCTACATGAATAAAATTATAATGACATAATTTCCATTATGGTGGAATAATTTAACATCCCAAGTAAATATAAATATACATAAATTTCATTATTTATTATTCTCTATTAATTAGATTTCATATAGTTAATATAAGAATATTATTTAAATTTGCATCAAAAAATGAAAAAGTATTATTCTCATTGAGTTGTTTTTATTTTATTCAATATAATTATTTAAAGGTTTATTTTTGAAATTTTATAATTTTATTTTTAAAAACATAAATTAATTTTGAAATCATTCTATCAATTTTATATCAGGATGATATTTTGTTATTTTTCATAATTTTTTTTTCAATTAAAATTGAAAAATAATGATTCTTATAATGTACAATATTATTCAATTCAGCCATTTAAGTGCAGTTTTTTTAATTATTTTCATTGTAAAATTTTGGATTTTATATAATAAATAATATAATTAATTATATAGTAATCATCATTACACCAATTTTTTATAAAATATTATTTTAGTGTTTAAACCAATTTTTTCAAAAAAAATCCATTTTAATCCTAAATTAATATATTTTACTTTTCTAAATTCAATCACTAAATATTAATTTCATATTTGGAATCATTAGGTTCAAATATTATATATAGTTCCCCTTACTTTTTCGATTATTTTGAATAATAATTTTACTAAATATTGATCACCTCAATAATGGTAAAACAGTTTACTAACGATAAAAATAATGTGTTAAGGAAAACAAATATCTATGTTAATTGTAAAGATTTAATTTTATAAAGATTTTTCAACCATGAATATACATTTTATTTAATTATGAACATTTATTAAGAATATACATTTGTAATGACCTTAATATAATATTAAATAAAAAATAAAAAATGTAACTATATGTTATTTAATATCATTAAATTATATCAGAAATTTATAAAAAGGTTATTTTTATTTAAAAATAATTATTTTGAAGATAATATGATATTTAAAAAAATTTAATTTATTTCTAATTGTTAGTGATTATATAATAATATAAAAAATTTAGGCAACACCAACATATTTGTTTTGTATAGAGAATGAACACTTACTAAATAATTTTGAAAATATCAAACGTAATATAGTTTGGGGTGGTTATAGTGTCCTAAAAATATTAAAGCAACATATACTACATTATAGATGTATTAATAGATCATATTTTAATTAAATTATAGACCTTTTTTGGTAAATTAATTGAATCCTTTCAAAAATGAAAGTAAGGATATTTTCGTACAAACATTTATTTTTTAAATGGTTTAAATTTATAAAAAACTATATATACCCAAGTAGTATGGGTGCGGACTAAAATATAAAATATAGTGCATTTATGGTTTATTTTGACTCTAATAAAAAATTTCAAGACACATAATGTGAACACATCATTGTTGTCTTGGTAAATGGCCAAAATGATTTATGCTAGTTTAAACCAAGTGATAAGGGTTGGACCATAAACTAAACATGTAAATAATTATTAGAAGACTGTATTTGTAAACAAATTCATATTATCATAAATTTTAATCAATTTTGATCCATTTTACATGAAATTTAATTAATATAAATTTAATAGTTTTTGTAACTACAATAGTGCCCCTCCTCTCACATATAAAAGTAATTATCCAATCCAATCAATTTAAATAATTTTTATCACTGTAGTTTATTGAAAAATAAATATATTATATCCCCAACTTCACAATCAATTAACCATATTAATTTTTATTATAAAATCATCATATGATGGCTTTTTGTGTAAATCAATATAGGATGTCTGAAGAAGATGTATAATACTTACCTATGTGTTTTTAGTTTATTTCATTCTATATCTATAAAATAATCATCATCCATTCAGAGATAATTTTATAATTTTTCCTAATATAATAAAATTTTATTATTTTAATCTCGTAATCCATATTCATCTCATATTCTATTAAATTTAAAACTAATTCAACATTCGTATCTATGGAAGACTACTCCCCAAAGAACTGATTTAATTAATTTTCATCAAAATATATCCTGGATGGTTATAATGATGGATTAAATGTATATATAAGATAATCATGAAAAAATTAACATAACAAAAATATATTATATCCTCAAATTTATTAACATTTCATCCATTAAAAAATGATAATGTTATTCATGTGTACATGTGGACTACCATATACATGAAGATATATGATAAGTTTTTCATCTCTAAATCATATAGATGACATATATAAATAAATTAAATTAAATAATTGGATAATTATGGAATAATAATAATTTTATGAAGATAATATAACACTTATCTACTTTCCAACATTATTATATAAATATTGAAACATTACTCATATATATATACAACCTAAAAACTATTTGATTGTGACATATATATATTTCCAGAGTCCTCATCCATAGATTGTCCTAAATGTAAATTTTTTGATTAATAATTTAAATTATTTTAATCTAATAATTATATAGATCATGGATTAATGTCCACATTTACCATAGTTTACTTATTAATTTCATTTTGGAAATATGAACCAAATATTATCAAAATGTTTGTCATGAACATAGATAATATAGTTGTTGGATAAAAAATGGAAATAAATAAACCAAAGAAATATAATAATTAATAGTATGATAAGAAATAAAATAATTAACCTTAATTTATTATTAAATAATAATATGCATATATGTGATGAGTTATACATTATGTAAGAAACACATTAACATAAAACCAAATTTTGACATTTTTAATGAATTATCTTCCAAATCATATTATTTTAAGATAATAAAATTAAAATTAAATTTTAGATTCATTTATATGGTAATAATTTTATAAAAAATTATCTATTATAGGTCATTTTAATTTATTATTTTTCTTTAAATATATTCCTTTTAATGTATTGTATACAACACATTTTGAATTTCATTACAAATAGAAAAAAAATATTTTATTTTTTCCCTAAACAGTATCAATTAAAATTCCCACAACCATAATAATTATTTTTTTTATGTTACTTGTTTTACATGATTCCATAATTTCAGTAAACAAAAATTTCTTTTTTATTCAGTTTCGGGAAATTTAATTTTAAAAATGTTTATTTATAATGAATGGATATTTTGATATCTGTAATTGTTATCAATATAGATTGAAGATAGTTTTTAGGGATTTTGGGATGAAAATGTGAAATATTCTATTTTATTGTTTGCTATATTTGAGAATTATATATATTGTTGTGTGAGCCTAATATACATTGTAATATTTAGGATCCTGATATATGTTATATGAGTTGTGATCCCAACATACATCTCAAATGCATTTGTTATTTTTCCTTGTCTTAAGATGTAAGGACAATAGAGTTATATTGGGAGGTTTCATCTATGGATTTTTCTAGGATCCCATTATATCTGACATTGGTTGTTAATATAATTCTCTATGCTACATTAATGGGTTTATATCACATGATATGGGATTCAAATGTTTCATTGCAAACATATCAGGGTTTAAATGTTTTTGATTTATTTCAAAGGAAAAAAGATTATTTTGATAAAGGAATAATTGTTATGGGTTTTCATGTTTTACACTAATCTAATAGATTGAATTATTTTATATCACTTGGTGATATTTTTTGATAATAAGACTTTTTAAATGATTTTAATTTCATTTATTTATGATTATGAACAATGATGAATTCATGTTGATAGTCACGATAATTTTTACTCAAAATAAGATATGTTTATTAATTGTTTTTTATAAAGGTAAAATTGATACTAAGTGGAAATTAAAACATTGTAATATATGTGAATGTTATTTTAGAGTTATCCCATAATTCACTAAAACCATAAACCTAAATTCTATTTGAAAAATACCAAAATAGAATTATATAATAATTACAATATATAATGAAATGTTTATGTGTGGTTCTTTTTAGTTGGTATCAAGGAAAGGGTTAATATAAATTCATAGGTTTCGATAATATTAATTGAATACCCCTATATGATCCTACTCTAAGATTATGTAAAAATTATATATAACTTAAATATTACCATGTTGTTTCATATAATATATATATATTTATAATGGGTTCTAATTGAGGAAAATAAGGAATATATTTGATGATTGTATCATGATGAAAATATCATTCCAAATTACCTTCCTAGAGTGGTTGAAATTGGTACTAAAAAGATTTTTAAAATCATATCTCAATTGAAATCAGTTATAAATATAGGTGGCTTCCATTTTAGAGAGCAAAAATATTTTCTGCAATTGAATATCCACATAGTTGAAAATTTATTGAAACATCACAGTCCAACATTCTATATATCCGCTGATCCAAGGATAGTAATTAGATGGATTAATGAAGTTGAAAAGATATTTTAATTCATTGAATTATCTAAAAATTTCAGGCACTTCTTCCCAGTTATTATTTTTATGGTCATGATAAATGATGATTGTCATTGGTTATGAACACATGTTAGATCAATGATCGTGATGGCATAAAATTTGTCAAATTTAAGAATATTTTTAATGATAAATTATTCTTTAGTATATTTAAAAATAAATTGAAAACATAATTCATGTAATTACAATGAGAAATTGACAATTCAATAGTCACGTATGAAGTAAATTTTAAAATATTTTTTAGGTATGAAAACAATTTTATTAAACACCTCGATAATATAGTAAATAGATTGAAAATATAATTGAATATAGTTTAACAAATAGATTTGTGCTAATAGGAATTTATGTGTTATGTGAGATCTGTTTATTGTGAATAGAAATTCGAGATGTATTTTGATGAGACATATGTTCATAGAAATGATAAGTGTAACAAGTGGTCAAGGTGGTAGGAAATGGATAAGTGACCATATAATAAATATGTAAGTTATCCCCCACATTGTCCCAAGGGGTGTAAAAACATTATAGTGAATGTTTTATAGTATATGTTAAGTAATATCTGTGTGATAATTTTTTCCTTGGGTTCATGACTATAATTAACAGAGTCATGATCAATCTATCAATGGTATCATAAATATCCAATATAACAACAAAACATTCAAACATATTAACTTTTATTTGACAGCGGGTATGATACTCAACAAAAAATATATAAAGGAATATAACATCTAAAAATATTTATGGTATAGTAAACATTTTAAATAGTTCGATTTTATATATCTTAATGCATGGAATACTCAGTTAACATGCATTACAAAGAATAATGAATTTCATTGATAGACTGTGTTGTACACAAGACCATGTCTTACCGAACCACAATATATTATTAATATATTATTATTTAATATAATAAGATATAATCTATGATTAATGTAATGGGTTTATAAAAATATTAGCTTATATATAAAAATTAATGGTTAAAAAAATATAAAATTAATTCAGTGGTTACTAATTTGTTATAAATGAATATAAGAACTAAATAAATATAATGGGAATGTTTTCATAAAAAATATTTCAATGATAACAAAGGTGTTTTGTATTTATAAATTAAATTAATAAAAATTATTGGATTATATTATATAAATAAATATATTATATTTTAAATAAAACATTTTTAACATTTAATCAATTTATTTGGTAAGTATAAGATAAGAAAAATCCCAATTTTATGCATAAGAACCTACATACTAATAAAATATGTTTCACCAAAGTGTAAGGGAGAACCTATTTTAGTCTGTATTTTGTTTATTTTATTAATATTTTATATGATGAAAATTTTATTATAGACATCAAAATTACTTTATATTGATTTTTTTATTTTAGGGGAAGTATCATTTGTTATGAATAATGAAAAATATTGAATTTTAATTCAAAAAAAATTTTCTTCTAATTTATATTTATTGTTATGTTATTTTTTAAATCCACAATTACATCGATAGTAAATATATTGATCCAATTTACATCTTGGGAAAAAAATTTACCTTTAAATTGGATATTAAAACATTGAGAAATCTAGATATTTTTACTATAAAATCCTGCTTCATCGTCTCATCTCTTAAATTTATTTTAAAATATTATATGTTACTTTCGTGATAGATATTTAAAAATATAGATAAAATATAGATAATATGTGTAATTTATAAATAAAAACAATTCAACATATGTCTGTTTTAAAAAACATGACAATGTGAATATTGTTAATTACAAAAATTAAGAGGGATGCAAGCATAGAAAGGGGAAAATCCATAATATTAAGGGTTAAAATGGCCTATAAACTTTTCCAAAATCCACTATCTTGCTATATTAATTTCTTATCATCGTTTTTTAATTTATTTTATTACTGTATCCACATGGAATTTGAAATACATATGTGGAATTCCCTTTTAAAAATTTCACAAAAATTCCATTAATCCTCCACTATAAAAAGTCACTCACCACTTTTACTTGTTTAAACATATAAATACATTTTTATCACAATATCTTCCCATATAATATCCCAACATACCTAAAATAACTTTTATAAGCCTTACATTGGAAATAAATAAATCCAAGGATTGTTTTTATATAAACCCAAAGTAGTTACTAAAAAATGAGGTAACATTTAACCACTAGCTTTATTAGTTTATTTTTATTCTCCATCACCTAAAGTATTCATAGGACTTGATTATATAACAACATTATTATCATAAATTTACATAAATTTCTATTCTAATATTTATATTTATAATAACACACTCATACATATAATGCATAACAACCTTAACCTTAATGTGTTGGGAAGACTATATCCTCGTGAAATGATGTTTTTCATTCTCCATTCAACAGCAACCATTATTCAAAATTATGATAGAAACACTATTTTAATAAGATATTTATAATATTTATATTTATTTTATTTTTATTTAATTATTATTTCACACAATCCTTATAGTGTTCTATATTGTGGAGGTATGATAACATTTTTTGTGGAAAAGTAGACTACTGCCTCCTCAAAGAAGTGTGATTATTTCAAGCTATACAAAGAATTTATTAGAGATGATTTTAATAAAAATACCGGAAATAGATTAAATAAATATGGCAATATAAAGAATCATATATATATATAATTTAATTTTCATGATTTTAAACATGAATAAAAAAGGGAAGTAGCGTTCACGCATACGTACGGTCTACCGTCTCCTTGAACGATTCATTTCACTTGTTTTATATAAATATTTTTGTTTGTTCAAAATGAATTTAAAATGAATATATTATAAATTTAATATATTATTTTAAATCTTGAGATGATGAAATTATGATCTAATTAATAATATCAACATTTCAAAAGTCAAAACATACTAAAGACTAGGCAATTAACTTTCAAAGATGAATATAGATTGAAATATTAATTAAAAATTTGTAATAAGTTATTATATGACAATAATAAATTATATTAAAAATAAATTTATTTTTTTAAAATATTAATAACCATAATAAAACTTTTATACAAGAATGTTGAGGATGTTCAACCAAAAGAAAACACAAGGAATGAGATTCTCATCTATCTTTTTACACCTATATGAAAAATTACATATTCAACACATACTAATTTTATGTGGTATATCAAATTCCCATTAGAAAATATTATATGGGGAATGATTTTATATTCATGGTATTATTAGTTTCAGATTTAATTATTTCATATAAGGAGATTTAATCTTAATATTTCCAAGTGGTAATGAAATTGCATATCTCAATTCATTTCATTTGGTTATATTGCTTACTCTGTGTGGTTTATATTCAATGATTATATGTATAATAAATTTGAATATATCATTGTTCATTTATAGTTCGATTTTAAGGATTTACAATTAATATAGATAATCAATTTATTTCTACGGTCTCATTTCATCAATATGGTATTTTTAATATTTTATTTCACAATCTCATTCTAATCAAGACTGTTTAATATTAAATATAAATTTGAAGAAATTATTTTAGCATTTCATAATTAAGATTTGTTTCCTTATAGTGTGGATACTCAGGATATTTTTCCTATAATTTTACAATTTTTACAATCATTGATAACAGAAAAAATTAAATATCCCAACTCCATTTTTCTCATTATTCAATGAACCAAATTTCATATAAATACTCAGATTTTAAAAAATCATTTATTGTTTTTTAATCATTCAAAAAATGTTTTTCTAATGAAATAATTATGCCTTTTTTTATAAATATTTCTAAGAGAATATTCTTATCATTTTGTAGAAAAGTTAATTTTCTAAAAAATTTACCAAAGAAAGGAATTTTCTTATTTACCTTGAATAGAATGTAACAAATTACTTTCTAACATTTTTGTGGGGCTTATTTTGAATGTTTAAATTCTTAGTTTTTAATGAAAATTTGATTGAAGGGTATTTAAAAGTAAATTGATTTCAATTTCTTTTAAAAAACAATGAGTATGTGTTTCTGAAGGATGTTTTTAAAAGTTATTTTATAGTCTTTCCATTCATCAATGACAAAGATGATTGATTTTAATACACTAGGTATATTAATTTATTAAACTAATCATTATCATTACTTGGTATCGGTTTTGATTTATTTGGACAAGGATAGTATTAAAATTACATTACATTATTTCTTTTTTAGTCCCCATGAAATATTCAATTTACCTAGATCACTATACATTTATTTTTCCATAATTATCAATATCATTTATCGTAGATATTGTTTACTATCTAAAACATATTTCATTTTTTCATAAGGTAATTACACTATTAGTTATATTATTTTTTTGGATATATTAATTTATCGATATCATATATTCAATATGAATATTTGATAAGTCACAATATTTATTCAATATTAGTAATAATTTAGAGAGGTTGTGATATATGGGGCATAAAAATTATATAACCCCTCAATGCATCAGAATGTTTTCATGAGACAAATTAGTTTCCAAAATTAAATGGGTTTATACCTTTAGGTACAAACATTCTTGTGAAAAGTTTCGATGATATAGGTTATTATTTGGATCATTAATGTCGTCTAATAAATAAGAATTTCCATTATTTGGATACAGTTTTTATTATCCATAATATTTTAACAAAAATGATGTGTATTAAGGAATTTTATTCATTATTTTTTGATTAAATGGGATTTTGGAGTTTATAATTATTCCATATTGATTTTAACTTATCTAATTATATAAATGGAGTGATATTTTTTTATTTACCTTTCAATATTTTTTACAAAATTACTTATTAGTTTATTGATTGGATGGAATGTGTTTTTAGTTATTTACCTTTCTATGATGACCCACAATATGTTTTAATTTTATAAAGGCCACTTATAATATATGTGGTCACTAGAGAACAGCCAAATAATAAAAAACCATAAAATAACATTATGGATATTGTTTATCATTAGTGAGTCACAACCATAATGAGATATGTAAAAACCATACATTCTTCAAAATTAAATTTCATAAAACAAGTGCGACCACAATTCAACATTGAAGTATAGTAATCCTTAAAAAGAACATCTTTATCTCTTTATTATTCCTCCTTATGATGTTTTATTAATACAATTAACCATTAAATTTTATTAATCATATTATCTTAGAGACTTTTAATAAGAGGATGTCGTAGTTTAAATTAGAATGAGAGAAGATCCGATTTTATTTTTATTAATGTAATGAACTATATCAGTATTATTTCATTTTGCTTCCCCAAGAATCCAAGCAGTGTAATAAGAGTGATATACAAGGATATTCTAGATGTAAAAATTTTATCCCCAAAAGAAAAAAATTATTTTATAATTAATGTAATATGTTGTAATGTATGACTCATGTATATATTTGTATTTCCAAAACTATGAAACTATTTGGAACATTGGGATATTAGTCATTATAATCATTCCAATGTAATGGTAAAAGAAACTAAATCATGGATTCATGGTTTGGGTTTCTTTATATGGTATCATTGAAAGTTTATTATCATGCTTGGTTACTAGATTTAAGAAAACATTAATTTGAGAACATATCCATAAGGTATAATATTAGGATATGCATATGATAACATCCTAAAGTTATGGTGTGATAGGGATTATGTGTTAATTCATATAAATACATGATTTTATTAGATACTAACAGTGGGTGTGATACGGGAACATATGTACTTTGGTGTAAATACTCTAAAAAATTTTCCCAGGACTAACATGAGGATAACCTCGTACACGATGAAATTCCCTACTGTGCACCTGGTTTGAAACCCTTATGGGATAATCCTATGATAATACTATTTCTATTTACCAAAAATTATGAAGGATTTGAATAGATAATATTAATGAATAATTAAGGAAACCCCTAGACTATAAATGGACTTATTTTAGAAATATTATGGATGTTGTATTTTATGAGATTCAAAAATTAAATAATATAAGTATTAAAACATTTGTTTTTAGGTTATATTAATTATGAATGATATAAGGATATTGATTAATTTTTGAAGCATATTGTTTTGTGGAAGCATTTTTTGAGAAATAATTGATTGACATTTTTAGAGATATTGGTTGGAATGTATTGATGACCATAATAGTTAATATGATAATTAATGTCAATTATGATTAAGTATAATTTTTAAAAATATATTAATATTTAGTAATTAAAATCACAGTGAAAATGATATTTAACAAATAATGTTCTCCGATTTAAATCCTATTTACAATAGAAATTAATTTAAAATAGATTTCAAATATGATATCATATATTCCATGTCCAAATCCATAAAACCTGACATGGTGGAGAGAATTGGTCCTAGGATTGATGGTTGATAGGTGACTCACACCACCATTATACTATGTGATGTCCTGGATAATGTATCATTTCTTTTAGATAAAAATTTGATGAATAAATATTTACGGTGAAAAAGTACTATCACATATTAGGATTAGAGATTTATGATTTTACCACAGAGCCTTTGTAGAATAGTTCAGGACCAATAGACTGACTTTTCAATCTTTTATAGGTCTTACAATCCATTAAATTTGTATTTCATTTCATTAGGTGTCAATGTTAATTTTTTGATATCCATTGCTTGAAGTAAGGAAAAATTGGAATTTTTTATATTCATAACCAAAAGGTAAATTTGTTCAAATTAAATATAAATACATCAATTAGGTATGATTACCTATATTCCTAGGTACTATTAGAAATACACAAAATTATAGAAATGAATAAAATATTGTCCTAAAACCTTAATCTTTATTGAACTAATTTAATTTAAAATCCTAATAGATTTATGACTATGTGGTCCTCATCAATCGATTGAAAAATTTGTTTTTTATATTTATGACCTTAATTACTCACAATAAAAAATTATTCATTTCTTCAAACTCCATTTAAATGACACAATTTAAATTTTTTGGGGTGAATGTAACACCCCCATAAATCTAAAAGATTAACTTTTATTTGATAGGGTTTATGACATTGAAAAACATATAATTTAATATAATGTCCAAGATAATTTATAATATATTTAATATTTTAAATAAAATAATTCAATATTTTTCAATTTGTGCAATACAAATTCTTCCTATTTTACACACAAAAATTATTTTCTTTAATAGCTTACGATATACCCAATACCAAGTTTTAATCAACAACTACATATAATTAAAATATTAATATTTAATAGACTAATATATAAACTAGACATTAAATTATAGGATTTAAATATTATTATATATCTTATAATAAATTGTTGTTTATAAAAATATTAAACAGGTTCTTTGGATACAAACTTATTAAAAATGAATACCAAAACAAATTGAATACAAAGGGAATGTTTCTATAAAAAATTATATTTTTATGCACAAAAAGGAGTTTTGTATAAAGAAATTAAGTTATTTAAAATTATTGAATGATAATAATTAAATGAATATGTTATATATTAAATAAAATATTATTTATATTTATATAATAGTTTATATAGTTAAATTATGGGATGAAATCCAATATTATGCATAAAAATCTATTTTTTCATAAAATAAGTTTTCTACCTTTTAAAAGAGAACCTATTTTGATTATTTATTTTGGAACTTTTATATATTTTAATGTCATTATAAATATCAATTTTTTATTTGAAACATCAAATATAAGGTATGGTGATCATTTTCATTTTTCTAAGATGTTTTATTTGTCATGAATAATGAAAATTAATAAATTTTAATTCAACAAATCCTTTTCCTCCACATTATTTTAAAGGTAACGATCAAATTTTAATTTTTTTTTATGATTTATTAGGTAATTTTTAAGTATATAAATAGAATTTTTGTCTTTAGAATATATTTCACTTGGGAATTTGATATAAAAACTCTGTAAACATTTTCACATTTTTATATTAAGAACTGGATTTATCATCCCATCTATAGGATTCATTTAATATTAATTTATGTCACATTTGTGATATTAATTTGGAAAAATAGATTCCATAATTAGAATAAAAAAAATTAGTCTCCAATAATTTCATATTATTTTTCTTAAAAAATATTTTAGTGAGAGTGATTAAATAAATTATAGAAATTTATAGGATGACTTGTTTAACAAGGGACTAAACTGTGAACATAATAAAAAAAAATTACCAAGAAAGTAGTCCAGAATCAATTGGTTGAAATAATAAATCCATATGATACATTTTATATAATTTTAATCATTATTGGAGCGACATGACATGTTATATTTGTTGGTGTAATTCCCATTTAAAAAATTTACTAGAATCACATACCTCCTACAATCTAAAAATAACTCTCCCCTCCAAAAAATTCACACCTCTAATTACCTTATTATCACCAATAATCTGATAAAATAATATCCCAACATACCTAAACATATTATATAATTGTAAAAATATTTATAAATCTATCCAGGGAAGTCTATTTCTATTTAACAAAACTAGATACCTGAAAACAAGGTAACATTCTTCATCATGATCTTTTGTTTCATTTCATTATCTTCCATATAAAAACTTATTATTGAAAAATAATATAATTAAATAATTATAATAAATAAACATATATTATATTTATATGTTTTTCTTACACTTAAAAAAACATCCATATAATGGTATACAAATTTATTATTATTTTTTATGGAAGACAACCGCCTCTCATACCAATGTAGTTCATTTTTCTGTTACCTCTTATCTTTGGTGAGAATTATTATGGAAAAACTATTTTTATATATTAAATATGAAATTTATAATTTATTTTTTCATATATATTTATTATATAATTAATACCTTCCTCCATTCTATATTATAGGGATACAATAACATCATTTGTAGACATATGGACTATCACCTCATCAATGTAATGTGATGCATTTGCAGTATACATGGAATATATTAAAAATGTTTTTAATATAAATATTTAAAATATATGAAATATATATGATATTTTAATTATAATAAACACACACATATATATATATGTCATTTTTTTTAATTATTTCAAATACGTCAAATAATTAAGTGTTACATTAATGAGTATGTATGACCTACCATCTTCTGGAATAGTATATTTTATTTCCTATATAAAAATATTATGGTTATTATTACTGCATATATAATTAATATATATCATATGTAAATCATTATTTATAAACATTTTATTTAAAAATCACGATTTAATTAACAGGAACAACTAGTAACAGGACCCTATCGTACTAAAAAAATCAAGGCAGTTTACACTTGAAATAATAAATATAATGAATGATTGTTAACAATAACGTAATAGTATATTATAATAAGTAAATATATCAAATAAAAAATAAAATTTTTATTATTTTATAAATTAATTACATGCATGAAAATATTTTATGGGTGCTTATAGGATGTTCACCCAAATTGAAAGACATTGAAAGAGATTTTCATCACACTTTTTCCATATGTGAGATAAATTTCATTTTCACCACTTACAACTTTGGTATGTTTTATATAATACCCCTTTTGTAGTATTTTATCCTTATTTTTAATATCATAATTTTATTATGAGTTTAAATTTTATTTATTTCATATAAGTGGGTTTGAACATATAATTATCATATCGAAATGAAATGTTAAAACTCAATTCCTTTTCACTGGTTTATATTACATACACTTTTTCATTATTAATCAATGATTATTTGTATAATGAAATTTCATATAAATTTATATATTTCAACTGCACATTTTTATTTATTATTTATATACATAATCCATTAATTGGTTGAGTCTCACCTTAACATTATGGTCTTGTTAAGGGTTTATTTCATAATCTTATTCTAATCTAGGTTCTTTTTCATGAAATTAAATTCGAGTAAATTGTTTGATAATTTTTTTTAAATATTATAAAAATATTCTTCTATAGTTATTATTGATATTTTTTATGTAACAATACTATTTTTTAATTTATTGGAACTTAAAACGTCTTGGAAAATAGTTTATGAAAACCCGAATTTTATTTCTCTCATTAGTCACAAAATCTATTTTATTATTAAACCTATGATTTTAAAAAAATGTTTTAAATTTTTCATTAAGAATTCCAAAAAAAATTTAATAAGGTCATTTTTATCATTTTATCTATTATTTTTTTCCAAAATATTATTCTTTTTCAATCCAAAAAGGTATTTTTTTAACATTATTCCCTTGAAAATGGAATTAAATTTTTTGCATTGTAAGACGCGTAAAGAATTTCCCACCATTGTCTCCATGAGGAATCCTGTTTATTTTTTAAATGTTAATTTTTTATTGAAATTCTTTTATATGTTAATTTCAATGAAATTGGATTTCAAAATATTTAATGATAAATATATATTTTCCTAAATTTAGATTTTATATGATCTTTTTATAAAATTTCAAATCATCAATGAAAAACCCCTTTACTTTAATCTCCTTCTGATATTTTTTATTTTCAATTTTTATCCTTAATCTAAATGGTTTTTGATTGATTTGCACAAGGATATTATTGAAATTCACTACCCTGATTCCTTGTAAGTCGATATGAAATATTCAATTTTCTATGATCAATATATATTTTATTTTTCCTATTTATCCACACTATTTCTCTTGGATAAATATATTAACTAAACTGTATATAATTTTTCCATATGGTGTTTAAATTTTATAGTTCTTTGATTTTATGGGTAAATAAGGATATCTATGTATCTATTATTGAGTACAAATATTTGATATGTCGTATTTTATATTTAGTATGTGGAATTATTTTTATAGGAATTTCCACATGGGGACCAGACATTACATATCCCCTCAATGCAACCGTAATTTCTCTAGAAAAAATAGGACAATAAATTAAACAACATTCAACCTATTGTTTTAAACTATATTTTTAAAGGTATCAACGATATATGTTTTTTGTATTTTTTATACACAATGTTCAATAATTAATAATATATATCATTTTGATTCAATGTTTTTTATCCATCAATTTTTTACTATGAAGAAGTCCATGGAAGCATTTAATTATCATTTAATAGATTAAATGGAATATTTTTTTTAGTTTTGATCCTTTTTATATATATATTTCCTTATCCATTTATTTAAATAGCATATGTTTCAATAAATTCACCATGGTTATAAATTTGAAGCGCATTTATCTCTCTTTATCAATTCCCTAGGATGTTTCCTCATTCATGAACATTTCTATGATGATTAATTCTCTTCTATTCATTATTTCTCATGATATCCTTAACATACTATAAATTTTATGTCAACCGTATTTGGTTTCCTATCACTAGAAATTTTATATGTATCCAATGAATTATTTACAAATTTATGATATATAGAATAATGTTTTGCGAGAACAAAAAAAATTATTTTACGATATTGTAATCTATTGTAACATGAGTCTCGTGTATCTATATAGTTTACCAAGACGACTAAAATACATGGTTTTTCTAGATTTTCTTCCCTGTAATCATGAATATAAAATTATAGTAGATGTTAGATCCATGATTCTGAGGCCAGGTATATATAGAAAACCCATGGTGAGGAGATTAGGTTATAAAAAAATTTTGAATTATGAATAGGAATGGGTAAATTTTATTACACGTGGTGTTAATCATCAAGATCTAAAGAATCAATGTTTTGGAAAATTTATTTTCCACTACTATGTTGAAATTGGGCCATCGATTGAAGTATTAACATGAAAATTACTTGTTTATTAAATTTACTATGATTCCCTATTTTACTTGGGATGTTTTCATTTCTTCTATTCTAATGAATTATCATCTATAAATGAAATACCACCTAATTGAAACAGGATAATTTTTTTTAAATATCATGGAGGAATATTTAAAGAAGCCTAAATTTATATGAATATTCATTTTTTGAAGGATTGTCTTTACAACAAATCATATCAAAAATTCCATAGTATAATTTTATATTATTTTTTTAAGGATTAGATTTTAGTTTATCTTTATAAAAATAAATTTAAGAGTAAAGGATGTTGTATTCAATGATAACATAACATTAATAAAAAATAATAAGATGAAACATTGATTAGATAAGGAAGTGAAAGTTAACTATATCATGTTGTTAAAAAAATATGTTATTCAAAACCATATTGTTATAAGAGTATCTATGATTCGTGATTAATACATGTTTTACAAGGAATGTGATGATCATTTTATTTCTTTATATTTAATATTATTATAATAGTATTTTTCATTACGGTATCTATATGACTCATTTTGAGTCTTTTTATGGAATGATAGTAAAGTATCCTTCTTTTTGGAAATATATTGTTTAAATAAGGTTTTTGTGACCAGAGTTGGAAGAGGGAATAGTTTAGATGGTGAACAAGATTTAATATCACATGGTGGGATATTAGAGGAGGAACAACAATTATGTGGATAACTAGAATAAATATATTTATTTTTTTGTTCGTAAAGATTCTTTTATTTATGTATCTCCATCAAAAAGTGTTTTGTGTCTTTGAAAAAAATAGGAAAAAAATTAAACTATTGATTAGATGGTACGAAATCAAATATATTGTTGGATTAGTTTCATTACTAGCGTTGACTCTTATTTAATATCATATAAATGGAGTATTATATGTTTTGTTGTTATGAAAATATCTTCCAGATGCATCTCATGTTTTTATCCTTAAAATTGTTCAGTTGGAAAGCAATGTTTCTATTGAGAAAAAATGAGTGAATATTTTTTAATTTTGATAGAATGTTTAATGTAATAATAAAATTAATGAAGTTATAATATTTTATAAAAACAATATTGTTAAATAAGAAACATGGGATTCCAAAACATACATTACAGAATTAAAAATCTACTTTGTTACTTAATGAATAAAATTATAAAGACCCAATTTCTCAAATGGGGGAATCATTTTACAACCAATGTAAAGTTAATATTCAAATAATTTAATTATTTATTATTGTTATTGAATTATATTTAATATTTATATTATAAGATTATTTTGTATTTTTTCATAAAAAATGAAATAACACTATTCTCATTGAACTAGTTTTCATTTTTTTTACGGTTTATTTATTTTATTATGTAATTTTAATTTTAAAAAATTATCTTTTTTTGAACTCAATATATAATTACTATATTAGAGTGAAACATTGGTAATTTTTTGAAATTTATGATTTTGTAATAAAAAGTGAAAAATAATGATTTTTATGTAGAACTTCCTTTTCAATTTCAATCATTTAAAATGATCCCTTATATATTAATGTGGTTTAAAAGTAAAATTATTTATTAAATATTATAAATAATATAATTAATTATATATAAATCATCATCATACTTGATTTTTGTATAAGTTCATTATTGGGATTAAACACATTTTCCAAAGAAATAATTTTCTATATTACCTTTTAGTCTTAAATTAATTTCTACAGCTTTAATAAATTGAATATTGAAAAATTTATTTCATATATGGAATCATTAGTTTAATTTTTTTAAGTAGTTCCATTTAATTTTGGGATATTTTGAATATTAAACATGGTAAATATTTATCACCATGACTGTGGTAAATCGGGTAATTAAGGTAAAAAATAAGGTGATAAGGCAATGAACTCTCCCTAACACTTGTATTTATTTAAAATTATAAAATTGATAAAACATGGATATTAATTTCATTAAAATTTAGATTTTTCATGCAACATTCATTTTATAATGACCTTGAAATAAAGTAAAATAAATAATTAAAAAAATATAACTATATAGATTTTCATGTCACTAAATTTAATCATATGGATAAAAGGTGGTTCAGTTCCGTTATAATTTTTTATTTTAAAGGTTAATTGTTATTTTTATAATGGAAATTTATATATGAAATTAATTGAAGATATAATTATAATAATTTTAAATGCTACACCGAAAATATATCTAGTGAAGACAAAAGATAAAATAAGTAAATAATATTAAAAAATAAAATAATTTGTTTTTGGTGGAGTTATAGTGTCCAACCAGTTTTTTATATACATATAATTTATTATAAAATTTTTACTGTATTATATTTTAATTTAAATATTGTCATTTGTTAAATTTATATTAATTGAATATTTTAAAAAATGCAAATACTTTTACTTTATAACAAAAAAATATTTATTTAATAATTTAAAATGAATAAAATAATATATTCAACCAAGTTGATTGGATGAGGTATAAAATATAATAAATGGAACATGTATGGTATATTTTGACTTTAATAGTAAATTTATTAACACATAATGTGAATATAACTTTATTGTCATGGTAATTTTTAAAAAGTGTTAATGATGTCTAAATCAAAGTGGTAATGGTGGAAACATCACCATAACATGTAAAAAAGTTAGTAAAATTTATTATATTTAATTAACCTTATATTATCATCAACATTTACCAATTTTTATTGATATTTCCATGAAATTAAATTCATATTAAGTTATTTTATTTTGTGACTCCACGAGTTCCCCTCCACTCTTATAAAAGAGAACCTTTTAATCTATATTTGTTAAAACTTTTGAGTAGAATTATACATCAAATAAAACATTAATTATATCCCAACCATCACTGTCAATGACTCGTAATTATTTTTTATTTTAAAAACATCATATGATTGATTTTGGGGTAAACCTAAATAGGTATTTTGAAGAGGTGGTATAACACTTAATCAAGCCTTTTAAATTTATTTCATTATCCACCTCATTAAGACATTCATAAAACAGTATGAAATAATTTAAAAATTACCATCCATTTAGCTATATTTCATTATATTAATTTCATATTCCATATTTATCTCATATTCAATCAAATTAAAAATTATTAAATCATTTTTATGTACCAAATACTACAGCCCCACGAACCGATTTAATTCCATTTATATCACTACATCCCATGGTTAGTAGTTATGATGGATTTAATGTATATATAACATATGAATTAACATAATAACATTAAATAAGGATAATAAAAACTCTAATTTATAACAATTACATACGTTGGAAAAAGAAAATTTCATTTAATAACACTTGTAGACAGAACATCCATAATGGCATATGATACATTTTTCATTAGGATTTCTTATGGATGGAATATATAAATTTATTTAATGATAAGTTATTGTAATTTTTAATTAGGATGTATTATAATTGCAACCATCAATCCAATTTTATTTTTGAAAAATGGAAGCATTAAATGCCTATATGTATGACCAACTGGGTCCATGATTTCGATATAGATAGTTTTTCATAATCCTATTACATGGATAGTTTAAAAGTATATATTTTTTATAATAATAATAATAATTTTGTGATAAAAAATATGGTCATTATGTATAAATTAACTCATTGACCATATTTATCTTATAAATTCATTTTGTACATATTAAAAAAATATCATCAAAATGTATGACATGAACATAAATGATTATGTAATTGGATATTAAATAGTAATAAACAAAACAAGATTAATAAAACGAAATATTTAATAATAAATTGAATAAATAAGATTAATTTATTATTCAAAAATATTAATAATATACCAGATGAGTTAAATTTGAGGTGTGGAACACACACACTTAAAACCACCTTTATAATACTACAATTTTTTATTTTATAAACATTCTTATTTCTTTCCCATATACATAAAATAATTATCTGAAAATTTTAATATTTTAATATTAAAATTATAAATTAAATTTTATTTATTCTTTTAATTTCAATTTTATTTCAAGAGATATCCATTTACATATTTTATAAGGATCATTTTTACTTCATTTATATTATGTAAAAAGGATTATTATATTTCATGGTCTACAACATCAATGGGATTTCCATCCAATTAAACCAGTATATTAATTTATTATTCCATTACATGATTCCATTATTTATACATAAAAATACCATTTTTCGATTTGAAATGGGTATTTTGGATAGGATAATTTTTTACTAAAAAATTATATTTTGATATGCGAATTTTTTTTTCATATTCATTCAAAAGAGTTATTTCATTTTTTATAATGAAATGGTGAATGATTGAAATTTTTTATTCACTATACAATTGAATTATATATGATGATGGGTGATACCGATATAGCTTATATGATGATGGATCCAAATACAATATATATTATGGATGAAAATAATATATCTTTTATGATGGTTAAGCCGTATATATATAAAAGGAATTCGATAATGTTCCTTTTGTTCAACGGAATAATAAGGGAGTTATATGATGTCGCATTTCATATGATGAGAACATATATGTAGTAATTTTCTATAGATGATATAAATATCATTATAAATTATTTAAAATAGGGTTTTTATTAAATTTTTTATGAGTTTAATGTTTCTTTTAGAAAAAAGTGAGGTAATTTCACGTGGATATGTTTTATAAAATGTGATCGATAAATTTTCTGATAAAATAAAAAAATTTATGAGTCTTTATTTTTTTTATTGGAATAACTGATTTATTTCTTTGACTTCCCTTTATGAGATTATTATTATCATCCCATGTTTGATAATTTTTTCATATGGTTTAAGGTTTCTTAAGAAGAATGAAGATGTCATGTTAAAATTCATCTATATTTTTCAAAAAAATTGATTCTTTTTAAAATATAAATAACATGGAAAAATTGATAATAAATAGAATTATCCACTTTTTATTATAGGTGTAGGTTATGTTATTGTTTTGAGAAAATTATATAAAACACTAATAATAAATTACAACTGGTAAAGAATGAAAGTTAAGTATAGTATAATAGAAGTAGTTTATGTAATGTTTATAGTTAGGTCATTATATTTATCATTATTTAACACTTGTAAAAATGCTATTACCCTGACATAAGTTATCTAAAACCCAAGTTACCCATATAATATTCCATAAAATAATGTATATGGTTTATTTTCATTGAAAAATTAGGATCTCATATAAAAATCATATTTAAAAATTGGGTTTTATGATAATTTTGAAATTGAGAATATTATAGTCATAGATAAAGATGTCAAGAATGAATGGATGAAATTTTTTTCACTCAATTATAAATTTCAGAGATTGTGTGATAATGAAAGGAAGAATAATAAATAGGATATTTAATAATAAACTAAAAAGATGTGTAAATATAGAACAATCAACCATATTACTTCACTTACACCAAAATTATGGATCACAAGATCTCATAATGCTTCGTACTTATAGACCGGTGGAAATTGTGATCGATAATAACGATGTTTTATTGAACAGTCTCATGATTACTATGAAATATGAATCAATTATTCTCGATGTAGAAGAAAATTTAGGATGAAGAAAAACCAAACATCATGATACAAAGGAGTTTAATGATTTTTGAATATATTACAAAATGACTCTTTCATATTACATGATTATTGAGTAACTAAATAAAATATTAATTTCCATGATTTTATAAGCATCTATAACTACAAAACATTTTACTTAATTACCTATAATGATGTGACATAATCAGTGTTGGAAAGGATAATAGAGGGTCATCTCCCTAGTGATTCTAGAATCAATACACACACATGTGGAATTCATTCCCCTAATTTTCGGAAAATGGGATCAATCCCACCAAGTGTTATATCATGAAAATTATAACTGAACATGAAAATGGTCACTATATCAACAAATTATAAAACCAACACCATCTCAAAAATGGAGAAATATGTTCAATCCCATCAAATTTGTACACCAAAATCATCCAAAATAATGATAGAACAGAAACTATCCAACAAAATGATTTTCTATTTTGATGAAGAGCACAACATATCTTATGTATCCATAAACAAATAATCAGCCATTTCTAAAGAATTTTTCAATGTTATAATGTCTAAAATAATGAGTTAGATGACTAGAAACATAGAAAATCATCTTTGGTTTTAAGGATTTACAATCCTATAATTTATAAACAATTATATTTAAAATTTATTCCATATCAAAATAATTTATGTATTCTATTTCATTCTATATACACAACCTCAAGTCTAAATTTACAAAAATATATTAAAAGTATTACAAACAAGCCATTAAATGAAAGGGTATTAAAATATATATATAAATTTAGAAATATGTATATATATCAATTTTATATATTATTAAAATTTATTTAATAATTTTTAAAAATAAAATAATTATTTTTACTAAATTCATATTATGATATTAAAATATTTATTTTTCAAAAATGATTTTTATTTCATTTTGTGGGTGGAAATTATAAATCTTATACCATTTCTTGAAATTTTATTTTTTTAAAATTAATTAAATTTTTTATTTCATAATTTCAATATTATCATAGGGGTATCATTTGAGATATTTCAAAATAGATTAATTTTTATGTGAATTGGGAATAATTGTTATTCATTTTTAAACAATTAGTTTATTTTCATTAAATAGATCGTTTTAAAAGTACTATTATGTATCAAATTTTATTTTAAATTAACTTATATATCATTTAATTTTAAATAATATAATCTTATATATAGTAATCATAATTATACTTGATATTAGTATAAACTTGTTTTTGGGTTGAAAAATACATTTTACTAAAAAACATTTTTGTTGAGTTTTACACATGTATAATAAAATTAAAATGAAATAACATATATAGAACTAATATTTGAAAATGGTTGTTTTATTAATAATTATGTTATTAATATTTTGTAAAACGGTCTATTTTAATTGTCAATGTTTTGAACAATGACTATGGTAATGATTTGACCCCATAGTGAGGCTAAAACTTGTAAAATTGGTCAAAAAGATTATAAATATAGGATAATGATTTAAAATCTATATTAAATTTTACAAAATCCTGTTTTATGAGTGTTTTAAAATTGATCCATATCATATATAAAGATTATGTATTTTATTTCAATATGACATTGCTTTTGACATTTATATTATTTTTCAAAAATGTTAAATATAGAAATCATGTCAATAGATTTTAATTTAAATTACATATTTTCATTGGGATAGAACATTAGTTATTGATGAATATAGAATCATATTTTTATAATTTATTTAATTATTTTATTTATCATAATTTATTTTAATTTTTTTGGTTGTATAATTAACTTAAATACCTACAAAATTGACTTAGGGATTCTACAAATGGTGTAAAAATATTGAAAAGGATATTAAAACTATTAAATGAATTTTTTAAATATTTATGAATTGAAATGAATTTTATATTTAATATTAATTTATTACTTATGGTATAAGAGTTTCTATTCAATGTCCATAGTTATCTTGATAAATTCAAGGTCAAATGAAATGTATAGCCTCAAAAGTGACATTTAGGATATTTTATGTCACTTAATATTTTACAAATGGCTATGAAAAAAAATTATTCAAGAGTATATGAAGAATATAAAATGATATAAAATATAATCCATGGATAATTTCTAAGCCACTTTTTACCTTTGATGTAAATTTATGGAACTTATATACTAAAAAATGTTGCATCTTGTTTAAGGTTAAAAAAGGTAATGAATGAGGTATACCAAAAGATAATAATTAAAATGGAACCAAAAACAGTATAATTTTTTATAGGAATAAATTTTAAAATTTTTCCTCTGTAACATTGAATAAATATCTATTTGGAATTATTATTTTTGAGAGTGAAATTAATTATTTTTAGATATCTAATTTCTTCAAAATGTTTCTTCACATAACTTGTAATAGGTATACATATATAAAACATTATTCACAATGATTTATCCTTGTAGATTGTAAAATAATGAAAATTTTACATTATGAAACTCCTTCCCTTTGTTATTTTTCTTTGATTTTGACCCTAAGACAATCCTTCAGTGGCCAAACGTGTGTGCTAATAGAGGTCTTTCAAAGAAGTTAAAATCATCTTACCTGACTCTTCGAACATTTATTTTTATTCTACTTGGATTAATTCTTTTACATCAATAATAAAATTTTGAACTCGTTATATTAAAAATATTAAGATATTATTTTTCTATGGCACATACATTTTACTCTTCATTTTTTCAAATGAGAAATGAATGTATAGCTCATGTGTGTGTGTGAACAACCATATCTACATAGTTATGTGATTAATTTTACTTAACCAATTCACATTTACTGTTTAAATTATTGATTTAATAAATAAATATGATATTTATTAAATTTTTATGGTTTTGGTAATGTGAATGGTTATTTTTCCTTTTTCATTGCCTTCATTAAAATTCGAAACAACAGTTCTGTATCCATATAAAATATCACCTCCAAGAAGGGATGTAATTCATTTTTATGAATTGATTTATATGAATTGATATATATATATAACAAATATATATTATTTTTTAATAGTGAATATAAATACTGATATTATTTAACACTGATCAAAGTGCAAGGGAAATAGCTGTGGAACTAAAATAAACATGAAAAATCAAGTAGTTAATAAAAAATGATAATGATATTGAATGATTGATAATGAATAAGTGATAATATGATACAAGTAAACCATAAATGGTATTAATAAAAATAATTTAGGTCTTTTATATAATCATACCTAATTTAAAATTATTATATTGAATGTTAAAATAGAATATGAAGGAAGTCAAAATTGAGATAATGGATTGTCATCCAACTTTACTAATGAGACGTATTTCATATTCACATATTATTTCATTCATGAGGTTTATATTATATGAATTTCATATATTATATCTTAGATAATTTTATACAAATTTGGTCAAATGATATAATTCAATTTATTTCTTTCAAATGAGTTATGATTAAAAATTTACTAAATCTATAATAGGGTTACATTACCATATGAAATTTTGACAAAACTATTTAGGATTAAATTTTATGAAAATGATTTTATCAGAAAAATATACTTAAATTTTTATTTAATCTCTTATCTCATGGGTTTTCTAATGATTACGTGTTCTCATTTAATTTTTCTCTCACTATTTACTCAATATTATTAAAGAATTATTTTAGGAAACGTACATTATTTATCTCTTTGGATAAAAATATTTTCTTTTAGGGTTCATATATTCATTAAAATTAATTCATTAAGTATTTCAATATTCTTAAAAGTTTTAAATATTTTTTTTTACACATTCTGTACATTCAAAAAAATCATAGAAGGAATCTTCCAATTTTTTAATGGGGTTCTTTTTTAAAATATTGTGAACATAATTCTTATTTCAATGTACACTGTATAAACAAATATTCATACCATCATGACTAGAACGTTCTTTAATGATTCCCGTAAAATTTTCCTAATTTATTTCCAATGAAATTTTATTATGAATATTCTGTAAATTTAAAAAATTAGTTATGTTTTTAAAAATTATAAGTTTATTTTCCATAGGAAATCTTAATGTGATCCCTTAAAGTTATTTTCTTCTACTACAAAATCTATTGATTTTTCATGTGATTCACTTTGATTTTTATGCACTTAAATTATATTTATTCATTCTATATATAATACATTATTTTGTGATAAAAATATTCAGGGAACCCAATTTCAATTAAATGGATTAAGTTGTGAGCATATTATAATTTTTTTCTTGATATTGTGGCACATATATGAATTGATTATTTGGTGGATGGGTCTATTATATCTCTCCAATAAAGAATTTAAAAGTTAATGTTTTGTAATCCCAAAATAGTGTATATAAGAGTTCAACACAAAACTGAATTAGGGATCATATGAGGTAATCCCAATCCACAAAGTGAGTATATGGGAGGGGATCCAAAGCCTAATATAGAATATTTTATATATTGTTCAAATTTTAATGGATGTTACATGATACATCATCCAAAGCCCAAATTATTTACATGGGTGGTTATCCTATGAATTTTATGTGATTAATTTCCTAGGGGATTGACATGACATAATTTGTATAGAATCATTGTTATTAAAAAAAATTTACTAATCTTTATGAGATGTTCTCACTCATATGATATGATCTTATGAATCATAATCATCAATTCATTTTCTATTAATGTTTTATGAACATCCAAATAATGTTTTGTGACTATATATTATGAATTATTGAGTAAGATGTCTATATATTAAGATAATTTTCCCATACATTTTTTATTTTGATAAGCATATAAATGATCATCAAACTCACATTTTTAATCTTATTAAGAGTCTATTATCACCCTTCCCAATGATTCATCATCCCATGTTATAAAAACAATATTTTATATATGTTATGTATATTAAGTTGAATATGGGTGAATAAATATATTATATATGTTGATGATATTTCAGAAAATAGCTGTATTGTATTTATATCCATAAAAGACACTAAACATTATATATTTTTGGCGTGTATTTTCATAACATGTATTTAAAATTCAAGTAAAATGATTTAATATTTATGCTTGGAATGATCTTTTCACCTTAATACTCCTATAATTGATTAATAAGTGACATTGGTAAAAAAATCATCCTATAAAAAGATTCATAATCCCTATTGATTCCTAAAAAACATTTATTTGAGCATGTTCCCAATACCACAATGAATATTGTCATTGGGGTCTCCCTATAGACTCCCATCATTATCCAACCATCATTCCAATGGGAAATGATGGATTTCCATTATTTTTTCAACCCTTATGTTCTTTTAAAATGGCATTTCCACATGTAAATATGATTTATCCTCTATGTAATAGAGATTAAATTATTTCATTTTGGAAGTAATTATAGTGTTTTTTATGAATTTTCTCATCGAGAAAATATACAATTTGACCATATAATTCATTAATGTATTGATTTACATCTAATAGGTAATTAAAAAATTTCATATTTTCAAGCCTTATTGATAGTAATTAAGTCATCATTCAAACACCGTGACCCCTATATAGTCTGGAATACTGTCAGAGTTCATTACTAAACTAGTGTAACCATTAACGTATAAATGAATAGAATCATTAATATATAGACCAAAATTGATCAATAATTATAAACTAGAAACTATATATAAATGATATGAACATGATGATAAAATCATATATGTCACATAGGGGAATCATTTTTTCATTCATTATAATAATAAAAAAAGTATAATATATTCCTTCACGATTGGGAACGATTTTGCGTACTTCACCTATTCTATAAGGAATAATTGTATTACAGTCCCAAGGATAAGTAAACCAAAAGATGAGGATTTGGGAGAGTATCTAAATTAATTCCACTAAAATAAATTTTTATTTTATATAAAAATAGGTGAATCATCTTTAATGATTAACCTCAAAATATATAGGTAATGTAACAACATAAACTATTGGGATTATTTTTACTTAAAATAAATTTATTTGAAATATTCCATTAAAAAACATGTTCTAATGAAAAATGAAAACTGATTTTTATGTGAAAATTATATAATTTTAGAATAAATATAATAAAAAATTCATATGCAGGATTTTTGGTATTTTTAAATGTTTTATTTTTTAGTGAATAATGAAAATACCATTTTTTTGAAACATTATTTTCTTACATAAAATAAATTAATTTCAAGACTTAAATTCATTTATTTTTTAAAAAGTAAAATAATATATATTTCATTTAAATTTGGATCATTATTTTATATACTCTTTATAAAAGTCTATTTTAATTATAAAAGAATCATTTTAAGACAATTTTTCATAATATTCTGTGAGTTTATTTTTAATCTATTCTCTAAAAATTATTGGAAGTTATTTGATAAAATGGATTTAATATTTTCAATATATATGTCCAAATTTTATATTTATTTATCTTTTATTTAATGAATTATCAATATTATCCATGAAAAACTTTATCACATCATTTTGTAGTAAATCAAGTAATTAAGGATAAAAATAATTTTATGAGACAAAAAAATATAGACAACCATTTCCTTTAATTCATTTTATTATTATATTACATACATAGTCATCAATAGATAAAAATAGAAAATTATTTTGGATAATTATTTATGATTTGGACATTTGTAATATTTAAGTAAATTATACTCTAAAAAATTTCACTCTCAAGATTTTAATATAAATAATGTTTTTGTGACTGGGGTGAAAAAAATTATCGGTTGTAAATTTTTATTTAAATGATTAATGAATTTTATTATCAGGTTATTTTTTATGTTTATTTGTTGAATAATTACATTATATTCTTATACAACAACAACAAATTATTATTTCAATTAATTGAGAAATAAAATAAATGTTATTTAAAATAATACTATTCATAAAATATGGCTGAATTATTATATTAAACTAATTAAATAAATATATATAACATATTAGTAATTTTTAAGGGATTATATTCTAATTCAATCTTTTTATTTATTTTTAATGTAATTTTAAATCAACATTTCTGAAAATGAAATTAATGATACTTTATTTATGTAAAATTCGATTAAATAAATTAGAAAACATGAAAACATGATCAATGAAAAATGGTATATTAAATGATATTAATTTTCATATATTTTCTATTTATGGGTTAACTATACATTTATGTTAACTTTCATGGTTTTTATAGTGCCAAAACATTATTTTTAAGTTAATTTTCAAAAGGATTAATGGGTTTAAATATATAAGGGTAAACACACTACAAATATTTTAATTTTTTTTGGATGATAGTATTTAGAATAATAATCATATAATTTTATAATTTTAACAATTTTGATTAGTTTTTTTTTGTAAAAAAACTATATTAATTTAATACATTATGATAATAAATGAATGAATCTCCCATTACTTATAAAAGAACACCCCTTCTCTATTTAATTAGAACCAAATTATGAAAAAATTTCTAAACCAAAAACCAGCCATTTATCTTCCAAAAATATACATTCACATTCTATAGGTTCTGGTTTTCCCAATTTACCAACCCTAGTGTCCCTAATAATAGATGTAAATGAGCATTCTCTAAGAGAAGGAAACCATATTATACAAGCTCTTTCTCTTTTTACATAATCTATTACAAAATTAAAATATGTTATATGAATTAAAACAGAATAAAATGAATATATCCAATTGAATTATATTTTATTATGATTATTGAAAGATATTTAACTATATATATATATATCTCTATTAAAATGGAAATTAAATTGTTGCTCGTGTTTACGGTAGAGTACCGCTACAAGAGCTGATCCAATTTATTTTACATCGCCACCACATAAGGATAATTATAAATATATAGATATTTAATATTCATGAAATTTATCAAATAATTATTCTTTTTTAATTATAATACAACATATACGTACATACTATCCAAACGATTGGAAGATGATAATGTTGCACATGCATACGAGTAGACACCTACCTCCATGAAGCGATATGATACTATTTTTCATTTCCACATTAAATAAGTGGAGATAAGGACGTATTTTATAAATATATTAATAATATATTTTATATATAAATTATATTCTATTTGGGAATTTTTATATACATTTCATGTGTTCCATCCACCCAATTTTGAATGCAACATTCATCTGTACGTATGACCAACCATCTCCATGAACAATGATATTAATTTTTCAATCTAAAATATTTATATATTAATAAAAATATACATATAAAATATATATTATACCTATATATTTTATAAAGTAATTAAATGATGGATCTAAGATAAATATTCAAGGACATAGACTATATTATCAAGACATTTATAAAAAATATAGCGATTAACACCTGAAAAAATTATAATAATAAAATATTTATTACAATATAATAATAATGTTTTATAAAATTAACTTATATAATATTATATATCTTGAATATAATTATAGAATATATGTATTGTAAATTTTAATTTATTATACAATAGGTAATAGAACCAAAAAATATAGATGAACATTAGGTAAAGGGGTTACTAAACTCATTTTCAATTCATTAAGATATAATTATACTTAATTGAATACGATATTAAATGATTATGTATGAAAGAAACTATCATCCAATAATTTAATTTAGAATTTATTTTTGGATTTACATTTTTTAAAAATTTTCAGCTCTTTGAACAATTCTCAATTCAATTATATGATCCTTATAAGTGATTTCATCACAATTTCAACTCTTTTAAAACATATTTTGTATTATGCACATAACTATTTTTATATTGTGTATAAATACACCATTTTTTAATTTGAAATTAATATAATTTATTTTTGATCATTTATGTTTCATCTCATTTTTACTCATTCAAGCGGTTATACCAGGAAAGCTTAGTCTGAGGCAAAGCCTCAGACTATTTATTATGAAAGGAAAATTTCAGAAAACAGGCAAACAAACAAGAGGAACTAACTACATGTCATAAAAGTCATACTCATCTCCGTGCCCATGAAAATCCTCCGCAATGACTTATTCCCATTCTGAGCTATCATAGTGCTTGAGAATCTTCGTGTACTTCCTTATGAGATTCAGTTTCTCCAATGATATCAATTACTTAGAGGATTTTTTGATAGAGGACTGAGTTGCCACCAGCTTTGGAAAATCAGAATAATTCTTCCTCGTCCATCTTTTAACTGGAGGAGGTTCCTCCGTTCTAGATTTCATCTTCTCATTCTTGATAGTTTCACTATAAGAGGGCTTGACCAAATAGTTCTTATTTTCCTTTTCACTCTCCGACACATCCCCCCATTTTCTAGAGGTAAGAATATCTTGGCAAGCAGCTTGGACCTGCTCATATCATCCATTACGATCAATAAAAGCCAAACACTGTGGGGGATCCACAAATGCATGTCCAGCATCAACATCCTTACTCAATCCACCCTCCAAGGAAATTTGCATGCTTTTGTTCCTCATTGAAGAGATCCCCTCCACTTCATCATGAGACAATTCCTAGAATTTATTGCAAGTGTCAAATGTGATCTGCAAATCACCATCAGATTTTAGCTGCACATTCTCCTAAAAAGTCGTGAAAATATTCCATCTACCATGTGTTGGTCCATCACTGTCTAGACTCAATGGATACTCTCCCTTCATCTGTTCATCATCACCAGAAATAAAGAGCCCACTGACCTCGCCTGCAGTATCCAGACTAAGCCAATTCACGCAATGCACTGCAGCCCCTAAGAAAACACTAACTCTCGTGCTGCCTCTGAATCCATTACCAGCACCAGAACCATTCACCCCATTACTCAATTGAATATCATGCTTCAATATATCAAAAACCAGGGCCACATATGGGTTATTGTTTTCACCCACATGTTTTCCCAACGCTGAACCACCCACCTCAACAGTATTTCCATGCTTTCCAGCATTTGTGCGTATCGGCCCCGAACCAGATGACATGCAAGGCTTCTTCAACACATCAGCCATCCTTATGCTCCTTTCTCCACCAAGAAAATGACGAACCCCATGACCCTAGAAGAAACAAATCCAGAAGTAATCAACCCATTCCTCAAAATCAATATCTTGCCTCCATCGGAACTCCTCTCCAATAGTAATCCATATCCAATTGACCGGCACCCTCAATGAATCCACCTCAACACAAAGACTCCGGGTGGCTCATGGAGGATGTGCGAGCATCAACACATATAAATCGACCATCCAGGTTACCTATCATATGAATTGTTGAGGGACTTGGAATGGGAAAAAGGAGATGTGGTACACTAACCCATGTCGCTACCATAGGAGGATCCTGGTTCATGCTAATGTAAAAATACCATCAAAGAGGAAAACATTTGTATCTATTGCATCTGTGAGGAGCTCTAGACCAGGAACAAATTAGGTCTTCCTCCGACTCAAACTGTATCATCATGTGACAATTATCAATAAACCTTATTACTGTGTGGTCCTGTAGATCCCATTTTCTGAACACAACCCAATCAAATTCATCATCTAAATGTCGTCTATGTGAAAACCTCGAAATCAGGGTCAGATCCAAGAAGCTTGAGGTCTCACATAATTCTGGTAATGAGATCGAGAGCTGAGGTTCCCCAAGGTGATGATCTGGAACTTTCAGACTTAAAGAAATCGATGGGAAGTCAGGAAGGGAATTACGGTTCAAAAAAGGTACAAAGGGTCCCCGTGACCTGGATGTGGCAAAGAAAAACCATCCTCCCCCTCCCACCACCAGGAAGGGGGGAACCCATTATCCGTCATTAGCTAGGGAATCGCCTCGCCATCTCCAACACATCGAGCTCCATTATCTCTTTATTTAAGGGGTTATAATTTGAATGTGATTAAAGATATAATTATTTATTTTAGAATAAAAATTAGCATTAAAATTACTTTTATTGATTGAATATTATAATATATCCTTCATAATATCTATATAATTTAGTGTCTTATTGATTTTTTAGTTTTCATTAAACTTTTCATCTATTTTTTCAGTGAAAAAACATCTAAATTTTTAAAAGAAATGATGATCTTATTTCCCAATTGACAGATTATATTTTAAATCAATTTCTATATTTTTCATAATTGTATATAATGAAATAATTTATTAGATTAATTTATCTATAAAGATAATTATATGTTGTCGTTATCATTTTAAAAATTAAGTATAAAATTGTAGTAATGTTTTTCAAAAAATTAATTTTTTGAATCCCTTTAACAAATTCAAAATGAATTATTATTATTAATGTATATGGAATTAATAAATTTTCCCATATACATAATTGTTTTAAAATATGAAGATTCTTTAATTTTTTTGGTAGAGTTTTATTGAGAAATCTATATCATGAAATAATATGTTAATATTTTTATTCCAATTTCAAAAAGTCGTTATTTTATTATGAAACCTTTATTCATGATGAATTGAATTTTTTTCTTTAATATCTTAGTAGTTTTTTGACAACTACCTTTTTACTGAAATAGAATCCATCACATGATAGTTTCCCATTATAATTCACTTAAATATACATATTCATCAATTCAAAGAAATTTTTATTTCCTAAAAAATATATAATCATTTATTAACATTTTTTAATATTATTTGAATTGTTGGGGAATTATTGATTATCCATATTCATTACATAGTATGGAAAATGGTTAATAATGAATATTTTTTATGAATGAAACTTTTCATTCAATATGTAGGGAGAAAATTGGAAATTCAATGAGGGGTGGGGCTTTGGTATAGATATCCCCTCAGTGCATCGACGTGTCTGATGAGTTAAATTATTAGGACCAAGTCAATGGATTCTTAATATGTACATACCCATTGATATAACTATTTTGGAAGAAAGCATTAACCGTAATGAGATTATGATGTATGATATTGTAAAGTCCAATATTATGTATTTTCCCTATTGAGAATTAATTTATTATTACTCATGATATTAGTGCATTGATATTATCCATGGATTCATTTTTTTAATCATGTTATTAATTTAATGAAATGTTTTTTCATAAAATATCATTCCATTTTTATTATTTTATTTTGATTCATAATGTTGTCTACCATATATAACCCTTAACAAAATATGGGATCACCAACTATTTATATCTTTTTCACCCAGATACAAAAAATAATTTTATTAACAATATCAACGATTCAATGAAGTTATAATTCTATGTATTTTTTATTTCCAATGTTATATAAGATTAATGATTGTATTTTTTTCTGGGATTATAAACTATTTCCCTATGTTGTAATATAATAAAATATATGTGGGAATTCAGGAGATCTTGGAAATATTAAGGAATATGAATTATGTTATGATGAATAGACATTCTTATATAGATTAACCTGATGTTACTCTATATGATTAAACTATGTTTGATCACTTCATGTGAAATAAGAATCCATCCTTTAATGGATCTAATAATCAATTTATAGATCGTAATGGTATTATGTCCGATAAAAAATATTCCTAGATATCAGAAGTTATATTAAATATTATGAATCAACATATGATAGTATTTCATTTTGTCGATGATCTAAGATTGAAAATGGATATCTATTAAATAATATATATTGATAAATAGTTAGGGGGATATTTATATTATATGGTTCTGGTTAAGTAATAATTGAGAATATTCCAACTATACAAGAGATTATTGATTACTTTGCTTCAGAGATTACTAGTATTACAAGGAATTTTATGTTGAGTTATTAATAGAACTAATACATGTTTCAAGATGAATCCCAAATAATTCATATATTATATCCCATATTAGGTTCTTATAAATTTATAATAAACTCCAAGAGAATCTAGATAATGGATTTTTTTATCCTAGTTATTCTCCACGGGGTAAATTTTTTCTTTTTATTAAGAATATTAATGGGCCAATGCTTCTTTTAATAGATTATCAATAAAATAAAAAATTCACTGTTAATAACTAGTATCATCTATATATATTGATTATCCTTTTGGTCAATTTTGATTTCCTCAATAAATTTCAAAAATTGAACTTTAATCTGGGTATTATCATATAAGGGTCATGAAGGGGTATATACCTAAGATAAACTATTGTGTGATTTATGGTATTTATGAATATAAAGTATTTCCATTTAGACTATCAAATCCCTTAACAATATTCATAGATTTAGTTAATATTTTCCTTATAGATTACCATGACCAATTTTTTATAATATTTATAGGTAAGTTTTTATATATTAAAAGATAAAGGAAGAGAATGAAAAATTTTTGAAATAAAATTTGAAGACATAGAGGAAGAATAATTGTATGAATAAATAACCAACTGTTAATTTTTAACATTGAAATATTCATTCATGGTTTATATAATATCATGAAAGGGTATGTTAGTCGATCCTTGTAACATATAGGTTATTCAGAAATTATCTAGAAAATCTCAGGTAACCATGCCCCATTGTTTCCATGGTATGTATGGAAACTACTGATTCTTGGTGAGATATTTTTCCTAGCTATCTAATCCCCTCAATATGATGACACAAAATGGGTTTTTTTGATGGCTGGATTAATGTGAGGATTAATTTATTAGAATAAATTTTTTTTAGTTAGTGTAATTATATTTATTATACCATATAGTGGAAAAGTGTGTTTTCTATATAGAGATGCATAAATGAATCTATTATGATATATTCTCGTGCCAAATGACAAAGTTATAAAATATTACCCTGTGAATTAATTATTTTTGGTAAAAATTACTGAACTCATTGTTTGGATAATGATGTTGTTATTTTTTCATTGATGTTATGGAGATGGTAAGGTGTGATATATATATATATATTTAAAATAAAGTATTAAAGTATATATTTACATTAAAAAGTTGAATATCCCCCATATAATTCAGTTGGAGTTGATCAAAGACTATGACCGTTCAATACAATCGCACCATGGGAAGGTAAAAAGATAGTTAATGTTACGAGCTATATAGATGAAACATAGTATTCAATGATAAATTAATAAAGATATTAAATATTTAAGGATTAGTAGAATTTGGATCATGAAGTATTATTGATAAGGGACATACATATTCTTTAAAAGATTAATATTTAACTATTTATCAATTAGATGATTAAGAGGGTGTTAAAGGAATACCATGAATTATTGAATAAGGGGAGGAATGGTCTAGAGTACAACCTCGATCCTGATAGAATTATAGGATTTATAAAATAATTATATTTATCTTAAATATGAGAGGTAAAGGAGTTGTGAAATGAATCCCGCATCTCATTATTCACTATTCATACTAGAAGTGAAGAAAATGTATATAAATCTAAAAGAATATTTCTGGTGGCATAACATGAAAAGGTGTATTTGTTAGTATGTATCATGACTCCAAGTGTGTATTTATGTTATAGATGAGAGATATAAGTCTAACTAGTGTTTATAATCATTACCCATATTATAATTGAAATTGGAAAACATTAAAGTATTTTTCATTAACTCACTACCAAAAAATCTAATGATGAAAATAGAATCGGGATGTAGTCAATCAACATATTAAATTATTTAATTTTATCCAAGTTAAATTATAATTATCTTATAATCATATTAATCAGTGATACATTATGTAATATGTGAGATTTTATGGAATACCACTCTCATCCAATTTAGTTCTAGAGTATATTTTTACCTTTATTTATTGAAGAATCCATCAGTAGTATTTGTATACATGGTTGATTTTCATTACCACATATCATATTTAGAATGATGTTAATTCTAAGTGGAAAATTCAAAATATATAATAAATGTTGTGTGCTCTCTCTATGGATTTTGATGGTTTTTAAGATCAACACATTATTTTGGTAGAATTTTCCAATAAAAATACTTGTCGATCATGAATTTAGGTAGATCTTTAGGAATACATTTTTAGAATGAAGTGTAAAAATGAAGTGTTTTGTGACACTACTGGAAATCTGACATTTCCCAAACCTTCTATACCAACGGTTTGTAAAAACTGTTGGTATAGGACCCCCTTCCCAACGGTTTGGCCAAACCATTATGAAATCCCTCTTTGAGGCCACCATTCCCAATGATTTTGGCAATCCGTTGGGAAAGGGTATGTCTTTTCCAATGGTTTGGCCAAACTGTTGGGAAAGGTGGACACAAAGTGGACTTTTCCCAACAGTTTGGATAAACCGTTGGGATAGGTATACCCTTTCCCAACGACTTTGGCAAACCATTGGGAAAAGTCCACTTTTTGGACACCTTTCCCAACAGTTTGGCCAAACCATTGGGAAAGGTCCCCCTCAGAATAGAATCCTGACTCAGGATCTATACCAATGGTTGTGACAACCGTTGGTATAGGTATTTTGAAATTTTATCATATTTTCTTACCAAGAACATTATATAATTCAAAATTTAAAATAATTATGATAATAAATATATATTTATTTATGTAATTATGTTCTCAAATTTCATGTTAGGTTAGTGGTTAAGTTGTTCAATGATAAACGAGGGGTCCTGGGATCAAATCCCATCAAATGTTTTTCATTGAAATACATATACCATTGGTTCCATAACTGTTGGTATAGATTTTCATATTACTTATACCAATGGTTTCCAAAACTGTTGGTATAGGTCTATACCAACGGTTTTCCTCAAACCATTGGAATAGACCTATCCCAACAACTTACTTGGAAATGGTCCTCCAAACCGTTGGTATAGGCTATACCAATGGTTTGGAGGCCTATTCCAATGTTTCCAAACTGTTGGTATAGGTTATTTTTACAATACTGTGATAATATTATAGAATGAAAAATGTTGGGATGTTATTAAAATGAGGAAATAGTGGAGATTGTCAGATCTAGTCACCATAAAATAATTTTCATCCCAAATTTAGAACGAATTTATGCAAAAAAAAATCAATGTGATATAGACTTATATATCATCAAAAAATTATTCCTTTGAATATATCTTTTCAATAATGTTATATGATTTTTAATTATGGGAGAGATTAGACATATATATAACATTCTGTTTGAAATATTTAGTTTTATTAGGATGGTAACATATCAATTGTCATCTCCCAGGAATTTCTCTCATGTTCACAGTGTGTTAAATGTATATGTCATGAGGATGAACATACATGTTCATTAAAATTTACTAAACATATATTTTTTACCAATAGATAGTAATATTATATATCAAGAATAACCATTATAAATGCTAGAATGTTAAAATAAAGTGCAATGAAATAATACCACTCACATTGTAAAATATTTATAGTGAAACCATAAGTATAAAAAATCAGTGTTGTAACCTTAATATGTGATGTATCCAACTTATATTCTATGTTTGGCATCAATATAATTAAATTTATAGGGATAAATTATTATAACGAGATAGAATATAACAACCAGATATTTTATGGTATATTTTTGGTTAAATAAATTTCACTGAAAGAATTATTTATAATAAACATAATATTTATAAAAATATTTGAAATATATTATCTAAATAAAAATATACTTTTTTTAAATCATTGCGTCAAAAATATCTTATGTTGAATTTTTGATATTTTTCTAATTAATTTTTTATGGAATAGTGGAAATACTAATTTTTGTAAAACTATCAATTCACATTAAAAAAGTAATGTGAAATGCCCTATTTTTATTTTGGATTTTATATAAATGTCATTAATGAAGAATTTTTATTAACATTATGTTCATATCATTATATAATTTTGATATAATTATTTTTTAGTGTTAAAATTACATGTTTATAGAAATATTATTTTCATCACATTTTACTAGATTATTTTGAAATTAATTTCTATGAAATATATATATTGAATTTAACAAAATCGTTTCCATATTGGTTATTAGGAGGTTAAATTTTTTAAATGCCCCGTTTTGTTTTTAGCCATTATGAACAACATCCATGATGAAATTTAATACAATGATTAAGGGTAAATAATGTATATAATGTTTCAAATAATGGGGAAAGGTATTGAAAATTTATCCATTAGATAAATTTATTTCATAGTATGAGTTTATTTCAACCAAAATAGAAAAATTTAAAAATATGATATTTTTCCATTATTCAATGATTTTTACATTTATAATATTTTATTACATGATAATATAAATAATTTTACCCTCTTTATTTTAATATATATAATTTTTTATACGGATTAAAATCCTTATGTATATTTAAAAACAATTAATAAAAATTAGAATGGTCTTTTTTACATTGGTGATTTTTTTAAAATTTTAATAATTGAACAAGAACATTATATTTTTACACGATATTGATATTGTATTTTTCTAAATTAATTGAACAATTAAATAAATGATTTTTAATGTATTAAAATCTAAAAATATGATTAAATTATTATTTAACACATAATTTATATAGTTATGTAAATTGTGCGTGATTTTTGAAGAATGATATTCCAATTTCGTATTTTTCCTCACTTTTAAATGTATAATTAATTGAATATAACTATAAAAGAACATTATTTATCATTAATAAAGTAAATATTTTATTATTTTATATAATAAATACATTCACATGTGAAGAATTTATAAAACATCATCCCTTATACATTTTTGAGATAATATTTCTTTTATTGTAATAATATTGTCTCATATAATCCAAAAAATGTTTTTACCTCGAAAATTGTGAAAAGGGTTAATGGGGGTTAAATAAAAAGGATAAGAATGAAAATATAACCTAAAATTTTAGAAATTTATTTTTATGATATTATTTTTACTCATAATACTATTTTTTTGTTATTCTATTAATTTGGATTAACTTGTAAACGAAAAATATTATACATGCTTTTAATACAATTTAAATTAATAGAATGTCTATCCACTCATTCCTTAAAGGATACCCATTATTTCTTTACCTTATAGAAATTTCATAAAACTATGTTGGTAATACCCTACCCATTATTATTAATAACATAATTAGTTATATTCTAGTGGTATTATTCTCCGTAAAATTCCAACCTTATTATCCCAAATAAGATATCCAAATGAGTTTTCTATAGGAGAAGGAAATCGTCTTGAATGTGCCCTTTTTTCTTCTTCGTTCACCAACATCAATTATTTTAAAAAAACTTAAATATATTAAAATTATTAAACATTTTATAATGAGATATTAGTGTTTTTAGAAAAATATCTATCTATATCCTTTATCATCATAAGGGAATTAAAACCGTGGCTCCTGTGTATTGTGATGTACCGCCTTAGGAGCCGATGTAATTTACTTTCCATGATCGCCTCACATTACGAGTTATAATGATGGAACTGATGATTATATATGATATGTATGACATAATAAACCATCCATTTGTATAATATCATAAATAACCTCTTGCATTCTAATCATTTAGAATATGATAATGTCAATCATGCATAGGTGTGGATTACCCCCTAATAAAGTGTTATGAAATGTTTTTATCTTCCATGATACATGGATCGTAACAAGATTATTTTTAATTTATATATTATATTAGTATCTATATATATGTTATATAAAACATAACATATAACGTTGAATTAGTTTTTACCTTTATTTCGTCCTATCAGGTGAAAAGTGGAGAGAATGTTCCTGAGTATATACGACCTACCATCTCTATGAATGGGGTAATTCATTTTTATATCTCTATAAATTATATATGACTATAAACATCTATATAATTAATATTTATTACATTTATAAATATAATTATATTATTTAGATTTTTTAACCATGATAAATTATGAGGGAACATGACTACTGAATAAAAACGTACCTGAAGAACTACGACGTTAACAGTCCAACTAACGATAATAAAATAAGATTATTAAAAAATCTGATAAAATGTTATAAATATATCATATATGATATTATAGATATGGATATAGAATTGGTATTCAATTATCATAAATTTAATTTTGTTATAAATGTGTCTATATCACATACAATGAAATTCAAACATGAGGTAAAGGGTTTCTTAAATCAGTTTCATTTTATTTGGTTGTAAATATAATTCATTAATAATTTTAATTCATGATTATGTGTGAAAATAATAATGTTTTAATTATGATTTATTTTCCCTTATCTTTTTTATTTACACTATTAATATATAATAACTTCTTTGATCAATTCCCACTTCAGTCATATGACCTTTATATGTGATTTCATCACAATTTCCACTCCATAGAGACATATTTGGTATTAAACACCAATTTATTTTTCTTATTGTATATATTATATAAATAATGTATTTAGAATTAATATATCATTATTCATGATGATAAAATTTTCGTTTATTGTTTGCACATTGGAGATTTTTCAATTTTAAATCTACCAAAGAAGAATGAATTTATTTTATAATCTCATTTATGGGATTGAATATATCTTCTAAGATATAATTTTATAATATATCCTTCATAAAAATACACTATGTAAAAATCCTCATGGAATTTAATGAGTTTCCATATTTTACTCCAAAATTTGTTATATTTTTAGCTAGAATAAAGAAAATAAATTTTGAAAATAATAAATGTTATTATTTTTCTTTAAATTTGGTTTATTCTTTTCGATGTGCATATTTTAAAAAATTGTTTTCCAGAAGACTTTTTAATCAACTAATAAGTACTATTATGGTCATTTTTTCATCTATTACTTCTCTTCATGTTTTATTGTATTATTTATATATTTTTGTTTATAAAATGATCTTTTTTGAATCTCTTTAAAAATGTCAAAAGTATTGTTTCTTATTAACGTATATGACATTAATGAATTTTCAGACAACTGTATCCATTTTAAACTATTTAACTTCCCCTTTAGGTTTTACATTGATTTATCAAAAAAACTATGATGAAATCTAATTATAATATATCCCTTTCATTTCTACAAATACTTTCATTTACTACAAAATATATATTTATAATTAATTGAAAATCGTATTTCATTGATTATTAATTTTGTGGTCATTAACATTATCTTGATGTATGGCCTTTCATGTGATCATTAATAAATTGTTTTTTCATAAATATTGAAATTCATTTTATCATGAATATGATTATTGCATATATTATATATTATTTTTATAAATGTTGTTTTACTCAGAATTATATTTAGTTGAATGTGGAAAATTGAAAATATATAATCTTTATAAAAGGCATACATTCATTAAAAAGTAACACTATAAATGCATTAAATTTATGATTCAGAATATGATTAATAAATCATAAATATTGTGACGGGTGGGGTTAGGTTATAGATAAACCATCGTTTCACTGAAAATTCTAATGGGAATATCATTTGGACGAATTAAAGGCATTTTAGCTACTTCTATTCCCATCAATTTAAAAAACATATAACAAGGATTGATGACAGATATATCATGATGTTTTAGATTATGAGACGATTTTTTTTTGTTTAATTGAGAATTTATTTACTATTATCCATGAGATTAATTCATTGATATTATCCATGGATACTTTTTGTTCTCATGTTATTTATTACAGGAATAATTTTTTTGGTTATTTACTTTATAGTATTTAATACCTCTTATTGTTATACGATAGTTCATATTGTAAATTACACATACTAGGTATCTCATATCACCCCTTATTTAATTTCATTCCCAATGATATAAATATATATAATATAAATAATTTGTATTAGGTGAGAATGTTTTTTAGTTTACATATTTTATATTTCGTACGTTATAAGGGAATCTTGAATGTATCTAGTATATGAACACTTTTGAACATGTCAACAATACAAGACCAACTCCATTATATATTTTAACATTGTCATAATATATCCATCAGATCTAGGTTACTGAAGTTGGGATTTCTACAAAAAGAGGATAATATATCCAATAAAACCCAAATAATTTATTTTTTAGTGAAACTTTACAAAATATAATCTATAAATTGTGAAAAATAATTAGGTTCCCCTATATAAGAAGGTTATATAATGCATGATCTATAACATACCTCCTATGAGTATTATTTATACGTTGTTAAAAATAATTAGGTTCTCCCATTAATGAAGGATAGATGAAGCATGATCTATTTCATAAATCCAAGGAATTTCTTGGATATTTTAATAGTTCGTTAGAGGATGGACTTCTTGTTATCCCAAACATTAAGAGAAAAGTGGAAGAACATATAAAAGACCATCCTTATTATTATACCTAGCAATAAATTTTGATATATAATATTAAATGATGTTTTTTATTTATGGATGGGATATAGAATTATATATAAAAAGTCTTAACAGATTTAGAGGATATAGAGGCTCCAAAACATAAATTAAAATCATTATAAGTAAAATATATTTGAATAATTATTCAAATACAAAGTCAAATGATAAAATACCTTCTTCCATGAAAATAAACAATATAAAAGTTAGTCTGTGATATAAGACATTAAACTCAATATAATGACATCATCATAAACAATGATAAATTACATTGAAATAACCCCAACTACACAACTCCAAACAATATAGTGTAACATCCTATCATCGTGAAGTATAACTTCATGACCTTAGTCCATTCCTCAAGACGTTAATCCATCCATAGGAAATACTAGACACATGATGGCAATGAAAAAAAATTTCTAGTCTTGGATTTACAAACTATATACTATACAACACAAAGTCTGAGTCATATGATGGAAATTTGAATGACATATAGTGCACCGTACATGACCTCCCCAAAAAAATTTGTACAATATATTTGGGAGTCTCATCTTTCCTATATGACAATATGACCCATGTAAGATGTTATCAGTTCATATCCCCTTTAACACCCATCAATAATTACCTAGATAAATATTCCCTCAAACATAGAAATACATCATGTGGAATAACTACTATCACATCAGGATACAATGTGATAATTTAATCTCTTATCCATTAGCTAATCATAAATTTAAATTTTTTCGGAAAGTAAATTTCTACTCTATATAGAAACAATCCAATAAACCAAAGCCGGAAGTCAATGAGTCTAGAACCAGAGACCTCCCCAAAACCCCACATAGACAATTTCTACTATTCTAAGATGTGGGGAAAACACAACTATAAATAATAATGAATTTCTTATAATAACATGTTGTTTGGGGAGATTAATTTTTTTCAGGTTTTCCAAGATGCGTCCACCATAGAGAAATATTAATCCTATTATGTAAAAGATCTTGATTGGTGTAAGAAATATAAGTCCATACTTAATGACTCTAAACTGAACAACATGGAATCCATACTACATGATTTTACACTACATGAAGTATAGTCTATCAATATAAACAAATAATTTTTAGATGTATGTTTCAGACTATATTATTATAATATTAATGACTATTAGAAGAATAATGTTCCCTAATTTGACAGTTGGTAAAACACCTTTTTGCACTCAATTCCGCATCTCTAGATGTTTAATAGGTCCAATTAGTTAGTTGAATTTACAACCTATCAGTTACCTCATCTTAATGTGTTACCTTGTAGTGGCTGATAAGACATTCCGACCATCATATATCATACCTTGTTATGTGCTCTCAAATTAATCATGAAGTATTTTCACCATCCCATTAATCCACCGGTGAGTATGACCCATATGAGTATTGTGGTTGTGGTTGGTTTCCTCTTTAGCCTGAATATAATGAAACACACTAAAAATATGTGAGGAATATGTCCCAACTGAATGAAAAAAAATTTCATAGCATAAAACCATCATGTATGATGTAATAATCTTTTTTAAAATCCCTAGTTTTATTCATTTAAAAATAAATAAATAAATATACTATGTATGACTTCATAAATAACGAAAATGGTCTTTATAGTACAACTATAGACTATATATATCTATATTTATATAACATAACATTAATGTACACAACACATGGTTCATATTGTGAGACCTTAAAATATTTAACCTGATCCACGTTGAGATAGCCAAATTCATTATGTATCTTCTCAAAATTCATTAGAATATTTATTGTATAGTTATTTACTAAAAAACAAATGATTATTTAAATTATCCCCATTTTAGGAGTTGCGGTTCAAATATTTATTCCTTATCATTTATAGTGTATTTTCCCACAATATACTTGATTCTTCAAACTATCAATAAACATACACTCATAAGACTCTATTCCATTCAATTTTTATGCTTTTTCTTGTACATGTTGGGCCCTATGATAACTATTCGTATAATAAAGATATATATTTCACATTATTCAAACCCTGTAATATCTCCCACATATTTTCAACATTTATATGTTCTTAAAATATATAATACATTTTTCTTAACTACATTTCTATAAATTACACAATATATGGTTTCTTCAATCCCTTATACTGTATAATGTTCTGTCCATTCCATAAGACACTATAAAATATTACACATGTTCTTTTCTATATGAACATAAACTATATTGTATGCTTTCAATTCCATATAAATAGAGAATAATTGAATTCTTTACTACCTGATGAAATATATCCATATTCCCCTACATTGTTTTTTATATATCAAAAGACCATGATTCACCCTTTATATCTTGAGTCCAAGAAATATTCCTTATGAGTTTTAGTTTACAATGCTCTTCACTCATAGTCTATTATTTTTACCCAAATACACTAGTTATCTCATGATTGTGTAGACATATATTATTATAAACTTTTTTTAATATCATATATTCCACTAAACACACTTCATAATTTTTTGGTATGACTCATCATCAATCGAGAAATTGAGTTGAGATACTTGTATTTTGTCGCCATTTATTAAAATTGGTAAAAGGTTATTGTTTTACCTAATCATTACCATAATTGAATGGTAAAAAATATTATAAATTCTTATTAACCAATTTGGGATGAATTGGTCTTAGAAGAAAGCTCCACCTTAAACACAAGTGCTATTCCTTTAGGAATAAACACTTTCTAATCTATTACTAATGGTTGACCTACTCCCACTAGCCTGAATAGTGTGGAATTGGTTTTTCAATTACTAATGATTGTCCCACTCAGACTAACCATCATATCATAAACTACATTTTATTTATTTGAATGGAATAATTAAAAAATATACATTCCCAGTGATTAAATGGATTATAAATATCTCTTTGTTTTATACCATCATGTGTTAAATAAACTATGGAAGATGCTTTGAGTTTCATGATAATAAACTGCCTAACACTCATGTTAATGATTTATGAAATTAAACTATATTAATAATAATGTCCTTAATTAATGAATATAAACTAAATAACATGTAGTATTATTTTTTATGAATTTAAAATGAAAAAATAATTTCCATCATGAATTATATTAAACTGGTTTGAATTACGAGTTTTTTATTACCTAGATCTCAAATTCCCCTCCCCTATATATGAACTCTATTTATATTAGGGCCCACTTCCTTTTATTATGAATTGAATTGTTATTTTAATAAAATCTAACAATAATATCACGGCACACCTAGGTAATGATTAAAATTTCACCCAGATAATTACTACATTTCATTGATTCTTATATCATGTGATACTTTTCAATCACCTTATCACTAATATTATGATATATCAGAATATCAATCAATATGTCATGCTTCCCAATGTCAAGTTTCTTCATTCATGTTTGGTCTCTCTATATGAGGCTATACACTTTGAAAAAATAATTTATATAATGGTTCTGATCATACCACTTTAATGAATATAAATTTAGAGTCATAGATAAATGAAATCTAGTATAATGGTAGATGGTCCACCCAGAATAACCTTAATCAATAGAGAATATTTATTTTGAAATAACATGAATTATTTTTAAGTTATCCACATACATATAAGGGTATATGACATGTGTTATGTATATATATACCTATTCAATGATAAAAATAAATACTCAAATGATAATAATAAAAGTAATTTATCATGGTTATAGGTTATATATATTATATTTTACCCAATTTAATGATATGATAAAATTCCCCGTTCATTCATATAATGTAAATCATTGTAGAGATTATTTTAAAAAATAATATGGTGGTAAATTATATCTTCCCCTGGATATATAGTGTTTTATGTATTTCATATCCCAATCAGTTTCCTCAATTTTCATCCAATTAAGGAGTCAAACATAGTGAGCCTATAATATTTGAAATTTTTCTTTGAGGAGTTCTACACTAGTAAATATTTTTCATTCACATAAATATTTCCATAACCATATTTATATAAAGACTATCACATATTTTTATTTTATTGTGTTAACTTTTATTGATCAGAAAAATTGTTTAATATGTGAATGATATTAGAAATTTTCACATGAGCACGGTCTATATTTTATCACCTAAAAAAAAAAATAAACTAATAAATAATGTACTATAATGTCTTGAACCTTGGAGTGGTGGATTTTAAAAAATTCAAGTATCCTCTTTATATGATATTTTATTTCTTTTCTTTGAAAAATGAGAGAGTTAAAAATTATTAGAGGAATAAGACATGGGGACCACCATTAGTCTCTAGAAAAGGGTGAGTTATTATCTCTGAACCCACTTCACTTAGAAAAGGTTCATGTAGATATTCTTATACCCTAATCAGAGTGCTTATGTAGTAAAATAGGTAAGTTATCATTTATGATATGAACACATATTAACAATTATTAGACCACATAATTCGGTGAATTTTTTCTCATTAATTCTATTTTTATACCTTCGATATGAGAAATCATTTAAAAAACATTCATGTAAACTTTTTGTTGTTCAATCAATTATTGGATATTCTATTTTCCATGAACCCACATCATAAATTTGTTTTTTAAATCATCACTAACATTTTTTCATTAGTTCAGATACTCGATTCACAAATCCACTAAATTTTAACAAATTAAATTTTTTTACACATTTATATATATTTTTGAAATGTGGTTCTTAATTTTTCAAAAGTACCCCCTTATTATCTATTAAAAAAACTAAAAAAATATATTAATATCATGAGGGATTTTTTACATTATAATGGCCCCCTTCCACTCATTTATTATTCTCTGATGGTGGAGTAATAGTTTCACCAATAATAATTGTTGAAGTACTCCAACTAATCTCTATTACTATTGGATTAATCATTATAATATTATGATTTACCACTTTTCATAACCATATAATTTAATTAATCTCAAATACGCTCTGGTATAAATATTCATTTATCAAAAAAGATCCATGTAATATTATTATAACCCCTTATTATACCCTTTAACATCTGGGTGTGCATTTTCTATTAAAACCAAAATAGAATAAGTTGAGATAATCTTATCGTCATAAAAATGTGTTGTTATGGGGTTTAGGATAGAAAATATTTAATTGAAATTTGGACCATAATTAATAAAACCCATTCCACATAATAATTTTAATAATATTGTAATTTTTTGGTACACAAGAACTTGAGTAATTAAAATATTATTTCATCATAATATTAATAAATATATGATACCAAAACATAGTCTGGGTCCGTTATAAACATTTTATAATTTATTTAACAACCGAATAGATATTTTATTTAAAACAAATTCACTAATAAATATTTGTGATCGATAAAATGTGAGTAAAATTATTAGATGTGTAATTCCTATTGGCAGGTATGTTATCATAGTCTCCCAACTTGGTTATTATGAAGTGTAATATTTATGATAAGAATCATCACCCACTTATTATTTCTGACACATGATAGCCTATATACTATGTCCCTTTATAGTATGTTATTTCACTATTGAACTATATCTTAATATAACATAATAGCATTTTACTGATTTGATCATAGTTGGGAACTTCTATTACCTTATCAATGTGATGTATAATCTAGTATATTATTACATTTGAGTCATGAAAATTAGTAAACAATATGTAATATGACATTTTATAAATATTCAATATAATGAATATAAATGTAGTCGAAGTAAAGTAATATTTTCTAAGGACACCAACACCAAAAAAATATAACTTATACTAGAAAAAACTACAGATAACCTTTATTATACTAGATCCTTCATGATAATTATATTCCAACTGATTAATTACCTCAGTCAAGGGGCCGATTCCAAATCCTTATCTAGAAATAATACTAACTACAACATCACCACTCTATGAAAAATCCATCAAGAGATGATATATATAAATTATATTCTTTATCCAATAATGTGACCTTGGATAATTATAGATACTATAGCATGATCTCAGATTATTTTGTGCATCCATAATAATTCATTAGCTTCCTAAGAATCTATAATATACATGGATGTTTCTATATAATATGCGTCCAATGAGTACATTTTGATCCTCTATATTAAAACACATCTATTCAAAGATAAGATGTATATTTTTTTTGACTTCATTCCATCTTGATCAATTTGAAAAAATGTATCTATATATCCTCTGATTACATGTTCATTATATCCTCTTTAAAACAAAATTATATCCTTAGTACACCTTTCATTATTTTAGAACATCTTGACTGATTTCCAATAGTGGTTACCTGGATTATTTGGATATCTACCTACTAATAATAATTAATAAGAGGAATATGATATAATATATATATAAACACACATAAAATATCTAATCACTGACATTCATGGGAAAATTTCTTGTCCATTTTGTTCCTCTTGTTTGTGTGGATACATCTTCTTAGATAGTGGAATGATTGACAATCTAGAAACAATATCCTCTTAGATTGTTAGAAACTGATTTTCTTTTGTATCTTTACAATTTATGTACATTCACATAGACTGATAATCGTATTAGATCATTCATGAGGTATTATGATCCCAAGAATATGGTATATCTCACCTAAGTCCTTCCTAGACATGAATTTATTTACCTACAACAAAATAGACTGTAACACTGGAATTTTTCTGATAATTATTATTTCATCCAAATATTCTATTATGAAAATGAATGAAATCCATATAAAGAAGTTTTATACACCAGGATAACATTGTTTCTTTATGATACAAAATTATTTAATTTAGTCACTAAAATGAATGTTCAATGAACTATATTATTTCTTTAACACATAAGTTGATTTTTGAAATTTTTATACCTTGTTCCCATCTTTCAGAGTCAAAAAAACATCTTGTTGTGTCATAAATACTTCATTATGAATGATCAGATAATGTAAGTATATTTTGAAATCCATTTCTGAAATATCATATTTATGTTAAGATGTAATGGAATGTGGAATTATGACGAATTTATTCATTTAAACATGTGACCATGTTTAATATTAGACCATTTTTTATGTTTTTTAATCTATTTTGCAACCATTCACACAGTATATGTAGTGACTTCTCCTAAAATTCATTATAATTTCATCATTAAACATTTTCACCCAAAGGTAATTTCATCCATAGTAGGATCTAAAAAAACCCAAACCTAGTTTTTGTAGATGGTATCAATTTTTCAATTTATCTCTTCCTACATATGGAAACATTCGCACCACATATTCCTTCATTGTATAATATAGGATGGTTATTACTAACTATTAGTTTGTCACTACCTTAAATGAAAATAAAATCATACCATTCTGGTCCTCTTAAACTATATTATACACTTCTATAGTACTTGTGATTATTGAATTGTTTCCTCTTATAAGGGGATTTTGGAATATATTTCATTTCCAATTCTTGTGTACCTTTATCATCTAATTCATTGAAACCAATATCACTACCACTATCTATTTTAGATATATACACCCTCTTAGAAAATATTCTATGTATTTCGACTATGACCATTATTTGAGGGGTTATATTTGTAATGCCCCATGATTCTTTGGAGTAGCTCAAAAAGTTACACTATTAACATCATGGTGAACAATTTTACCTAAAGAGTCCTTAACAAATAGTTTTCAACCCCATACATGATAATATGAAAAAACTATTTCTTTCCATTCCATAAATGGTATGGTATTCCATCACCCTCTTTAGTTAGCCCCTGATTTAGTTTTTTTTCTACTTTTTGTAATGTGTATATATAGTGGTATAGATATAACATAGATAGAAATTACGTCCTTTTTTGTGTGATATTTATTACAATACAAAAACACACACCCAAATAATACATTTGTTTAGTTCCATTGGAAACATGGAATCATAAACATTGGTCCATATGTAAAATACATCGTCTACCACTATGTTATTCATATCTATAGCCATTTTTAGACACATCATACATAATACATATATTCCTTACATAGGAAATGATAAAATAAAAAGGATGATATCATATTTTGAGTAAGTATTAACAAGGGATATATGTGAGTAAAACATGATCATTTGGGTATGAAAACATGAGAAAACATTTAATAACATTACCTTGCATATCATATATAATAATTATGAGTAATTGAATAATTATTGGTAGTAATTAGGGAATCGATCATAAAAAATCAATGATAATAAGCCATGATGGAATAAAATTGGCATAATATATGAATTAGTGGCATTCTAATATGAATAGAAATTAATTTATATATTGCTCATGGATCCCTATGAGATCCATCAAAGTTGAAAAAGTCTATTACTGTATAGATAACACTCTTCATTAAATTCATATATTACTAGACCAAGTTGGGTCTTCGTTGTAGTAATTTGTTACTATACCATGTTTACTCTGTATTCCAAACATGTCTATTTGATGATATATATAAATTATTACCTTATTTATTAAAGGGAGATGTTGGTCCCAACTATCCCATAATGAAAAAACATTTATGTGAGCCACAAAATCATAAAAAATTTCATATCATTACCGTTAAATATAAATGGGTATCATAAAAAATTTCATCATATCATAATCTATGGAATATATATTGGACTCACAATCATTTCATTATAATATAACTCCTGAAATGATGTAGGTTGTAAAAGTTATAACCTGTGGAAGAGAAATGAGTTTCATAATAATCATACAATCAAATCATTTACCATTCATAAAATGAATATGAATTTTACCCTTAGATTATATCCCAAGTAATATATGAGTAATACCAATGTATTTAATATTAGATAGAAAATAATTTAGAATGGTCATTTAAAATATTCATTAAAAAACTTCATTTTCTTTTTAAAAAACACATATTAATACAAAATAATTTATGAAAACCTTTATATTTTTATGTAATTTTGAATAAATACTATGTGATATTTGATTATATGATTGGTGATAACATCACCATATTCTAATCATATCTAACCTATAAAAATGATGGTTCCATTCAAATTTTCAGTATATGACAAATGATTATTATTATGGAAAACAACAAAAAGATTCATTTCATAAATTTTTTGTAAATATATAAACCCTGTGAATTTCTTAAAAAAAATATTGTAAGAGTGTAATATAAAATTATTTATATTTTAGAAAATAGGGTTTTAAATGGAAATATATTTATGACCACACAGATAGATAAAGTGGGATTTTAATAAAAAAAATTAATTTCAAATTTTTTAGAACAAAAGATTGTAAAAGTATACTATAACATAATGATATGATAAATAATATATACAAAATAAAATTCATCAAAATTTCTTATTATATGTTAATATATTTTACATCAGTGTCTTAATCATAAATAATCATAATAAATAATGAGATTGTAACATAAATTGTTTACCACATAGTAGAAATTGAATCATAAGACCCATTAAAGAATGACATAAAATGAAAATTAAATTATAATGTGGTTAAAAAAATTCAGGATATTAATTTCATATGTGTCTTTATATAAAATTTTATAAATAATTTAAGTGAACATGTTAATCTACATTTCAATGAAGAATCATTGAGAAAAAAATTATACCAATTTGGTAATGTTTTATATATAAATACTACAAAATAGTGAATATAAAATAGATTTCTGAATTCAAATCATTTTCACCATAATAATAATAAAATAGATCTATATATATTATGCACACATTACATAATAATTTTTGTGAAAATGGATTATATCTCCCAGAAAATAAAATTGATCTTGAAATCCCTTACTTTTTGTCGAAAAATTCCATTTAATTTTCTAATCATACATTATAATAAATCTAATTTTGTTTTAATTATGATAAAAAACAAATTCCTTTATAAAAAATCGTATATGATTTGATTTAGACATCTTATTACCCATTTTTTATGAATTAAATTTTACTGTTATGGTTTAGCTAATACCATATTTATTTTTGGAATGTGATTTGATATAACATATTTTCTAACCTTACTTTAATAAAAAATAATCCCAAAAATTATAACTATGATATAAATATCATATATATACCGAATAAATATATAGATACTAATCTTAATAGGATACTAATAAAAAGTTAATAACACCATTCATAAAGATGATAGGCAATATGTATACATGAATGTTGTTTCATTTTTTACCGGATTGAAAGAAAGAAAAGTACATGTGATATTATAATTCATGAATATGTTTTATTTAATATATCTGACATATTCTAATTAAATACTTCTTTAAGACATTCAATATCAAAAAATTAATGAATCATGTCCCTTCATAAGGGTTAGTTAGTTGTACCCATGAACGACATTATTGTATTACCATAAAATAGAAAGAATGAATGTATGTGTGAAATAAAATATTTAAATTAATAATAAAATCATAATTATAATAAATATATTTTATAAATAATATTTTTAATAATCATTCTAAATGAATATTATTTATAATAAAAAAATTAATGAAATTTTTTTGCAAGATAGTAGCTTTTTGTACACACGAATGATGATTTTATAACCCATTTTATGTATGTGTGTGTTGTTTTATGTCAAAAGCATAAATAAAAAACATCTATTCATATTTATGATAATTATGTTATTATATAATCATGATATAATGATAATTGATGGGGTTTTATGAAACTATAATATAAAAGACGGTCATTGTAAAGACCCATAAATATTAAGGGAATTTTTTTTAAATACTTTTGAATTTTACGAGTCCACAATTTCTAACGACGCATAATTCTGAGGATCGGTGTGCCCAGAATGAATTTATAATTTTTTTAGGTACATTTAGTAATGGTACATGCATGTTCCTATATCTTTTGAATCGTTTCTCGGAATTGAAATCTGAGGGAACCGATGAACTTGTAGCATCGGTATTCACTAAAGGGGACCTTTACTGTAGTTGCGTTTTCTCGCGTGGTGAAGTTAATTTTTGGGGATTTATAAAAAAATTAAATAAAATTGTTGTACAAAATTTTATTTATCTTTTGTGGTTATTTCATACAAGGGGAAGTTAGAGGTGGGGCCCACACCCACATAACCTCCCATGAAAATATAATGTCATGTGGGGCCCACACGAGCCCCTAACCTTTCAACGTCCCTTAAACCCCCGTTAACTCCCCTTCATTTAATTTGACAACTCCTCTCTTTCTGAATTTTAAACTCTCCGCCTCCCTCTAATTAAGTACGGAAACACAATTAATTAATGAATTCATTAATTAATTTGTGGGTAAACAATTCATTTGAATTTTTTTGAATTGCATGGCAATTCAATTTTATTGGGGGAATCCTTTCTAAAATATTTTCTTGGAAAATATTTAGTTGTGGATCCTTTGGAAAATTGGAGGAGAGCTTTATCCCTCACCAACGAAGAACGCGAGGAATGATATTTCCTCGACGACCGAGGAAAGAACATGAGGCGACGCTTATGAGGAACTCCTTCATCCTTTTTTCTTCCTCCATTTCAAGGGAGAAGTCACTACTCACTAGGAACATTATCAATGACAACCACTTCCAATGTTGAAGGGAGGACACCATTCTTCGTGACGCCGTCTTCCGTGACACCGGACTATCGTGGCAGTCCTCTTCTACGGCTAAATGATGTGCGACGTCAATTTTTGAGGTAGGGGTTTGATATAATTTTAAGTGAATGAAATTATATTCCGTCCCTATTGAATTCACTTGATCGTCTTGGCCTCTTGTTATTGCCTAAAGCGGGGGGCGCAGGCCGAACAAACACAGCCCGACGACCCCCAGTTGATCCACGTTTATATTGGCAACGGATGTGGTGTCGATAAAAGCAATGGAAAATGGATGAAAATGTGACCGGAGATAATGGTGCATATGCACTGGCCGCATGCGGAAGAACCGCAGCCCGCAACCGTGGGAAGCTCGGCTGAAGAAGAATAGGTCGGACGTAGCTGGTCGAGCTGGAGGAACTACAACGCCCCACGGTACCACGATACGGAGGACCGTGGCCCACACTCTGTGGGCCACTTCAGAGGCCGTACTGGAAGGCTCATCATATGGCCGGGTTGGAGGAGGTCGTGGCACCTGCAGGTGCTGCACGGGAGGACAGGGGCCCGCCCAACTGGGCCGCTTGAGCTGGGAAGACTGGTCAGCTGGATAAGAGGGTAGCGCCACTCGGTGCCGCCAGTTCAGGAAGTCAGGGGGGCCACACCCCACCGCACCGCCTCGGCCAGCTGGGTGAGCCACGCCCCGCAGGGCCGGGCCACCTGCCACAGGATGGGATGTGCCCCACTGGGCCGGGCCACACATTATCGGGCCAGGCCAACCCCCTGCCGAGTCGGACCCACCGAACTAGGTCGGGCAGACCTGCCAACCCACTGGGCTTGACGGTCCGGGCCTGTTACCCTTAAACGTCAATAACATTAATACCGTGCGTCTGATCGATGCGTCATATACAAATATAGAATCCATGTGAAAAGATGCCCCTTTTTCGATATTCTATGGGATTTTTGGATGAATTTGGAAAATGGCCGAGTTTGGAAAGAGTGTAATTCCAACATGGCCCCTAGAACGGAAAAGCCAATATAACTTAGACCGGGTGTCTGATTGATGCGCTGTCTGTCACGTTGGGTTCCTTATAATGAGACAGAACTTCGGGATACATCAAATCTGGAATTCATGATAGGTTATGTATTGGAACATTGGATTAAGGAGCGGACCCTCCCGGAATTGAGCATACTGTGTGCGGGACCCCTAGAAGTTGGTTGCGACTGCGATGACTACCGTACTGGAATCCTCTATGGGTTCGACGATGATGACTATCATACTGAAATATTCCATGGGTATGATGATGACTATAATTGTACTGGAATCCTCCATGGGTTGCACAGAAATGACTACTGTTCTTGTATCCTAAGTGGGTCCGACAGTTTGACTTCTCTATTAGAATCCTGAGTGGATCCAATAGAGTAGTTGGTCTAATATCCCACGTGGGTTCGACAACTTAGCTAGTCTAGTATCCTATGTGGGTCTGACATCTTAGATGAATCAGTGACTACATTTTATCATCTCTATCTCTATATAAATGATGTATACCTGTCTGAGCTGATTCTTGACTTTCAATCATTACCATCAATGTGATTGACTTGCTTTTCTATGTTGACTAGTTTGTGCATGGGCTCGAGAGTTGGAGCCAAACTTTGATTGATAACTTAGGTATATGTATGGTCACATACCGACGTTATGTTTGTTGATACATTGTGATTGTATCTTTTTTCTGTGGCTTATCCTTCATGGATTCTAGGAGACCCTCTAGGGGCTTGGGGTCCCTACTGAGTATTGTTATACTCTCCCTTGCACGGGATATGGCTACTTATTATTGTGTTTGTTGCAGATGATGAACATCTTTGATGGAGGTTGAGAGAGAGCCTTGACCGGACGGAACCTAGAGGTGGACCACACGGCGAAACGGTATACAGAGTGAACCGTTAGATGTGGAGTGCTGAGGTAGACATATGTACCTACCCTTTAGGTAGGATTCTCGGTGGATTTTCCAAGAGCCTCCCTTTTTATATGTTTTCCCTCTTTAGTTTATTATACTTTAATGTTGGGCTTGTATTTATGTCCCCTTTCCTTTCAACACTTACTTATGTACTCAATTTTACTTATTTCATACTTCAGTTGCATATTCTATTTTGTTTTTTTACTTATATAAAGTAAATTCCTTCCCATATTAGCGATTTATGCATTTGGTTCTAGTCGCCAGCCCCTGGCCTATGTAAGGCGGGCTTGGGGTAGTCACGGAACATGCCCCGTGGATGGGTCGTGACATATTGGTATCAGAGGATTCGGTTCTACTACAGAACATAGCCTCTAAATTATTTTCTTTGAAGCAATATTGTAAAGATTATTGAGTGTGGTTTTCAGTCCACGGAGTCATGTTTTGGTGTGACAGGTGAAGTATCCATACACCAGGACCCTGACCACTGATTTCCAATTCAGTGCATGAAAACATTGATTGCATGTGTGTTTCAAATGATTTCATTTTGATTACTTTGAGTCAGCTAACCAGGTATTCTGTTTTGACCATGGCGCACTTTTTTTTCTAGATGGACCCACGAAGGTATCCAGCTAGGGTTCCTTGTTACGTACGAGATGGCGGCCCACCGAGCGACGAGGCCTCGACACAGGGCCCCATCACCACGGAGGCACCAGTGGTACATCTACCCGCTAGGCCATTGGTACCACTAGCACTAGCAGCAGAGGGTACACGCCGCCTGAGTGCGTTGCATGTGTTTCAGAGACAGAGGTTTCCCAAGATTCACAGAAAGACTGACCCACGTGCAACTAAGGACTGGCTGGAGGGTATTGTCAGAGTTTTCAGATTGGTAGGGACACCAGCCGACCTTATGGTGATCTTTATTGTGAGTCTCCTACACGCAGCAAAAGGTAGATGGTAGAGCCTGATGCTCTAGGTGTATGATGAGGCATCTTTACTCTGGATGGACTTCGAGAGTCCTTTCTGCTCGGAGTTTGTTCCAGCCACCCTTTGTGCGGTGCAGATTCTGGAGTTACTACATCTACGGCAGGACATCATGAAAGTAGCTCAGTACTTAGTGAGGAACTTTGACCCCTCACGCTACTCCATGGACATGGTACGAGACCCATTCTTTAGGGCCCAAACCATTTAGCAGTGACTCTAACATAAGATCATGGCTTCGATTATCTCCCTAAGTATTCTGACACCGGCTGGAGTACTAGAGCGAGCCCTTCTTGTTGAGAGATTTCTTGCTGAGCTGACACCAGCTCTGAGACCCACCATAGGACGACACATAGCGAAGTCTTCTGAAGCTGGTATTAGAAAGATGACACAAGGGTCCAAGTGGAACATGCCATCATTTGGACGATCTCAGGATATAGGTTTTGTTGTACGGGGCACACGAAACCGAGCCAGCTATACATAGAGCAGGCAGTGCTATGCATGCGGCGGGTAGGGTCAAATGGCTCGAGACTGTCCGACCCACCATGCGGATGAGCATCAAACAGTAGAGGGACCTCCCAGGTAGAGGCAAAGGTTCGAATGTGGTGGTCCGCTGGGAACAGGTGGACGAGGCAGAGGAGTTGGCTGAGCAGCGGGTGGTGGACGGCGTTTTGAGGCTCTACCACCACCACCACCAGGTGGTCCACCCTGACCATAGGGTTCTGGCGGGCAGAGGTAGGCTCAGGTCTAGGCATTCGAGGCCTACGACCATGGAGCACCTGAGATGATCCGATGTATTATCTGTGTCTACTCCACTCATTCGGTAGTACATATTGACATAGGTGCGAGTCGTTATTTTATTGTCGCTTCCCTTCTTCGGAGCTCAGAGATTCCGACGGTGCCGTTGGATCGATCCTTACAGATAGAGACTCCTACGGGAGAAGACTCGATGATTACGCACTAGTTACTTCAGTGTGAGCAAACTCAATGAAGAGAGAGCATCAACTGGGATCTTCTTGTAGTGTCGTATAGGCCTTAAAACATCATCTTGGGTAAGAACTGGTTGTCTACATTCCATTCATAGATCGACTTCATTAGACGCAATGTGCAGTGTGTCCGCACAGATGGGACCATGTTCACCTTCACTGGTGAGAAGAGAGCCTTTGTAGTGCAGGATGGACTTTTGCAGAGGAGAGGGCAGCCGATCACACATCAGTTGGCTAGTCTCATCCTCAGAGCGGTTGATGTGCGGAGTCCGAGTTTTCCTATTGTGGTGGATCAGTATGCAGATGTTTTTTCTTGACGATGTTCTAGGACTACCTCCTCACAGAGAGGTATACTTCTACATAGATATTTACCCCTAGAAATCACTAATATCTACTCTAACATATCGGATGGCTCCCACTGAGCTTCGTGAGCTGTGGGTATAGCTGGAGGACTTGCAGGGAATGGGATTTATACGAACTAGTGTTCTACACTGGGCTTGACCAATTTTTTTCACCAAGAAGGTGGATGAGAGCTTATGACTGTGTGTCATCTACCGTCGCCTGAATTAGGTGACCGTGAATAACAAGTACCCACTCCTGAGGATTAATGACCTCTTTGATCATCTCAAGGGAGTACGATGGTTCTCGAAGATATACCTCAGATCAGGCTATCACCAGCTCAGAGTTCGAGATGAGGATGTGCAAAAGATGGCCTTCAGGTGTCAGTATGGCCTGTACGTGTTCTTGGTTATGTGCTTCGGTGTATCCAACACAGCAGTAGTTTTCACGAGTCTCTTGAATAGGATCTTCCCACCTTACCTCGATCTATTTATCATAGTTTTCATCAATGATATACTGATTTACTCGACTACTGAGTAGGAGCACACCTACCACTTGCGGGTTGTACTAGATACACTCTGAGAGCACCAGATTTATGGTAAGCTCTTGATATTCCAGTTATGGATTTGAGAGGTTCACTAGTTAGGACATGTCATCTTGGAGGCTATAGTTTAGTGGATCCAGTGAAGATCGAGGCAAAACATTCTTGGGATCCACCCAAGAGCATGATGGAGCTGCGGAGTTTTCTATATATGGATGGGTACTATCAGAGATTTTTTCCAGACTTCTCCAGAGTTTCAGCACCACTTTTAGGTTTGACGAAGAAGGGAAAACCCTTCGTGTGGTCAGAGAGATGCCAGTAGAGCTTTAAGGAGCAGAGGCAGTGATTGACTAATGCACCCATCTTGAGGCTACCGAAGGAGAGTGTAGGGTACGTAGTTTACTTTGAAACATCAGGGACCAGACTCGGGTGTGTCCTGATGCATGGGTGAGCAGTGATCGTGTATGATTCACGGTAGTTGAGACAGCATGAGTAGAACTACTCTACCCATGACATGGAGTTAGCAGCAGTGATATTCACCTTGAATATGTGGCGGCACTATCTGATGGGTGAGTTCATTACAGTTTACTCTGACCAACAGAGTCTCGGGTATATATTCTTGTAGAAGTACCTGAACCTGAGTCATCGACGATGGCTCAGATTCCTCCAGGACTATGAATTTGAGATAGTCTATACTCCTTGTAAGGGGAACGTTGTAGCTGATGCTCTCAGCATGAGATCAGGCATTCAACAACTGGGAGAGGTGAAAAAGTAGCTATCTGAATTGCATATATCCTTTATGGATATAGATGGAGTAGACTTTCTTCAGTCTCTCACAGTCACTCCTCCGCTTTATCAGCTAGTCAGGGAGGCTCAACATGGGGATGTTGACTATGAGACGCGATGTGCTCAGATATCCACAGGGTAGGTTCCTGATGGATTTTTTGAAGGAGGGGAGCACTTCATCTTCTTCAGGGGATGTAATATGGTACTAGTTTCACTACAGGAGAAAGTGATGAGGGAGTTTCACACTTCTCCTCTAGCGGTACATCCAGGAGTTGTTAAAATGTATCAGGAACTTAGTAAACTTCACTGGTGGCCAGGTATGAAGATGGTTTTTGCAGTGTTTGTATTATGATTCCTCACTTTTTAGCATGTAAAGGTAGAGCACTGGGTACCAGATGTCTTGGTACAACTCTTAGAGGTCCCAGAGTAGAAGTGGGATGAGATATCTATGGATTTCATGACGGGGCTTCCATGTATATCCAGAGGACATGACTCTATCTAGGAGATCGTAGACCGACTCACCAAGTCATCCCTTTTCCTACCTATCAGAGAACAGAGCTCAGTAGAAAGCTTTGGACACTTCTACATTCACGATATCATACAAAATCATGGTGTGTCATAGACTATCGTCTCTGACCAAGATGCTAGATTTACTTCCCGTCTATAGAAGGGGTTACTGGAGGATTTTGGGATGCAGCTACGTCTGAGCACCACCTTCCATCCTTAGACGGATGGCCAGACATAGAAGACCAATCAAACTCTCGAGTACATGCTTTGTGCATGTTTCATCAACTTTGGTCGCATCTGGGAGGATCACTTACCCTTGGTGGAGTTTGCGTACAACAACAGTTACCAATCCACCATCGGGATGGCCCTGTATGAGGAAATGTACGACAACCTTGTAGATCACCTCTGTGATGGACTGACCTAGGGGTGTCAGCACTTGTAAGACCAGAGATGGTTCAGGCTATGACGGAGAAGGTTCAGGTCATCCAAGAGTGGTTGAATACTACACAGAGTAGACATATGACTTATGTTGATATGAGACGGAGACCACTGGAGTTCGAGGTTGGCGACCACATCTTCTTATGGGTCTCACCTTAGTGAGGTTTACGATGATTTGGCCAGTACAGTAGGTTATCTCCTCGTTTCATTGGTCCTTTTCAGGTCCTCAACAGAGTAGGTGAGGTGGCATACAACCTGGCCCTTCCACCTCAGTTGCACCGAGTGTATGACGTCTTTCACATATCTCATCTGAGGAGATACGTGCACGACCTATCCCACATCATCGACCACGGGGAGCTATACATTGATGATGAGGAGAAATTCATGGATGTCCCAGTGGAGATCGATGGTCGACATGAGAGATTCCTACATGGACGGTCGATTCCTCTGGTGTGAATTCTATAGCAACATGGGAACCTCCAGGATAGCACATGGGAGCGGGAGGCTCATATGTGTGTTTAGTACACTCATTTGTTTCCCAAGTGTGTGTTTTATCTTTATGCGGACATAAATCCTTGAGGTGGTGGTAATGAAAAGACCTAGAAATTTCAAGTGAAAATGTTTTTTAAAATACTTGGGAATTTTACGATTCTGCGGGTTTGGATGGCGCCTAATTACGAGGACCGGTGTGCCCAGAATCAATTTCTGAAATTTTGTTCAGGTACATTCAGTAAACATACATGCAAGTTTTTCTATCTTTTGAATCGGTGCATGGAATTGAAATATGAGGGTACCGATGAACACACAATGATGTTATCCGCTTAAGGGGACCTTTACCGATGTTGCGTTTGCTCGGGTGGAGATGTTAATTTTTGGGGATTTATAAAAAAATTAAATAAAATTATTGTACACAATTTTATTTATCATTGGAGGTTATTTCCAACAAGGGGAAGATAGAGGTGGGGCACACACCCACATAACCTCCCATGAGAGGACAATGTGATGTGGGGACCACACGAGCCCCTAACCTTTCAACTTTCATTAACCCCACATTAACTCCCCTTTATTTAATTTAACAACTCCTCTCTTTCTGAATTTTAAACTCTCCACCTCCCTCTCATTAAGTATGCCAACACAATTAATTAATGACTTCATTAATTAATGACTTCACTAATTAATTTTTGGGTAAAAATTTATTTTGAATTATTTTAAATTGCATGGAAATTCTATTTTATTGGGGGAATCCTTTAAAAAATATTTAAATGGAATATATTTGGAGGAGGAGCCTATGGAGAATTGGAAGAGAGCATCATCCCTCGTTAACAATGAATTTGAGGAATGATATTCTCTCGACGAATGAGGCAAGAATGAAAGGTGATGCTCATGGGGAACGCATTCATCCTTTCTTCTTCCACCGCATCAAGGGAGAAGACCCCGATCAGGAGGAACATCGTCTACGACAATGACTTCCAATGATGATGGGACGACACCGTTCTCCACGACTCTGTCTTCTACAACGCCCGACTATCGCAATTCTCGTCTTTCATGGCTCGACAACGTGCGACTTCAATTTTCGAGGTAGGGGTTTTATATAATTTTAAGTGAATGAAATTATATTCAGTCCCAGTTGAATGCACACGATCATCATGGACACTTTTTATCTCCTAACGGGGAGGGCTCGGGCCGAAAAAACATGTCCCGACATCCCTCTATTGATCCATGATTATATTGGAGAAGGAAGCAGTGTTGGGAAAGGTGACGATAACCGGAATCGACGGTGACCGGTGATAATGGGGGTCACGCGCCGGCCATGTGTGGAAGAACCGCGACCCGCAACCGCAGGCGGCTCGGCCGATGAAGAACCGGCCGGCTGTAGCTGGCTGGGGTGGTTGAACCGCGGTGCCGCGCTGTGGAGGACCATATCCTGTGATACACGGGCCGCTTCGGTGGGCGTACCGGCCGGCTCGTCATTCGTTCGGGTTGGAGGAGGTTGCGGCACCTGTACGTGCCGCGTGGGAGGGAAGCAGCCTGGCCATGCAGGCCACTCGATCCAGGAAGACTAGCCGGCTTTGACCGGTCGGATAAGAGGGGCGCCACTCAGCGCCGCTGGTTCGGGAAGTTGGGGGGGGGGGGGGGGTTGTGCCCCCCCCCCCCCCCGCACCTACTCGGCCATCCGGCAGGGTTGTACCCTGCCGGGCCGGGCCGCCAGCCACGGGTCGGGTCATGGACCACCAATACAGGCCACACATTATCAATCCGGGGTGACCCCCTACCGGGTCGTACCTACCGAACATGGTCGGGGTAACCCGCCAGCCCGCTGGGCTTGAAGGGCTGGGCCCGTTTCACTTAAACGTGAATAACATTAAGATTTTGCTTCTGATCGAAGCGCCATCTGTGGTACTGGGATACTCGTGACAGGACGGTCCTTTTTCAATACTCTATTTGTGTTTTGAACTAATTTTAAAAACAACCTTGTTTGGAATGAGCGTAATTCCAACTGAGCCCCTGGAATGGAAAAGCCAATATCTCTCAGATCGGGCATTTGATTGACGCGTTGTCTATCCCATTGGGTTCTTTTTTATGAGATGGAACTTCAGGATACATACACTCTAGACTTCATGATATTTGATGTATCGACCCCTTGGATCGAGGAGCGGACCCTCCTAGAATCGAGCATGCTGTTTGTAGGAACCCTAGAGCTAGATGGGACGGTGATGAATACCATACTGGAATCTTCTTGTGGGTTTGACTACAACGACTACAGTACTGGAATACTCTATAAGTTCGATGATGATAACAACTGTACTAGAATCCTCCATGGTTTCGACAACGATGACTATTTTACTTGTATCCTAAGTGGGTCTGATAGTTTGACTTCTGTTCTAGTATCCTGAGTGGGTCTGACAGAGTAGCTGATCTAGTATCATATGTGGGTCTGACAGCTTAGCTGGTCTAGTATCCTATGTGGGTCTAACAGCTTATATGAATCAATGACTACATCTAATCATCTCTATCGCTATACGAAATATGTATACCTATATGAGCAGAGTCTTTAATTTCAATTAGTATCTTTGATGTGATTGACATGCTTTCATGTGTGGAATGGGTTGTGCATGGGATCGAGAGTTGGAGTCGAACCGTGATTGATAACATACGTATATGTACGGTAATATACCTAAGTTGTGTTGGTTGATACTTCTTGATTGTATCTTTCTTCTTTTTTTTTATGTTTCATGGATTCTGGATGAACTTCAGGGGTCACGGGGTGCCTACTGAGTATCATTATACTCACCCCTGCATGGAATATTCCCGCACTTAGTTGTGTTGGTTGCAGATGATGGACAAAATTGATGAAGGTGGAGAGCGATCCAGGACCGGAGGGTACCAGGAGGTGGACCACATGGCGAGACAGTACACGGATGGGACCGTTAGACGTGGAGTGGTGAAGTGGACATTTGTATCTACCCTTCATGTTGGATTCTAAGTGAATGTTCTAGGAGGTTCCCTTTTATGTTGTTTTCCCTTTTCATTTGTACTGTACTTTACTGTTTTGATTGTATTTCTAGCCCCTTTCCTTTCAAAACTTGATTTTGTACTCATTGCTACTTAGTGCTTACTTCATTTGCATATTCTATTTTGTTTGTTTACATTTATAAAGGAAACACCTTCCCATCTTAGGGATTTATGCTTTTGGGGGTAGTTTTCAGCCCCATGCCTATGGAAGGTGGGCTTGGGGTAGTCCCGGCATGGGTCGTGAGGACGGGTCGTGACAATCGTTGATGAATGTTACCTCTTCATCGGATATCTTCCATTGGTTTGTACTAAAACAATTAAATGGTTGAATTTATAAAAATAATAATAATTATTAAATTATGAGAATAAACTTCGGATTATATTTGTCACATTGGTCAAGCTATAGGGGTTTGAGTGGTGTTAAGATAGGAAACTGGGGTGGCCTCACTACTACAAAAACAAACAAGGGAAGTTCCCCCTTATATCAGTGCTAAGCAAATCCGCTAACAAATGTTGCCTTGTATCAGTGCTAAAATTTTAGCTCTGATAGAGAACCACTTTATCAGAGCTAAAATTTTAATGCTGATACTGGGAAACCGTTATCAGTTCTAAACATGCGCTGATAAAACGACACATTATCTACGCTGGAAAAGAGCTGATAAAGAATCCATGTTTCAGTGCTAAAATTTTAGCGCTGATACAAGAAGGATTTATCAACGCTTTTTTAGAGCTCATAAAGACTACCATGATCAGTACTAAAAATCTCTGATAAAGGATACCTTTATTAGCACTAAAATGTTAGCGCTGATAAAGGAATTCTTTATCAGTGCCTTGTTAGTGCTGATAAAACCTTAGTCCTTTTTTTATAATGTTGTCTGCATAGTGCCCTCGTTTTATTGTGACCTAAAGATCTCATGGTATTGGAACCCTGTGACTCCCCTCTGCCACCCACAAAGTTCGAATTTTCGTACCTATGCCGCCCTCACTTCTCATTTACAGAACTCTTCTGCCCACTGAGTTCACGTTGCCGGACCTCCTCCTCCCTCGAGCTTCGGTTTTCCAGACCTCCGTCGCCCGCAATGCCCTCGAGCTTCAGTTTTCCGAACCTCCCTTTAAGGCATGTTTTCCAAATATTTTTTTAATATTGATCTCCTCTCCCATCACACATAACCATTTGTTGTTTTGGCATGATATATTTAATGTATACTTGATATTGTGATGGTTTTAGGCTATATGATTCATCCTTTTCTTGAAACCTACGTATGTTTTAGGTTATTTACATTTAAAATACCTTAGTTTCCATCCATGGTTGTCTTATTTGGGTGGGTGTTTGAGACCATTAAGGTGGTTATTATTCCTTATTGTCCTCTGATTCACAACATCTTGGTTAGAGCTCAATCTTGATGTGTTGGGTGGTCTATCATTTAAGAGATTAGTTTCCCATCATTGTGAAAAAACCATTTTATATGATCTATTTATGGTTGGACATAGATAGGAATTTGTTGTGTACTCAGATTACTAGGATTATGAAGTCTCATGATGGACCAGGCACTGGGAGGTATTGGTGTCTACTTCAATGAGATCATCGATGGGTGACACTCTATAGTGCGAATTCTTGGTTTCCATCGAGTACTTGATTGAGGAATAAATCCTTTTTAGTTTTTTACCTTCTTGTTGTTGGTTGAATCATTGATGAATATTTATTGTGTTATTTCATTTGGATTCATTGGTATGTTTTGGGTGTACCTTTCCTTAGGTTTCAAATTATTCTCTTAGTTGTTCTTCATGGTTAGTGGTTGTAGTCTCTTATTTGGGTGAAGGGATGTGTTCTTAGTATATTTCCTTCTTATGTCCCACACCATTTTAGTGAATATTTAAATGGATGGGTGACCTAAGCTAGGAATATAGATGTTATTGGGATTTTCTCTATTCTTAGTGATATAGACGTGTCATTTGAAGATGCATGATGTTCTTGGAGGATATATATTAAGCGTTATTGGGAATATTGGTTATCTGGTCATTTTAATTTTTTCATAGTGGTCCTCTATTCGATGAATCTTCCTATATGTTTTGAATTGTCCACACAAAAATTATTGTGTGTAATTTATTTTTGTCTCATTATTTTCTATGCTTTGTACTAGAATATTTATTCGGATAAAAATTGGAATGATAGGGAGAATTGTAACATCTCAGTATCTCTTTCATCAAAGTAATACTCATTGATTTTTGTTTGGGTTTCTTGAGGGTTTATAGGATGTCCCAGAATGTCATAGAAGGTGTGGACGTGAACATGTAGGTTGAAAAGCATCATGTGGTCCACCGAATGGATGGTGAGGTTAATTAGCTAGGCAATGGGATTCACAATGGATACAATAAAATTCTATAGCCATCAGCTAGCTGGTGGGTCTGTAGTGACTACCCAGTGGGATAACCTGTGGTTATAAAATTTATACTATAACCACTATCTAGATGGTGAGGGACACTATCTAGACAGCGGTGTCAATGTATATGAGAAAGCATCGAGGTAGTAGGGTAATTTCACCCTGATACCCCCAATTATTTATTTTATGTTCTCCATCATGTTTAACTCAACCCACTCAAGCCTTGGGAGCCCCGTTGGATATATTGGGTCTTTTATCCTCATCACTTGGTGGATTGAAGTTTCATTCGAAATAGTGATCCTATTTTGGTATTTATTTCTTTTCTTGAACTTCAATCTCTCTCCATCACTTGATTCTTTTTTCCTAGGGGCCATGGATTCCTTGGTATTTACTAGACCTATAATTTTTATGGGGAATTATGGTTATAGAATCTCTTTTACCTATTATTTGATTCAATGTTCTTCATTTGAGTAGACTCATTCAGATTCATTGTGTTTTGATCCCACATATTCCAAGTGGGTGTTTTTATACTATATCTTCGTTTTGGGATTCATGTGTTTCATGAATTAATATTTCATCCATTGGAAGTTGGTTAGACCTGTTTTGATCATTTTGATGCACAAAATAACGCTATTAATGAAAATAATATATGGAATGGATGGTATCTTGTTGTGAATTATCCTTTTTCATTGAAATAAATTGGGTTTCCTTCTAGCTTTGGTGGATTTGATATTATAAATGAAAATAATGGTTTAATATCAAGATAAATTGATTCTTTAAATAAAATTACAAGTGGTTTGGAATGTGTTTTTTATTGAATTTTTTTGGGAATTATTTCAAAAATAAATTAAAATGTCTTGTTTTTAAATGCTTTATGGTATTGGTATATTCAAAAATTAAGGGGGATTGATTGTCCTTTCTAACGAAATACCTTCGATCCCAGCCACTATCCATTGTTTCTTGGGGTGACATTAATTTAATTTCCAACCAAAACGAAAAGGAAAGGTAGATGCCCATTCTAGAGGAAGTCCATCATGGAGTTAGTTCAGTTCATGGCTAGGAAGGGCCTCATTGATATCAGCTTCTCAGGTGACAGTTTCACCTGGTGCAACAACTACAGGGGCCATCACTACTTGTGGAGTCTATTGGATAGGTGTCTAGCCAACATTAAAGCCACTAACATATTCTCAAATACCAAGTTTTTCCATCTTGCTTGAGGTATTTTGATTCACTCCCCCTTTTGGTTTCCATTTCTTCTTGGCATGATCATCAGGAACGGTTTCACTTCCACCAGTTGTTGGTTAACATCCAAGGGTACTAGGACATGGTTTTTGAAATATGGAATGAACCCTTATTGATGTATCGGGCCACCTTCAACCTCAGTGACTTGACCTCAAACCCCGATATGTGCGTGTTCGCCCCTTCCTCCTTAGGAACCTTCACCACCTGGGACTATGGTCGCATATGGGATCCTTCAGAGTATTTTGAATGATGGAATGATACCTTTGGTTTATTGGATAATTAACACTAGTTTGAGATTTATGTGTGATTATATACTTATTATATTTTCTTATTATTTCTTACACACCACCACTTGAGTCGAGTAACCTGATAGAAATCTATATTGGTACTTTGGTTATGATGTCGATATATATTTTTATGTGCTTTTGACATGTGTATGTTTGGATATTTGGGTATTTAGGCATGATGACATTGAAGTTAGGGCGGAGACCTACAAGTGGTAGATGTATCATTCATTATTATTCTTGTGTTTGGTCTAGGGTGATTTTGAGGAATCTATTTTGAATATAAAGTAATAATATTTAATGAAGATGAATAAATACTAATGGTTAGGCTCTAAAAATTTCTATTTTTATAAGGAAGTGGTTATCTTATAATTTATTTTGATATCTTATTTTGTATAATTGAACCATAAATACAAATATTTGAGATTCAAATAGGATGAATATGAATAAAGATTGGATGAATGCTAATCGTTTAACAATAGAGTATGAGAACAGAGTGAAAGAGTTCATCAAGATTGCAAAGGATCACCCAAAGGATCCTTCTAAAATCCTTTTTCCATGTTTACGTTGTTGTTATTCTATACTACATACTCTAGAGGAGTTGGAAGACCATTTGATATTTCATGGAATAGATCAGAGTTATAAATGTTGGAATAAACATAGAGAAAAAAAGCGAATGTAGCTACTGGCTGGGATAAAACTACGTTTTATGGATCATCAGATATGAATACAAATATGGATAATGAAGAAGACCATATGGAGGATATGATTATAGATGTCAATGATGATGAAGATCTCATTGAGTAAATGACAAAGAAAATTGATGACGAACACCGTGATTTCCAAAAAAATTGAGAAGTTAAAGAGTTGTGCAAAGATACCATTTTATGGTGCTTACACTAAGTATAAAACATTGTCAGCTATTATGAAGTTGTATAAATTGAAATCAGGCAACAGATGGAGTGATGTTAGTTTTACAGAAGTACATTCTGTCTTGAATGACATGCTCCTAGAAGATATTGATCTCCCAAACCGGACATATGAAGCTTGACGAATGCTATGCTCGATGGGTATGATTTCTGAAATAATACATGTCTTCCCGAAAGATTGTATATTGTTTCGAAAAGAGAAAAAATTACTTATTGGATTCCCAATGTGTGGTGCTTATCAACACAAGAAAGATAAATCCAATCATTCAAAATTTGTATGGTACATTCCAATCAATCCAAGGTTTAGGCGTCTATATGAATGTGAACAAAGTGAAAGAAAATTGTTGTGGCATGTAGATAAAAGAAATAAAGATGGTAAATTATGTCATCTGGCTGACTCTCCTAAATGGTTGAAAATTGATATGAGTATCCTGAATTTGGAAAAGATCCGAGAAACCTCCATCTTGTGTTATCTGCAGATGGTGTGAATCCTTTTGGTTTTCAAACCAGCACTCATAATACACGGCCTGTAAAGTTGGTAAATTATAACATGAAACCCTTGTTATGCGTGAAGCAAAAATTTGTCATGTTATCTATGCTTATATCAGGACCAAATCAACCATGTAACAATATTGTTTTTTATCTGGATCCTTTGATTGAGGATTTGATGTTATTGTGGGATTCAGGTGTAATGTTGTATGATTCTTATAAAAGTGAATACTTCACGTTGAGAGTGATGTTGTATAAGACAATAAATGATTTCCCAGCATATGGAAAATTTTCAGGCTATATCATTAATGGAACTTAAGGGTGTCCCATGTGAGAAGAAGATACAGAATAAATAAGGTTGAAAATTTCATCGAAATATGTTTTTCTAGTACATCGTAGATTTCGACCTCGTCGACATAAGTACCGATCTTGGACGACATCATTCAATGGATGTTCAGAAAAACGTGCAACACCATCTCCACCAACAGTTGATCAGCTGTTTAAGAAAGTAAAATATATGAACATTGTTTTTGGTAAACCCTTTTCGAAAAACCTTACGAAAATCAGTTGGATAAATAGATCAATTTTTTTAAATTACCATACTGGAATTGTTTGTACGTCAGACATTTTCTTGATTTGATGCCTGTGGAAAAAACTGTATGTGACAGTGTTATCGGAATGTTGCTAAATGCCCCTGGAAAAACCGAAGATAGAATTTAATCAAGGTGGGACATGGTTGACATGGAAATATGAGAAGAGTTGGCTCTCTTGAAGGGTGAAAATCAAATGTTTCTTCCTCCAGTTGCTTATACTCTATCTAGGGAGGAGAGATATCAATTTTTCAACTTCTTCAATGGTGTAAAGTTTCCAGAGGGGTACTCATAAAATATCAAGAACATTGTGTCAATTAATGAGTTGATGTTAAATGGTTTAAAATCATATGATTTACATGTTTTTATGAAACATCTAATTCCTATATCTTTACGTTTCATTTTGCCAAAGAATATTCATCACACGTTAACCAAACATTGTTTCCTTTTCAATGCTATATCTAACAAAGTTTTAGACCTGAGGAAATTTCCAGATATGGAAAAAGAAATTGTCATCATATTATGTGAATTAGAAATGTTCTTCCCATCAACATTTTTTGATATGATAGTTCATTTTATGATTCAATTGGTGAGAGAGATTCGAATTTGTGGTCTTATGCACTATATATGGATGTATCATGTTGAACGGTAAATGATGATGTTGAAAGGGTATGCCAAAAATTGAAGTCTTCTAGAGGGTTGTATAGTACAGTGATATATTGTTGTGGAAGCCATTGAATTTTGTACTGAATACCTATCTGATGTGGAAATAATTGGTCTCCCAAAATCTTGTCACACTAGATGAATTGATGGTGAGGTAATTTCTGGAAGATAAGTTGTGACAATTAGTATTACAGATCAGGAGTTGGCTTATCCTTATGTTTTGGATAACAGTTGGGAGGTTGCACCACATATTGAAACCCACAATGAAATTCTTAGGCAGTTGAATCCATCAAGGGCTGTAAAATGTTTATCAGATACACATAATCACCACTTTGTAGGATGGTGTCAGGACCATGTTTTTAAGCAGTTGGATGAAAATCCAAATTCAATTTCAAAACAACTTCGATGGCTAGCCACTGGACCAATGTGTATATATTAAAGAAGGTTGGTTATGTAATTAATGGTTAAACATGATATAAATATGAACATGATGAACATAGTACCATGAAAAATAGTGGAGTTACACTAGTGGTTGAAGCGATGCATGTTTCTGGTAGTAAGGACAGAAATCCAATTTATGAAAATATTTCATACTTTGGCATTATCAAACTAATATGGTAGTTGGACTATACAACATTCCAATTTCCATTTTCTCAATGTAAATGGATTGATAACAATAGTGGTGTTAAAATAGATTAATATGTATTTTTGGAAGTTGATTTTAGTAAAAAATGGTACAAAGAAAAATAGTTTATAATGGCATCCAAAGTGGTACATGTTTTTTATGTTCCAGATCCTATAAACTGAAAGTGGTCTATTGTTCTGTTATCGCCCAAAACTACTGATGGTTATGATGAAAATTCAGTTGAGGACGTTCCTTTTAGTGGTACATCGCAATCATTTCAGAGGGGTCCCAATGTAGATGATGTTTTGTGTGTTATAGGAGACCACAATAAATGGATTTGGATAATCGATAGAGGTGTCAAATACCTTGAACCGTTGACAAAAAGAAAGAGAGTTCAATAAATTGGTTATATTTTGTTTGTAATATATATAGATCTTGTTATCTCAATTATTATCTTATCATTACTGAATTTATGTAATCGGAATTAACTGTTCAACAACTTTTGCAGATAATGACGTCTGCACATTATGGTGCTCCTAACCATGAGGCTGAACAAGTCTCTCAAGCTGCTATTGTTGCGGCTGTTGCTGCTCCTGCATCTCATGCTTTTACTGTTGTTGCTCCTACTGTGTCTCATGTTTCTCTTACTTCTCCTCCTTCTACTCCTTCTGCTTCTGCTGCGGCTCTTGTTGCTCCTGCTGCTCCTCCTCCTGCAGCTCTAGCTGCTCCTGCTGTGGCTGCTAATGCTCCTACTGCTATGGCTCCAACTGCTCTTAGTGTTGAGGTCAAACAACCATCAGTACATGCCATTGATACCATTCCAGATGAACATATAGATGATGTTCATATCAATGAAATGGTTGGGAATGAAGGACTGACATCGCAGAAAACACATGTGTGTTGTATTTCGACGGTGTTATCAAAAATTCTTAAGGTGAAAAAAAGGAATCAAATTTGAAGTCAAATAGAATACAAGAGGCCAACATGTGAATCCCAACAAGGCTATGTTTAGCAGGTACATTGGAGTTGTCACTCAGCAATGCATGCCGATTGACATAGATTAATGGCACCATGTTGTGTTCGGGATGAAGGCTGTTATATGGGAAGAAATTAAAGTAACATTACGAATTTATTTCTTTTATTTACTTGCAAAATAAAATAATAAAACAATGTCTTACTCTTCTCAATCTCATGTAGAGTACATTTATAGAAGACGATTCACATAAGGATTATGTACTAAGGCTTGCAGGAAACATTCATCGATGTTTTCACAATATTTTAACAAGATGTCACCTGAAAGATTCTAAAGGTAAAATAAACCCACACCCACCCATTGTCTACGCTCACCTGATTTCCCATAAAGCATGGGATGAATTTATTGGCCACCATGGGGATGATAAGTTTCAGGTAGATTGTGGGTGATAATACATTGTTTGAGGATACCTATATTCATCACTTTGATTGTCAATATTTTATTTATGATACAGAAACTCTATATAGAAAATAAAGAACGTGCATAAAAACCAACATACCCCTATCATAATGCAAGGATGGGGTACGCTTCATTAGAAAAGAAAATGATACGTATTTTAAACTTATAGTAATATAGTAAGGTTCCAATAAACAACATCATAATTATCTTTATATGATTATATGTAGACTGATAAGTCTAAAACCAAATTTACTTCTATCCCATGTCATGTGCTATGGAAGGAGGCAGATGTGAACAAAGAAGGGAAGTTAGTAGATAAGAACACACAGAATGTGTGGGAAATATGTGTATGTATTACACGATGATAAAAATATTTGTTTAAAATTTCTATTACATAAAATTAATTAGTTATTTTCCTATATCTGATAGTCACATGAATCAGCTACTCCTATTGCAGATACAAACCTATTATCGGTGGAATTGAAGCAGCCAGAAAAATACGGTCGTGTCATATGTGTAGGGTTTTGGGTGACACCCCGAGTATATTTTGAAAGGAATAAAAAATGGATGATACATATGAAAAATTGAAACAAATGAGCGAAAAAATAGCAACCCTTGAAGAATGATTGCAATGGAAGGGAGAGTTGCTAGAAATATTTAATGGTGGGAAGCAAAGGGAATGCACAACTCAGGAACAACTAGTGCATGAACATCCCGCCCCACATCCCACCAGCTTTGAGGCAATCCATTATCCTCAAAAAACTGTCTTAGTCGTGGTAATCAATATTCTAATAACTGTTCCCATGAAATATTATTTAGACAAACAATGATAATTTTTCTGTACTGATCATCTACAGGGTGATAATGATTGTGATTTATATATATCATCACCCACTTATCAACTTGTAGTGAGGGCTATAGTGTTCAATATCCCAGATGCCAAACTGCATAATAGACCACTTCCGAATGATCATCTGAAAGTGACGATTACTGTAGCTCAGGAGCCAAATTCAGAGCTACCTATTCCACTTGATGACGATGATATTCATACGATAAAAAAGTCTATTTGAACATTCATTGCATGGAAGTCACAACTTGTAAGAGTACAGGTGGACAAAAAGGTATTTATTTCCTTTTTTTCAAGCTAAAACCTTAACAATTATTGAAAAAATTGTCTGAACCAATGATTGTTGTTATAAACGGAGAAATGGAAGGGGGTGACAAACATTGGCTCAAAAACCATCTAAAGGATCGACCAACCGATCCCAAGGAGCTACTGAAAGCACAATAACCCCACATGTTCTTTGTCCACATTTTCTAGCATTGAATACTCATGTGGATACGAAGCTAAAATATGGTAATAATCATGTAGTGGTTTTTGAAGAGAATATATACAAAGAGGAAAGTCAATATTTCGTTGCTGCTGAAAATGTAAATGATATCCTTGAAAATGGTTGGCTAGGCATCACAAGTGTAAATGTATATATGATGTATGTTTCCATGAATTTATTTTCTAAAAGCTCATCTAATGTGAAAATTATGACTAAATTCATTTTATATTGTTGACAGATGCATTTATGAAAAATAGTTGAAGGAATTTTCCCATGAGCCAACATTTGGACTCATTAGTCCTTATATCACATCAACACACCTAACAAAAATAGAGCCATCAAAAAGTGATACAATAGTGAACGACTTGCTGAAAACATTTGAAAGCAATATTACAGATGATAGTGTTTTCCTAAAACCAACCATGCATGGGTAATACACTAGGATTAAATCATATCAATTATATTTTAACTTCTTTTATTACTTATTCCTTTTTCACTACTACAAATATGGCCTTTATCAGCGCTAGAAAAAGCGCTGATAAAGCCAGCAATGATAAAGGGGGTGTCCACTTTATCTGCGCTCCGAAAAGCGCTGATAATGACCCCTTTTATTAGTGCTAAAACAAAGCGCTGATAAAAGACCCCTATATTAGCGCTTCCTTTATCAGCGCTTTTGTTTTATCACTGATAAAGGACCCCTTTTGTCATATCTTTTTTAAAATCCCGGATAAAAGGTAAAAAAATTAAAACAAGTTATAAAAATTTAAAAAAAATTTAAAAAAAATTTAAAAATATTGCCAATCGGGGGGACTTTTATAGTGCTTGAGCCCGCCTTTTACAGCAATTTTATACCCCTGTACAACACCCCGCGCACCCTTTAATAGCGCTTGTTGTTATATTCCTCTTTGTTCCCACACCCCTGCCTCCACCAGGATTTGAACTCGAGACCTTCCCCATGCGCGCCTAAGCCTTTACCACTACACAATTTTGATTTGTCTTCCAATTCATTATATATATATATAGTTATATTTATTCATATAGGAATATATATTTATATTAATATATATATATATAATTATATTATAAAATATATATATAGTTATATTTTAATATATATATATATAGTTATCTTAAAGTACATATAGTTATATTAAAATATATATATAGTTATAGTTATATTAATATATTTCTATATATATATATATATAGTTATATTTATTTGTATAGTAATATATATTTATATATATATATATATAGTTATATTAACATATATATAGTTATATTAACATATATATAGTTATATTAACATATATATAGTTATATTAACATATATATAGTTATATTAATATATATATAGTTATATTAATATATATATATATAGTTATATAGTTATATTAATATATATATATAGTGATATTAATATATATATTTTTAGTGATATTAATATATATATTTATAGTATTACTAATATATATATATATATATATATTAATATTTATATATATATAGTTATTAGATTAATATATATATATATTTAGATTAATATATATATATATATAGTTAGATTAATATATATATATATAGTTAGATTAATATATAGGTATATAAATATTCACATATTTGTATTTTAAATAAAAATGATGTTAGTTATTATTTAGATAAAGAAAATATATTTTATATTTAAATATATTTTATTATTTATATTTATAATTTAATTTTTAGGTGTGAATGTATAAAAAATATGGATATATTGTTATATATTTGATTATAAATAGTAGTGCATTATAAAAAATGATGAAATTTAAAAGACATAATATCAATATGAATATAATACCTTGGAATAAATTCAGACCCCATCAAAAAAATCCAATAATACCCCCTTAAACGAGGATGAAAATCCACAAAATGTTAAAAAATTGGGGTACCCGGACAAAAAACATAGTTTTGGAGGCCTTTTGGGCCTTTTCTGGCCTTGAAAATCCTTTTTCCAGGTCCCACCTGGGCATAATGACATAGATCTCATCGCAGGATTCGATTTGATATGTGGTAGTGCTCGAACGGACACTCGGATCAAAATTTATGGCTGTTTGAAGTTTGGGTTGTGTTTTCAACATATTTTGGATCTTTATTTTAATTTTTTTAGTCTTCAAATTGTTATTAAATGAATATTACTCCATAATAATTATCAAATTATTAATTAAAAATATTTTTTATTTAATTTTTTATGAAGCCATTTTTACTAAATATCTTATATATTAAGTATATTAAGTGTAAATGTACATTTATACTTATCTAAAATATATTTAAAAATTATATATTATATTTATATATCAATATAACTATATTTCTATATTTATATATTAATATATTTTTTTAATTTTTTTAAGTCGACCCTTTATCAGCGCTTTTAAAAATGCTCTGATAACCCCCTATTAGCGCTACTAAACAAGCGCTGATAAAGAGGGTCCTTTTATCAGTGCTAAAAAAAGCACTAATAAAGTGGGGTCCCTTTATCAGCGCTAAAAAAAGTGCATATAAAGGGGTGCTTTTATGAGCGTTTTTTTGAGCACTGATAAAGGCACCCCCGTTTATCAGTGCTTTTTCCTTAGTGCTTATAAAGGGAGGGGGACGGCGAAAAAATGTTTTTGTGGTTGTGTTTGTGTTTTTAGGCAACATTGGTTTCTAATTGTGGTGAACTTGGATACTCCAAAGATTTATTTTCTGGATTCAATGGAAGGATATCCATCAAACCGACCACACATGTTTGAGTTTGTGAATATGTAAGACACGCCATATTACGTTTTAGGTCTAAAAATAATGTAATATAATTTTTAATGTATTTTACTGAGGATTCTGTTAGGATAGGGCGGTGTATCATTATCGACAATGAAATTGAATGAGGACATGGGCTAAGCATAAGGAGGCGAGAAAGTACTACATCTTGACAAATATCAGGGTATATATAATAAAATTTCACAATCTAAACACATCTCAACACAAGTTATTTATTCTCCTAATGATCTATTTTTTTGTAGAGTAAAAAACAAACAAATGATATTGGTTGTGGTTATTATGTTTGTAAATTTATGAAATAGATCATTTTTCATCAACAAAATAGCATCCCTAAAGAGGTATTTTCAAAAACAACTACTAGTTCGTTTAAGTTATTTATTATTTCTTTATTTTTATATTTTTCAGTACTATTATGACTGCCGAAAAGCCTCATACTCACAAGGTGATATAGATGTGTTTAGAAACGAGTGGGCGGCATACCTAATGGTAGATTGTACACAAATACAATGATGATCTGACTTGGGGACATGTACAATTGGTGGTAATTATTGAAAGTGGTTAAGGGGATAAAAATATGAAACATTTTTGTATGTAAATGTTCATTGGAAAATTGTAATTTTTATTAAATAAAATATGTCTTCTCCAATGAGTCATTTTCCAATTTTAACAGATGATATGCAACAGCAACATGAAAAAATGTTGAACCACTCAAAGGGTCTCTTTTGTTTTAAATGGAAACGATTTTAAGTGAAAACAACAATTGACGTACAGAAATCCGACCAAACGACTTTAGATTGGATTGATATTTTAGTAAAATGATCCACGAGACCTTGGTTATGTGTACGAGTCATCTCTTCCTCAATCCGAGGAACGGTGTGCCCGGTACCACTCAATGGGTCTCTATTTTGTTTAAAATGGACACGATTTTAAGTGAAAAAAAACCGACATACGGAAATCAGACCAAACGCATTCGGATTGTTTTGATAATATAATAGAATGATCCACGGTTTATTTTGTGACATGTATGAGTCATCCTTGCCTCAATCCGAGGCACGGTGTGGCCGGTACCACTCAAATGGTCTCTCTTTTGTTTAAAATGGACATAATTTTAATTCAAAAAAATTCTGACCAATGAAAATCCAACCAAACACATTCGGATATCCTTGATAATTTTCAAGAATTATCCAAGGGTAAATGGTGATGTGAATGAGTCAACCCTACCAAAATCCGAGACACAGTGTGGACGGTACCACTCAAAGTGTCTCTCATTTGTTTAAAATGGACACGATTTTAAGTCAAAACAACAACTGACCTTCAGAAATCTGACCAAACGAATTACGATTCTGTTGATATTTTATGAGAATGATCCAAGTGTCCTTGGTGATGTGTAAGAGTCATCCCCTCCTCAAACCTAGGCACGTTATGGCCGGTTCCACTCAAAGGGTCTCTCTTTAGTTTAAAATGGGCACGATTGTAAGTGAAAACAAAAACTAACATAATGAAATCTGACCAAACGCATTCAAGTTGTGTTGATACTTTAGGAGAACCATTCATGGGTCCTTGGTGACGTGTATGAGTCAACCATGCCTCAATATGAGGCATGGTGTGGCCGGTACCACTCAAATGGTATCTATTTTGTTTAAAATGTACACAATTTTAATTGAAAACAACAACTGACCTAAGAAAATATTGACCAAACGCATTCTAATTTCCTTGATTTTTTATGATAATGATCCAAGGGTACTTGGTGATGATGTAAGAGTCATCCCTACCTCAATCCAAGGTACAGTGTGGCCAGTACCACTCAAAGGGTCTCTCTTGTTTAAAATGAACACGATTTTACGTGAAAACCACAACTAAAGTACGAAAATCAGACCAAACGCATTCGGATTGTGTTAATATTTTAGGAGAATGATCCAATTGAATTTTTTGACGTGAAAAAGTCATCCCCGCCACAATATGAGGCATGATGTGGCCGGTACCACTCAAAGGGTCTCTCTATTATTTAAAATGGACCTGATTTTAAGTGAAAACAAAAACTGAGCTACAAAAATATAAACAAACGCATTAGGATTTCCTTGATTCATTAGGATAACGATCCAAGGGTCCTTGGTGTCATGTACAAGTAATCCCCACCTCAATATGAGGCACGGTGTGGCTGGTACCACTCAAAGGGGCTCGCCATTGTTTAAAAAGAACACGATTTTAAGTGAAAACAACAATTGACGTACAGAAATCTGACCAAACACATTAGGATTGTGTTGATCCTTTAGGAGAACAATACAAGGTTTTATTTTGATGTTTATGAGCCATCCCCGCCTCAATCCGATCCACGTTGTGGCCGATACCACTCAAAGGGTCTCTCTTATGTTTAAAATGGACCCAATTTTAATTGAAAACAACAACTGACCTATGAAAATCCGACCAAACATATTCCGATTGTGTTGATCATTTAGGAGAATGATCTAATGGTCCTTGTTGACATGTATGAGTCATCCCCTCCTCAATCCAAGGCATGGTGTTCCTAGTACCACTCAAAGGGTCTCTGTTTTTTTTTTAAAATGGACACGATTTTAAGTGAAAACAACAACTGACCTAAGGATATCTGACCAAACACATTTGAATTATGTTTATCCATTAGGATAATGATTCACTGGTCCGTTGTCACATGTAAGAGTCAACTTATTCTAAATCCGAGGCATGGTGTTCCCGCTATCACTCCAAGGGTCTCTCTTTTATTTAAAATGGACACAATTTTAATTGAAAACAACAACTCACCAACCAAAATCCGACCAAACCCATTTGGATTGCCTTAATATTTTATAATAAAGAACCAAGGGTCCTTGGTGACATGTAACAGTCATCCTTACCTCAATCCAAGGAACTGTGTGGCCGATACCACTCAAAGTGTCTCTATTTTTTTAAAATGGACAAAATTTTAAGTGAAAACAACAACTAACCTAAGTAAATCCAACAAAACGCATTAAAATTGTGCTGGTCCTTTAGGAGTATTATCCATGGTTCATTTGTAACGTTTGAGAGTCAACCCTGCCTCAACCTGAGGCACGGTGTGACCACTATCACTAAAAGGGTCTATATTTTGTTTAAATTGTACACAATTTAAATTGAAAACAACAACTGACCTACGAAAATCCGACCAAATACATTCATATTTCCTTGATCTTTTTTAAGAACAATCCAAGGGCCCTTGGTGATGTTTATGAGTCAACTCTGCCTCAATCCAAGGCACAATGTGGTTGGATCCACTCAAAGGGTCTCTCTTATGTTTAAAATGGACACGATATATGTGAAAACAACAACTAACCTACAGAAATATAACCAAACACATTAGTAATGTGTTGAAACTTTATGAGAATGATCCGCGGGTCCATTGTGATATATAAGAGTCATACCCACCTCAATATAAGGCACAGTGTGGCCGGTACCACTCAAATGGTCTCTCTTTTGTTTAAAATGGACACAATTTTAATTGAAAACAACAACTGACCTATGAAAATCTTACCAAACGCAATCGGATTGCCTTGATATTTTCTAAGAATGTTCCATGGGTCCTTAGTGCTGTTTTAGTGTCACCCTCACCTCAATGTGGGGCACAGTGTGGCCGGTAGCACTCAAAGGGTCTCTCTTTTGTTTAAAATGGATACGATTTTAATTGAAAACAACAAATGACCTACAGAAATCTGACCAAACACATTCTTATTTCCTTGATGTTTTAAAAGAACGATAAAAGGGTCCTTTGTGACATGTATGTAACACCCCAAGCTTCCACAATATGCTTCTCATTCAATAATGCAATAGCTTGCATTGTACGCAACTTCGAGTTCTAAAACACCGCGACTAATCATAGTAGCCATTATGAATAGTAATAACCAATTTTTAAAATTATAGAAATTTTATATTTCAAAATGGACTTCATTTTTGGATTCGGAATATCGAAATTAGTCTATGTTGAATTTTTGGTATTTTTCTGAGAACTTCTAATTTTTTATGAATAGTGAAAAATACTTAAAACAACTTTTTTAATCAAAATAATTCATAGTCATAAGTTATACTATTGAGTGGTTTTAAAGTATAATTAGAATATATTTTTACCATTTTATCCAATGGTGTTCATTAGAATTAATTTCACTTTGAAATTGGACATAAACAATTGCCAATCTTTTGATATAAATTGTTTCTTAAAAACATGCTATTTGTTGTGACAGCGGGAATTAATTATAAAATAAATTAATGCAACTTATATTTTTGGAATTTTTGTAAAATAGAAATCATTTTTGAAATCGGAATATCAATTATAGCTTAGGGTGAAATTTTGGCATTTTTCTGAAAAACTTCAATTTTTGATGAATAGTGAAACCAGTAAGTGGTAGTTAAATAACTGATTTTTTGTTTAAATGAAATATTACCACTTCTGTGATTTGATTTTCAAAAATCCGACATACATGGTTGTCATTAAGAATTAAAATGTGGTTCAATGAGATTAAAATAATTTTTGGTGAATAGTAATTTTTAAGTTCTTAATCGCGATTCGAGGTAATTAGTGTAGTTTATGGTAAAAATAATGTTTTAATAATATGAGATGAGCTTGACACATGTACTACCCTCATTGGATTTTCCATGGACGACCAATACAATCCATGGGTCAACTTGGGGACCCCATGGAGCCACTTTAGTTAGAAAATGACATAAATACCTTTTATTTAATGTTAAAGTAAAAAATGACACAAACATGAAATGTTTTACTAAAACAATTTTTACATGGGGTTATACAAGTCATATTTTTGACTATAAATAGTCATTGGAAAGCTAAAACGATTTCCTACATCATAGTATTTTTTTTATAATTTTTAGACATTAAATAAATTAAATTATTTATGACATCATTATGATGCAGCGATGACCTCATTATTTAACGATTTTAATAAAATGAAATGATAATGTATAATCCAAGGCTTAAACTTGTCCAAAGAATATTGGATGGGTATATTTCTAACCCGTATCAACTTAGCCACGAATTATATAAGTGTGAGACCTTTATAATCTGAAAATCATTCTATAATAATGTAAAATTTCCTTACTTTCCAAGAGTGCCCCTCCTCTCCTCTTATAAAAGGCCCCCACCTATACCACCTCATTCACACTTTAAATCCATTTGGCTCGGCCAAACTCTACCCAAATACTCTCACAACTTCCCCCTCCTACTCCTAGAAGTCTCACTTTGGGAAGAACTCTTCCCAAGGAATCCTTTGGCTCAAATCAAAAAGAGTTACCCGATTTTAAGGTAATGTCTTCTCTAATGTTGTTTTGTTTTATTTTGCTTCTCCAACCCCATACACTCTTTTTATTCATTTATTTTATAAAAACAACAGTATCCTCAATATACTAGGATTTTTTTATAAGAAGGATTCGAACTACACTTACACACACCTACATCTAATGGTTAAAGAACATACAGTTTCTGTGGATGACGAATTTCTGCCTCACGAAACGATGATTGTTCAACACTCATATAACACCTTCAAAGGTGGACATTAAGATGTAACTATATTTATATATGATATATAATATGTTTATGTTTTACTTATGCTTCTGTATTTCTCATTTATGTCATAATTTATGATTTCCATTAGGGGTAAACGCGATGATTTCATTTTAGGAAGTGCGGACTACCTCCCCCTCAAAGTGATTTGAATCGTTAATGCCATAAGTGGGATGTATAAAGGATGTATTAAATGGTATTATACACTATATTATACTGGAATTATATTATACATTTATATCATTATGATTTCATTCCATTAAATATGAAATAGAAATGAAAGTAGCGTTCATGCGTACGTACGGCTTACCGTCTCCATGAACGGTGCATTTCATTTCTTACCTCTAAATGTTACGTAATATTATAAATGAATGTATATACTGGATATATATGATATATATGACATCTAAATCATGAATATAATTCCGGAGATAATGGATATTCTACCACATAAACAACTTGTAAGAATAAGATGTTTATTGTTGACTCAAGTACCAAATATCGACAAAACGACCGTTATTAACTTAAATAATTACATAATGTTAATAACATTGTAATAAGTGATATAAAAAGGATAGTTAAATTGAAAATGGTTCTTAATAAGGTAGATATTAAATCTAGTTTATTATTCAGGAGGTTAAAGAACGGTTGAGTCAAGTCGGACACAAGGTAAGGGATCTTCTTAACCCAAATTCCATTCTTTGGGTTAATCTCCTACTTTCAAATTATGTCATGATATTATTATGTCTTATTTTGTATTTTTACTTTCTTTATGTGTACCTATAGTGAATACAAATAATATGTCTATTTTATTTTAAAAATGATCTTTGTAAGGACTTCGTATCAATCTCCTTTCATTGAGGCGTATTTGGTTTTATACAGAAATTTCTTTTATACAGTGTATAAACTCCTTTGACTTTTACGTTTATTCAAAATGAATCTTTTTTATACGAAGCATTTACTAAACGACAAAAGGGAATGTTTTTGTCGTACGTATTTGGCGACAACGACTTCTCCGCCGCCGTGACCACTATTTGATTTTCGGCTTCCTCTACAAGCCATACCTTTTTTTAATGAAAAATAAATACCATGTTATACTTTTCTTTTATTTTGGTATTGAAAATGGTTTTGAAAGCGTTTTTATTATATCAATGTGTTGTATTGATATCTTGTGATTTAAATTTGGAAATGTTATGTTTCCTTTATGCATGTTTTATTTGATACGATTATGTTATGGTTTATGATATGTTTAAATCTATTCATATGAGGAATGCATTGGACTTAATAAGTGACGGGTGGAGCCCGCTATAGCTCCTCGATGCATCGGTAGGTCTCATGAGACAACTAGACGTGGAATTGGCCGAGGCCCTTTCCCAATTTGATTTGTGATTTTGGCCAAGGCCTTAATCATTTTAGATGTCTTGGCCGAGGCCTTGACAAAATGTTTCAGAATATCTGCCATTATGCATTCCATCATTATGAAAGTGGATAATGTTATTGCATGTGATTATTAGACCAGTAGAATATCCATGTGAATAAGTAAATGGAATTATCTCATTTTACTTTTGCCATATTATGTTGAAGTTCATGTTTAAAAGGCTTTTGTTTTTGTTATAAATTGCCTTAAATGTTAATGTTTATTTATGAAAGCTTCCGAAATATTGTTATCCTTACTGAGCATCTGAGCTCACCCCTTTCAATGTTTTAATATTTTCCAGGATGTGAAGAAGTATTTTATGAATGATATACAGGGATAGTCAGAAGAGGATATGAGTGTGGACTATGTAGACTTTGTTATTGTAGTTTTTCACCTTATGATGTAATGTAACATTTATGAATGTATCTAGTGTTTCCAAGGCTACTAAACTAATCGGTCTTTCGAGACTTGATCTTCTGTGATCATGCCAATGTTACGAAGTAATACACCGACTCTGGGTAGCTGGGATCGGGGCGTTACAGTTGGTATCAGAGGCAGTTTAGTACTAACCTTGGAAGCTAGATTTAGATAAACTCTGATTACAGCACATAGCCCGAAGATAAACATTGAGGATTAGTATAGAAAAACTTCCTAGAATTATATAAATTTTGCGAGTTTTCCGAGCAATACATCCATGTATGGATACGAGCAGGTAGAGGTGGATCTGGAACAGATGTACCTAGGGGTAAAACCCGAAATCACCGCTTTGAGCTAGACTCGAACGAGAACTGGTGCACGACAACGGGCCTTGCTGTACTCTTGGTTAAGACACTTCTGGGGGATATGCTTAGGATAATTCTCATTTTCTTTAAAAACCACTATGAAGGGTTATGAGTATATACTTCCTAAAAGATAACATTTTTATGGATTATATCCATAAATAGTTCAATTTATCTTTAGTATCTTACAAGTATGGAATTATGTATTTTTATTCATAAACTAATATAGTTTATGGCATTGTTTAGAAATGGCGCCTAGTGGAAGGAATGGAAACCGTATCAATGCACGCACTCCGTGCATGGATTTCCCTCCTGCTCAAGATAATTATTGTGGAGCTGGAGATACAACTGGTGATGATCAACTTATTACCATACTGGGACAACTCACTCAGGTTATGAATAATAACCTTACTCGTATGGATCACCCTGATCCACAACGTGGAGGATCAATGTTAGACCGCTTCATGAGGCAACAACCACTAACATTTAATGGGGGTACAACTCCATTAGTAGCTGAGAAATGGATAAACACCTTAGAGAAAATATTCCACGCCTTGGGGAGTAGCAAAAGGGAGAAGGTTATCATGGAAGTTTACTACCTCACTGGAGATGCTGATCAATGGTGGTCATTGATTCAAAACACAAAGGAAGATGATGACGTATCGAATATGGAATGGAGGGAGTTCAAAGAGCTTTTCCTAGAAAAATACTGTCCTTGTGACCATCGAGCAGATATGGAAAGACAATTTTTGAGTCTGAGACAAAAGGAGGATGAGAATGTCGCAAAGTATGAGGCCAACTTTACAAGGTTAGCGAGGTATGCTGCAGATTATATACGTAACCCAAGAGGTAAGATTGATCGTTTCTTTGATGGGTTAAAACCATTTCTCCGTCGAGCTTTATTATCACAATCATTCTCAACATACGAAGATATTGTCCCATGTGGTATCAAGACAGAAAAGGAATTCTCTAAGTCTTATGACAATAAAGTAAAGCAAGAGAAGAAGATAACGGTGGAACAAGAGACAGATAAAGGGAAAAAGGGAAAGAAGGATTTTCCATTATGTGATAATTGTGGGAAGAGTCACCCTAGTATTTGCCTAAAAGGAATGAGAGTTTGTTATAAATGTGGGGAAAAAGGTCACCAGGCGCGTGATTTCAAGGGAAAGAAACAGGCTATCAATGTTGAATGCTATAATTGTAGGGAAATGGGGCATTATGCAAATGAATGTCCTAAGCGTCATGGAAACTTACCTCAGAAAAGGACAAGGGATCAAGGACAATCTTATGTTGTTACTACAGTTTAAGCAGAATAACTAATGTATTGGTGCGTTTGGACTCATGGATTATATTCTGGTTATTAGAATAATGTAATATATATATAAGGATTGTACTGCAGTACTTTTTGATTTCAGTAAGGTTTTAATATGATGAAGGTAATTATATTTTTAGTATGTGACAATAAAAGAAACTTTACTTTGTTTGGGGAATCTGATAAATTGATTTTGGAATTAAGAGACCTTTTAGAGAAAGTCTGGACAGAGGTATTTTGGATAACTATAAAGGTTGGAGTGGATTAAGTTTATCTTTGGATAGTATTGTTTAAGGTTAAAAAATTTATGAAGATTATTTTTGAATATTATAATACTATAGTTTTAGGAAAAGGACAACCTGCAGGGTGGGGAATAACCCGTCACGTCGGACAAAGCTGCAGGAATCGAACCCACAACCATAGTACGATAGGCCTTAATTTCCTACCACTAGCCTACAGGAAGTCCCTGGTTATTACAAAATAATTTTACTAATCTAAATGGTATGTGTTAACATTTGGAACCTTATACAATTAGGATAAGTATAATATTTTTGAGTTCTATTATCTTTTTGAGTGAAAGATGAGTTGAAGGTTGAAACTCTAATTGTCAAGCATAAATATATATATACCTATCTCGTATTCAATGAATAAAATAATTCTTAAACTTTAGTAAAGGGATATTAAAACCAAAAAAATTTGTTATCCTAATACCTTATGTCTTGTTGAACTGATGATATTTTAAATCAACATAGATTGAAGGCTTTGAGGCCCTCAATTTGACAGTTGATTATGATTGATGACCTCAATACCTCCCTACAAATATTTATGTTTTTCCTCCAATTATATGTCTCTAAATGCCACCAATGTTCTCCTAATCGAGATCATAATTGGGTGGTGACTTTTTCATTTCCCTTTCCCTCTTATTAAGGCTAAATTTTATTAATATTACTTCCGATGTGGGTTTTCTACAAAGGTATTTTCTATTTTCAACCTTTTATTTTCCAAGAAAAATTTCAAATTGCGAGGACGCAATTTATTGAAGGAGGGGAGAATGTAACACCCCGAGCTTCCACAATACACTTCTCATTAAATAATGCAATAGCTTGCATTGTACGCAACTTCAAGTTCTAAAACACCGCGACTAATCATAGTAGCCGCTATGAATAGTAATAACCACTTTTTAAAATTATATAAATTTTATATTTCAAAATGGACTTCATTTTTGGATTCGGAGTATCGAAATTAGCCTATGTTGAATTTTTGGTATTTTTCTGAGAACATCTAATTTTTTATGAATAGTGAAAAATACTTAAAACAAATTTTTTAATCAAAAAACTTTATAGTGATAAGTTATACTATTGAGTGGTTTTAAAGTATAATTAGAATATATTTTTACCATTTTATCCAATGGTGTTCATTAGAATTAATTTTACTTTGAAATTGGACATAAACAATTGCCAATCTTTTGATATAAATTGTTTCTTAAAAACACGCTATTTGTTGTGACAGCGGGGATTAATTATAAAATAAATTAATGCAACTTATATTTTTGGAATTTTTGTAAAATAGACATCATTTTTGAAATCGAAATATCAATTATAGCTTAGGGTGAAATTTTGGCATTGTTCTGAAAAACATCAATTTTTGATGAATAGTGAAACCAGTAAGTGGTAGTTAAATAACTGATTTTTTGTTTAAATGAAATATTACCACTTCTGTGATTTGATTTTCAAAAATTAAACATACATGGTTGTAATTAAGAAGTAATATGTGGTTCAATGAGATTAAAATAATTTTTGGTGAATAGTAACTTTTAAGTTCTTAATCGCGATTAGAGGTAATTAGTGTAGTTTAAGGTAAAAATAATGTTTTAATAATATGAGATGAGCTTCACACATGTCCTACCCTCTTTGGATGTGCCATGGACGACCAATACAATCCATGGGTCAACTTGGGGACCCCATGGTGCCACTTTAGTTAGAAAATGACATAAATACCTTTTATTTAATGTTAAAGTAAAAAATGACACAAACATGACATGTTTTACTAAAAAAATTTTTACACGGGGTTATACAAGTAATATTTTTGACTATAAATAGTCATTGGAAATCTAAAAAGATTTCCTACATCATAGTATTTTTTTTAAAATTTTTAGACGTTAAATAAATTAAATTATTTATGACATCATTATGATGCAGCGATGACCTCATTATTTAACGATTTTAATAAAATGAAAAGATAATGTATAATCCAAGGCATAAAATTGTCCAAAGACTATTTTATGGGTATATTTCGAACCCTTATAACCTTATCCACGAATTATATAAGGGTGGGACCTTTAGAATCTGAAAAGCATTCTATAATAATGTAAAATTTCCTTACTTTCCAAGAGTGCCCCTCCTCTCCTCTTATAAAGGGCCCCCACCTCTACCACCTCATTCACACTTTAAAGCCATTTGGCTCGGAAACCCTATGCCCAAATACTCTCCCAACTTCCCCCTCTTACTCCTAGAAGCCTCACTTTGGGCATTACTCTTCCCAAGGAAGCCTTTGGCTCAAATCAAAAAGAATTACCCGATTTTAGGGTAATGTCTTCTCTAATGTTGTTTTGTTTTATTTTGCTTCTCCAACCCCATAAACTCTTTTTATTAATTTCTTTTGTAACAAAAATAGTATCCTCAATATACTAGGATGTTTTTATAAGAAGGATTCGAACTACACTTACACACACCTACATCTAATGGTTAATGAACATACGGTTTCTGTGGATGGCGAATTTCTGCCTCACGAAACGATGATTGTTCAACACTCATATAACACCTTCAAAGATGGCCATTAAGATGTCACTATATTTATATGTGATATATAATATGTTTATGTTTTACTTATGCTTCTGTATTTCTCATTTATGGCATACTTTATGATTTACATTATGGGTAAACGCGATAATTTTATTTAGGGAAGTGAGGACTACTGCCCCCTCAAAGTGATTTGAATCGTTAATGCCATATGTGGGATGTATAAATGATGGATTAAATGGTATTATACACTATATAATACTGTAATTATATTATAAATTTATATAATTATGATTTCATTCCATTAAATATGAAATAGAAATGAAAGTAGCATTCATGCGTACGTACGGCTTACCGTCTCCATGAACGGTGCATTTCATTTCTTACCTCTAAATGTTACGTAATATTATAAATGAATGTATATACTGGATATATATGATATATATGACATATAAATCATGAATATAATTCTGGAGATAATGGATATTCTACCACATAAACAACTTGTAATTATAAGAAGTTTATTGTTGACTCAAGTACCAAATATCGACAAAACGACCGTTATTAACTTAAATAATTACATAATGTTCATAACATTGTAATAAGTGATATAAAAAGGATAATGAAAATGAAAATGGTTCTTAATAAGGTATATATTAACTCTATTTTATTATTCAGGAGGTTAAAGAACTGTTGAGTCAAGTCAGACACAAGGTAAGGGAACTTCATAACCCAACTTCCATTCTTTGGATTAATCTCCTACTTTCAAATTATGTCATGATATTATTATGTATTATTTTGTATTTTTACTTTCTATATGTGTACCTATAGTGAATACACATAATATGTCTATTTTATTTTAGAAATTATCTTTGTAATGACTTCGTCTCAATCTCCTTTCATTGAGGCATATTTGGTTTTATACAGAAATTTCTTTTATACGGTGTATAAACCCCTTTGACTTTTACGTTTATTCAAAAGGAATATTTTTTATACGAAGGACTTAATAAACGAAAAAAGGGAATGTTTTTGTCGTACGTATGTGGCGACAATGACTTCTCCACCGCCGTGACCACTATTTGATTTTCGGCTTCCTCTACAAGCCATACCTTTTTTTAATGAAAAATAAATACCATGTTATACTTTTCTTTTATTTTGGTATTGAAAATGGTTTTGAAAGCGTTTTTATTATATCAATGTGTTGTATTGATATGTTGTGATTGAAATGTGGAAATGTTATGTTTCCTTTATGCATGTTTTATGTGATACGATTATGTTATGGTTTATGATATGTTTAAACCTATTCATATGAGGAATGCAATGGACTTAATAAGTAACGGGTGGAGCCCGCTATAGCTCCTCGATGCATCGGTAGGTCTCATGAGACAACTAGACATGGAATTGGCCGATGCCCTTTCCCAATTTGATTTGTGATTTTGGCCATGGCCTTAATCATTTTAGACGTTTTGGCCGAGGCCTTGACAAAATGTTTCAGAATGTCTGGCATTATGCATTCCATCATTATGAAAGTGGTTAATGTTATTGCATGTTATTATTCGACCAGTAGAATATCCATGTGAATAAGTAAATGGAATTATCTAATTTTACTTTTTCCATATTATGTTGAAGTTCATGTTTAAAAGGCTTTTGTTTTTGTTATACATTGCCATAAATGTTAATGTTTATTTATGAAAGCTTCTGCAATATTGTTATCCTTACTGAGCATCTGAGCTCACCCCTTTCAATGTTTTAATATTTTCCAGGATGTGAAAAAGTATTTTATGAATGATCTGCAGGGATAGTCAGAAGAGGATATGAGTGTGGACTATGGAGACTTTATTATTGTATTTTTTCACCTTATGATGTAATGTGACATTTATGAATGTATCTAGTGTTTCCAAGGCTACTAAACTAATCGGTATTTTGAGACGTGATCTATTGTGATCATACCAATGTTACGAAGTAATGCACCGACTCTGGGTAGCTGGGATCGGGGCGTTACATGTAAGAGTCAATACCTCCTCAATATGAGGCACATTGTGACCGCTATCACTCAAAGGGTCTTTCTTTTGTTTAAAATGGACACAATTTTAATTGAAAATAACAACTGACTTACTAATATCGGACCAAAAGAATTTTTATTGCATTAATATTTTATAAGAATTATCCCAAGGCTCCTTGGTGATGTTTAAGTGTCATCCCCTCCTCAATACGAGGCACGGTGTGGCCGGTACCTCTCAAATGGTCTCTCTTTTGTTCAAAATGGACATGATTTTAAGAGAAAACAAAAACTGAACTAAAGAAATCCAACCAAATGCATTGGGATTGTGTTGAAACATTAGGAGAATGATCCACGATTCCTTAGTGACATTTATGAGTAAACCATGTCCCAATCTGAGGTACGGTGTGGCCGCTATCACTCAAAGGGTCTCTCTTTTGTTTAAAATGGACACAATTTTAATTGAAAACTACAACTGAGCTACAAAAATCCTACCAAATGCATTCATATTGCCTTGATCATTATTGAGAATGATCCAATGGTCCTTGGTGACGTGTATGAGTCATCCTCGCCTCAATCCAAGGCACAGTGTGGCTGGTAACTCTCAATGGGTCTCTCTTTTGTTTAAAATGGACACGATTTTAAGTGAAAACAACAACTGACTTACAGAAATCTAACCAAACGCATTCGGATTTCCTTGAAAATTTATAAGAACAATACATGGGTCCTTTTTATGTGTATGAGTCAACTCCATCTAAATTAGAGGCATGGAGTGTCTGGTACCACTCAAAGGGTCTCACTTTTGTTTAAAATGGACATGATTTTAAGTTAAAACAACAAATGACGTTTGAAAATCTGACCATACGCATTAGGATTTCCTTTATCCTTTAGGATAACAATACAAGGGTCCTTGGTGACGTGTAAAAGTCATATTTTTCCCAATAAAAGGCATGGTGTGGCCGATATCACTTGAAGGGTCTCTCTTTTGTTTAAAAGAACTCCATTTTAAGTGAAAACAGCAACTGACGTACGAAAATCCAACCAAAAATATTCAGATTATTTTGATAGATTAGGATAATGATCCACATGTTCTTTTTGATGTGTAGGAGTCATCCTCGCATTAATCTAAGGCATAGTGTGGCCGGTACAACTAAAAGGGTCTCTCTTTTGTTTAAAATGGACCCGATTTTAAGTGACAACCATTTATAACCCACGAAAATCCAACCAAACACATTCTTATTGTGCTGATACTTTAAGAGAACAATCCACGGGTTCTTGGTGATGTGTACGAGTCATCCCTACCTCAATCCAAGGTACAGTGTGGCCGATACCACTCAAAGGGTCTCTCTTTTGTTTAAAATGGACATAATTTTAATTGAAAACAACAACTGACCTATGAAAATCCAACCAAACGCATTTGGATTGCCTTGATCTTTTATGAGAACGATCCAAGAGTCCTTGGTGATGTTTATGAGTCATCCTAGACTCAATAAGAGGCACGGTGTGGCCGTTACCACTCAATGGGTCTCTCTTGTTTAAAATGGACACAATTTAAAGTGAAAACAAAAAATGGCATACAAAAATCTGACAAATGCATTAGGATTGTGTTGATTCATTAGGATAACAATCCATGGGACCTTTTTTATGTGTATGAGTCATCCCCTCCTCAATCTGAGGCATGGTGTGGCCGGTACCACTCAATGGGTCTCTCTTTTGTTTAAAATGGACATGATTTTAAGTGAAAACAACAACTGACCTACGGAAATCTGACCAAACGCAATCAGAATTCTATAATCAATTACGCGAACGATCCAAGGGTCCTTGGTGATGTGTAAGAGTCATCCTCTCCTCAATCCGAGGCATGGTGTGACTGCTAAAACTCAAAGGGAATCTCTTTTGTTTAAAATGGACACAATTTTAATTGAAAACAACAACTAACCTACGAAAATATGACTAAATGCATTAGGATTACCTTGACCATTCATGAGAACGATCCAAGGGTCCTTGGTGACATGTACGAGTTAACCTCGCCTCAATCCAAGGCATGGTGTGTCCAGTACCACTCAAAGGGTACCTTTTTTGTTAAAAATGGACACGATTTTAATTGGAAACAATAACTGGCCTACGGAAATCTGGCCAAACGCATTCAGATTGTGTTGATGCATTAGGATAATGATCCACGGGTCCTTTTGTGACATGTATGAGTAATCCCTGCCTCAATATGAGGCACGGTGTGGCCGATAGCACTCAAAGGGTCTCTCTTTTGTTTAAAATGGACATAATTTTAATTGAAAACAACAACTAACCTATGAAAATCCGACCAACGCATTCAGATTTCCTTGAGCTTTTATAATAATGATCCAAGGGTCTTTGGTGATGGGTACGAGTTATCCTCGCCTCAATACGAGTCATGGTGTGGCCAGTAGCACTCAAAGGGTCTCTCTTTTGTTTAAAATGAACACAATTTTAATTGAAAACAACAACTGACCTATGAAAATCTGACCAAACGCATTCATATTTCCATGATTGTTTATAAGAATGATCCAAGGGTCCTTCTATATGTGTACGAGTCAACCCCACCAACCCCCTTGACCACCCCCACCCCCTGGACACCAATCCACCCCTGGACACCCCCCACCCCTCTAGACACCCCCACCCCCTGTAAAGCCCCCCCTGACACCTTGGACACCAGCCCACCCCCTTGGAAAGCCCCCCCAGACACCAATCCACCCCTAGAATGCCCATACCCCCCCTAGACACCAATCCACCCCCTGGACACCTCTACCCCTCTAGACACACCCCACCCCCTATAAAGCCCCCCCTGACACCTTGGACACCAGCCCACCCCCTAGAAATCCCCCCTGGAGACCAATCCACCCCTGGACCACCCCCACCACCCCTGGACACCAATCCACCCATAGACACCCCCACCCCTCTAGAAATCCCCACCCCCTGTAAATCCCCCCCGGACACCTTGGACAGCAGCCCACTCCCCTGAAAAGCCCCCCCGGACAGCCCCTACCCCCCTAGATAGCCACCCCAAACCCTTGAACAGCCCCCCAACCCCCTATATTCTATATTGAATTGTTTATGTACTATATTAACTTACGAATTATGTGTTAATGGTGTATGGGAATACTTGTTGTATGGCTATACTTGTTCTAATAATCTTATGATTTATGTGTTAATTTTGTATGTGTATGCATGATTAAATTAGCTTATTGAGATGCTGATTTTTTGTGTAGGTGTTCGGGTTTTCTACTGCAGATTGTTTTGTAGCAGAAGAGAGGGAATTTATCATCACTTTTTTAGCGCTGATAAATCAGGTGTTTATCAGCACTAAAGAAGCACTGATAAAGCCCTCATTTATCAGTGCTCTTTTAGCACTGATAAAGGGATGTTTTATCAATGATCATTTAGTGGTGATAAAGGTTTCCTTTATCAGTGCTTTTTTAGCACTGATAAAGTACCCCTTTATCAGTGCTCAGTAACAACTGATAAAGGGTACCCCCATTTATCAGCGCCGAGCATTACAACGCTTTTTTAACGCTGTTAAAGCCCGTTTTTAGCACTTTTAATTCCTATTTTTGTAGTAGTGCCTTTTGTAAGGTAGCTGAGTGGAAAACATGTAAATTATAGAAAGATAGAATAAAAATAACATTTTTTTCCATGTCATATAGATACAATAATGGGAAAAATTAAATATATAGTCTATATGGACTAAAAATAGAAATATAGTTGTTGTTTAGACATGTTTGTATGTCATTGTTTGTCTAATGATTAAAGTTTAGGCACATAGAAAACATGTTTTTCTCTTAATGATCGTGAATAATTTTAACTATTTTCACTAGTAATTATGATCCAGAATTAAGTTTCTCTTATTATAAATAATGAATTATTGTGATTTAAAATAAGGAATCAATTTTTCACAATTCAGTTAATATAACTTAAGGAAATTAATTTAAAATTAATCTCATAGTTGGTATAAGAAAACTGGTTTTTAAACTGAAAATGTTAAAAAGTATGTAATGTTTTTATATCCCAATTCATTGTAAAAATTGATTTAATAAAATAAATTAGAATTATTGATGAATAACTGAACAAATTATAATTGAAAACAATTTATAACATAATTTATCTCTATAAACAATTAAATAAAAAGGTTTTTTTCATTTAAAATTTATTATTTTTCATTATTTATCAGAAAAATCAATATCAATAAAAAACCCCAAAAATCAACATTAAAATAATTATACAATTATTAAATAAAAATTTGTTTTATTTTTTCAAAACTAATTTCAAATAGTTTCATAAAATTATTTTAATATTTTTCTGAGGACATAAAAAACTTATTTTTAGAAAATTATATATTCAATACATATAAAAATTTATCATGAATTATATATTTCATTGTAAATATTATTTATTTATAAAAGAAATTTTTAAATAATATTTCAAATTTAGTTATTACAATTTATATTGATATGTTTAACCAATTGGTTTTGACTATCATATTTAAATAAATACATGAATAGTGGGATGTTTCAAAGAAACTCAATGTTTAATGTCAAAAAAGTTAAACCTAGTTTTTTGTGGAACAAAATATTAAATTGGGGTTGAATATAAGAAAATAGAAAAAATAAATTCAATTCATTCTAAAAAAGTTTTATAATATCTCAGGGTGGTATATTCTACCCCCTAATATTTGTTTTCAACCAAAAAATTCATCATGATATTTCTAAGAAATGAGACTACTTCTCCCTCATAAAATACTCAAGTTCTCATATAGCTTCTTTAATCTAGTGGTTTCATTAAAGAAACATTTACCAACTATGTGGTCTTTTTTATATTAATTTTTCTATATGATCAATAATCTCAACCAGTCGTTATTCAAAATAAATATAATCCTCTAATGGTATGACCACTAATTTTAGTATATTTAAATGGTCAAGTATGAAATTCCTTAGGTGAGATACATCGAACACATAATTTCATTATATTGGATTGTTGTATGTTCCATGAAATTGGATACCATCCTGATATAATTATGAATTTCTATGGGACCAATATACTTAGGGATTACTTCCCAATTATTCTTGAATCATTAATAATTATCCTATGGAAAATTTTTTAAATAACAATTATCACTAAATTCAAAAATAAAAATATAATCAAACAATATCAGCATATGTTTTTTTTCAAAATATAAGATAGTTATATATGATACTGATTGGATTTATCATTTATAAATATTTATTTAGTTATCTCAAGTCCCATTTTTTTTGAATCTATAACTTCATTCAATCATGATGGATCTCATGGTTTTTTTCATCGATGAATTCATAACAAACCATATGAATTCTAGAGTAAAAGCTATTATTGTATTAAAAATAATCTGGAGGAAGATATTGATCCAAAAAACCATTAAATTCTAAATAAAAATATCTCAACATATCATCTTGGGTTCAAATTTTTCTTTCATACTACCATCTGTTTCAGGATGTTATAAAATGATGAAACTCAAACCATTATCATGATTAAGCAGAAGACATCACCAGAAAATTGTGGAAAAACTTGGATCCCAATCATATATCTTTTAATGTGGTTACCCATGAAACGATAAAACCTCATTACTGTATATCCCAGTAATATTATCAATAGATAAATATTCTATTATAGTGATGAAGTGTGTTGATTTATAAAGGACATCAACTATCACCCATGTATTATTATGACCTTTAGAGTATATGTGGAGTTCAATGAAAACATTAATGATGATTTATTCTCATTTCCATTGTTTAAGGGTAATGGATGAAAAATACCCTTTCATTTTTTTCATTTTTTTCAACTTATTGGAATTCAAAGAAAAATGATTAAAGCTCTATAATCTCTCTTCTTACAATCTCATCAGATGTATTCATTAACATTTTTATACATCTTCGTATATCAACGATGAATATAACTTAAATAAATATGATCTTAATATATCCAATACGTCATAAAATATATTATACATGTTACTCATTGATAATTCTATGACCTTATCATTTTTCCATGATGGTTTTTATACACATGAACAGTTATAACATTATTTTTAACCTCAAAATAATCCTCCATGACCAGATTAATATTTACTTTGATATATACATGAACATTCATTTGAGAATGATATGATCATTTACCCTATATTAATGATCACTAGATCTATCCTTTTTGATATATTTGAATACTAGATATTTTTTATTCACGTTAGGGATATGTTATGATGATCCTTTTAACTCAAATCATCATCCAACAAGTTCTCTTTCTTATTTTGTAAATTTATGGACCCGTAGAAATCATTAATCAGATCTAAATGTATTCTTTGGGGCATGTTCACCTCCATATTTGTGAATATATACTTTAAAATTTTATGATAATTATATGTATCACTATTTTCTCTTTATAGATAATAGATCCATGTCATTAATGAAAAAAAATTACATCGGATAACTCAAAATCATGAGTTGGGTAATTCTACTAATCAGTCTTAAATTATCATGAGGCATTTGTTATTACCACATTATTCTGAATAATAACACATACAAATCCCTTTATAGATACATCATTATAGAATAAAAACCCTTATCTACTAAATTTTAATGTATGAACGTGATATCTAAATAATATTCTCCTTATTTTAATTAAATTTTCCTCACATTCATATATATAGAAGAACTTTTTCCCCTATCGAGATAACCTAGTCAGTGGATTTGAAAGTTATGAAATGTTATCCAAAAATTGGCAACAATATCATGTTTAAAAACGAATACTATGGATAATTTATTATACTGAGATAAGACAAAATTAAATAGCATCCACCTTTTATAGAAATACTTATATACACTCTAATAAGATAACGTGACATGAAAATGAATCATTTTTCTGCCTAAAATCACACTTGATAATTTTTTCATTCAGTTTCTCCTTCTATAAGGTTTTTTAAAAAATTCATGGAGTGATCATCATACTCTTCGATTATTATTGAATAGATAATAGTATCATCAATATTGACTAAAAAAATGATCAAGGTAATCACTAAAGACTCTATTCATTAAATCCATAATTCCAGATGAGGAATTATTAAGACAAAATAGAATCATTATATATATTCATAAATGCCATACCTTATATGAAATTTCATCTTTGATATATCATATTTATAAACCCTCAATTTATTATTTATAATGAATGTAAAAAAATATAATAATTGTTCAGTATGAAATAGATCAAAAAAAGTCCTAAATATAGGGAATGCAATATTTTTCATAATTTTGATCTTGTTCATATCCCAATAATAAAGGAATATCTGCACCAATAAATCATTATTTATAAAGAAAAAGAACTTTTTCACCCCACAGTAACACACATGGATGATTGAATCAATTTTCATAGTTTTTATGGAGTTTCATATTCTTCTCCTCCAAATAAATTGAGTCTTTTATATAGGGTAATCATTTAAATTTTCATGGAACCTAGAATTAGTAATATTTAGGAATAAACATTATGTTTTAGTCGAGGAATACTAAATTACTCAATAAAAAATCCTAAAATTCTTGAAAAATAGCCATATCATCGATGTTGAGTTCCTCCCCAACAATATGAGATAAACACCCCTTTTGAACAGAAATTAAGAGTCATACCTTGTATTTTATTTTCATAAGAATCACATATTTATTATTACAAAGACAGAATATGATATGTTTCTTTCAAATAAAAAATGTTTCTTTTGTTCCTCTACCATTGATGTGGGATTTATGTCTAGAAATACAATCCATGCCTGATATGAAATTATATTCAACCCTATTAATAATGAAAAGATTTTTCTAGGAGAACATTCCCAAAAATTTCAACCATATAGCAATTATAGGATTGCAATGATATCATCATACCATTAAGGGTTTGTAATGCTAATTCTACATCTACTAATCATTTTCAAATCTTGATACCCAAAGAAATTTTTTTTGATTTAAAATAATGGGTGGATGTAGATTTATGTAATACATTAGTAGTTCTAGAGTGTATGGTATGTAATGTACCAATCATGATGTACATTGAAATTACATTACTTTTTCGGAATTCTTAATTAATGACACAAATAGATGTCTAAAGACCATATTAGTTTTTTTCATTTGGAAACTAGAAAACATAAACAACTCATTCATAAAACTTATACATTTTCTCATGCTTTATCTTTCGTAACTATAACCCCTTTTTGACACATCATACATAATAAAATTCATTAAATTCGAAGGATAATGAATCAGGAAAATGGGTGCGACCAAATTCCCTATAAGAGTAATATTAGAAAAAATATAATAAACCATAAAAGTAATAATGTAAAAATATGTACATAACTTTTTAAAAATGACATACCACTTTAAACATATACCAAAATTTTGAGTCATGAAATATGACTTGGTAGTTCATAAGGCATAAATCCATTGGGAATCATGAATCATGAAAAAATATTATTGGAATAAAACATAGAATTGTGTAAAATAAATAACTACATAATATGATTTCCCTACTAACCGAGGTATTACATCCAAGATAATCATAGTGCTACATTACTGAATCGGGATTACTATCCATTCAAGCCATGTATTTCTGAACTGAATTAACATGTCATTAATACCATGTATTACTGTCCTAGATTTACATGTCATTCTGATCATCACTATCCAATTAGATGTTAATATTTACCTAATGCATTGGAGAGAGATATAGGTCACACTTGTCTCATTGTGAAATCATTATTACATGTTCCATAGAAACCTAAATCATTTATCATTGCATTACTAATAAAATTAAAGTGGTTTCTATAAAATAATATTATAATAATCAATATAAAATAAATTGATTTCATAAAAATAATTCAGTCGTAAACACAATAAAAAAATTAATAATAGAGATAACATTGTGTCATCTTAGATGGATTTTTTTTGATAAAACACATGAACATAATTCTTAAGGAATATATCCTTTCTTCATAAACAAATTTTTTTTCCAAAAATTCCATGAAAATTTAAAAAACTTAGTTCTAAATGATCATGAAATAATATAGAGTATGCTTAATGGAAATAAGGAATTATGAAGATGTAATATTCTATTCGTACAGTATAAGAAAAAAACATAATTCTCATACACTTGTCAGAAATGTCATAAAGTACCTCGTATGAAAATTGAATGAAGGTTTCCTTTGACAGCATATATAAAAAATCACCAATGAGTAAAACTGAAGTTAAATAATAGTAGAAAAATAAAAATAATATTATATATTTAGGATACATATACATGTATGATAAATATAACACATTAAATATTTATGAATAAACAAACTTGTATAATAATGAGATTGAAAAATAATCCCTTACTATAGGTTCGATATCCTTCTTATGTGTCTAAACCTCCTATTTTCCAATTATCAACTTCTTATTTTCATAAAGGGTCTCCATATGATAGATTTATTACCAAAGTGTGGCATCTTATATTATGTGAGTGATGTTTCTAGTTGAAATGGATAGGGTTTTTCTGAGAAAAAAGGCCTTTAAAGGCGTGATTATAAAATAAGAAGATTCTCCCTTTTAAAATATAGGGGAGAGGAACTATTGGATGTATCAAAAAAATTAAAATAATATGAAATAATTTTTTGTATTAAAATTCCTCAAAAATGGATTATTTAAAAGATAAGATGTGGATGGGTCGAAATCCTCTCAACCAATAAAATTTAGACATTATTTGAATTTTTTTTAGACCTTATCATTTTAATTTATCCTTATTTAATATATTTAATTATAATTGATATAATAATATACTAAATATTAAATACTTACAAATATTTACTTATGTGTTGAAAATTCTTTGTAATTTGATAAATTATGACCTTTTAGACATTATAATTTTCTCTTTTAGTTTTGGAATATATTTGTGATTTTTAAGTAATTTAATAATATGAAATTTTTATAAAATTTCAATAGTATTAATTTTTAAACTATACATTTATTTGTTTTGAATGAAAATCCACACAGAATATAAATTCTAATGAAACTGTTTAATACAATCAAAACTTGTCATATTCACCTAGAGAATTCGTAGAGGAAAATAATTAGTTCTTATTATTGTTATTTTAATATTTTTAAAACCATTTGTTTGATATTTATATTAAAATATAATTTCAACATCACTAGTGTGTCATCATTATTGGTTATTATTTAATATATGAAAATTACAAATAAATTCACAATATTTAGATAATTTCATTATATTTATTTAGACTATTTATTTTCTACGATTTATCATGATTTTCCCTACATTTAAATTATTATACTAAGATATAAAAGAGTGACATGTTGTAACTTTCTTTGGTTTTAATTATAATTACATAATTTTCAAGGGAAAAAGTAAATTAAATGATTAAATTCAGACCATTACTGATAGAAGTATACATTAAATCATGAAATAGAATTTTTTTATGTATTTGGGTAATTTTATTATATTTATCATTTTTTTGTTTCCCTAATTTACCTGGTTAACCATTAACCATGGTAAATAAAAATTATCATATTTACTATTCACAATTCCAAAGAAAATAAATATATAAAATTGGCCTACTAACATATTTTAGACCTATTTATTTGATATATGGAATCCATTTTTCAAAATTCAAAATCTAAAAGTTTCATTAATTAATTTAAAATTAATTTCCATTGTCAAAACCTAAAAGCAGGTTTTCAAGAAATGAAATCTATCAAAATATTGACATGTGTAGATGTTCAATTTAAATATAAAATTATATTCATTGAACAAAATTATTTTAAATGATAAAAAAATAATCCAATTACACTTTAAATATAATTTTAAAATTTAATCTTGAAATGTAAATAAATTATATAAAGAGGCATTATTTAATTAAAATGCAGTATTTTTCACTATTTAATAAAATATATATTTTCGGAGAAAAATAAAAAAATTCAACCAAAGTAAATTTTGATGTCCCACTTCCAAATAAGAATTTTAATTTGTCATATAGAATATATATAAGTGTTAGAAAATAGATTTAAAATTTTTGCTCCATTAAAAGGCATAAAATCTGTTTATTTAAAGAATACTTCTTTATTCATAAAAATTGATTTTTTCTTATATCTTGTTCTAGAAAATAAAAAAGATGAATATTAATTTTATATATAATTTAATATGTTGTTAATAATATTTGTAACTAATTTTTTATAACATATTAAATAATAATATAGTAATAATATATCATTGTTTAGTAAAACTCGGCATTGAGTAAAACACAAGCAATCGAGGAAGGTCGCTCTTTCCAGTAATACAAGACAAGTTGGCGATACATGTTATGAATTATTCTATTCATGTTATATATAACATAATCTAAAGATTTTCATTTATACATTGAATAAAATCTATAATAAGTGTTTTGTGAAATAAATTCATACAAATGAACATGAAATTCATTGTAACAAAAGCCAAGTATAGTGTTTCATATACTAGAAGAATATACGATGTCATGTATAGTGCAAGATAATATTAGATTAGTGTACAACACAATAAATCAATGAAATTAAACATAATATATTTCATAAAATATATTAGTGTTACATTATACCACCTATAAATAAATTTCTCCGTCAAAATTCGTCAGGGTTATAATTGGATTACTACTTGAATGTTTCTTTCATTGAAACCCATATCGTAAAAATGAAATCTAAATATTCATTTTATAAAGGAATGTTAGAAACGTAATGGTTACCCAATATAACTCTCCAATGGGTTTACAAATAAGAGAACATAGGTGGTAAGTGATAACATGGATATCAAAGAAAAATCTAACCATCTTGTTCTAATGGAAAAATAAAAATGTTTAGAGGAATTTAACAACAAGAAATCCGTAAATATTCGATGATTTTAAGGGACCATTGATTCATTGGAGAAAAATTTATTAAGATAACATATTTATTTATCAAGATCCTTTCCCAAAAGTGTAATAAATATTCATGAGAATAAATAATTTAGTAATTTTGGTAAAATCTAACCATTGTTCGTGAAATGAACAATTTCCAGATAATATCTTATTTAATGAAATGATCATGAATTTTTCTTTCTTGATGTCTTAGTAGATCATGAAATAGAATTATAGTTCATTACATATGTCTCATAAAAATTTGTAGCAAAAGTAATCAAACATGCATGAGTCCACCTATACTGAGATGTTACATTAACCTTTAATCATCAAATGGAATATGACAAATAATATAAATAAATGGTTAAAATTACAATCCATCCAAAAACTAAAAATATTAATATTTTGAAATTGTTGAACAAAATCTATATAACAATTATCTCACATATATTTTAAGGTAGTCTTTTTTTCACATTACAAACATGTGAATACCTTAATCATGTATTCTCTTAAAACCTAGTAAGAACAACAATTACAATAGAAACAGAGTGAAAAAATATATTCTATAAAAATTAAATCATTCCACAAACCAAAAAACTAGATATACTATATACTCAAACCATGATAGCACATTGTTCTTATATCAGTCACGAAGTTATTAAAAATATCAAACATATCATTATCTCCTTATCCCTTCATTATGTTAATATCATGTGCTTTAAAAAAATTAGTTGAATAACTTTTCATAGTTAGACATATCATATACTTATTGAAAACCACAATGGAGTAATAAATATATATTCTAATATTCCATAATACCATAAAAGAGATTATAAAACACTATTTGGGAATCCCATTACAAAAACAGTTAGGCAGTCCACCAATTCATTGTCAATCACAACATTCCCAATAGTGATATCATGTGATTTTCTATTGAATCTAGACTTAAGAGGATGTTGATGTCAATAATAATCAATAACCCTTTTATTAAGGCATTGGTTAGAATAATTTCCCATTTACATGCACGTGTATCATTGATGTATGGGTGGTTCATTATTTGTAATCATTTATATTTTTTAACCATTAGAAGAAATTTTCCCATTACTTCAACAATCAACTGCTCAATGACCTTCTTTTCCACAGCTAAATTTTTTTTATATTCCCGTTATGTCAATCTCCACCATTCTTATTTCTAAAATTTTCACATAAGGAAACTTTTAAGTCTTTCCAATATTGTTTGGTGATTTTCCTTTGAACTATGTATTTTTTATTATCCAGACATTGAGATTGATATTTAACACAAACATAAATTTTTACCAAGATAGAAAAACACACAGTATATTCATAGCTTCTAAATTCTCTTATAGAAAATTCCATTCTATTAGTTGGTTTTATTCCACTAAATAATCAATCAACTCTTTTTTCAAGCTGGATAACATAACCAACAGCATACCTTGCTTGTCTTAATAATTTTTTTGTGAACATAATAATAGATTCACCATCCTTCCGCAAATGCTCCCAGAACACTATTTTCCATTGTTGTTTGATAAATACGAGGAAACTACTTATTGAAAAATAAGTTCTTGAACTCATCCATTTCCATGGATTAAATTTTATATTGACGCCTTGTATTATTGATTAAAATCCACCACTAGTCTGCATCACCTTATTAATGATAAAAAACCAAAGTTACTTTTTCATGTTTTAAACTGGGAAGGATGGAAAATATCTTTTGAATGGTACTGATCCATTTTTCAAAAGCATGTGGATATGAAGTCCCACTAAAATAAGATGGAAGTTGCCTCATGGATGGATCAATAGAATTTTGTTCCCTTATCTTTTTATTAGGATGACTATAATGATTCATTTCTTATATAAGTACAAAAATAAGAAGTTTCATTCCATATACCATAACATTTTTTTTGTTCAGGAGGAAAATAAGTGCATTGTCCAATTCCTTGGTAATTAAAATGGATCTTTTGGGATCTAGACATTGTCTAAAATCCAAAAAGAATAGTGTGGGTATAAAAATAATACTAGGAAAACCACATAATCAGGGGGGGTACATTCAAACTCTAACATCATAGGTTTAATCCTAGGATATTCATGATCGATACCATACTTATATTACTATATCCAATAGTTTGACATACCCTTAGGTATATCCCTAAGTATACCATCCAAAAATCTCTTGGGATCCAACTAAAATTTTACCCTCCCATTTTTGAAAGGATGAATAAACCTTCACTCTGATATCAAATGTAATGTTCTAAGTATAATGTACATGGAAAGAACATTATTATTTTTAGAATACTTAATAAATAAAAAAATAGAAACCAATATATTGTTTTAGTATAGTTTCATTGGAAACTAGAAAACATAAACAAATAGTTTATTAAACATCTACATTATCTCCTTCTTTATCCATCATCACTAGAACCCCTTTTTGACACAACATACATAATTCCTTCCATAAAATCATATATGAAATGAATCATGAAAAGGGGTGAGATAAAATTATTAGTAAGGTTAATCATTAAAACTATTTTTCAAAAAATAAAAAAAAAATAATGTAAAAACAAGAATATTTCATTTGAACAATAACACACCACTTTTAAAATATACCAAAATTATGAGTCATGATATAAACATTTGTTGCTCAAATGGCATAAAAAATGGAATCATGAACTAGGAGAAAATAACTTTGGAGTAAAACATGGAATTATAGAAAATAAAAAATCACATATTATGATTTCACTAGTAACCAAGGCATTACTACCAATACAATCATAGTGGAAAAATTATATTACTGAACTAGGTTTACTTTCCATTCTAGCCATCTATTACTAAACCATATTTACATGTCCTTCTTACCCTATATTACTGAACCCGAAATTCATTCCTTTCTAGTAATGTCTATCTCATATGATATAAATCATTACCCAGTACACTGGATGGATATATAGGACCCACACATCTTATCCTGAAATCATTCATACATGTGCCACAAAAAAATCATTGATCATAGACTTACCAATGAATTAAAATGTGTTTTTAAGACATCATTCAGTCATAATACATATAAACTAATGTCTTTTATAAATGTAATTACATCATAAAAACATTAAAATAAATTTACCAATAGGGATAACCTTATGGTATTATAGAAGGAAAATAATTTCTATAAAACCCATGAACATAATTCTTGAGTAAAATATCATTTTGTCTTAAAAAATTCTTAATTATCTCAAAATGCAGTACAATTTCAAATGATAATAATATATTTCAAAATAAACATGAAATCATATAGAGGAATCTTAATTGAAATAAATCATTAGGAAGATAAAAAAAATCCATTCATGTCAAATAATTTAAAAATACATTCTTCTATTACTCTTGGAGAAAAATCCAAAAAGTTCCTCATATGGAAAACGAAAGTAATATTCCTTCCATATCTTTTAGTTAAACGTCACTAATGGGTAAAATTAACGTTAAACAGTGGTATAAGAAAACAGAAATATTATTTATTTATGAAATGAGGACGTGGATGATAAATATTCTCCAATAAATACATATGAATAAAAAATATGTTATAAAAAATAGATTGAAAAATTATCCCTTACCTCTTGTCTGATATCCTTTATATGTATCTGAACCTCCTCTTCTTTGAGTCTCACCTTTTGATATTCACAAAAGGTCTCATTCAGATGGATTTATACATAAGTATTGGCCTCCAAAATGATGTGAGGGATGTTGGTAGGGAATTTTTAGGGTTGACCAATAAAATTTCATTAATGTATGATTAGAGGAGAAGAAGAGGTTTACTATTATAAAAGAGGGGAGGGGTACCATTGAATATACCAACACTATTAAATTAATATAAATTAAATTTTTATTCAAATTAAATCAAAGTGGGTTATTTTCAATATATGATTAGAATAGTTCAAATTAATTTGAACAATTAAAATTTATACATGTTTTGATTTTATTTTCAACTTTATCATTTAATTTATTATTTTTTAATCTATTTTATTTTAAGTGTTGTAGTAATATTATAAATATTAAATGGTTATAAATATTTACTTTTGTGTTTGTAGTTGTCTATAATTGGATACTTTATGACCTTTTAGAGATTATAATTTTCAATATTTTATTTTGAAATATTTTTTTGATTTTTAAATAATTAAATAATATATTATTTTTATAAAATATCATGTGTTAATTTTAACACTATTCGTTTATTGGACTTGGAATAAAATTAATACAGAAGATAAATTCACACTAAAATATTTAATACACTCTCAAAATATCATAGAAACCTTGTTATTTTGTTGAGTATATTAACTATATCATATTATATTTCTTTTTCTATTTTTAAATCCATTTATTGGATACTTCTATTAAAAAATAATTTCTATATCACTATTGTTTCATCATTAATGGTAATTATTTAATCTTTAAAAATTATAAATAAATTTACATGGTGTAGATAATTTCATTATATTTTTTTATAATATTTATGTTCGATATTTTATCTATTTTATCAGTAAATTAAAAATATTATACTTATAAGATATATTTGAGTGACATGTTGTCACTTTCTTTTGTTTTAATTATAATTACATCACATTCATGAAAAATGTAATCTAAATGATTCATTTTTAATTCCTAGGAGCTATTGGTTGAAATTAATTCACCAAATAAGATTTTGCAGGTGTTTGGGCATTTATATTATCTTTAGCATATTGTTTTTACCATTATTTACCTAATTTACCTTTTACTGTGGAAAATTTTATCATAATTACCGTTAATAATATCCATAAAACTTACGTATTAATATATTTTGGACCCAAAAATTCCAAATATGTAATTTATTTTTCCAAGTTCAGAACACAAAAGATGCATTAATTAATTTAAAATTAATTCCCATTTTCAAACCAGAAATGAGGTTTTTTATAAGTAAAATCTATCAAAATTGACATGCTTTTTGGTCTAATTAAAATGTCACATTTCATTAAATGACACAAATTGTGTTAACTAATAAAATAATAATATAAATATAGTATAAAACAAATTAAAAATTATAATAATATTGTATAAATAAATTAGATTAATAGGCTGTTTTGAATTAAAAATCATTATTTTTCACTATTCAATAAAATGTGAATTTTGTCACAAAAATAACAAAAACTTTAACAAAGTATATTTTTATGTCCCAAATCCAAATAAGATGTTTATTTTTTCATATTGAATATATAAATGTGATAAAAATTATATTTAATTTTTTTTTCCAACAAAAGGTGACAGAACTGCATTTTTTAAAAAAATCTTCTCTAATTCAAAAAAATGAATTTTTTCTTATAAATTGTTCTACAAAATTCATATTTTTAATTATAATGTTTTATAAAATTTAAAATTTGGTTAATACTATTTATAACAATAAGTTTATATCCCATTAGAAAATAATATTTTATAAATATTTCAATATTTAGTGAAACTCAGAAGTGCTTACAACACAAGTTATTGAGGAAGGTCTTCATGGCATGTAATGGAATCCATGTCAGTTATGTGTTTAATGAATGTTTAATTTTGTTGTCAATATAAAAAAATACAGACATAGTTCTTTTATACATTGAAAAAAAAATTACACAGTGATGCATGAAATTAATTCTATCAAAAGAACATGAAATTTTTTGTAATACAAGAATCATATTTTGTTGCGTATATTGAAAGCCAATACAGTGTTGCATATAGTGAAATAAATTCATGGTGGAGAATACACCACAAAAAAATCATTGAAATTGAAAATAATAAATCTCATAAAATATATGGGAGTTATATGGTATGTGTATTTTTCACAATTTTGTTAAAAAACCTCATTAGAAATAGTAATAACTTGTGATTTCCCTTTTCCCCTCATCATAAGAGGTTATTGATGTCCATCATCATCTTTAACCGTTGAGTTTGGGTACTTGTTAGAATAATTATTATTCTCCTTGCACATAACTCACTGATGTGGGGAAGATGGATTGTCTGTATATTTATCTATTTTCATTTTTTTTTCAAACATCTTCCCATAAATATAGAAATAAATAACCTAATGACCATCCCTTCCAAACATATAATATTTAGTAGTCCACATAAAAAAATTTCTTTCATTATCTTTCCAACATATTGAGAATTAATGAATGATAATCTTTTTATCAACATAGTTTTTATATTTTATGAACACTATATTAAGTATTCATGACAGAACCATGTGATTATTATTATCTAAAACCTCAATGTCAAATGTCATAGACAATATAAACATATCTCCATAACTACCAAAGTATTTTATGTTTGATTCTCATTGAAGACATGGTTTTAATAATTTAAAGAATAGATTAACCATACCTTCCGGTTAGATGATAGTAATTTATACATAACTCATAAAACTGGTAAAATAATCCTTTTATATACCAAAAATCACATCATCCAATTACATTAACTCATTAGTCCCCATCTCCATTATTGTATGAAGAATAAATGGAATTTAATTATTGAAAAATAATATCAGGGACACATCCCAATCCATGAAATAAGTTTCATCCTATTCACACATATACTGGATATGATTCCACCATTGGTATTTTTAACCTTCCAAATGGTGGGAAAAAAATTAATTTTTCATGTTTTAAATACCAATGAGTGAAAATATATTATAAGCTTTATTAATCGATTGATCAAAATCCAATAAATCGGAATACTCACTATAAGATGGTGAAACATTCCTCAGGAAAGAGTGATCAAAATTTGGTTTCCTAATTTTCTCATTAGGATGTTAATTATGATTCATATATTGAGAAATCTTTTTTAACATAAAAAAATGATATTAAATTATATCTTCCATAATGTGTGGATTCTCAGGGGTAAGTTGTTTCATTTTCCTCCACAATCAGCATTAACGAGGTTCCCTCGGGTGTTATACATTGAATAACATATAAAACATTGTGTATGAAACAATAATCATATTAGAGAACCGAATAATAATGAAAAAACATATATGATATATAAAATAGTTCATCTTCTTTAATGTATTCCACATTATTTTTATCTAAGGTTATCTAGAGATATTTTATATTTAAATCTAGCATGATGGTTCGTAAAGTGTTTTTGGTTTCCAAAATCACATCCAATGGTACTGTGAAACTAGGGTTTTAATAAAGACCAATTTTATAAACCATTTCTCTATCGAGTTTAGATAAATACATTTTTTCTTGGGTTGTTTCTGGTAACACAACAAGATTTTCTGCAATATTTTTTTTGATTTAATTAATTTATTGTTAAATATCTCATTTCACACAACATTGGATATATATTTATTAATATAAAAGAATTGAATTATTTTTTTTTGTACATAAAAAATAATATGTTATTCTACAAGAAAAAATTTGATTATATTTTAATATACAAAACACTATGATTAGTTTGAGTTACATACAATGCTGATTTCTTTTGGTAGATTGCATTACATAGCAGAAAATGTTTTACAGAACTACAATATAATATTTTGACTACCATTAAAATTATATTATACAAACGATATATCAATTTGAATAAAAATAAAAAATTTTATTAACTAAATTATAAATATTCGATTTAAATTATCAATTAGGTGGAAATTAATGTATTAAGTATTTTAATTTAATTAAAATATTTTCTTAATAAAGCTATATTTCATTATAGGAGAACCATTTTGTCTCAAAAAATTAAACAAGATATTATTGGTGAATTTATTTAAATATATATATATCAATAATATTCTATAAAAAATTTACACTCATTAAATACATTCTATAGACATATAAATATAATATATTGAATTTTATGAATAAAAATATATTTTATTCATAAAGGTGATTTTATAGACAATTAATATAGAAAAAATTATAATTATTTTTTTTAAAAATATATGATTTTTATATAAGAAATATAACTTATTATATAAAATAGTGATATCATAATTTACATCTATGAATTTTTGGTTTTTTATGAAAATTATCATGTTTTGATTAATGGCGAAAATTACTAAATTTTAATTTAAAATAGATTTCTTATCAAAATAATTTATATTGATTAAATATATATTTTTATAGGGAATGAGATATAATGAGATCAATTTTTAAAATTTAATCCAATTTATTTTTTTGGAATCATATTCACATAGAATTCAGATATAAAAACATTTTTATCTTTTGAATGTTTATACTTTAAAAACTCATTTAGTCATTCCATAAATGGGATTAATTATAAATTAATTTTATCCAATAATGTATTTTGAATTTCTAAAAATATATTACTTATTTTTAATCCAATGGTATTAATTTAGTAAATATTCAGAATTTATTTTTAGCCAATATGAATAGTAACATAAGATTTTTTAATTACGGATAAGGGTAAATCGGGTAATTAAGGGTAAAAATATGTGTATAAATTTTATAAAATTACCCTAAAACCTTAAAATTTTTATTCTAAAAATTTATTTGGATCCATAATACATAATATTATACATTTGATAACTTAATAGTCATGTTTCAATTAAAATTACTTAGAGACTATCAAAATCAACGAGAGTGACAAAATGTCCTACTCTAACATTTAATAAGTAGAATGCTTTTCATGTGGGGTTAAATAGATCAAATGAATTATTAAATATATTATTATGAAATATAATAAGTTTATCTACATAACGAATATTTATTTAAAAATTTTAGTAAAGAAACTAATTTCATAATTGGTTAAAAAATGACGATGGAATAATTATTCAATTAATGAAACAATCTACTAAATAATATTATAAATTACAAAATAAATATAATTTTACATATTTATGTCGATATAAAATTATAGGTGAATAGAAAATTTTATGTTTGTATGTAGGTATTTATTTTACATTTTCATTCCATATTTAGTTTCTTATTTTCTGTGAAATGAAAAGTGTCAAAATTTACACTTAGGCTATTTTATAAAATAAATATTTATTAAAATTAATTAAATCTCATAAAATAATCAATAAAGAAACATTGGGTGAGATATGGTCTTAAATATCATAAATATTCCATTTATGTTCTATTTCACATGTTATAAAAAAATTACATTGTCTTAATATTGAAAATTTTCTAACCATAGTTAAAAATAATGTTGCTTAACTAATTGTTAATCAAAATTGTAATGTTTAATATAACACAAAAAACATTTATAAAATATATTTTTTCGTGAATTTACAACCTTAAAATATTATTTCATGTAATAAATTTAGTTTTTGAGGTATTTTTATTGTGATTTAATTTAATATAAATTTATCTTTTGGGAAATTCTAAAATTGCCCCTCCCCTCTCTTAAAAATTTTCACATCTTATTCTCTTATCATAACACATAAGAAACAATTTTTATCAAATAATGTTGGTACAAATATCCTAAAAACATCTATTTCTTCATCCAAGAATCATTACTTATTTCATAAATCAATTAAAATGACTCCTTTTTTGGAAATCAAAATAGGATACCTAATGAAGGGATAACAATCATCAACAAAAGTTTTAATTTTATATCTTTATTTAACCCACTATATTATTTTTTTTATAATAAATAAATTAAACTAAATATAATTATAGTTATATATATTATGTGATCCTTCTATATTTACACACAATTCCTTGTAATATAAAATGAACTTATCATTCGTGTGGACGGAAGACTAACATCTCAAAAAACAATGATTATTTGTTTTTCCTTTAACATCTCTAATGTGTAGTAATTATAATTTATAAAAATATTAATATATTATATTTATAAAATATAATTTTTACTTATGATTTATTAATTAATATGAAAAATATATTTTCATTCTTGTCATGTTTTGTAAATACGATAACCTCATTTTTGGACGTGTGGACTACAACCAACACTAATGGATGTGAATCATTCACAATTTACATGGAATGTTTGAAAGATTATTTTTTTAAAATATATATGAAATATATGAAATAATAATACATCTTAGAAAACATTACTATTCATCTATGACAATATTATTTGATGTTATTTAATAGGTTTATGACCTGGTGATAGTGTTCTTATTATTTCTCATAATGGTTTATGATGGATTGATAATAATTAATTTGGATCCTTTCCCATGATTTTTATAGTGATGAAATGATTATAAATCCCTTTTAATTATTTTTTTTTTATTTTTTTAAAGATTTATGTTCTCTAGGATCACATGTGTATTGTTTTAAATATGTGACTGGGGAAACAATATTTCCCTCTAATGAATTGGCTAATGATTTATATCTAATGAGGAAATTATGGGAATGAAGTTTATTGGATTTATCTTCCATGAGATGTAGGGGAAACAAGATCTAGTATGTGAATATATGGAAACCTAATACACTATGGGAAGATGGGGAAACATAACCCCTTACAAGGAAAATACTATGAATGGGGATGATAGTGTGTCCCTATTAGTAGGTTAATCCCCAATGAAGTTACCTATTATGTTTTCTTCATGTACCTTTAATAATATGGAATGATATTAAAAGTTTATATGTTTTATAGAATTATAATTTATGTTTATATGTTATTATTTCATAAATAATTCTCATCATCTCTTCTTGATTAAATCATTATTAACATCCATTATTATTTCAATTACTACTATATATGATCTTAGATATGTTGGGTATGATGGTATATTATTATGATCTTGTTCTCGTAACATTATGTTAGTGATTATACTAGTGTATATATATTGTTTACCCATAATTATAATATGATGTCACCTTTTTATTATGTATTTTCACATGTCATTAACATGGGTTTTAGTTAGGCTTACTAAAATTAAAAATCATTGTGGGAATAATTGATGATATTTCACCGGTATAGATATTTTTATTACATGTTTCTAAGGGAAAAACTATTATTTTCATTTGTCATGTGATTATATAATTTAATTAATATTCACATAATAAACTATAACATTTATATATAAAATGTCTGAGTGGTTATTGTTGGCATCATTGGAAAGGTTTAGTCCACCTTTGAAATCTTGGATGAGAAATCATTAAACAGATCCTTATATAATAGTTAATGTGTAGCATATAATCCTAGAGTTTTATTAATGATCCTGAATAACCTAGGATTAATCTTATGGTGACATATATTGAAATTTTATATGTAATTTACCTTAATTATGTAGTTCTAACATAATGATTAGTGTTTCTCATAGTTTCAATTATGGGTTTTGTCAATAGATGGAACCTAAAGTAATCATGTTAATGATGAATGACACAAGAAATGTAGTGATTTTACTCCTCTACAGAAAAAATTTATTAGTATCAGAATAAAAAATATTTATGTTATGCCCACAAAAAAATTTCAATATATGAATGATTATGTAATTTAAAATGGGAAAATAAGGGAATAATAATATATAGAGTTCTTTACGATGTATAATGATCATTTTTCTATGGGTATTGTGATCCATTAGTGGGTTACAAATTGATCCATACCACATAAATTTTTTTTTTGGTTTTGAAATTTTCAGAATATGAGAAATTAATTTTTGATATCAATCTCTTGGATAGTTAATCCATTCAATGTTGGGATATTATATGTTATATGAGGGAACAAAATTTATATGACTCCATGCAATGTGATGAGTTCAAGAACTTTTTTTTCATTAAGTAATATCCAATATTAGTTTTTCTAAATTGGAGTGATTGATCCTTGAGGAAAATAAAAAGTATTAACAATTTAGTGGTATATATGATGAAAAATTTACAAGTCATGCAAGGTACACTTATATTATTATCTTCTATCCCAAATCGATGTTTAACCGATTATTTAGTTTATTAAAACCAAGTATATGAAGGGTATTAAACAGAAGGGAATTTAGTAGTGATCAGGATATACCATGATTTTATCTTAAGGTTGATATGGATATTGGTGACAGTAATCAATATTAGGTATTTTATAAGATTATAAAAATGGAATTTAGAGGAAAATAAAAATACCATTGTGAAAAAAAGGAAAAACTTCCATTATGGTCACTGTGGGAAAAGAAGCACGAAGGAAACTACCATAAGGAGACTAATAAATGTTTTATGTGTGGGAATAAATTTCATCCAGAAAATGAGTGTTGAAGTGATAAGGAAACGATATATAATGATGACAATAGAGAAATTATATACAAAATGAACCTCTCACACTTGAATTATTAATGTGCAAGTAAAATGGGAATTATTCTATCTAATTACCCAATACATGGGATAACAATGATGATATATTTCAAAAACCACTTAAGGAAAATGATAATGGGAAATCCTAGGTGATATGTATTTTTGATGTGGTGTACTAAAAATAAGTTGTAGAATGATTGAGTGTTTGTATAATAGAATTCGAGGATAATGTTGTAAAAGTAATTTTTTATTATTATGGAATAAAGAAATATATTTGGATCATTCACTATAGTTTTTATATGAGTATTTGATATAATATTTCTATTTTTTTGGTAGCCTTAAAATAATTTTAAAGAGGTAAGGTGATTTTTTGGGTAAAACACATTATTAATTGAAGGTTTGACCTTCATATGTGCATGGGGTTAGGATAATGAAAAAAAATATTTTTGGTTGTGAAAAATAAATGGAATAATATTGATGAAATTGGGAATGATAATATGATCATATGTTTTATACTGTCATTGATCGAGAATTATTTGGGTTATTATATGAATTTACTTTTGATTTTTTAATGGATGTTTTCTTTTTACAGGGTTTAATGTAAATTTACGTTCATAACCTGATTGAAGGGAGTAAATTATTTTTTAATTCACATGTCTCTGATGTGACAATTATGAGCTAAATCAAGGTTTTGAGGGATGAAAGAAAATTTTTGTGACCATCCATTTAAAATCATCGATTTTAATCTTTTAGAAGCTTCATGAGGATAACAATTTATAAAGTTTTATGCATTGAATATTAGATGAGGTTTTAGTGATTAATGTTTGAAATATGAATATATACACCTATTGGATGACATGTTCTATCAAATTTTTTATGGTGATATGTAGAGATAGAATATATAACTTATTTTCCCATTATAGATCTTTTAATCAACTAGTTCTTAATGAATTACAATTTCAACTTCATATTTTGATAGAGTAATAGATGAACCAAAAATTGATCAAGGACCAACTATTGAGTGAGATTGTACTTATGATATGACCACAAGTAAGTATACCTTCTCAAATGTTTTTTTAAAATATATGGTTCTCTTATTATAATAATTTTGATGATATCAATGACCCTTTTCAAACCTTTTTTATGGTTTTTTCCCTAGCTTTTTCATGACAATATTTTCTTTCACTATCCATAAAATCATGATAATTAGTTTTTTCTTCTATGAAATTTTTTTAACATTCCACCAATGTTCTCTTTTGTGGAAACATATATATGAGATACATTGGGTTAAAATTTTGTTTCTAAATTTCATTCTTAAAATGAGATTTTAGTAATAATTATTAAGAATTGGGTGTCAATGAAAATAGATTTTAAGTATTAAATCATTTTAAACTAGGGAAAATTTCCAGGGATGATTTTTATTTTTTAAAAGGAACAATATAACACGTTGTCATTTTATGAAATATTATTTATGAATTATTTTAATCATTTTAATATTTTTCATTTTAAACAAAACTAACTATAGGATTTGCTAAATGAAATAACTATGCTATCAATTCTTTATATATAACACAAAGAAGAGGTTTGAAACACAAAACACTTATATAATCATGTAATATACAGAAAAATATGTTTGTCTTGTATTACATGAAACAACTACTTCTTTTGATAACATGTGTTCAATGCAAGACAATGTTTTACATAACTAAAATATGCTATTAATATTGTCATTAAAATATTATTATAGATAAAACTTATCAATTGAAATTTAAATTACATATAATATTGAATAAAATTATAAATTATGATTTAGTCAATCCATTAGCCATAAATATATATAATAACTATTTTAAATTAATGTAATTTCATTTTTAAGATACGTTTTTCTCTATCTACAAACAACATTTTATCTCAATAAATTATATAAACCTCTACCAGTGAATGTTTTTTTTAAATAATTATACATTAAATATTTTATTATTTTTAAAATCAAAAAATATATTTTATAGTAATAATATAATAATTAATCGAATTTTATGAATAAATATATTTTTTTAAAAGGGTAAATTTACCTCCTTTTTTAGGGAAACCCAATTCAAATACATTAATTTACTATTTTCTAATTTTTATATAATGAAATAAACAATATTTATTAATAGGTATATAAATATTTACATTGGTTGAATATTTGGTATTTTTATGAAAAGATTCATTTTTTGATGAATAGTGAATAATACTTAATTTTAAATTAATACATATTTTTCATCATGGTAATTTATATTTTTTAAATTAGATATTTTATTTTTTAAATTTTAAATTAGAAAAAAATATATACCATTTAAACAAAATTATTTTGTTGTAATCACTTCTCCATTGAATATGGACTTAAAAAAATTTCATTGTTTTGACCGTTTTAAATTTAAAAACTGATTTTCTTTTTCAGTCAGATAGATTAATATAAAAAAAATATATGATAATATGTTTTAAATTTTTAAAAATGGATTCCATAATTATAATCATATGTTTCAAATTTAGTAAATATTTACCTTTTATTGTTGTCTAATATGAGTAGTAACATTAATTTTTTTTATTGTAGTGAAGTGTAAATCATGTAATTAAGGGAAAACCTAATATTGTAAATAATATATAATTACCCAAATTCATGAAAAAATTAATTTTTTGATGCTTAATCAACCCTAAATGCATAGGGATATAAATTGAATAATTTAATGTACTCTAGTTGATGAAAATTAGTGTGATACTATTAAAATCAAAGACATTGACAAACTACCACACTCTTAATTTTATTAAGATTGATATTTTTATTATGGATTAAATTAGAATTTGTTAATTAATATATATATTATTATAAAATATATTCATTTTATATACACCATGAAATTTTAATGTAAAATTTTATTGAAAAAATAATTATGATAAATAATTAGATTATAATGATTTAATAATTATTAAATTAACAAAACAAACAATTAAATGATACTAAAAATACAAAAATAAATATAATTTGACTAAATTAATGTGATAAAAAAAATTAATAGATATATATTACATCATAGAAGTGTATTTAATTATTTTTCGTAAGTTATCTTTCTATATTGAGGTTCATCAAGTCAATGTATGGAATAGTTTCAAAATTGAAACTTATGTTATTTTATGAAAAAAAATTTATTAAAATATATTTAAATAATAAAAATATTAAATTAATTCAAAATGGGGGGATATATGGATGAAAATATCATAAATGGTCCATTTATGGTTTAATTTAAAACTTGTATGTAAAAATTACAGCACCATACTATTGTATTATTTATTACCATGGTTATAATTAAAATGACTTAATTAATGGTTAATAAAAAAGATAATGATTAAAACAAATTACTAAAATATATTTTCTATTTATATTGAAACATTGTAATATCATATATTGTTTTAAATTTACACTTTTAGGTATATTTATTTATATGTAATTTATTATAAATTTATATTTTGAGAAATTCCAAAACAACCCCTCTTCTATCTTATTAAAGGGATCCTTTCCTTATCTTATCATAACACTTCAGAACCTATTTTATATAGAAAAAATTTAGTCCTAATATCATTCCAACATACCTAAATTATACATATAATCCATAATATGTGAATAAATATAACCAAATGACTTCTTTTGTGAAAATCATATGGTTATACCCAAAGAATATTTAACGTTCATCCTAAAACATTTTCTTATTTCTTCCCGAACACCCATTAATTTTTTATTTTATTTTATTAATTATAACCATTGTATTATAAATATATTGATATATTTGTATACTAATTTTTCTTCCATAATTTACAATTCTATCTAATGGGTCACTAACTTACAATTCATTGTCCAATGGACAACGGTCTCGCCAAATCATCATTATCCATTTATCATATACCACATTTCATTAGTGTTAATTAGTATGAAAAACAATTATTATATGTTATATATTATATATATCATGGATTCATTCAATTTTAATCATTATATAAAACATAACTTCATGATTTCAGTTTTTTAAAATGTGATAACATCATTTGTGGATGTATAGACTGTAACCTCCTCAATGTGATGTGATACATTCACACTTTTTAGGTAATTTATTAAGATGGGTTAGTAAATTTATATGAAATATATGAAATGATAATTTTAATGGATTTATATATATATATAAATATGTAATTTACTAAATTTATTCTAATATGAAATGAAAACTGAAATAACATTCTTGTGTATGTATGGCCAGCTGTCTACATGAACAATGTATACGATTTCATATATCATTGGTTTATTTATATTTATATTATTTATTTTATTATGAATAAATAATTCCTTTCATTCAAGAAATATTAAAATCCAGAACTTTTTTATAGTATCCATAATAACATGTCACAATAGGTATAATAAAATTAACAGTTTTTACCCAAACCATTATAATAACATTAAAATATTAATAGACGGGTACTATAAATACATAAATGAATCAATCATGTAATGAAATAATTTAATATGGTTTTTTAATAGAGTTATTATAAACATATTTTTTTCATATTGTTTAAAAGAGTATGATGAGAATTTAGAAATAAGGTGATGCTAATTATAGACTCACTATTATATCTACAAGACCTATTCAATATTCCCCTAAGATTTATTTCGTATGATATATATAATAAAACTTCTTATAATATATGATAATTATCATTAAATATTTATTTTATTTACATGTTCATATGATTATATCCCTTTCATGCTGTTTACAGTTAAAAAATTTCTTATTCAGTATGATAATTTTGTCTTAATTTTAATTCTTTGAGACACCTATTTTGTTATGAACTGATTTTCTTTTACAAGGCATATATACAACCCTTTTACATGTTTTATTATTAATATCATTATTTCCATAATAATTTATAACTTTTTTATTTTATTATCACCTCGGTCAAAAATAACTATTCCTTCAAAGTAATGTTTTCTCAAAATTTATTAAAAGTGTTTTAAATGATAGTTTATGAGTTTTTTTTAAAAATAGAAATATTTAAAAAAAATTCAGAGAATCCATTTTTTGTTTTTATGGTTAATTTTAATGAAAATTTTTTCAAAAAAGTTATGACTTAAAAATAAATTATTTAAATTGAAATAATATTTCCGATTATAATTATTTCATATGATATTTTAAAATAATATTCCATCGTTGAGAATGTTTTTTATGTTATTTAAAGGGGATATGATCCAATGATACAATTATTATTATTTTACTTAATGTTTTATGATGTATTGATACTTATGAATATTTATTATTTTCTATGAGTTATGTTATTATGAATGTTTTATGAAACCCCTTACATTCATTGGTCTGTGATATAATGAATAAGTTATGTTTTTGTGGAAAACATGTGTACTATTTTAATTAAGAAATTTTTGGGACATATTTCTCTCTCCAATTCATTAGGTATAATGATTTTTTTATCATGATATAATGATTTTAAACAATTTGATGAACTTAATCCTCTATGAGAGTATGGGGAGACCCCATACACTATGAGATGATTGGGAACCCCGATCCATTATGGGAAGATGGGGAAACCTGATCCCTATTAAGGAAAGGACTATAGCTAGAGATGGTGGTGGGTCCCTACTAGTTGGTGTAGCCTCCATGAATTTCCCTTCAAGGTTTTTTTCAATGATCCTAGACTTATATGGAATTATATTACATGTCCTTATGTTTTCAAAAATTCTATGTCATATTCATAAGTTATGATTTCATAGATTATGGTCTTCAATTCATCATGATAGATGTCCTATGACCGTCCCTTGTATATTCCATAACATATTTATATGATCTTTGATATGTAGTTTTTGATAATCTAATGTTTTGATCATGTTTTCATACACTTATTGTCATGATTATGATTGCGTATCTGCTTTGTTTTCCCATAGTGAGAATTTTAGATCACACATTTCTTAGGTTTTCTATTCCACAGTTTATAAAGAAGGATTTTAGGTAGTGATACATAAAGAGAAGCTATTTTTTCAAAAAATTTATTAACTTTCACCTGACTAGAAGTTTTTGTTCAATGTTTCCTAATGCACTAAACTATTACTATCATTAGGAATGTGTTTTTATAATGTAATGCATATTCATCAAAAAAAGATGTAATATCAAATTATAAAAATCCTAGGACATTATATTTTCCCTATATACATATATTCCAAAGCCACATCCATATGTAGTGTCCAGACATAGTTGTAATTTCTTAGAAACCACTCTCACTATCCTCCACCGAAACAAGAGGAACTTTTACTATAATTTAAGGCCTACGCTTATAATTATCCAAAAACATGTCCTTAGAGACGTCAATAAAGTTTTATCATACTAGTTTATAGTGGTTAAATAAAATATTTCATGAATACAAAATATAAAATACCAGGATTGACATACAATCAAATTACATCATTTTTCAGAATATTATTTATATTACATAAAATTATAAAGAAATATCATACTACTTTAATAAATTTTGAAACACGGAACAAAAGCACTGGTCCATAAGTGATGTACATCATCATTCAATTTTTACTTCATGACTAGTATCTTTATTATACACACCATAAATAACACATATCTTCTTTACTAGGGGAGATAAACTATAAGAAACTAAGAGATAATATGATAACTAATGGTAAATAAGGTAGATATATGAGAATAAAATGAATATAAGGGTTTTAGAACATAATAATATTATTTAAGATAACATAACCTACATTTCAGATATCATAATCATGATTGATATAACAATGATGGGAAATTAATACTACCTGAATCATATGAGAATAAATTAATATGAGCCATGGTATAATGACATTGGCATAAGACATGAATTTGATGCACACACGTAAGAATATAAAGTAATTTACATTTTGTTCAAGGATCACTGACAAGTCCATCATAGAGATTAAATTCATCTACATTACCATGTTAAATAATAATTCCAAACTAGTATTACTATACAACATTCAATCCCCATTCCTAGACTATTTTACATTACTGAGTTCACTCCTTGATCAAGAAAGGTATATATCATGAGATATTAAAATAATTACCTTGTTCATATGATGGATATATAGACTCCATCCATTACAAAATGGAAATAATATTTATGTGTTCACAATATATTATCCATTTGATAAATCATATCCATGAAATCAATTTAGAATCTTAATCCTTTCATTATATCTTTACCTATGGAAAAGACACAGGTTTCGTAATCATGTGATCATTGCCAAAACAATGTAAGTAATAATTCTTCACAGACACATAACCTGATAAGACAAATGTGCTTCATAAACATAATTTCCTAAAAAATAATCCATTTAGAGAATGAAAATATATGGTATCCTTGGATACATTCCCCAATAAGTCATGAGTAACAATAATAGATTTCATCCTTCATTTGAAATAAGTTTGAATTATCAATTAATATATTTCATGAAAAAAAATCTCATTAACACATTGAACACACTTTTTTATACATAAAAAAATTTTAAAACCTTTTTTATTTGAAAGATAATTTTTATAAGAAAAATCTAATTATATTTCACAGATGGGATTGGTTATGAAATTATAATATTCAAACCATTCCATACACATAAAAATGAAGTATCCTTTCACATATTTAGTAAAAGACAAACAAGAATTAGTTTATAAAATGACATGATGATTCTATTGAAAACATTTTGTAAGAATGTAAAAAATGGTTATAATTTTATTTTAAAAATTATTGTTTTTTTATAAATAAAAATTGAATTTATTTTATGCATCTTGTTATTCATGGTAAACATATTTCATCTCGAATAGAGTGATACATTAATATTTTCATAAAATCATTTTGTTAATATCTTTAATCCACAGAAAGTAAAAAATTATAAAATTAATTGAATAAATTATAAATTTTTAATTTATATAAATTTTCATTAGAAATTATGAGATTTAATTAATTATTAATTAACATTATATCCATAATCATAAAAAATATTGATAAATTATTAGATTTTTACATAATATATTTATAATATTTGAAAAATTTCCTCATAATACCCTTGATGGAATAAAATAAAATGAATCATATAATACCATTATTCTGATAAAAATCATGATTTTACTTGTAATTTTATATTATATTGACATTTTATAATAATATAGGTGCATAACATATCAAACATGTTAAATAAGTACAATTAAAGCCAAAATTAATTTAATGTTTCTGTAATGGTTTAACCATAACCCCCATAATATAAAGATCCTAAAATTTATATTTAAAAACAAATAATTCTTAGTATAATAATCATCAAATACATACATGGGTCGTATTCATATAAGAATCAATAAATAGGTGGTGAACATGGTATGTGTCACCAAGAAAACAATGTGAGATAGAAATCCATTATATTAAGTCCTAACATCAGTTATACTTGTTCAATACTAAATTAAAATTAAAAAAAATTATTATAAATATATTACATAACCATATTCATATATATAATAAAATATATGATTTTATTATAACCTTTTATTATACTGTTATTAGCAATTTTGTTTTAAATATAACTTTCTAGTAATAACAAATTTTTTATATGTTTTATTGGGATATAAATTTATTATTCTTACTTTAAAAATGAATCCATTATATCAATAATTATTACAACGTTTCAAATATCATATATATTCATTATGTATTTATTTATTATAATCTATAAAATATAGGCATAAGAAATGAAATACACCATTAATGGAGACAATAGGTTGTATGTATGCATGAAGAATGTTTAAATTTTATTTTTTGATTGAAATGCTTAGAAGTAAATGGGATGATAAAATTCTGGGTTTATATTTATGTCACATGTGTCACATAATTTTATTAAAAAATCCATAATATATTCCATGTAAACCATGAATGAATCACAATTCTTCACGAGGTAGTTGTCCTCTGTTCACCCAAATAACATTTTTATATTCCAGAAAATGTTAATCCTGATATTATATTTGATATATAAGTTAAAGTGTAAGTATAAAATCTTAAATGTCCTAAAGGTCATATATTAGTATGATTTCTATCATAATAAACAATCATGATAGGTGGTAATGGAAAAACTAACGACATCGGTTCCAAAGGTGGAATTCTATTGTACACATGAACGATGATTTTTTAACACATTTCATGGATGTGTGTGTAATTTTTGGATTTAAACTCAACATTTCACAATTTAAATACATTAAATATATTGATGATATTATATAATAATTATATAAAAAAGTTAATGGGTTTGAGGATTAAATAATACAAAAACATTCGATGATAAATTTTACCTCTTCTTTGGGTATCCTCATTAGTATTGTATTAATAAATTAATTTTTTTTATTGTAAAAATTATGGATTCTAATATTAAGGTAATTTTTTTTATTTTGTTAGTGCATGGTTGAGACAAAAGGTTATTAATATGTGTGAAGATAGACAATGAGTGGGTTTCCTTTTATAAGGTAGGTGATTGGAAATCATCAAAATTTTATAAATATAAAATTCCACCAATGTTTTTTCCAATTTTATACACTCAAAAAATTGATTAAATATCATTAATTGAAGTAATATAGAGTAAATATGGAAATAATATAGGTTGTTGAAATTTTTCTTCTTCATTTTTACCTTATGGTTAACGTTTACGCACGGAGTGAACTCATTTTTCCTTTAATCTCCCTAATTGATTTTAACTTTTGTCTCTAATAATTTTGATAGAAAATTTATTTTACGATAATAGAAACCATAAATTTTTATCATTAAAAAGATTAAATAAAATTTTCGAAATTCAATTCTCGCAAGTGGAAAATATTTAAAAAATTTATTCCCACAGATATGATGAGATAATGGTTTTTAATGTGAGAATGTTCAAAAGTTTGACTTTTTCATATATCCAATTTCAATATAAAATTTATTCCAATAACCTTATTTTTATTTATTTAATTATTTGTTATATTTTTATTTTTTAAAACAAATTTATAACAAAAATTTACTTTTTTAAAATTTGATCTAAAATAATGTTTTTCATTTAAATTTCAACATTTCTCATTATTCATCAAATAATGAAATATTAATTGAAACAACCATATATTTACCCTAATATAATTAATAAGCTATGAATTTCTAACTGATATTTGTTTTATAGTATTTAATTACTTAAAATGTCAAAATTTAATTTTATTATTATTCATAGAAGGACACAAATGCACTTATTGTGAAAAATATTAATTTCAAATCATATTAACATGTTAAAAAAATGTGTATCTATTTATCTATAATATTTTATATAAAACAATTAAAAAAATATTTAAAACATAGTTAATGATAATAATGTTACAATGTTCAAAGATTAGGTTTTAAATATCTTTTTAAAATAAGTAAAATAATATAATGTAGTTTCATAGCAACATAATGTTGCATTTAACCCATGTCAAGTCCTACGGGCATGGAATAATAGATTAACATTGTTTATTAGAAGTAAATATAATAAAAAAATTATAAAAATAATGGGATTTTATTGTATCTCCAAAAAAGATAATGGAAGATTCTAATGACTCTTCATTAATCTCATCATGTGTAACAAGGTGAATTTACCCCATTCATATACACCATTTGATATAAGTGTATAAGGATGTGTGAGTTATGATTGGACACCAAAATACCATACGTAATATATTAAGTCTCTATTATGATATTTCACATCATAGTCCATCTAGAATTTGTGAATCTTCTGAGAAATATTGTTCTCGACATCATCATTTTAATCCTTAAATTTTTAAAAGGAAGCTAACTTATTCATCATTAACTAGACATATCGATATCTAATAAAAGCATCTAGAAATGTTATGATGCATGTGTTACCACCACATTACTCTCTATGCAATAGACAAGAGACATTGTTATGAACTAATATAATAATATCTTTTTCCACTATCTATTTCCACTAAATAGAGATTATGTTATTTTACCTTATAAACTTACATTTTATAGAAAAGCTATTTTTATTTTTTAAAAATCTAAACATCAATACTGATAAAAAAATTAAACACTTTTTCACATGACCTATCTTTCATGATCTAAAAAACTTTATATTTAGAAAATATTCAACATTCATTTTCGAAAAAAAATAAATCCATTTTTATCACGTCTGGATAAAGATAAGATGTTTTTTATCACTAAAGAAACACAATAATAACCCATTAAAACTATGGTAAATTATGTCAAAAATGTGAGGAGGTAGTTCTTAATAAAAACCCCATTATTTTCATCAGTATTAGTACCTCTTAGATTAATATCCACTATTTTAATTCCATTTAATCTACTTAGTTCATGTATTTGAATATATCGACACGCACCAAAATCAATATCGAATACAAAATTTTTATAAAAAAAATAAATTTCACTGGATAATAAATTCACCTGATGCTTCCCCTTGATTTTTTGTCTTGGTTTACGCTTTTACCCACTTCCCCTAATTTCACTTATTGCACAAATAACATCTTATTCTGCTCTCCTTCCACAATAAATTCCACTTAATTTATGGTCATCATGAATGCTTTAGTTTAAATGAATTTTGTTTCCCATTCCATTTATTAACAATTAGAACTGCATTATTCTAAATCCTCAACTCCTTATAGGCATGGAGAAGAAGAGTGAGATGATTTGGTAGAGAAATATTAATGTATTTCATACTAAAACATACAATAATACTATAAAACCACTACAAAGTTATGCCAAAATTATACTGGTGTTGAGTGATTCATGGATTTCAAACCCTTGATCCACTAGCTCCCCAATGTATCCAATGTAATTGGCTACATAAGTCACACCTAGGTAAACCTCTATCAAATTTATAAAAAATAGAACCATGTAAATATCAAATTGTTCATTTTTATCTCTCTCTTAGTAAATCCAATAGTAGTGCCCATGCATACTATAAAAATCAAACTTTTTATGAGAATATTGAATTTTACATGGAAGATACTAAATAATTAAACATTAAACATCGACCCTGTCACTTAAAGGTTTTTCATAGATAAAGAACTCTTCATCACTCAACACTTTTTCAGGTGGACCAGGAGGTGATGATTCTAATATCTATGATTTATTTTCTTGGTGCTAAACAACCATAAATCATATAAACCACTATTAGAAGTTACTAAAAATTATAAGTCTGTTTTTAGATAATATATATCAAATGGATAGTGTGGATGATAACGATTTAATTGTATTCTATAATTAAAAATTTATATTATTCGTTTTTTTGTTGATTGTAATTTTTTAAGAACTATTTTTTTGATTTTACTAAAACTAACACTAATTTAAGAAATCCCAATTTTCGTCAACATTGTACTAAAAATGTCCAATTTCTTGTATATGTTATGGAATGGATTTATATTCACATTCTCATAACCCTTGTGAGGGTTCATCAAGATTGGTGAATGTATCTATGTTCATTGGTAAATTCCAATTACAGTCTTGCATCTTCATGATCTATTGAGTGGAATCCTCTATACTAAAACAATGAATTGGATTTCATCAACTCATTCATCTATGATACATAATGTCTATTGATTGATACACCTCATCATGTAAGGTTGTTTATTCAACCCATAAAATAAAAAATACCACCACGTTAAAAATATGTGTCCCATTAAGGTTCGACCAAATATATAGTTTCAAGAATTTCATTCATAATCAAGTATTGGAAGGTCATATCTAAGAAAATATTTAATTGAGTGATTTTCATTTATTTTTGAAAAATTTTATCTTTATTTATCCTTTACATGAATTTTTTATATTAATTTGAGGTTTCAGGTTTAATGAATGATACTAGATAATGAATTAATGCACAAACCATTTATTAAAATTCAATTTTTTTATTAAATCATTTATTTATGTGATCACCATCTCTCGTTAAAAAAATTAAATAATACATACAAATAAATAATTAATTAATTAAATGAATCATTTCTGATCAATATATATTGGTTGATTTAATGACAGGACATTAAATGAACCTTTGATATAGAAGGAGAAATCATATTTCTGGTATAGGGATGAGTGCAAACATTTTAACATTCCACCTGTGTAATACATGGATTGGTATCATTATAGTTTCATCTGGAATCCCTGCAATGGGCCTTCGGTGACTCCATTATTTGTAAATATATATAACTCACACATAGTAGCGTGAAATAAAAGGATTGGTTAAAGGAGGATAACATAAATATCTTTAGATATACATGTCATATATAATAATGGATTTATAGATGAATCACAAAATATTATAAATAATATAAATATAAATGATTGAAACCCCTTGAAAATAATTAAATTAAATAAATTAACACACCAGCCCATGTTATATATAGACATTGAATAATTATACATGAAACATATATATAATGTAATTTTCCAGAAATCATTTATTTTTCCATTCATTATTATTATGAAAAATAAAATCCAATTAATATATTAATTCAACATCATTTTATTTACCATCAGAATTCATTTACAGATAACTATCACAAAGGCATTAAAATAAAAGTAATAACATATCCAATAGTTTCATATTTATTCTAATATATTAATTGAGAATTTAAATTTATTTTAAACCCATATTACATTATAAATTAATTAATGTTCCAATAAAAGTGATAATATATTAATGCTACCATTTTTTATTTTGATTAATTTAATTATTCTAATAAATAAGGTACTATATGTCATGTACTATCCAGCTAAAATTTTTTTACCTCAGTTGTGTGTATCTGGGTTACATTACTAGGGCTTCAGCATTTTTACTCAGCCAAACTGCACAACATGTTGATGCTAACTACATTACATGTGTCCACAAGTTTTTGGTTGGAGGTACTAGTCTAATTCATCATCATTTAATTTATTGTATTACACAGTATGTACATTATATCTAAAAAATATGTCGTCTAATGTCCTATGTTCATGAAACACAACAAATTATTTGGATTTATCTAAGGAATGAGAATATAGGACATGTTCCTCTAAATAAAACACAATATATATCTAATATATTGTGTCATAATAAAATTTTTAAAGATCGATCTGCATATCAATTGTTAAAATTGATGAACTAAATTTCGTTTACACCAAATACACATTGTGTATACCATAAATTCTATAGCTGGTCATTCTCACATAGTTTGTGTAATAGCCCAAACTTTCATTATTGAAAATTTCTCTTGATCTAATTAAATTTCTTGTTATGTAAAACATTTTCACTTCCTTGTTTTAAGTTTATGGATTTCAAAATACAGTTAAGAATTTTTTCTATTTCTAATATTGTTGTTGAAAAATTATCACTTGAGTAGTATAAATATGGGCATTAACAAAACCAATATACTCAAACAAAGAAAGTGACGACGTCATCCTACAGACATTCCCCATATGAAGCCCACTTGTTGGATCTCATAAAGGAGGTGGCGTCCTTGGGCTTCGCTCTTGACCTAGACAAATCCGAGATTCAACATGTTAAACTTGAATGGAACCACTGACATGAGAAGTGGAATGTGATAGAGATTACCACCCAAGTGATGTTATTATAGCCGCCCCAAGAGTCATTCACCATCGCACACCTAACCCTCAAAATATTATGATGGAGTTATAAGGGGTAATGTAACTAGACCATAACACTATTATTATGTTCATAAAAAAGAATATACATTCATTTTAATATTGTCACTTTGTAAATAGTTTTAAAATCAAAATTTGTATTTTTAGTAATTATTCAACTAAGAAATTTATTTTAATAAATTAATATATTTTTTAAATAAATAATATTTTAATAAAATATTATAATTATTAAATTACTTTTTATTAAGTATAAATGATCATATAATTTTTTTGAATACAATAGTAATTTTTATTATGGTTGGAATGTTGTTTTTTAAAAAAAATATTTTTAGATAAATGGCCTTTTTAATTTTAAAAGTCAAAATTCACATATTTGGAAAATTATTTGGATAAAATAAATACTATATATGTTATCTGAACATCGAAGTTATCCAACATCAAATTTTTCCTAATTTTTTTTGACAGTCAAATTTTTGAGTAAAAATTAAATACTGTTTAAATATATAATTTGTTTTATAACATCATAATAAACCAATAGTGATGTAATAAAATAATATAAACATTTTTTTCTTCCAATATATTTTTTAACATTAAAATAATGTTATTTGAGGTTTTTTTGATTTATTTTACAAACCTGTAGTGGACCCTCCAATACTTGTAAAACATTTTATCTTTTTAAATTGATTTCCTTGAGACATTCACTCACATCCACATAAGCAATGTTATTATTTTAAGGCGATCATCCATTGGAATTATAATTTTTTTCACCCCTATTAAATAATAAAATGGTTAAAAAACATGGGTTGGTTTGTGGTTTTGATTAGTTTAATGTGTGGTGTCCCAAACCTAAATAATAAATAATTCCATCCCCATTCCTATATAAACCAACCCAATATCCCACTTCCTCTTCCCTAAAATCAATTTGATATCCACCAAACCCTACCCTCCTCTCTCTAAAATCCTCCCAAGGCACCCCAAGATCTCCAGAATCCTCTCTCAAGCCCCTCTTTTTCTTTTGGAATCACAATTCCAAGTAAGATATTTTTCCCTTTCCCATTTTACCCATTTTTATTAATATTTTTATTCCCTTTTATTTTCAATTAAAAATGTTTCAGTATGATTTTTAACATCCCCCATACATTCTTATCTATGTTTTAAGGGTTATATTCCCCTTTATCTCTAATTAATGCCTCCTTTTTACACCTGTTACCATGCCGAAATTCCGTAAATAATTTCTCTCTCCACATATACATTCAAGCAATTCTTTTATATTATAAATCCAAATTACAATAACAATGTTGGTATATGTATCAATATAAAGTTTTTATAGTAAATTTCATGTAAATATGATAAAACAACCATTTCTCTCTCATAAACCATTTTTATGAATTCTTGTGTAACATTGTTATGCAACCGAAATCGCACCTCGTTTTTCCAAGACAAAGTCAATGTGTAGTGAATACCAAGCCCGTTTCACTATGTTGAGTATTAACCTTTTTAAACATTTATTTATGTATTATATTGTTTTATGTATGAATTATACATTAATTTATCATGGAATAAATGATTTTTTTTAATGAATCCATGTTTTATGATCCATGTGGCACACTTTTTCATGAAATGAAATGTTTAAGAAGGGTGCACCCTGATAGAGCACCAATGCATTGGGTAAAGATTAGTATCATGATACATCATGTGAAATGAGTGTTTAATAATATTGATTCATGTTCAATCAGGATTTACTCATGGTAAATTATGTGTAATGATGTCTTACTCAGTATCAAAGTGCAATGAACCTTGGTTCATGCTAGTTCCATGTTTATGTGTTGTTGTTACATTTCCATTTCTACTAATCATGCTATATCATGCCTTTATGTTCATGTTTCGTTTATTCTCCATTGATATGACTATTTCCAAACATTTATTTTATTAATAATGGTATTCCTTGTTTAATCCTTTAATGGGATTTATAACTCACACATTTCACATGTATGTCCTAAGGTTATCCCATACAAAGCTATGTATGATGGAATATCGTGGTTATGTAAAGTATGTTTTCAAAGATATGTTATGAGTTTTATGTATTAAGATTATATTTATTTCTTTTATGCCCCAATTACACTAGATCTATTGATCTACTAGCTTGTATCATTTAAAGAGTTTATGTAATAAATCCTATTTAAGTGTTTAAAAAAGATTAGTGTTTTCATAGTTGGTATTAGAGGATAGGTTTAGTTATTTTTGGGATTAGGATTAGAAAACCCTAGTGAAAGCCTCAGGGATATAACATGGTATAATAAAAAATATGTAAATTTTGGATAGTATTGAGTAAATGTTTTATCAAGAAAATAAATCCCTGTCAAGATACGAGCAGGTAGAGGCAGCTCGGGAAATGATGTGCCTCCAAGTGAAAAATCAAAAATGTAGTTTCCAGCATGACCCTGGATATCCCGGTACACAAAAATGTTCTATTTTTATCTCTTGGTTACAACCCTCTTAGGGTATATGATTTGGTAAATTTACAACCATAGTATGAACCATTAATATGGGAATAAAAAAATCCCTTAAAAATATATGATACAATGTACATCATTGATAACATAGATTGAAGACAATAGATTAATATGTTAATGAAATAAAGGTAATTTATAATTAATCCATTTTTTCTTTTGATTATCCTTCATGTGTTACCACTAATATTACTTTCATTGAGGAATAATAAATCTTTAGACATTAAATAGTTTAATATCACAATTTTAACATTTATAGAGAGTAACTCAAAATTTTATATGTTTAGTCAGCAAGATAAAGGATAGTTTCATGATGGATGGGGAAGAACCTCATATAACACTCTTTTCCTTTCATTAGGACATACTAGATATAATTATTTTGATGTCAAGATTGATTAACATTGAAACCTTTTCCAAATTCCATTTTCCATGCAAGATACTCTAAGACATATCAAACACCTTCTCCATACCACGGAATCATCTGGGATCTTGGGTCACCTATGATCAAATATTAAGCTCCCAAATCTCCCACTTTCATGATGAGGGAGGTACCATTAGGGTATTTTTAAATATTTCAACCTATCCAGAGATTATAATGCACTATTAAATTATAGAATAGCTACCAAAGAGGTATACCTTAATGCAGCCTATATATATATATAGTCTTGTCTTTTAGTCATTTGGGAAACATAGACAATATATTTGAAGAACCACATTTCAAAAACACCAATTCTTATTCTATCAGATTATTTTACAAAAAACTGGTACATGGTGATGTTTTGAATCTATACATTAGAAAAAAATATTTTCAAATTGTGCATCATATTTTCAATCAGTACGATCTATGTTGCATGGAATGCTTCTGGAATAAGGATGTGGAAGACATTGAATTTGAATTGAAGTATTGTTTCACTTAGTAGAACCTCTCACTCCATTATTGACATGATAATGAGGTTTGGGGAATTCTTAATTGTGGTGGGTAAGAAACACTAAAGTCATTTTTAAATTTTAGAGTTCTTTTTGTATGTAATCAATGTACGAGAACATAATTTTTTTAAAGGGGGTGGTTGTAATGACCAAAAAATTAATTAATAAAAATATCCCTTGATATAATTAAATTTCTTGTTATTTAAAACATATTAACTTACTTGGTTTTCAGTTCATGGATTACAAAATAACATTACTAATAAATACTATTTCTAATATATTCGTTGAACAATGATCACTTGATTAGTATAAATATAGGGCCTAAACAAAACCAATTAATTGAGATAAATTAAATGATGACCTCATCCATTAGACTTGTCCCATATAAAGCCCATTGGTCGGAGCTAATAAATGAGGTGGTTTCATTGGGATTCTCTATTGAAAAATCTCAATCTGAGCTTCCACATGTTATGCTCGAACAGAACTGCCTATGGGAGAAGTGGAAGATTATAGAGATTCCAACCCGAGCAATGTTATCTGAGCCACCCCTAGAGTCCATCACCATCGAACACCTTACCCTTCAGACTTATGTGGATTTAATGAGAGATTATGTAACAATACCTTAGCACTATGATAATGCGCCTAATAAATAATATACATTAATTTTATTATTGTTACTCTGTAAATTGCTTTTAAATAACAAATAGTATTTTTAGTAAATGTTAAACTATGAAATCTATTTTTAATAAATTATGTATTATTGAAATATTTAATATTTTAAGAAAATATTATTTTTAAATAACTTTTTACTAAGTATAAATGATCATTAAATTTTTAAGAATACAATTGTATTTTTTATTAAGTTTTGAAAGTGGTTTTTGTCAAAACCTATTAATTTTCAATAAATACCGGTTATTATATTAAAAGTGAAAATTTACCTATTTAGAAGACTATTTGGTTAAAATAAAAATAGTTTTTGTAATTATGATATTGAAATATTCCCTAGTAAAATTTTCAAAATTATTCGAGACAGTTTAATTTTTTGGTACAAATTAAAAACCATTTAAATATATAATGTGTTTTATAACATCATAATGATCAAATAATTATTTATTAAAATAAAATAATCATGACGTTATGAAAATATATTTTATTAAAATAAAATAATGTTTTTTGTTTTTTGGATTTTTTTTACAAATCCTTAGTTGAATATCCAAGACATAGAAAACATTTTAGATTTTTAAACTAATTTCTTTGATAGTTTGACTCACATCGACATAAGAAAACCTATTATTTTTAGAATTTTTTCCATTGACCATAACAAATATTATTTTCCACTCAACTTTGAAAAAATCCATGGAAAAAAAACATGGGTAGGATTGTGGTTTTGATTAGTTTAATGTGTGGTTCCCCAAACATAAATAATAATTAATTCCCTCTCATTTCTTATATAAACCCACTCAAGTTCCCCCATCCTCTTCACTCAAAGCCTTTGGAGATACAATAAACCATACTACACTCTCTCTGTATTACTCCCAATATTCCCCAATCTCTCAAGAAGCCTCTCTCAAGAACATCCCTTGCCTTCAGTATCACATATCCCAGTAAATTATTCCTTCCTTTCTCATTTTATCCATGTTTCTTAATATTATTATGCCATTTTATTTTAAATTATTAATTTTGGGGTATGATTTTACACCTCTCCCATACTTCCATCATTATGTTTGAATTACTACAGACCCATTTCTCTCCTATTAATTCCTCAGTTGTACACCTATTACCATACCAAAATTCCATTAGGAATTTCTCCCTCCTCATTAACATTCAAACATTTATTTTGTGTTGAGAATCAAAATTACATTAAATATATTGAGAAATGTATCTATATTTCCCCCATCAATTCAATTTCATGTAAATATTATGATTCATCCATTTCTCTCTCATCTACCATTTCTATGAATACTTAAGTCACACAGTTATGCTGCCGAAATTGCACCGCGTTTTTCCAAGCCAAAGTCATTGTGTAGTGTATACCATGCCCATTTCTCTATCAAGGGTATTCCCTATTATGCACATTTACATATTGATTATAATTATTCATGTATGAATTACACATTCATTTATCATGGAATAAATGATGATGTTTAATGAATCCAGGTTTTATGATTCATGTAGCACACTTATGCATTAAATGAAATGTTTAAGAAGGGTGCGCCTTAATAGTGTTCAAATGCATTGTGTAAAGATTAGTATAAAGATACATCAAGTGAAATGAGGATTTAATAATGATAATTCATGTAAAATTAGGATTTACTCATTCTAATTTAAGTGTAATGAGGGTTTTCTTATTCTATATGTGCAATGAGACTCATCTCATGCTAATTCCATGTTAAGTGTTGTTGCCACAATTCCATGTTATGATAATCCTATTATATCATTCCCTTATGTTAATGTTTCTTTTAAGATCCATTTATATTCCAATTGAAAATCATGTATTGTATTTTTCATGTTATTCCATGTCTACACCCTTAGTGGGCGTTATATTTTACACTTTTCACTTGTATGTTCTCAGGTTATCCTATTAACAACTCAGTATGAGGGAATGTCGTGGTTATGTAAAGTATGTTTTCAATAAATTTTTTGTGTGTTTTGGGTTTTATGTTTCTATGTAATGTTCCTAATCCCCTAAGAACCTATACTAGGTGAACATCAATGTGGTATCAAGCGAATAGTTTATGTAAAAAAATCATGTTTAAGTGTGTAATAAAGAGCAGGGTTGTCATAGATTGACCATGCATAATGACTATAAAGATTGTGTGATTTATTCTGATATCCCAAGAATATTAAATGATGTTTACACTATATATGTAAAACCCTAATATTTCACAATATATTTCTATTTGAATAATGCAATATCTTGCGTTGTTTGCAACTTTTAGTTCTACCACACCCTGACCAATCAAACTAGTAGTTATGAATAGTAATACCAAATTTTTGAAATTTTTGAAATTTTATTTTTCAAAATTGATTTCATTTTTGGATTTTTAATATAAAAATTATCTTAGGGTAAAATTTGGGTATTTTTATGAAAACTTTCAATTTCTGATAAATAGTGAAAAATAATGAGTTATTGTTTAAAACAAACTTTTTATTTAAATAATTATTTATTTTATTTAAATTTATTTCATGTAAAAATAGATACATTATATCTAAATATGTTCAATGTTATTCATTGGAGTGATTTTATAAAAAAAAATTAGATGTATAAAATTTCATTGATAATGTTAAGGTCTTTTACCCACCTTCTAGGAACATTTTCAAATTTGTATAAAACACAATTTTACCACTTCTGTGAATTGTATTTCGAAAATCCATGAGACAAGTGTGAATTTAGTAATTAAAATGTGGTTCAATAGGATGAACATATATTTTTATAAATAGTAACTTTTCAATTTTATTTACCACGGTTAAATGTAAATATGGTAATTAAAGGTAAAATTGATATTATAATTACCCTTAAAGATGTCTAAATTACATTGGATAAGTTTTTTCCGACCAAAATCAACCATATTAATAAAATATGATCTTATTTGATTCACTTGTATTTGATTAAGATAGTTATTATAATTTATTAAATAAATAGTTAAAAGTGTCGAATTTAAATTTTCATATCTAATTTTTTTAATATAGGGTTATACATTACATAAATTAGTACATAAATATTCATTAAAAATAAAAAAATATTTCCAATATAATTTTATTTTATTAAAAAAATTATATATTAAATAATTAAATTTATTTATGACACAATTATGATGAACTAATTACCATATAAATGAATATTTATAATAACTGATATTATAAATATTCAAATAAAATTAAATTGATACATTTGATGAATTTGATGTATTTAACTAATTTTATAGGTTAATATGACATATTATGATTGATTTAATTTATTTATTTCGGAGTAATAATGTTTTGTTCAACATTCGCAAAAACCAAATACAAAATAGTGTCATAATTGACATAAATAATTTTTTAAAACAAATACTATATTATTAATAGATATAATATTATAAAAATTTATGGTTTGGAAAAAAGTCTTATATAAGGTTATATATTTCAATAATTTACCACTTTGGGTTCTCCTGGAGTTTTATTGTATGTTTTTAAAACATTTATTTAAATAATTCAAGAATACATGGTAAAAGTTAAACTATTTAACTAAGAGTTAAATCTAAAATATAAGGTTAATATGGTGACACAAATATGTCTACAGCCTGTTGGTAGAAATTATTTAGATGCTTCCCCATATTTTTATCTAAATATATAATTTTTGGGCCATTAGAAACCAAATATGATTGTATAATAAATTAATATTTCCGGCTTTTCAAAAAGTGACCCTCACCTCTCTTATAAAAATGTACTTCCCCTTCTCTCAAAATAACACCTCCAAATACATTTGTCTCGGCCATCTCCTACTCAAATATCTTCCAAAATACCATATATTCAACAAATAGGACTTACTTTGATCAGAAATGTAACCTACGGAGCCATTTTGATCAAATCAAAATAAAGCACCCAAAGAAGAGAAAATAATTTAATCACCTTTTCAAATTCCCTTTCATCGTTCACTTCCTCTTTATTGGTTGTTTCAAAACCAAAATTGTACATCCAATACCTTCTACATACTTTGATTTTATTATTAATATGTTAACACCATATTAATTATTCTATACATCCTTTGAACGACAAAGTCTGCATATGTGAGTATGTACAGCTTACCGTCTCCACATCGTGGTATAGTTTGTTGTTCAACACATCATTATTTGGATGGGTATAATTATGACTATAATTGGTTTAAATAATATATATAACATGTTAACGTTTCATTATATATGATATACCATCAAATTACATATTATTTCCCTATCAAAAGAATGGTATTGTAACTCGTGCATACGTACGGATTACCGTCTCCATGAATGAGAGGATATTCAGTCCTCATCTTAACCATTCCATGAAAATTTTAATATTATGAATACAAATAATGTTTTAGAACATAAAATAATTCCTGATATTAATCTAATACATCATATCCATAACAATCATGACTTATGTATCAAAATAGATAAAGGAAAACTAATAAGTTAACACAAAAAACAATTATACTACTTAAATATTATTAACTAAACAATATTAAATGAACGTATATAATATCATATTTATGTATATGGTTATATTGTAATTTAAGAAAAAATATTTAGATCTTATACGAGAGTTTAACATACCCTCAACCAAGTAATGGTACATGGTAATGGTTAATTTTATAATCTCTTAATTATATGAGGTTCTTTATACGTGAGTATCTACTAGGACCTCTTTATCATCCACATACATTTTGTTTAAAAATGTATTTCAAAACATTTTTTACTACCTTCTAGATTAAGGTTTAATTTCATTTATACACTTTTTTTACTTTTTATAAAATCTTTTGGAATGAATCATTCCTTCATTTTCCAAACAACGTACTTTATGAAATTTTCAACAAAGTAAGCTTGGAATATTTTTTAACGAATATGGATGGTTGGGATATTTTTCAAATTTATAAAATCTTCAGTAATCCCTTAAATTCTTATAATAATTTTTTCAAAATAAATGTTTTCTTATATAATTATATGAGTTTTAAATGACTTCAAATTAGAAATAGATATTTCTCTCAAATATTTCTGATTTCATCTATGTCCACATCTTTTGATGGATTTTACACTTATTAAAAGTTTATTTATTATGATAAAATCCTCTATATTTTATTGAATTTTTCTTGATATGTATGACTATGAATGCTCTGCTTTTAATCCCTTCATTGTATATGGTTGAAGTGTTAACACTTCGTATGATTTTTTTCATAGGAATGTTTTTGTTTTGCTTCAATCATTTCATATTAGGAATGAATGGGATATAGTAAGTGATGTGTAGAGCCTGCTATAGCCCTTGATGTGTTGGTAAGACTCATTAGACAAACTATTGTCATGGAAAAATTATTTGAAAATATATTATTTTTTATCTTGTCATGAGGCCTTGACTTTGTGGTTATGATGACCGGAATTATGAAATCAATTATTATGAAATTATCTATTTATATTACATGTGATTATTCAACTAGTAGAATATCCATGTGAATTTGTAAATGGAATTGTTTCATCTATCGTTTCCAAATTATGTTGTTGTTTTTGTTTTAAAAGGCTTTTGTTTTAGTCTTATACATTGGTTTCAATGTTTGTGATTATTTATGAATGTTTCCAATATATTTATATCCTTATTGAGTATCTAAGCACACCCCTTTATTATGTTTTATTTTCCCTTCGATGTGAATAAGTATATTTTTATGGACCTGTAGGGATGGTCTCTGGGATATGAGTTTCTTAAAAAGACACACAATGTTGTTGTTTTATATTATAAGCTGTAAAGTAACATTCATATATGTAATCTATTTTCCAAGGAAACTAAAATGATCGATAATTCGGGACATGATTCCTTGTAATCATGCCAATGTATTAGAACAATGAAACGACTCTGGCTAACTGGGGTCGCGGAATTACATTTGATATCATAGGAAGCTTAGTAAAATCCTAGGAAACTTAATTTAGAAAAACGATTATTAGATAACATTACACTAATATAGAATTTTATGATTAGTATAGAAGAACTTCCATGAATTTTTGTAATGTAGGGATTTTGTGAATTTTCCAGGTAATACATCCCTATCTGGATATGAGAAGGTAGAGGTGACTTTGAAACAGATGTACCTAGGAATGAAAACTGCAACTTGGAGTTTCGAGATTGACCATGGGTATCCTGGTACACGACAATGGTCCCTACTGCACTCTTGGTTACAACACTACTGATGGATATGTTTAAGATAATTTGCATTTTCTTTACAAACAATTATGAAGGATTTAGGAGTAAATACTTCTCGAAGTAATTTTTTTATGATTATGAATTATATGCATAAAAAATTCAATTTATTTTAGGTATTTTTCTATTTTATAATTATGTATTACATTTCATAAACTAATCTAGTGTATTCCATTTTTTAGAAATAGAGCCCAGTTGAAGGAATGGTAACCATATAAATACATGTAATCCATATAGGGATTACCCTCCTACTCGAGAAAATTAGAGTGGAGATGGTGATACAACTAGTGTTGAAAAACTTATAACCATACTGGGAAAACTCACTCAGGTTATGAATACAATACACACCCTTATGAAACACACTGATCCAAAATGTGGAGGATCAATGGTAGACTACTTCATGAATAAAAACCCACAAAAATTAAATGGGACTAAAAATACATTTGTGGGTGATCAATGGATAAGTTCTATAGAGAAAATTTTTCATGGTTTGTGGAGTAGCAAAAGGAAAAAGGTTTTCATGGATGTTTATCACCTCACGAGAGAATCAGATCAATGGTGGTCATTAATTCAAAATAGAAAAGAGGATGAACAAGTATCAAATATGGAATGGTGGGAGTTTAAAGTTGTTTTCTTAGAAAAATACATTCCTACAGACCAATGAGAAGATATGGAGAGATGGCTTATGAGTCTGAGGAAAAAGGAGGATGAGAATGTCCCAAAGTATGGGGATAACATTAAAATGATATAAAGGCATGTATAAGATTATATACGTAAACCAATTAGTAATATTGATCGATTATTTGATGTGTTTGAACCATTTCTCCATTGAGAATTAGTATCACAACATACGAAGATATTGTCTTATATGCTATTAAGACAGAATAGAAATTCTCTAAGTCTAACGGCTATAAATCAAAGCCAGAGAGTAAGAGATATATAAAAATCTATGGAAATGGAATGATATTACAATGGAATTCGTCATGGGGCTACCAAAGACTCCTAGAAGGAATGTTGTAATATGGGTCATTGTTGATCTTCTTACCAAGTTAACACATTTTATTGCTATAAGAGAATATTTAACACTGAAACATTTAACATGACTTTATATTAATGAAGATGTAAGACTTTATGGAGTACCCATATCCATTGTTTCTAATTGTGATCCACGTTTTACATCCGGAATCTTGAAAATTATATAGAAGGCTTTGGATACTGAACATCCTGTGAGAACTACCTTCCAACCTAAAACTGATGGTCAATCTGAACAGACTATTAAAACCTTAGAAGACATGTTTGGATCTTACTCAATTGATTTTCAAGGTATGTGGGATCAATATTTACATTTTTTATGGTTTTCTTATAACAATAACATGCATTAAAGTATTCAGATTTCCCCATTTGAAGCATTATATGGAATGATATTTTACATACCAACTAGTTGGTATGATGTTGGTGAAAGAAAACATATAGGCCTAGATCTTGTTGAGAAAATAATGGAAAAAGTGAGGATTATCCAAATAGACATCAAAGCATCTCAATTTAGGAAAAAGTGTTACACCGATAACTGGTGGAAGGATTTGGAATTTCAAGTATGAGAATATGTTTTATTGAAGGAATCTCCATGAGTGGGTGTTATATGATTCAATGATATGGGTAAATTACATCCCATGAATTTTAGACCATTCAAAATTCTAGAATGAATTGGAGTTGTAGCTTACAATTTGTAAATCCCTCAATGTCTCTTCAAAGTTCATTATGTGTTCCTCATATCACTGGTGATAAAATACATTCTTAAACCCTATAAATACAGTCACCAAGGATGAAATATAACTATAAACTGATCTATCTTATTTTGAAGAGCCTGTCATGGTTCTTGATACCAGTGAAAAGTGATGTGAAATCAGATGACTCATCTGGTCAATGTTCTATGGAGAAACCACAAGATGGAAGAGGCAATGTGGGAACCTGAGGAACAGATGGTGAAGAAACACCCAAATCATTATATTTAGTAGTTTTTACGAAATTTTGAGAATGAAAATATTGGAAGGAGGGAAGAATATAACACCCCAAGCTTCCATGGTACATTATTCATTGGATAATGTAATGTCTTTTGTTGTATGAAACTTCGAATTCTAACACACCATGACCAATCAAACCCTCAGTTATGAATAATAATACCTACTTTTTTGAAATATGATAAATTTTATTTTTCAAAATGAATGTAATTTTTTATTCGGACAATCAAAATTATTTTAGGGTGATTTTGTTTTTTATTTTCTAAAATCTTTTAATTTTTTGATGAATAGTGAAAAACACTTCATTGTTGTTTAAAACCTACAATTTATTTATGATATTATTTATTTTATTTAAAATTATTTTTGGTCAAAATAGATACATAAATACATATATATGTTCTATGTAATTCATTGGAATCATTTTATAAAAAAAATATGTTTAAAATTTTATTGAATATTTTAATGTCTTTTACGCACCTTCTAGGTACATTAGAAAATTTGCATAAAAAACAATTTTACAACTTATTTGAATTGAATTTAAAATAATCTAAGATACATGGTTGAAATAATTAAGTAATATTTGGTTCAATAGGATGAATTTTTTTTGGAAAAGTATCTTTTGATTTTTATATACAATGGTCAAAAGTAAATAAGATAATTAATTCTAAAAATGATATTATAATTACCCTAGCACAGGTCCTAATTCTATTGGATATGTGTTTTTCAACACAAATATACCTTTGGATTAATATATGATCCTCTTTGATCCACATTGATTGTATTAGAACATTTATAATTATTTTATTTAAATAAGAGTAAAAAGATTCCAATTAAAATCTTCAAAACTAAAACAATTTTAATATAGTATTATACATAAGATAATTTCGACTATAAATTTAAATTAGATATCTCAAAATATTTTCTATATAATTTTATTTTATTTATTATTTTTATACATTATATAATTAAATTTATTTATGAAAAAATAATGATACACTAATTACCTGATTAATGAAAGATTAAAATGATTGATATTTTAATATCCAAATAAATGTAAATTGAGAATTTTGATGCATTAAACTAATTTAATAGGTTAATATGACAAGTTAGGATTTATATAATTTATTTTTTTTAGTAATATTTTTTTTTGACTTTCAAAAAAAAACTTAATAGTATCAAAATTGAAATAAATGATTTTTAAAAAAAAAAATACTATACTATTAATTGATATAATAGTCCTAAAAATATAATGTTCATCCAAAAGGCTTATATAAGGATTTATATTTCAATACTAAACCAATTTAGGTTCTATTGTCTTTTTAATGTATGTTTATTAACCATTTATTTTAATAATAGAAGAATACAAGTTAAAAGTTATACTATTTAACTAAGAGTTAAATATAAATGATAATGTTAATATGGTGAACTAAACCTATCCAAAACCTATTTGTTGATAGGTTTTCAACCCAGTCCCACCATATCCTCGAAATAAATCTTTTTAGAGACATTATAAACAAGATATGATTGTATAATAAATTAATATTTCAATCTTTACCTAAAGTGACCCTCACCTCTCTTATAAAAGTGTACTTCTCCATCTCTAAATATAACAGCTTCAAGTCCATATTTCATTAACAAAACCTTCTCTAATATCTTCCAAACTCACCTCAATTAACCATTAGCCCTTAATTGTATCAGAAATTCTAACTATGGATCCCTTTTGATCAAAAAAATGTTTCCCCTGAAGAAGAGGTCATAATTTTATCACCTCTTTCAAAGTTATTTTCTTTTTCCACTTCATTTTTAATTGTGGTTTCCTTACCAAAACAAAAACTCCAGTATCTTATACATATTGTGATGTTATTATAAATATGGTACAACCATATTCATTATTTTATCCATCATATGAATTATAATGTCGCTATACGTACGAACGTACAACTTGTTGTCTCTACGTTGGGGTGTAGTCTGTTATCCAACACTTCGTTATTTTGATGGGTATAATAATGAGTAAAATTGATTTAAATAATAAATATAACATTTTAATGATTCTTTATACAATTTATTCTATACAATTACATATGATTTCACCATCAATAGAATGGTAATGTCGCTCGTGTGTACGTACATATTATCGTCTCCACAAACGTGATGAGATTCATTCCACATCCCAAACATTCATGAATAATTAGATTTTATGAATACAAATATTTTTATGAATGTATTATCATTCTGGATATGAATCAAATACATCCTATCCATAACAAAAATGAATTAAATAGGAAATTCATATAAAGGAAAACTAATCTCTTAACACCCGAAAAAAATGATACTACTAGAATGTTATTAACAAAAAATATTAGAAGATCATATATAATATCATATTCATGTATATGGTTCTTGTATAATTTTATAAAAATTATTTAACTATTATATAGTATTTTAACATACCATCTACCAAGGAAATGTTCAAGTTTGGGTTAATTTTAAATCCCATTATTATTTGAGGTTGTTTATACATGAGTACCTACTAAGACATCTTTATCATACACTTCTGTGTTTCATAAAAATGTATTTCAAAACATTCATTAATATTTCCTAGAATATGGGTTGAAGTTAGTTATACCCTTTTTTTAATTTTTATAAAATATATTGAAACTAATCTTTCCTTCATTTTCAAAACAAGGTACTTTTTGACCTTTTTGATAAATTAAGGTAAGAATGTTTTTTAACATATATGGAGGGTGTGGCTATTTTCCACCATTATAACATATTCGAATCTTCCCTTATAGAATTGTAGGAGTATTTTTAAAATAAATGTTTTCCTTTATAATTGTATGACTTTTTAATTGTTTAAAAATAGGAAAAGATATTTCTATCAAATAGTTTTGATTTCATATATGTCAACATCCATTGATGAATTTTAAACATGTTTGTAGAGACCCAAACATGACATACATAGACATTACATTACATTTTTGGAATATATAATACATAAAAGAATATACACACAAGGATCGTAATAGTTTAGTGTCTTTGGAAACTCGGAATATAATCTTCTAATCGTGGTGAAAGATCTTCAACATCTCCCATAAAGATCTTCCCCTTTTGTTTTCTTACCTAATACAATTCATTAAATCCTGGGGAAACAAAAACATATAAAGGGTGAGCTTAAATTCTCAGTAAGGGTAATCATGGATAAAATATAACAATTCATATACATTTGAACTTAAAAAAACATGAAAATAATGTTTAGACATCAAAATTTTGAGCAATGACATAAAACATTGCAGTACGTAAGGCATAGATCATAAGGAAACATTAATAATGATAAAATAGCATCAGAATAAAACATGTAATTTTGGAAACCATTAATCACTTGATATGATTTTCATAGTAGCCAAGGCAATGCTGCCAAGTCCATCTTAGTGGACAATGTACCTTACTGAATCGAGTTGACTCTTCGTTCCAGTCCTGTATCACTGAACCAGATTAACATTCTGTTCCAGCCATGTCTATATCATGAGATATAAATCATTAACCAATGCATTGGAGAGAGATATAGGTCCCACCCATCTTATAATGAAATCATTCTTTCGTGTGACATAAAATAAACATACATCATTCATAATAACCCAGTGAATAAAATGGGTTTCATAAACATAATCCCATCATAACATAATCCATATAGAAGAAATGGATATCATATCATTATAAGAAAAATACCACTATGTAAATAATAGAGACATTATACTTGAATGATAAACGTGCTAAATAATTTCATCCTAGATGGAAAATACTTTTGATAAAACACTTGAAATGAATTCTTGAGGAAAATATCCTTCTTTAAAATCATTTTCTTTTCAAAAAATTCCATTAAAATTTAAAATAATTTTTTTGTTAAAAATAATAATGAAATCTTGTAGAGGAAGCTTCATGAAAATTAGGCGTTATGAAACCATAAAAATCCGTTCATGTAATATAAATTAAAAGAACATTCTTCTCGTACTTTTGCCGAAAAAAGTCAAAAAGTGCCTCATATGGCAATCAAAATAAATATTCCCTACATACCAAGTAGTAAAAGTCAAATTGGTTAAAAAATACATTAAATATAAATGAAACCATTTTTAGAAAAAAAGGTATATGGATGATAAATATAGCCCCAATAAATACTTACGAATAAACAATCTCAGATAAAAATGATATTAGAAAAGTTATCCCTTACATTAGGTATGATATGCTTCGTACATATCCAAATCTCCTGTATAATGATTTAAATAATGTCATTGACTTATTAAAAGATCATATTCGTTGTTATGATGTCATATATTTTTCACTAATGACTTTATATTACCCGTTCTATTGTAGATTCCATGTTAAAACAGCGTTTTGGGTAAAATTGTTTTATTTATCGTACGTGTTTGGACTTCTTGTTCATGATATTATTATTAATTATATCATGTTTTAATTACATCCAGAATGAAAATCATTATTTATATATCATATATATTCAGTATATATATATATATATTATAGATAGATAAATGAAATGAAATACACCATTCATGGAGACGGTAGTCTGTACGTACGCGTGAACGTTGTTTTCCTTTACTTATTGACTTGAATTGAAGTAAGTAGATGAAATATATATATATATATACATAAATATAGTAGAATTATCATGTCATATAAATCATTATTAAGCATTAAATATACTTTATAATAATTCTTGAATGGTTAACATGAGAATGAATCTCATCGCGTCATGGAGACGGTAATCCGTACGCATGCCCGAGCGATAATATCGTTCCCATAATTATTTAATTGAATTGTATTGGATGATATAATATATAATCATAGATATAATGTTATATTAACTATATATAGTTATTTTTTACACCATTATACCCATCCAAGTAAGGTGGTGGTGGAAAAATAGATTACACCACGGCGTGGAGACGGTATTCCGTACGTACGCACGGGCAGTGATTTTGTTTTTTGTAGGATGGATAGAAGGTGAAATGGGGTTGTTTCATATTTATAATAATATATAAGTATATTATTGATTCTAATGTTATTACTTTATAATAAAACGACTAAGGAAGAAGTAGTTGAAGAAGAAAGAAACATGAAAGAATCGGTAGAAGAGATTACCTCTTCTCTGACGCACCTCAATTAAGATTCTTCTTTAAGGCACTATATTTGGACTTTTTAGGAGAAAAGAAACTATATAATGTTTATAGGGATGTTTAGAAGGGAAATTATCAGGGTTTGGCCGAGCATGAAAGCTCAAAATTGTGTAAAGAGAAGATGGAGGAGGTTCCCTTTTAGAAGGGAGGAGAGGGGCACCTTAGGAAAAAAAATATTATTTTATAATAAAGTCATATTCAGTTTATAAAAGCGTTAAATTAATTTATTTAGAATATAAAGTGGTTATGGGTCGAAATAATATCATCCAATAGGTTTTAGTCAAGTTTAAGTTACAATTGTAACCATATATTTTAAAATTAACTCTAAGTTAAATAATTTAACTTTTACCGTGTCTTCTTGTTTTCTTACACTATATGGTTAATTAACATACTATATCAAGAAAAAATAACCCCAAGGGGATAATTATTAAGATACATAACCTTATATAAGTCATTTTTCCGAACATTATATTTTTATTAATATAATAACAATTAATAATATAATATTTGTTTCAAATACTATTTTTTGTCAATTTTGACACTATTTGGTAATTGATTTTTGTAAAAATTATAACAGCATGATTAGTTTGAACAAATTTAATTAAATCAATAATAACATGTCATATTTACCTATAAACTTAATTTAATTCATAAGAAGTCTCAAATTACAATTATTTGGGTATTTATAATATCAATTATTTAAATATTTCATTATTTATGTAATTACTGCATCATCATTGTATCATAAATAAATTAACTCATTTAATGTATATAAGTTATAAATAAAATATGGTTAGGTATGAAGCCTTTTCATCTTTCTAATGAATATTAATAGTCGAATTTATCTTATGTATAGCCCTATATTAAATTTTCTTTATTTATTAAACACTGATTTTAAATATTTTAACTCTTTTATAAATAAAATAATAATAAATGTCCTAATCTAATCCCTGTGGACCTAAAGGGTAATATTATATTCCTATGATTATTTCTGGTCTAATTACACATATCCAATAGAATTAGGCCATGTTTTAGGGTAATAATAATATCATTTTTACCCTTAATTACCCAATTTACTTATAATCGTGGTAAATAAAAGCAAAAAGTTACTATTTAACAAAAATTATTTTTATATTATTGAACCACATTTACTCTTTGATATTAATCATGTCTCTCGTATTTTCAAAATTCCACTCACAGAAGCGGTAAAATTACGTTTTATGTAAATTTTCAAATTCTCCTAGGAGGTGGATAAAAGCTAGTGAAAAGTTCAATATAAAATTTTATATATCTAAAATTATTATAAAATGAATCCAAAGAATTACATTGAAATTTTATAGGTATTATGTATCAATTTTTACCTGAAATAAATTTAAATAAAATAAATGTTTATTTAAATAAAAAGTCGGTTTTTAAATAGTAACATAGTGTTTTCACTATTCATAAAAAATTGAATGTTTTCAGAAAGATACCAAAAATTTACCCTCATCTAATTTTGATATTCTGAATCAAAAAATGATATCCATTTTGAAAGATAAAATTTATAAAATTTCAAAAATTGGGTATTACTATACATAACAGCTAGTATATATAATTTTTTAATAACATATCATTGTTTAGTGAAACTCGGTATTGCGTACAACACACGCTATCGTGGAAGGTCGCGATTGCGTGTAATGAAAGACATGTCAGGGTTGTGTGTAGTTCAAGATTCATTTGTTGTTGTGTATAATAGAATCAAAATATATTTCATTTTTACATTGAATATATATATATACACTCTATGTTGCGTAAAATTACATCAATCAAAAGAACTTGAAATTGTGTGTAACACGATCAAAGATTAGTGTTGTGTATAGTAAAAGCTAATACAGTGTTGTGTATAGTGAAATATAATCTTGGTGTATCATAAAATAGAGGATAAGAATGAAATTAAAAAGAATATATCTTATAAAATCTCGAGTTTTTACATTATACCCATCTTAAAATGAATTTCTCCCTCAAAATTCGTCGGGGTTATAAATAGTTTACTACTTGAATGTTTCTTTAATAGAAACCCACATCGTAAAAAGGAATACTAAAGCTTAATTTTAAAAACAGATGTATGAAATGTAACAGTTACCCAAACTAACTTGTCCTTGGGTTTCCACATAAGAGAACATAGGCGAAAATATGGATATGAAAGAGAAATCAAACCGTCATGATCTGATGGAGAGTGGTAGAGGACATGGATATGAAAAAGCCAACAATCACAAAGCTATAAATCTGTGATGATCTATGGTACAATCTGATTCATCTCATATGAGTGCACTAGGAGAACATTTTTGGTTTCCAAGATCATTTCCCAAATGTTGAATAATTTTTGAATTAAAAAAATACTTACTTGATTTTGGTAAAATCATTCTGTTTCTCGTGCCTTGAACAATTTCCACTTCACCTCTTAAAGAGATGAAGATGAATTTGTTTTTTTCAATGTGTTAGCAGATCATGCGATAGAATGATAGGTCATTCCATCTATCTCAAACATAAGGTTAGCAAAAGATATATACATAAGTCCATCTATGGTGAGATTAAACGTATATGGTTCCAAAAATGGACTTATATATCATCAATCATACCGATTAATAATATTAAACTAGTTTAGACTAACCGGGGACTTCTTGTAGGATAGCATTATGCGATAAAGGCCTGTCGCACATCGGTTGTGGGTTCGAATCCCGCAACCTTGTCTGACGCGATGGGTTTTCGCCCGTCCTACGGGTTGTTCTTTTTCTAAAACTATTCTATTATAACATTCCAAAAATAATATCGAAAAGTTTTATCCTTAAACAATACTATCTTATGTCCGACATAATCCATTCCAGTCTTTATACTTATCCAAAATACATCTTTACAATGTCATAGTATAAATAAAACGATTACTAGAAATTCCAATAACCAAGCATGTTAATACCATCAATTATCCCACATATATCATAAGATATATCTTGTTGATCACATTACAAACATGTGAATACCTTAATCTTGTATTCTTATTCAACATTAATTACTATAGAACTATATTGAAAACATGAATGTTGTCAAAAGGTAACTCTTTCCACATACCAACATCCAAAAATTTCAATATACTCAAACCTTGATATCACATTGTCCTTATATCATTCATAAGCTCATTAATATTATTTTCTCCTTATCCATTCATGATGAGCATATCATCTGCTTTCCAAAAATATTTCAATCACATTTCAGGGTTACCGGTACCATATAATTATTGAAAACCAATACATAGATAATTCATAATTCCATTATACCATAAATGAGATTCCATGATACTATTTTGAAATCTGATTACATAAACACTTAATCATTACACAACATCTCTTTCATACACAACATCACAAATAGTGATCACATGGGACTTGCCTCTATCCATTTCCTTAAGAGGTTTCTCATGTTGATCATCATTAACCCTTGTATTTGGGCATTGATGCAGTCCTTTCTTTATTCACATAGTTAGCAAAACTTTGTCCATTAAATTGACACTCAACTGCTCGATGACCTTCTTTTCCACACTTAAAACATTTTTTAGTCTATTAAAGATAATATCCACCATGCTTCTTTCCACACATTGAGCATAAAGATACATTCATCTTCTATTCACCATTATTCTAAGATTTCTCCTTGAGCCACATCTTTCGTTTCTTGTCAAAACCATGAGATGGATATGTAGCACCAACTTCCATTTCAACCTTGATAGCACAATGAACAATTTCATCATAGCTAATGATGTCTCTTATAGCTAATTCCCTTCGAAGACTTGGTTTTTAGCCACTGATGAATTGATCATCTTTGCATTCAGGTTGGATGATAAAGCTAGATGCATACATTGAAAGTCTTGTAAAATTCGCTTTATATATACCAAAAGATTCATCATCCTTTTGTTTAAGCTCAAGGAACTCCTTTTCCGTCTTTGTTTCAAGAATACGAGGAAAGCACTTATTGAAAAATATGTTCTTGAACTCATCCCATCCCATGGATTGAATTTCATCTCGGGTCCTCATATTATTAATTAGAGTCCACCATTGATCTGCTTCACCTTCTAAATGGTAAAAAGCCAGAATGACTTTTTCATGTTCCAAACAGTGAAGTATAAATATTATCTTTTCAATGGTATTGATCCATCGTTTAGAAATAATTGGATCATAAGACCCACTGATAGAATGTGGGTGTTGCCTCATGAAGGAATCAATAGAATATTGTTCCCTTCTCTCCTCATATGGAAGTCCAGAATGATTTATAGCTTGTGTAATTATAAAAATAATATTTTTCACTCCATCTCCCATAACATTGGTTTTCTCAGGAGGAAAATCATTTCATTGTCCATTATATTGATAAACACGGTTCCTTCGGGTTCCAGCCATCGTCTAAAACCCAAAAATAATAGTGTGAGAGGCAGAAATCATGCTAGGGAAAACAATATAACAAAGGGGGAGTACCTTCAATATATAATATTTTGGGATTAATTCTAATATTGTTACCATAATTCTAGGACTATAACCTATACTTATATTTAACCTTAGGGACATCCCTAGAGATACCTTAGAAATATCTATAGGGATCTCACTAAAGTTTTTGCATCCTAGTTTCCAAAGGTTGACTAAACCTTTCCTATGATACAAATAGTAGAGACCCAAACATGACGTAAATAGACATTACATTACTTTTTTGGATTACATAATACATAAAAAATAGACACACAAGGATCGTAATAGTTTATTGTCTTTGAAAACTCAGAATATAATCTTCTAATCATGGTGAAAGATCTTCTACATCTCCCATAAAGAACTTCCCTTTTTGTTTCTTACCTACTACCTTTCTTTAAATCATGGGGAAAAGAAAAAATATAAAGGGTGAGCTCAAATGCTCAGTAAGGGTAAGAATGGATAAAATATAACAATTCATATACATTTGAACTTAAAAAAACATGAAATAATATTTAAACATCAAAATCATGATCAATGACATAAAACATGTTAGTACATAAGGCATATATTTTAAAGAAACATTAATCATGATAAAATAACATGGGAATAAACCATGTCATTGTGGAAACCATTAATCACTTGATATTATTTCCATAGTAGCAACATCATTTCTTCCAAGACCATCTTAGTGGACAAAGTCCCTTACTGAATTGAGTTCACTCCTCGTTCCATTCATGTATCACTGAATCAGATTAACTTGTCATTCCAGCCATGTCTATCTCATGAGATATAAATCTTTACCCAAGGCATTGGAGGTATATATAGGTCCCACCCATCGTATAATAAAATCATTCTTTTGTTAGCCTCAAAATAAACATACATCATTCATTATAACCGAACGAATAAAATGGGTTTCATAAACATAATCCCATCATATAATAATTCATATAAAAGAAATGGATATCATTTATCATTAGAAAAATAACACTATGTAAATAATATAGACCTTATAATTGAAACATAAACATGCTAAATAATGTCATCTTATATGGAAAATAGTTTTGATATAACACTTGAAATGAATTCTTGAGGAAAATATCCTTTCTTCTTTAAAATCATTTTCTTTTCATAAAATGAAATGCAATTTTAAAATAAAATAATTTTGTTAATAATAATCATGAAATATTTTAGAGGAATCTTCATTAAAATTAGGTGTTATGAAACTGTAAAAATCCATTCATTTCGTATAAGTTAAAAAAACATTCTTCTCATACTTTTGTTGAAAAAGTCAAAAAGTAAAACGTATGGTAATTAAAAGAAAGATTCCTTACACACCATGTAGTAAAATTAAAAATGGATAAAAAAGAATTAAAACATAAATGAAACCATTTTTTTAAAATAGGGACATGGATGATACATATAACCCCAGTAAATATTTACGAATAACCAATCTCCGATAAAAATGACATTGGAAAATTTATCCCTTACATTAGTTGTGATATGCTTCGTACGTATCCAAACCTCATATATAATGATATAAATAATTTCATGTAATTATAAAAAAATGATATTCATTGTTATTATATCATATATGGTTCACTTATAACTTTATATTACCAATTCGTTTGAAAATTCCATGTTAAAGCATCATTTTGGGTAAAATAGTTTTATTTATCATATGTGTTTGGACTTGTTGTTCCGGTTATTATTATTACTTATATCATGTTTTACTTAAATATAGAATTTATATCATGATTTATATATCATATATATTCAGTATATATATATATAATAGATAGATATATGAAATGAAATACACTGTTCATGGAGACGGTAGGCCGTATGTACACAAGAACGTTGTTTTCATTTCCTTATTGACTTGAATTGAAGTAAGTAGATGACATATATATTTATATAAACATAAATAAATTAGCTTTAACATTTCATATATATCATTATTATTCATTATATATAATTTATAATCATTCTTGAATGGTTAACATGGAGAATGAATCTCATCGTGTCGTGGAGACGGTAATTTGTACGTACGCACGAGCGATGATATCATTTCCATAATTATTGAATTGAATTGGATTGGATGATAAAATAAAATAAAATCAGTATGATGTTATAATAACTATATATAGTTATTCTTTACACCATTATACCCATCCATGTAAGGTTCTGTTGGAAAACATATTACACACGCCGTGGAGACGGTATTCTGTACGTATGCACGCGTGGTGTTTTCATTTTCCGCATGATGAATAGAAGGTGAAATGGGATTGTTTCTTATTTATAAGTATATTAGTGATAATTATGTTATTAATTTATTATGAAACAACTAATGAAGAAGAATATTAAGAAGAAACAAACTTGAATTAATCGGTAGAAGTGATTACCTCTTCTTCGACCAACCTCTTTTAAGCTTCATCTTAGGTCACTAGATTTGGTCTTATGAAGAGACCAGAATGACTATAAGGTTTAAATGGAAGTTTATAAGGGAAATGGGCAGGGGTGGGATGAGTTTGAAAGCTCAAAATTGTATAAAGACAAGAGGGAGGAGGTGCCCTTTTATAAGGTAGGAGAGGGGCATCTTAGAAAAAAATTAAAATATTATTTTATAATAAAGACAAATTCGGGTTATAGTAGCTACAAATTTATTTATTTAGAATATAATGTCGGGATGGGTCTAAATCATTTCAACAAATAGGTTTTCGACAAGTTTAGGTTACTATTTTATACTTTTATTTTAAATTTAACTCTAAGTTAAATAATTTAACTTTTATCGTGTCTTCTTGTTTTCTTACACTATTTGGTTAATAAACTTACAATAACTAGCCAAACGAATCCCAAGTGGATAATTATTAATATATATAACCTTATCTAAGTCATTTGGCTGATCCTTTGATTTTTAGGAATATAATAACAATTATTAATATAATATTTGTTTTAAAAACTATTTTATGTCAATTTTGACACTATTTGGTAATTGGTTTTTGTGAAAATCATAACAGCATGATTAGTTATAAAAAAGTTAATTAAATCAATAATAACATGTAATATGAACCTATAAAATTATTTTAATTCATAAAAAGTCTAAAATTACATTTATTCGGGTATTTATAATATCAATTATTTTAATATTTCATTATTTAGGTAATTACTATATCACCATTGTGTCATAAATAAATTAAATTATTTAATATATAAAAATTATAAATAAATTACCATTAGGTCGGAAATATTTATAGATTTATAATGAATTTTTATAGTTGAATTTATCTGATGTATAACACCTATATAAGAAATGTTTTATTTATTAAACTTTGATTTTAACTATTTTAACTTTTTTTAAAATAAAATAATAATAAATGTCCTAATCTAACCGAAGTGGACCTAAAGGGTAATATTTTATTCCTAAGATTCTTTTTGGTAGAATTAAATTTATCCAATTGAATTAGCTCATGTGTTAGGTTAATAATAATATCATTTTTACCCTTAATTACCTTATTTACTTTTAACTGTGGTAAATAAAATTAAAAAGTTACTATTCACCAAATATTATTTTTATCTTATTGAACCACATTTTACTCCTTGATATTAACCGTGTCTCTCGAATTTTCTAATTTCCACTCACAAAAGCGGTAAAATTATGTTTTATGTAAATTTTCAAATTCTCCTAGGAGGTGGGTAAAAGACGGTGAAATGTTCAATGAGAATTTTTATATATCTAAAATTATTATCAAATTGCTCTAATGAATTACATTGAACTTATATAGGTATTATGTATCAATTTTGACCTAATATAAATTTAAATAAAATAAATAATTATTTAAATAAAAAGTCGGGTTTTAAATAGTAACCTAGTGTTTTCAGTATTCATCAAAAATTAAATTTTTTAAGAAAAATACCAAAAATTCACCCTAGGCTAATTTTGATATTCCGAATAAAAAAATGAAGTCAATTTTGAACGATAATATTTATAAAGTTTAAAAAAGTGGGTATTTCTATTCATAATTTCTAGTATATATAATATTTTAATAACATATCATTGTTTAGTGAAACACAGTATTACATACAACACACGCTATTGTGGAAGGATGAAATTGTGTGTAATGAAAGCCAAGTCAGGGTTCTGTGTAGTGTAAGATTAAATTGTTGTTGTGTATAATAGAATCCAATAATATTTCATTTTTACATTGAATATATATATATATATATATATATATATAAACTCAATGTTTCATAAAATAACTTCTATAAAACGAACATGAAATTGTGTGTAACTCGATCCAAGATTACTTTTGTGTATAATCCACGATAATACGATGTGGCATATAGTGCAAGATAATCTTGGTGTAGCATAAAACAGAAGATATGAAATAAATTATAAAGAATTTATCTTATAAAATCTCCTGGCGTTACATTGATTGACAATGATTTATTATGACACAATCTTCTATAAAGTATTGAATGTTTTGGGATATGTTAGACTTTGAATGTGTTATTTTTATACTATTCATGGTTCATGGTTAATGTTTTAACATAACATATTCTAGTTTTCATATGAAGGTTTAGGTTGTGTTTCGAGATTTTCATATGAGGAATGCATTGGACTTAGTAAGTGACGGGTGGAGCCCGCTATAGCTCCTAGATGCATCGGTAGGTCTAATAAGACAAACTAAAGTCTTGGCAGAAGGCTTTGACAAAATTTAATTTGTAGTCTTGGCATGAGTCCTTAACAAAGTGGTTATGATTTCTAGCATTATGCATTCCATCATTATGAAATTAGAAATTGATATTACATGTTATTATTGAACAAGTCAAATATCTATTTGAATAAATAAATGGAATTATTTGATTTATATTTTCCATATTATGCTGATGTTTAATTTTAAAAGTCTTGTGGTTTAGACTGATACATTACCTTAAATTTTTATGATTATTTATGAATTTTCCCTCTATTTTTTTATCATTACTATGCTTCTGAGCTCCCCCATTCTTATGCTTTATTTTTTCCACGATATGAATAAGTATATTATGATTGACCTACAAGGATAGGCTATGGGATATGATTGTGTTCAAAGGAGACACAATGATATTTTTTTATTTCATAATGTAATGTAAAACATATATATGTATCTATTACTTCTAGGTCTATGAAAATAATCTGTATTTGGAGACTTGATCTCTTGGGATCATGAAAATGATATGTAATAATTCACCGAATCTGGGTAACTAGGGTCGAGGAATTACAATATTCGTGCCATATCATCCAAAAATTGCATTCCTGGTTTGTCAGTCAACACATATAAAACACTACATGTAATTCATGTGTGGAATTTCATGTATCTTGTGGCATGACTAGGTGAAGAATATTTGGGTACATGATGTGAAAATTGGCTACATGCCCTTAAACCATGTCTTATAATACAAAATTGTTGTTGTTTCTGATTGATTATTAGGTTTTTATTCTTCTATTTTTAGAACATTAACAATATAAAACAATGAAAAAAATATTAATATGTTTGTAATGTGTTAATTCAAAATGTATTAATGAATAAATATTTTTTAATGAAAATTAAACCACGATTGTGTGTTGATAAATAATGAAATAATAATTATAAATTTAATGGTGTCCACTTTGAAACAGTTCATTGGTATCTAATGTATTAGAGTGTGTAGAAGTGGGAGATTTATTAAAATATATATTAATATCTAGTTTCCCAATACCCTAAGTGATGATATTGCATGTCAAATATATAATTTAATTATTCAATATCCAAAGAAATGAATACATGATTTGTGAATACATTAGTCAATGTGGATATTAAGCATTTGAAAAATAACCATTTTAAATTTCCATTATTTCAATTTGATGGTACAATAATAGAATACCTTTAGATATGATCCAGGCATTCTTTTTTGGTCTCAACACAATGCAAACTGGTCACCATGTTCAAGCGCGGTGAGTCGATTGATTTTTATTATTCATCTATATTGATTTTTCTTCATTAATTAATGGTCATATCTTGTGTTTTTTACTATGAAGAAGAATATCGAATGGATTTATAAATAGAGTGTTTCATTGTGTGCTTCTATTCTCGTGTTTCAATTATTGGTTTGTACACACAAAATATAACTAGCTATTTATAGAGATGGGGATTAGGTTAAAATAATTATTTAATTACATTCAACCATTATGTAATTTAATTATACATAATTTCCATAAGGAAATATAAAAATGGTATTCGTATTATTTTTTTTATGCAAGCAATTTCCCAATAGAAAATATTATTTAACTAGCATGTTGATAAATATTTTCACCAGACACAAAATATATGAATTCAAACTCCTATTGAATTTATTGAAGACCCAAATTATTATTTTATTTAAATAATTCATTAATCAATAATTATTTTTGATCAATATAATATGGATGAAATTATCCCTCAGTCATAAGAACAATATAATGTAAATTAATTTAATTGGAATTGATTTTAATTAATATCATCAAAAACTCTTAGTGTGTTACCCGATATCATTATTTATAATTATAATTCAGTGTGATTTTCTTAAGATAAATATTACTATATATAAATGGGTGATGAATCACAAGATAAATAAATTTATGTCACAATGAAAACAAAAACATAAGAATGTTTTGTGTGTGATATAATCTATCAATCACAATATTTCATAATGAAGGATTCACATATGTGTCACCAACCTATTTTCAAGAAACATATTTATTTAGGTAAATGAATAAAACAATTCATTTCACCAGGGTCAAAGAATTTTATGCGATAATTGTATTCTAATTAATGATCCGGGATATCAACTTCGATAATGGTGAAAAGGACAACTCCTTCCTCGATATATCCATTAATGACCTCTCAATAATGACATACCCAACAATCCCTACCATGTCGTGCACATATGAAACAATGACTACCATCTTAAAAAATAATCTCTCATCTCATGCCTTAAATTAATAAAAATATTATATTCTAATGACCATTACACATTCATTCATATTGGAATAAATGATAAAAATAAAATATACAAAAATTTTAACGGTGAGTTTATTCTCATAGTCTCAAATGTAGAGATTACAATGTGATAACATCATCAAAAGATGAAACATTCCCTTAGTATTACTCAAAAAAATAGTCAATATACAATGTGTCCCAAAATTATATATTATCTGAACACAAAGCAATATATTAAAATATTTCTATTGTGCTGAAGGGTTCTCTTAATAGTAGGGAGATACTTTGGAGTTATCAATGTGAGGTACAATATATGAATTTAATACATTAGATTAATGTTGTATAATGAAAAATATATATTTATAATATTTATAATTTGTTTATAAATTGAATATAAATGAAATAAAAAACAAAATGGTTGGTCTTAGGACACAAAATCTAACACATTTAACACATGAGTTCCTACTATGAGGCTTCACCTATAGACATTTGGCCTATCAAAAAACCGTAAACATGGATAAATATATTATATTATATCATGCTCATTAGCCGGATCAACATGGAAAACTATTATTAGAAATATTTTTGTCTTCATTCCCATTACATTGGGATGTGTAGTGATGTGTAGATCACTTATCCTAGAACCGTCCTCCAATGTTTCTTTGATCAACACTCTATTAGTGCGGGATTTACTAGTTCACCAATTATACCCTGATACACGATATGATTCATTCAATATATCATATCATTGAATAACCATGGATATTCTAAATGTTTTTTTCACTATATTTAAAAAAATCCTCCATATATACATTCATGGTGTATTAAGGGAATCTCTTTTAGAAACTAAATGTAAATTATTTTTTGTTCTCATACGATATGTAGTGAAATCTAGTCAATTAATTACATGTGTTGTTTTAAATTTTAATTTCATTTCATTATATCTTCCATCTATGAAAATTATCTCTTATGAGTTCATGGTACTAGTGCCTTGAATGGAGATACTTCTCATGAAATGAAAATTATCTTAAGTAGATATACTCCCCTCATTCAAATTAAAAAATGAGATGAGATTCTCTATTTAGATAACACATTACTGTAATATATTCATCCATATAACCTTGATGTATGAAAATAAATCAGGTTAGGTGACCAAATTTTACCTTATAATCGTATTATTTTTATACCAAAAGTATCAAATTCCAAGGGCGGATTTATGTTGTAACTGAAAAATTTATGCCACACATTTCCGTAGAACCCATGATGCATTCCTCCCTCGAACAATTTTTTTTATTTTAAGTACATAATTAACTTCATACTCGAACAAGAAACAATTGGGTGATCAACGTAACTTTGGACATCCCACACACAGACTTAAGGACATTTATAAAATACATTTCTCTATCTAATGATGTGGTTTTTAGTACTCCCCATTGTGGGTAGGCTATGTATTTCATCCCCTTCTAAATATATGTTTATTGAAACCCTAATACATATTATCAATGTTTTCATGGAAAATTTTAAATAATAAATAAAATATGTATAGGGGAATTATGTGACTAGGGGCATCGTTCAGCTCAGAGTATTTGATTTGACATGTCATGGAACCGAAAAAACCATTCAAATCAATGGTTATATACATATGAAGATGAGAATTTATCATAATGAAATATGAGATGAAGGAAAGTGTTGTGAAAATGTGTTTCCATTCACCATATTATCTAACTTATTATGTCCAGGAAACCTAATTTCTTCATTCATGTTCATGTGCAAATGCATAAGAAAATTAATTGAAGTTCACTCAAGTCCACTTGATTGAATGTACTTTCATGTTGATATTTTCATCCATAGTGTTAGGTGTGAACTAACCTACATTATTTGGAATCAAGTATATAGGTCCAAATTTTTTCCAATAAATGGATTCCCACTATTCCTCCATAGAGAAGAGGATGTTATGTTGATAACTAAGGAAACAATGCACCGTCATCACGACTAAATATTTTTTGAAAGACTCTTAAATCTGAACTGGATGACAAATGATTATGCTACAATGCAAACATATTTATAAAATGATTAATGTTAAATATAATTATGTTCCCTATTCATCTTAGTGTTATAACATATATAAGAAACATTCATAAGGATACCAATGGGGAGAAACATCAATAATAGATTCAAAATATATGACACATCAACTAGTGCATCAAACTACATCGAACTCCTTCTATAATGTATCACACATAGGATACCATACTGTAGAGAAATCATTATCCAAGATATTAGACATGGGATCCCATACTATGGTGAAAGCATTCTACTAGATCTCATGATTTGGGACCCTGGTAGGTTCAATTCATTTCGTATCATCTCACACCTAGGAACGCCCACTCGGTAAACATAATTTTCAATTTCTCATAGATGTGTATTATTATAAGGGTGAACTCATTCTTCAAAACTCACAAACGGGAAACTATACAAGGGAGAACTCACTCACCTAGTTACCAAATTTTGATGACCATGGTCATAGGTCTCTAGAATGGGCACATAATCCATCAAATTCATGGGTTCAGGAAACAGCATATCATTTTGGTACTTTTTATGAAGTTTAGTACCTATCATATCCACATAAAATTTATTATCCCCAACCATTTTTCTGATAATGATCTCATCCATATAACCCTATCAATGATCAATATATTGAATACTTACAATGAATAATCCCAAACCACCACCTCTAGATATATCACTAAAAAACAAGATAAAATAAAAAATTAAACAATATAACATACATCCCATATCCAATACTTCAGTTGAGATACTAATTTTGGTATTATCATAACATGTTTAGTTAATATACTCATATTTGAGTCCAAAAATATCTCAAATCAATATAAAATTCCCAAAAATCAAAATATATTTTTATTGAACACCTTCTAAAGTAAACCCTATATATAGGCCTCTAAATATGTGTAATATTCAATATTTCTAGTCTCCCATATTCTTCTAGTTTTCATCCAAATAGTTGTTTACTACAATATATGGTAATCATGCATGGTTTAAGCCACAATATTTATTTCTAATTTCATGTTACTATTTAAAGGAATAATAATGAGAGAAAACTAATGTGTAAGACCCACTCAATTACATATTTCACTGTCCTAGAAAATATGATTAACCATATATTTTATCTAATTTGTCACCCTAGTCATGGATTGCCTAAAAATTTCATTATCATGACTGAGATTGATCTAGTTGATGTCTTGGAATACTTAATTCATACCTTCAAGACTCTAAAATCAAAAAGTACATCTCCATAGAAAATGAAATTAAACTTCATAGTTTATTCTCAATAAATGACAATAAAATGTTCACCTCAAACTATGTGGGTTATGATTCACACTCTCATGGGATATATATGAATCCTCATTTTGGCTCAATCCCAACATCCTCAAGCATATATTCTACTATGGAATGTGAATATGATTTATTTCCCATAATCTTAATGTTTATATTTTCCTTCCAGATTCACTAATCTATAATGAGACTGTATACTAATATTAGTTCCCTTATATATGATAATTTGAGATTCTTCTGTAGGTTTCCTAAAACACATAGAGTCGAGATACACATATATTTTTTAATTATTCCTAGTATATAGATACTCCTATTTATTTAATTATATTGCTAATAATTAAGTTATTCTCCTTATTATAAAAAAATACAATCACCTAGCATTCTTGTCATAGTGAAGCATATATGGGTCCCCAATAATTTATAAAAGTAGACCACTTCAACATTCCTACATCTTCTATATACCAATATACTGGGTGTCTATGTCAATAAAAATGAGACTTTTACTAGGTGTATTCAAAAATAATACCTTATTATATCATGTTAGAATATATCTGGGTTAACCAATAAGCTCCCAAAAATTAGTCGCATAATTATCTTTTTAGGTAACATTCACATATTAATATATTATGCATGATGTTAAACTACATAAAATTGGTCATTGACACATGACCATAAAATGGATTCACAATATCATGGTTGTATAAACATAAAATGAAACACATCACCCTTTTCAAATAAACATACATGTTATAAAATATCCTTTTAGGATAAATTAGACTATAATAGTTCTGATTCACATTATAAGGATATAAAGGAATCCACCATTATTGAAATTACCTTATATTTACAACACCCACAAACATCATGGATGGAGATAAGAAATACATTATATAAATATTGAGATTTAAATCATAAAATAATCATCTTAAAATATACATATAGTGAACTGAGGATATATATAGATATTCTCATCTACACATGGCCTTTGATCATATTAATGTAACATGGGTAAGTACTATCATAGTATAATTTGGGAATGGATATCAAATATCTCATAAATATAAAATATTATCATAGAGTAGGCAATACTCCCACCTATAGGGTGTGATGAGAATGGCCTCCCAAACTATTGACAAATATGATTTCAAATGAATCACTTGTAAATTCATAATCATTTGATTCTTCTAAAAAGTTGTTCTATGAAAAAACAAATGGTTGTTAGAGGAATAAATCATTGATTTACTATAGAAATGGACATGAATAACATATTTGGGAATATATAATAATCTTACGAATCATAATAAATACATTCTTAATCATGTTTATGATGATTGATATTGAATTAGTGGTATGTAATAAATTTAATTCCTTCTATAATTTTTATCAGTTTGATGAAATTTGAGTTTATTATAGATTTAAATTAGATAATGTTGATTTATTATTTATGGACAAAAATATCATGATATTGATGTTTAGTCAATAATGAGAAAAGTTGATGTTATAATAAATTAAAATTGATTCATGTGAGGGGATAATTTCATTACACATGTAGGATTTTGAAGAGAATAATTCATCTTAGTAACTGATCAAAAAAATAAATCCTTTATCATAAGATATTTTGATTTGTTTTAAATAGATAAATTTGTTCCCAAAATTTATGTGGGTGTTTTCCATATTAAATCCATTAAATTAATAATCCATATCATTTTTAGGAAAACAATGAATTAGGACACAATGAATTGTGTAAAAATTGATAAAACTTCTATTATTTTATTGAGAATATATTTTTATTGGATAGAGAAAAATGGAGACTGACTGTAAAATAACATATAATCAAGAAAATATATTCTAAATTATGGAAGGAGAAAAACATGATAAGGAAATCAATAAAAAGGATATACAAAATTATAAACACCTTTAGCATCGAGGGAGATGATTTAGAAGACATGGATAAGGATACAAATAAGGTACTACAACTATATGCCTAGTTATCATTAATGGTAGGAGAGAAGAGAAAATAATAACTATAAAAAAATAATTATATTTCTAAGAATGTATAAAATCACTACTCTATACCTAAACACATAGTGTGTTATGAATTTTAAAGAAGAATATTGTGTTTTATTTGGGACAACAAGGCCAATATAAACCCTACAATAGTGAAATATAGATTATATATTGAATAAATATTGCTAATGAAGAATATCATATATTGTGATATAAGAAATCATAGATTAGAAGAGAGATCCTGATCGTTATGGATATTAGAAGGAACCATTTTAGACTAGAGATATGTAATATAAACAAATCACCGGGGGATAGTAAACTAGTGGGATCTAGTACAATGGACAAATTGGGAGATTTTAATCTAGTAAGAGATCATTTAATAAACTGATTACGAGATTATAATGGATTTATAAGAGATAGACTCATTATAATAACTTGTCTTATATAGTGGATGTCTATATATTGAACACATAAATTGTAAGAACCTGAATATTCATTTCATGTGTGTTTTTCTTATTATGGTTATTTTGAGAAAATGATGAGTTTCTTGAAATTTTTTAATTACACACTATGTACATTATGGGTATAGGCTGTGTACTCAGGTACAATGCATAGCAGGGTGCTGTCTGTGTAGCGGACCTGCACATGGCCATGTGTGGTGACATGGAGACCTCTTAATGTTGGGGTAGGTGAAGGCAAGTACATGTCGTGTACATATAATGTACATGTGGTGACCTAATTTTTCATTAAACGTACTGGGTCTCGTTTAATTTTCAAAACACCTTACATCTTGGTCTAGTTTGTTTGAGATAAACCTTATGGCTATGAATCTTCTCGGAGCCCCTGAGTGAGTGTCTGTTCTCCAAATCAACCGTCATCGATTGCATTGGAATCGCCTCTGTAAGATCTTCCTTCTCTTAGATCTTCATATATTGATTTCTCCTTATTCAAGAGATATAATTGGTTGTATGTTTTATTCTTTTTTATAGATCTACAATGTTCTTGGGATATTCATGGCTTCGGGTTCACGTATAGTGATCTCGTAACACTGAGGTAAGTGGTGTGTGCCTTTCAGTTGAAATTTTTTGAGTAATATGTGCAATTTTGTCCAATACCCTGGAATGGGGTATTGTGGGATTACCATTAAAACCATGTTAATTGTCTGCTATTATGGTATGAGTGAGTGGAGGTTAATTAGATTTGAAAAAGGTTGATTGCTAAGCATTGGATGTGTTTCCATGCATTTTCTGTTTATGACTGTTTGGTCCTGTTTAGCTCGTAAGGATTCCTTGATGTTTTCTCATCCATAGTACTATAGGATGGACGGATTGTTTTATCTTGCATGCTTAATATGCTCGAGATAATTTAACCAATTAGTTATTGAGGATTACTTTCACCCTGCTACATTGTTATGCTTGTTTGACTTACATAGGGCTATGAGAACTTGGTGTAGTAAACTATAAGGGGAATTCACTGTCCGAGCTTCCTCAGAGAGTATTTAATCACTTTTGACTATAAGGGTAATATAATTATACTCTAGTAAAAAATAATAAGAATTTAATTTTTATGATATTCAATAGTTATATATTACACAAATTATTCTACTTATAATGTAATATTAATTAAATATTGGTATAGTATAATGCATTTACCTCTATTGGTACATGTTGGATCTTAAGTGTTATTATTTTGATATAAAACAAAGATAAATGTGTTGGTTGTGAGAATGAAATAAATAATACATGTGGGTAGGATGGATAAATGTTAACTAACCATGATAATTAAACTAGGATATTGTACCCATGAAGAGAGGTTAAAAAATCTATAGAAATTAAAATTATTTTAAAATAAATACATTTCCCAAATATACATGTAATTAAAATAATAAATCACCACAATAGATTTATGGATTATTTTTCAAGTTACCTCTGGTATTTTGTATAAATTTATAGGTCTATATAATGTTTTCTAATTGTAGCTAATGAAATCATTGATTTAATGAGTCAATGGTTTTTTGAATCAAATATTTCTTAAGATTGTTTGTTTTTTGTTTGGGTTGTTTGGCCTAAATATGTGTGATTATCATTAAAATATTTATAGGTTTTCACTTCCTATATTAAACTCTACATTATTAATAGTAGTATAACTTTATTGGATAGTATAATTATAATGACCTATATTTCTCAAATGATTGTTATATAATTTTTAAGATATTAAATAATAAAATCTATAATATAAGGGCTCACTATTTTAGAAAATATGTAACACCCTGAGCTTCCACGATACGCTTCACATTCAATAATGAAATAGCTTGAATTGTACGCAACTTCGAGTTCTAACACATCGCAACCAATCAATGTAGCTGTTATGAATAGTAATACACACTTTTTGAAATTATATAAATTTTATATTTCATAATGGACTTCATTTTTGTATTCGGAATATCGAAATTATCCTAAGTTGAATTTTTTGTAATTTTCTGAGAACTTCCATTTTCTTATGAATATTGAAAAATACATAAAACAAATTTTTTAATCAAAATAATTTATAGTGATAAATTATACTATTTATTGGTTTTAAATTATAAATAGAATATATTTTTACCATTTTATCCAGTGGTGTTCATTAGAATTAATTTCACTTTGAAATTGGACAAAAACAATTTTCAATCTTTTGATATATATTGTTTCTTAAAAACACGCTATTTGTTGTGACTGTGGGAATTAGTTATAAAATTAATTAATTCAACTTATATGTTTGTAATTTTTTAAAATATACATCATTTTTTAATTTGGAATATCAATTATAGCTTAGGGTGAAATTTTGGCATTGTTCTGAAAAACATCAATTTTTGATGAATAATGAAACCACTAAGTGGTAGTTAAAAAACTGTTTTTTCATTTAAATGAAACATTACCACTTCTGTGATTTGATTTTCAAAACTCCAACATACATGGTTGTCATTATAAAGTAAAATTTGGTTCAATGGGATTAAAATAATTTTTTGCTAAATAGTAACATTTAAGTTTAATTAATCGCGATTAAAGGTAATTAGTGAAATTTACAGTAAAAATGATACTATAAAAATATTAAATGACCTTTACAGTTATGCTACCCCTATTGGATGAGTCATTGCCGACCAAGACAATCCATGGGTCAACTTGGGGACCCCACGGAGCCACTTTGGTAAGAAAATGACATTAAAAACATTTTATTTGATGTTAAAATAAAAATGTCTCAAACATGAGATTTTTTACAAAAACAATTTTAAAATGGGGTTATACAAGTCATATATTTTACTATAAATATTAATTAGAAATATAAAAATATTTTATACATCATTATAGTTTTTTTATAATTTTTATACATTAAATAAATTAAATTATTTATGACACCATGATGATGCATCGATTACCACATTAATTAACGATTCAAATAAAATGAAATGATAATGTACAATCTAAGACATACACTTGTCAAAAACCTATTGGATGAGTAGATTTAGAACCTTTATCACCTTATCCTAGAAATATTTAAGTGTGGGACCTTTAGAATCTGAAATGCATTTCATTATAAAGTAACAATTCAATCGTTCCAAGAGTGCCCCTCCTCTCCTTTTAGAAAAGGCCCCCACCACTACCACCTTATTCACACATTCAAGCCATTTGTCTCGGCCAACCTCTGCCCAAATACTCTCCCAAGTTCCCTCACTTACTCATAGAAGCCTCACATTAGGCATAAGTCTTCCCAAGGAAGCCTTTAGCTCAAATCAAAAAGAGTTACCCGATTTTAAGATAATGTCTTCTCTAATGTTGTTTTGTTTTATTTTGCTTCTCCATCCCCATAAACTCTTTTTATTCATTTCTTTTGTAAAAAAACCAGTATCTTAAATATACTGGGATGTTGTTATGATAATTATTTGGTTTACACTTACACACACCTTCGTCTAATGGTTAAAGAACATACTGTTTCTATGGGTGGCGAAAAACTGCCTCACGAAACGATGATTGTTCAATATTCTTTTAAAACCTCTAATGGTGGCCATTTTGATGACACTATTTTCTTAAATTATATAAATATTATGTTTACGTTTTCATTATTCTTCTTTATTTCACATTTATGGCATACTTTTTTATTTCCATTATGGGTAACCGTGATAATTTCATTTTAGAAAGTGCGGACTACCGCCCCCTCAATGTGAATTGAATCATTAATGCCATATGTGGGATGAATAAAGGATTGAGTAAATGGTATTATAAATTATATTATACTGGAATTATATTATACCTTTATATAATTATAACTTCATTCCATTAAATTCGAAATAGAAATGAAAGTGCGTTCATGCGTACGTACAACTTACCTTCTCTATGAACGGTGTATTTCATTTCTTACCTCTAAATGTTATGTAATATTATAAATTAATGTATATACTGGATATATATGATTTATATGATATATACATCATGAATATAATTATGGATATAATGGATATATCACCACATGAACAAAGTGTAATTATGAGAAGTTTATTTGTGACTCAAGTACCTATGATCGACAAAATGACCGTTATAAACTTAAATAATTACATAATGTTCATGACATGGTAGTAAGTGATATAAAAGGAATATGGAACATGAAAAATGTTCTTAAGAAGATATAGATTTACTCTAGTTTATTATTCAGGAGGTTAAAGAGTGGTCGAGTCATGTCGGACACGAGGTAAGCGAACTTCTTAACCCAATTTCTATTCTTTGGGTTAATCTCTTACTTTCAAATTATGTCATGATATTATTATGTCCTGTCGGGTATATATACTTTCTTTATGTGTAAATATAGTTAATACCCATAATAGTTCTATTTTATATAAAAAATGATCTTTTTAGGGGACTTCGTCTCAATCTCCTTTCATTGAGACATAATTTGTTTTATACACAATTTCTTTTATACTGTGTATAAACCCCTTTGACTTTTATGTTTTTTTCAAAAGGAATATTTTTATATGAAGTGTTTTTACTAAATGACAAAAAGGAATGATTTTCTTACGTATGCGGCGACAAAGACTTCTCTGCCACCGTGACCATTATTTGAGTTTCGTCTTCCTCTACAAGCCATAAATTTTTTAAAAATGAAAAATAAATACAAGTTTTAATTTTCTTTTATTTTGGTATTGAAAATGGTATTGAAAGTGTTTTTATTATATCAATGTGTTGTATTGATATCTTGTGATTGAAATGTGGAATTTTTATGTTTCCTTTATGAATGTTTTATGTGATATGATTATGTTATATGATATGTTTAAAACAATTCATATGAGGAATGTATTGGAATTAATAGGTGACAGTTGGAGCCCGCTATTGCTCCTTGATGCATCGGCAGGTCTCATTAGACAAACTAGTGTCTTGGCACAAGGCTTTGAAAAAATATTATTTGTAGTCTTGGCACGAGGCCTTGGATACATGGTTATAATAGTCTGGAATTATGCATTCTATCATTGTGAAAGTGGTTATTGATATTGAATTTGATTATTCGACCAATAGAATATCCATGTGAATAAGTAAATGGCATTATTTCATTATACTGTTTCCATATTATGATAAAGAACAAGTTTAAAAGGCTTTTGTTTTTTTAATACATTGGCCTAAATGGTTTTGTTTATTTATGAAAGCTTCTGCTATATTTTTATCCTTACTGAACATCTGAGCTCACCCCTTTCAATGTTTTAATTTTTCCAGGACGTGATGAAGTATATTACGAATGACTTGTAGGGATAGTATGAGGGGATATGAAGACATGATGTTTTTATAATTTTTTTACTTTATGATGTAAGGTAAGACTTATGAATGTATCTAGTGTTTCCAAGGATACTAAACTAATCAGTATTTAGAGACTTGATCTTTTCTAATCATGCCAATGTTACGCAATAATGCACAGACTCTGGGTAACTGGGGTTGGGGCGTTATAATTGGTATTAGAGGCAGTTTAGTACTAATATTGGAAGATAGATTTAGATAAACTATGATTAGAACACAAACCCCTAAGATATACTTTGATGATTAGTATAGAATAACTTCCTAGAATTTTGGGATTATAAATATTTTATGAGTTTTCCGAGCAATACATCCATGTCTAGATACAAGCAAGTAGAGGCAGCTCGGGCATAGATGTACCTAGGGGTAAAACCCAAAAACACCGCTTTTATCTAAACTCAAACGGGAACTACTGCATGACAATAGTGCTTTCTGAACTCTTGGTTACGACACTCTCAAGGGACATGCTTAAGATAACTCTCATATTCTATACAAACCATTATGAAGGTTTTATGAGTATATACTTCCTCAAAGAAAACATTTCTTTTTTATGATTATGGATTATATCCATAAATAGTTCAATTTATGTTAAGTGTTTTACAAGTATGGAATTATGTATTTTGATTCATAAACTAATCTAGTTTATGCCATTGTTTAGAAATGGCACCAAGTGGGAGGAATGTAAACCGTATAAATTCACACAATCCATGTAGGTATTTCCCTCCTGCTCAAGATAATTATTGTGGAGCTGGAGATACCACTGGTGCTGATCACCTTATCACCATACTGGGACAACTCACTCAGGTTATGAATAATAACCCTACTCATATGGAGAACCCTGATCTGTAACGTGGAGGATCAATAATAGATCATTTCATGAGGCAACGACCACCAACATTTAATGGGGGTACAAATCCATTAGTAGATGAGCAATGGATAAACTCCTTTGTGAAAATATTCCCTGCCTTAGGGAGTAGTGAAAGGTATAAGGTTGTCATGGCAGTTTACCGCCTTACTGGAGATGCCGATCAGTGGTGGTCGCTGATTCAAAACACAAAGGAAGATGAAGAATTATCATGTATGGAATGGAGAGAATTCAAAGAGATTTTCTTAGAAAAATACTTCCTTCATGACCATCGAGCAGATATGGAAAGGCAATTTCTGAGTCTGAGGTAGAAGGAGGATGAGAGAGTCACAAAGTATGAGGCCAACATTACAAGGTTAGCAAGACATGCTGCAGATTATATACATAACCCAAGAAGTAATATTGATAGTTTATTTGATGGGTTAAAACCATTTCTCCGTCGAGCTATAGTATCACAATCTTTCTCAACGTACGAAGATATAGTCTCATGTTCTATCAATACAGAAAAGGAATTCTCTAAATATTATGACAATAAAGTAAATCAAGAGAATAATAGAATGGTGGAGAAAGAGATAGATAAAGGTAAAAAGGGAAAGAAGGATTTTCCATTATGCGATAATTGTGGGAAGAATCACCCCGGTACTTGCCTAAAAGGAATGGGAGATTGTTATAAAAGTGGAGAAAAGGGTCACCAGGCTCGTGATTGCAAGGGAAAGAAAGAGGATAACAATGTTGAATGCTAAAATTGTAGGGAAATGGGGAATTATGCAAATGATTGTCCTAAGTGTTAGGGAAATTTACCTTAGAAAAGGCCATGGGATCATGGACAATCTTATGTTGTTACTACAGTTGAAGTGGAATACTTAATGTATTGGTGCTTTTGGACTCAAGGATTATATTCTGGTTATAAAAATAATGTGATATATATAAGGATTGTACTGCAGTACTTGTTGCTATCATTAAGGTTTTAATATGATAAAGGAAATCATATTGTTAGTATGTGACAATAAGAGAAACTTAACATTGTTAGGGAATCTAATGTTACAATTGATTTTGGAATTTAAGGACCTTTTAGGGAAAGTCTCGACGGAAGTATTTTGGATAACTATAAAGGTTTGAATGGATTATGTTGAACTTTGGATAGTATTGTTTAAAGTTAAGACATCTATGAATATTATTTTTGGAATATTATAATACTATAGTTTTAGGAAAAGGACAACCTGCAAGTTGGGGGATAACCCTTCGCGTCGGACAAAGCTATATGAATCGATCCCACAACCACAGTGCGACAGGCCTTCATTACCTACCACTAGCCTACAGGAAGTCCCTGGTTATTACAAAATTGTTTTCCTAATCTAAATTGTACATGTTAATATTTTGAACCTTTTACGATTAGGATAAATATAATATTTTTGAGTTATATTATCATTTTGAGTAAAAGATGAGTTTGTGGTAGAAATCAGTATAAGGTTGAAACTCTACTTGTCATGAATAAATATATATATACCTATCTCATATTCTATGAATAAATTAATTCTTAAACTTTAGTAAAGGGATATTAAAACAAAAAATGTATAATCCTAATACCTTATGTCTTGTTGAACTGATAATATTTTAAATCAACATAGATTGAAGGCTTTGAGGCCCTCAATTTTACACTTGTTTGTGATTGATGATCTCAATCACTCCCTATAAATATTTACATTTTTCTTCCAATTATATTTCTCTAATTTCCACCAATGCTCTCCTTATAGAGATCATAATTTGGTGGTGACTTTTTCATTTCCCTTTCCCTCTTATTAAGGCTAAATTTTATTAACCTTATTTTCGATGTGGGTTTTCCACAAAGGTATTTTCTATTTTCAACCTTTTATTTTCAAAGAAAAATATCAAATTGCGAGGACACAATTTATTGAAGGAGGGGATAATGTAACACCCCAAGCTTCCACGATACGCTTCTCAATCAATAATGCAATAGCTTGCATTGTACAAAACATTGAGTTCTAACACCCCGCAACCAATCAATGTAGCCGATATGAATAGCAATACCCACATTTTGAAATTATATAAATTTTATATTTCAAAATGGACTTCATTTTTTTATTCTGAATATCGAAATTATCCTAAGTTGAATGTTTTGTAATTTTCAGAGAACTTCCATTTTTCATGAATAGTTAAAAATAATTAAAAAACCTTTTTTAATAAAAATAATTTATAGTGATAAATTATACTATTGAGTGGTTTTAAATTAAAATTAGAAACTATTTTTACAATTTTATCTAATGGTGTTCATTATAATTAATTTCACTTTGAAATGGGACATAAACAATTGTCAATCTTTTGATATATATTTTTTCTTAAAAACACGCTATTTGTTGTGACAGTGGGAATTAGTTATAAAATTAATTAATGCCACTTATCTGTTTGGAATTCTGTAAAATATACATCATTTTTGAATTCAGAATATAAATTATATCTTAGGGTGAAATTTTGGCATTGTTCTGAAAAACTTCAATTTTTGATGAATAGTGAAACCACTAAGTGGTAGTTAAAAACTAATTTTTCATTTAAATGTAACATTAACAATTCTATGATCTGATTTTCAAAAATTGTACATAAATGGTTTTCATTAGGATGTAAAATGTGGTTCAATGGGATTAAAATAATTTTTTTGTGAATAGTAACTTTTAAGTTTAATTAATCGCGATTAAAGGTAATTAGTGAAATTTAAGGTAAAAATTATATTATAAAAATATTAAATGTCCATTAAACATGTCCTACCCCTATTTGATGAGTCATGTCCGACCAATACAATCCATGAGTCAACTTGGGGACCCCACAGAGCCACTTTGTTAGGAAAATGACATTATAAACCTTTTATATAATGTTAAAATAAAAATGTCACAAACATTAGTTGTTTTACTAAAAAAAATTTAAATGGGGTTATACAAGTAATATGTTGACTATAAATATTCATTATAAAGATAAAAATATTTCTTACATCATGATATTTTGTTTATAACTTGTAGACATTAAATAAATTAAATTATTTTTTACACCATGATGATGTAGTGATTACTTCATTAATTAACGATTTAAATAAAATGAAAAGATAATGTAAAATCTAAGAATTACACTTTTCAAAAACCTATTGTATGAGTATATTTCGAACCCTTATCACCTTATACTCGAAATTTATAAGTACGGGACCTTTAGAATCTGAAAAAGAATTTCATAGTAAAGTAACATTTCAATCTTTCCAAGAGTGCCCCTCCCCTCCTCTTATAAAAGGCCCCCACCACTACCACCTTATTCACACATTAATGCCATTTGGCTCAGCAAACATCTGCCCAAATACTCTCCCAACTTCACTCCCTTACTCCTAGAATCCTAACTTTGGGCAGAAGTCTTTCCAAGGAAGCTTTTGGCTCAAATCAAAAAGAGTTACCTGATTTTATGGTAATGTCTTCTCAAATGTTGTTTTGTTTTATTTTGCTTCTCCAACCCATTAAACGCTTTTTATTACATTCTTTTGTAACAACAAAAGTATCTACAATATACGAGGATGTTGTTATGATAAGTATTTGGTTTACACTTACACACACCTTTGTCTAATGGTTATACAACATACTGTTTCTGTGGGTGGTGAAATACTGCCTCACAAAACGATGATTGTTCAATATTCTTTTAACACCTCTAATGGTGGCCATTTTGATGAAACTATTTTAATATATGATATATATATTAGTTCTATGTTTTCCTTATGCTTTTTTATTTTTAATTTATGGCATACTTTATATTTCCATTCTGGGTGAATGCGATAATTTCATTTTAGGATGTGCGGACTACCGCCCCCTCAAAGTGATTTGAATCGTTAATGCCATATGTGGGATGTATAAAGGATGGAGTAAATGGTATTATACATTATATTATAATTTAATTATATTATACATTTATATAATTAGATCTTCATTCCATTAAATACAAAATAGAAATGATAGTAGTGTTCATGCGTACGTACGGCTTACCGTCTCCATGAACAGTGCATTTCATTTCATACCTCTAAATGTTATGTAATATTATAAATGAATGCCCTTACTGGATATATATGATGTATATGATATATAAATCATGAATATAATTATGGATATAATGGATATATTACCACATGAATAAAGTGTAATTATAAGAAGTTTATTTTTTACTCAAGTACCTAAGATCGACAAAACAACCGTTATAAACATAAATAATTACATAATGTTCATGACATGGTAATAAGTGATATAAAAGGAATAATGAACTTGAAAATGGTTCTTAAGAAGGTAGAGATTAACTCTAGTTTATTATTCAGGAGGTCAAAGAGCAGTGGAGTCAAGTTGGACACGAGGTAACGGAACTTCTTAACCAAATTTCTATTCTTTGGGTTAATCTCTTACATTAAAATAATGTCATGATATTATTATGTCCTATCTGGTATTTATACTTTCTTGATGTGTAAATATAGTAAATACACATAATAGATCTATTTTATTTAAAAAATGATCTTTGTAAGGGATGTCATCTCAATCTCTTTTCATTGAGGCATATATTTTTATACACAACTTTCTTTTATACGATGTATAAACCCCTTTGACTTTTATGTTTTTTTCAAGAGGAATATTTTTATACGAAGCTTTTTTACTAAATGAAAAAAAGGAATTCTTTTATTACGTATTCGGCAACAATGACTTCTCCGCCGCCGTAACCATTATTTGAGTTTTGGCTTCCTCTACAAGCCATAACTTTTTTTAAAATGAAAAATAAATACAAGTTTTAATTTTCTTTTATTTTGGTATTGAAAATGGTTTTGAAAGTGTATTTATTATATCAATGTGTTGTATTGATATCTTGTGATTAAAATGTGGAATTTTTTTGTTTCCTTTATGCATGTTTTATGTGATACGATTATGTTATATGATATGTTTAAACCTATTCATATGAGGAATGCATTGGACTTAATAAGTGACAGGTGGAGCCCACTATAGCTCCTCAATGCATCGGCATGTCTCATGAGACAAACTAATGTCATTGCACGAGCCCTTGACAAAATATTATTTTTATTCATGGCACGAGGCCTTGGCTACGTGGTTTTGATATTTTGGCATTATGCATTCCATCATTGTGAAAGTGGTTATTGATATTGCATTGGATTATTCAACTAGTATATTATCCATTTGAAAAGTAAATGGAATTATTTCATTATAATTTTTACATATTATGCTAAATTTCAAGTTTAAAACTATTTTTTTAGTTATACATTGCCTTAAATGTTTAAGTTAATTTATGAAAGCTTCCGCTATATTTTTATCTTTACTGAGCTTCTAAGCTCACCCCTTTCAATGTTTTAATTTTTCTAGGATGTGATGAAGTATATTATGAATGACCTGTAGGGATAGTATGTTGGGATATGAAGACATGATGTTTTTTTAGTTTGGTTTTACTTTATGACGTAATGTAAGACTTATGAATGTATCTAGTGTTTCCAAGGCTACTAAACTAATCGGTCTTTTGAGACATGATCTTTTGTGATCATGCCAATGTTACACAATAATGCACCAACTCTGGGTAACTGGGGTTGGGGTATTACAGTTGGTATCAGAGGAAGTTTAGTACTAACCATGGAATCTAGATTTAGATAAACTATGATTAGAACACAAACCCCTAAGATAGACATTGAGGATTAGTATAGAAGAAATTCCTAGAATTTTGGTATTATAGAGATTTTATGAGTTTTCCGAGCAATACATCCCTGTTTGGATTCGAGTAGGTAGAGGCAGCTCTAGCATAGATGTACCTAGGGGTAAAACCTGAAAACACCACTTGGAGCTAGACTCGAATGGGAATTGGTGCACGACAACGGGCCTTGCTGCACTCTTGGTTACGACACTCCTAGGGGATATGCTTAGGATAATTCTCATTTTCTTTACAAAACATTATGAAGGGTTTATGAGTATATACATCCTCAAAGAAAACATTTCTCTTTATGATTATGGATTATATCCATAAATAGTTCAATTTATGTTAAGTGTTTTACAAGTATGGAATTATGTATTTTGATTCATAAAATATTCTAGTTTATTCCATTGTTTAGAAATGGAACCTAGTGGGAGAAATGGAAATCGTATAAATGAACACAATCCATGTATGGATTGCCCTCCTACTCAAGATAATTATTGTGGAGCTGGAGATACAACTGGTGCTGATCACCTTATCACCATACTGGGACAACTCACTCAGGTTATGAATAATAACCTTACTCATATGGAGCAACCTGATCTCCAATGTGGAGGATCAATGTTAGATCGTTTCATGAGGAAAGAACCGAAAAAATTTAATGGGGGTACAAATCCATTAGTATCTGAGAAATGGATAAACTCCTTAGAGAAAATATTCCATGCCTTGGGGAGTAGCGAAAGGGAGAAGGTTGTCATGGCATTTTACCGCCTTACTAGAGATGCGGATCAGTGGTGGTCGCTGATTCAAAACACAAAGGAAGATGAAGAAGTATCATGTATGGAATGGAGAGATTTAAAAGATATTTTCTTAGAAAAATACTTCCCTCATGACCATCGAGCAGATATGGAAAGGAAATTTCTGAGTCTGAGGAAGAAGGAGGATGAGAATGTCGCAATGTATGAGGAAAACTTTACAAGGATAGCAAGACATGCTACCGATTTAATACGTAACCCAAGAAATAATATTGATCATTTATTTGATGGGTTAAAACCATTTATCTATCGATCATTAGTATTACGATCTTTCTCAACGTACAATGATATAGTCTCGTGTTCTATCAAGACAGAAAAGGAATTCTCTAAATCTTATGACAATAAAGTAATTCAAGAGAAGAAGAGAATGGTGGAGCAAGAGAAAAATAAAGGGAAAAAGGGAACGAAGGATTTTCCATTATGCGATAATTGTGGGAAGAATCACCCCAATACTTTCCTAAAAGGAATTGGATTTTGTGATAAATGTGGAGAAAAGGGTCACCAGGCTCGTGATTGCAAGGGAAAGAAAGAGGCTATCAATGTTGAATGATAAAATTGTAGGAAAATGTGGAATTCTGCAAATGATTGTCCAAAGATTCAGGGAAACTTACCTCAGAAAAGGCCAATGGATCATGGACAATCTTCTGTTGTTACTACAGTTGAAGTGGAATAATTAATGTATTGGTGCTTTTGGACTTAAGGATTATATTCTGGTTATAAAAATAATGTGATATATATAAGTATTGTACTGCAGTACTTGTTGTTATCATTAAGGTTTTAATGTGATGAAGGATATCATATTTTTAGTATGTGACAATAAGAGAAACATTACTTTTTTTAAGAAATCTAATGTTACAATTGATTTCGTAATTTAATGTCCTTTTAGAGAAAGTCTGGATGGAGGTATTTTGGATAACTATAAAGGTTGGAATGGATTAATTTGAACTTTGTATAGTATTTTTTAAGGTTAAAACATTTATAATAATTATTTTTGGAATATTATAAAACTATAGTTTTATGAAAAGGACAACCTGCAGGTTGGGGGATAACCCGTCGCGTCGGAAAAAGCTGTAGGAATCGAACCCACAACCATAGTGTGACATGCCATCATTACCTACCACTAGCCTACAAGAAGTCCCTGGTTATTACTAAATAGTTTTCCTAATCTAAATGGTACATGTCAATATTTTTAACCTTGTACGATTATGATAAATATAATATTTTTGAGTTCTATTATCTTTTTGAGTAAAAGATGAGTTTGTGGAAGAAATTAGTTGAAGGTTGAAACTCTACTTGTCAAGAATAGATATATATATAACTATCTATTATTCTATGAATAAATTAATTCTTAAACTTTAGTAAAGGGATATTAAAACAAAAAATGTGTTATCCAAATACCTTATGTTTTGTTGAACTGATAATATTTTACATCAACATAGATTGAAGGATTTGAGGCCCTTAATTTTACACTTGTTTGTGATTGATGATCTCAATCACTCTCTACAAATATTTACATTTTTCCTCCAATTATATGTCTCTAATTTCCACCAATGTTATCCTTATTGAGATCATAATTTTGTGGTGACTTTTTCATTTCCCTTTCCCTCTTATTAAGGCTAAATTTTATTAACCTTATTTCCGATTTGGGTTTTCCACAAAGGTATTTTCTATTTTTAAACTTTTATTTTCAAAGAAAAATTTCAAATTGTAAGGATGCAATTTATTGAATGAGGGGAGAATGTAACACCCCGAGATTCCACGATACGCTTCTGATTCAATAATGCAATAGCTTGCATTGTACACAACTTCGAGTTCTAACACACCGCAATCAATCATAGTAGTCGTTATGAATAGTAATACCCACTTTTTGAAATTATATAAATTTTATATTTCAAAATAGACTTTATTTTTTTGTTCGGAATATCGTAATTATCCTAAGTTGAATTTTTTGTAATTTTCTGAGAACTTCCATTTTTTATGAATAGTGAAAAATACATAAAACAACTTTTTTAATCAAAATAATTTATAGTGATAAATTATACTATTGAGTGGTTTTAAATTATAATTAGAATATATTTTTACCATTTTATCCAATTGTGTTCATTATAATTAATTTCACTTTGAAATTGGACATAAACAATTGCCAATCTTTTGATATATATTGTTTTTAAAAACACGCTATTTGTTGTGACAGCAGGAATAAGATATAATATTAATTAATGCAACATATATGTTTGTAATTTTGTAAAATAGACAATATTTTTGAATTCGGAATATCAATTATAGCTTAGGGTGAAATTTTGGCATTGTTCTAAAAAAATTCAATTTTTGATGAATAGTGAAACCACCAAGTTGTAGTTAAAAAACTGATTTTTCATTTAAATGAAACAGTACCACTTCTGTGATTTGATTTTCAAAAATCCGACATACATGGTTGTCATTAGGAAGTAAAATTTTGGTCAATGGGATTAAAATAATTTTTTCGTAAATAGTAATTTTTAAGTTTAATTAATCGCGATTAAAGGTAATTAGTGAAATTTAAGGTAAAAATGATATTATAAAAATATGAAATGACCTTTACACTTGTCCTAACCCTATTGGATGAGTCATTTCCGACCAAGAGAATCCATGAGTCTACTTGGGGACCCCATGGAGCCACTTTGGTAGGAAAATGACATTAAAATCTTTTTATTTAATGTTAAAATAAAAATGTCACAAACATGAGTTGTTTTACTAAAATAATTTTTAAATGGGGTCATACAAGTCATATGTTTGACTATAAATATTCATTAGAAATATAAAAATATTTCCTACATCATGATAGTTTTTTTATAATTTTTAGACATTAAATAAATTAAATTATTTATGACACCATGATGATCCACCGATTACCTCATTAATTAACGATTTAAATAAAATGAAAATATAATATAAAATCTAAAACTTAACTTTGTCAAAAACCTATTGGATTAGAATATTTAGAACCCTTATCACCTTATCCTCGAAATATATACGCGTGGGACCTTTAGAATCCGAAAAACTATTTCATAATAAAGTAACATTTCAATCTTTCCAAGAGTGCCCCTCCTCTCCTCTTATAAAAGGCCCCCACCACTACCACCTTATTCACACTTTCAAGCCATTTGGCTCGGCCAACCTCTACCCAAATAGTCTCCCAAATTCCCTCCTTTACTCCTAGAATCCTCACTTTAGGCAGAAGTCTTCCCATGGAATCCTTTGTCTCAAATAAAAAAGAGTTACCCGATTTTAAGTCCATGTCTTCTCTAATGTTGTTTTGTTTTATTTTGCTTCTCCAACCCATTAAACTCTTTTTATTACATTATTTTCTAAAAAAAAGTATCTACAATATATTAGGATGTTGTTATGATAAGTATTTGGTTTACACTTACTCACACCTTCGTCTAATGGTTAAAGAACATACTTTTTCTGTGGGTGGCGAAATACTGCCTCCCGAAACGATGATTGTTCAATATTCTTTTAACACCTCTAATGGTGGCCATTTTGATGAAACTATTTTTATATATGATATATATATTATGTTTATTTTTTCTTTATGCTTCTTTATTTCTCATTTATTGTGTACTTTATGATTTCCATTATGGGTAAACGCGATAATTTTATTTTAGGAAGTGCGGACTACCTCCCCCTCAAAGTGATTTGAATCGTTAATTCCATATGTGGGATGTATAAAGGATGGATTAAATGGTATTATAAATTATATTATACTAGAATTATATCATACTTTTATATAATTATAACTTTATTCCATTAAATACGAAATAGAAATGAAAGTAGTGTTCATGCGTACGTACGACTTACCGTCTCCATTAATGGTGTATTTCATTTCTTACCTCTAAATGTTATGTAATATTATAAACGATTTTATATACTGGATATATATTATGTATATTATATATACATCATGAATATAATTATGGATATAATGGATAAATTATGACATGAACAAATTGTAATTATAAGAAATTTATTTTTGACTCAAGTACCTAAGATCGACAAAACGACCGTTATATACTTAAATAATTACATAATGTTCATGACATGGTAATAAGTGATATAAAAGGAATAATGAAATTGAAAAAGGTTCTTAAGAAGGTAGTTATTAACTCTAGTTTATTATTCTGGAGGTTAAAGAGCGGTCGAGTCAAGTCGGACACAAGGTAAGGGAACTTCTTAACCCAATTTCTGTTCTTTGGGTTAATCGCTTACTTTCAAATTATGTCATGATATTATTATGTCCTATTTGGTATTTATACTTTATTAATGTGTAAATATAGTGAATACACATAAAATATCTATTTTATTTAAAAAATGATCTTTGTAAGGGACTTCATCTCAATCTCCTTTTATTGAGGCATAATTTGTTTTATACACAACTTTCTTTTATACAGTGTATAAACCCCTTTGACTTTTATGTTTTGTTCAAAAGTAATCTTTTTATACGAAGTGTTTTTACTAAACGACAAAAAGGAATGCTTTTCTTACGTATGCAGTGACAATGAATTCTCTTCCGCCATGACCATTATTTGAGTTTCGGCTTCCTATACAAGCCATAACATTTTTCAAAATGAAAAATAAATACATATTTTAATTTTCATTTATTTTGGTATTGATAATGGTTTTGAAATAGTTTTTATTATATCAATGTGTTGTATTGATATATTGTGATTGAAATGTGGAAATGTTATCTTTCCTTTATCCATGTTTTATGTTATATTATTTTTTTATATGATATGTTTAAACTTATTCATATGAGGAATGCATTGGACTTAATAAGTAACGAGTGGAACCCGCTATATCTCCTCGATGCATCAGCAGGTCTCATGAGATAGACTAGTGTCTTGGCATGAGGCCTTGAAAAAATATTATTTGTAGTCTTGGCACGAGGCCTTGGCTACGTGGTTATGATAGTCTGGCATTATGCATTCCATCTTTGTGAAAGTGGTTATTGATATTTCATTGATTATTCGACCAGTAGAACATCCATGTGAATAAGTAAATGGAATTATTACATTCTAATTTTTCCATATTATGCTAAAGTTCAAGTTTAAAAGGCATTTGTTTTAGTTATACATTGCCTAAAATGTTTATGTTTATTTATGAAATCTTCCGCTATATTTTTATCCTTACTGAGCATCTGAGCTCACCCCTTTCAATGTTTTAATTTTTCAGAATGTGATGAAGTATATTATGAATGACCTGCAAGGATAGTATGAGGGGATATGAAGACATGATGTTTTTTTAGTTTTTTTTTACTTTATGATGTAATGTAAGACATATGAATGTATCTAGTGTTTCCAAGGCTACTAAAATAATCAGTCTTTCGAGACTTGACCTTTTGTGATCATGCTAACGTTACGAAATAATGCACCGACTCTGGGTAATTGGGGTCATAGGGTTACAAAATATATATATTTAAAATATGACCAAAAATAAAGAAAAATAAATTATTTAATAAATTCACTATAGTTCACATATTATGTTTAATATTCTATTCAGTGAATTTATTCACTTAACATATATATTAATTGTTGGGAAAAAATCCCTAAAGGCATCACTGAATCATTTTTGAGGTCATTGTGTTTGTTGACAAAGTGGACAATTGTGTTGTTATTGTTTACAATGCAAACCATGACATACAAATTTGTTGACAAAGGGGATTTATTGGGGTCTTGTCGAGTTCAAGAGCTGTGGTTAACGATCAATTTTTTTATTCAAGAACTTCTACAAATGAATGGATGATCTGGAGGCGGTATAAAAAGAAAAGATATAAGGTGGCACTGTTTTCTAGTGTTTTCCAAATTTTTGTTCCTGAAAATTGACAAACAAAGAAAAGTGGTTTTTTGCAAAGGGACTTGCACGCCGTGTACTTGAAGACTTGGAAACTTGCATGCCATATGTTTTTAAATATCAGATCATCAAAATATGGAAAAGGGATAATGCTCATCCAAGTTTTGGTGAGGTCGCGCAGGTTACTTGCGCACCATGAAGAGACTTGCGTGCCAAAGCCTTGGAAGCTTGATAACATTCACACCTATGGTTTTTCAAGATCAGAATATCAAAATATGGAAAAGGAAATAGGTTCGCGAAAGTTTGGATGTGGGCCGCACAAGTGACTTGCAGGAAAGAGACCCGCATGCCGAGACTTGCGCGCCGAGGAGAGACTTTCGTGCCGTCACGTAGGGGTGACCAAATGCCTATAAATACTGGACCACTTGTCTTCATTCTTCACCGGAGTTCAACACTTTGAAAAATATGAGCTCCCGTCGCACAGGTGTGCAAGTCGCACAAGTGGTGGTGTGTCGCCCAAGTGGGACTTGCGTGCTAGAGTAGGAATTTGTGCGCCAAGGGTGAGTTGCATGCCTGAGGTGGTTTGGGCAGCAAAGGAAGTGTGTCGCGCAAGTTTGGAGAAGCTTAAGCTTGAGTCGTGCAATTTTTAAGAATTACTTGCACGCCAGTGTTGACTTGCGTGCAGAGACTTGTGCGCCGCCTTAGAGAAGGGAGCCTAGTAAGGTTGATTTACGGCATTGATTTAGGGCTGTGTGGAAGCTAGGGGATTGCCCGATACCTTCGGTGCAAAGAGAAATTAATCTACGGGTGAAATATGGGATTCAACAGAGCATCTACACATAGAAGAAGATGTATTCTTTCATGAATGTGAAGACACCTACATGTCTAGAAACTGTTAGTGGATTCCTTCTATGATCAGTGAGAAAAGGAAGAGAAAAAAGGTGATCCTCTCCACCGGCAGTGAGCCAGAGAGAGAGAGAGAATCAGGGAGTGACACTTGGGAAAGTAGTGATCTGACCCTAAACTTGTAAGGTCAGTGAAACTAGGCTTAGAAGTGATCTATCCAGTACCTTGTAATCAAAATCTAGTGATGTTTAGTGGAATTGTTAAGACCGGCAACCTATCGGCATATGCTCCTTGGACGTATCCCTTAGCAGTGAACCAAGTAAAATTGTTGTGTCTTGTGATTGCTTTACTTTATGTTAATATTGTGCAACATGAAAGAAAGAGAAGAGTGTTTTTCTTAACAGTGGAACAATATCAGAACGGGCTTTAATTTTAAATTAGGAATACGCTGATTCACCCCCCCCCCTCTCAGGGTATTCAGCCCTGTGGACCTAACAATTGGTATCAGAGTGAAAGGTTGATATTAGTTCTTCTCTCAATGGATGTCACCAATCATAAATGGAATCTGATCTTCGACGAGAACAACATTAAGCTATGGAAGAATCAGATGCAACACTACTTCCAATCTTTGGGAATAGATGTATTCATAGTAGCAATGCATGGCATAACAGCTGATATTAATAGTGGCACATTATCAGAAGCTTAACGTAGAGAGTTGGGTGTAGATGCTAAATAAATTAATGCTTTAGGGGGAGCCCTATCCAATCCCATATATACAAAGGTGATGTCAGGAAAAATGTCGCATACCATGTGGGAAAATATATTAAATATATTTGTAGGAGATACAAAGGTCGGAGTGGAAAAGTTGCAAGTGTTGTGGAATAAGTTTGATGATATGAAGATGAACCCGAATGAGTTTGTTGATGCATTCTTTTACAGGGTATATATTGTTGTGGAAGATATGAGAGGTCTTTGTGAAGTCATTGAAGATGTAAAGATCGTAAAGCGCATCTTTATGATGCTTCCACCTCGGTTCAATCCGAACATTTCTGTTCTAGAAGATAAATATCCCAAAGTGCTGACACTGGACAACTTGCACAGTACCTTGGTTTCATATGAGATGATTAATGGTGACAACGAGGCTGTGGAAAAGGGAAAATCCAAAGATATGGCATTTAAGTCCATGAAAAATCCCACCATTAAAGATTCTCATGAAGAAGAAGATACAGATGAGGTTATGTCATTCCTTTCCTCAAATCTTCAAAGAGAAAAAGGAAAGTTCAAAGGGAAACTTCCACTCACTTGATTTAGATGTGGAAAAGTTGGTCATCTTACTTCAAGATTCCCCAAAAAGTTTTGAGAAGAAAATGATGAAGATGAAGTCGATATTCCCAAGAAGAAGTCTACAAAATTTGTAAAAGGGAAGAAACAATTCAAGAGAAATTTCTTCAAGAAGAAGAATATTTTTTCACAAGAATTTGAACGTTCAGATGAGTCTAAGGATTAAGAGGTTGAGAAGATATAAAATTGTAGAGATCGTGGGGTAAATTCCTTGGTGGTGATTTTTTGTAGATCTCAAAAAAAGGAAGAAGCTGACGCTGAAGAATAAGAATAAATAGAAGAGAGAGTTGATATGGAAGTCGAATTGGAAGCAGCTCTTGAGGAGATAGACGTTTGGAGAGCCAAAATGAAGAAAGCTAATAAAGAGGTACATGATGCCAAACTCAATATGTAAAAATAGGATGATGAAAAGTTTGATCCATTAGAAGAAACTGAAAAACTAAAATCCTCACCACTAGAGAGCTCAGAAAATAGTATTGAGCATAAGCTTAAAATTGGGGAACAAAAGATGGAAATTGATTGTTTGACCAACACAGGAAAGGAGAATGTTAGATATATCAAAGAGCATGAAGAAGAAGTGTTCATTATGCGATGAAAAATGGAGGATCAAGAAAAAATCTTGACCCCCAATGTGATATCAGAAAAGAAGGCCATTTAAATGACAGAGAAAATGAAAGAGGAGGCTTTTAGTTCAGCAAGAGTGAAGCAGCAAGAAAGCTCAAATTCTAAGGTTGATTCAGGGAATGATAAGAAATAAAAATCGGTGGCAGTTGATGATAGACCACAAGCACCCTTCCCGAATTAAAAGTTGATTTGGGCAAAAAACAGAATCAGAATATTGAGAGATCCCAAAGGGAAAATCATAGTGCTGAAGTAACACAATGGAATTCACTCAATATCAGGTGTTATTGTTGTGGGAAGATGGGATATTCACAGTATGTGTGTTCCATATCCAAGAGATATATAAGGGAACAATAACATAGATGGAAGCCAAACAGAGAAGAGTTATCCAGAACATATTTCGAAGGACACTGTTTTTGGTGTGGATGATTTGGACACATGGATAAGTACTGTACTTCGACCATACAGAAAAATGAGCCAAAGAAAAATAAAAATGTTTGCAAGAAACAGATCAATAAACCCAGAGGTGTGTTAAAAATGAAGAATAGATTTGCAACTTTGCAAGATGAAGCTGGTCAATCATACTCTGAGAAAGAACAAAAGTATCAATCTATGTCGAGTGGGAAGGAAAATGTTTGGACAAAGAAGAAGAAATAAGATAAGGCATTTGTTGCAGAAATTTCCCTTAAAGAATCATTTCATTCAGGAATATGGATCCTTGACAGTGGTTTCACATCCCATATGACAGGGTTCATTGATCTAATTATAGGCATAAAATATGACAATGAAGGAGTTTACAAGTTTAGGAATAATGAAGGGATGAAGATTGTTGGTTCCGAAAAGGCCAAATTTTGGGGAAAATAAATAAGACATCATGATGTCTTGGTAGTAGAGGGGCTTAGTCATAACTTACTCAGTGTCAGTCAATTATGTGACTCTGGGCACTCTATTCGATTTACTAAGAAGATGTGTGTTGTGATAGAAAAAGAAGGAGCAGTTGTTCTTCAAGGGAAAAAGACAAAGGTAAATCTTTACCTTGTAAGTGGGGAAGAAGATTTGTACCTTTTATCCATTGAGGAAGAAAACTAGTTGTGGCATAAGCGACATGGTCACCTACATCAACCATACATTGAAGATCTGGTAAAATTTGATGCTACTAGAGACCTTCCCAAACTATCACGTGATCATACTCATACATGCGATGCTTTTCAACAATGGAAGATCATCAAAAATACATATAGGACAAAGGAATAGAAATCAACCAAAGTGCTGAATTGGGGCATGCTGATGTATGTGGACTTATCTCACCACGAGCCATAAATGGGAAAATGTACTATGTTTTTTCATTGATGATTATATCAGAATGGATTGGGTATTTGTCATTACCCATAAGACAGAGGTGTTTAGTTGTATCAAGCCATATAGGAGGGAATCAGAAAGGATTCTTGAGTAGAAAATTCCGATGTTTCGTACTGATAACGGTACAGAATTCACAAATAGTCAAGTTAAAGACTATCACGAGAAACACGGAATAAGGCATCAAGTTTCATTAGTGAGAACTCTCTAACAGAATGGAGTGGTTTAAAAGAGAAATTGGATCATCAACAACAAGGCCAGAATGATTCTTATTGATAAAGACCTACCAGATAAATTTTGGAAGGAAGCAGTTTTGACATTGGTCTATGTTTCGAACAGGTCTCTATTGTGTCCGAAGCAAGGGAAGACTCTGTATGAACTGTGGTACCGAAAGAATCCAATTTTGAAATACTTTTGAATGTTTGGAAGTAAGTGTTTTATTCTCAACAATGAAATCAGAGGATGTTTGAGGAACGAGGAGATGGGGGGATATTCATTTGCTACATAGGGAAAAGTAAAGCATATAAATGCTTCAACAAAAGGCTGGAAAAATTATTGAGAGAAATGATTTCACTATAGTCGAAAATGATCAAAATGCTCAACGATCTAGTGAACAGTTTTTGGATAAAAGTGATGATGAGGTAAGCAACACAGGGGGAGCAGAAGTGGCAGGGACTGACTCAAAATAAGATACTGATGATGAACAAGAAAGTTTCAAGTCTGTGTCTGTAAGGAAGCCAAAGAGTCGAGCTAAAATTGATAGGAAAAATATCATTGGTGATCAGACAGCTCCAGTTCAGACTCGAAGAATGAAGTCATTACAACAAGCATCATTTTTCTCTCAGGAGGAGCCAAAATGTTTTTCCGATGCAGCTGAAGATGAAAACAGGGTTCAGGCTATGAATGAAGAACTTGATCAAATCGAGATGAATCAGACATGGGAGACTGTTTCAAGGCCAGCAGACAAGAATGTCATCGAGACTAAATGGGTATATCACAACAAGATGAATAAAGATGGAACTGTGATCTAAAACAAAGCACAACTAGTGTGCAAGGGATACTCCCAGATAAAGGGATTAGATGTAGATTAGACATTTGAACCGGTTGAAAGGCTGGAGACAATCAGATTATTTTTTCCATAGTAGTGAAAAGAAAGTACAAAGTATTTAAGATGGATGTCAAATCCACATTCATGAATGGGGTTCTGGAAGAAGAGGTGTACATTGAGCAGCCAGATGGTTTTCTCTTTCATGAGGATGAGAACAATGTTTGCAGGCTGAAGAAGTCATTGTATGGGCTGAAACAAGCACCAAGAGCATGGTACTCTAGGCTTGATGAGTACATGAAGATTCTTGGTTTTCAGTGTGGAGGAGTTGATTACAATCACTATTTCAGTAATAAAAGTAATCAAAGGATGATGGTGCCGGTGTAAATCGATGAAATAATTTTTGGCGGATCAGATGAAGCTCATTGCATACATTTTTCCGAATTTATGAAAAATGAGTTTGAAATGTCAATGATTGGAGAGATAACATTTTTCCTTGGTCTACAAGTGACGCAAGGATAGAATGGAACATTCATTTCTCAATACAAATATGACAAGGAGGTGTTAAGAAGGTTTGGCATGGAAAATTCCAAGGAGATGAAAACTCTGGTTGCTACCCGGATGAAATTATCAAAAGTTGAGGATGGAAAGCCAGCTAATATCACAGAATACATGAAAATTATTGGAAGTATGTTGTACGTGACCGCGACCAGGACTGATATTGTTTTCTCCTCATGCCAAGCAGCGAGATATCATAGTAATCCCAAGGAAATTCTCAGGCTTGCAGTGAAAGGAAAAATTCTTTATATCAAGGGCACGGTGGACTTCGGCTTGACATATAATGACAAATCTTAGACTGAGTTATTGGGATATAATGATGCAGACTGGGCCGGTTCAGCAGATGATAGAAAATCAACGTCTGTTGGTGCATTATATCATAGTGGATTGTGTATTTATTAGCTTATCAAGCAGCAATAATGCATTTCATTGAGCACTGCCGAAGCTGAGTATATTGCATCCACTCAAGCATGCACACAGTTATTGTGGATGAAGCATCAGCTTGAAGATATGGGAGTTGAAGAGAAGTCTCTGATCGGAATCCAGTGTGATAACTCAAGTGATATAAATCTCAAAAAAAATCCCGTCCATCTTTCAAGGACAAGGAACATTGAGATAAAGTATCATTTTATCAAGGAGAAAGTTGAGTAGAGAATCGTGAAGTTGGAGTATGTGCCTTCAGAGCTACAGGTTGCAGACATTATGACAAAGGACTTACTCAAGGAGGCTTTTGAGATGCACTGACTAGCTCTGGGAGTTCAGTCGAATCCCCACACTTGAAATAGTCTGGATTTGGGACAATACCCCCTCTCCTTGAGGTATTATGTGTTTTCCTTCATGTGCTGATCTGTGATCTCCACTCAATTACAGACTCCAAAGGAGTAACCTTTGGGTTCGTTGACAAAGGTGGGGAAAATAGTGATTTTTCAAGGGGGAGATAGTGTGGAGATTTGATAAATCATGAACAATATGGGGAGAAGCTGACAGGTAGAGCATCCAGATAGGGGGAGTTGAAGCTTGTTGAACGTGCTTAACCAGATCTTAGCTTGGACAACACAAGGGATGAAGCTGTGACAAGAATGGGGGAGCGTATAAAATCAGATGATGCTAGAAGTGATCAATCAAAGAATATATATCACGGCAGCTAAATATCGTGATAAAAGAAAAAGAGAGATGTTGGAATGTGGTAAGAAAATTTCCAACAATTGGTAATAGTTTGGTAAATATTGGTATCAATTTGGTGTCAACATTGGATGTCAGAGATGCGGTGATTCATTGATGAAATTTTTATTTACTCTTGTTTCTCACGTTGATCATTGCTCATGTGGGCTTAGAGTATGTGTTGAGTAAATCCTTGATCACTATCAGAATCCCAAAAGGCAAATGATGGCTGAAGAATTAACGATTTATCTTTTTATGGAAGAGTTTTCAAAAAACCCAAATGGGGAGATTATTGGGAAAAAATCCCTCAAGGCATCACTAAAGCATTTTTTAGGTGATTTTGATTTTTGACAAAGTGGACAACTGTGTTGTGATTGTTGACAATGCACACCATGACATACAAATTTGTTGACAAAGGGGATTTCTTGGTGGCTTGTTGAGATCAAGAGCTGTCGTTAACAATCAATGTTTGATTCAAGAACTTTGATAAATGAATGGATGATCTGTAGGCGGCATAAAAAGAACAGATACAAGGTGGCGCCATTTTCCAGTGTTTTCACACTGTGTACTTGAAGGCTTGGAAACATGCATGCCATATGTTTTTCAAGATCAGATCATAAAAATATGGAAAAGGGATAATGGTCGCGCAAGTTTTGGTGAGGTCGTGTAGGTGACTTGCGTGCCGTGAAGTGACTTGCGCGCTGATGCCTTGGAGGCTTGATACCTAGCGCACCTATGGTTTTTCAAGATTAGAATATCAAAATATGGAAAAGGAAAGAGGTTCGCGCAAGTTTGGAAGTGGGTTGCGCAAGTGACTTGCAGGAGAAGAGACATGTGCGCCGTGACTTGTGTGCCGAGGAGAGACTTGCACGACGTCGCATAGGGCTGACCAAATGCCTATAAATACTGGACCACCCCTCTTCATTCATCACCGGAGTTCAACAATTTGAAAAATCAGTGCTCCCGTCTCGCTGGTGTGGAAGTTGTGCAAGTGGTGGTGTGTCGCGCAAGTGGGACTTGCGCGCCAGAGTAGGATGTTGTGCACCAAGGGTGAATTGCGTGCCTAAGGTGGTTTGGGAAGCAAAGGAAGTGTGTCGTGCAAGTTTGGAGAATCTTAAGATTAAGTCGCACAAGTGTTATGAAATACTTGTGTGCCAGTGTTGACTTGCGCGCCGAGACTTGCGCGCCGCATTAGAGAATGGCGCCAGGTAAATTTGATTTCCGGCAGTGATTTAGGGCAACATGGAAGCTGGGGGATTGCCCGATACCATCAGAGCAAAGGGAAATTCATCTACGGGTGAAAGCTGGGCTTTAACAGAGAATCTACACACAGAGGAAGATACATTCTTTCATGAAAGTGAATATACCTATAGGTCTATAAACTGTGAGTGAATTCCTTCCAAGAGCAGTGAGCAAAGGAAGAGAAAGAAGAAGATCCTCTCCATCGGCAGTGAGCCAGAGAGAGAGAAAAAGGGAGTGACCCTTGGGAAAGCAGTGAGTTAACCCTAAAATTGTAAACGCAGTGAGCTTGGTCTTAGAATTGATCTATCCCAAACATTGTAGTCCACAGCTAGTAAAGTTTAGTGGAATTGGTACGACCGGCAACCTGTCGGCGTAAGGTCCTTGGATGTATCCCTTAGCAGTGAACCATGTAAAATTGTTGTGTCATGTGCTTGCTTTACATTCTTTTTATATTGTGCAAAAGGAAAGATAAAGAAGAGTGATTTGCTTAACAGCGGAACAAGATCAGAACGGGCATTAATTTTAAATTAGTTATACCCTGATTCACACCCCCTCTTAGGGTATTCACCCTTGTGGACCTCACATTAATGAATGATAATTATAATAGACCAATACACGGAGAAATATCATTGATGAAAAAAGGTACATGAATAAATATTAAATGGGAACGTATAGTCATCATCATTATTCCCTTAAAAATGAAAATCATCATGTGAATGATGATATTATTTAAAAGAAAAATAAAATGCGGAATATTTTTAATAAATAAACATAATAAATTATTAGTTAAAAACAAAAAAATATATGTGAACAAAGAGTAGATTATGTTATACATAATATGTTTCTACAAATTATCAATTCATTACATGTGAATAAATATAAAATCACATTCAAGAATAATATACCTAATCTATTGTGATATATTATATTACCCTATACATTAGAGAGATATATAATTTAAATCCTACCCATTACATCATATTATGATCACAATATTCTATCCGACATGGAATGATAAACATACATCAATCACAAAAATTATACAAATAACAAGAAATAAAAATGTTCCATAGTGTTGTCAAAAATAATATGTTAAATAATATATTTGGAGGTTCCTAGAATATGTTGGGTAAAAATTATCTAGATCATGAAATATATGTTTAAGAAAATATTTTCCTATACATAAGATGAGTTCAAAAGTGTTTTTTATGAAAGGCGTTTAATAAAAATCCTAGAAGGTTTCTATGAGTTACTAATAATTACGTATGATAATTTATAGAATAATAAGAACATAATTAAATAAATATAAAATAATTTATAATAAATTTTTTTAGTGCAATTATAAAGGGCTCATAAACCCAAAATAGAAAGACTTGGGTTCATGATTCACCTTAACTTAGTTATTTTTTTGTTGGATCACATTGATTCCTAATATATAATATGTTTTCTAAATAAAATTGAACCAATATTTTTTTATATTCTTACTCTTGATTATTTATAATCACTAAATTGTATTTTATAATAATCTTTGTAAAAAGAAGAACTTTTTGTATATCATGTTTTCATTGAGTGATCCAATTTTAATTTCATTATAATTGATATATGTTTTCATAATTAATCATATTGTAAAACAGAAAACCAAATATTAAAATAAATTGAAATAAATTGAAATATATATTATGTAATATAGACTAACAATCCATGTGGGCAGTGATAGGTAAAACATTGATAGTGTCCCCTTATGAAGTTAATCAATTAGTTGTGGAAAAATATTAAAAGAGAAGTTGAGTGATATATATTAAATAAAAATATTTAAATTTTTTATAGGATTATAAAACTTATATAATAATGATTAACTCTTTATTTTATTTTTGTGTTTTTTTGGAATGCAATTAAATAAATCAATAAATTACCATTATGTGGAAAATAAAAGGGAAAAAATAATGGAACTTTACATCCTTTGTCACTACCTATCCTAAATGGGCTAGATCCACCTCCAACCCAATCCCACATCCATATTCATGTGGGTGGTGACAACTGCCTAAATGAATTACTTAAATTGGAGTCATTTTACTAATGCATCTATATGCACACACATAACCATCTCAATATAAAAGTACATAGGAATAAAAATTAAAAAAATGAAATATCTAGAATGTAACCATGAATGTGGAGACCAATATGATGACCTAGTGTGTGATAGTTCAAATTGAATGTATAGGTTAATAATCCATTCCCATTCATAAATATGAGCCAAGCTGACAAAAATGGAATGTCCAAGTGTGGACAGATCCCAGATCTTGTTATTTATAATCCAACCACAGTACTAGTTCCAATGAACTATGAATCCCTATGATTTTTTATTCTCACTAGTGAGATTTCCATCATCTTTAAAAGACATGAAATATGTAGTACAAGACCATACATGAGTGATTATATAAAAATCTACTAATAAACACCAAAAGATTAAGGGGGAGCTATAAGATACATAATAGGAATATATATTATAAAGATCAAACCAATGATTGCATGTTTAGATAATATAAAAAATGAATAATATATATATATATATACCAATTAATCCCAAATAAAGGAGAATGGTTTCTCTATATTAGAACCTAACCCCGGTAAGAGTTTTATTAGTTCTATAAGTCCATCACCGATGCCCAGAATCTCCAGTGTCAATCCAATGATGTAACTATGTGGAAAGACCACCCCAGACCATCATTGCACAATATATAGGGGAATATCATCCAAGAATATGACCATATCCATAGATTATCAGGGGTGATTACACTTTGTTTTGGGAGGACATGTTCTCTACCTTATAGGCGGTATAATTTAGTAGAAATAGGACCCTCACACTGATTACATAGGGGAGTACCACCTGGTGTTTGGAGGACCCACCCTGAAATTCCATATAGTGGTACTATTTTGTATATATTGAAACCTCTCCCAAATTAAATAGGGAGGTACCACTTAGTCAATAAATAAAGAACCCACACAATAATTGTAATTACATGAAATGTATCAAATAAAATTTATGTTATGATTAAATTAAATGTATTATTATGTAATGTGGTTATAGAGAACATATGAACATCCTTGATTTTAATTCCTTTTGTATTTAAAATACCATTAAGTATCATTTAATTTTATAAAATTTTCATTTAATAGTTATCAAATGATTATAATAAATAAATTTTTGTAACACATTCGGCTAAAAAAATAAGAAAATAATGGCCATAACCAATTAGATTGAACCGTACGAATCCCATTTATCGATGATTCATAAGGAGATATCATCATTGTAATTTTCTCCTTACAAAGACCATGTTTGGATCCATTAAATTAATCATGATCGAAATAATTCTACTCAATGTTCATGCTTATTGAAATCAATGCCAAAACATTGTACATCGAACCACACCATGATAGTCTCACCATTGCACACCTTACTCTTATGGTGTTTGATAAAGTATAAATAGAATATACATCAATAACAGAGTAATATGATTAAAAATATTATATATAATAATGAATATATTTTCATCATAGTATTTCTACCTTATAAATGATTATGTTTTTTTACAAAATAGAATTGTATCTTTGGGTAATATCCAAATTCAATTAAGGAATTTATTTGATTTTTTATGGATTTTTTAATAAATATTATTTATTAAAATATTAATATTAATTTTTTATCAAATATAATGATCATATTATTTTTATGAAGTAAAATTAAAATTTTAAAATAGGTTGAAAACAATTATTTTGAAAAGACCATAATTTCTCAATAAATGTGGATTACTATTTTAAAAGTGAAAATTAATTTATCTAGAAAATTATATTGATAAAATAAATATGCATTATTGAATCATAACATTAATATTATCCAATAGTGAGTTTGTTATAATTTTCAAAGATGATTTAATTTTTGTGTAAACATTAAAAACTATATAAATATAAGGTGTGTATTATGACATCGTAATGATACAAAAAAGATGTAAAAAATACAATAAAGGGTGACCGAGAAAAAAAATTGTCTTATCTTGAATGTAGTGTGATTTTGTGTTTATTTTATTAATTTTATAAAACAATTACAAAACCATCAAACGCATTAAAATATTTTATTTATTTAGAATCATTTGATTAAAAGTATCAATGAAATCCACATCGTAAGGAGTATAATTTTATTAATTTGGTCCCTTTAAATAATAATAGTAATGAGAACCACATCCATTTGGATGAAACCGTGGGAAAAATACAAGGGACGTTTTCGGGTTTTGGTTATTTTCATATATGGATTCCAAAACATTGGTTTGAGAAATAGTAACGATATTCATACTCCATTCCTATAGAAACCCACCAAATTCAAAATTTATCATAACTAGATATATATTTAGTACGTCCTTTGTCTTTTATATATTCTTTGGTGTACTCCCATGGTGTCCCCAAGCTCTCCAGATGCTCCCCAATGAATTTGGAGTCACACACTAAAGTAAGGGATCTTTCACTCTCCAATTTTTATCAAGAAACTATATTTTTTATGTGTCATAAATTCTATTTTATTATGTTGGGATATGTTCTTACACTTCCCCTTATTACCCATTTTCTTATTTATTAATGATATCTCCCTTTTACTCTCATTAGTCCTCCTATGATTATTTATGTACACTTGTTACCATGGAAAAATTTTCTCATTCTTCCCTTTATTAATGATTCATTTTTTACTTATGTGTTATATTTCTATATCATAATATTGATATATATTTATTAAATGTACTTATTAATGTACTTATAATTTTAAAATGATGAGAGGCCACATTATCTCTAGTTAAACCGTTATTGGAATCATTAATTAAAACTATTTTCCAGTAGAAACTTTATCTTGATATTATATGCCCAAAAAATATGTTGTGGTTATCCATACCCATTTCCTATCAATGGATATCCTATTAATGAACTTAGACTTATTTTATTTTGGACATAAATTTATTTATTACTCATTCTATGATTGTGTAAAAAATTATGATGATTAATTAGCCCCAGTTGTATGATTCATGTGGCACACCTAAGCATCAGAATAAAATGAATGCGACCAGTGGGACCAAAATTATATATCACTTCAATTCATTGTGCAATTCATAGTCTCATGAGATGCCATTTGCGATAGAGAGTGAGCTTGATTCCTTTATGGGACATTTCTCCATCACTATTTCATGATAGTTATCCTTCACCTATGTTTTTATGTAATTTTTAACATATTTCCACAGTTGTCAGGTTGTATTTTTATAATCATTCTATATCATCCCACATTTATCATTTTAATAAATAGAACTATTTTTATGCACCATTGATATACACATTTTATACAATGTAATATTTTACTCATTTTATTCCAGTTTTATTCCCTTACTAGGCATTATAGATCACCGTTTTCATATTTATATACCCATGTTATCCCATGCAAGTAATGTATTTAAAGTATGAAATTGTTATTTAATATATGTAATTCCCAAACACACTTAAGATTTGGATCCTTTTAAATTTATAAAGAGTAATAATATTTAATACATCATTTAGTGATGTGTAATAAATATTATTTTTCCAGGGATCTATCAAATGGAATGTTTATTATGTTTTGGGTTTAGTATTAGAGAATTCTATAAAAAGCCTCAAGCATAAAAATAATTATATGAAAACATCCTTATATTTAGATTAGTATATAGTAACTATTTTATCATGAAAATACATCCATTTATGGATACTACAAGTGGATGTATGCCTGCAACTGGTTTACGTAGAGCTAAAACCTAAAAAAATATTAAGCTAGAATCAGTTGGGAACATGTGCGTGAAAATTGTTCTTACTACACATGATGTTTGAAAATTCCATGTCATTCACAAGGGTAAATTTATAAGCTCATTAACAACCATTATGATGGGAGAAAAAAACCAATAAGAATATATGTCAATAAATTGTTCATTAATAACATAGATTGATTTCATAAAATTCAATTGTAAATAAAAATAATATAATTTATAAATAATTCATTTAATTTCATTAGATTACCCTTTATGTGTTTAATAGTTTGAAAAAATACTCATACCAATTATTTATTTTATTCTAGCCAATTATGGAAAATATATGGAATTGGGAAAACCACCTCTGTGACATGAATTGAAATGACTACCCCAATGAGATGACCAACCCAATGGGTGCATGAATAGAAAACATTATGATGACAATATCTCTGCTAAATCATGTACTGAATATAACTGTGGATCAAGAGGAGTGTCAAGACTCCCCTAACAGAGAATAACCATAAATCAAGAGTATTATGGGACTATGTCCTTTTACTTTCAATGGATCATCTCATACCATAATTACAGAAAAGTTGGATCAACTCAATTGAGAAGATCATCTCAGTCTGTTAATGTTCCAAGAATGAGAAGGTTCTATTACTTATTTATCATAAAAATGTCGGAGTGGATTAGTTGTGAAAATTGACCAATAATATGAATCCAAAAAATATATATTGAATCAATGGGGTGAAATTATTTCCAAAACATGATTTTTTATAAATATTTACCTCGTGCTCCCTTTCTTAAAATAGGAAGAGATTTCATTAACCTCATGAAAAAAGAAGATGGATCTATTTCATAATATGAGGTAAACATCATAATACTAGCACAATGCAACTCCTACACTCTATTTACATACGAATATATTGTTGAATGCTTCTCTAGTAGGATAAAACATAGTATACTAAATTCCATGGTGATATGAGAAATTGATAGTTGTGAGAATATTTTCTTATGTGCACTCAATATTTATATGTAGATCAATGAATCTTAAGGGTATCATTGAGATAATAAGTTGACATTGTATTTTTAATATATGTGGATTGATTGATAAATCAAATGGTAACATGAAATTTCAACACCCCTTTTGTCAATGGAGTTAAAAAAGATCTCTGAAATTTCCTAAGGGGAACAAAGAAAATGCTTTTGGTGCCAGAAGGAAAGATACCTGGGTATTGATTGCAAATGGGAGAATCCCAATAATAATACTATGTGAAGGAATTATGTATTCAACCCATAATACATTGTTAATTTCTTCAATTATAAAGAACCATCGAAAATTGCAAACTAATGCACTAATATTACTGTTTTTGGAGACAACCAACTACCTCAAAGGATGAAATGATGACCATATTCTATCACAATAATTGAGCTGGATTCTAAAAATAATGTGATTATAATGAATCTAGTCATTCATTAAATAATAAATAATACATTTTTTTATTTTAGATCAACACATTCCTTCATTTCTTGAATTATTCGTAGAACTATTCAAACAAAACTACAAAGCATGGAAGTAGTGATGTTTGTGAAAATGGAATGTGGTGAAAATGTTGTATATCAATTATATAATTCCTCCTATTCCATTTTTTTATAAACCTCCCAAAAAATTATAATACTCCATTTAGTGTAAATTCATGAAATTCTATGAATGTATAGGCTTTCCCTTTAAAAATACAAAATAACATATCGTTAGAATGAAGTCTCTCTACATATCATGAATTGAACCCCAATTAGGTATATGGGTAAGGAGGATGATAAATCTTATTTTGCACGATCATCTCAAGACTAGATACTTTTTCCTTACAATAAATCATATCTAGATAAATTTATTGAGTCTATGAAAGGAATCATTATTGAAAACATGCCCATTGTGAGGGAATACCGAAATGTGTTTCTTGATTAATTTGGTGGTCAAACTCATATTTGAGAGGATAAATTTGAAATATCTCTTATTTCATGGGTGTTTCTATTATCCATGACACTGTATATAATAGATGTTATGGAATATCATGATCTGAATGAACGACTATAGAAGAATCTAGATAATGGGTCCATACATTAATGTTCTTCCCCATGGCATGCACCCATCCTATTCATTAATAATATGGATGGGTAAACATTCCTGATCATATATTATAGTGATCTGAACAAGATCACAGTAAATAACAAGTATCATATGCCATGGAATGATTATTTTTTCAATCAGCTACATGGAGAACAATACATCACTATGATGGATTTGTAGTGTAGTTATTTCCATGTTTGGGTAAATAATGATGATATACACAGAAATTCATTATCTATAAGGTATGGGAATTATGAAATCATAGTAATGCCATTCAGAATCAATAATTCCCAATAATTCTTCTTTTATTTGTTGAATATAGTATTTTAGGACAACCTCTACAATTTTTTTATTAGTATTTATTGATTATATTATCATATACTGTAAAATTAAGGAGGAGCATGAGAAAGATATGAACAATATTCTAAAAAATTAAAAGGGGGAATATTAATTCAAATTATAGAAAATGTGAGTTCTAGTTGAAGGAAGTCTCATTCATGGGGAATAAAATAAATAGAAATTGGATATATATAGAAAATTCAAAAATAGAATCAATTGATTAATTTTAAAAGCCAATATCTATGATAGAAATCATTAGTTTCCTTGGATTATCATAGAACTATAGTCAATTTGTGATAATTTTCTAATGATTGTAAAATGACCTAACCAAGAAAACTCAGAAGGATCCTTGTTTTCTTAAAATGATGAATGTGAAGAAAAATTTAAGTATATGAAAAGAAGTCCTATCATTGCATATATACTCACACTGTTAGGTACTGGGACGGGGCCACAGAAGCCCGTGGACCTGGAATTTAATTTTTTCTGCATCACTAGAGTGACATAACTGATTCAAATCTTGTGATCATGTCCTAGATTGGTCTGAGGATCTCTCAAGGTTTAAAAAGATCACAAAAATAAACTGAACATATACCTATTTCAGATTTGATGTGTGAATGTCCCCCATAGGACACTAGCTATCATTTCCTGAAGACTCCAATGTCGAAGCCCTCATGATCCTCCACACAAGCCTCTCAAATTTTCTTGCATTCAATTCATCGAGATTCGGGTGCTTGCACGGATCTTCAATGTACACTTCATCGCAAGGATGATCTATGCAAGGTAAGAAGCTTCAATCAGAGATGGATAAACATGAAAATATTCCTTCGCTTGGGAGACTCTCTCTATATTCCAAGAGGAGAGAGAAGCTCTCAAATCCAACAAATGAATAGTTACATGGGTGAACCTCTCTCTCACTTATATTGAAAATGTTTAAAACACACGGTATGGATTCCCGGCCCAGTGCAATAAACATCGTCTATATATGTGTTATAAATAATTATTTATGGCAAATAAAATTATGCTATAAATAATATTTATAATTTATAACTTACTCGTAATATATATATAAATATATTTCTTGATAAAAATGAGTCTTTAAATCGACTCATACCATTTTCTAATATTAATCAAACCATATGATATTAAAATCCATTCGATTAATATTAGTACTTGAAATTACTATATAACTTCTAAATACATGTTATTTAAGAATTCAATGAATTATTCTAAACATGAATAAATAAGGAATTTATTTATTTATTGGTGATCTATTGATCTTGGATAGTGATCTGACCCATTTGTGGGGCCCACCACGTTCAATATTCTTATTCCCAGAATAGGGAATATTCTCAAGGTTATATTGCGTGTAACCCTCTAGTCTCATACCTTAGTAGAAGTAGATAATATCAACCTATCTAGAGCATGGTCTAGAAACCAATTGAGGCCCCTATAATGATAAGGCAAAGTCAAAGAAAAGACTTCTTTCCTATGAACACGGGCCATGTAATATAATATCTTCATCATCGATGTCTCAATAATGTAGAATGCACACTAGTGTCATCATTATTTATATTTCATTATTTTATTTATTGATTTGCCGAGATGGTCTTACCATCCACTACCGTGGACACTGATTTAATGAAGGTGCTACCATCCTAATCAATCAGGCGCATGATATCTCTTCCTGAACTAGGATTTAACATATCCTTTCTCAATCATTCAAATAATGCCATGTCATTAATGATGTACCCAATACAAACTACCTCTCCACGACTTTGTCTACATGGTTTTCACCTTCCATCAAATGTATGTAATTAAATGACATCCACTAACAATGATATCAAGTCTAAAGATTATTAAAAATGTCCATAGAAACGAATGACCAATTACACCTAAAACATGTGGTGTTCCAATTATACGGGTCTATCCTCATGATCTCAACTACTAAAGATCATAAAGTGCAAACGTCCTGAGAAAATGTCGCAATGCTTATGATCCCCTAGCACCTGATGGTCACACATCATATTTTTCCTTTCAGAATGATGTAACTGCACCAAAGGAAGTTACATTAAGACTATTGTCATGGAATCTTAGGGTTCTCATTATAGCTTGGGATATATTATAACCCTTTGATGCAACAGGTAATCTATGGACATTGCCATAAACAAAGTTGATATAGAAGTATATATACTATTAGGCAAAGATAAACACATGTATTATAAAAAACTGAATATATGTAGCGGTAATAAAAGTAAAAAAACCAAGTTGGGTATAGTTCACCCACATTCAACACTCACACTTGCACTAGAGCCAACTGCTAACATGTTTCAATCATCTAGCTCTCACATGTGAATCATGCTTATACTGAGAAATTGATTTATTCAGGGGGTTTTCCATGTTGTCCATTTTGGATACTCTTCTAAATTTCACTTCACCTCTTTGAGTAAAATACCTCATGAGATGAAACTTCTGAAGAATATGCTTTGTGCTCTGGTGAGACCATGGCTCCTTGGAAAGCACCAATGCAGTAGTATTATCACAATATACTATAATAGGGTCTGTACTATTAGGTACAACACCAATGTATGACATAAAGATAATTATCCAGACTACTTCCTTTGCTGCATCGAAAGATGCAATATATTTAGAATTTGGTGTAGAATCAGTAACCAGAGCTTACATTGAGCTTCTCCAGCTCCCTACACCAACATTTTGGAAAAATTTGAATCCTGACCACGATTTCATATCATCATGTTCTGTCTAGAAACTAGGATCAGTGTATCCCCTCACAACTTATTCCTCTTCTCCCCAATACACTAGGAATAAATCCTTAGTATGCCTCAAGTACATTAGGATAGATTTAATAGCTGTCAAATGTGGTTCTACTAAACTGGCATGATATCTACCCACCAAAATTAATTCAAAGGTGACATCAAACGTAGTACATAGAATGGAATACATGATATAACCCACTGTAGAAGCATAAGGGACTCTACCCATTCCTTCAATCTCCTCCTGTGTTTGTGGACACATTTTCATGGATAGATTTACACCATGTGACACAGGTAACAATCCTCTCTTTGATTGTTCCATACTGTAACTTTGGATTACCTTGTCAATATATGTACTTTGACATAGGCAAAGAATCCTTTGAGATCTATCTTGACAGATCTTGATCCCTAGAATGTAGGCTGCTTCACCTAAGTCTTTCATGGAGAAGCATTCATTTAACAAAGTCTTAACTAACTGTAATACTTTCACATAGTTTCAAATAATTAATATTTCATCAACATATAATACTAGGAAAATGATGGAATTCCCTTAAACCTCTTTATTGACATAAGGCTTGCATTCATTTTTGACGAAACCAAAATCTCAAATGGCCTCATCAAAACGAAAATTACATGTTCTTGATGTATGTTTCAATCCATAAATGGATCTCTGCTGCTTGTATACTTTATTGGAATTCATTTATTTGAAAAACCCTTTGGGATGAATCATGTAGACGTCTTCAACCAACTCCCCATTTGCAAAAGTAGTTTTGACTTCGATTTTTCAAATTTCATAATCATGAAAGCCTGTTATTCCACGTAATATTCTGATGGATTTTATAATTGCTACTTGTGAGAAGGTTTCATCATAGTCAAAGCCTTGACGTTTCCTGAAACCCTTCACAGCCAGTCTTTCTTTAAATGTATTAACCTCACCATCCATGTTCATCTTCTTATTGAATACTGATTTGCATCCAATGGGATTTACATCAGCTGGAGGGTCTACCAAAATCCAAACATGATTTTTCTACATGGACTCCAAATTAGAATTCATGGATTCTTGTCATTTAGAAGCTTTGTTTCCTTCCAATGCTTCCTTGTTGGTAAGAGCTTCATCATCGTCACGGAGTAATGAGTCACCTGACTTGGTGACAAGAAAACGGTAACGCTCTTGTTCTCTAACCTCTTGAATAGACCTACGCAATATCTGTGTCCTAGGAACAAAATCAGCTTCCACTTGTTCATATAGAGATTGATCCGCTTCTATATCTTGTGCATCTGGAGCATTAACATCATCGAATTCAATCTTTCTCCCAATATTTCTAATAGAAATGTGATCCCTTTCTAGGAATGTGGTGTATCTTTACACAATAATTTTTCAATCTAAAGGTTTATATAAGTAGTATCCTCCTGTTTACTTAGGATAACATATAAATATACACTTAGTGCTTCTGGATGTTAATTTTTCACTTGGTAAAGTCTTGTCAAATGCCTCACACCCCCATACATGTATGTGTGTCATGTTGGGTTTTTTTCCATACCATAACTGATATGGAATCCCATCTATATCTTTATTTGGTACTCGGTTTAGGGTATATGCTGTTGTCGGCAAAGTGTATCCCTAAAAGGATAATAGAAGGGTTTCATGATTCATTGTTTATCTGACCATATCATGGAAGTTCATATTCCTTCTTTTACTAACACTATTCCATTGTGGTGTATAAGGAAGAGTGAGTTGGGATACTATCCCACACTCCTTCAAGTGATCAGTGAAAGTGTTGTTAAGATATTATCCACCTCGGTCTGAGCGATGTTCTTTTATCTTCTTACCATGTTTGTTTTCTAATTCATTTTGGTATTCCTTAAATAAATTAAAGGAATCTAACTTATACCGCATTATGTAGATATATCCATACCTACTATAGTCATCGGTAAATGTAATGAAGTATAAAAAACCACCCCATTACTCTACTAGAAATGGACCACATAAATCAGTATGTATTAAATGAAGCACTGCATTGGCTCTTTCTCCCATTCCTGAGAATAGTGCTTTGGTCATATTTCCTTGTAAAAAAGCTTGACATACATCCAAGGGATCTAAATGGACCGATTCTAGATACCCTTCATGATGCAATCTTTGTAATCGCTTCTCATTTACATGACCAGTACTGAAGTTTCATAGTCAGGTGTTATTTGAGTCATGTTGGTAATTTTTTTCATTGATTTCCATTACTGAGTTCTCTTGTTCCAAAATATATAAACCATAATTATGATTTTCCATACCAAAATATAAGTTATCCCTATAAAACAGATAGTATTTATTTCAAAATATGAAATAAAAACCCATTGTGTATAGATATGACATAGAGATAATGTTTCTAGTAACAGAAGGTACATAATATCAATTGATTAAAACAAGAAGCAAACCAGTTGGCTAGGTTATGTGGCAGTCTCCCACTTCCAAGGCTTCTAGACATGCACCATTTGTAGCATGGAGATCCACTTGACCTTTTTCAATCTTCTTGAACCTACATGGTTCCTATATACAAATACAAATGTGTGATCCCCATGTCGTATCCAATACCCAACTTTTGGATATATATAAATTTCATTCATTGACAAAATTTCCTAAATTATAGGCATCTATTTACATCTTCTTCCTAGCTCTGCAATTCTTCTTCCAGTGGCCATTCCTGCCACATCCAAACTAGACAACTTTCTTCTCATTACTTTGACTTTTAATCTTGGGATTCTTTGCAGGAAAATGCATTAATGTCTTAGGACTTGACTTGGCCTTATATCCATTTTCCTTGCCCTTGTTTTCCTTGTTCACCATAAGGAAAAATGAGTTAGTATTTATTATATCCTTATCAGCTTGATGAATTAAATCCAAAAGGTCTGGGGGAGCCTTTTTCATATCATTCTTATTATAATTGACAATAAAAATTGAGAATCTTGACAGTAAAGTCATAAGAATGATATCCACTTCTATTTCATGGTTCAGTTTGAACCCAAGGGCTTCAAGACACTCAATATACCCAATCATATTGAGTACGTGAGGACCAACTTGGTGAACTTTTTCTAGCCTGCACTTGTAAGGTGAACTTGAAAACCCATACCATTCTTTCCTATCCCTCTCCTAATATAGGTCCTAGAGATGTGAAAGCATCTTGTAGGCGTCCTCATCCTCATGCATTTCTTTCAATTGTCTGGACATGGATGACAACATTATGAATTGTCCATCAAGTTCATCATCCACATTCTTTCCCACCTTACTTTCTCCCTAAGTAGGTAGAGTAGGAATTCGGGATTCTAACAAATATAACTTCCTTTCATGGTGTAGTACTATTCACAAACACATGTATAACTCCTGGAAGTTATTTCTTGTAAGGATATTTTCTTTATCCAAAATTAGTCATAGTGATAATGTACTTGTGGTGTTGGTGATTTAAATTTTTAATCTATATCAGATAAACATTTAGTAGTTATTAAATTGTCTTGATTACCTTTATACATTTATGATTAATAATTTATTATATCATTTTAATGTCTCCCAATATTTTAGAAAACCTTAATATCCCTCACTATTAGATTCAGAATACTCTATTGCTTGAGTATTCTATTGTCAAGGATACACGAAAACTCCCTCGTAGTCTACATGATAGGGCTACGCCACTACTTGAAGGGTTTCAAGGTAGGATCAAAGCTGGCCAACCACTAGTTCTTGTGGTTCCTTATGTTGTTGAGTAAATTCCTAGATTTTGGAATATGAACATGATTACCTCATCATCTTCCCACAAAAGTATTATCAGGTTAGATAAGGCTAATCCGTGACTACTCACGTTAGTTAAGTAAAACATGTTCTCCCATGAAAACACCCCGAAAATACGAGGCACTCTCAACTATGGCTGACGAGCACCCCAAACAACCAGTTTTGTTCAGATGTGAGTAATGGATGGAATTTATTGGAATTAATATATCTTTTAGGGATGTTTAATATTTATTGATGAATATAATCCTTTTATATTTATTATGTTCAAACTGGGTTGTTGCAATAACAACTAAACATGCAATAGAATATAATTCATCACATCATTATGCATTTTATATTGTTTACTATTCTATCTGATCACGCAATAATCATGCACACAAATAAAATAATAAACTATGTGTAAAGTAAATAATTCAATATGACTGGTCTTGAGTATTATATAAAGATATATCCATAACAAATCAATCTTGACCTAGGGGCATACATACCTGAGTCGTGACTTAACTCACGTCACAGCTTGGCCAATATAGTGTGCATGGCTCCTGTCTGGTTTACCACCTCTTCTCGGCAGGGTCTATGTCTCGAATAATCATTTAATACAAATATACTCGCTCGTGGGCGAGGGGGTCAAGGGGTACAAAATTCATCTTGTGAATTGGACACACATGCCCTTATACATATTGGAAATTAAAATGTTGATTCACAGACCATCATTTATTTAATTAATTAATTAAATCCTTGCACGCATTGAATAAATCATTAAATAAACACACAACATACAGATTTAAGTCGCTTTCTCAAGACCAGTCGAGGTAAAATATTCACATGAAAATTAAATTGAAATAAATTTAATTAGTGCTATGGTGTTCTAATAAATTAACATAATTTGATTAAATTCAAATAATTTATTTATCAGTTGACTTTGTTTAAATTAATTTTTATTCAAAAATTAAATTAAACCATAAATTTAATTTTAATATAATAATAAATTAAAATTTTGGATTAAAAATACATTTATACCTCAAAATTAATTCTAATTAATTTAATTTAAAAACTAAATTTATTAAATATTATTTAAGATGGGGTTTCCTCTAGCCGGAGAGGATTCCTATAGGACGGCGAACCACCGCATGGTGTCATCCTGGAGTAGGACCAAGTCACAACATTATCGCGGTGTGACCACGACGTGACCACTGCCTGCGGCGTGACCGTAGCATGACCACGTCCTGACTATGGCTTTATCGCGGTGGCCCAGTCTAGAGACATATTTGGGGCATCTTTTTTTTTCTAAGAGAAAAGGGAGAAGGAGGAGGTGGGGGAGCATTCCAGATGGCAGCCCGTGGCTCCGACGAGCCGGTGGGGTAGCGGCCCAATCCGGCCCTACCTGGACCAGCAGTGGAATGGACTGGAAGTGGCCTGTTTGACACGACTAGGATCAAAGCGACATGACCCGTCCAGTTCAGTGAGAGGGCGGCCGGGGTTCAGGAGCGGCGCTGAGTGGCGATCCGGTGGGGGTCGGTCCAAGGCTACGCGACATGGTGGTATGGCGGGGCTCAGTCCGAGGCGGCATGCTCAAGCGGTTTGGCATGGATCAGGGTGAGGCGGTGAGACCGGGTGGTCGGGCGGGGCTCGGGGTGGCGGTCTGGAAGGTAGGGGAAAAGGGGGTTGCCGCTATGGTTTCTCCCACTAAGGGGAAGGCCTCCTGTGCACCGCGTAAAAGAGAAGACCCCCTTGGGTCTTCTATTTTTTCCCTTAGAGAAAATGCCACCACTTTCCCCCTTTACTTTTTTTAAATAAAAGGAAGAAGGCGCCATTTTGGGTCTTGGTATCCCCTCCAATTTTATTTTAAAAAAATAAGAAGTCCTGAAAATGGGGTCTTGGTCTCCATTTATAAAAAAATATTGTGAAAAATATTTTTCACACCCCATTACTTTGTGGAATAAATTTTAAAATTAAAAATTATATTATATTATATAATAATAAAATATTACATTTAACTATATCTCAATAATGATTGATATTAAAATCAAAATAATGAAAATACTACGATGTCGATCTGATTAAAATTTTAAATTATCATAGCTTGATCATTTCAAAATGAAATGATTCGCGGTCAAATCCGAATGAACCTTTTTAACACCCCCTACTTAAATTAAATTATTCTTAATTTTTTGACTCAATAAAAACTTGTGATCCCTCTGATACCACTGTTATGTACCGGGACATCGCAGCGGAAGCCGGTGGGCGGAGAATATAAAAAAATTTCTACATCACGGGAGTGACATAACCCTATAAACTTTGGTTATCTTGTCCAAGTTTGGTCTAAGGATCTCTCAAGGATTAAAAAGAGCACAAAAATGTAGTAAACAAGCACCTAGTTCGTATTTTATGTGCACAAGTCCCCCATACACTCTACCCATTAGTGGAGAAACATTTCTTCTAGGTAGTCATTAATCTATGTAGGGATTGGGATGGCTGTTAATAAAGAATGAAATGGTGATATTCTCTGTTTCAAGGTAGTTGAATTTTCGTGAAAAAAACTACCTTATGCATGATCTGGATATATATTCATTAATGTTTTCATTAAAAATATCGAGACATTATATTTTATTGGAGAAGTGTAAAATATATATTGATAAAAAATAATCAATTATATATTCACATAGAAAGAGATGAATATGTGAAAATGATGATGGTAATAGCTATTGAAGGACTATTACTTCCCAATTCACTTCCATATTTGGAATGAAAATAATATTTCATATTATCTTAGTATAATGGATCCAACTACAAAGGTAAACCACCTGGTTTGAGGAATGTCTGATGATTCACCATTGCTTCTCTCTTTGACTCCAAGGAAGGTCTCTCCATGAAGAATCATGATTTATACCTAGTGTACTTGTAACCATGGATATTAGTATTCTGTAATGGGATTTCTGGGGAACCGTCCAAGGGTTACACATAGGTGGCTATTCAAAATAAGATGAGGCAGCCCAAACATGAACATTATGCATGGGTAGGGACCTTCATCATATCGACCAAAAAATGGGTAAGCTTAAATGGGATGCTGAGGAAGTGTTATACATTTTTCAGGAGGTATAGGATGACATGGTCATTGGTGAGCTCTATATAAAAAGGACATCTCAGTCGAATCAGTTCTTTCCAATGAATGTAAGGTATAAGATAACACTAAGATAAAGTGGCTTCATGAAGGTAATAATAAGAAGACTTAATTTTGTTTATGAAAAAGGGGTAAGATATCCCCAATAAAAAACAATATCTATTTGTAATATGGTTCGTACACTGACGATAGAGATGTGGTTGGGGGTATGGATCACATGTTCTTGAAATATCTCATTACAAGCCAGAACAAGAACATACCCCAGGGATATCTTGAAGGGGTTGTAAAGTTTTAGGTAGATATTATTAACTTTTTCTATTCCCAGGATAATGAATAAATGGAAAGGATCCTTGAGGAGGAGGATATCCATGCATCCTTAATGAATTAATACCCCAGGAGTGTGTCGGGACCTGAATGTTTTCCTAGCTCTTTCTACGTGGGATAATGGGTGGTCTTCTAGTGTGACATAATCTCAACTATACATGACTTGTTTTGGGGAGGAAGATTCTTGTTGGTTTCTTGTTTTACAACCCTAGTGTTCATAACGATGATAAAGGATCTCTCTTCCCTTCTCCATTTTAGACCTGCGAGTATGTGCAATTGTCCCTACAATATTATGGTGTGTATTATCATGTTGAGGTTTTCCATGCATCGTTCCCAATGCTTCTCCATTGGGTACAATTCCTTTATTAAGTGTCACTCATTTCAAGGAGAGATAGACCAATCGTAATAAATTATGAGAGACATAAACACCAAGACTCACTGATCTAACATATCAATCAAATTGGACATCAATAAGGCATATGATAAAATTGAATGGGGTTTCATAAATAGGGCAGTTGTCAAAATTTGTATTTCATCTAGGGCATGTGACCTCATCTTCAATATTTTTTGGTATTAGTGGTTTGATTTATTATTTTTGTGGATGACACAGGGAATCTTCAAGGATACTCAAGGACTATAGAAAGGAGACCTATCTCCCCATAAATTTTCATCTTAAGCAAGATAATCTCAACCACCATTTTAATAGAGGCAAGTCCAATAGATATATACTTCACCATCGAAAGAAATATAACCTCACTTCTATTTCCCATTAGATGATTACAGATGACGCAATTATATCAATGAATGTTGGAAGGAGATTGATTTACAGTATTAATAGGATTCTTGAATAGTATTTCCATTAGAGTTGTCGGGTTATAAATAAATATAACAGAAATTTTTATATATGAAATCAATGTGCTTCAATTAGGGTTTTGTATCTATGATATAGATATGGTATGCAGTGAGGAACCTTATTAATTAAATATCTTGTCACCCCTATATCTTTAAGCATAATTCACATACAAGACATTGATCATGTTGTAAGAAAGATTATAGGTAAAGTCCTTAACTGGAAAATATAATTCTTATACTTTGGGGGTTGGATTTCATTTTTTTAACAATGTCCTGGAATCTATACAAATCCATTCTTAGAATTTCATGAATATGAAAAATTGTTTCATAAAAACCATTGAATTTTTATTGGCTGGGTTAATTTTGGATTCTCTCTTATAGGTTAAAAGACATTGGGTTACATGTGTCAAAATTTTAAGTCCCATCCACTATAGAGGTATCAACATAAAAAGTTTAGATGAAACAATTCACTTCATGCACACAAAATATGCATGGTAACAATCCAAGTACTCACTCAATAGAGGATGATTATGTCTCTTAATAATGTTGGAAATGCAGATGCTGAAACTATGAATGATTCTATCTTTAGGTCCATGATCCTTACCCTCATCCCAAATCTCAAATAGAACTCATAATGGATATTTTTGACAGGGTAATATTTTTTTCTCACATCACATGTTGTCAAGAAATGTGTTCAGTTATCTAGGGTGAACTACCCCTACAATGGATTTTAAGAATTTGATTCCTCATATAGTGTTCGTCAGGTCAGTCCTATACATGAATCAATAAGATTTATTTGATTTAATTTTCATCAAATCATAACCATAAAAATGTTTCTTTACACCTTCCAACTCTATAAAATTCAATTCAAAAAAATTTAGAAGGTTATCAGACCCTATATCTCAACATGATAGATAGACACAAATATTTTAGTGCTACAATATTCCAATAAAATACAACTCATTTACATGGTGGATAATGAATCAAGCATTACCATAAGGAGATGGTATAAAAAAAGTGGCCATCATCCTGGCTTCTATATTCTATCGTTGCAAGAATAGATGAGAGGAGATCACAGACGACATTTTCATTGAATATGATTGAGACTATGATGTGTGGAAAATCTTCGATGAGTTTACTATGTATTCCTATTAGGATATTCTAATTGTCCAATTATTTTAGATATGGTATAATTGGATGGATGATACAGGACTGGATAAAATGTAGATATCCATCGTTATTTATAATGTATAATAGTGTTTATGGAATTATTGAGATTGTGCTAAAAATGATGAGTTTCTACCCACAAGGTGGTCCATCATTGCGAGAACAAGGAGTATGTTTGTTGATAAGGTAACTCTCATCTATAACTAGAAGGAAGTACCATATCTATATTTGATTCATGTTACCTATTAAGTGGTTCAACCCCCATTTATAGGATAAAAGGATAATGGGTACGGTGGATCCCACCAAAAAATGGTTTCATGATTTTTACTTATGGTTCATGCATCTTGAGTTACTTAAGAAGAGGAGAAGTCATTCAGGATTACAGGGGATGTTATTTCTAGACTTTATAGAGAACTATTGTAAAGGAAATTCCCTACAGGAGGAGGTAAATGTAGTTGTAATTAGACTCAGTATTTATATCCAAGAGAATTTCTACCAATCACAACTAGAAATAGAATCCATGGTCATACATGAATCCTTTTTTGAAAAATTCTCCTCTCCATGTTGATTTCTTACATCATTAGGAAATGAAATGCTCTCCTAAAAAATAACATAATTTTAACCACCACATGGATATAGGGGAAAAAGTATTAGATAACCTTGGTTCTCTAGAGGATCAAGGTTTCAATGTCGCTTGCTTCCACATCATATCATACATGAAACCTGATAGGGTGAATTTGATTTAAGGTGATTCCCTTTGTCTCAAACGTTTTTCCCTCCCAAGGCCTTTTCTTCTATGGACCCTTTGTATCTTTCTACCTTGAACAAAAATGATAATGTTGATGATATTTGAAAAATGATAGAGGTTTCACAATTAAATGTTGTGGGAATTTAGAAGAATGTGAAATCTATATGAAAATGAAATACTATGAGTAAAATTTAATGAAGAATTTATTGTAATATTTGGTTCTTGACAAAGTGTACCACAAAATATCCAAATAAATAAGGATTTGTTTTATGATTCACATATCTCTACCATTTATATCCTTCCTAGAACAATGAATATGTATTGAGAAATATGATAGAATAATTGGCAGGATAATATGAAGAAGGATATTGAAGAATATATATCAAGATGTCATGTATGTTAGTAAGTGAAATCGGAAAAGAAAAAATCCATGAAAATGATGAAAAAATTACCCATAATTAGATAGAAGTGGTAAAACAACCCCATTAACGTTTTCAGTTGTCTTATAATGATAGAAAATATGAATAATATTATTTGGGACTCGGTGTATCTTCTTTTAATGATTTCCAGCTTCATTTTGATTTGATAGAACACCCCACATGGCCAACATTCATTGATATATATTAGAGAATTGATGAGGATGCATGAAAAACCACTATCAGTTGTATCTGATCAAGGGGAAAGATTTACCTCCACGTTTTGGAAGTGTCTGTAGAATTATACATATACCTTTTGAACTAATAAATGGCTAATCACTTTGAAACCAATGGAAAATCGGACCAGACAATTCATACAGGTGAGGATGTGCTGAGGTTATTCTCAATTCAATTCAATGGATTGTGGGATGAATATCACCAAATGGTCGGGATATATTATAATAATTTCTTCTAGTCAAGAATCCAATGGGATACCTATGAATCCTTTTATTATAATAGATGTATAAGAACATTATTTTGTGATGATGTTGGTGAATGCAAACTCCTAGATCCTTAAATGATTGAGAAAATTATAGAAAACGTTACGACTATCAACCGTCATGTCATGGATGATCTAAGTCAACATTAATTCAATTATAACAATAGTCAAGGTGAATGATATTTTGATTTTAGTGACATGGTACTCCTTTTAATATCCCCATGGAAAAAATTGATGATATTTTTGAAGAAGGGAAAACATATTCCATGATACATCTGCCCTTTTGGGATCCTGGATCACGTTGGAGTACTGTCATATCAAATATAACTCCCAAAAAACAAATATCAATTACATGATGTATTCTAAGAATTTATTTTGGTGTATTTACATACTAGACCCATAAAATTAACTCAATCCTTATGTGGAACCATTAAAATATGATATTTAATACGAAGAGAAGCTGGTGAGAATCACAGATCGTAGAGGCAATTTTCTTCAAAAAAATACAATTCACCTTGTCCAATTGATGTGGAGAAACCAAATGTTTTACTATGGGATGCTGGAACAAGAAGAGGTGATGAGATAGTGTTATCTTAATCTTTCTTGGGGTTTTAAATGAATGTTTTGTTGGTGAAATTTCTAATGGGGGATGATTGTAATAACTTAAATTGTTAGAAATACCATTTCCCAAATGATTTAATTAAATTTAATATTATATAATGTGCACATATAAAGAACATAGAATTCCTATATTTTATATTCATTTGGATTTAAAATATCATTAAGTATCATTAATGTTAATAATATAGTGGTTAATAGTGATCCTTTGATTTATATAAATAATGGGTTTTAATAAATCCAATTGACACAGGCATAGGAAGTGAAGCCTAAACTAGTAGGACCATCCTTATAAATCCCATTTATAGAAGCTTAGGAGGGATAAAAAAATTATTGTTCATTTGTCTTTACCAATAAAAATTGGATATCCAACAAATTAATCACGAGCCTAACAATTTATAGGAAAAGTTCAAGATCATTGAGATCACGACTCGAACTACATATATCGAACCACCCCAAAAACATATCACCATCACACACATGACACTCAATTCATTAACTAATATATTATCTAGATTTTTATAAAGGCCCTCATAAAATGATTACGAATATTTTAAAGAATAATTAATTTTTTCATCTTATTATTATTATTTTATAAATGATTATGATTTTTCTTCAACAAAAAAAATTATATTTTTTGAAAATTTTAAAATGAAATTAAAGAATTTATTTTTTTTAATTATTTTATTTTTGAAATATTTACAATTTAGAAAAATTTTATTGGTAAATATTTTTTATCAAACATAAATTATCATATATTCTTTAGGATGTCAAATGAAATTTTCCAAAGGGTTCAAAAATGTTCTTGTCAAAAAGCCAAGAATTTCAAAATAAAATTAGATGCATATAGGAAATGTGAAAGCAGACATATAAAGAAAATTATTCATATGTTATAATTATTAAATTTGGAATCATAATGTAAAAATTATCTGATGGTGATTTTTTTGATAATTATCTGAGATAGTCTAATTTTTAGTAAAAAATTAAATGCTGTATAAATATATAGTGTGTATTATGATGTCCAAATGTCCCAAAAGTGAGGTAATAAATATAATAAATGGTATCCCCAACCATATAAATTTTTTTCATTTAATATAATGCGATTTTTTAATTATTTTAATTATTTTTTAAATCTTTTATGGATCCTCCAAAATCATTAATATATTAGAAGGTTTCCAAATAATTTTCTTAAAAGTATGAGTCAGTTCCACAATAGTAAGGGTATTATTTTTTATTTTTTATCTAATTTCATAATAAAATAATGATAACTACTCCCATTTGATAGGTACCAGGAGAAAGAAACATGTGAATATTTTGGTTTTTAGTAATATTATTATATAGAGTACAAAGCCTATGTTTGGGAGAAAATAACAGAATACCAACTCATTTCCTATATAATCACAACAAGTTTCCCATTTAACATCACACAAAATACATGGAGAATATTTTTACTCTATACCCCCATCTCTATTTCCCCCCCAAGGCTCCCCCAATATCTCAAGAAGCTCTTCTATATTCATTTGGGGTCACACACTCATATAAGGGATCTTCCACTCTCTACTTTTTATCAAGAATATTTTTTAAATGTATTTTTTCCATTTTATAATTTTGGTATATGTCCTCCAATTTCCCTATTATATTCAATTTTATGTATAAATAATGATACCCCATTTCACCCTCATTGGGCCTCCCACAATCCTTTATATACAAGTGTTACCATGCCGAAATATTCCCATTATCCACATTGTTAATATTTATTTTTTACCTAATGATTTATATTTGAAGTTCCTAACGATGGGAATGATTTTTAATGGTCTTAATTTCATTCAATTGGATATTTATATATGATTATTAATCACTTTATATGTCATCATCCAATTTTATGATTATTTATGTGATGTTGTTATACTGCCAAAATTATCCTGTGATTTTCTATATTAAACAATTGTGTACTGAGAACCTATACCCATTTCAAATCAAGAATTATCATCGTTATGAATATATACAAATTGAATTGGGCCATATATTTTTGTATTATCCACTTCTTCATTTGGTACTAAATTATGTTGATGAATGAATCCATGTGGAATACTTATGCCTGATAATGAAATGAATGCGACGTGTGTGTGCCCAAAATTATAATGTTCTCTAATGAATTTAGAAATGTTTTGCCTCATGTGATTTCATGATGACACATGGAGTGAACATGATTCATTTATGTGTCTTTTTTACCTCACTAGGTCATAGTTGTATGGTTTGACTTTTGTTTATGATGTATAGTTCTAAGATGTTTCCAAATTTTCCATGTTTTATTCCTTATTGTCATGTTATATCATGCTTCATTGTTCATGTTTGGGATTATAACTCCTCTCCGACCCTCATTTATATTACTAGTTTATAAAATTTATTATTTTGTTTATGTTATTCCTTATTTATTCCACTACGTGGAAGTATAGCTCACCTATCACTTATGTATCTCCCTAGGTTTCTCATTCTATTTTTATTTATGCTTAAGATTTGGGATATTTCAATTAAGATAATATATTTCTTGTTTTATATTTAAATTTAATGTACCAAATTCCAAAATAAAATAAATATATACATATTATATGTTTTATTATTTATAATCTTATGTAATAAATCATGTAATAATGTGAGATAAATAGAAGTTTTGAAATACTAATTCTATAGGGGTACTACTCAATGTAAGGACGACCCACAAGATCTCTTATAGGGAGTACTACTCAGTAAACTGAAAAACTAGACCCTAACTGGTAGACGGAACCACTCATTGTACAGGGGGCATGCACCCTAATTTCATATGTGGTACCACTCCATAAAATGATCGAGGTCACTCATCCTAATTATATTGGGAGTGCCACTCTAATGATATTTCCTGATCACTACCACCATAAAGCAACTCCGAAATAATATTTATTACCCGAATGTCCTGAATTATATGTCATAATAAAAAAAGGATTCCAACATCATTTTATATTTAAAAACAATACTCTAGATAGAATTCACATGGTCCAAAATATGATTAGAAATTAAAGAGATATGAGAGGTCGATGTTTCCCCATAATGAAAGAAGAGGTACGCTATGTGTAAGGGGAACCAAAAGGATTTTTGTCCCTCTACATCACCAAGAAATATCACTATAGTAACATAGACAACGTCACATATAGCCATACATGACATGACTAATTAATTTGGAACCTTCCCATGCACCATGAAAATTTTCATATAGGCATGTCACGATCCGTGTACTTTAGTAAATAGCGTCGTCCTGGTCGTGTGTTCCGACATGGGGTCCGACCCATTTTCTCATCCATATAGAAAGTCAATATGGGATGGTATAATCATCAATTGTATTTTCCAAATGAAATTTCATATTTATCATTTGGTTAAACCTTATCCACAATAGTCGAGGCCCTACATATCATGTTTTCTTCGGAAGACATGATATCTAGTTGATATTTCTTTCCAGAAAACTAAATATTTTCTTTCTACCATATAATACCTCAGTTGACCACCCAATAATGGTGGAATCATACTTAGGCCATAAGATTTCTTGAAATTAGTTTTATTTCATCCCACATGGTTCCTAATACACCAATCATATGTCCTAAACCAAACCATTTCCATTTTGGATTCTCATTAACAAATCCATCACCTTCAACTAGAAAATAATCCCAAACAATAATTTTATCATCGATCTATTCATTTCAAATGATTCCTCCATGAATATGGGGGTTTGAATAAACATGATCACACATGAAAATATCTATCTATTGCAATGTAAACTAATGGGGAAAATGTGAAGAACAAGTTGAATAATAACATAATAATGGTTTGGTAATCATTAGAAAAGAGTTATTGGAAAACTAACACAAATGTTGATATCTTGGGTGAGAAAACTGAATATGAAATTTAATGTCTATATGTAGGGTCATGTTATGGTCCAATGTTGACACCGGTCAATGAAAATAATATGATCATGCTAGAAATGTTCAATTATTTATGTATCAATCAAAAAATACATGAGTCATACTTGTTTTTGGAGAATAATTTGATGATGCACATTATCACAACTGAAGGGGGATGAATCATTATAGTCACACAGTCTCGATATACCTTAGTACAGATTCTCATCATTGGAGGGTTTTGATTCTCCAATATAGGAGAATGATGAATCATATAAATGGTCCCAATGTTATGTGGACAACACTATCCAAATATCTATAATATTGTATTAATACTGAATCAATAATTTGGTTAATTAATATATTCATTAAAATAATTATTGCATTAAACAACTCAATGAACCTCCATCATTTTTAATATATGAATGCCTAACCTCTTTTAGGTAACTCATAGGCTAAATAGTTAATTCTGATTTCAACTGCGGTATTATATTTCTTATATGAAATTCATCTTAATATCCATGACATATTAATTATGAATTTTTCTGTGTAATATAAATTATATTTAATAATTTAATAAAATTAATTATGGGATCATATTCTCTCAGAATCACACTATATCCCAGTTATTGTCTCTAAAAATATGTGATGAAATATTAAATGTCATATGTTGAAAAAAGGACTCTATATCATTCCCCCTAATAATTTTGTTATCTCATAATCACAAATAAATTTACAATTTAGGATACTAATCCTACATGTTTCTCTCCTAATGTCAGCAAGACTCTTTCATGTTTTGGTGGTTCCATGACACCCAATCCATGTTTTTGGTCCACCCATGTAGGTTACACTATATCCAATATTATATCACTACCAGTTTCCCCACAAAAATTGTCCCATCTTCAATTCTTATCTCGTTAAATTCCACAATGTTTGTGTGTTCATGAACGTATCTCCTCAATTGTGAGATGTGGAAGACTTCATGCAGCTGCTAAATATTTGGGGGTAGGGAGAGGTTGTAAGAAACCATTTCAGCCTTTTGGGAGATCTATAATGGGCCAACGAACATTTGGGATAACATTATTATATAGATGAATGCTTTAAATCCTCGTTATGGTGAGACTCTCAAGAAAACATGGTCGACATATTCGAACTTCATGGACCAATAATATTAACATGCCTATGATTTCTTCTTTATATAATCTATCCTCATCAACATTTAGATGAATTTGACCTTCTCTATCGTTACTTTCACACTCTCTGGACCCATAATAGATGCCTCACGGACATGAGTATGACACAAGTTTGACATTTAGAGTCTCTTATACCGGACCTCAAAGGGTTCTATGTGTATTTTAGAGTAGTTTCTATTATTATATGCAATCTAAACTAAGGGATAGTAATCATCCTATCTTCATCAAAAGTATAACATGAAAAACATATACAAATCCTCTTACTCTATGATAGTTTTTTGAGTCTACCCAACTTTCTGGTGCAGAAAGGATGAATTCACAATCACCTAGGTCTGAAAATACACATTCATGCCTCTCCACAATCATTATGGGAACTAAACATCATGGTAAGAGATAATAATCGAGGAAAATGTATGAAGTAAAAAAACCATTCATACATATATCCAACCGAACTATATACCGAACTCTACTACCCAATATATTAGAAGTGTTATGACTTCTTCATTCAGTAATCTATCACCTAGAATACTTCATAGTCCTCCACAATTTTTGGAATACCTATTATATGTTCCATTGATATGTCATCCCATTTCCACATTGGGATCTTAATAGGATTCCACAAACCTTCTATGATGTGGTGTTAAGCCTTCACATGTTGATAGGTGTAGAAATGGGGAATGAAGTCAACCATGCTCCATCCCATCCCATCCCCAAAAAAATTATAATAAATATCTATATATAGAGTTCCCAAACATGGAAACAAAATTAAGAAGAATTTTAAAACTCCCTCACCACCTCTTCCCATATCACTACGATGACCATCATATATCCCTAGAAAAAGATGATTTGATTCCCTATGATTGAAAATACATCGAGAAAATAACTTAAGATAGTTGGTAATGTATCACACCATAATATATGTATCCCAAATGGGACTCTCTTACACATAGAGGGAGTGGTGGAGTCATCACCATCAACTATAAAAATGATTAACCCTCCTGCTCAATTGTGGTTGACCTCACAAAATCCATCTTTATAGAAACTTCCTATTCCAAATGAGATTACTACATCATGGTAATAGAGTATTCTCTAAAATTTCCATTCAAATAAGAATATACTATATCAAATTCATAGTTCAATGGATACTCCAACAAGTGAATTTCTATCAGGTTCAGGTTTCTCAGTTTGAGTATTTACCTAATAATATCATGGTTTGAGTAAACCCTAAATCTCTCTCATAGATAATAGTGCCACTAGATCTTTATGGTGAAGACTACTAATGCTATCACTATGTCATGAGTTGCATAGTTCTTCTCATGGGGATTCAACATCCTCAACCGATATGTGATAAGTACCTAATTATTCTTCAATATGTAGTTAATAATATATCTTGAGTCATTTCAATACACTATATAATCTAATCCCCTATTCAGTAGTCTCAAAACAGGATCACTCATCAGCCATAAAAATTACCTCTCAAAGGTCATCTAGCTCTTCATATTCCTAGTAAAAGTATTCCTCTTCCACAATAAGGTTTAAAAAGAGAATAAAATCCTAGAAATATCTTTCACAAACCCCTGGTAGTGATATTTGAAGAAAATAACGCTTTTCACCACTTAAAAACTCTTTGATGGATCCAAATAAATGAATTTATTGATCTGTGATGTGTCTAGAACTAATCATTTCTTATAAATGACACACCCTAATACGTGAGCATTGTGAATATAGAATGGATTCTTTGATAAATTACTATAAATATGGTGTTACCAAATAATGTATAATACCATTGTACAACGCTCTTCATTCTCCTACACTAACCTAGAGTGCACAATTATGTCTTCCAGGAATAAATAAAAATTATCCACATACAAGTAGAATATTATTTTCATCAATTCCTTAAATAAAGTGTGGGAATTCATCAGAACAATGGGAATGATAAAGAACTCATAGTTTCTATAATAAACGAGAATTCCATATTTAGAATATCAGCCACGAAAACTCTAAATTGGTGGTTTCCAGTCAAGGGATCGATCTTCAAGAGCCATATCACACATCACAAATGGTCAAAGAGTCTATCAATCCATGATAAGGGGTATCATTTGTTTATTTTTTCTTCGATTAGTAAATGATAATCCCAGAAAATCCATAAACTCCATTTATTATTTTTTCACAAACAACATTCGATATACCTATGGGAAACATGAGAAATAATGAATCTTTTCTCTAAGAGGTTCTCAAACTACAAACACTACTCCCAGATGTTGGTAGGATCCATCTGATATTCCGCAAAAGGTATCAGAGTGGTCCTGGTATTTATGTCGATAAAACATCTATCTCTTGGCTCATTAGAAGTCACATAAAATCCTTGGAGAATGTCATTATAAAATGATCCATGAATAATGGAATCTAGATGTCTGAAGATACAACTCCTCCAAGAATACCCAGGTCATCAGATGTATAATTGGTTGTAGCATCCATCTCAAAAAAAGAACACTCTTTTACATGAAATATATTTTAACCAAACATGAGAGTGATGTGCCATCTATACGGAGAAATTAGACTCACTTACGGTAAATTTCAATCTTGTATTCGACCAAAAAAACCCCATACATGCAGAATATGATGATATAGTGTTCTATCATGTTGACCAAGAGGCCCCGTGATAACATATCTCCTCAGGAGATAGCTCTCACATCCAAATGGTAAAAATATTAAATATGAATTCCTCCTATGACTCTCAAGACAATGTTTTGGGGACAAAACTACAACTAGGAGTTCCATATCTCACACAAGAAGTAATGATATGAAAGAATGAGTCACACCTTTGTATTGTAATAGAGAATAAAGATTAAAATTAAAAGAGATTGTACATACAAACATATTGTGTATCATAGGGTTATATGACTTCATTGATTTTATTTGTAAATATCCCCAACTTACTAATCCTTGATTAGGATCTGGACCTCTTGGTGGTGGTGGAAGAATCATATGTTTTCATCCAGAACCCCCAACATCAAATCCTATAGATTCACCTACTACCATTTTAGCTTCCCCTCCCTAGGGGATACCCTTACCTCTCATGGGAGATGCCTAATCGCAACTTTAAATCTACAATTGTGGCATATCCTATATCTTAATACTCACCTTGGAATGCTTGGTCATGAATTCATGCACCATGTGACCTAGCCTGTCACAAGCATAACACCAACCATATCTCAGATTCTCTAGTGCTAAACATTATCCTAGAGTTTTGTGACCATATTACTAAGTCTACTCAGAGAGAGGTATCATGATCCAGGATCATTTCAACTGGTTTCTACTAACTACTTTAGACTATTCATCCCTGTAATAGCGACTTCCATCGCTAGATTCCAGAAATCACATTAATATGAAGATCTCTATCACCAATTCCAATTCCAACACATCAAGATAGGTGGGTGTAGAGACCAAAGCATTAAATACATGGAAATTAAAATAATTTGTTGAAAACATAATACATGAACAGAAACAGACGCCCAATTACTATATTAGTTTAGTGTCTCTAGAAACTCAGAATATAATCCTCTAATCATGGTGAAAGATCTTCAACATCCACCATTAATACCTTACCATTTTTTCCTATCAAAACCCATTCTTTATATCTGGGGTAAAAGAAACATAAAAATTCTATGCTCAAATTATTGGTAAGGTTAAACATTGATAACATAAAAAAAACCATAAACATTTGTACGTCAAAATATGAAAATAATTTTTAAACCTCAAAATCAAGAGCAATGACATAAATCATTGCAGTATGTAATGCATGTATCATAAATGAACATTCACCATGATATAATAAAATTGGATTAAAACATGTAATTGTGGATATATAATAAGCACATATTATGATTTCTACAGTAGCCAAGGCATTGTAGCTAAGACCATCATGGTGGACGAAGTCCATTACTGAAGCTGGTTAACTTGTCATTCAAGCCCCGTATTACTGATCCAGATTTACTTTTCATTCCATCCATGCATATCTCATGAGTTATAAATCTTTATCCAATGAATTTGAGGTATATATAGGTCCCACCCATCTCATAATTAAACCATTCTTATGTGTGCCACAAAAACTAAAATTACACATCCTAGAAGAACCCATGTAAAAATGGGATTCTTAAACATCATGCCATCATAACATAATCCATATAAGATAAAAGGACATCATATAAGTAATTATATCATAACATAATCAAATTAAAGTAATAATAGGGATAGAAACATTACCCTATATCATCTTAGATAGAAAATATTTTGATAAAACACTTGAACTTAGTTCTTGAAGAATATATCCTTTATTCTTCAAAAACAATTTCTTTTCTCAAAATGTCGTGAAAATTGAAAATAAAATAAGTTAATTAAAAATTAACAGGAAAATAGTAAATTAATATTCATGTAAATAATGATGTATTAAAGCATAAAAATCTATTCATGGGTTATATGGTAAAAAACATTATCCTTGTACTTTTACTGAAAAAATCAGAAAATACTTCATATGGTAAACAAAAGAAAAATTCTTTCCATAAAACATAGTAAAAGTAAAAGATGAGTAATAATGTCTTTAGAAATACATGGAATAAAATTATACACATTATGAATATATATTTATAAAATATTATAGGGTATTGAAAATTCCACAAAGGAAGAAGGAGAATCCCCTACAACATAACAGAGATTCTACCCAATTTTTCCCCCAAAAGAACTGGGGAGAAGTGTTGAGAGTACTCAAATGATGGCATAAGCCAAACTAGTTCACAGACCGGTCCAATGATAACGCCACGTGACCAGTTCCGCAAACCACCCCTCTACAGACCATTGTTGTTCGCAGAATTGAGGTGGAGATCCTCTGCAGTCACGAAGCAGGACAGGAGCCGAGCCAGTCCACCATCACGAACCACCCCAACCGCGGACCGCGTCTGTAAAGACCCGCAAATTTCAAGGAATTTTTTTTCTTAATTTTCTTTGGAATTTTACAAGAGCGCAGCTTCAGACGGCACCTGATTCCGAGGCCCGGTGTGCCCGGAATCAATTTCCGAAGTTTGGCTCGGGTACGTTCAGTGAACGGACGAGCGGGTTTTTCTATCTTTTGAACCGGTGCCCGGAATCAAATTCTGAGGGCACCGATGAAATCGCAGCGCCGGTATTTGCTTAGAAACGCCTCTTCCGGAGTTGCGTTTGCTCAGACGTGGTTTTTAAATTTTGCGGCTTTAAGTCAGAAATAAAATAAAGTTTGTGCGACAACTTTATTTTATTTCACTTAAGCTGTTGGAAGCCACTTGAAGCCACATAAAGACGGCTTGAACTGAGTTGAACTGGATAGGATGCTATCCAGAAATATCCTACCCTCTTGGTAGGATATTTGTGAGGCAGGGCCCGCACGAGCCCCGCCGTTTCTTTCGCTAAGTAACGCACCCGCGAAAACCCGTCAAAGTAACTGAAAAGTCAACCGACGCGTTTTCTTTAATTCTTAACAGACCATTTAATTGGGCGGTTTATTTCGTGAATTAAATGGACTGTTTCTTCGTGAATTAAATGGGTCGTTTCTTTCGTTGAATTAATTCAATGAATTGATGGATCGTTTCTTAACCGGTTTCGTGTGTTGGCATGTTTATAAAATAAGACCAACCTAAAAATCCTTGGAAAGGATTTGAAAGAATCTTCGTTCCTCCACCCTCTCCGCGAAGAACGCGAAGAACGCGAAGAACGCGAAGAACGCGAAGAACGCCGGCGACCGGAATTCGACGACGCACACCGAGATCTGCGACGTCGACGAACTCTACCCGTGACATTCTTCGGCGACGCTCTTCTTCCACGGCCGATCCTCGTTCGGCAACTAAGGTGAGAATCGGACCTTAATTCTCCCTTTTTAATTTCAATAACAACGGATTTAATTAATTAAATCCGTTTGTTTTTGATCCGGAGATTGGCGACGTGACGCCGGATACCGCGACGACGCGACGATCCCCCTTCTTCCGCGACGACCTCTCGTCCGACGACGACGACAAGGTAAGGGTTGATTGGAATATTTTATTTCTTTTCCCGTGTTTATTCTTTTCAAATAAAGAACCCGATCGGAACAATTTTAAACTATTTAAAATTGTTGATTTGGTTAATCCTTTTTCCTCCCGATGATTTTATGACTAACGCGGAGGATGCGGGTCTAACGAACAAGACCCGACAACCCTCCGCCGATCTCTTTTGTTGTGCGGATATGGCGGACGACGACGAACCGCGCGGCAGGGGCGATCTGTTGATTCCGCAGTGAAGGACGCGTCCCGGGAGGAGTAACGGCGCAGACGGGAAAGGAATCGGGCCACCGGAGCATCTCCGGCGACCGGAGGCGGCGGCGCCCGGCGCGCCGCCGTGGAGAACTTCCGCCGCGGCTGAAGCCGCGGCGGCGGCGGCCGGTTCCGCGGCCGCGCGGAACCGGGAACGGACGCGGCGGCCCGGCCGCGTCCGCGTGACAGGCGGCCCCCCGCGGGGCCGCGATTCTCTCCAGCCGCGGGTCAAGCCCGCGGCAATCTTCGGCCGCTCGGCCGAAGCCGAGCCGGCCGGTCCGGTCGGCCGGGCCGCGCCCAGGCCGGACCGGACCCGGCCGAGCCGGTTCGGGCCGGGTCGGGCCGACCCGGTTCGGCCGACCCCAGGGGGGGTTCGGGCCGGGTCGCCCCGGGCCCAGAACCCCCGTTTCGGGCCCTCTTCGGTCTTTCGCCCATATCTTGGGCATGGGACCTCCGATTGACGAACCGTCAGCGGCTACGCGATCCTTGGATCGAGACGGTCGTTTCGGTATATTATACTCAAGGTTTCGGAAGACTTTGGGTTCCGCCGGGTTGGTTCGTACACGAAACCAACCGGGCCCTCGGAGCAGAAACGCTCATAACTTGAGCGACGGACGTCCGAACGACGTACCGTCAGCTGTGGTAGTTTCCTATAAGTGAGACGGAACTTTTGGCATACTCCGCCCGAGGATCGGATACAGGCGGAGTACGGTCGGGTCGGTTTTGCCCTAAAAACCAACCGGGCCCCTGGGACGAAAATGCCAATAACTCTCAGACCGGGCGTCCGATTGACGCGCCGTCTGTTGCGTTGAGATCCTGTTGTCGATACGGAACTTTTGGATACATCAACTTCGGACTACGTGTCAGTTGATGTATCAGCCTCTCGGCTCGTGGAGCGGACCCTCCTAAACGAGCTCGCTTTGTGCGGGAACCCTAGCGCTGGCTGTGACTTCGACGACAGAGCAGAGATCCTCCGTGGACTGCGACGACGGCAGAGCAGAGATCCTCCGTGGACTGCGACGACGGCAGAGCAGAGATCCTCCGTGGACTGCGGCGACGACAGAGCAGAGATCCTCCGTGGACTGCGACGACTACTGCACTCAGCGATCCTACGTGGATCAGTGCTACCGGTTCTGTGTGAGCCTCTGCCTACAGGTTCTGTGTGAGCCCGATCCTGTGTGGGTCCTTACTACCGGTTCTGTGTGAGCCACTGCCTACAGGTTCTGTGTGAGCCCGATCCTGTGTGGGTCTTTTGCGGGGGTTAGTACCTATCGATCCTTCGTGGGTCCGACGACTTAGATGGATCAGTGATCATCTTTGACGTCATCTGAAAAAGTATACCTGGTTGAGCTGAATCTTATGTTACTCTCCTATGTGGATTGTGTTGAACTATCCTAAGTGGATTTACTGTTTACTCTCCTTTGTGGATTGTGTTGAACTATCCTTTGTGGATTTACTGTTTACTCTCCTTGTGGATTTGAGTCTTGCTTTCCTTTGTGGATTGAGTTGTTCTCGAGCTCGTGAGCAGAGCTAGAAATGGGGACTTAGGTATATGTATGGGCATATACCTAAGTCAAGTCAGATGTTACTTCGTGATTGCATCTTTCTTTTGTGCTATATCCTTTGTGGATTTCGGGAGACCTTCGGGGGTCTCGGGGTCCTTACTGAGTAGCTTGTACTCACCCCTGCACGGGCTATGCCCGCACCTTGTTGTGTTGGTTGCAGACGACGGACAGCGCTGATCACGGTTGGGGCGTGGAGCAGGACGGTACCTGGAGGTGGACCACTGGGCGGGACGTGCTCGGAGCGGACGTGGGACCCGAGGAGCCTGGAGGCTATCTGTACCCACCCTTCAGGTGGGATTGCCAGTGGACGACACGAGGCCGCCGTCTTTTCTTCAGTTTCTGCTTTACTTTTCAGTTGTACTTTACAGTTGGGCTTGTATTCCGGCCCCCTTTACTTTTCTGCACTTTACTTTCCGCTTGCTGACTCTGTGTGGTTGTTACTTATAAAGGCAATGCCTTCCCTGTTTACCGGGATTTTTACGCCTTGGTGCTAGTCGCCAGCCCCTGGCCTATGGAAGGCGGGCTTGGGGTAGTCACGGCACGGGCCCCGAGGACGGGTCGTGACAAATTGGTATCAGAGGTGGTCGGTTCTACCGCAGACTCTGATCGTCCTTTCTTTCTATATGAAGCAATAGTGTTTAGTGTATTGAGTGTGGTTATCAGTTCAGGGAGCCCAGTGTTGGTGCGGCAGCCGACGTATCCGTACACCAGGACCCTGACTCCTGATTTCCGACTTAATGCATGAAAACATTGATTGCGTGTGTGTTTCAAGTTTTCTTTGTGATTACTTGTGTCAGCTCACCGGGTATACTGATCTGCTTTACGAAAGTCTCAAGTTTTCTTTGTGATTACTTGTGCCAGCTCACCAGGTATACTGTTCTGACTGTGGTGCCCTTGTTCGGAGCTCGGAGATTCCGACTGAGCCGTTGGCTCGATCCTTACGGCTAGAGACTCCTACGGGAGCAGACTCGACGATTACGCACTGGTGCCGGCAGTGTGAGCTTACTCTAGGAGGCGAGAGCTTCGGCTGGGATCTCCTTGTAGCGGCGTCGAGGCCTTACGACGTCATCTTGGGCATGGATTGGCTATCCACGGTTCATGCCCAGATCGACTGTTTTAGGCGCAAGGTGCGATGTGTTCGCACCGACGGGAGCAGGTTTACCTTCACCGGCGAGAAGGGAACCTTTGCAGCACAGGATGGACTTCCGCGGAGGAGAGTGCAGCCCATCTCTCATCAGTTGGCTAGCCTCATCCTAGGAGCAGTGGACGTGCGGAGTCCGGCTTTTCCTGCAGTAGTGGACCAGTACGTGGACGTCTTTCCCGACGACGTTCCAGGGCTACCTCCTCGTAGAGAGGTAGACTTTTACATCGACTTGTACCCCGGGACAGCCCCGATGTCTACTCCAGCATATCGGATGGCCCCCGCCGAGCTTCGAGAGCTGCGGGTACAGTTGGAGGACTTGCAGAGCAAGGGGTTTATCCGACCCAGTGTTTCACCCTGGGCTTCCCCGATTTTGTTCGCCAAGAAGGCGGACGTGAGCTTGCGACTATGTGTCGACTATCGTCGCCTGAACCAGGTGACAGTGAGGAACAAGTATCCGCTGCCACGGATTGATGACCTCTTCGATCAGCTCAAGGTAGCGCGGTGGTTCTCGAAGATAGACCTCCGGTCAGGCTATCATCAGCTCAGAGTTCGAGACGAGGACGTACAGAAGACGACCTTCAGGTGTCGGTATGGCCATTATGAGTTCTTGGTTATGCCATTCGGCGTAACCAATGCTCCAGCAGTGTTCATGAGCCTCATGAACAGGATCTTCCAGCCATACCTCGACCGATTTGTCGTTGTCTTCATTGACGACATTTTGGTATACTCGACGACTGAGGAGGAGCACGCATACCACCTGCGAGTTGTGCTAGACACACTCCGAGAGCACCAGCTTTATGGCAAGCTCCCAAAATGCCAGTTCTGGTTACGTGAGGTCCATTTCTTGGGGCACGTCATTTCTGAGGCGGGAGTTGCAGTGGATCCCGCGAAGATCGAGGCAGTGCTAGCTTGGGATCCACCCAGGAGCGTGTCAGAGGTGCGGAGCTTCTTGGGCCTAGCGGGATACTATCGGAGATTCGTGCCAGACTTCTCCAGAGTTGCGGCACCACTCTCAGCCCTGACGAAGAAGGGGAAACCCTTTGTGTGGTCAGTCAGATGTCAGCAGAGCTTCCAGGAGCTGAGACAGAGATTGACCAGCGCACCTATCTTGAGGTTGCCTGAGGAGGGAGTTGGATACGTAGTTTACTGCGACGCATCAGGGACTGGACTCGGGTGCGTCCTGATGCATGAGCGGGCCGTGATCGCCTACGGATCACGTCAGTTGAGGCCGCATGAGCAGAACTACGCCACTCATGACCTGGAGTTAGCAGCAGTGGTCTTCGCTCTGAAGACTTGGCGGCACTATCTGATGGGCGAGCGCTTCACTGTCTTTTCTGACCACCAGAGTCTCAGGTATATCTTCTCTCAGAAGGACCTGAACCTGAGACAGCGGAGATGGCTTGAGTTCCTCCAGGACTATGACTTTGAGATAGTCTATACTCCTGGGAAGGGGAACGTGGTAGCCGATGCCCTCAGCAGGAGGACGGGCATTCAGCTACTTGAGGAGGCGACGGAGCAGCTAGCCTCCTTGCAGATATCCTTCGTGGATAGAGACGGAGCAGCCTTTCTTCAGTCTCTCACAGTCTCTCCTCCACTTCTACAGTGGGTCAGAGAGGCTCAGCGTGGGGACGCTGACTGTGAGACCCGGCGTGCACTGATATCCTCAGGTCAGGTGCCTGATGGTTTCTCCCTTGGAGCAGAGCACGACATCCTTTTCAGAGGGCGTACCTTCGTACCAGTTGCTTTACGAGAGGAGGTGCTGAGAGAGTTTCACACTTCTCCCTTGGCGGTACATCCCGGAGTGGCGAAGATGTACCAGGATCTCAGACGACAGCACTGGTGGCCGGGCATGAAGAAAGCTGTGGCAGAGTTCGTTTCACGATGCCTCACCTGCCAGCAGGTGAAGGCAGAGCATCAGGTACCAGCAGGTTTGGTACAGCCCTTGGAGGTCCTGGAGTGGAAGTGGGATAGCATATCTATGGACTTCGTGACTGGACTTCCACGTACTTCCAGAGGTCACGACTCCATTTGGGTGATTGTCGACCGACTCACCAAGTCGGCACACTTCTTACCCATCAGAGAGCAGGGCTCAGTGGAGAGCTTGGGACGTCTTTACGTCCAGGAGATCGTACGGCTTCACGGTGTGCCATCATCTATCGTCTCCGATCGAGATGCTCGTTTCACTTCCCGGCTTTGGAAGGGGTTGCAGGAGGCGTTCGGGACGCGGCTCCACCTGAGCACAGCCTTCCACCCTCAGACGGATGGTCAGACGGAGAGGACCATTCAAACACTCGAGGACATGCTCCGTGCATGTGTCCTCGACTTTGGTCGCAGCTGGGAGGACCACCTACCCTTGGTGGAGTTCGCGTACAACAACATCTACCACTCCACCATCGGGATGGCACCATACGAGGCGTTGTACGGCAGACCCTGCAGATCACCGTTGTGCTGGACAGACCCTGGGGAGTCAGCACTCGTGGGACCAGAGATGGTCCGAGCCACGACAGAGAAGGTCCAGATCATCCAGGAGAGGATGAGGACAGCTCAGAGCCGGCAGAAGTCATATGCTGACAGGAGGCGGAGGCCACTAGAGTTCGAGGATGGCGACCACGTCTTTTTGCGTGTCTCACCTCGACGTGGTTTACGGAGATTTGGCCGAGGCGGCAAGTTGTCTCAACGCTTCATCGGGCCTTTCCAGGTCCTCAGCAGGATAGGAGAGGTGGCTTATCGCCTAGCTCTACCACCTCAGTTGCACCGGGTGCACGACGTCTTCCACGTGTCTCAGCTGAGGAGATACGTGCACGACCCGACACACATCATCGACTTTGGGGAGCTGGACGTGGACGATGGGACGACTTTTGCGGAGGTCTCAGTGGAGATCGAGGATCGACAGGAGCGGGTCCTACGTGGGCGGTCGATACCTATTGTGCGCGCCAGATGGCAGCACGGGAACCTCCAGGAGAGCACCTGGGAGCGGGAGGCTCAGATGCGTGCTCAGTACCCCCATTTGTTCCCCTAGTTTTTGATGTATCTTTACGGGGACGTAAAGCCCTGAGGTGGGATTAATGTAAAGACCCGAAAATTTCAAGGAAATTTTTTTCTTAATTTTCTTTGGAATTTTACAAGAGCGCAGCTTCAGACGGCACCTGATTCCGAGGCCCGGTGTGCCCGGAATCAATTTCCGAAGTTTGGCTCGGGTACGTTCAGTGAACGGACGAGCGGGTTTTTCTATCTTTTGAACCGGTGCCCAGAATCAAATTCTGAGGGCACCGATGAAATCGCAGCGCCGGTATTTGCTTAGAAACGCCTCTTTCGGAGTTGCGTTTGCTCAGACGTGGTTTTTAAATTTTGCGGCTTTAAGTCAGAAATAAAATAAAGTTTGTGCGACAACTTTATTTTATTTCACTTAAGCTGTTGGAAGCCACTTGAAGCCACATAAAGACGGCTTGAACTGAGTTGAACTGGATAGGATGCTATCCAGAAATATCCTACCCTCTTGGTAGGATATTTGTGAGGCAGGGCCCGCACGAGCCCCGCCGTTTCTTTCGCTAAGTAACGCACCCGCGAAAACCCGTCAAAGTAACTGAAAAGTCAACCGACGCGTTTTCTTTAATTCTTAACAGACCATTTAATTGGGCGGTTTATTTCGTGAATTAAATGGACTGTTTCTTCGTGAATTAAATGGGTCGTTTCTTTCGTTGAATTAATTCAACGAATTGATGGATCGTTTCTTAACCGGTTTCGTGTGTTGGCATGTTTATAAAATAAGACCAACCTAAAAATCCTTGGAAAGGATTTGAAAGAATCTTCGTTCCTCCACCCTCTCCGCGAAGAACGCGAAGAACGCGAAGAACGCGAAGAACGCGAAGAACGCGAAGAACGCCGGCGACCGGAATTCAACGACGCACACCGAGATCTGCGACGTCGACGAACTCTACCCGTGACATTCTTCGGCGACGCTCTTCTTCCACGGCCGATCCTCGTTCGGCAACTAAGGTGAGAATCAGACCTTAATTCTCCCTTTTTAATTTCAATAACAACGGATTTAATTAATTAAATCCGTTTGTTTTTGATCCGGAGATTGGCGACGTGACGCCGGATACCGCGACGACGCGACGATCCCCCTTCTTCCGCGACGACCTCTCGTCCGACGACGACGACAAGGTAAGGGTTGATTGGAATATTTTATTTCTTTTCCCGTGTTTATTCTTTTCAAATAAAGAACCCGATCGGAACAATTTGAAACTATTTAAAATTGTTGATTTGGTTAATCCTTTTTCCTCCCGATGATTTTATGACTAACGCGGAGGATGCGGGTCTAACGAACAAGACCCGACAACCCTCCGCCGATCTCTTTTGTTGTGCGGATATGGCGGACGACGACGAACCGCGCGGCAGGGGCGATCTGTTGATTCCGCAGTGAAGGACGCGTCCCGGGAGGAGTAACGGCGCAGACGGGAAAGGAATCGGGCCACCGGAGCATCTCCGGCGGCCCGCGGAAGGCGGCGGCGGCGCGGGTCGCCGGCGCGGCGGCGCCGGCGACCGGAGGCGGCGGCGCCCGGCGCGCCGCCGTGGAGAACTTCCGCCGCGGCTGAAGCCGCGGCGGCGGCGGCCGGTTCCGTGGCCGCGCGGAACCGGGAACGGACGCGGCGGCCCGGCCGCGTCCGCGTGACAGGCGGCCCCCCGCGGGGCCGCGATTCTCTCCAGCCGCGGGTCAAGCCCGCGGCAATCTTCGGCCGCTCGGCCGAAGCCGAGCCGGCCGGTCCGGTCGGCCGGGCCGCGCCCAGGCCGGACCGGACCCGGCCGAGCCGGTTCGGGCCGACCCGGTTCGGGCCGACCCGGTTCGGCCGACCCCAGGGGGGGTTCGGGCCGGGTCGCCCCGGGCCCAGAACCCCCGTTTCGGGCCCTCTTCGGTCTTTCGCCCATATCTTGGGCATGGGACCTCCGATTGACGAACCGTCAGCGGCTACGCGATCCTTGGATCGAGACGGTCGTTTCGGTATATTATACTCAAGGTTTCGGAAGACTTTGGGTTCGGCCGGGTTGGTTCGTACACGAAACCAACCGGGCCCTCGGAGCAGAAACGCTCATAACTTGAGCTACGGACGTCCGAACGACGTACCGTCAGCTGTGGTAGTTTCCTCTAAGTGAGACGGAACTTTTGGCATACTCCGCCCGAGGATCGGATACAGGCGGAGTACGGTCGGGTCGGTTTTGCCCTAAAAACCAACCGGGCCCCTGGGACGAAAATGCCAATAACTCTCAGACCGGGCGTCCGATTGACGCGCCGTCTGTTGCGTTGAGATCCTGTTGTCGATACGGAACTTTTGGATACATCAACTTCGGACTACGTGTCAGTTGATGTATCAGCCTCTCGGCTCGTGGAGCGGACCCTCCTAAACGAGCTCGCTTTGTGCGGGAACCCTAGCGCTGGCTGTGACTTCGACGACAGAGCAGAGATCCTCCGTGGACTGCGACGACGGCAGAGCAGAGATCCTCCGTGGACTGCGACGACGGCAGAGCAGAGATCCTCCGTGGACTGCGGCGACGACAGAGCAGAGATCCTCCGTGGACTGCGACGACTACTGCACTCAGCGATCCTACGTGGATCAGTGCTACCGGTTCTGTGTGAGCCTCTGCCTACAGGTTCTGTGTGAGCCCGATCCTGTGTGGGTCCTTACTACCGGTTCTGTGTGAGCCACTGCCTACAGGTTCTGTGTGAGCCCGATCCTGTGTGGGTCTTTTGCGGGGGTTAGTACCTATCGATCCTTCGTGGGTCCGACGACTTAGATGGATCAGTGATCATCTTTGACGTCATCTGAAAAAGTATACCTGGTTGAGCTGAATCTTATGTTACTCTCCTATGTGGATTGTGTTGAACTATCCTAAGTGGATTTACTGTTTACTCTCCTTTGTGGATTGTGTTGAACTATCCTTTGTGGATTTACTGTTTACTCTCCTTGTGGATTTGAGTCTTGCTTTCCTTTGTGGATTGAGTTGTTCTCGAGCTCGTGAGCAGAGCTAGAAATGGGGACTTAGGTATATGTATGGGCATATACCTAAGTCAAGTCAGATGTTACTTCGTGATTGCATCTTTCTTTTGTGCTATATCCTTTGTGGATTTCGGGAGACCTTCGGGGGTCTCGGGGTCCTTACTGAGTAGCTTGTACTCACCCCTGCACGGGCTATGCCCGCACCTTGTTGTGTTGGTTGCAGACGACGGACAGCGCTGATCACGGTTGGGGCGTGGAGCAGGACGGTACCTGGAGGTGGACCACTGGGCGGGACGTGCTCGGAGCGGACGTGGGACCCGAGGAGCCTGGAGGCTATCTGTACCCACCCTTCAGGTGGGATTGCCAGTGGACGACACGAGGCCGCCGTCTTTTCTTCAGTTGCTGCTTTACTTTTCAGTTGTACTTTACAGTTGGGCTTGTATTCCGGCCCCCTTTACTTTTCTGCACTTTACTTTCCGCTTGCTGACTCTGTGTGGTTGTTACTTATAAAGGCAATGCCTTCCCTGTTTACCGGGATTTTTACGCCTTGGTGCTAGTCGCCAGCCCCTGACCTATGGAAGGCGGGCTTGGGGTAGTCACGGCACGGGCCCCGAGGACGGGTCGTGACAGCGTCGACTGACACAAGCCGCATCCACTGCCATTCGCGGAATGGAGTCAGAACCCTATGCGTCCGTGAAGCACTCCTTGATCTAGTTTGGTTCGTGGGGGGGGGGAGGGTGTTTAATGCACCGGTGTATCATGGTTTGACCATGTCATCCGTGAACCGAGTCCCCGATCAAGGGCCTTCGAAAAAGGTGCCGCATGACCATAGATATATCTCTTTCCCCATACTATAAAAGAAGATCGAGGGGGAGGATCCCGGGGGATTTTCGGGAGATTGACCAGATTCGGGTGGAAGAATTTCGAAGGAAGGATCTTAGGATTTCGCAAACAGCGAAGTACAAGTTTTCGAACCAGAACATGTATAAAGGTGGAAGTGAATTAATAAGGAACCGAAAACGCATAATAACTTGGTGAACTGTGAACCTAAAATAACAACGAAAAGAAGACTGTGAACCATGTCTCCTCCACGGATGCACTCCCCGTGGACAAAGGAGTTTATGCCCCTTTTCCGATCTGTCGCGCCGCGTAGCACCCTCCTGCACAGCCGAAGCCCAGACCAACGAACCCCCAACTGGAACCGCCCTTTGGCGCTTCTGCTCACATGGACCCCTCCGCGTAACAACCTAGTTTGTGGGCCGAACCCGAAGCCATGAACCACCCTAGTTCACAGAATACCCATCAGTACGCGGACCACCCTGGTTCACAGACGGCTTCTCCAGCCGCGTAGCACCTCTCTACGCAAAGGGCGCCACCACTCATACACATGTGTGGCCCATCAGATCTATTGGAGTTCCCATACCCCGAGCCAGATAAAATCCACCAAATCTGACCTAATTCTCTACAACCCCCTCATTAGACCATTCATCAGCCCCGAGCTGAGGCCTCCACCAGAGCCTCCGGAACCATGTGGTGTAACACTCAGGTGCATCAGCACGCCATTTTGAGTTCCAATACCCACGGTAAGTGTGTGTGAAGGGGTTTCTCCAGCCCTTGAGCGGATTCCCGATACATTCCTAGGTTCACATTCCCATGGTAATGCGGAGTCTGAGCCATGGAGTCCCCTCTATGCCCCACCACTTGTTAGTACGAGGGAACTTCTCCTTTCCCCGGGGCATGGCGGTCTACCCATTCGATGGAATCCCCCATACACCTCTGTACATCCCCATCGCTACGTCCAAGGAAGGGCGTAGTGGGGAAGGATGATGCTCTGTCCTCCTTTGGGGTCAAGTCTCTCTCCCGTTGTTCTTTGTTGCCATGAGCATCCATTTCGGAGTAAGCCCCGACTTTTTGGGCCACCCCATGTGTAAGACCCACTCCACTTCCCACGGATGCACCATTCCCGATGTGATTGTCTAGTCCGTACTGCCTCTTATTTCTCACACCAAGCATGACTCATGTGGGCTAAGAGTTGGCGTCGACCATGACATCCATTCATGGGCCTCCTTAGAGTGTAAGACCCAATCCACACCATGGACCACTTAGAGTGTATTCCACAATCCACTCCATGAGCCCCCTTAGATTTTAATCCCCAATCCGTTACTTGGGCCGCCTCATAGCGTAAGCCCCACTCCCATTCGAACTACTTAGACTTTGATTCCCCACCACAGGGATACGTAGGAATCCTCCAAGAGGTTCAATCCCAATCACCACCAGACCCCCCATGTCCACATTCACATCAGTTCCCCAACACTCCCATTCTAAATACATGGACTTTGATCCCTCTCTCCTAGGCAGGGTTTGTAGAAAGCCACCCCGAGGATCAATCCCAACAACCGGTTGATCTGACTATCTTCAAGTCAGTTCACCGCACCAACCCTGGGCATCATGGAGCGTAAGACCTATACCAAACCTAACAACATGGATTCTGATTCCTCTCATGAGGATACGTAGGAATATTGCATCATGGGTTTGATCCATATGCCTGAGTCGTTATCTGTCCCCTTTGGATGACAATAAACTCAACAGCGCCCAGTCATGAGGCTTTAAACCAGCAACGTTTCAATGATTCCAGATTCTTCAAATTCATTAATCTAATGAGGGATGGTAAGTCTCAGGCCTAAATGATTCTGAAACCCTATGTTCAGCTGACCATTACCAACCAGGATTAATCCGTCGATACTATGCTTGGGTATAAACCATTTATTTGCTAACACATGAATACGTCTTAAATCAATGAGAGATTCCCATAACATGCAATAATTCCCCCCCCCCCCCCAAGGGTGCGATGATACCGACATTCCATCCTCTCGACCAATGTGATTTCTTAAGTGTCACTGGCCTAATCGCCCAGCGAACTCCTTCCTTTGGAAAGCATGTCCAGGTATCATCAGATATAGAACTGGTGGGCATTTCGAAACTGATCCGAAAAAAATAGTGGGCCCAACATGAGTATTTAACAAAGAATGGTGTATTTAACCTAATCTCACCATGTTCCCCCTTTATACTCCCAAGGAGGGCCATGAAAAGTCATTAATTATGCATGGGATCATCAGATGCTGATTTAAGGGGTCTTATTTTTGTATTTGTTAAATGTTTTATAGGTACCACACTGAACTCCCTTCGGTCCAATGGTGTCACGAAGGAACTCACAGGCGCGTTCTTCAAACTACGTAATGACAGGACTTCCTCCCCAACGGAGGACCCCATCACCTACCTAGCATCTTCAATGCTGGGTCTCGGATGCATTGATCCGTGAGTACCATGTGAACGGTACTCTCCCGACGTTGGAGGCGGCCATGCATGCCCTCCAATCCTCTAGGACTCGCCAGCCTCCTACCTAGAAGTGTCCGCAAAGGCAGATCCAAATGGCCCATATTGTTGTCTCCAACCATTTTGGGAGTCTATCCCCGGAATGGGACAATACGTACCTCCCTTATCTTAGGGAGGTGGATGAGGTTGACGTTGAGGACTTCATCCCTGCTAAACATGGGTTCCACTCCAAGGCCCCCAGTGGAAGACGTCATCATGGCCACGCCACGACTCAACATCCTCATGCTAAGGAGGATGTCACCCCGAGGATCCAGGCCCACACTCCCTGAGCTCTAGCCCCTCAGACCACCCGACAATGGAAAAAAAACATACAATAGGGGACTGGTCATCACCCTTTTCCCTGAGGAGGAGCTCCGCTGCCAAGTCACAGAGACACATCATGAACAAGCACATACACTTATTCTCTCCTCCAAAGCATGCCATCCAGACATGGAGGCCTCATACGAGCAGGCACACATCTCTGCCGAGCTTTGTCAAACTTTTCGCTCATGCAGGACGACACCTACCTGGCAGCTATCTCTCCTTGCCTAGGGTCGTGAAGCCCACCAACCCGACATGGTGATGACACAGCGCCTGCAGCAATAGTTCCTAGCAGATGCTCTTGATGCCTACCATCCTGATGTGTTGGCGATCAACAAAGCCCTCCATCTAGATGTGGCAACAATTAATAGGAAGAAACGTCTACCTACCAACAAATGCCACCGACTCGATACGGAGGGGAACCAACATATGTATGTCCAACTCAATGCAAATGCAAATAAAGTCCGACCTAGGGGAAAATTCATTCACCTGCCCCGACATGGGAGAATTTTCAGTACCCACTGACCACCGGAGGACTGGAGTGCAATATTCTTTCTCTGATACCGAAATGGGCCTTCATACCCATTCCATCAAAATATGTATCTTTGAATATACTAGAAATGATGGAGGAGTAGGTATCGATCCCAGATCATATCTTCCAGACTTGCCAGAGTGTAATTTTATCGACTGTAACAGAACGGACTCGGGCTCGTGAGCCCGTATCCCCAATTTAGGTGAATCATCTAAGAGATGAGATAGCCGCCTTGGAGTAGATCTACATCCCTACTTCAGTCCAGGAGGGTCACCAGCCATATTCCACGACGCAAGGGAAACCGGGTCGAGCACCTTCACTCATTCCAACTGGGGGACACCCGTCAATCATGGTGGATGCTCCAGATCAGGCATATATCCCTACTAAAAGTCAATATGTTCATCAGAATATCCTTGCAACATCAAGGGACCCAATTAGACAGGGACCCAAAGGTTAAGGCCGTTGTCAACAGCAAAGGGTCCCCGTAGCTGGCAAAGAAGTGCCTCGAACATGCCTAAGGCAGCCAGAAAATAAAGATAGGGTTCCAGACTCCTCTCTACTAGAAGATGGGGTTCCCAATGCTGTTAAGCACATATCAAAGGTTCAAAACCCTACCCACCCATTAGAATATTATGGGAGCGGCAGTAGCAGTTGTCAATGTCCTCCCCGTAATGTCGCTACCAGCAGCTCTGAAGGTCCTCCCCAGATCACCCGTGGGGGCCACCCACGAGGGAATATAACTATAAATCACGAGAGCTCCCCTTTTGATGATACTCACGGAAACCCTCCACATGGCCATAAGATCATGTAGCAATAAGGTCCTCCATTTTCTACGGTCCACCCTGAAGGTCCTCCCCGGTGTATACACTTCAACCACTCCCCATGCAGTGGGACCACATATTATGATAATATTCATCGCTATCATAGTCGCAACAGCAGATGCCCTCCCTGTAGTGACATCTCATCATGACAAGACGGCATGCCCCTTGTCTTAGCCTACCCTGAACGTCCTCCCCAGGGGTTACACTGCAATGAAATTCCGCACAGCCAGGAATCAAAACATGGTGCTCGTCCTCGCCACCCTGATAACATAGTTCCTCCCCGTAGAGACGTAAAGCAACGAGATGGCCCTCCCCTCATTGAGGTACATTCTAATGTCTCTCTCTAGGGTGTACTACACAGATATTCTCCCTACGGCAGCTGTAATGGTAGTCCTCGCCATTGCAGTAGCTGTGATGGTAGTCCTCACCACCATTTCCACCCTTATGAAGGTCCTCCATGCAGTGGCCCCAAGCGACAAGAAGGTCCTCCTATTGTCGTTGTGTGTCTTGAAGTTCCTCCCCATGATGCACATCGAACATCAAACCATGATGGTCATCCTCACCATGCTGGTAGTTGTTGCGAAGGCCCTCCATGCAGTGACGCTATGCTGTCAAAAGGTGCTCCCCTTGCTGCAACATGCCTTGGGGGTCCTCCCCAGGGTATGCACTGCAAAAGTCCTCTATGCAATGAGGCGTCAAGCAGTATTGGCAGTCCTCACCATTGCAGCCTCCATTGAGAATCTCCTCCCCGCAATGACATTTCATATCGACAAGAAGGTCTCTCACCTGCTGAATCAAGTACAGAAAATCCCTTGTATGTCAAGGCACTCAGAAGGATGGGATCAAGCATGGTAGATTCCCAGCTAGTCTCCAAAGACACCCTTATTCAATCAGGAGACGGTCTGAGGCCACATTCATCTTCTGCACCACCGCGGAATCGCATACATGATAATTTGATACCTATCGGTCCCACTGCCTCCAACCACAAAATCAGTGAGAATATCAGTTGGGCCGACCAGGTAGAGGAATCTCTATCATAGTAGTATGACGACATGTAATACCTAAGGAAACAACTATATAGGGATGATATACCAGTTATTTTTTGTCCCTCGGCCACCTCTCAATTCAACATACCTAGAGAATTGTCAGAGGAATCCTTGCACGACATCCGCTACAATATATGGACAACCCTCCTCCGACTGAAATCAAAATTCCTGCCCTATTATGGGTATGCAGAACATGTCAAGACAATAAGAGACCTCATGCATCAAATCGACCTAGAAGCTCTTCCTTCGTTGCGACAATGACGACCCAAGAGGCGTAATGGAAACATTGAGATGGCCTGCCTCCGTGCGCTACCCCAGCTACGCCGCCTCATTGGTAATGACCTGACGGGACTCCATATCTGAAGATGGGGAGAACATGGAGCTCTGCATATCACTCCACTCCCCACCCAGAAGAACTCGTTCGGCGTGGATTCTTGCAATGCCATCACATCACGGCAGGAATCAAATGGTCTCCTTATTCGCGAAAGGCAACATACCCAACAGAGTCAGGAATTGAGTAAGTCCAGATGCCTCTGGCCCGAAGGGAACAATCCATTTGAGAACTTTTGAATCAGGACACCATGAACCTACAACAAGCCTCTTGCCTAAGAGTGGGAATTCAACGGTCCTTACATACCTCCCCACAATGGGTCGATTCATAAAAGAACTCAACAGCAAACCTAGTTCACCCGCGAATGTGTGCACGCAAGATCAGGCAGGTAGCGATAGCATCATCCACTACTGCAGTCCTGGGTCAACCCCAGCCTGTAGGGATCAGGGAATTTTTAACAACAAATCCCCCCATAAGACAAATAGAAATGGGAAGAGACTCAACGTCTAAGTAACAGAGCCAACCCCTCCCGCCAGGGCTAGGAGAATTTTTACCACCTCAACAAAAAACTTCCCCACAAAAATCAGTATTCTATCATCTAGGGAAGAGTTAGAAGAGGATGTTCCTTCCCTATCCCGTCATTCGAAACATCATCCCCTTTTGGAGGGAGGCGTACCATAAGGTCGCATCAAAGAACTCTCTACATCACCCTTCGTCAGGGAGCCCGAAAGGGATCCCAGGATAGAAGATGAAACAATAGTAAAAGAAGTGGGAGGTACTCATTCTATTTGGAAGATGAAATCTTCTCTGCCCTGTGATATGAATCTATCAATGCCCAAGAGGCTAACCCCATGGGTATCACTGTAGATGATGCAAATCCAGATAGATCGGGAGACGATGGTTCCGGTCAGGTTGTGACTCACAACGAACCACCATGTGTGCACACCCGGAACAAGAGGGATGCTCTAAATATGGATGCCCCTTCAGCTAACCTTCTTCCACTAACCCTACGAGCCTCCAATGAGAATAATAGCAAAGGAATGGTTACCCTCAACCTGCCTCATTACCTTGATAAAAATGATCCACTTACGCTCAAAGAGGGATTCGCTCGATAGGAAGAGGAAATGATTGAATTGAGGCATCTTAACACTGTGCTACTCCAAAGAAACTGTCTTATTGAAAGAACGTCCCAAGAGGATCCACATCATGCACCCCCAGTAAGTGTACCTTAGGGACCATGATTTGCCCCAGAAAGTGAAGCACGGTCAGGGCTCCCGCCGAACGAGGCACCCAGCCCGTCCAACTACCTAAATGTGGATCTGGATGAATAGAAAGACTTCCCTTCACTCAGGAAAAAATCAGAGAGAGTACATTGGAACCCTACGAAGGTGTCACAATTACCACATGCACCCCTGGTACCAACCGAGCTAGATCCTCAAGCAATGCTTCGGGGTACACCTTCCTAGGACCGAGCCCAACAGGATGTAAACCAGGGTCTCACCAACACCATCGAGGCACTAACAGCTCGATTGGAATAAATGGAAGGTTGACGCGCTCCGATACAGCCAGAGCGGAAGCCCTACCCGGATTGGGTGTGAAACACACCACCTCCACCTAATATTTGGAGCCCTGTATTCACTATTTTCAATGGATCAGGCGATCCAGATTAGCACTTGATTCACTACACATCTTATTGCGTCCCTATGCTGGGAACTTTGAAATAGAAAGAAGTAGTGAATCTCAGATTCTTCGTAAGGAACATGCAAGGATCCACCTTCTTCTGGTATATGAGTCTTCCAACCCAGTCAATAAAAAGTTGGGAACATCTTCGGCAGCAGTTCATATTCCACTTCAGCTCAACATTGCCTAAAATTACGGTCAACGACCTCCTTAACTGCAAGCAGAGTGAGAACGAGAGAGTCTCATATTTCATTCCTAGATGGAAAGGTCTGACCTACTCCCAGAACAGGACAATGCCTCAAGATGAGTTTCTTTTCATATGCATTTGATAATCTCCAAGATGATCTACGAACACTTCTCATGCCCATGGAGTGCACCACTGGCTTCCACCATCACTCGGCCATTGCCCAGAGAATTAAGGACTCCCTACAGCAGACCAATTTGAAGTCCTGAATAGCATCAGAGGATCTTGCAAAGAGAGAAGTTAGAGCTGAAGCTTCCACTGTCATTCTCAGGCCAGCCCCTATGCCTGCTCCACTGTGCAGGCCTCTGCCAAATCATTATGGACCCCATGTATATCCGCGACCACCTCTGCCTAAGTGGGACAATCAGAGGGGACTGAAGAAGAACCGGTTAGAGGAACAAAGACACAATGTATAATCATTCCAAGAGGACCATGTACGCATCTACTTCATCTTCGCCATGAATTAATGCTTGCTCCACCTCCCGGAGAAAAAGAAAACCCGAAGATGTTAGCCATGATGACAGTCCAAATTACTATCCCTACCATCGAATTTTGGGGCACAATATTCAGGAATTCTTCATTTTCAAGGACCTCCTGTAGAGGAGGGTATACTCTGAGAAAGTCGAGCTGCGACCACCCCCAGCACATGTGACATGTATTTCTACCACCGACTCCGAGAAGGGGGAGGGGTGGCAGGAAGTCACTAGTAAGAAAGGGTAGAAATTTGATAGTTGGATGACTCTGAAGACTATCAATCAAGCCTAGGGAATAATCCATTCTCAACTACAGTAGCCAATGTTGCCGCCAACAACCCCTGACACCGCACAACCGACAATATCAGCCTCACAGCCCTCCTTGAGCCGATCATCCAGGAGTAATAATGAAGCGATTAAACAAGGGAAAGAGGATAGGTCCGCGACAAGTCTGAAGTTAGCCCTGACACTGTCAAATTTTATGCCCCCAAACATGGCTCCACATGCACTGACCCTCCAAATGGAACCATCAAGAAAATCCTACCAGGTTGACTTATCATAGGATGCGGAGCCAATTTTTGGATCCATCAACCTCATCCATCTTATGGAATCATTCACTGATGAATGTTATGGTTATGAACCCATGTTCTCAATGGAAAGGGCTGGGAGGGGGAATTTCAGAGGTAGGGGATATAATGGAAGACACAATCGCAGCCAAAACCAACCCTATGATTAGAACTCGGCCCGAACCATTAATATCATAGAACCCCATGGGAGATCCCTTCAAAGGACTCAGAAAGAGAAATAACATCCCTCAACCTCCACAAGCGGCCACTCTGCCCCCATCGTTCTGCAGTACCCATCAGTGGGTGAACCAGTTCCCAACCGCCTAGTGCGCACAAACAGAACGACCAGGCCGAATCCCCCAAACGTGAGGACACTGTTGACATCCGACCCCGCGTCTAGTCCCTCCTTGTCACATATTCCTACTCCCAAGATTCCCCCTATGACTCCCCCACCAATCGAGAAGCATCGGCCACTGGAACAGAAATATGACATCCTTAAGTAGCTGGCGTCGGTACCAGCCATGTTGTCAATCCTGGATGCCATGTGTTTGTAATCAGACCTCAAGGAGGCACTTATTGATGCTTTGCTCAGCCCCTAGGAGTATCAAGCTAAGGTACCTGCCACCGAGATTTACCGGACAGAGACTGGCCCGGCTAAATGTGATGCAGTGATTACCTTCACCGATCAGGATGAAGATGCCATCATGCAAGGACACATCAAACCACTACATGTGTCTGTTACACTAAATGATGTTGATATCCACAAAGTATTTATTGACAATGGCTTCAGAGTTAACCTCCTTACCCTACGGACACTCTGTAAGTTGGGTTATAGCGAGGATGAACTAATACCCTCAACCAAAACTCTGTTAGGTTACGACCAGAGTGACCAGAAGCCAATGGGACAAATTAAGCTAAAGACCCGTTTTCGCGACCTTAAGGCCTATTCGGAATTCATGGTGGTTTAGAGGAACACATCATTAAATGCCCTGTTGGGAAGGCTGTGGCTCCATAATCACGTGGTCGTTCCTTCATACTAACACCAGTGTATTAAATATAGTGTCAATGGACAAAGTGGGACATTTCACACTGATAAGGACACTTTCGATCTCTCCGAGTCACAGTACATTGACGTCGGGTTTTTATGAGAAAATTAGAAGAGGCCTTCGCTTGATGGTATTGACTGGATTCCAGCTCCAAATGGTCTAGAAATGGTTCCTGACGACCCCCTCAGACATCTTGGCAGAGATTATGTACTTCTCATCAATCATATTGAGAGAAGGGGTTCGCGTTAAAAAATGAACTCAGTTGTCATAATGACCTCATCCATAACGAACGAGTGTGACAATGCCGGAACGTCCGCCAAACCTCAATTTGGGGGTGAATACTTGAGCGAGGACACCCACAATGCCTCATCTATGGACTCCCAGGAGCCCAAATCAGGAACTCTCCCCCTGTCAGATCAAGAAGATGAAGATTTAGGAGAGGAATAGGAGGAAGATCTCAGGGTTGCACCCCTCGCATTTGATTAAGTTATCTCCACCACTGTGGATGATCTTAGGGAAATAAACCTGGGTATCGAGGAAGACCCGAGGACCACTCTCATTAGCGCAGAAATGTCTTCCGAGGAACATGAGGTATATAACTCTTTCCTGACACCACACTAGGATGTATTTTATTTGAATTACACAGAAATTTCGAGACTCGACCCTGATGTGGCAATGCATCACCTAGGTATGCTAGAAGATCACTAGGGCTATAAAAAAGATGCCAGAAGGACACACCCCTTGCATGCTACCAAAATAGAGGCTAAAGTCGATAAGATCATTAAATCAGGCTTCATTCGGGAGGTCCATTACCTCATATGGTTGGCTAACATCATCCTCGTCAAGAAAAAGAATGGAAAAATCCACGTCTACATTGATTTCATATATCTGAATCAGAATTTCCCGAAATATGATTTCAAGGTCCCGATCATTGAGTTATTACTCGATGTAACGACTGGGTATGGGGATATTTCCTTAATGAATGGTTACTTTGGGTATAATCAGATCAAGACGGCCCGAGAAGATGAAGAAGCCACCGCCTTTAGGGCCCCTCAATGAATTTTCTGCTACAGGGTCATGCCCTTTGGTCTCAAGAATGTTGGCGCCACATATCAACACGCCATGCATATTATCTTTAAACCATTCATGGGGAGATTAATTGAATTCTATGTGGATGACGTGGTTGTTAATTCAAGGCAACACTCAGATCACCTATCAGACATTCAGACAGTCTTCAACATACTTCGGTAGCATAGCCTGAAGATGAACCCATTGAAATGCGCCTTTGGGGTTACCTTTGGGAAATTCCTTGGCTTCGTCGTACGCCATCGTGGCATTGAAGTCAACCATGAGAAGACAAAGGCTATCCTCAGCCTTTCACATCCCCGCAATCTCACCGAGTTGAGAGGACTCCAAGGACACCTGGCCTATATCAGGTAGTTCATATCCAACCTGGTAGGCAAATGTTTTCCCTTTACCAGTTTAATGAAGAAGGGCGTCTCGTACCAATGAATAGAGGATTACCAGGAGGCATTTGACAACCTAAAGAGGCACCTCTTAAGCCCGCCGGTGCTCATTCCCCCGGTTGAAGGAAAACCTCTCATCTTTTATGTGACGAACCTAGAGTGGTCGCTAGGAGCCTTGATCGCACAGAAAAATGATGCCAGTAGTGAAAAAATCCTCTATTACCTCAGCCGAACCATGATTGATGCTGAGACTCTATACTCAAACATCGAGGAGAGTTGTTTTTTCTTGGTCTTTGCTGTTCAAAAGTTGAGACATTATCTACAACATCATGTAGTCCAATTGGTCTCGTGTAATAACCCGTTCAAGTATATCCTTAGCCACTCGATGCTGACCGGGCGCCTCTCCCAGTGGGAAGTATTCCTACAATAGTTTTACATTCGGTTTGTCCCTCAGCAGACCATCAAAGGCCAGACGTTAGCAGATTTTTGGGAAGAGCACCCTTCAACAGGGACTGCCGCACCGGACGCTGAGCTACCCGATGAGGACATATTATCAATTCAAGAGGAGTTCCCAACATGGGAAATGTACTTTGACGGCGCATCTCGAAGCCCAACCGGGAAAAGGATGGAGGACCCCAAATACAATAAGGTTGGTTTGGGGATAATACACATGTCCCCGGAAAAGGTAGTATTTCCACATTCGTTCCTCCTGTCAGAATGATGTACAAACAATGAAGCGTAGTATGAAGCCCTCATTCTAGGTCTGGAGCGTTCACTCCAAGCACAAGTACAACACCTTATGGTAAAAGGTGAATCGGAACTGGTCATCAAGGAAGTCAATGGTGACTATGCTATTAAAAAGAAGGAGTTGATTCCCCTGTTTGACCATGTCGAAGGTTTAATGGTGGAATTCTCTAGAGAACCAATATTGACCTATATTCCACAGTCTCATATTGATCAGTCTGACGCATTAGCCAACGTGGCCACACCCTTGGCCAACCCAGACCGGGATGAAACAGTTATCAACACCACCCATCATCGAATGGTCCTGCCATTTGTTCAGGCCAAGAAGAAAGAAATCACGAAGTCAGTCATGTCCCTAATTCATATGCTCCTGCCACCAGCTGGATGGCCTCCATTGCCAACTATCTTCAACAGGGGGAACATCCATCAGAAAGGGTCGAACGAGACAAAATATGGAGAAGGGTAATCTACTTTTCCCTATATGGAATCACATGTCAGCAAGAGGACCTCTACAAACGAGGCCTTGACAGAATCCTCCTCAGATGCATTGATGGAGAAGAAATCGTTGTCGTCATGACTGAAGTCCATGCTAGGGTATGTGTGGGAACATCACCCGGGGTCCAAGATTTCCCATCAGATCTGAAGGCTTCGGTACTATTGGCCCACCGTGGCATGAGATAGCGAACACTTTATTGAGAAATGACACTCATGCCAAATTCATTCCAACTTCATAAACCAACCCCTAGTGTTACTGCATCAGGATATATACTCCGGGCCATTTTCCGTCGGGGGGATGGATGTCATGGAACCATATCCTCCTGTTACAGCCAAATAGCTGAAGTATATCCTCACGACAACTGACTACTTTTCAAAATGGGTAGAAGCTATAACCCAAAAAAATTTTGGGGCAAGATTCATTGTCATCTTTGTAAAAACAAACATCATCACTAAATTTGGTGTACCCCATACCATACTAATGGATAACGTTACCAGCTTCTACTCTGCTGAATTGGAGAAACTATACCAAGAATACAGTATTCAGGCTAACCACTCATCCTGCTACCATGCAGCGGCCAATAGACAGATAGAGGATTTCAACAAGACCCTGTCCAAAATTCTCCAGAAAATGGTGGCCAAAGACAAGAAATCATTACTAGATAAACTCCACTATGCATTGTGGGCTGACCGAACCACAGTCTGCACCGCTACTCGGGCTACTCTGTACTAATTAGTATACGAAACATAATTGGTCCTACCAAATGAACTCTAGTTACCCTCTCTCCGTGTTTCCATTTGTGATCAGTTATCCAACGATGAGAAATCAAAAACGATGTTAGGTGAATTGGAGCAGCTAAACGAGAAGAGGTTTCATACTTTTCACCATTTGGAAGTATACCAAAACCAGATTGCCCGAGACTTCAATAAAAAGGTTCGTCTTTGCTCTTTCTTGGATGGAGAATTGGTGTTAGTCCTCCAGACCCCAATGATACCTAGAAAGAAACCTCCAAAGCTGGATCCCAAGTGGGAGGGATGATATGTTATAAACAAGGTCTACACCAATAGAGCATATGCCCTGATCTCCATGGATGGGTAGTACACCACCTATCCTACACATGCGAGATTCCTGAAGAAGTATTTTTCATAGTAACCAATAAGTTGTCATCTGAGATGCAAGACGTTAAACTGCCAAGAACTCAACAATCCAGACTCTATGACCCTAAACTAGGAGTATTTTATCTGCCCCGACATAACTAAACATTGTTGTCGTCCGAGCTGCAAGAGGTTAAACAGCCAAGCACTCAACGGTCCAAACTCCATGACCTTAAACTAATAGTATTCTATCCTCACCGCACGACGTTAAACTACATGGATTTCAAATAACTACGTGCGGATTGATTCCTGCCTTTGTAGGATACGTAGCGACACCAGGGTTCCCCATCCTGGCTCAACCATTCCCAAATAAAAGATAAAAATGTCCCCTTCCCCCGTATACAGGACCATACAATCACGGGGTGTACTTCTTTCAATGAACTACATACGGCTTGATTTCTTCCCATGAAGGATATGTAGCAATGCAAGGGTTCCCCATCCTGGCCCAGCCATCCCCATATGAAAGTTAAAAATTCCATTTTCCCCCCATGTACGGACCAGCCCTGCACGAGGTGTATCCCTCGTCTTTAACGCACGACGTTAAACTTCACGGATTAGAATATATAAAAATTCCCCTTTCCCACATGTATTGGCTAGACCGAGACGTGGTGTACTCCTTAGAGAACTATTTACGGCATGATTACTGCCTTCGTAGGATACATAGTGATGCCAGGGTCACCTACCTTGGCCCAGCCACTCCGAAATAAAAAATATTTACCACTTTTACACGTGTATGGGCTAGGCCTGCACGAGATGTACTTTTAAGAGAACTATGACGGCATGATTCTTGCCTTCATAGGATACGTAGCGACACTAGGGTCCCCTATCATGGCCCAGACATCTCCAGATAAATTTTAATATTGCCCTCTCCCCCCATGTATGGACCCGCCCTGCATGGGTTGTATTTTCCGTCCTTACCGCACGACGTTAAATTGTATAGATAAGGATAAAAAAGGGGGAATTCACCTCCTCAACCCATGTACGGACCAGACCTGCACAGGGTGTATATTGTGTCCTCACTGCATGATGTTAAACTGCAAAGACTTCATCCTCACCGCATGACATTAAACTGCGCGGACCACGTTTTCACCACACGAAGTTAAACTGCATGGACTTCATCGCGAACAACCCAAGATATATGTAGAAATAAGATAAGAATACTCCTGGAACATTTGTATACATCCTCTCCATACATCAGACCCCGTGACCCAGATAATTATGGATCTTCATAACAATTCTTGGCCATCGGAAGTGGAAAGTTATCGACCTGTGGACACTATTGCATGACTATGAATACCATGCCCTCATCAGCTCTGCATATTGATATCCCCTGGCTCATCTACCAAAGGCAAGAGTTCCTAATGCAGTATTCTACCTAGCTTTGTACGCTTACCGGCCTCAGATCCCCCATATCATATCTCCTGATCCAAAAGTTTATGGTGTAGTGGATTACAAGTTTGTCCCCCTTTTCACATACACACATTTCCAGGGTATCCCTACAAGGTTAGCATATTTATCTGCCTGTGGTTCACATGACGACCTGCATCTACGATCATCAAGCCAGGGCTAGGCTACTTTGACTCAACAGACAATTGGAGTGAGGATGTTTCCTGTATGCTCGATCACCGTTATCCCCACATGCAGAACTCTGTACTGTGAGCAATTTCGGGTTTTCATAATCATTCATGGCCATCGTAAGTGGAAATTTATCAACTCGGGGACACCTTTGAATAACTATTCATACCATGTCCTCAGCAGATCTGCACATTGATATCCCTTGGCTCGTCTACCAAAGGCATGATTTCCTCAGGCGGTACTCGTCCTAGCTATGTACGCTTACCAGACTCAGATCCCCCACACCACATCTCCTTATATGGGAAACCTCTGAGTTACAGTTTACAACATTCATCCCCCACCCTATTCAGAGTATATCAGAGCATGGTATCTCAATTATCCTTTGAGTGACTACAGCAATAGTCACACAAAGTTCCAAGATCTATGACTACTAAACTAAGAGTACATCATCTGTAACACCCCTAGTTTGAGGTATGTAGCATTCTTTTATGAATTTTATGTTTTTAAAATGCATGGGATGAGTTGGAAATAGGTTGGGAGAGTTTGAAACGGATTTGGAAGTGTTTGGAGGCTTTTAAAGGGGTGCACGGTTTGAGAAAGGTTAGTGTAAACCATGCAGATGTTCCAGGAACCGTGCAGGAGGAGACAGTATGCTATACACGACCTGTGCAGGGTTTTCCAAACCGTTTGAGAAAACCGTGCGGACCCTGGCTCTCGAGGCAGTGGTGTGCACACAGTTAGCGCACGGTTTACCAAACCGTGCGGGCTAAACTGTGCGACCACTTAAAAACAAGGTTTTTAAATCTGGACTCACTCGGGATTGACCTATTTTGCTCCTCTCTTCCTCCCACTCAATCCTCAATTGGGATTTTGGGTTCTCAGGGGTTTTGGGTGCTCTCTCACTCGTTTTATAAGGACTTTGAAGGGGTCTTAAGGAGGATTGAAGGTGGTTGCTACTGGGTAAGTCTTGTCTCATGGTTTCTTTGTTTTTTCCTCTAGATCTGCTCTTCCCACTTCATGTTTTTCTAGATCTACACTTTTTGGGTGTATATATAGGGTTTTGGTTTCATTGAATGATGTTTTTAATGATTTTGGATGTTAGGGAAAGGGATCTAGAGAGGTTTCGGTTGTGCGTTCTCCGATTTTGATGTGTGGTGGCCTGTGGGTCATTTTTTCAGGAACACTAAAGGTAGGTGTATTCTCTATATATTCCACATGGTTAGATCTAGTTGGTACATGATTCAATTAATTTGTTGTGATTGAAATTAATTGTGTGTTGATGTGCGAATTTGGTTTCAAATCCATTTGGGGTCTTTTGGGAGAAATGGGTTTTGTGATGAAATTCTATTGTTGTGAATTTTAAAATAGGGTTTTTAAAATGGAATGTTATGATTGATTTTTGAAATGATTGATGGGAATGGTATTCAATAAAAAGGGTTGTTTTATTGAAATGGGGTTTTGGAATGGAAAATGGTTTTCAACAAATGGGTGATTTAGTGATGTGGATTTATATGAAATGGAATTTGGTTGATTGCATGATGTTGTGACCATTGTGGATTGTATGCATGGTTGTGATTGTTTGAAATGTTGTGCTGAAGTGGGTGGGAAAGTCCCACTATAAACGGGTGATGGATTGTGGTCGAAAGTTCCACTATGTGGCTAGTGGTCAGAAGTGCTACTACTCGTAAGTGGGTGAATGAGTTGGGTGGAAGTCCCACCATTTTGATTTCTTTATTATGAATGGGTGAACAAGTTGGGAGGAAGTCCCACCGTTTAGATTGTTTGTTGTGAATTTCTTTACATGTTGGAATTGTTGTGCAAGTGTGAAATGAGGAAATGGATTGGGCATGTTTGTTTGGCTTTCCCTTGGTTACATGGGATGTGTGAGATGACCTGGTAAGGATGTGTTTTGGTATGGTTATGTTTTCAATTGTGATTACTTTATATAAATTGTTTTATATGAATGTGGTAATGGTTTTATCCTATTGGCATGTAAAGGGAAGTCTTTTAGGGGTAATCATACTAAGTAGTTGTACTCACCCCATGCTTTGGCACTTTAGTGTCTTTACAGATGAAGTATACCGAGATATGGGAAACGGTAAGGAATCTCAATCTTTTAGCGGTGCCTCGTGATGCTTGGTGGTGCATGGAGTTTGGAGCTGTAGCAGAGCTATGGTGGTGTTGTGGCTTGTGGTGTTTCTTGTTTAGTCTTCTGCATAATACTATGATGTTGTTTTGGGTTGTGTTGAAATGTATGATTATGGATTATCTGTTTGTCTTGGGTAATGTATGTGTTTGGTTTTGTTGACATGCATCATATAGTTGTTGTTATTGGGTTGGTTTTTTCTCAAGGTAAAATCATTCCCCAATGGTTCTTGGAGCCCTCGACATTTATTTCCAGCCTTTGGCACCATGGGAACGTCACCTAAGGACATGTAACCCTCACCGCCTCCTCAATCCAATGAGGTAGGGGTGGGGTGTTACATCGTCTTTGACGCATGATGTTAAACTGCATGGAGTGAATTAATACACTCATGTTCAAGATAAATCAATGCAGGGATCTCTCTAAGTATTAAGAGAAACCAGGGCCAAACATGTGCGACATGTCTAGATATTTTCTTACCAAATGAAAGAATTCGTGGCCCAGCCAATTGCTGATCTTCATAACCAGACAAGGCCATCAGAAGTGGAAAGTTATCGACCCATGGACACCTTTGCAAGACTATGCATACCATGCCCTCAGTGGTTCTACATATTGATTGCCCCTAGCCCATCTACCAAAAGGAAGATTTACTCAGGTGATACTCTTCCTAGCTCCGTATGCTTACCGGCCACAGAGGCCCCATATCATTTCTCCTGATCCAAGAAGCCCTAGAACCACGATTTTCAGCAATAAACCCATTTTCCAAAACTAAGGCATGTCAGAGTATTCAATCCTAGTTACATTATGATCAAGAGCAGCCTTTGAAACTACATCCTTACTGCATGACATTAAATTGCACGGAACATCTTGGTCTCTTAGCGTAAATCTGCAAAGACAAGGCATTTATCATCCATGGGGATTCCCCTAACTACAATCATTTTCAGTAGATTAAAAATGCTCCCACATCCTCACTGTATGACATTAAACTGCACAACATCTTCAGAAATACTCCTCGTCCTTATCACATGACGTTAAACTACACGGAATTTAAAAATTCCCCACATCCTCGCTGCATGACTTTAAACTGCACAACATTCTTTAATAATGCTATTTGTCTTTACTGCATTTAATTAAACTACATGGCCAAACCTGTCATGGGTTCAGTAAGGAACGAATGCTTTTCACTATCCCTCAGTGCACGGGTCAGACCTGCTCAAACCACCCTCCCACACAAGCGTGAGAAGAGATGACTTCACCCATTATCAAGAAATTTAGCATAGATGTTTCTCCCATATCCAGGAACCCTTCCTTCATAAACCATACTCTATACTCAGAAAAATCCGAACTCTCATAATCCACCCCTGGTGGTCCCGAATCTCAACTTCCCTGAAATTGCTATGCTATTAAGAGAATGCATTTATTGACCCAAGGACACCTTTTTCATGACTATGCATACCATTCCATCAGCGGCTCTGTATATTAATCACCCCTGGCTCATTTACCAAAGGGAATATTTCCTTAGGCAATGCTTCTCTCCATACGCCTCTTGGCCTTTAATCCCCTATTTCTATCCCGGGATTCAGAAACCCTCTGAGCTACAGTTTACCAGCCACTTTCACAACCCTGCTTGAATATAGTGGACTGTATCTGGAAAGATTACCAAGAACCATGAGAATCCATTCCACTTTGAAAAATGTCCCAGCTGCATGACATTAAACTGCGCCAAGCACCAACCATCCTTTACGCTAGATAAATGCATAGGACAGGGACCCTGATTCCACACTCTTGATTAATACATATGTCCTCAATCCCTTTTTAGACATCACATGCCCTCTCCAAGCCACCCATAGTGGTTTCCATAAGCCAGACTTCCATGAAGTCCTTAGGCTTTCAGAAATGGAGTAATTAACTTCAGGACACCTTTGCATGACTATGCATACCATGACCTCAATGGCTCTGCATATTGATAGCTCTTGTCCTGTCTACCAAAGGCAATATTTCCTTAGGCAATGTGTTTCCTACCTCTGTACGCCGATACTTCTCACATCCTTGAGACATGCCCTACATGTCGTTCAAATCTAAATATGTTCTACCAACATGCATCTGGAAGATATTGAGACATATTTTAATCAACCAAACCCCATTGGGGCCTTTTCCCCACCATACCTGGTCAATGTTGTTTGACCTAAAACATCATTAATGATATTCATGTCGGTGTGACTTTAAACCACTCACAAAAAGAGGCGCAAAGCCTGTTAGGCCAAAAACCCGAAAAGGGCGACCTAAGCAAAAGTCGGGCCATACCCGCTGGGTCCACGCCAAATGGGACCAGGAAAAATTCGGGTATTAAAAGAAAAAGACAAAAAGTTTGTGGGGGATTTCTACAAAACCCTACCAAAGGTCAAACTATACACACTGAGTCCCTTGGCTCAGGAAAACTTTAGAGCATTTTCCAATCACTAATATATTTTCAGGACCACCTTACATTAGAATGACCTCCTCTTCATTCCGATCGGACCCAATTCTGATGGGGGGCTTTTGTAGGGTCCTGAAAATTCTTCAAAGGAAGAAGGATAATCCCCTACAACATAAGGGTTATTCTACACAATTTTCCTTCATAAATAATTGGGGAGAAGTGTTGAGAGTACTCAAGGGATTGAAAAATCCAAACTGGTCCGCGGACCCGTCCAGTGATAACGCCACAAGGCCGGTTCCATGAAGCACCCCCTCTGTGGACCGTTTTTATTCACGAAATAGAGGCGGAGATCCTCCGTGGTCGCGAAGAAGGACAAGTGTCGAGCCGGTCCACCATGATGAACTGCCCCAACCACGGACCGCGTCGGCCAACCCATGCCCCATCCGCGGTCGTTTTCGGAATGGAGGCGGATCCCAACGCGGCCGCGAAGCACTCCCTGAGCTAGTTTAGTTCGCGGGGGGGGGGGGGGGGGGGGGGGGTTAATGCACCCGTGGATCAGACACTGGACATGTCATCTGTGAACCGGGTCCCCAATCACGGGCCTCCAGAAAAGGTGTCGCATGACCACATGTATATCTCCTTCCCCACCTTATAAAAGGAGATTTAGGGGGACGAACCCGAGGGATTTTGGGGAGATCGACCATATTCAGGTGGATGAATTTCGAAGGAAGGAGATTAGGATTTTTCAAACAGTGAAGTTCCATTTCATGAACCAGAACAGGTATGAAGTTGGAAGCAAATTAATAAGTAAACGAAAATGCATAATAAGTTTGTGAACCGTGAACTTAAAATAACAAAGAAAAGAATACTGCGTACCATGACCCCTCCGTGGATGCACTCCCCGCTGACCAGGGAGTTTATGCCCCTTTTCTGATCTGTAGCACCACGTAGAAGCCTCCTGCGTGGGCGAAGCCCTGACCGATGAACCCCTAACTGGAACCAACATTGGCCGCCACTGCTCACATGGACCCCTCCGCATTCCATCCTGGTGCGCAGGCTGAACCCGAAGCCGCGAACCACCCAGGTTCACGGGATCCCTGCTAAGATATGAACCACCCTGGTTCACGGAATGCCCATCAGTTCGCGAACGGCTTCTCCAACCGCGTAGAACCTCCCTACGCAAGGGGCGCCACCAATCATACACATGTTTGGGCCGCCAGATTTTTCAGAGTTCCCATTCCCCGAGACGGATAAAATCCTCCAAATCTGACCTGATCCTTTGTAACCGCCTCACTGGGCCATTCATCAGCCCCAAGCCGAGGCCTCCACCAGAGCCACTGGATCTGTGTGGTGTAACCCTTAGGTGCATCAGGGTACCATTTTGAGTTCAAAAACCCATGGTAAGCGAGGCCGAAGGGGTTGCTCTGGCCCTTGAGATGATTCATGAAACATTCCTACGTTCACATTCCCACGGTAATATGGAGTCTGAGCCCGGGAGTCCCCTTTTTTCCCCTCCACTTGTTAGGACGGGGGCACTTCTACCTTCCCCGGGGCGTGGCAGAAAACCCATCTGATGGAAGCCCCCATGCACCTCCTTACATCCCCACGGCTACGGCCAAGGAAGGGCACGGGGGGAAGGATACTGCTCTGTCCTTTTTTGGGGTCAAGTCCCTCTCTCGTTCCTCTTTGTTTCCATGGGAATCCATTTCAATGTATGCCCCGACTTTTTGGGTCACTCCAGGCGTAAGCCCTACTCCACTTCCAACGGACGCACCTTTCGAGACATGATTGTTTGGTCCCTGCTGCCTCTTCTTTCTCACACTGAGCATGACTCATGCGGTCTTAGAGTCGACATCAACCCTAAAATCCTCTCATGAGCCTTCTTAGAGTGTAATCCCGAATCCACACCATGGGCCTCCTTAGAGTGTAATACCCAATCCACACCATGGTCCTCCTTAGAGTGTAAGCGCCAATCCGTTACATGGGGCAACTCCGAGCGTAAGCCCCACTCCCATTTGAACTAAGTGGACTTTGATTCCCCACCATTGGGATATGTAGGAAGCCTCCAAGATGTTCAAGCCCGATCACCTCCGAACCCCTAGGTCCACATTCACTTCAGTTCACGGACACTCACATTCAAACTATGTGGACTGTGATCCATGTCTCCAAGGTAGGGTACGTAGAAAGCCTCCTCGAGGTTCAATCCCAACAACCGGTTGATCTGACTATCTTCATGACAGTTTACCGCACCATCCCTAGGCAGCCTGGAGTGTAAGCCCCATACCAAACCAAACAATGTGGATTCTGATTCCACTCATGAGGATACATATGAAGCCCACATCATGGGTTCGATCCAGACGCCCGAGTCGTTATCTATCCCCCTGGATGACAATAATCTCCATGGCACCCAGTCATAAAGCTTTAAACTAGCACTGTTTCAACGAGTCCAGATTCTTCAGAGTCATTAATCCAATGAGGGATGGTAAACCTCATGCCTAAATGATTCTGAACCCCTGCGTTCAGATAACCATTGGAAACCTAGAGTAATATGTGGATACTATGTTTGGGGTATAAACCAATGATTTACAAACATATTAATACATCTTAAATCTATAAGAGAGTACCGGAACAGGAAATAATTCCCCCCCCAAAAGGGTGCAATGAGCCCAACTTCCCATCCTCTCGACCAATGCGAGTTCTTAAGTGTCGCTGGAAAAATCGCCCAGCGAATTCATGCCTTTGGAAAGCAGGTCCACATATCATCGGATATAGAACCGTTGGGCATTTCGAAACCGATCCGAAACAAACAATGACATGGATGATAAATATAAGCCATGTAAATACTTATGTATACGAAATCTCAGATAAAAATAAGACTGCAAAATTATCCCTTACCTAAGGTCCGATTTCTTTTGTATGTGTCTGAGACTTTTGTATAGTGGTTTAAATAATTTAATTGACATATTCAAGAATCATAGTAATTTTTATGATATCATATTTGTTCATATTCTTATCTACTTATTGGTAACATTTCATTATTACTCATTATTCATGTGTTAACTACTTTTTGTACTTATGCATGTTTTGTTGAATTAATTATTATTAATATTTTTAGGTTATAGATATATCATTTAAATAATTTTATTAGTATTATATATATGATTATTTTTCATTAACATCATTTATATATTCATTTTTCAATGAAGATCATGTAAAACGAATTGCATCACATCGTGGATGTAACACCCCGAGATTTTATAAGATATATTCTTTTTAATTCCTTTCATATCTTCTACTGTATGCTACACCAAGATTATCTTGCACTATACACAACACCGTATTAGCTTTTAGTATACACAAAACTAATCTTGGATCGTGTTACACACAGTTTCAAGTTTGTTTGATAGAAGTTATATTACGCAACACTGAGTGTATATATATATATTCAATGTACAAATGAAATATGGTTGGATTATATTACGCGCAACAACAAATTAATCTTGCATGACACACAACCCTGACTTGGCTTTCATTACAAGCAATCACAACCTTCAAAAATAGGGTGTGTTGTACGCAATACCGAGTTTCACTAAACAACAATATGTTATTAAAATATTATATAAACTAGCCGTTATGAAGAGTAATACCCACTTTTTGAAATTTTATAAATTTTATCATTCAAAATGAACTTCATTTTTGGATTCGGAATATCAAAATTAGCCTAGGGTATGTTTTTTGTATTTTTCTGATAACTTTCAATTTTTGATGAATAGTGAAAGCACTGGGTCACTATTTAAAAACCGAATTTTTATTTAAACAATTATTTATTTTTTTAAATTTAAATTAGGTCAAAATTGATACATAATACCTATATAAGTTCAATGTATTTCATTGGAGTCATTTTATAATTATTTTAGATATATAAAAAAAATTATTGAACATTTCACCGTCTTCTACCCACCTCATAGGAAAATTTAAATATTTAATTAAAACATAATTCTACCGCTTCTCTGAGTGAAATTTCGAAAATCTGAGAGACACAGTTAATATCAAGGAGTAAAATGTGGCTCAATATGATAAAAATAATTTTTGATGAACAGTAATTTTTTACTTTTATTTACCACGGTTAAAAGTAAATAGGGTAATTAAGGGTAAAAATGATATTATTATTACCCTAACACATGTATTAATTCTATTGGATAAGTTTAATTCGACCAAAAATAATCCTAGGAATAAAATATTATCCTTTTGGTCTACATGGATAAGATTTGGACATTTATTATTATTTTATTTAAAAAAGAGGTAAAATAGTTAAAATCAATGTTTAATAACTAAAAATTTTTTAATATAGGGTAATACATCAGATAAATTAGACTATAAATATTCATTAGAAAGATAAAAAAATTTCCTACCTAATGGTATTTTATTTAAAAAATTTACACATTAAAAAATTTAATTTATTTGTGACACAATTGTGATGCAGTAATTACCTAAATAATAAAATAATAAAATAATTGATATTATAAACACCAAAATAAATTTAATTTGAGTCTTTTTATGAATTAAAATAATTATATAGGATTATATGACAATTTATTATTGATTTAATTAACTTTTTTTGAACTAATCATGCTGTTATTATTTTCACAGAAATCAATTATCAAGAATTGTCAAAATTGACATAAAATAGTTCATAAAACAAATTTTATATCATTAATGGTAATTATATTCCTAAAAATCTACGGTTCAGAAAAATGTCTAATATAAGGTTATATATATTAATAAATATCCACTTGGGGTGCTTTTGTCTTGTTAATTATATTTATTAACCATATAGTGTAATAAAACAAGAAGACATGATAAAAGTAAAATTATATATCTTAGAGTTAAAATTTAAAGGATAATGTAAAAATAGTAAGCTAAACTTGACTAAAACCAATTGGTTGAGAGGATTTAGACCCATCCCCAATTTTGCTTCTAAATAAGTCAATTTGGAGCTATTATAAACCGAATATGACTTTATTATAAAATAATATTTTAAGTTTTTCCTAAGGTACCCCTCTCCCCCATTATAAAAGGGCACCTCATCCCTCTTATCTTTACACAATATTGAGCTTTCATGCTCGGCCAAACCCTACCCATTTACCTTATAAACAACCATAGAAAGTTATAGAGGTTCTGGGCTCCTCAAAGACCGAATCTAGTTCCTTAAGTGGAAGCTTTAAGAGGTGCGTCGAAGAAGAGGTAATCTCTTCTACCGATTCATTCATGTTTCTTTCATCTTCAACATATTCTTATTTAGTTTTATAATTATAAAATAAAAACATAATTATCAATAATATACTGATATATTTTTATCAATATGAAACAATCACATTTCACCTTCTATCCATCCTACGGAAAACGAAATCACCGTGCGTGCGTACGTACGGAATACCGTCTCCAAGCCGTGGCGTAATCTATTTTTCCACCACCACCTCACATGGATGTGTATAATGGTGTAAATAATAACTATTTATAGTTATTATAACATCATATAGATTATGGGATATTATATCATCCAATATAATTCAATTCAATAATTATGTGAACAATATCATCGCTCGTTCGTATGTACGGATTACCGTCTCCACGACGCGATGAGATTAATTCTCCAGGTTAACCATTCAAGAATGATTATAAATTATATATAATGAATAATAATGAAATATATGGCATAATAAATCTACTAGATATATATATATATCATCTCATTACTTCAATACATGTCAACAAGGAAAGGAAAACATCGTTCATGTGTACGTACGACCTACTGTCTCCATGAACGGTGTATTTCATTTAATTTGTCTATCTATTATATATATATACTTAATATATATGATATATAAATAATTATTTACATTCTGTAAGTAAGTAAAACATGATATGAGTAATAATAATATCAAGAACAACAAGTCCAAACACGTATGATAAATAAAATGATTTTACACACAACACTTCTTTAACCTGAAATTTCCAAAGAATGGGTAATATAAGGTCATAAGTGAACCATATATGATATCATATAAATTAACATGAATCCTTAATAATTCAATGACATTATTCAAATTATTTTAAAGGAGGTTCGGATACGTACGAAGCATATCTGATCTAAGGTAAGGGAAAATCTCACTATCTCATTTTTATCCAAGATTCTTTATACTTTGGTATTTAATGGCGTGTATTTATCATCCACATCCATGTTTTATAAATATGGAATATTATTTATATCCTCCTACTATTTTTTAAATCCAATATTACTCATTGGTGAGTTTATAGAAAAAAATATGAATGGAATCTTTTATCGTTTTTCGTACGAGGTACTTTTTGACTTTTATGGACAAAGTACGAGAAACATGTATTTTTAACTTATACGGCATGATTGGATTTTATGATTTCATAGATAATTATTTACATGAAGCTTCCTTTACAATATTCCAAGTTTATTTTCAATCAACTTTTTTTAGTTTAAAATTTTATGGCATGTTAAAAAAGGAAATATGTTTCTGAAGTAGAAAGGATATTTTCCTCATGAATGGAGTTCAAGCGTTTTATCAAAATTATTTTCCATATATGATAATATAGGGTTTTGTTTCTATACCAATTTTTCCATTGATTTTATTATTTTATTATGGACTTATTTTTATGATTTCCTTTTATCTTATAAAGATTATGTTATGATGGAATGATGTTTAAGAATCCCATTTTTATTACAAGGGTTATGCTATGGTGTATGATTTATGATCTTGTGGCACAGATAAGAATGGAATCATTATAATATGGTTGGGACCTATATATCCCTCCAATTCATTGGGTAAAGATTTATATCTCATGAGATATACATTTCTGGAATGACAAGTTAATTCGGTTCAGTGATACAGGACTGGAACGAGGAGTGAACTCGATTAAGTAAGGAGATTTGTCCACTAAGATGGTATTGGAAGAAATGCCTTGGATACTATGGAAATCATATAAAGTTCTCAATGGTTTCCATAATTACCTGTTTTATTCCCATGCTATTTTATCATGATTAATGTATCTTTATGATCTATTCCTTACGTACTGCCATTTTTTATGTCATTGCTCAAGATTTTGATGATTAAACATTATGTTCATGTTTTTTTTATGTTCAAATGTACATGAATTTTAATACTTTATCCATGCTTACCATTACTAAGCATTTGAGCTCACCTTTTATATGTTTTCTTTTCCCCAGGATTTAAAGAATGGTTTTAGGTAAGAAAACAAAACGGTAAGATCTTTATTATAGATGTCGAAGATCTTTCACCATGATTAGAAGATTATATTCTGAGTTTAAAAGACACTAAACTATTATGGTCCTTGTGTGTCTATTTTTTTATGTATTAAATATTCAGAAAAAGTAATGTAATGTCTATTTACATAATGTTTTGGTCTCTATAGTGGAGATTGTAGGCCGTATGTAAACACAAGCGACGATATCATTCCCAAGATTGTGGAATTGTATTGAAGTGTGTAATGTATAATTTTTAAGAATAAATATAATTTTACAATAATCATATATAGTTATTTATTCCATCATTATATCCATCCATGTATGTTGGTGATGAAAAACATATTACACCACGTCGTGGAGACGGTAGGTCGCATATACGTATGCTTGGTGATTTCATTTTTCATAAGATAGATAGAAGATGGAATAAGATTGTTTATATTCATAATAACATATAAGTATAAATGTGATAATTTGTTTGTTCTTTAATAACTAAACAGCTCATATAAAGTATGTATAAGAAGAATTTGTTTTGGAAGAATCAGTAAAGGATATTACCTCTTCCTTGATGTGCCTTATTTAATCCTCCTTTTAGGGAACTAAAGTTGTCCTTTAAAGAATACCAGGACCTATAGTATTAGTCTAGGTAAGTTGATAAGGGAAATTTATAGGTTTTATCCGAGTTTGAAGGATAAAAATGGAGTTAAGATGAGGGGGAGGATATTTCCTTTCATAAGAGAGGAGATGGGCACTTTTTGAAACCACAAAAATATTAAGTTATAATAAAACAAACCCCAATTAACACCCTCCAAAATGATTCCACATATAATATGAGAAGTAATAGGGTTGTAATATCATCAAACAATAATATTTATACTTGTTTTTTATTTTATTTTAAACATTATCATATGAATTTATCCTTATTTAATCTATTTATTTAAATTTGTGACAATAATATTCTAACTTTTAAATGGTTATGAATACTTACTTATGTTCTATTAACTGAATATATTTTTATACATTATAACATATTAGATCATATAATTTATTAGTTTAAATTTTTATAAAATTTGGTGATTTTTAAACATTTTAATAATATGTTAAATTTATAAAATATCAATAGTGTCATTTTTGACATTATTCATTTATCTGAATTTAAATAAAATACACATATAAGATATGATAATGAAATATTTAATAGATTCCTAGAAAATCTTATTCAATAATAAAATTTGTGGAGCACATTATTTATTTCAAATTATATTTATTTTATTATTTTTAAAACTATTTATTTCATATTTTTCTTAATAAAATTATTACTACAACATTTTTGTATGATTATTTAATATAGTTATTTGATGAATTATAATTAAAATTAAAATGTTATGAGGAATATTAATATAATATCTTCCATAATAATAGTTTTAGGTGAATTTTTCATCTAAAAACCACAACTTTTAAAATGATATATTTTTTAAATTATGAAGGTGAAAACTTTTACGTCATTTAAAATAAAATAATATAAGTTTCATAATCTCTTTTATAATGCTTAAAATGGACATCATGTAGAAAAATTGATGAAAATGGTTTATATATACTCTTCCAATAAGGTTGGTCATGATTTTGTGCATTTTGATGTGTATTATTATTTTAATAAAAACAATATTAGGAATTTTTCACTAAATAAATAATTTCTTCATCATTAAAGTACAAGATATTAGGGTAACATGATATTTTGTAAAAGATTAAAAATAAATAATCCTGATAAATAAAAAAAATTACTTTTAAAATTGGTATTTATAATTTTATTTATTTTCTGTACAACCATATATTAAAAATAATTTAATTATTATTGTTTTAGTGAGGCATATTTCACTTTTCATTAAATAAAATAAATTAAATGTATTAATCTCATCCATGTGGGTTCCAAAAGATACCATTTTGATCGATGTATGTTTTAGAAAGAAATATAATTATCCAATTAAGTTAATACATGTGTTTGGGTAATTTTATAATATTATTTTTATCCTTAGTTACCTGATTTACCTTTAACTCTCGTAAATAAAATTTACTATAGTTACTATTCATAATGGATAAAAATAAAAGTATCCTATTAACAAAATTTTTACCTAATGATTCCCAATATGGAATAAATTTTTTCAAATTCAAGACACATAAGTTGCAGCAATTAATTTGAAATTAATACACTTGTTGAAATGAAAAAAAAGTTTTAAATGTTTAGACATTGCAAAAGATTGTAATTGTTTTACCTATGAATTTAATGTAAATTTTATGCTAATTATATACATTATATTAAAAGGAAAAAATATATTCTATTTATACTTAAAAAACATTCAATTTTTTAATTTATCAATATGAATTATACTGATCAAAAAATTTGTTTTTAATTAAAATATACCAAATTTTTTCTATTGATCAAATTATGAAATTTATTAGAAAAATATAAAAAAATTTCCAAAGTAAATTTCTATATTTTTAATACAATGAAAATGTTTAATTTTTCAAATTTCACTTATAAACATGTCAGAAATAGTACTAAAAATGGATGCCCCATCAAAAGGTGGTAAAACATCATTTTTTGCTAAATACTTCTTTTATCCAAAAAACTTATTTTGTTCTCATATCATGTGTAAGATTAATTATAATGTTATAGAAAATTAAAAATTTGGTTAATAATATTCAAAACTTCTAGTTTATTTCCTATTTAAATAATAATATAATAATATATCATTGTTTAGTGAAACTCAGAATCGTGTACAATACAAGTTATCAAGGAAGGTATCTCTTGCGTGTTATAGAAGCCATGTTAGTGTTGGGTGTTTTGAATGATTAATTTAGTGTTTCATATAATATTATCCAATCATATTTCATTTATAGCTTTAACAAAATCATTAATCAATGTCTCATAAAATAATTTCTATAAAACGTACTGAAAATTGTGTGTAACACGAGCCAAGAATAGTGTTTCATATACTGTAATCTAATATAGTGTTGTGTATATCACAAGCGAATATTGGTGTAGCATAAAAATAGGACATCAAATATATTAAAAATTATATATCTCATAAAATCCCAAGGTGTTACATTCTACCCCCTTAAAATAAATTTCTACCATGAAATTTGTTGAGGTTATAAATGGTTTTCTACATGAATGTTTATTTTATATACTCTCACATCGTATAAAGGAATACAAAAACATAAATTAAAAAAATTATATAAATATAATGGTTACCTAAAGTATCTCATCACAGGGTTTCCATATAGGATAACATATGTGAAAACATGGATATAGAAGATAAATCGATCCATCAAGTTCGAATGAAGAGTGGTAGAGAACATGGATATGGAAAATCCAAAATTAAAAAATCCATAAATTTGTGATGATCTAAGGTACCATTTGATTCAACATATATGAGGCTACTATGACTATATTTTTTTGTTTTCAAGATCATTTCCTTAAATTTGATGAATTTTTGCATAAGAAAAAATACATGCATGATTTATTTGTAATATCATCATTCATCATTCCATGAATAATTTCCACATCATCTCATATTTAAAGAAATAAATTTTAGTTTTTCATTCTTGAAGTGTTTGAAGATCATGCTATAGAATGATAGGTCAATCCATATTTCTCTATCAAAAAAAGGTTAGCACAAGTTACTAAATATACATAATTCTATCTATGGTGATATTAATCATATATATACTTATACATTTTCAATTATAAAACTAATTTTTACTAACTAAGGAACTATTATAGTCCAATGGTAGGTGATAAAGGCATTTTGCACTTCAATTGTGGGTTCGATTCTGGCAGCCTTGTCTGACACGATAGGTTGTCACCCATCCATCATGTTGTCTTTTTTCTAAAACTATACTATTATAACATTTCATAAATAATATAAAAAAAGGTTATAGACTTAAAAAATACAATCAAATACACAACTTAATCCATTCCAACAATTAGGCATATCCAAAATAAATCTGTCCAATTTCATAGTGCAATGAAAATATTTACCTTAAATGGCATATAACAAACGTGTGAGTACCATCATTTATCCCCCATATAAGATATATCTTGTAGATCACATTTCAAACATGTTAATACCTTAATCATCTATTTTCCTGAAAATTGAATTACCATAGAACCATTATAAAAACATGAATTCTTTCAAAAGATACAACTTTCCACACACACAAAAAATTCAATATTATCAAACCATGATATCACTTTACACTTATATAAGATAATTAATACTATAAAATAGCTCATTATCTCTCTATGCCTTCATTATGAAAAAATAATGTGCTTTCCAAAAAATATTTCGATCGCTTTTTATGGTTACCTGTATCATATAATTATTGAAAACCACAATAGACTGGTAAATAGATATTACAATATTCAATAATACTATAAACGAGATTCCACAACACTATTTTAAAATCCCATTGCATAGACACTTAATGATTCCACCACATCATTTTTCAGAATCATCATCACCAATAATGATAACATGTGACTCCCCTTTGAATTTTTCCTTAAGAGGTTATTGATGTAAATCATCATTAACCCTTGGATTAGGGAATTGGTTAGCATAATTTCCCATTTCATTTCACTTATTTCATTGAATTGTTTATGGTGTGTTCTCTATAATCATTTCTCTATTCACATCATTAGCTACATTTTTTTCATTACTTCTACACTCAGCTGATCGAAGACCTTCTTTTCCACACTTAAAACATTTTCATGTCCCATTATGACAATATCCACGATTCTTATTTCCACACTTTGAGAATAATAAACATTCTTCTTATTTTCACCATTGTTTTGAGGTTTTTCGTTGAACTCCATCTTTCATTTATTGTCCCAACAGTGAGATTGATATGCAACAAAAACATTAAGTTCTACCATGATATCACAATGCACAATATCTTCATATCTAATAAAGTCTCATATAGCTAATTCCCTTCGAAGAATTTGTTTTAAGACATGGAATAATCGATCAACATTACATTCATGTTGTATGATAAATCTAGATGCATACCGTGTAAGCCTTGTAAGTTTCGCCTCTTATATACAAACAGATTAATTATCCTTTTGATTATGCTCAAGGAACTCCTTTTCTATCTTCATACAATGAATACGAGGAAAGTACTTATTGAAAAATATGTTCATGAATTCCTCCCATTCCATGGCTTCAATTTCATCTTCGGGCCTCGTATTCTTAATTTGATCCCTCTACTAGTCTGCTTCAACTTCATAATCCTAAACAACAAAAATGAAATTTTCATGTTATGAACAGTGAAGAATGTAAAATATCATTTCAATGGTAGCGATCAAATGTTTAGAAACAAGTAGATTAGAAGACCCACTATTAGAAGGTGGATGTTTCATTATGGATGACTCAATAGAATATTGTTTCCTTCTCTGCTCATTCAGATGTTCAGAATGATTCATAGCTTGTGTAAGTATAATAATAATATTTTTCACTACATCTCCCTAAATTTTTTGGTTTAGGAGGACAATCATTGAATTTCCCATAAAATTTATTAAAACATTCTGGTTCAATACATCATCTAAAACATGATAATAATTGTGTAAAAAGCTAAATTAATACAAGGAAAATGACATAATCAAGGGTGAGTACTTTCAATCTCTAACATCTTAGGATTAATACTAGGATATTCATGATTATTATCATAAATCTAGGATTGTATGCCATAATTTTTCTTAACCATAGGATAATCCCAATACATACCTTTGAAATATCTCTTGAGATCTCACTAATGTTTTTTGTATACTTCTTTCAAAATGTTGACTAATCCTTCACTCAGATACCAACTATAGTGGCTAGGAAAAATATCCAAAGGACTAGATTTGATACATAACAGATCACTCCATGGGTGGAGAAATTCCCTTGGTGGGACACACCACCATACCTAGTGGAAGCAATTTCCTCATGAATCCCTTGGTAAGAGATCCATGCTTTGTCCTACGCTTACACGTGAGAGTTCCCATGGATCGGATTCATTCCTTCATCCTTTAGTCAGATACCAACTGTAGATACCCAAGCTTGATGTAATGGGAATTACATTACTTTTTCAGAAATCATAATACATGTCAAAAATTGATGCCAAATTACTGTATATGTTTAGTGTCTTTCGAAACACAGAACATAATATTCTAATAATTGTGAAAGATCATCAACATCTCCCATAATGATATTCCCCTTTATTTTCCTATCTAAAACCATTATCTATATCCAAAGGAAAATAAAAAAAATTGAGCTCAAATTATCAGTAATGGTAATCATAGAGAACATAAAACAAACCATAAGAATTTGTATGTAAAAACAAGAACATAAAGTTTTAACATGAAAATCATGAGCAATGACAAAAATCAAGGAAGTACATAAGGCATGGATCATAAAAGACTATTCAGCATGATAGAATATAATTGGCAAAAAACATGTAATTGTGGAAAACTAATAAGCACATAATATTATTTCTATAGTAGTAGAGGAATTGCTGCCAAAACCATCCTAGAGATCGAAGTCCATTACTGAACTGGTATTTCTATTCATTCCAGCCCTAGACTACTAATCCGGATTTAAATTCTGTTAAAACCATATCAATATGATGAGATATTAATCATTACCCAATTAATTGGAGGGAGATACAGGTCCCACCCATATCATAATGAAACCATTCTAATGTGTTCTAAAAAAATCATAAATTATACATCATAACATAACCCATGTAATAAAATGGGATTCTTAAACATCATGCCACCATAACATCATCACTATAAGATAAAAGGAATTCATAGAAGTAATTCATTCATAATGTATTCCAATAAATGTAATAATAGGTATAGAAACAAAACCATATATCATATTAGATATAAATTAATATAGATAAAAAACATGATCATAGTTCTTGAGGAATATATCCATTCTACATCAAAATTATTTTATTTTCTCAAAATTCCATGAAAATTTAATAGAAAATAATTAAATTTAAAATAAAATTTAGAATATTAAATTAATATTCATTTATATAATTATTCATGAAATAATTGCTATACATTCATGTCGTATAAGTTATAAAAACATTGTCCTCACACTTTTACCAAAAAAGTAAAAAAAAATACCATTTATGGTAAACAAAATAAAGATTACTTCCATTCCACAAAGTAAACGTCAAAAAGGGGTAAAAATAACATTAAAAATAAATGGAAGAATGTTAAAAACATTATGAATATGTTTTTTAAAACATGGACATGGATGATAAATATAACCTTAGTAAATACTTTCGTTTAAGAAATCATGGATAAAAATAAGATTGCAAAATTATCCCTTAACATAGGTATTATTTCTTCTGTTTATGTCAAAAACTCTTTTATAGTGGTTTAAATAATGCCTTTGACTTATTAATGAATCATAGTAATATTTATGATATCATATATGGTTATATTTTATCTTTTTATTAGTAACATTTCCTCGTCACTTGTAATTCGGGTGTTAACTGCTTCATGTTCTTATGCATGTTTTGTCGAATAAATTCTTATTCATAATTTTTAAGATATAGTTATATCATTTAAAGAATGGTATTATTATAATATATATCATATTTATTCATTAAATTAATTCATATGATGATTATTCTATAATATCACATAGAAAGAATCACATCATATCAAGGAGACGGTACGTCGTACGTACACACAAGCTACGATATCATTCCGATGATTGTGGAACTGTATTGAAGTGTATGGTGTATAATCTTTCAGAATAAATATAATTTTACAATAATCATATATTGTTATTCCTTCCATCATTATACCCATCCATGTATGTTGGGGATGAAATATAGATTACATCATGGCATGGAGGCGGTAGGTCGTACAAACGCACGCATGGTGATTTCATTTTTCATAGGATGGATAGAAGATGGAATATGGCTGTTTAATATTCATAAAACCATATTGGTATAAATTTTATACTATATATATTACTTAATAATGAAAAAACTCATGTAAAATAAGTATAAGAAGAAGTAAGTTTGAAATAATAGGTAAAGGATAATACCTTTTCCTCGATGTGCCTCTTCAAATCCTACTCTTAGGGCACTAAAGATTGTCTTTGAAAAAGACCAGGAGGTATAGAATGTTTCTAGGGAAGTAAATAAGGTAAATAGATAGGGTTGTTTCCCAATTTTAATGCTCAAAATGCAGTTAAGTGGAGAGGGAGGAGGTTCCCTTTTAAAAGAGATGAGAGGGGCACTTTTAGAAACCTCAAAAATATTAATTTATAATAAAAATAAACCCCACATAATAACCTCCAAAATGACTAAATTTTTATAATGAGATGAAATAGGGCTGTAATCTCATTAAACGATTAAATTTAGACATGTTTTTATTTTATTTTAAACCTTCGCATTTGGATTTACCTTTATTTAATCTATTTTATTTTATTTGTTATAATAATATTCTAAATTTTAAATGGTTATAAATACATAATTATGTGTTTTAAATTATAAATATTTGTATAAGTTATGGAATTTTCGATCATATAATTTTCAATTTGTAATTTGTAATAGTTTTTTGTGATTTTTAAACTGTTTAATAATATGTTATTTTTATAAACAATAGTTTCAATTTTGACACTATTCATTTTTTTGAATTGAAATAAAACCCACATAGAAGATATATTAGAACCAAAATATTTAATAGATTCCTAACATGTCATATAAAATTTTAAAATTAATGGAGAAACATTAATTATGTTATATAATATATATTTTAGTATTTCTGAAACCATCTATTTTATATTTCTTTTAATAAAATAATTACTACAACATTTTTGAATAATTTTTTAATATTAATATTTTTTGAATAAAAAATTAATATAAAATAATATTAAAAGATAAATCTAATATATTTAATAAGAATAATTTTAGATGAATATATCTTCTAAAAAACTCATCTTTAAAAATTTTATATATATTTAATTATAAAGGTGACAACAATGAAGTCATTTAAAATAAAATATTATAAGTGTCGTAATCTCTTTTATCAGGCTCCAAATGGTCAACAAGTCTACCCATGTATGATTATGGTTTCTATATACTCTAAAAATATGGTTTAGTCATGTTATATGGCCTTATGAGGGGTATTATTATTTTAATAAAAACTATATTATTGATTTTTCACTAAATAAATAATTTCTTCATCATTAATGTATAAGATATTAAAGTAATTATATTTTTAAAAAAAATAAAAATAAATTACGATGATAAATAAAAACCATATACATTTCAAATTAATATTTATAATCTAATTTATTTTCTATATAACATTATATTCAAAATAATTTAATTATTAATGATTGAGTGAGATATATTTTACTTTTCTTTAAATAAAATAAATCAATTGTCTTAATCTCATCCAAGTGGGCTCTAACAGATACCATTTCGACCTATGAATGTTTTATAGAGAAATATAATCATCCAATTCTATTAATAAGAGTTTTAGTGTAATTTTATATTATTATTTTTATCCTTATTTACCTGATTTAACTTTAACTGTGGTAAATAAAATTTATTATAGTTACTACTCATAATGCCCGAAAATAAATGTAGCCTATTATAGAAATTTGTACCTACTGATTACAAATATTGAATCCATTTTTCCAAATTCTTGAAACATAATTTATGGTGATTAATTTAATATTTATCCCATAGTTGGAATGAGAAAACCAGTTTTAAAAGTTAAAACATTGCATAAGATTGAATTGTTTTTACTAATGAATTAAATGTAAAATTTATGGTGATTACATAAATTATAATATATGGTAAAATATATTCTATTTATACATTAAAACCATTCAATATTATAATTTAACTATATAAATTAACTCGATGAAAAAGTTTTTTATAATTAAAATTTAGCGTATTTTTACTATTTATCAAAATATGAATGTTATCAGAAAAATATCGAAATTTTATCCAAATTAAATTTCTATATATTTATTTAAATGATTAACTTTATTTTTTCAAATTTAAATTATAAAAATTTTAAACAATATATTTAAAATTGGCACTCCATGTAAAGGAGGAAAAACTGCATTTTTTTAAAAAATACTTCTTTTTTCTTTAAAATTATTTTTTTCTCATATCATGTGTAATATTAATGATAATTTTATATAAAATAAAAAATTTGGTTAATAATATTCAAAAAAGATATTTTATATGACATTTAAATAATAATATAATAATATATCGTTGTTTATTAAATCTCAGTATCTTGGACAACAGAAGAAATCAAAGAAGGTCACTCTTGTGTGTAACGTAAGACAAGTCAGTGTTGCATGTAGTGAAAGAATAATTTAAAGTTGCGTATAACAAAATCCATAATTAGTTCATTTATACATTGAACAATATATATACTCAGTGTTGTGTAGAATAATTTCTGTCAAACGAATTATAAATTTTGAGTAACGCGATCAAAGAATATTGTTTAATTTACTTCAAGCTAATACGATGTTGCATATAGTAGAAGCTAAAATTAGTGTAGCATAAAATGTAATAAATCATTTAAATTAAAAATAATCTATCTCATAAAAACTCTGGGTGTTACAATGGGGATTCACATCAGTGCCACACTGACACAAATATCCCTCGGGATACCCTACTAAAATTTCTATTTTTTAAAGTATCCATCCAGGATCGGGTTAAGGGATTACCTTGTATAGTATATGAACCACACATAATACTCAACCATTTTCATCCCACCTTGATGCAGCTCTAGAATACCCCATATTTAAATATAGTGCAAACTGAATGAAAGGTTCCCCTCATAAACTACAACTTGAATTTGGGTCATGCGAGTGCGGAATAATCTTGAATCCGTATAACAAGAATATTAAATACCCAACTACAATGTGGAAAAATACTATCTTCCAACACAACCACATGATCCTTTATTTCCCCAATTTATATGAAATCATTTACCAATTACTCTAGAAAGAACTACACAAACTATGGACATGAATTTTTATAGATCCTTAGTATCCAATATAGCTCAATCTCATGGAGTACTCTATGCTAGTGGGCATCCTAATCCATACCTATTGGAATGATATAATTCTCAAAAGCCATTGTTTATACCACCTATCCACCATTAGGATTGATCTCCTGGGATAAACCTTGATCCTAGGCCTTAAATCTCATTATATAATTTTCAGGATCTGAAACTAGTATCATGCATGGTTGTCATCGCAATGGAATCCTAAAATGTTTATCATGATGTAAAAAAGTTAGTAGAGAATGTATAGATATATACCAAAAACGGGGAGGTGATTAAAGAAGTAATTTTAAACAGTCAATCATGTATGATACATGTACAAATAATCCCTAAAATCAATGTCTTTTTATGTTTGGTCTATATGATTGTAGTCAGGGTACTAGTGAATGGATGCGTCATACACATCACCAACAATGGATTCCTAAAAATGAAATCCAAACCAGAAAAAACATTGTATATATTTCCCTAATCATATATAAATCTTCACAAGTGGTCTAAAACAAAAATCATCCCACAGAATGAATTTCCATGATACAATATTTCATGAACTGACCCAATGATACTCAAGCCGATTCTACCCCATGACCACCTCTATAGTACATAGGTTGTGAGAAGCACAGAAAGAATAACCTAATTTTGAGTCCTTTCCCTATTGTACCTATAAAAATACCCAATAATTTTAATATGGATGTGCAAGGTAATACCAATAAAAATATGAAATATCTCAAATATAACCGTGCATGTGGAAACCAATAAGATTAAAAGGGAACGATAGTGAAAACAAAAATTGAAGTGAAAAAAATTATGAACCAAAATGATGTCCAAAACTAACAAATCTAGAATGTAATAGTGTTGAGTGATCCCATCTCAGGATCACCAATCACTAAACACCACAAACGGTCCAATGAAATTGGTATCCTTATGCATCTCTATAGTTACCACCGACATGCTTGTAATCTTAATAATACAAGACACATGCTGGTAAATCTGATTCAAGGGAGCTTATATACATACCATTTAGGTCACCCAGAAATATGAAGCAGGGGATGTAAAAGACACAATAAGAATATGAATTAGAAATATCAACCAAAATAAATATATTAAAATGTATCCACATACAATTATATATATATATATATATATATATTATCAAACCATCAAAACCCAAATTAGAGAGTAGGGGATATCGTCCTCATATACAATCCTAGGTAAAAGAACCTATAGATCCATATGTCTGTCATCAATCGCAATCATATCACATGTCATTCCAAAAAAACTAGGTCCCATAGCTCACAACTGTCTGCACAGTTGATGAGGAACAATCTTTATGCCGAGGACATGGTTTTTAGTGCAGCATGAGGTGAAGCATGGTGTAGGGAGGACCCAAACACTACTTTATAAGGGGTACAACACAATTTATAGGGGCCCCAAACCAAAATTCATAGGTCTGAAACATATTATAGGGATGACCCTCACCCTAATGACATAGAAAGAACCACCAATTAGGAAAAGGACACAAACCCTAATGTTGCATGGTGCTACAAATTATTGGATTGTTAAAGGACCCACACCCTAATTAAATATGGGGGTACCATTCAGTGTAGGTAGGACCTGTGCCATACCAGACATGGGGTACAACTCAATATATATATGACCCTCACACTAATTCCATATGGGTACCAATTATTATATAGATAAGATACTTTTATGTAATTCCATAAGGGGTACTACTCTAATGGTGATGCCCAATCATTACCATCATCGAGAACCTCATAAATAATCACCACACCTGAAAAATCCTAAATCATTTCTATTAATCTACAATTGATTCCAAAATAATGTTCTACATGAATAATAAATTATGATATGGTACTCACGTTCCAAAAATAATTTCCAAACAATTGGGATACAAGATGTTTATGTACGCTCATAAGGAATGAATAGGTACATGATGTGTATATGGACATAAAAAGGTGTCCCCTCTCCCTTTCTTGAAAGATTCATTGTAGGTAAAAATATCACTACCCAAGTATCCATACAAGGAGTATAGGTGGACTACACAACAAGATTCATCAACCCGGGGGTCTGGTTGTGCTTTCAGACCTGGTCCATGTAGGCTCACTTAGGTCTCTGTACATTGTTACAAAGCATGAGCATGGTCGTGTCTTCCTGCACATGGTACAAATAGTTTTCTACATCACACAGATTATTCTAGCTAGGGTATTGTAAATAGAATGTGTCCCTGCCACATATTGTATCATATGTTTCATCAAAAAAAAAACAATAGCATCCCCAATTAAGGCCTCACAATCCATGTCTTATTCAAACTAAAAAGATTGTAGTCTTTATTTATTAAAAAACCTAGATCCACACTCATGTATCAAAATCTAGTCATTATAAATTCAAATCCAACATTTGACCAAAAAAAAAAGGATGAAAATTAATTTGGTCAATGTTGTAAAATCCGATCTAAATTAATAAATAATATATTTTCATTTTAATAAATATTTTGTGAATTAAATTTTAATTTTACATTAAAGGGGTTTTTATGTTCGATGGTGTACCCGATATGCAACAATGGGTTTCTTTTAAATCTTATATGGCGCACTAATATTATAATAATATTATTTTAAATAGAAGTTAACGCTTAACCATTGTATTGGTGGGAATGAATAGAAATAACTTCAATATGATTATACATTTCTGTTAAATGTTACTACATTTATCCAATAAAATTTATAGGAAAAAATATGTATGAATCTAATTTTAAGAATAATTTACCTTTAAATCTTGGTTTACTACCTTTTTAGGGCGATCTCTATTTAAATATAGTTTCGGTCACTTTATTCTGATAAAATTTATTTTGGGATGAATAGTGGAAAATATTGTACTTAAATTCTAAACTACCTTTTAATCATAGTTAATTTTATGGTTATATTATCTGTTTAATTAGTTTTTAAGTTCAATTAGATTATATTTTTACCATTTAATCAAATTTTGATCATTGGATGTAATTTTACTTTGAAATTGGACATAAACAAATGTCGATCTTTTGATAGTAATTATTTCGCAAATAACAATTCATTTGTTTTGACAGTGGGAATTTATTTTAAATTAATTTCTACCACGTATTTATTATGAATTTATAATAAATAATTCCATATTTGGAATCCGTAGGGCCAAATTGTATTAATATGTAACTTTTATTTTTAGTCATTTTAAATATTTACTATGGTAATATTTTTATTTTCCATGGAAAAGGGTAAATCTTATAAATAAGTTTAATAAATATTATTATATTAATATAAAATTACCCAAACATGTGCCATAATCCTATTGGATGATTCATATCCAACCATGGTCATCCTTGGGTGGAATTTGGGACCTCACAGAGCCACTTAATATTGATAACGACACTTTATTTTTATTAACATAAAGGAAAAACTTAAATAAATAAATATCTTTTTTGTAAATTATTTTTTACATAAGGTTATATAATTTATCGCATTGACTATAAATATTTTTAGAAAGATAATATTTTTTCTTACATCATGGTATGTGTTTATAATTTTTAGACATCAAATAAATAAAATTATTTATGACACAATAATGATGAGGTGTTTTCTCATTACTAAATGATTTAAATAAATAATATCATAAAGAATTAAATAATATCTAAATCAGGTCCAATTTTTTTTGGATGATATTATATTGACCATTAGTAATATTATATTCGATATTAATAAGTTTCTTATCTTTGTAAATAGAAAAACATTATATTATAAAATAATATTTCCACACTTTCCTAAAGATCCCCTCCACTCCCTTATAAAAAGACCTCACCAATATCCCATTACTCACCCCTCTCTAGCCATTTGACTCGTCCAACCCCTACCCAAATAATATTTCAAGATCCATCTCTTCCACTTAGAAGCCTCAACATAGGCATAAGACACTTCAAGAAGTCCTTTTGGTTCAAACCAAAGGGAGTTACTCGAATTAAAGGTAACATTTTCTCTTAAATCCTTTTCTTTTATTTTAATTCTCTAACCCCTATAATCATTATATTTATTTTCATTTATAAAATCACTAGTATACTCAATATACTAGGTTGTTTTTATGTGAATGATTCAAAATACACTTTCACACACCTCCATCTAATGGGTAAAGAACATATTGTTTTTGTGGATGGAAAACTAATGCCTCACAAAACCATGATTGTTCAATAATCTTCTACCACCTCTCAAGGTGGACATTAAGTTGGAACTATATTTATATATGATATATATTATGTTTATGTTTTCTTTATTCTTCTATTTTTTTCATTTTTAGCATACAATTCTGGTTTCCATTATGTGTAAACACAATAATTTTATTTGAGGAAGTGCGGAATACCACCCTCTCAAAGTGATATGACTCATTAATGCCATATGTGGGACATATAAAGGATGGAGATAATGTTATTATATATTATATTATACTAGAATTATAATATACCTATGTATAATTATGTTTTAATTCTATTAATATAAGAAATAGAAATGAAAGTAGCGTTCATGCGTACGTAGGACTTACCGTCTTCATGAACGGTGCATTCCATTTCTAACCTCCAACTAATATGTACTATTATAAATACAAGTATATACTGGATATATAAGATATATATGATATCTAAATCATTAATATCATTATGGATATAATGATATTTTATATATGTGAACTACTTATAATTATAAGAAGTTTATTTTTGACTCAAGTACCAAATATCGACAAAATGACCGTTATTAACTAAAATGATGACATAATGATTATAACGTTGTAATAAGTTATATTAAAAGAATAATAAAATTAAAAAAGGTTCTTTATCAATTAGAAATTAAATTTAGTTTATTATTTAGGATATTAAAGAACGAATGGGTCATGTCGGACATGAGGTAATGGACTTCGTCTCAATCTTCTTTCATTGAGGCATATTTTGTTTTATACACAACATTATTTTATACATTGTATAAACACCATTGAATTTTAGTTTCATTAAAAGGTAATATTATCCTATGAATCATTTTACTGAACGTCAAAAAAGAATGTATATTTTTAACGTTAGTGGTGACAACAACCTTTCTGCCGCTGCAAGTATTATTTGATAAAAGAAAATTCATGTTGTCTAAAACATGGTACTAGAAATGAATCATTTTTCAAGTGTTTTTGTTTCATGAAAAAATGGAAACTACGTAGAAGATTATACCTTTAATTCTTGAGTTGTTATTTAATAGCTATGGACAAATTCTCTAAAACTCTATACCTGAAAAGATCCTGAATGTGAATTATTCATTTAATTCATGATTATGTAAGGTTTATGGCTGGGTCCTTATAGTTGGTATCAAAGTTCATTTTAGATATCATTAGGAGTTAGGGTATTGTTATATTAATATCCATAAATTACATTCTGTTAATATTGAAATGATATAGATTTTATAGATTACCATTTTGTTTTGTGTAAGATATTTCTATGTTCGGAATTTTTTTCCACATAAGAAACAAGGCTTCTATGTTGGGACAACATCAGGAGGAAGAAAACCATCCAAATCAAAAACCTAAGATGGGCAGAATCAGAACTGAACACATTGTTGTAGTGAAGAAAAAATTGACTCAGGATATAAATGGTGGTGGTATGCATGCACGAGACCATCCTGATCAACCATAGAGCAATATTTCTGTAGTAAAGAATTTCATGAGGAAAAAAACCCATCATTCAGAGGCTCATCTGACCTTATACTAGAAAAAGGGAGGATTAAAGCACTAGAAAAGATTTTTTATTTCATGGGGTGTTCAGAACATCAAAAGGTTAGTCTCACTGTTACCATTTTGTAGGTGAAGCAGATCAGTGGTGGTCGATGGTAAAAAATATCAGTGACAATTAGAAGATTGATGCTCTCAATTTGGATGAATTCAATGGTATTTTTCTTGAGAAATATTTTCTTTAGGTGGTTCATCTTAGTATGAAAAAACAATTCATGGAATTGAATCATGAGTATGACTTAGTGAATTCTTATGAAGAAAAATTTACTCGACTAGCACGGAATGCTCCAAATTTCATAAGAGATCTAGATATTAAAATAATATGTATTTTACTTAGCATTAAATCCATTGTATCGAAGGGATTTAGCTTCTCGTGAGTTCAAAAGTTATGAAAAACTTGTTCGATTTGTGGAGATAGTGGAAATGGAGTTTTTCAATGATCATGTGTTCTTTGACAAACGACGGATTAAGAGGACAATGTCGTATGTGAAAGGGAAGAACTCTTCAAATAATTCAGATGGTAAGAATCATATGTTTTCTGTTTGTGAGAATTTTGGTAAAAATCATGCTTTGGAATTTCATTTGAATTCTAGTATGTTCTACCAATGTGGTAAAATGGGACATAAGGATCTTAATTACACTAAAAAGTGTAGGGTAATTTTAAGACAAAATCTTATTTACAATCAGTAAATTTTTTTATGTGCAATAAAATGTGTAATTATGAATGTTAGTTTCCAATGAAGAGCTCAACTAAGGGAAAGAAGAAAAACCACAATCCAAAAGGGGTTGTGAATACCTTTTTAACTACTTCAGCTGATGTAGGGACATAAAATGAAGTAGTACCAAGTACACTGTTTGTTTGTTCAAATTATGCCAATGTGTTGTTTGATTCAGGGTCAACGGATTCATTCGTTTATGAGATGTTTTCTAGTAAATTGGGAATTACATTTAAAGATATGATTCCTGAACATATTTTAAAAACTCCTGGAAGAAATGATGAAACAAAAAATAAATTATTTGAACCATTATGTCCTTGTGTGCAGATAGAATCTACCTTAAAACCTTATTCTTTTCCACTAGTAGAGTTTGATGTTTTTTTGGGTATGGACTGGCTTTATTTTTATCATCCTATGATAGAATTTGGATCTAAATAGGTATCTTTTCAGAATGATTTTTAGTTTTTGTACAAGAATGAACGCTTACTTTTGATAACATACCAAGAAGCTGAGAAACAAGTAAAAGATGGAAATGAATGTTACCTTGTGTATATTATTGAAAATATAAAGAACTATTTTGATTAATGATTTTCCAGTGGTAAATGGGTATCTTGATGTTTTTCCTGACATGTTTCCTGGTATAAAACCTGATCGGGATGTTTAATTTAATGTTGACCTAGTTCCTAATGCTAAGCCAATTTCAAAACCCCCATATCGAATGTCTCCAATTGAAATTTTAGAGTTAAACAATAAATTTCTAGAGTTATTATATAAAGGTTTCATTCAACCTAGAACATCATCATGGGGTGTTTTTTGTATTGTTTGTTAAGAAGATAGATGGTTCAATAAGACTTTCATTGATTACAGAGCATTGAATAACATCACTGTTAAGAAAAAGTATCATTTGCCTCATATTGATGATTTTTTTGATCAGCTCTAGGGAGCCTAGTATTCATTGAATATAGACTTTATTTCAGGGTACCATCAATTGAACATAAATAAATCAGACATTAATAAGACCAAGTTTCATACTAGATATCGTAATTATGAAATTTTAGTTATGCATTTTCATTTATCAAATGAACATGTTGAATTAATGGATCTTAAGAATATAATTTTCTTTGAGTTCTTGGATAAGTTTGTGGGTGTGTTCATTGATGAAATTTTAGTTTATTATTAAAGTAAAGAGGAGCATGAATGTAATTTAATGGTTGACTTGAAAATATTAAAATAAATGATACTTTTTGGGAAATTCATCAAATTTGGGTTTTGGTTACTGAAAATTTCTTTCCATTGTCACATTGTTTCAGAAAATGGCATAACTTGTGACTATGCTAAAACAAAACTTGTTGAAGAATGGCCAAGACTCAAAAAAATAACTGATATCCATAGTTTTCATGGTTTGGCAGTTTATTACCATCGATTTATTGAAAACAATTTCATGATTGTCTATTCCACTGATTAAGTTAACTCAAAATGTTGATAAGTTCATTTGGACAATAGAATGTGATGATTGTTTTCAAGAATTGAAAATAAGATTTGTGAATGCTATAGTAATTGAAATACCTTCCAGAAATGGTGAGTTTTTTATTTATAGTGATTCTTTTTTGAAAGGACTTGGATGTGTACTTATGCAAAATGATCAGGTAATTGCTTGTGCTTCACGTCAGTTGAAACCTCGTGAGTTAAATTACTCTACAAATGATTTGGAATTAGCTGTAGTTGTTTTTTATTTAAACATTTAGAGGAATCATTTATATGGAGTAAAATGTGAAATATATACTGACCACAATATTTTGAAGTATATATTTACTCAGAAATAAATGAACATGAGACAGTGGATATGGTTGGAATTAATCAAGGATTATAATTTCACAATCCATTACCATAAGGGAAAAGAAAATAAAGTGGATGATGATTTGAGTTGAAAAAGTAATGCATCATTAACCATGCTACGTTTGGAACAAGATATTTTGGTTTTGATTTGGTGAACTTTGGCATAGAAGTTTTTGGAGCAAAAAATTATTATGTTTTATTTCATTTCTCAGTGAAATCATCTCTATCAGAAATAATAAAGAAAGACCAGAATGATAATAGTGATTTGCAGAAAAAGGTAGAGTTGGTTCAGAAGGGTATGTTTCCTGAATATAATGTTGATAATGATTATGTTTTGAGATTTGTAAGGAAATTATATGTGCCTTATGATTCACAGTTGAAGAATGATTTGTTATGTGAAGCTCATAGTTCCCTATTTTTAGTTCATCCTGACAGTACTAAGATGTACTGAGATCTTCAAGAGTATTACTGGTGGAATTGAATGAAAAGGGATATTGATGATTTTACATTGAAGTGGTTTACTATTCTGTAGGTTAAAGTAGAGCAGTACTTACTGAAAGGGGTTATTCAGTATTTACTGGTTCTATAGTGGAAATGGAAAAATATATCCATGGACATCATTGTGGTATTACCGAAGACATCTCGAGATAATAATATAATGTGGGTAATTATAGATCGTTTGACTAAATCTTCTCATTTCCTTCTTATTTGAGATACTTTGTCTCTAGATCATCATTATCTATTGTATGTTAAAGAGATATTCAGGTTTCATGATGTTCCCCTCTTTATTGTATATGATCGTGATCCCAGGTTTACTTCTATCTTTTGGAAAGGCTATCATGAGTCGATGGGTATTGATTTAAATTTTATTACAACTTTTCATCTACAATCTGATAGGAAGTCAGAATGAAAATTTCAGACCTTGGAGGATATACTACGTGCTTGATCACTGGATTACCAAGGAATTTTGGAACAACATATTTCATTGGTTAAATTTTATTATAATAACTGTTTTCATTCTAGTAAACAGATGTCTCCATTTGAGACATTATATAGGAAGCAGTGTTGAACTCTAGATTTTTGGAATGAAGTAGATGAAAGGAAGTTGATGGGACTAGAATTGGTAAAAGAGATGGTAGAAAAGGTTTAATTGATTCATAAGCATATGAGAACAACTCAGAGCAAGCATAAATGTTTTTCAGATAACAGGAGGAAGGATCTCTCATTTGTGGTTGGTGATTATGTCTTTCTCAATGTTTCTCAATTGAATAGTGTGATATGTTTTGGTAAGGAAAGTAATTTGAGTCAGAGGAAAATTGGACCTTATGAAATCCAAGGTAAAGTTGAATCAGTTGCGTACAGAGGGGATTTACATCCTTGTTTGTCACAGGTACACAATGTTTTTCATGGTTCAATGTTGAGAAATAATATGCCTAATCCATCTCATGTTTTAAGTCCAGATATAGTTAAGTTAGAAGAGAATCTCTCTTATGAGCAACAACCAGTCTGGATTCTTAACCATTGACAAAAAGTGTTGTTGAATAAGGTGATTCACAAGGTAATTGATTTTTGGAATAACCATAAGGATGAAGAGGCCATGTGGGAATCTGAAAATTCTAAGAGGGATAAATACACTAACTTATTTGATAAGTAAATACAAATTGCGAGAACACAATTTCCAAAAGGGGAGAAAGATGTAACATCCCACATAAATAAATAAATAATACATTTTCATTTTAATTAATATTTTTTGAATTAAATTTTAATATTACTTTAAAAGGGTTTCTATGATCGATGCCATACCCAATACGCAACAACATGTTTCTTTTAAATCTTATAATGTGCATTAATAATGTAGTAATATTATTATAAATTACAGTTAATTCCTAGCCATGTTATTATATGGAATGAATAGAACTAACTAGAATATTATTATACATGTTTGCTAAATGTTATAACTTTTATCCAAAAAAATTAGAGGATTAAAATGTTAATCAATATAATTTTATGAATAATTTACTTTATAAGGTTGATTTACTTCCTTTTGATGGAGAACCCTCTATAAATATAGTTTTGGTCATTTTTATATGTTATTTTTGAAAAAACAGAAATTATTCTTCAGAATAGAGACATAAAACTTCACTTTGGGTAATTTTTTTTTATTTTTTTGAAAAAATTAATTTTTTGATGAATAGTGGAAAATGCTATATTTTAATTCAAAACTGCCTTTTAATATTATTTATTTATACAAATACATTATCTTTTTAATTGGTTTCAAAGTGTAATTAGATTATATATTTAACTTTTAATGCAATATTTGTCATTGGATGTACGTTCACTTAGAAAATGGACATATATATGTGTCGATCTATTGAGAGTTATTATTTCTTAAAAGACGCGCTTTTTGTTCTGATAGTGAGAATTAATTTTAAATCAATTTCTGAAACTTCTGTGTTTTTAATTTAGAAAAATGGATTCAATATTTTAAATTAGTAGTTTCAAATTGTGTAAATATTTATCTTTTATATTTATTCATTTTAAATATTTACTAAGGTAAAAAATATTTTTACCATGGTTAAAGGGTAAATTTGGTAAATAAAGGTAAAAAATATTATTATAATAATATAAAATTATGCTAATGTGTGTCTAAATCCTATTGGTTGATACATATTTGACCCTGGGAATATTTGGGTCTAATTCGGGACCCCATGGAGCCACTTAAGAGTGATAATGACAAGTTATTTTATTTAACATAAAGTAAAGGCAAAAAAAGACATAAAAAATATCATTTATTAAATTAATTTTTTACATAGAGTTATATAAGTAATATCTTTTAATGTATATATTATTTGGACAGAAAAAATGATTTCTTATATCATGGTTCTTTTTATAATATTTATACAACACATAAATAAAATAATTTATGTTTAAATAATGACGTGGTGTTTACCTCATTAATAAATGATTAAAATAAACAATATTATAAAGATTAAAATAATATCGAAAACCATTCCAATTATTATTGGATGATTTTGATTTTACCATGAGTCATATTATATTAGAATTTAATATGTTTTGGATCTTTATAAACCATAAATTATAATATAATAAAATAAAATTTCAACACATTCTTAAAGAGCCCATCCTCTCCCTAATAAAAAACATTCAACTCTAACCCATTCCTAAAAAATATCAAGACCCATGACTTGTCCAAAACATTAAAAAATAATCTCTCAATATCCCTATATTCTCTGTAGAGGCCTTAACGTAGACAAGAGGAACTTCAAGCTATCATTTTGGTTCAAACCAAAGAGACGTACCTGAATTAAAGGTACGAGTTTCTCTTAAATAATTTCCTTTATTTTACTTCTCCAACCCCTAAACTCATTTAACAAATTTAATTTATAACAACACCAGTATCTTAAATATAATAGGATGTTTTTATAAGAATTATTTTAACAAAACTATCACACACCTCTATCTAATGGGTAAATAACATATTGTTTCTATGGATGGGAAACTAACGCCTCCCAAAATGATGATTGTTCAATTACATATTATCGTCTCTCATGGTGGAAATTAAGATAAAACTGTATTTATATATGATATATATTATGTTCATGTTTTCTTTATGCTTCTCTATATTTCATTTATATCATACCATTATGGATTCTATTATTTTTAATCGTGATAATTTCATTTGAGGAATTGTGGATTACCACCCCCTCAAAGTGATATGACTCATTAATTCCATATGTGAGACATATAAAGGATGGAGTTAATGATATTATATATGATATAATACTGTAATTATAATATTCCTATGTATAATTACGTTTTAATTCAATTAAAATAATAAATATAAATGAATGTAGTGTTCATGCGTACGTACGGCTTACCGTCTCCATGAATGGTGAATTTCATTTCCTAACTCCAAATGTTATATACTATTATCAATATAATAATATATAGTATATATATGATATATATGATATTGAAATCATGAATATAATTCTAGATATAATTAAATTTGGACCATGTGAACAACTTGTAATTATAAGAAGTCTATTATTGACTCCAGTACCAAATATCGACAAAACAACCATTATTAACTTATATGATTACATAATGTTTATAACATTATAATAAGTGATATAAATGGAATAATAAACTAGGAAATGGTTCTTATGATATTTGAAATTAAATTTAGTTTATTATTCAGGAGATTAAAGAATGAAAGGGTCAAGTCGGACCCGATGTATGGGACTTCGTTTCAATCTACTTCCATTGAGGAATATTTTGTTGTATACACAACATTATTTTATACGCTCTATAAAAACATTTGAATTATCATTTAATTCGAATGGAATATTTTTCTACACAGTGCTTTACTGAACAACAAAAAATAATTTTTCTTTTTAATATAAGCAGAGAAAACGACCTTTCCATCGTCACGAGTATTATTTGATCTTTGTATTCCATAACAAGCTATAATGTTTTTAAACGAAATTTAAATACCATTTACACTTTTTTTACGTATATTGGTAATAAAAATTGTTTTGATAATGGATTTATTATTTCAGTATATATAAATGATATATTGTAATTGAAATGTGGAAATATTATCTTACATTTATGTTTTTTTATGTGTTATGAATATTTTATGGTTCTTGGAAATATTTACATATATGGGTGGATCCATGATAAACCAAGGGTGGGTGATCCTGATATATCTCTCCAATGCATTGTGTAATGTGGAGGAGGTAAATGTGAATGTTTTTCGAATGAAATTTATGCAATATACACTAATGAGTATTCCAAGTGTAACTTATTACATAGTTGTGATACCTACAATGTAAGTGTGGTATGGATTCCACATGTTACCATTATGATTTATGATTTCTACGTGTTATTCATAAATCTTATGATTTCATGAGGTATTTTAAAGAGATTATGATATGTATTCAATGATGAACTAAATTTTTCATTCATTTTTTTATAACCCTTACAGATTTTTTGATGGTCATCCCATGTTTGGAAATGTTTCTCATAGGACCTAAAGATGAATAGGGTCAATGATGGGATCACGGAAAATTCATGATGCCTAAAACATTGGAATAGATATGGCACATTTTTTTCTAATATTTGTTTTAAGGAAACTGAGTAGAAATTTTTAACTAGTAATTTTTGAGAACTAATTTAATAGTTATAGACTAATTATTTAAAACACTAATCCTGAAAATATCCAAAATATGAATTATCCATTTAATTCAAGTTTATTTAATGTTTATGTATGGGTCCTTAATGTTTCCTGGAGAAGGGTGGATTTCACCCCATTCTCCAGGCCTCTCTCGGGCTCTCGTCTCAGCTTGGGTTCCTACTTCCCCTAGGATTTCTTCCCCGATGGCCTTGGTTCTTGTTCTATTTATTCAATTCCTTTATCTCTCTCTCTCTCTCTTATTTGTTTTAGTCCAACTCTCCTTGGATCCATGATGTAATTTATTCATCCACCTTTCAGCACTCTGGAATCGAGTTCCACCGCTCCTCTCCTGGTCGGATCAGGAGTTATGGGCACACCGATGCATTAGTATAGCGATTTGATGGTCAAGGGTCCTCTCAGCGTCTCTTTTTTCTCCTCTTCAAGGGCTTTCAGCACCTGATTTCTTTTTAATGTTTCATCCCATCTCTGTTGTGATCTTCACTGGTTCCAATTATGTTTTTATCCCCCTTTTATTTTTCTTCCTCGATCATCCGTGGTTCCGATTAGGGTTTTATCCCCATTTTATATTTCTTCCTTGATCTTGGCGGTTTTGTGTGTTTTATTTGGGTGTTGGAATAGGGAGGAGCCTATGTAGCGATGAGGATGACGACAGAGGAGGTAAAGCGATGATAGCATGACCTCTGTTCTTCCTCGATATAGCTTCTTCAATGGCCCCATTTTGTGGAACGTGTTCTTTCTGGAGGAGTTTCAGGTGATCATCTCATGGTATTGGAGGGTTTAAGGGGATTGCGACTAGAGTTTTGAAATGGTTCTACGATTTGGGGCTGGTGACGATGGTCGCAACAGTGTGGCTCTTTGAGGAGGTCGATCTGAGGGTTGGTTTTGGTTTTATTTTGAAGATCACGTGTCCCTGGTTCGTGGTTTCCTTGGATGGAGATGGTTCTCTAGTGATGATAATCAATGATGTTGTGTTTGTTGTTTGGGATGGTTGGCGGTGACATGACGAAGCTTACAGATGCGTTGTTGACTAAACGGGGTGAAGTATTTTAGATGACCTTCATGATTTTCAGATGGATGAGTGATTTATGGGATCCTGTTGGTTTTGATGATTTTTTTTATTTTTGAATTTTGATTTTCTCCCACTGGATTGTGTGTTGTTTGTTTTGACTGTTTGATGTTTTGAACAATGTGTGGTTCCCACTCTAGCCGTGAGAGTGGTTTTTGAAAATAATAAAAAACTGATTTTGTGGTCCTTAATGTTTCCTTACATCTAGTGGCATAAAGTAGGTTTTTTCTATCATGCTAGAAGCATAACACGTTGCATGTTTTTCCCATTATGTTCCATCTCCATTTTGGATTTTGATCGAAAAATATATCACCCTAAACCTATAAATCAATAAATAACAACTTCTTATAAATGATATGTTTGTTTCATTAGATTCTACTACTAATCTAGGGGTCTGATAGGACTTTATCCTACACTACAACAATGAACTATGGCCTCATTTCCCAATGGAGAAGTACATGAATAATGGGTGGGATAAAGGAACCAAAAATAATGTTGTAACAATCCTTGGACATGTGTTCATGTCCAATGAAAAAAATAGAGGATTTACAGGGTTCTAAAAATAAAAAATAATTTTGATTATAGTATGCAGGCACATAAAATGGTTCATAATTGACGCATATCAAAGATAAGAAGATGATCATGCTAAAAAATTCAATCAATAACTGTATAATCAAAAAATTGATCTGGCCACACTAGTTTTGGATATTTATTAGATTATAATGTGATATTAAAAAAATATTATAGAGTTTTGTCTTCAAACCATCTCGATCTGGCTTGAATTGAAATCTTTTATTCGACATATTTTCATTCACCAACAGACAAGATTGAAGAAATCACAAGACGGTCATAGGGTTATGTAGCTAACTATTAGAAAATCTCCATGAAAGAGTAATAACAATGAATATATAATTAGTTGAATTTATAAATCAATTAATATAATTATATAACTAACCAACTTAATGCATTGAAAATAGTATGATATCAGAATGTTAGAAACATACTAGTTTTACGTTGTAATATTCATAATAGAACATTTTTTACTCAACTGTAGTATTGGATTTATAATACAAGATTCCATTTATGGGTTAGCTATTTTTCTATAAGAAACGACATACATTTTATTTAATATTTATGTAAAAACCGTTATAAAATTTATTTTGGGACCATCAGACATCAGAATCGCATACCGCATCATCTCCTACCATCAGAAATATATGTATAAATATTTTAAATACATAGATGAAAAAATAGTGTCAATATATTCTTGTTGTTGTTTAACATCCTTGACTGTAAACTCCTTGATGTATTGGACCATAGTGATTTGAAAACATCCTTAAGGGTTCTAAGGGATACAAGAGAGGGGATTTGGAAAGTGATTTGGAATCTATAATTGGATGAAAAGTGATTTCACAATAGATGGGAGATATGGTATTTATACATTAAGGTAGGGGTATTTTTGAAATAAACAAAAAAAATTATCATTCCCAAGGTAAAACATTCAAAAGTGATAATTTTAAAATTAAGAATCGTATATGATTATAAATATTTTATTTTAAGAAAATCATTATAATTATAAAAAAATAAATTATATTAAATTAAAATAAAAGATAGAATGAATATTTTTTAATTGAATTCATAAATTTTATATATTTTTGAATATATTCTCACAATTTGAAAAAACATATGGGTTTTAAAAGAAATATTTAAATTATTTAATTAATTTTTCATTGATATTTTAATTTAAGTATTTATTTGATAGTTATTGAATACTTATTATCTTATAAAACATGCAGTATTTGAAAATTGTATTTTTCTGATTAACCTATAAAATTACTTTTAGGAAAAAAAATTATATAATAATAACCCAAATAAAATTTATATTTATATATTCTAAAAATAATTTTAATTTTATAATATTCTTTTTATAACAAAGAAAATATAAATTAATAAATTGAAAAATATGTTTTATATAATGATTTCTAAAATAAAATTCATCAAAATTACTAATATAGTTTAATTTAATTTATTATATAAATACACACATTGTGGAATTATAATATTTATATATAATTACTTTAATTTTGTTAAATAATAGTCAAATTTCTTAGTACTAATTTACTGCATTAGTTACTAGTATTACAGTTATATTAATATTCCTAGTGGTCAGGTTAATATCTCTAAAAGACTTGATAAATAACCATTGAACATATTGGTTTTATAACTCCTAAAATATATCATCACTCCTAAATTAATCATTAATAAAAATTCCTTTTAGGGTCTGAAAATATTCATTTACAAATATTTTACTTCATTATTATTTTATATTTATTTTCTATAGTGGTGTTCTTTAGTGGGATAATAATATTTAATAAATAAATTTAATCTTTTCATATTGTAGTTTATTTATTTATTTTATTTATCCACTATAAAATTTAAATTTTTGGGGGGTTTACTTATTTTCCAAATGTAATGTGTTGAAATAATTTTTTGTTAGATGTTACATGTGTTTTATATGAAGCTATATTCCAAAATATAGACCACATGTTAATTTTTAAAGGAAAATATCATAAAACTATGGGACATTATTTTCTTCCATCCGCTATAAATTTATTCATACAATGTTCAACTAATATCCTAGTTAGAGTGTAAATGATGGTACTTTTGTTTTATTGTATCCTTAGGTTCTCATGTGGCCTCTTCAAATTTATGTTTCCCAAAAAGTTATGGGATAAGGTGAGTAGGCATTTTGAATATTAATTTTTCTTTATGATAAAATATATTCAATGTTTACTTTTTACAAGAGAGATAATGATCTACATATAACACATGAAGATTTAGTACAAGTGATAGATTATGTATTTTTTCAAAAAAAACATACATGGAACACATCATAATTTTGTGACAAGTTTACTAGGGGTTATATTCTTTGCTCACCCCTTTCTATGTTTATTTTTTCCCAAGAAGCGAAGAAGGATATTATGACTTACCCGGAGGGATAATATATAATAGAAGAAGGTTTTCAAAGGAGACACAATGTTGTTGTTTTTAATTTCATAATGTAATATAAACTATATGTTTATATCTAGTACTTCCAAAGATACTAGAATAATGAGCCTTTTGGGATTTCATCCCTTGTGATAATGACAATTTTATGAATTAATGCACTAACTCTGGGTGCCTAGGGTTGGGGAGATATAGTTTGAATTAGATTATGATTACTAAAAACCTTGGAAACATGATTTAAAAAATCTCTAATTATAGAACATTACCTTAAGATAGACGTTGAGGATTAATATAGAAGAAAATTCTAGGATTTCGGTAATGTGGATATTTTGTGTATTGTTCACATAATACATCCCTAACTTGATACAAGAAGGCAGAGGCGGCTCTAGAATAGATGTACCTAAGAGTGAGATCTCTGAAAAAGAGTTTCAGGCTAGACTCGGGGTATCCTGGCACACGACAACAGGACTTAATACACTCTTGGTTAAGACACTCTCATGGGATATGATTAGGATAAATAAAATTTTCTTGAAAAACAATTATGATTTATTTATTAGTATATACTTCCTCAATGAAATCATTTTTCATAATAATGGACATATCCATATACTGTTCAATTTATAATATATTTTTTACAATTTTAGAATTATGTTTTGTTATTCATAAACTAATCTAGTGTATGTCATTGCTTAGAAATGGAGCCTAGTAAAAGGAATGGAAATTGTATGAACACACATAATCCATGTAGGGATTTCCTTCTTATTCAAGATAATTTCTTTGGAGCTGGTGACACTACTGGTGCTGATCAGCTTATCACCATAATAGGAAAACTCAATCTAGTTATGAATAATAACCTTACTCGTATGGATCTCCTTCATCCACAATGTGGAATATAAATGTTAGACCACGCCATGAGAAAAAAACAACCAATATTCATTGGGGATACAAATCCATTTTTATCTGGGAAATGGATAAGGTCATAAGAGAAAGTATTTCATGCATTGAAGAGTAGCGAAAGAGAAAATGTTTTCATGGAATTTTATCGCCTTACAAGAGATGCATATTAATGGTGGTTAATGGTTCAAAAAACAATGGAAGATGATGAAGTATCAAATATATAATTAAGGGAGTTTAAAGATCTCTTCAAAGAAAAATATATTCTTCATGAACATCGAGCGGATATGGAACAAAAATTTATGATTCTAAGGCAAAATGAGGATGAAAATTTTGAAAATTATGAGGCTAACATTACAACGTTATCAAGGCCTGCAACAGATTATATATGTAACCCAAGGAGTTAGATTTATCGATTCTTTAATGGGTTAAAACCATTTATCTGTCGAGCATTAGTCTCAAAATACTTCTCATCATATGAAGATATTGTCTCATGTGATATCAAGAAAGAAAAGTATTTCACCAAGTCTTATGAAATTTAAGAAAAGAAAGAGAAGAAAAGATCTACAGAAAATTATATATATAAAAATAAGGGGAATAAGGGAAAAGTTGAATATCTATCCTATGTTAAATGTTGGATGAAACCCCTCAGTACTTTCTAGAAGGGAATGTGAGTCTGTAACATGTGTGGTGAAGAGGCCACCATTCTCATGATTGAAAGGTAAAGAAAGGGGTTTTCAATTTTGAATTCTACAATAGTAGATAAATGGGGAATTATGAAAATGAATTTCCTATGTGCAAAGTAAATATACCATAGAAAATGAAAAGGGAGAAAGGCTAAACATATTTGATCACTACTGCTAAAGAGGAAGCTCTGAATAACATTGTGGTAGGTAATTTAATCGATTCCTCAAGTTTATCCAATGCATTATTTGAATCTAGATTATTGTATTGGTTTATATCTTCCTAGTTTTCTAATAAAATTAACCATTTTCAATTTGATTTAACAAAGGAGTTTTCAGTCAAACCTCATAAGAAAAGTATCATTGCATCAATGTTTTGTGAAAAAAGTCCTTATTAGGGCATATAAATGATCATTATTTACTAATATCATTATTAAAACCGTGATTGTATTTGATATAATCCTCGCTATGGATTGGATTTCAGACCATGATGTGAAAATATATTATAATAAAAATGAGGTTACAATTTTTAATGATGATAAAGAGTGCCTTATCTTTAGAGAAGAGACATCACTACGTGATTATCATCTAGATCTTCCCCCAGTAGCTCTACTACATTTAATTATTGGGGAGGAAAATAATGAACGAACTATTGGTGATGGAAAGAATGTTAAAATCAATGATGTCCCTATTTTGAAAAAAATATGTTGATGTGTTTCTAGAGGATTTACCTAGACATCCTCCCGAAATGAAAAATTGATCTTTCTTTTGATTTAATTCCTGGTTCAAGGACTATATCGAAGAGCCCTTATAGAATAACCACTGTGGAATTAATGGAACTAAAGAAACAACTAGATTAATTGAGTAATAAATAATTTATTCACCCAAGGGTTTCTCTAGGGGGATACCATGTTCCTTTTGTTAAGAAGAAGTTAAATATATGAGTTTGTGCATTGAGTACAAGGAGATAAATGATATAATAATAAAGAACAAGTATCCCCTACCCCTCATGGATTATTTATTCATTAAACTTCATGTAGCTCAATATTTTTCAAATATTTTATATTGATCTGGATATCATCTATTGTGTGTGAAGAAAGAAGAAATTCTGAGAACAACATTTTAGGCCAGGTACATGCATTACGAGTTTTTAGTAATACCTTTTGAACTGACTAATGCACCAACTATTTTTATAGATCAAATTAATAGAGTTTTCAAGGAATATATTGCTGTATTTCTAGTGGTATTTATTGATGATATCTTGGTTTACACCAAAAGCTTTGATGATCAATAAATTCACTTGTGTACAATTATGAAAACCCTCAGAAGAAATGATTTAAATTAAAAGTTTATAAAGTGTGAATTCTATCATCTAGAATATTATTCCTGACAATATTGTATCTATGGATGGAATCTCTATTGGTCATTATTTGAAAAGAGTAATATAAGAACTGCTGGAACTAATGAGTATAATTGTGGTACGTAGTTATATTGGTTTAGCAGGTTATTATAGGTGCTTCTTCCAGAATTTTTCCTAGTTAGCAAACCCATTAACCCAGCTCACACGTAATGTGGTAAAATTGGTTTAAACAAAATTGTGTGATTAATGTGTTGAAAAAATGAAGAGAATATTATTCAATGCTTCTATCATGACTCTACCATTGAGTAATGATGGGTTTTTTATTTATAGTGAGGCTAAAAAGAAATGATTTGGTTTTTTATTTATCCATAATGATAGAGTTTTTGCATATCCATCACAATAACAAAAAATTTATGAACAAAAAAATACCACTCATGATCTTGAGTTAACAGCTATAATCCATGCTTTGAAGATATGTATACACTATCTCTATGGTGAAAAATATGAGATATAAACTGATCACACAAGTTTGAAGAATTTTTTATCACAGAAAGAACTCACTATGAGGAAAATATTATTTCTTGAACTATAAAAGGATTATTATTGAACTATACACTGCCACATGGGGAAGGGAAATAAGGTGGAAGATCCTTTGAGCAGAAAGAATCATGGTGTGTAGAAAAAGATGATAGTTGAATGGGATCCTATGTTCATGGATCTTGTAAATAAGGATATGGGAATAATCATGAAAGGTGGAACATCAATTATTTTTCAAATGGTATCTAAACCATCTTTACTAGAAAAGAAAAAAATGTTCTCAGACTGATTATGAGGAGTTTCAAAATAAAATTAATGATGTGAATAATGAGAGATAGATCTACTTCGTATCTGAAGATGGGATATAGAAATTTGAGAAGACTTTGTGGTCCTGACATACCTGATCTATAAATGGAAATTTTGGATGATACACATAGCTCCAATTTCACTATACACCCTGGTAGAAATAAGATGTACAAATATTGGAATGAACATTTTTGGTGGGACAACATGAAGAGGAAGATTTATGATTTTGTGTTAAGATGTATGGTTTTCCAATAGGTGTAGACTGGAAGACAACATCCTATAGGAGTCATGTAATCTATTTCCATACCTAATTGGAAATGGGATGATATTATGATGGACTTTGTTATGGGGATATAAAAGAATCCTAGAAGTAATGATTCAATATGGGTCATTGTTGATCATCATACCAAGTCAGTACATTTTCTTGCTACGAGAGATGATTTACCACTTGAACTTTTAGGAAGACAATATATTAAAATATATGAATGACTTCTTGGAGTGACCTTATCAATTGTTTCTGATTGTGATCCCCATTTTAAATCATGTTTTTGTAAAAGGAATCTCAAGGCCTTTGATACTAATCTTCATTTGAGCACTACCTACCACCCTCAATCCAATAGACTATTCAAACTGCAAAATACATTTGAGATCTTTCTCACTTGACATTCAAGGTATACGAATTCAGTATTTACCTATGGTAGAATTTTCCAATATCAATAGCTTATATTCATGTATTCAACTATAACCATATGAAGTGTTATATGAAATTATATGTCACACACCAACTTATTGGAATGATGTTGGTGAATGAAAACTCGTAGGCACAGAACATGTTGTGGAAACAATGGAAAACGTGAAGGTTTTCCATACCAACATCAAATTAGCTCAAAGTAGGCAAAAGAGCTATGCTGATAATTAAAGTAAAGATAAAGAATTTCTAGAAGGAGATAATGTTTTCATGAAGGTATCTCTAGGGAAGGGTTTAATGAAATTTGGTAAGAATGGAAAATTAAGTCCCAGGTACATCAGACCATTCGAAATTACAGAATAAATTGGAGTTGTAGCTTATCGTTTGTCATTGATTCCATGTCTATCCAATATTGATGATGTGTTCCACGTATCATTGTTAATAAAATACATGCATGACTGAACACATGTACTCACTTATGAAAAAATTGAACTGGAACCCGATTTATCTTATTGTGAAGAGCTAGTCAAAAATCTTGATACCAGAGGACAAGTACTGAGAAACTAGATGACTGATCTGGTGAATGTTCTATGGAGAAACAATATGATGGAAGATTCCCCATGGGAAATCGAGGAACATATGATGAAAAACCACATGAATCTATTTATGTTGTAATATTCTAGAAATATTGAGTATTAAATTATTTGAAGGAGGGGAGAATGTAAAACAATAAGTTTCCACGGTATGTTTTTATTTGAAAAATGTAATATCTTGCTTTGTACTCAACTTGGAGTCTTAGCACACCATGGAAAATCAAACTACCCATTATGAATAGTAATACAAACTTCATGAAATTCTATAAATATTCTTTTTCTAAATTGAATTCATTTTTGGGTTTGGAATATCAAAATTATCTTTGGGTGAATTTTTGGTATTTTTCTGAAAACATTCAATTTTTGTTGAATAGTGAAAAATGTTGTGTTATTGTTTAAAAACGAATTCTTATTTAAATAATTATTTATTTTATTTAAATTTATTTTAAGTCAAAATAGATAAATAATACATATATATGTTCAATATAATTCATTGTAGTCATTTTATAATAGGATTATATACATAGAATTTTATTGAACTTTTTACTGTCCTTTACCCACCTTCTATGAACATTTGAAAATTTTCAGAAAACGTAATTTTACCGCTACATTTAATTGAATTTAAAAATACAAGAAACATGGTATAAATCAGAATGTAAAATTTGGTTCAATGAGATGAAGATAATTTTGGTAAATAGTAACTTTTGACTTTTCCCCACGGTTAAAAGTAAATAGGGTTATTAAAGGTAACAAATGATATTATAATTACCCTGCCAAATTTATTAATTGTTTTAGATAATTTTATTTAGGCCAAAATCAACCTTAGGAATAAAATATAATCCTTTGGGTCCACATTGATATGATTTGGACATTTATTATTATTTTATTTAATAAAGAGTGTAATCTGTTTAATTCAATGTTTAACAACTAAATTTTTTTTAATATACAGTTATACATAAGATAAATTCTACTATAAATATTGATTAGAAAGATAAAAAAATTTCCAACATAATTATATTATATATATAATTTTTATACCTTAAATCATTAAATTTATTTAGGACATAATGATGATTCAGTAATTACCTAATTAATAATAGATTAAAATAATTTATTTTATAAATATCCAAATAATTGTAAATTGAGACTTCTGATGAATTAATATAATTTTATAGGTTAATATGAAATTTTAGGGTGGATTTTATAATCATTTTTCTTTGTGATAATTTTGTTATGAAATGAAAAAAACAAAATACCAAATAGTGTTAAAATTTACATAAAAGAGTTTTTAAAAAAAATACTATATTATTAATTTATATAATATTCTTAAAAATATAATATTCGACCAAAAAAATAGATACTATTTGATATATTAATAATTAACCACTCAAGGTTTAATTTTATTTTTATAGTATATTCATTAACAATTTATTATAATAATACATGAATACATTGTAAGAGTTATAAAATTTAACTCAGAGTTAAACCTGAATAATATCATTAATATGGTGACCCAAACCTGTATAAAACCTATCAAATGAGTTTTTTAGACCCAAAACCACCTTATACTCTAAATAAATCCTTTTGGAGACATTATAAACTAAATATGATTGTATGATAAAATAATATTTCAAGAATTTCCTAAAGTGACCCTGACCTCTCTTATAAATAGGTACTTCCCCTTATCTCAAAATCACACCTCCAAATCCATTTGGCATGGATAACCCCTACTCAAATATCCTCCCAAATACCGTAAATTTGGCCTATAGGATATAATATATTCATAAATCCATCCTACAGAGCCCTGTTGATCAACTCAAAATGAAACACTCGAGGAAGAGGTAATAATTTCACTACCTCTTTCAAAGTTCCTTTATTCTTCCACTTCCTCTATCATTGTTGATTCCATAAAAAGAATTATAAATACAATTACTTATGAAGACTTTGATATTTTTATAAATATGGTACATCCATATTCATTATTCTATCCATCCTATGAATGACAAGTCACCATATGTGCATACGTATGGCTTACTGTCTCCATGTCATGGTGTAGTTTGTTATTCAAACAATTCGTTATTTGGATGGATATTATAATGAGTATAACTAATGAAAATAATAAATATAACATGTTAATAATATTTTATATATTATATAATTTCCATGTACATACTATTTTACAATCAATATAATGATATTTTCGCTCATGCAAACGTACAAATTACTGTCTCCACGAACACGATGATATTCAGTCCCCATCATAACCATTGAAGAATGATTTTCATTTTATGTTTAAAAATTACGTTCAAAAAAATAATATCATTCTGTATATTAATCAAATACATCCTATCCATAAATAACATGAAATACTTATGAATACATGTAATGTAAAACAAACCAGTTAAAACCCAAAACAATGATACAACTAAAATATTATTAACAATGCCATATTAAAAGATCATATATGATATCAAATATATGTATGTGTTTCTGGTATTATTTAAAAGCAATGATTTAACTATTATATAATAGGTTAACTTAACCTCTACCTAGGAAAATTACAAGGTAAGGGTTAATTCTTCAATCTCTTCATTATTCGAGGTTGTTTATACGCGAGTATCTACTAGGACCTCTTTAACATCCACATCTGTGTTTCATTAAAAATATATTTCAAAACATTTTCTCTAATTACTATACTATGATTTAAAGTCATTTTTACCCTTGTTATAATTTTTATAAAATGTTTATAAATGAATCACTCCATCATTTTCCAAATATAGTCCTTTATGACCATTTTAAAAAAATTAAGGAAAGAATGTTTTTTAACATATTTGGATAGTGCAGATATTTTCCATGATTATAATGTCTTCAAAGCTTCCCTTACAATATTATAAGAATATTATCAATATAAATTAATTATTTTATAATTATCTGAGTTTTAAATTCTTTCAAAATAGAAATAGATATTTCTTTCAAATAGTTTTGATTTCATCTATGTCAATATTCGTTGATGGATTTTACACTTGTTTGTAGTTGATTTATTATTATACAATCGTCCATATTGTATTGAATATTTTTAGTTATGTTTGAAAATGGATGTGTTATTTTTATACCATTCATGGTTTATGGTTAAAGTATTGACATTTTTTATGCCGGTTTTAATACGAATGATTGCGTTATGTTTTAACCTTCTCATATGAGGAATGCATTGGACATAGTAAGTGATGGGTGGAGCCAGCTATATCTCCTTGATGCGTTGGTAGCTCTCATGAGACAAACCAGTGTCTTGGAATAAGGCCTTGAAAAATATTATTTTTAGTCTTGTCACAAGTCCTTGACTATGTGGTTTTGATGTTCGACATTATGAATTCCATCATTATGAAATTGGATATTAATTATACATGTGATTATTCGACTAGTTGAATACCCATGTGAATAAGTAAATGTAATTATTTGATTAATATTTTCAATATTATACTGAATTTTATGTTTAAAAGTCTATTGTTTTATTCCTATAAATTTCATTAACTGTTTAAGCTTATTTATGAAAGTTTCTGCTATATTCTTATCAATACAGAGCACCTAATCTCACCACATTCTATGTTTTATTTTTCCCAAGACATAATGAAATATATTATAAATGACCTATAGGGGTAGTATAAGGGAGATAAATGTGATCAAAGGAGACAGACTGTTTTTGTTTTTCGTTTCATAAAATAATATAAAACTTCTGTATGTATCCAGTACATCCAAGTATTCTAAACTGATCGGTCGTTCGGGATTTGATCCCTTATGATAGAGATAATGCTATGTAATAATGCACTGACTTTTGGTAACTAGGTTCAGAGCATTATAGGTTATCATTTTCATATTTTGTGGGATAGTGCTTGTTGGACCTCATTGTGGGATGAATCTCATTTCCCTAATATTGGGAGTATTATTTCCACATGATTATTTACTTATAATATAATCCTTAAGGATCCAACCTTATATTATCCGCACATGTGATGAATATGATAGGTCAATGGATCCGAAAGTGTATATGGTGACATAGTCAGATATTTAGAAGAAATTATTTTTTTGATTGGATGATTTAGTCACTCCTTGAAGGCATCATATCCCGAGTCCAATGATTTTTTGATGATCTTTTCATAAAAATATTATCTATTTAGATGTGGTAATTTTCCACATAATTTTTTTATTCATATGAATTAATGGATAATGCATATTCGACATATTTCATAAGCCATTCCAATATCACATTACTCTCATTGGATATATTTTTCAACATCTCCTTGATAATGAAGCAGTCTAGGATTTGTTGAAATATCATATGATTGTATGTTCATTAATTTATATTACCATTTTTACATACCATGTCTAGAATCATGATTTCTATAAACATTATATATTTTTTATCTAATGTAGATATAAAGTACCATGTAAAATAATTGCTTTGGAAGGTATAAAATCCTTCAAGGTAATATCACCTCAATATTTTGTGTTTAATGGAGAAAAATTCTTTATTTATTTCTATGAAAACCTTATCCGTTATGTTAAATATTTCTGAGATCTTTAATTTTTTTATCAATATTATCTTCTACATTTTTTATAATTTCAATAACCTATATACCCATATATTATTTTAGGTTGATGTTTTTTTGTTGAAATATCATTATGTAGGTTATTTATAAAGATATAAAATAATTGATCCTTATGAAGCTATATTTTAGTGGAATATGTAATTAAATTGTATCTTGTAATGAAATATACAAATATATTATTCAGTTTTTTTCAATGGGAGAGTCAATGAGAACTTCACTCTCTATTGTAGAGAAATATAATATGGGGAAATAATAATTGTGATTATCCCACCTATCAATAAGACTAGGCCCAAGGTTTTTATATAATATACTATTAACCTTATATGTTTTATACTAAGAATCTGATTATGGAAGCCTCATGTTGTACTAGGTTTCCCAAAATTAGGACACAATGGGATATAAATTGAGTGAGATTATATTATGCATCTCTAAATCGATCAAAATTTTGGATAATTGGATTTATGAAATTGGAAATATGAAATGTAAAATCCATCCCCCGTAAAAAAAAGAGTCTTATTTGGTTATAGTAGGGCACATAATCCTTTAAGAAAATCTATTTTCGTAGTGTGAGTGACAACAAACTTTTGTGACACCACTAGCTGAATTATCCTTTGGTGACATCCTAAAATAAGAGATGATGTCTTTCCAGTGGTGGGAAATCTAAAAAATAAATCATAATCCCAACATGATGATCATACTCCATGGTTATGTTTCTATTGGGAAACATGATGTTTATGTACTCAATATCCTTGGTTGTTTTCTCAAACAATGTATGTCATTCTTCTAAAAATAATAATTAACTATTATTGGGTGGTGGTAAGGATGTGAATGTCATTACATGAGTTTATTAATCAATAATATCATGTTTTTAACCTTTGTTAAGTCAACATTGATGAAATTATTTGTTCTGAAACATGTTGTAAGATATATAAATTCCTTTGGATGATGTATATTTGAAATATAAGTATTTCATATCTAGTGTATGATACTATAGATTATCATGTATTTAAAAATTACACTAATCCTATGATCTGGTGGTTCCCATGGGATGTTGTAATCATTAATCCCGATTTTAATGAAGTCTACAACCACATACTAATTGTAAAATTGGATTGGAACTGGTTCACTAATGGGATTTCATAATGGTTGTTGGATTTCATTTAAGTATAGGGTAATGGGAAAACTCTATCATATTATTGATCATCCCCCCTCCATGATAATTCCCCTTGGGTTCCCCGATCCAGATTTATAGATCAAACAAAACATCCATTATAGAATATTTAATTATTTGGTACATTAATTGGTGATGATATCATTGTTGAATAGGATACCTCCACGATATATATGGTGTTGTTTCTCAAATGTGGTGGATATCATCCTCTATCTCTCTATGATAACATATTTATATGATGCTAAACTCAATGGATAGTCTCCAAATTTGTCCAGATGTAGAGATAATGGATGTGTACATCTCCATGACCTTTTATCAGTAGAATTACCCTTTGTGATTTATATCCTATGGGATTTCATTTGTTTCCTCCAATGTAATGATGAAGCCTTTGATTTGTGATTATTAAATTATTTTAAAACCCATTTTTTGGTAGATATTCTATTTTCATGATAGTTTACATATTGTATATAGGGGCATGGTAGTCATGGCAGTTAAGGATAATGTTTGGTGAATTATTGAGCTTATTACTCTATAATAAGGTGTCATGCTGATACTACCAATTAGACCATTAAGTTTTTAATTTAATGTTACATCGATCGGGTAAATTTTAATTTAATAGAGTCTTGAATATATAAAAATTAAAACAAAAATAATATACCCATAAATTTAGTATCACAATTAAAATCATGTTCTGTCAATTTTTCTCATACATTATGGATATTCAACTTTTTCACATTGAATTTCTAGAAGAAACTGTTTTGTATTTCCAACTAAAAAATTGTTATGTCAATATTGGTTTCCTTTTCAAATACATATGATCACTATGACTTTATGAAAACCCCAATGAATATGTGTTGGTCGAGAAGACAGAAGTTGGAAACCTTCCCCCTTTATGGGGGTCTATTTCATATTCTATGATTCTATTATATATTTATTATATGTTCTTGAATACCTATAAAATCCAATCATGGGACTAGTTACCATTAGCTAAGAATTTTTTCAAATCCATATGTATATGAAATCATTTATATCAATCCATTGTTCACCTTCTTTCTCTTATTAGTTGATTATGATATTATTTAAAGACTTATAGCTCTGAATTATTATATTTATCAATATATATAAAGCTAGTGGGTGTTTGAATTTTTCCATTGGTATCATAAATAAGGCTTTTTTACATATTCGTTGATGGATATTATAACAGTCATTGTTTGGTTATACCTAAGAGGCCATGTGATACCGTTTCTAGTATTTGACATTGAACTTGTGGTTCTTTTTAAGGTCATGTATCTAGGACAATGTGATGTTCCTTTTAATTTTTTTCAATTACCTATTCCATAAAATTATCTTTTATACAGAATGTACCAATTGGTTAAAGGTACCTAGAAAAGATTAGTGTACAAATTTTGTATGAGATAAACTGTTTTGTTAATTGTATATTTTTTTAAATGGGTGAAAAATGTATTGTTGGGGATTAAACAATGTTGGAATCCCATTATTTATTGTTCTTGCCATGTGTTTTGGAAACTCAATGTGGAAGGATGATTGTAGAGTTTTTAGATTATACCCATTATGTGGAAAATTATGGTTAACTCTAAAAATAATGAAATTTGATAGTATTTTTGGATGTTGATATGAGTATCATAAATCTAAAAATTACGAGAAAAATAAGATAATCATATAGAGTAATGGAATAATAGAAATCATTGGGGAGTATCTATTCTCATGGTGTTTGTGGATATGAAAGTATAACTTCAAATCAAACTATATGAGGGAATCAAGAGGAGTATGAAAACTCAAAGAATATCTATGAATTAAAAAGAATAAAATTGTTTATGTTTATGAGAAATAAATAATATACATATCACATAATGTTATGTTTGTTTGGGGGTGTTTTAGTTGAGCCTTAAAGAGAACGCCTATAAATCCAATGAGAATAGTAATAAAACCCCATGCAGTTTGAGGTTTTCAATTAATGTTTAGTTGGTGGGACAAACACATGTGGTTTAATTTCATATAATAATGTGATGTGCTATGATATTTAGATTTATGTATATTTTAATTTTGAGTTATCTAATTTTAAATAGTGTTGTCTCAATTATGCAGAAAGATGTCAACTAAAAAAACTAATCCCTTATGGTACATTCTTGGAATTTGAAAAAATATTCAATAAAATATGGTTCATATTTCATGATATTTCAGAATATGGGATTAAGTAGATTTAAGAATTGATATTCCATTATGGATCATCCTATATATTTATTACTAGGTAGGAGAAATTTTGGATTATGTGTGCACTATGTTGGAGTCCCATATATGGTAGTAATACATATATCTATTTGTAACTAGATAAGTAATAATTAATGGAAATACTAGGCCTTACACCTAATAATAGGCCCATATATATTTTATTATAGCAGGTGATGTAAGCGAAGGTATCTTGGGTGAAGATGATAATATTTCAACATGAGTCATTTTGGGAAAACTTGTTGAGTATATTTAGATATGTTGTTTTGATGAAACTAAATAGTGTATCATGACACAATGAATTGATTTGTATACTATTTTTTAGTTAATCTCTTTGAAAATCATCTTCTTCATTAGTGAATAAATAAGATAACATAATTGGGGATCATAGAATGTATGAGGTCGTTATCAGGGTCATTGATGGGGTTATAAGAATATGATATTCAATGAAAACATGGTACCAGATTATTCATGATAGGATTACATTGAGGATATGTTGTGTATTACACCTAATAGGAAGGAACATCTAAATGAGTGGATTTCTAGATAGGTTTCTAAGATGGATAGTCCACCAACATGATATAAGAGAAATCACTAAGAGGGGGTGAATCCATTTTCTAAATATTTTTATGATACAAAGACAAAAATATTCTCTAGTAGTTAAAGGGTAGAAATATAGTATGTTATTACATCCACATAAAATGTAAATTGAAGAAACATAGAAGAATGATAGGGATAACATCTCATGCTGAAACAACTAGTCATTGGTTTGGTATAGATTTCTATAGGATTATAATTCCCACTACAATCTTCATTTGGGTAAAAATTAAAAGGGTTTGACATTTAATCCTATTCTTGCATGTCTCTCAAAATGATTTTGTTAATCATGCACACATGTGATTTACACATAATATGAGGATTTATTTTTTACAACTATAATGTAATTAACCAAAGAGACTTCCTCCAAGTCAGTTAGTATGATTATTTTTTAAATTTATACTCTAAATGATCAATATAGATCATGTATACTTCACTATCAAACCTGAATTGATACAAGTTGTTTATTCACATTCTTTTAAAAACACATGAAAGAAACCACTTCAATATTTCTATCCCACATCCACTGCTATACATTGGATAATCACAAAATCTTAAATTTATTTCAGTTATACTGAACATTTTCACTTTGAGTATTTCCCACTTTATATACTTATCTTTTACTAACGTTATTTAACTATTTTCAGATCTACACAATAATGGAAATTTCTATTTGTCCATATTTTAATTGAAATTAAAATTCAATTGAACTTATTAATAACACATCCCTTTGTTCATATTCAATTTAATCATCATTCTAAAATTAACATTTTTTTATAGGAAAAAATAACCACCTGACATTTTCAATGATTCCATAAAATCATGTCTATTAAAAAAAACATTGTTTTCAATCATAATGGTGTATCCACATACTTTTTGGTATAGTATATAAGTTAAAAATATTCATTTTTAACCAGATAAATAAATAATGTTGTGATTTGGTTAGTATGATGTAGTGATATTACAAAGTACAATGTTAAGAAAATAAATGACCAGATTCATTTATAGCATGGAATCCTCTCATGTGGTGTGAACTACCGTATTAATATGTGGTATATAAATTATGACACTAACTCATAAAATATTTTTGAGATGCTAAAAAACATATGTTCCTCTACTCTACACTGTGGTCATACATCCTTGGGATCATCATAATATCAAAACACCATTTCGAGGTGGTTACTCCTTTATAACATAGAGGCCTTAAAAATTCTAGAATCATGAAAAATATTATTGTAATCCTTTTCAATATATCATTTTGTTTATGGTGTGTTGTAATTCAAATTGGCAAGGCCTCAAAAAACTAACACAAAATCATTTTGTCATACTATCTATTTTATGTTGAAAACATTATTATTCCATAATATTCGTGGATGTAATCCCATGATCTATGGTGTAACATTAAATACATCAAACAAAACAATCATGAACACCTTTCATTATATATCATCACTAGAAACTAGATTAATCTACATCTGAATTAAATCCTCAAATATGTTCACCCTATAATAGATGTATGTCTGAATATGATTTATATCTTGATAAAAATAAACTAAAATCAATAAAAATCATTATAACATCATATTTAAAAAATTTATCACAAAATATTCAAAAAACATATTTCTCTCACTAATATCGTCACATGGATTTTATTTCAAACAAAAGAAAAAAAATCAATATCAAAATATGAATTTTATAAATAAATCAAAATTTAATAAGTCTTAATCTACATTATTGAACTCAAAATATGATACAATAAAATTTCGTAAAAAATACCATGATGGTAGATTTGTGTGTTCAATATTCATTTTTTCTTTTAACCTATCTATATTAAACATTATTTATGATTAAATGCAACTTGAAAATGTTGTTACGCCACATGAAAACAGGTTAATAATATCATATCTATAAATTCATCATCACCATCCATATCACATCAAATCATTTCTTAATGATTCTGCATGATCTTAAATAAATATTTGGAACTATTTACCCACATTCACAACACATGAATCACACACATACAGAATGGTCAGATCATATGGTTTAACTATTAAAAATAAAAATAAATAAATGCTCCATCAGAATAGGTGACCCACATATCAACGGATACTCTCAAGAGATTTAATATTTTATTTTTATTCAACATTGAAAAAAATATTCAATGATAAGATAATATAGGGGACCTAAACACTATACCTTATCCTCAATATGTGTAAGGTTAAAATCTCAACTTTAGTATTATATTATCATAATCAACATTAGATTTTGTATTTTTAATCATATTATTTATCTATTACATTATAGGAACATAGTCCAACACTAATTCATTTTCAATCATAAAAACCATAATAAAGTGACATTTATTATCAATGTGCCTGATTTTTAAAAGTTGAATTATATTTTTTTTAAAAATAATAACACATTTTTATCACTTTTAAGATGAAGTTGGGGCTTCTTCTAAACCATTAAATTAATCCAATGTGTCTTTATCCACATTAATTGAGTTGTGGAATGAGTTACAATAACATATTCATACTCAATTGTGTTTAAAGTCATGTGAATCTTATTATTAGAGTTTAAACACACTAACACATTTTACATGACAAGGAAAAACCAGTTGATGAGGATATTATGTCATTAACAAAACATAACCAATCAATATTTGTATAACCAAATAGAAACAACTTTTTTATATCCATATATTATTTAAATATATATAGTTCCAATAATATATCAAAGATATTTTTTTCTTCCACAAAATGGGTCTCATTGTATGCACATTGATAGCTGGTAAAAATTATAATTGTATACCAAAAATCATTTTTGATGATGTGAGATAATTAAATCATCCACAAATTTATCTATAAAAATTTGGATCAAAATCCATTCCACTATCATATATTTAATGGTTGTATTCTTAATGAAATACGTGTGGAAAATATTTTTGAATCATCCATTTAAAATATTTCCAATTGTTCTTTGGTATACATCCTTTGGGAAATAATAGTGTAATATTTCATTCAATAGATGTGTTAGCCAAGAAATTACTCATTTATCCTATCATAGAAATATTAAAAAATTCATTAATATATTTAGAAATGTTTGTTCACAATTAATCATCATTTAAAATAAAAATATTATATATATTTAAATAATATAACATGGGAAAGCACTTTTTCATGTTTAATATAGATATTTCATTCTACATTCCCCTTTATTAAACTAAAACTCTTTATATATGAATCAATCATAAAAAAAATATCTTGGGACATAATTCAGAAAATATAATGCTGTCATTAGCCTATCAAAATATTTTTCATTTTATAAAAGAATAAAACCTCATTGGTTTTTATTAAAATCCTAATCTCATAACTCGTCATTGATAAAGTCAAATATGAAATATTTTTGACAAATATTATTTTCTTTTTTGAAAAAATAGAATGAAATACTCAAATAGTTTCATTCCATGAAACAGGTGAAAATGTTTCAAAATATTCCAATCATAAAACCAATGAATATACTTTTCCCATTGACATTTCATTACTCTTACAAGTTCTCTATTTTCATTTAAATTGTTTAATTACACCCAATTTCTTCCTATACATTTTATCCTTATGATTGTGAACTAATTACCAAGCCTCATTATTTTCAATTTGGTCAGTTATTAAATTTAATCATAACTCCACTCTTGATGATTGAAATTTTCTTCAAAATCATTAGTTATAAATTTATGGAACAATGTGGAATGATATGTTTCCCTCAAAGTTATCTTTGATTTTATATACTTCCTATGATATCCAGTGATTTTTAGACATAAAATTTTATACCTTGACCTTGGATGAGTTTAATGTAAATGTTCTATATTTTTTAAAATAGTTTAATCATCTTCTCTAACCTGTATTACCTCAATACTTTGATCACTAACAATAATTTCTTCAATATATTTAATAAAAATCAAAACATCATCACATATGGAAAAAACATATCATAAATAATTTATTTCATTTATTATTAAGGAAAATTCAAATCATCCTCATGATTTTACCTTAAAATTTATTAGTTCAATGATAAATATCCTCATACACTATGAGGATATCAAATAAACAACCCATAATCTCTTTTATTTTCAAATTTTACATAATTATTTCCTTTTACCTTGGCCAAAAAAGGACTGTAAAAAACATAAAGATAATTTACATAGGGAGATTCGTTGTAATACATATCACTAGGGGAACATCTAAATTCACACTATATAAAAATTGGTTTTGGACATGAACTATTGTTCCAATATCTTATCTTTAATATAACAAGTTATATCATTCCAAACTATTATTTTCCAATCCATATCCACAAAATAAAAATTCTTCCATTCATCAACACCATTTTATGTGTCTATAGTTCTCTATGTTCATTAATATTATTTGATTCTCTGTATATGCTTCAACATTCCTACATCACCACTAAATCCCAATATTTGGTGAATCATCTTTTGATAAAACCATACTACTATTCTTTAGTTCTTCAAAATCATTTTAAAATGTAATTTCTTTAGACTTTTGTTTCATAATTTTAGATCAGGTAATATGAGAAATGAAATAAATAGAAGTAATATAGTACATATATCCAATTTATTATTTATTCCTTATATTACCACTCACGTATTAATGAACGATCTCCAAAGGATTATTACATTGAGTCATCACCATCTTGTTATATGATATAACAATATTCCCCTTTTACTATTTTGATAACATCTAATCTCTTTCTATTTTTTCTTGCATAAGATCATCATAAATATTATTTCTTCAGAAAAAATCTTGTTCATATTATTTTTCCCAAAATATCCAAGCCCTCTATTTGGAAAAAGGTTATCATAATTCATGCATAGATAACAATAATTTTTGTCATCAAAAACATAAATATATTTAATGATGTTTAGTATACAATTATCAAAATTATATGAAACTATAGGTATTTGAACAAAAACCAATCCATCCTTAAAAAAACATCATTTAATTTTTCACAAACTTATATTACAATCAATAAATTATGTGTCATTCAATTAACATAAAATGTGGGTTAATATTTCAATTTTTCTTACTAATAGTTTATCCAAATCTCTAAAACCCCATATGTTCCAAAAGTCACTAGCCCTCCATTTGACTTATCAGAAAATTTTTGATGTTTAAAATATCCTATTATATGGGATGATCATTCACTATCCATGATATATATAATTTTTTCTTTTAAATTAATAATGTTCCACTTACACAACTATTTATTTACATTTTCCTTTTTTCCTTATAAAGATTTAGAAAAAGGAATCTCTTTCTTTAGTTCGTTAGAACAATGTGTCATTGAATTTAATAATAACCATGATGATCACACTATCCACTTACATTTTTAGTAAAATAAATCTCCTTTTGTGCAATCTATTCAAAATAATTATCCCATTTCTGAACATTCTTATTTTTAGAATTCCTAATCCCCTTCAAAACTTGTTTCCAAAACCTTTTGAGAATTATCATATATTATTTTTGACAAAATTTTTTTTTTGTGAATTACAAAACATCTATAGTACACATAGTTTCCATTAAAAGAATATTTAAATTCAGAATTTTCTTGTTTTCCAAAACTCTGTTACTGAATTCTAACATCTTCTGAACAATCATTTTCAAAATGTTTTTGGGATCCAAATTTTTGAAAACCCTTTAAATATTATACTTCATATTTGAATTATTTTAAATCTTTTCAGAGTCTTTAGTTATATAATATTTTGAAATATTTTTCATAATACTAGAATTTCCATATTTCTATTAGTCATTTAAGTTAGACAGAGACTAGATCCTTTAGATTCTCTTATTATTCTATAATTATTTATCAACCATTTATGTGATCTTAAAAAGAGTATTGTTATTTATCAACATTCATTTCTTCTATAAACATTAACTACAAAGACCTCGATCCCAGTTTCCAGCATCCAGTTATTTATATTAATACCAAGTTATGTTTATAGGGACCTATCATCCAAAATTATAGAAGGGTTTTGTAGTTTTGGAAAACTAGATAAAAACGAAATATTTACATTAAAATGTGAAAAAACATTGAAACTCCATTAAGAAAAACCCTAAAAATAATAGATTAGTCATGCAAGTCATTCATAATAATATTTATCATTGAATTCTGGGGGAAAATAATTCATAATAAAGAGGTGAGGATAGATTCCTAGTAATGGTTTGTTGTGTGGAGGAAGTTATCATAAAAATATACATTACGAATATTTAATAATTAAAAACACATGCCTTTAAAAATAAACATGGGCATAATATAGAATGAAGGGATACTAGTTATTTAATTCCATTGAAAGGATCATAGGATAATTAAACTCACCAATGGGTATAATACTAGTCAAATAATCATAGGGTTAATAAACTACAATGATTATAATTAGAGAATTCATAATGTTGGAAATATGAAACATATTGTCAATGCCTCAACATGATGTCTAAAAATACTTGGGTAAGGCCTCAACCAAAAACCAATTCTATTTTGTCTAATGAGACCTACTAATGCATCAAGGTGATATAGTGGGCCCGAAAAATCACTCAATAATTAGAATTCAATACTAATATGAATGGGGGTAAACATAAAAAATATAAACACATGAAATAACATTTCCCAATTTGTAGACATAATCACTAACCCTTCTGAGTAGTATGGTGAATATGATTAAGATAGCGTATCCATAGTCAAAATGATCATAACCCATTTTAAAAAATATGGTTTATGATAATAAAATGATATTAATCCCAATAAAAAATAACATTCAACAGGGGTGTTGAAATATATGAAAAATACCAAATAAAATCATTGAGGAATTCTGGAAAGTAATAATATTTTGCATTGAAAAGAAGAATTATTTTGGAAAAATATTTTCGTAAAACAAAAAATGAATATAGATTGAATTTCTGTGATAAAATTAGTTGTTTTAGAAAACTAATTATTGGAAAAAATAAGATATATAGTGTATTTAAAAATAAATAATAAATCAGGATGTTCTCTTTAATCGGGCTTTCTTATCATGATGAATTGAAGAGGAAACCCTTTTAAAACATGTATTTTCCTCACAAGAAATATTACATGATCAAAATACATGATTTTTTAAAATATAACCCTAATTTATAATAATTATAAAAAACAAATGAGGAATTAAATTTGTTTATAGATGAATAAATCACCACCCAAATTAAAATGGAGGTTTGGGAAGAAAACCCTTACCTTATGTCTAAATGGGTTCTGTACTTAATATCAACATCATGGATAATCAAATTAAATCCATTAATTAATTAATTTATAACATTTTATATAATTATTTTTTTCATTAATGTTTTATTATGTTCATTAATGACCTTATTGATGTGTTATAGAGTTCAATTTCACTATTTGGGAGCCTTTGTTTTTCTTGGTTTTCATGATCTGGTCACTTGTTTATAATAATGGAGTTCATATAAATTGTTTATAATTATCTTATATTGGAATTACATGTTATTAATTATAATAAATAAATATAAATGTACATATATATATCATATGGTTATATGTTATGATGATTTATCCTTAGATAGGACATTTAGTGATAATCGTTTATATTATTACGATGGTATTTTAATCACAACAAACTAGTCATGTCATATGAATTGTTGTTATGTATATATACTGGTTGAAGAACATTAAATAGGTTATAATACATAGATTATATTCTATTTTAACATTATATATGGTATCATGACATGCCATCAATATGAATTTTAAGAACAAAAGTTCAACATCCATGAATGTTGTAAATCGACACCTCAAGATTAATGGTTTCATTTTTTAAATAAAAGAGAGAGATTAAAGATAAAAATAATGTTAAATACATTATTATGATTAAATTACAAATTAAAAATTATTATGGAGTTCTCATGCTCATTTGTCTAATGGATGTGAGGATATAATAATACAATAAATTACACGAAAAAAAATAAAAGGAACTGGATTTGGTTTTTATCTCTTGAATAATCCTCCTTGAGAATCTTTTTAAGGAGATCAATTTTGGTATTTTGATCATATTAAGATCCTATGATAGTGGGGGAGGATCTTGGGAATATTATTTTCAAGTAATTTGACAATGCTGAAATATTTATAGGTGTGAGTAGAATAGTGGGTGAGGGTGGGTTTTTTAGTGGACGAGAGTGGTGATTTATCAATATTTCATTCATTATTATATTATATGGTGAAATAAAAGAAATAGAAAGGATTATTGTGACTAAATATTATAACAAATTCAGGTTATTTTGATCCAATGGTTCTTAATTCATCCATCACTCAAGGAAAAGTGAATTTAGAATTTAATTTATTTATATTGTAAATTACTGTATTTTATTATTGACAAAAAATTAAAGCATTTTAGAAAAATCCCAAAAATTAAAAATTTCCATTTGAAAATGTTTATAATTAAAAAACGTACCCCATTTTATAAAAATTATTTTATAAATATGTTATATTTAGTTTTTAATTAAAATCATCATTTACTCAACAAATACAGTTTTTAAAGTTAAAACTGATTTTTAACACCCCAAAAAATCAACAAAGGTCTTATAATATTATCCTAAAATAATCAGAAAATAAAATATTTCTTTTGAATAATTTTTGTGGAAATTTAAATTCTTTTATATAAATATATTGATAATAAAATAATAATAAAATATTTTTTACTCACAAAACTATAAACACTTAATTATTAATTTTCAAAACATTCACTTACTTGTACAATATTATAATTTAATCATAAATTCAATTATAATGTATCCCAGTTCAATCAATACTACCATTGATGAGGTTATTATATATTTGGATGATTTAAAATTTATAATGGTCATATTATTTTTCATAAAGGTACTTTACTATTTCCAAGTGTCATGTTACTATTCACCAAAAAGGTTTTTTGATCATATAAGACTCAGAATATTTTAATGATCCCAACCGTGAATATCCTTTTTCAATATTAAAAACACCTAAGTGGAAAAAATATATTTAATGGATAGTTTATAACTTTATGTTTTTAATGATAATAATAATAATGTGTTTTTTTCACATAGACATGTAATTTTGTGCATTAAAATCTATATTAAATTAATTATAAATTATTATGGGTGTCACATTCTCCCCTACTTCAATAAAAGTATCCTTTAAATTACTATAATGTTACCATATAACTTTTTATGGGAATATATTCATCATTAGATCATGATTCTCCCACGTCGCCTCTTCAATTCTATTTTTTTTTCAAATGCACCTTTACCTATTGTGTTGTTCGATTCCTAAATACCTGTTATTTAGCTTCCAAAATCTAAAAAGTCTCTTCATTGTAAGATATTTCTGGTTTCAATTATATTATTTTTTAATTATTGATATTCATTGGGTCTATCATGTACTTCTTTAACAAGGATATGTTAAACAAATTGTGTTCCTTTGAAATGTAAGGCGACATTTTGATACGATAAGCTCCAAATTTGATTCTCTCTAGTATTTCCAAAGGAAAAACGTACCTAGGGCTCATTTTAAATATCAAATAGTCAGATAATCACTTGGTTCATAAATTACTATTATCATAATGAGTTTATTCATAATTCATGACATCTTAAACATATTTTTAAGGCCTCGGCCAAGATATCAAAATATAATAGGGTAAGGCCTCAACCAAAACCCAATTCTATTTTGTACCATGAGACCATTTGATGCATCGAGGGGATATAGTGGCCTCTAATAATAAATTTATATGTCCAATTAATTTCTCATTTTAATGGGGATAAACATAATAAACATGGATATATGAAATAACTATTCCAATATGTATATATAATCACATACCATTGGGAGTAGTATGGTGAATGGTATCATGATAGCACAAACACAGTCAAACTAATCATAAGAAATTTTATAAAATATGGTATATGATAATAATAATATGATAAGAAAAAAACATAATATTCCAAAGGGGTCTTGAAATAGATTGAAATGATTTAATAAAATCATCGAAGAATTCATGAGAGTAATACTCTTTTACTTTGAAAAAATGTGTTCTTTTAAGATAAAATTCTCATAAAAATAGAAGTAAAAATATATAGTTATTAATTATAAAATTATTTTTTTATAAAATTAATGGTGGATTAAAATATATTTTATACTTTACATGAATATAGGTATGAAATTGAGATGTTCCCTTTAGTCAGTCTTTCTTATCCTGAAAAACAGAGAAGTGGGCCCATTAAAAACACATATCTTCTGAAAACAAAAGATGAAATGGTAAGGATAAATTTATTTTTAACATATAACATTAATATATAATAATTATATGAAATAAATTAATTGTTAAAATTTTTATAGAAGAATACATCACAACCCGAATGAAAATGGAGGTTCGAGAGGAAAACCCTAACATTTTTTCTGGATGGGTTCTGCAGTTGACCTTAATTTCCAATATAATAAAATTAAATCCATTAATTTATTAATTATAAACCATTTATTTAGTATTTGTTTAATTATAGATTTATTAATTTCATTTATGGGTTTATTGATGTGTTATAAAGTATAATTTCATCCTTCGAGAGAATTTGTTTTCATGGTTTTCATAATCGATTCATTTATTTGTAAGTAATGAAGGTCTTGTAAAGTGGGTATAATTTTCCATTTTTGCAACTAAATTTCATTAATTAGATTAAACATGTGTAAAATATATTTCTATAATATGGTTATATGTTTTGATGATGAATCATTAGATAATACATTTAGTGATAATCGTTTAAATTATTATGGCGGTATTTCGATCACCACAAACTAATAATGACGTATGAATTAGTATTATGTATATACAATGGTCCTAGAACATTAAAAAGAATATAAGAAATATTATAGTCTTTATTACCCATAAAAATGGTATAATTAATATAATTTATGATGAAATTGAAGACCAAAAGTTTTTTGTCTCGGAAGATTGTAAATCGGAATCTCCCAGATGATGATTTCGTTTTCAAAATAAAAGAGATGGAGAGAGAGAGAGAGGATATTTATGATGTTTCTTATATTAACATGGTATATTTATAGTTTATAAATGATATTGGATTTTTCACTATATTTTTTAGATAGGATGTGAGGGGATAATAAAAAATCAAGGAACATGATAACAAAATAAAAGGAAATGAGAGAGGATTTTTCTGCTTGATTACTCCTTGAGAATATGCGTAAAGAGATTTATTTTTCAATTTTTATGAGACCAATGGTTTTTGGAGGTGGGTAATATATTTTTAGGATGATTGGTGACTATTTTTACAAGGATCAATGATTGGTATGTTTTAGGGGGAGAGGGGATGAGGGATGGTTTTAATAGTGTATGAGAGAGGTAATTTATCATTATTTTAATCATTATTCTATTATTTTTCTCAAGACATGAAATATAATAGATTATATTGAGTAAATATAGCCATAGATTCATGTTATTTCGAACCAAGTGTTATGAAATCATCAATGACTCATATAATAGTGTATGTAGGTTATAATGTATTTATACTGAAAATTACTTTATTTTACTATTCCATGATAATTCAACTATTTCAAGGAATACCAAAAATTCACCCTAACCACTTATCGATGTGTTGAATTATAAATTTAACTCCATTTTATGAAAATAAATCTTTAAATATGTGAAATTTAATTTTTAATTAAAATCATCATTTATTCAAAATATAATTTTTTTAAAGTTAAAACTGAATTTATAACACCATACAAATTAACAAAGGTATTATTAGATTATCCTATAACAATAGGAAAAAATATTTATTTATGAAATCATTTTATGAAATTAATTTTCTTTTAAATAAATTTATTAATTATATAATTTAAATTAAATTTTTATTAATCACTGAAATACCAACACATAATTATTAATTATTAAAATATTCACTTACTTTTACAATGATAAAATTATGTAATACATTCATTTATAAGGGATATATTTTTTTATACTATCATATACATGGATTAAAATAATTTTTTAAATTTACTATTTGTAAGGTTCATATTACTATTCATAAGGGTATATTACTATTCCATAGGGCCAAGCTATTATTCACTAAAAAATTATGTTGATCCAATCAGACACTAAATATATTAATTTTCATTACCGTTTATATATGTTTTTTGAAATTCAAAACAAATAAGTGGAAAAAAATATGATTAATGGATAGGTGTTAAATATCATGTTTAAATAAAAATAATAATAAATTAATTTTCATAGAGGCACAGGGTTGTGTGAATTACATTCAGTATTAAATTTATTTGTAAATCCTTGGGGTATTACAATCACTATATTGTTGAATAGATTTCTGAAAAATAAATCCGAATAGGTTTAATTATTCTTCAACATTGATCAGTTTATAGTGAAGAGAATAAATCTCTCCACCCACATCATTAATAATTCTTTTCGACATGATATATAAGATCTTATAAACATCAAGAAACTTCATTAGAATATATATATACATTATTATCTTATATTAATATTCATAATAAATTTATTCACTATTGTTTTACAATTTCTCATCTCCCATCAATTTCATGTTTTATTTCTCCAATTTTAATATTTTTTTGAGACATTATCTCTATTTTATATTTAACATAAACTCCATATAATTTTACTCATATTGAATTCCTGAATTTTTTCCTATATCATTACTAAAATCCTCACCATTCACTTTAGTAATGAGATGTTTTTCGTTCACATTATTTCATGTATCAACTACTTCTTCTTTTCCTCTCTTTCACCTTCATAAAGAAGAGATATATGATTCAACATGTTGATATTTTATAAATTTTTACACTTATTTATAGAAGGGAATTATTTCATTTTTATATTAATCCTTTAGAATATTCTTATTCCATCAGTTTTTTCATCACTAACATAATCTTCATTCATTTTGTGATATTTTGTTGGAAATTTTACAAAAATAGAAAAATTGAAACATTTTAGTGGTAAAATCCATTTAAAAATTACCTAACCTCTAATAATATATTTATCGATAACATAAAACATTTTATCAAACTATATATACAAATAAAACCTAAAAATTCACATCTAAATCAATTATCTTCCCAAATAACCTCTTTACATTTCTCAAATTTATAGACTTTAATAGAACATCCTTTTTAACCATTTTTTATTAATATTATAATTATTACCCAAATAAATAAAAAGTATATTAGAATTAAAATCATCAACATATATTTTACCTTGATTCATTCTATTAGATGTAGATACTTTGTAACAAACATGTCATGTTAAGTAAAAAACATCTTATCTAAAATAGTGGAGTCTTCCAAGTTCTCACCATAAACTCCAATAATGATTATAACATTATTTATCTTTATGAATAAGAGTTTATTTTTCTCATCATCTTTAATGGGATAATATTTATATTTCTGTATATTAAACAATAAAAATTCGCACATTACATTATTTTCCATTTATATATGTTATCTAATTGGTCCCAAATTCATTTTTTTTTCAATTTCCATAAATATTGTAAGTTGAATTTTTAAAATATAACAGAAAATAAAATTTATAGACTTACCAAAATTATCCATAATTAGTATACTTTGATTAGTTCAGTACCTTCATCAAAAATGGTAAATATATCAATTTCGGCTTCCAGAAGTTCATAATTGATAGGATGAATATATTTTAACATCTCATATTTAATTAAATGATGTATATTCACATAAAATGTTATAATTCCTATATTATTCACCAAATAAAAATTATCCATTATTTATAATATAAATCATTGAAATATTCATATTTAAGTGTGTGAATTATAATTAAATTAGAACCATTGATAATGACATTTTTTTATTTTGATGACATATTGTCATCAATATATAGGATTCATCGTTGATAAATGAGAAGGGGAGGGTTATTCAGTGATAAAATTTTATTTAATTTCCATTAATGAAAAAAATTTCCACCAATTAAAGTGTATTTATATGATCTTTCTTTACATACACACACACACCATCATAAGGGAACACAAAAAATTCACTAAGTTCACCTCTCAATATAATAAGAATATTAATTAGTGTTAAATGTATTCTTCCAGGAACACAGTTCCCACTATAATCAACGTTTGAATACAAATTAGTAGGGTACAACCTTGAATCACAATATTGTATGTGAATCGAAGATTTTTTCCCCTCATCCTTCAGATATGTGAATCCCATGATTTACAAAGATCGAAATATATGTATTCTGTTAGGTCCACTAGGCTGAATACCCTGAGAGGGGGGGGGGGTGAATCAGGGTATGACTAATTAAAAATTAAAGCCCTTTCTGATCTTGTTTCGCTGTTAAGCAAAACACTCTTCTATCTCTTTCCTGCTACACAATATAAACAGAATGTAAAGCAACCATAGGACACAACAATTTTACTTGGTTCACCGCTAAGGGCTACGTCCAAGGAGCATACGCCGACAGGTTACCGGTCGTACCAAGTCCACTAAACTTCACAAGATGTGGATTAAAATGTTCGGGCTAGATCACTTCTACGCCCAGGCTCACTGCCTATACAATGTTTAGGGTCAGATCACTGCTTTCCCAAGGGTCACTCCCTGTTTCTCTCTCTCTGGCTCACTGCCGGTGGAGAGGATCACCTTTTCCTCTTCCTAAGCTCACTGCTCTAGAAGGGATTCACTCACAGTTTATAGACCTGTAGGTCTATTCATTTTCATGAAGGAATGCATCTTCCTATGTATGTAGATGCTCTGTTGAAGTCCAACATTCACCCGCAGATTAATCTCACTTTGCACCGGATGTACCGGGCAACCTCAATTTTTACGCGCAACACTTACGGTGTCTTGCGCGCAATTTCTATGGTTTGCGCGAAATTCCTTTTTCGCGCAACCTCCAAATATTACGCGCAGACTAGAAACTGCCTTGCGCGCAATTCACTACTTTTGCGCGAAATCCTCTTTTCGCGCAATCTTCCTTTTACGCGCCAATCACCAACTTTCTGCGCAGCCTTTGCTTTTCGCGCAATCTGACTTTACGCGCAAACTTTAAGTTTACGCGCAACACACTTTCTAACTTCAATTTAGCGCACCAGAGCTCGGGTATTTTCTATGTCTTGAACTCTACTGAATGGAGGAGGGTCACTTCATATTTATAGGCAAAATCGATCCCGCGCGAAAAACCCTCCTTGAGCGCGTAATCCGCTTTGATCGCGAAATACAAATCTTCCGTGCACAACCATTTTCCGCGCACTGCTCCATAATTTCGCGCACCTCATGCCTTTGCCATTTTCCGAGCTTCGGACCTCGAAACATCTTTTGCGCGAAATACTTCATCCACTATTTCGCGCGCCACTTCAATTTTTCGCGCACGCCTCCAAAATTTCGCGCGCCTCGTGCCTTTACTGATTTTCAAGCTTTCGGCCTTGAAACATCTTTTGCGCGAAATACAATTTCGCGCAACCCGCTATTTTGCGCGCCACACTTCAAGATTTCGCGCAACCCGCTAATTTTGCGCGCCACGCTTAATGTTTCCGCGCACCTCCTTCATTTCTCTCTCCTCAACCTTTGCCAACAACATATCACTCCATTTTCCATTGTCGATTTTCAGGCCCATAAATTTGGCAAACACTGGGAAACGGCGCCACCTTGTACTGCTCTTTTGTACCGCCTCCAGATCGTCCTTTCCTTTGTCATAGGTCTTTGTCAACATGGAATGTCAACAACTTCTCGGGAACTCGACAATTCTCCATGGAAACCTGCTTTGTCAACAAACACAATCACCTCAAAAATGCTTCAATGATACCTTGAGGGATTTTTGACCAACAATATCCCCCTTTGGGTTTGTTGACAACTCTCCACAACTCTGCTCAGAAATATTTTCTGCACTTTGATACCTCACTGAGTCTTCTTCCAGCTGCTACCACCATTCGCCTCTTGAGATTATGATAGAGTTCAAGGATTCACTTAACACGTACTCTAATCCCACATGAGCAATGCTCGACGTGAAAAACAAGAGTACTATGAAAAGTTCATCAACGAATCACTTCATGTCAGACCCCAATTGTCGATTCCACCCTGATACCAATTCTTAAAATAAAACCAATTGTTGAACCACACTGAAACCAATTGGTGATTTCTTAAGTTGATACCAATTGTTGATAGCTGGACACCGTCTCACACCATTCCAACACCACTGTTCTGCTTTTATCAAGATCCTCAGCTGTCGTGATTTCTATGATTTGATCGATCACGTCTAGCATCATCAGATTTAATACACTCCCCCTTTCTCATTGCTCCCCCTTTCTAGCTGCTCCACCTGTCAGCTTCTCCCCGTATCAATTATGATTTATCAAATCTCCACACTGTCTCCCAGTCACAATTCTCTCCCCTTTTAACAAACACTATTTTCTCCCCCTTTGTCAACGAACCCAAAGGACAGTCCTTTGTAGTCTATAACACAGTAGAGAACACATATCAGCGCATTAGGGAAAACACATCATACCTCGGGGAGAGGGGGGTGGGGGACCCACATCCACACTATTTCAAGTGCGGGGAATCGACTGAACTCCCAGAGCCAGTCGATGCCTCTCAAAAGCTTCCTTGGGTAAGGCCTTTGTCAGAATGTCTGCAACCTGTAGCTCTGTAGGCACATACTCCAACTTCACGATTCCCTGCTCAACTTTCTCCTTGATAAAATGATACTTGATCTCAATGTGCTTTGTCCTAGAATGATGAACGAGATTTTTGCTAAGATTTATAGCACTTGAGTTGTCACACTGGATTCCGATCGGAGACTTCACTTCAACTCCCATATCATCAAGCTGTTGCTTCATCCACAATAATTGTGTGCATGCTTGAGTGGCCGCAATATACTCAGCTTCTGCGGTGCTCAATGAAATGCAATCTTGTTTCTTGCTTAGCCAAGAAATACACAATCCACCAAGATAAAATGCACCACCTGACGTTGATTTTCTATCATCTGTTGAACCGGCCCAGTCTGCATCAGTATATCCCAATAACTCTGTCTGAGATTTGTCGTTGTATGTCAAGCCGAAGTCCACTGTGCCCTTGATATACCGAAGTATTCTTTTCACTGCAAGCATGTGACTTTCCTTGGGATTACTCTGATATCTCGCTGCTTGGCATGTGGCGAAAACAATATCAGGCCTTGTTTCGGTTAAGTACAAAAGACTTCCAATGATTTTCCTGTATTATGTGATATTAACTGCCTTACCATCCTCATCTTTTGATAATTTCATCCGGGTAGCCACCGGAGTCTTCATCTCCTTGGAATTTTCCATTCCAAACCTTCTCAGGACCTCCTTGGAATATTTAGATTGAGAAATGAATGTTCCAGTTCTTCCTTGTGTTACCTGTAGACCAAGGAAAAACGTTATCTCTCAAATCATTGACATTTCAAACTCATTTTTCATGAATTCGGAAAACTGTCTCCACTGAGCTTCATCTGATCCACCAAATATTATGTCATCGACATAAACCAACACCATCATCCTTTGATTACTGTCATTACTGAAATAGAGATTGTAATCAACTCCTCCACGCTGAAAACCAAGCTTCTTCAAGTACTGATCAAGCCTTGAGTACCATGCCCTTGGTGCTTGTTTCAGCCCATACAATGCCTTCTTCAGCCTGTAAACTTTGTTCTCATTCTCATGAATGAGAAAACCATCTGGTTGCTCAATATACACCTCCTCTTCCAGAACACCATTCAAGAATGCATATTTGACATCCATCTGGAACACTTTGAACTTCCTTTGCACTGCGATGGCTAGGAATAATCTTATTGTCTCCAGCCTTGCAACCGGTGCAAATGTCTCATCAACATCAATTCCCTCGATCTGGGAGTACCCCTTGCACACTAGACATTCTTTGTTCTGAATCACTATGCCATCTTCATTCATCTTATTGCGATAGAACCATTTGGTTCCAATGACATTCTTGTCTGCTGGCCTCGAAACAATCTCCCATGTCTGTTTCTTCTCAATTTGATCAAGCTCTTCATTCATAGCCTGAAGCCAGTTTTCATCTTCAGCTGCATCGGAAAAACATTTTGGCTCCACCTGAGATAAAAATGATGTTTTCTGTAATGATTTCATTCTTTGAGTCTGAACTAGAGCTGTCTGATTACCAATGATATTTTGCCTATCAATTTCAGCTAGATTCTTTGGCTTCTTTGCAGATACAGACTTGACACTTTCTTGTTCATCATAAGAATCTTCTTCTGAGTCAGCCTCTGCCACTTCTACTCCCCCTGTGTTGCTTACCTCATCATCACTTTCATCCAGAAACTGTTCACTGGGTCGTTGAGAAGTCTGTTCATTTTCGACTATAGTGACATCATTGCTTTCAACAATTTTTCCCAGCCTCTTGTTAAAGCATTTATATGCTTTTCTTTTCCCTGAATATCCAAGGAATATCCCTTCATCTCCTCGTGCCTCAAACTTCCTATGATGTTCTTTGTTGAGAATGAAACACTTACTTCCAAAGATTCGAAAGTAGTTCAACGTTGGCTTCTTTCCGTACCACAGTTCATACGGAGTCTTCCCTTTCTTCGGACATAACAGGGACCTGTTTGAAACATAGACCGATGTCAAAACTGCTTCCTTCCAAAATTTCTCTAGTAGGTCCTTATCAATAAGCATTGTTCTGGCCATGTTGTTGATGATCTGATTTCTCCTTTCAACCACTCCATTCTATTGGGGAGTTCTTACTGATGAAACTTGATGCCTTATCCCATGTTTCTCGAGATAGTTTTTAACCTGACTGTTTGTAAATTATGTACCGTTATCAGTACGAAACTTCAGAATTTTCTGCCCAAGCATCTTTTCTGATTCCCTCATGTACTGCTTTATGCAACTGAACACCTCTGCCTTATGGGTAATGATGAATACCCAGGCCATTCTGCTGTAGTCATCAATGAAAAGAACATAGTACCTTTGCCCATCTATAGCTCGTGGTGATATAGGTCCACATACATCAGCATGCACCAATTCGAGCACTCGAGTTTCTTTTTGTTCCTTTGGCCGGTATGTCTTTCTGATGATCTTCCCTTGTTGACAATCATCACATGTATGAGTGCGATCATGTGATAGTTTGGGAAGGTCTCTAGCAGCATCACACTTTACCAAATCTTCCATAGATGGTTGACATAGATGACCAAGTCGCTTATGCCACAGCTGATTTTCTTCTTCTCTGGATAAAAGGCATGAATCTTCTTCCCCACCTACCAGGTAAAGATTCCCCTTTGTTCGTTTTCCCTGAATAATGGCTATTCCATCTTTTCCTTTAACAATACCCATCTTCTTGGTAAATAGGATAGAGTGCCCAGAGTCACATAGTTGACTGACGCTAAGCAAATTATGACTGAGATCCTCTACCACCAAGACATCAGCATGTCTCATTTCTTTGCCCCCAAACTTGGCTTTTCCTGAGCCAACAATCTTCAGGCCTTCATCATTTCCAAACTTGACAACTCCTTCTTTGTCATATTTTATGCCTGTAACCAGATCCTTATTACCCGTCATGTGGGATGTGCAACCACTGTCAAGGATCCAAACACCAGAACGATCTGATGCTTTAAGGGAAATTTCATCAACTACGGCCTTCTCACTTTTCTTCTTCCTAGTCCATACTTTTTTATTCATACTCGGCATGGATTGAGGTTTCTATTATTTCTCAGAGTATGATGGACCAGCTTCATCTTGCAAAACTGCAAATCTGTTCTGAACTTTTAACTCACTTGTCGGTTTACTGATCTGCTGCTTGAAAACATTTTGATTCTGCTTTGGCACATTTTTCTGAATGGTCGGAGTGCAGTACCTATCCATGTGTCCAAATCCTCCGCACCAAAAATAGTTTCCTTCAAAAAATGTTCTGGAAAACCGTTCTCTGTTTGGCTGCCATCTCTGTTCTTGTTCCCTTCGATATCTTTTGGCTGTGGAACAAACATACTGTGAATGTCCCATCTTTCCACAACAATAAAACCTGATATAAGGTGCATTCCTTCGTGTTACTTCAGCATTATGAGTTTCCCCTTTGGATCTCTGAGTATTCTGATCCTGCTTTGTGCTCAAATCCACTTTCAATCTCGGGACAGGTGCTTGCGGTCTAACTTTAACTACCGCAGAATTTTGTTTCTGATTAAGCCGTGAATCAGCCTTAACATCTGAGTTCAATTGCTGCTTCTTCCCTTCTCAACTACTAGGCTCTTCTTTCTTCTTTTCCGTCTTCGTAACGACCTGATTTCCCAAGAATGTGTTGGGATTCAACGGTTTTTCCTGGTCTTTAACTTTTCTCCGCAGACCGACAACTTCCTCTTCAAGCTCTTCAATACGCTTGACGTGATCTTTCACTTTTCGACTCAAGAAATCGATCTCCCTTTTCTTCTCTTCAATATTGAGCTTATGCTCATCAACCTTTTCTGTGCGCTCTGTCCTGGAAGACTTAAGATTATCAATCTCTTTCTCAAGCTCAGACTTCTCTTCTTCTTCTTGTTGCATGTAGAGTTTGGCATCACGTACTATCTTGTTGGCTTTCTTTGTTTTTGCTCGCCAAACATCTATCTCTTCAAGAGCTTCTTCTAATTCAGCTTCCATGTCAACTCTCCCTTCAATTTCTTCTTCTTCTTCATCAGTTTCGGTTTCATTCTTTTCTAGAGCACTACTAGCAACAACCACCATCGCATTTTGACCATGATCTTTGCAGTTTTCGATCTCTTCAACTTCTTCACCCTCAGACTCAACTGAACTGTCAATTTCTTGGGAAAGAAGATTCTTCTTCTTAAAGAAATTTCTCTTGAACTGCTTCTTCCCTTTCACAAAGGCTGAAGATTTTTTCATGGGAATCTCAACTTCATCTTCATCGCTTTCTTCTTGAAACTTTTTGGGACATCTTGCAGCAAGATGACCAACCTTTCCGCACCGGAAGCATGCTAGTGGAAGTTTCCCTTTAAACTTTCATTTTCCTCTTTGCAGATTTGAAGAAAGGAACGACATCACCTCATCTGACTCTTCTTCCTCCTGAGAATCTTCAATATTGAACCTCTTCATGGCCTTAAATGCCACCTCTTTGGATTTCCCCTTTTCCACAGCATCGTTGTCATCATTTCTCATTTCATATGCAACAAGAGTGTTGTGTAGGTTATCCAATGTTAGCTCTTTCAGATCTTTATCTTCCAACACAGAAACTTTCGGATTGAACCGAGGTGGAAGCTTTCTCAAGATGCGCTTTACGATTTTAATGTCTTCGATAATTTCTCCTAGACCCCGCATGTCTTCTACCACAGCATTTACCCTGTCAAAGAATGCATCAACAGACTCATTCGGGTTCATTCTGAGATCTTCATACTTGTTCCACAACACATGCATCTTTGCCTCTCTGACTTTTGTATCCCCTTCATAAATATTCAAAAGATTTTCCCACATGGCATGTGACGTTTTGCATGACATCACCTTTATATAAATGGAATTAGAGAGGGCTCCCCCTAAGGCGTTGATTTCTTTGGAATCGGCATCCAACTCTTTGTGCTCAGCTTCTGATAATGCACCACTAGTAATATCAGCTGTGATACCACGCATAGATGCTGAAAACACATCCATTCCCAAAGATCGGAAATAGTGTTGCATTCGATTCTTCCATATCTGAAAATTATATCCGTCGAAGATCGGAATCCCTCTATGATTAGTGACCTCCATTGAGAGAAGACCAACTGTTAACCTTTCCCTCTGATACCACTTGTTAGGTCCACTAGGCTGAATACCCTGAGAGGTGGGGGGTGAATCAGGGTATGACTAATTAAAAATTAAATCCCTTTCTGATCTTGTTTCGCTGTTAAGAAAAACACTCTTCTCTCTCTTTCCTGCTGCACAATATAAATAGAATATAAAGCAAGCATAGGACACAACAATTTTACTTGGTTCACCGCTAAGGGCTACGTCCAAGGAGCATACGCCGACAGGTTGCCGATCGTACCAAGTCCAATAAACTTCACTAGCTGTGGATTAAAATGTTCAGGCTAGATCACTTCTATGCCCAGGCTCACTGCCTATACAATGTTTAGGGTCAGCTCACTGCTTTCCCAAGGGTCACTCCCTGTTTCTCTCTCTCTGGCTCACTGCCAGTGGAGAGGATCACCTTTTCCTCTTCCTAAGCTTACTGCTCCAGAAGGGATTCACTCACAGTTTATAGACCTGTAGGTCTCTTCATTTTCATGAAGGAATGCATCTTCCTCTGTATGTAGATGCTCCGTTGAAGTCCAACTTTCACACGCAGATGAATCTAACTTTGCACCGGATGTACCGGGCAACCTCAATTTTTACGCGCAACCCTTACGGTGTCTTGCGCGCAATTTGTATGGTTTGCGCGAAATTCCTTTTTCACGCAACCTCCAAATATTACGCGCAGACTAGAAACTGCCTTGCGCGCAATTCACTACTTTTGCGCGAAATCCTCTTTTCGCGCAATCTTCCTTTTACGCGCCAATCACCAACTTTCTGCGCAGCCTTTTCTTTTCGCGCAATCTGACTTTACGCGCAAACTTTAAGTTTACGCGCAACACACTTTCTAACTTCAATTTCGCGCACCAGAGCTCGGGTATTTTCTATGTCTTGAACTCTACTGAATGGAGGAGGGTCACTTCATATTTATAGGCAAAATCGATCCCGCGCGAAAAACCCTCCTTGAGCGCGTAATCCGCTTTGATCGCGAAATACAAATCTTCCGCGCACAACCATTTTCCGCGCACTGCTCCATAATTTCGCGCACCTCATGCCTTTGCCATTTTCCGAGCTTCGGACCTCGAAACATCTTTTGCGCGAAATACTTCATCCACTATTTCGCGCGCCACTTCAATTTTTCGCGCACGCCTCCAAAATTTCGCGCGCCTCGTGCCTTTACTGATTTTCAAGCTTTCGGCCTTGAAACATCTTTTGCGCGAAATACAATTTCGCGCAACCCGCTGTTTTGCGCGCCACACTTCAAGATTTCGCGCAACCCGCTAATTTTGCGCGCCACGCTTAATGTTTCCGCGCACCTCCTTCATTTCTCTCTCCTCAACCTTTGCCAACAACATATCACTCCATTTTCCATTGTCGATTTTCAGGCCCATAAATTTGGCAAACACTGGGAAACGGCGCCACCTTGTACTGCTCTTTTGTACCGCCTCCAGATCGTCCTTTCCTTTGTCATAGGTCTTTGTCAACATGGAATGTCAACAACTTCTCGGGAACTCGACAATTCTCCATGGAAACCTGCTTTGTCAACAAACACAATCACCTCAAAAATGCTTCAATGATACCTTGAGGGATTTTTTCCCAACATATTCTATGTCATTACCTATTCAGAGTAATTTTTTATCTTATAAACATACATATTGGAATGAATGCATAACCTTTCCTTCAAACCAATACATAATTAAGTGTCCTCTTCCCTTTATATGGAAAACACAAACACACAACTATATAGATATTATTTCCCTTTTTCCTTTATAATACATTAGAATAATAAAATCATTTATATCCAAATTTCTAGATATTATTCACTTTATATATCTCCCATTTTTTATTCTTCTATTTTTCTTAATTTTTCTACTATTTTTATATATTAAATGTAATCAATTTTTATAGTTATTTTCATTTTAACATTAAAATTGAGTTCATGTCATCTAATTCTTAATATATTCTTTTTGACTTTATTCAATATATTATCCACCATTAAATTCAAATTTTTAGTTATTCTAGGGAGAAATAAATATAAAACAACTTCGATGAGGACAAGTCATCAAGGTTTTTCGAACATCCAAATTTCAAATTTTCATAGTGTACCATTCTCCATTGTGGATTAGCATATTAGTTACCAAAATAAATTTTTAATTCCCTTAACACATTATGAAGTTATGTGGTCATTGTTACAAAGAGTTATCCCAAATTATTGTTGTATGGAAATATATTCTTAAACTACTTTTCATAATTAAAGTCTATCATGTGGTGTTAACAAACATCTTAAAAGAATTTATATTAATTAAAGAAAAACCTACAGACACACTAAAAACTACCTATTCCAATTTTATACAACTTTTTCATTGTTCCACTACTGATCATTTTATTTCAACACCATTATAACATGGATACTCGATTAAATCATAAGGTTTCTCAAAATTAAAGAGACATGAAATATATTATCAGACTTCTTTGTCATGTATCAATTTCATTATAGAAATGATTCTTTAAATTAGGTGGATCCACCCAAAATTTACTATGTATCCTTTGAGGATTAGTGTCTCTTTTAAAAGGAAACTCTTATTCTTTAGTCATATTCAATGGTGAATCCCAAAATTTCAGATCCCAAGACTATATCCTTTAATATTTTTCATCATGAACTATTATCATTATATATTATAAATTAAAACAAGCCTAATCAAGCTCTAAAATAAATATTCAATCAAATTCAACTGATAATAAAATTTAGTTTGAATATGATTTGTGTATGAAAAATAAAATCTGACATATGAATAAAATTCAATCCAATTTTATGTGTAATAATTTTAACAAAAAATAATCTCAACACTTTTTGGTCTTAATGTGGATAAACAGAGTTCCCATGTAATATATTTAAGAAAATGGTCACCCTAGGGTTTTAACTGGGTGAATGAATTCACCATAGTAAGGAAACCTAGGTTTTAGTACTAGGAAATATTGTTTAACATGGTAGGGATCCACTCATGATAGACCATGGAAAATTAGTTCTTCCTAATAGTGGTGATTTTTAATGAGTTCTAGGTGAATATGTTATCTCATTTAGGTGTTACCAGTTGTGTGACATTGGTGACTGAGTTTACCAATGTAGTGTCACCATATATGAGACCAGTGTATATAACACTTACCTTCTAAGGTAACCCACGCGTGAAACCAATGTAAATGAGTTATCCCTAGTATGGAATCTAATATATTATAACATGGTTAATTATTTCTTCCTATTAATTATCATTGGATGAACTATAAACTTGTTGGATTCCCTGGGATAATTTTAACCTAGTTGGAAGCTCTACGAGAAGTGTCACCTTGTTTCAATTCCTAGGAAATGTGTACAATGGGTGGTATAACATAAGGTATACAAGGACCATGGTGATTTATCATTCTATCCATTTGGAATAATATAGAACATGGTAACCTAGTAATTTATTCTTTATGTTTGGACATAGGACTTACCTAAAGAATTCCATTGGTGTGTTGAATGATATGTTTTTTTATTTGGTCTCCAATCAACAAACACATTGTGAATAAAGACCCCTTGGGGTATACTTATATGAAAATATTGGAAACATGGAATGGGATTGATGATAATGGATTGTGGAAAACACAATTCACTACAGCTAAACAAACATCCATGATGTTGTTTTCAACTAGTTGGACTATGAAACACCTCACTGAAAATCTATAAGCACACACTTAAATACTATAGTGAAGTGACCTTGGAACATTGACCTAGATGATCATAGGATCTAGTTTTTGGATCATGAAAAATTATTATTGTGAGTGTGACCTTGATCATAGGATCAATTTACTACATGGTAAATGGAAATCATCAAATAACTATAAAATATGAATTGTAACTCTTTTTCAGATCAATGACCAGTAAAATTAAAGCTAGTGATGTATGATATTCCCATATCTGTAGTTATCCCCATTTAAACTTAATTCTATATCTAAATATTTTTAGTAATACCATCTAATATGGTTTTATTGTATTAATGTCATTTTTGTCAACAATGCGTTAAATATATGGTTATATCCCAGTGGAAGGTTCTCAACACCAGATAGAGTCATGTAGGTATCCTCCCAACACAGAGAGGGTGTCTGAATAAATTTTAATATCCCCTAAACAATTATTAAAACCATAACATTATCACCTATAGATTATTTTTTAATGAATATATCCTTCTATCTCACCTTATTTATAATTTTTTTAGATTCATGGATGATAATACATAATTGAAATAGATAGATACCAAATATTTTTAATTGAGGTTGACCTCCAAGATGGATAACTATATCTATAGTGCGTCATGGATATTATCCCATAAACACATCTTCCAATTTATATTATAATGAATTTTTAAAAAGGGGATTAACTTATACTTTCTCACGTGGTGGGAAAACCATAATTAATGAAACATAATATTTCCACATATATATTTTAAATAGATAACTCAATGATTTGATATAGAGCCTTACAACACCCTGAGATGGGGGTGAATGATTATGTCAAATATTTCTTCCATTGAGACTGATTTTGTAACCACATTTTACTATATTGTAAAACCTATTTGATGGAATCATTCAATTATTTAACACTTATTTAAAGAAAAATATAAACAAAAAATTACTTTTATTTGGTTCACAACAAAGGTCAATTCCAAAAAGAATACATCGACAGTGTGTCAAAAATACCTGAATCCACTATGATTCATTATGTTTATGGATTAAAATCAATTATACATGGTATCTATATTCCAGGATCATTACATTTACATAATTTTTTTGGTTAGCACATTGTCAGCCTAAGATCACTTATGTTGACTCACAATTCCTCACTACATTCGATAAAGTCTTTTTTGGATTATAAAATTGAACGTCACATAAATTTATTTTAAACATAAGACTTTTCCTTGATTATGAATAGACATTTAATGCATCATTTCACTCAATTGATTCACTTGAATGAAAGGTTCACTCAAAACAGATGTTTAAAACGTGACGATTGCACAACCATTGGACAATCATGAAACTATTTTACATTCATGAAAGAACTCAATTTCCCATATACATTGGTTTTTTAATGACAACCTAACATTTATGAAAACCCTAAATTGTTGCAAAAAAATTCATTTGTTGTGTAACGCCCACATTCACACAAAGTGAATGATTAATTAATCTCACATGGCCTTGATATACTCAATGTACATTCTAAAATAAACTCCACATCAAACAAATCATCTTTTTTCCATTCTTTCAAAAATCAGTGGAACCATATAATTGTTGAGAGAGTTATAATTAATGAAATAATTATCATCTTATTTATAGATACATCTAACCCATCACACAAATTCAATGAATGATTATAAATATGCTCGCAACATTCAATGGGTTTTGAAAATTGTCATTTTAATGTTTCCTTGAGCTCAAAAATGACTACCTTCTATTTACATCACCTCTATATAATTATCAAGTGGAAACATTATTTTTTATGTAATATTGACATTCATGAATTTTCATTCAAGAGTGAAACACATTCGTTTAATATATTTTTAGGTTATGGACCTAAATCTTGGCTTATGAGAAACAATATATCCCTTTTACCCTTTAATGCGACTATTCTATTTAGGTGACAATATTTACTTTACCAAATCTACCTTTCCTCATCCTCCACTTTATGGACCCAAATTTTTTTTAACACACTATGAATTAATTATACAATAAATTTTAAAGAAATAATAGATTGTAAGATAACCATCCATGAAAACTCCATGATCAACCAAGTATGGATTGGAAACAAAATTAAAATAAAACATGTTCCTAGAAGAAAAACATAGTTTCCAAACAAAATTTGAGTCTCTTTGGGAATGAATGGTTTTGATTTCATCATTAATTATTCGTATACTATAGGATTAATCATTAAAAACAATCAATATTTTTCAAACATATTAAATACACATTTTATATCATCAAAATTTTTATCCTCAATACCCTTAATAAAATAAAATTTCAACAGCTATTAAATATTCTTATTATTTATTTCACAAAGATAATTCATATACCTATAGAATCATTTCACTCTTGATATTAATCTAATTGGAGGGAATATATCAATGATTATTTGGGTCTCTTATTTCAAGGACATAAAATATCTTAAAATTTAATTATGCATATAAACTCTATCATTATTTTCATCTTCTTCACCCAATAATTATATCTCTAATTTCACATGACTAATTTTCATGATATATAGTTTATTTGAATTAAAATTATTTAACTTAAATTCTTATTCAATCTTCCTTATGGATATAACTCTTTTAATACCTCATGATATTTGGTAATTTCAGGACACATTCCCTTTAAAGGTAACCATTCTGGGTTAGAAATAATGGAATGAAGACAATGATCCTCAATTCCTACCTATAATGGTCCTCATGTAGGTGACCATTACCGAGGGTATAATATTATCACATATGGTTTTCCTTCAATGATGGTATCATATTAGGAGATAGGACATAAATCACCATGAAAAAATATGAAAAAATATAAAATAAATAAACCAATTTCATCCCACAATAGAGGTAAAAGTAAATAAATACAATGAATATACAAATTAATACCCTAATGAAAATTATATGGAAATGACACAATAACGATCCCATGGTATGATCAAATAATTTTAAACATGGTCGTAAAAGTCCTCATGGAATCCTATTATATTCTTTGAATATATGTCTTGTGATACTAACATGTATAGTTGGTACAATAATACCCAAAGTCACACATGCACATGTGAAAAGAGTATACCAATTTGCCAATGAGAAAAAACAGAACCGTTAAAACATAAGAAAATAAACTATAAAATATCATACTCATTGTGTATTGATCATAAAATAACCCATATAAGTATAATAACAAAATAATAATCATTTCAATAAAAGTTTATCATAGTTAGATTTCAAACTAATTATTCACTCTCACACCCGAACATCACACATCCTAGAACTCTCATCTCTTCTACTTATTCCTGAAAAAATAAACCATGTAAATAATTTCATTGAAATAACCACGCATGAAACATTACATCATATTTTTTTAAAGACTCTTGGTTTATCACATCACATATCACCTGAAGACACCTATTCAATCACATCAAATATCTAACATAGTACTAACCAAAACTGTTGGGTATCATAAACATGAAAGACATAATCTCAATTTCCTCTACATACCAAATATCACCCCATATTATGAACCACCACATCATCACATAAAAACTCAATATTAGTAAAATGTTGTATTATTCCTATCATATTTTATTGGTATCATAATATCTTAGAAGATAGAATAGAAAAGTGGTTGAAACCATTCATCGGTCCCCACCATCTAGAAGATGAAAAAAAACCCCACCAAAACATTTTATATCTAGATATGGATCATGAAGTTGGTGGATTGAGTATTGAAATATTAATTAAAAAAATACATATAATTGTCACATACACACGGATAGCTTATGGGTTAACCATAAGAGTAACATCCTAAATCACAAAATCTCTAAAATTCCTCACCAAATCTTCTACTAATACTGCCACTACTAAATGCATAACACCTCATAGAAAATAAAAAAAAGATATTCCATAATTATTTTAACGTTATGAAAATTTTTAAATTTACCATAATCCAATGAAAATCATTTATTCATCCCATTCATTTTATATTTTACAAATACTATATAATCCATATTACCAATTTCGATCCAAGAATTTATTAATCATTAAAACCCATTAACCAATTCATCGCATTTTACATTAAATTTCCATCAATAACATTGAATTCCATTACCTATGGGAAACTAGAGAAATAAATCACCAGTAAATACAACCCATATTATCTTGTCTGCAAGGATCTGTGCCAAAACTACATCTCATATGAATTGTGCATTTCATCACAACCACCACATATCAGCCAACAACACATCTCTTTTCAACAAAATATTTTTTCATTACCCAACACGTATTATATACCATCTTTTCACCACACTCACAAAACAATATCACATACCCCACAATAAAATAAATTATGAAAATAGACATGAATAATCAAAAATACGTTTCATATGTTCTTTTAGTTCAATTAAAAAATGTTTATTTTATCACATTTACATTATTATTTCTCATATATTACCAAAAAATAATAATTTTATAGGGGATATCAATTAATTATATTAATAGAATTGATTACCCATGTCATCATGGAGATATCAAACTATCTTGTAGTCATTGGTTACAAAAAAATATCAATTACAACAAAAAATACTCCCTTCACACATGTTTGTTAGTAAGGAATAAAGAATGTATAATAGAGATAACATAAAAATTGGGAAACAATATGATTTTTCTCCTCCCACTAAATTTTTATTACACTAATTCATTTTCATCATTATTCTGCTGCATAATACCACCCCAAATTGAAAAAATTTTACCCCCATATATATATAACTAGAAGAAATAGGATGGATCTCATACATAGAGGAAAAATGATTCACGGAATTCTTAAACCAAAATTGGGGCTATGAGAATAGGATGGAATCACATGAGGAAGTACTCAAAATAATGGTAGTAGGTTCCATGAATCCAAGGAAAAATCTCTGAAACCTCTAGTATCAAGGGGAAGATTGTATGAAAGAACAAATTGAATATCATTGTTTTAAAATTAAATATATGAATCCATTGGGATTTCAGTTCATGTATATGTTTTTATTTAACCATTAATAAATATCTCACTAAATTTCATTTTATTGGTTCATTATTTCCTAGATCATTAATGAAATTTAATGATATAACTCTCTTCAATGAGATATAATTTAAATAACCTTAATTAAATATTTAAAATCTCATTTATGTTAAATATATATATTCCTATGTTTTAGAATAAATCTTGAAAACCTATAAATATATTATGTTTCCTAAGTCCCCCAATGAGCTCATTACCAAGAAAAACACCAAAATAAGAAAACAGGTGACCGTACATATGAATTGATTTACCACATGAAGGAAACAAGTGATTTTTTCAACAAACATTGCGACCAAACAACATACCACATGAACAAATAGGTCATTGTAAAATTGAAACAACTTACCAAACAAAGGAATCATATTCTCTTTACAACTTACCATTTGACAAACCAATTTATAGAATAAATAAACATGTGACTGAAAGAAGAAAATAAATGTTGTATAAAATAAACATGTGACTCTGTCAAAGGACATCATGACTAAGAAACCTATATTGTGAACAGATACATGAATGCATGAGGTAAACTATTGATCATATGTAGGAAAAAAGTAAAAATTCAAACTAACTACATTACAAACTAAAATAATGTTTGAACAATCATGTGGAGATTAGAAGGAAAAAAGTGACCTTGCGAATAAACATATAGAATCAAGAGGAAAAATACATTAAAATAATCTTCAATAAAACATACCTCATAAAACACAAAATAAAATGTTTTATAAATAGATTAAATTACATAAGATACCTATAAAATAACTCTAATAACTAGGAATTTAAAAATAACCCTAAAAATAATTGAAAGTGTTTTATAAATCAATTTCACGAGATACCTCTTTAAGATCTCATTGCACCAGAAATATTACTACATTAAATCACACAAACAAATAGCCTCCTAAATTCTATATAACCACTCTCAATTAATTTAAACAACTACACATACCATGAGAAAAACCACCACAACAATCACATAATATATTCATAAGAACGTCAATAAATTAATCCCACCTCCCATATCAAGATATTGTCTAATTTGGTTAACACTAAAATGCCTGGAAAATTGTAAATAATATAATAAACATAACACATCTTGATTAAGAAGGGGTATTTACACAATAGTTACATGAAGTCATAACACACATCAGTAGCAAGGGAAAATGAATCTCGTCCTATAGAATTATCAATTTCTAAGCATCACATCATCAAACTAAAATAAAATATTTAAAAACTAAAAGTAACTTTGGGTACAGGGTACGAACCTTTATCAAATAATCCAAATTAATGTTTTCTAATACCCCATGCTTCTATAACATATGAACCAGATAAATTTAACATCCACCTATCTTATTATCGTAATGATATTGTATCTCTACAGGAAACTCCACTAATGGATGGTTTTCCACAATATTCACCTCTACCATGTCAATGAATGGGAAGTCATCATGAAGATATAGATGGATATGTGATATGTGAAAGAGTACATTAATGATTTCCATATGTGGTGGAAGTAATAACTTCTAATAGACCTCTCTAATATTCCACAATGTGTTGAAAGTCACAACAAACCAATGAAAGAGCTTACTCCCCCTATAAACCCTATGTGTACCATAATGTGAATAAACTTTCAAGAACATGTGGTCACCAACTATAAAGTACAGGGTCCTACTCCTGAAATTGGTATAAGACTCCTTCCTATCATGATCCACGTTAAACATATAACATACAATCATAACCATGAAAGTCATGTGACATAAAAAATTAAATCTAATAACTAAAATCTCTCCAACCTCATTCCAACACAGCATAAAATTAATCTATCATTAGTACAAAGCCATAAACGGGGAAATGATTATGGATTAGTGGTAGTCCTTATTATAATAATCCTCATCCAGAAAATGAATTCCTTTATTATGATCCACTGAATTTTATGATACATGGAAGAAATATATACACCTATGTCCATATGGTTTTCATTGTTTGACCATTCATCGAACGGTTAAAATATGTGTTATGGTATAATTGAGTGACAACCACACATTGAAGTCATATCCAAAATCATATGGTAAAACAAGAATACTGATCTGATGTAATGGACATGGAAAATCCATGTACCCTAATAACTTCGTACACATACCTCTTTACTAGGACATCAGTGGTACCTGACTCCTTTATTTCTAAAAATTGATTAAAAGTTTTCAATCAATCCATGATTTCCTATATTCCATTATTTCATTCCTGAGCTCAGGGTAAATCCTATTATGAATTCAATCGAGTTTCCTTCCCACATCCACAAAAGAAAATCCATAGGCCATACAAAAATCCATGAGAATGATGTTATGGCACCATTTCATACAAACTATACATTGATATATGAACTCTTCAACATCTCATTTCATATCATTCCATAAAAATTTCATCCTCAAGGCATACTACAACATGGATACTTTTAGTGTGCATCAAAAAACAGGGGATATGATACTCAGTAAGGAGTCCCTTATGTACACCACATGGAATGAAAAACATCACTAAAATATCATCTTCTTATGACCATCCTCCAACCACCACCTCATAGAATCTCCATGGTCAATAGGGTCATGTGTCACCTCCACATCAGAATATAACCTCTATGTCACTTCCACCTACTACATAAGAGAAGAACACACTATTTGATAAACAATGAACTTTTATCATAAACCACCCTTTAATAGATATTAATAGTTACCCACTCCTCCATTCACATACAAGAATCAACAAACTATTGAAGAACATCCTTTTACAACATCCTAATCAGCACGCCATCCATGACATTCACTATTATTTAGGTATAGTATATCTCAATTTCTCAGTCCTGGAAAAACTTCACCCACCTTCATTTTTATAATCATAGATCATGTTGAGAAAATACATAACTAAAAATTATAGGATCTATAAATATATAAAATTATATCTGATGAGATTATGTATCCATTGCTTAAATGTTAAAAAATTCACTACAAGCTATCATTGCTAGCCTAGATACACTCATGGAGACATAACATCACAAATTCCTATGAGATCACCACTTTATATAATCACATGACACATGTGAATCCCATATGGATATATTTATTGAACCCATCAAACAAAATCACTTCTGATTGAAACTAGATCACTAGAGAACTTATCAATGTCCCATTCATGTAGTTAAACATTGTTTAATAATAATCAATATTGATTAAAATTTGGTCACATTTTTCCATGGTTTGATGGGAGCCACAGTCTATATGAAATCAAATTAGATCCTCTAGTAATAGACTACAATACTAGGTAATGTACAATCTTTCTTCACGTTCTTTGGTGATTCATGAGAGCCAACTACCTAGACCACAGATGAGCCTACGTACACACACTGTTGAGACACAACATGCATAAAGAAATTCACCTCTCATGTCCAAAACATGTACCTAGAAAACATCACATAAAGTTTGTGGTTTTAATGGATAATAAAGATAGCTCTGAGATGATCTAAATGATCTTACACTAACTTCATGATGGTAAAGATTGCATAGATAAACACAATTATAAACATGTCTCGTATCTCTGGAAAATATTTTTTATGATGCCCATGAATAGAGCTCATGTGTTTGTGACACTGAAAAATATGGCCATGAAATAGATGTTACAATACTTATATCTGAATGAAATATTCCTAATATCACCCTCCTTCTCCATCAACTAGTAAAATCTAGGTCGTAGATCTATCTTTAAAAACAAAATAACTCCTCTATAATGGTAGAAAAATAGTGATACTTGGTACTGGGTAATCATTTTTTATCGTCTCATATTTCATCTTATAGTAGTATATACAGAACCTCATACTTTTATTTACCTCCATGGAAAATTTCATTCGAGCATCCCATATAGGCACACTAGTCTGGATCAAACCCTCATATATCAGACAACATATTTATTTCACAAACACTCATTACTCATATGGTTCTATATGATAATAACCCATAGAATCACATAATAAAGAGGTTATAGATCTATCTCAATCTAGATATCCAATTAAGGGGGGTTCATCACAAAATCCTTGAAAAAACATCTAGAAATTTCTGAATGACCATAAGAACCTATACTTCATCAGCATTAACTAGTTCTATAGAAATCTCAAATATCAATAAAGGAAGGGTCTCCATGTTCCTAGATCCCATACGAAAATCCTACTCACAAAGGGAATATAAAAGATGACCATCCACATATAAGAACATCTAATTCATGTAAAATAAAATGATAATAATATATAAGGAATATAACCAATTGATGAAGAGAATGAAATTTTACAATTACATCTATAGAAATAAAATATCCCCAATTGAATCTTGTTTTCCCATCATCACATTACCCTCCTGGCACACATATAACAAGATGGTCTAGACTCTGACCATCATAGTCAAAACCAGAGGCTTGTAGAGTCACTCTGCATCCAAGAGACCCGATATCAAATTCGAGTGGAGGCATATTTCTTTTTTACTGTAGCAGGCACTGTTCGGTACTGTAGTATCCGGAACTATTCATCCATCTGGGCCTTCGGGCCACTAGTTTAGTCTTTGGGCCCTGCAAGGATTTCGGCCCACCCAAGGCCATTGGGCCATTTGATTCTCAAAGGCCATAGGGCCACCTTAAGGCCTTAAGGCTACCCCAATGCCTTCGGGCCACATGAATGCAGACCCCAAACACACTACAAAAAACAAGTATCCCGAGAAGAGGATTCAGAGTAGGTGAACTCACCAGAGTAGAGCCAAATGGATTGTCAGAATGAGAGGGTATGGTTATGCCATCGGTACCAGCATGTGCTTACACGGGAAGCCTAGCTAGATAATCTTGCAAAGGTGGAGAGCTACTATCAAGATTCTGATGCTGGGGAGGGGCAGTTCTTTGTAGATAGTCCGGTTAAATTCCCTAATACCTTTAGGTCATACAATCTCCTAATCCTATGGGTCATGTAATCTCTAAGCCTATGGGCCTTGTAAGGGTTCCCCCATCATCCCATGGAAGGGGGTTATCAAAAATTAATAAAAAAATGAAGGCCATCGATCCATTTAGGCAAGAAGATATAGATAGGACAAATCAACAGTGAATCATAAGTTTATTTTACTTCTAATAATATATATCCCTATTGGAATTTAATCCCCCTACAATAAGAAATTGTATACACCCACCTATACTACCTCAGATATAATGAGAACCGCTATGGATAGACTAATTTCATAGTCCATAAAGATTAAAAAATCAAATATGTGACCCATTTCTAACTTATTGTCTATCTGTTGAGAATAATGCTACTACCCCTTAATCTGAAACAACTGTGTTGGTTGCTGCAATCGAGGCTGATGCTATACTTGACCTCCAATACTCTTCTAAATTATATTAAATGTTGGTTACAATTCTTGGGATGACCATGGAACCTAATGAATAATCACATTACCTTAAATATTCAGGGAAATTTATGGAACCCACTATCCCCATAAGGCATATACTAAAGATGTGGGGGTAAAATCCCCAACAATTATAGCCTCGATAGAAAGACCACCTGAAACCTACCACTAACAACTCTAATCCTCATGAAACCTGGTTGGTTACCCTATCATGGAAGACCTATATAGAAGAGAATTTTTTGTATCACCTATTTCAATTTTTAAACCACCATATAAATTGTCAACAAAAAAGGAGTAACTAAATTCCAGATTGAACGGTGGAGTACCTCATAATGATTCCAAACATATGACTCCTCATTATGTAATATAATGGGAGAAAATTTAAATGGTCTTTATATTTGATCTCATTTTCTCATACATACATGCTCTCATGAAAAATGTAATGATTCTCTCAACTCTTATCAAACATTATTTTCAACAATATAAAATCTATGTGGAAATACATTTGAATGTTTTCCAATAAATAATCTACCACCCTCTACTCACAGCGAGAAAACCCCATTAAAGGAATTATATAACACTCATCAAACTAACTGTCAAGGGGATCCAATGCTATTTCTATTCAAAAATTAGAAAAAAGTTTACTCAAGATCCTACAACCAATGCGTTGTATATAAATAATATATGCTACCCGAACACATCACAAAATATTTTTTCTAAAAGGAATGGAATATCCTCTATCATTGATCATCCACCATGATCAGGTTGTGGATTTTGTTGTTAATTGGGTCATCCTTTTTTACGTCACTTTCCCAAATGATAGGTAACCAATATCTAGGAGAAATATTTGAAAAATAATGTCATGACCGGTCCCCTGGGGCCGATGATGTGACTAACCAAACCTGCTTTCTATAGGCACGAGGTTGGAGACTAGCAGCGAAAAGAAGTATCCCTAAAATGGAGGGGCATTTTCTTTTTAACCTGCACAGACACACAATTTTTGAACACAATAAAAAGCAACCACTATGTAAACTACTGTATTAAATGTTTAATGAAAGTAGTGGGACTGGAATACAAGCTCAACAGTAAAGTAAAAGAACAAATAGAAAGTAAAAATATAACTAAAATGTGGAAATTAGCTCCTAGATCGTCCACTAAGGATCCTACCTGAAGGGTAGATACATCTCACGATCAGTATTCCCTGTTTCACATCACGAAAAATAGTCCTTCTCTGAGCACTGTCCAGTCCGAGCTCCCTCAGCCTCGATCAATACTGTCTTTCATCTATACAAGACTCAACAAGGTGTAGGAAAATCCTGTACAGTGTTGATTACAATGATACTTAGTAGGGAACCCGAGACCACCATAGGTCTCCTAGATTTCCACAAATAAAATTACAGAAAGCAAGACCTCAATCTCTAGCTTGATGCAATAGAAATCAACTACACTTAGGTATATTCCCATAAATATACCTAAGTTATCAAGAAATTCCTCTCTTATATAGTAGAAGTTAATATCACAATGTTTGAAGTACCACACAGGTAACTCCACGAAGCCAACAACACGAAGGTAGAAATACCACCTAGGTAACACCAAGAAGACAACAACACGAAGGTAGAAGTACCACATAAGTACACCAGGAAGAATAAGTACCACTTAGTTAAAGTCTCACCTCACACCAGGTATAACATAAGTACAGAAGTGCAGATAACTAGTCAAAAGGTAGATTATATTATTCTTTAAAGAGACCATACTTCAAACCCACATAAGATCGATAGGTAACTAATCCCCACTAACCTAGAAAAGATCTAACTAACATAGGACCAGTATCCTTTGACCCCCATAGGATCACTGAGCACTGACCTACACAAAATATGATTGACACAGGATGATGTGTGGTGACCCACACAGGATCTGAATCACACAAGATTGGTGTTCTTCCTTTACGTTACAGCCTTCCAGAAGATTCCTCGCACTTGATGCACTCGAGATCAATAGAATCTGTACTTCAAGATATCGTTCCCACCTCAAACTCCAATATGATCCACCAATAAGTATCCCAAAGGACCGCCATGTCGTAAGGTTTCCAACACGACTGATGGTGCGCCAATTAGATCCCGGGTCTGTGAGTTCTAAGCAATTTGGTTTCGACGAACTGATTGGATTAAGGTTCAATCCGACCTGATCATACACCAACTGTCTACATTTACTATGTGAATTATTTAAAGAGTATCATCTCCATCCAAGGAATCCAACATTATAGATGGTTCGTCAAATGGATGTTCGGTTTTCACGAAATGGCCCTTTATATATTTCTGCGTCCAGTTGGTCCTATGTCTGACCCGTTAGGGCTGGCCCGCGTAGTGCATAGCCCGCAAGGGGGAGGACTACCAGGAACACGACCTACTAGGTCAGCTATCCATTGGGCGGGTGGCATGGCCTTGGTGAAGTGTGGCCCACTAGGGGCATGAGCTAGGTCTCCCCTGGAATTCCTGAGTGGCCTGGAGGTCTTTCAGATTCTTTGTAGTGGTTGCTCCATGTGGTGATGCCTGGTTGCTTGTGGGTCCTACCTACCATTCTGGCCAGCTGGTGTGCCTGCCTCCATCTCCAGTGGAATGCGACAGCACACCGCTCTACCACCCACGGTTGGCCGAGGTGTCTAGTGCCTTCCTCTGGTCCATTACGCCTAACGAGCTGCATCCCGAGTACTCTGGCGGCACACTGGTTGTGTCGCCTTATCCTTCCTCAGCCAGCCGGTGTGTTGGAAACCTCCCTTGATAGCCTCAGTTGATGAGCCACAACCGGTTCCTCCTGCGGCACGGCTGCCCAGCCTCCTTCCATGCAGCCAGTTGGTGCCAACCACCACCATGGTCCCTGTCGGCGCAGGTCATCAGTATCACCGCGCTGGAGGTCTTCTACAAAGAATGTAAATGGGTATAAAGATAGCGGAGGGTCCGAGCCTGTTTCATTAGGTCTGTGCCCTTTTGCGTTATCTTGTAATCAAGAGATAGATAAATAATCAACTAACTCTTGGAATTTATGACAAGTTAAACACCTTCCTCAAGAATGATGGAGAAATTCCCCTAGTTGAGGAAGTCGATTAGTGTTTGTCATCCCCCTATAACTAGATTCCAATGACATCCCTCAATCGTCGATATATGGTTCTAGGTTTCAGTGTTTCTCATCAACTCCTTCTAGAACCAGCTCTATTCTCCAAGGGTGTCTCTTCAAGGAACTTTTTTATCACTTCATTTCTTCGTGAAGAATTTCCAAAACCCCTCGTCAAGCTCCATATAAAAAGAATATGGGGAAGGGTATGTAATGACGCTGGGAATTAATGGTGGCTCAATAATTAATAATCATCATAATACATCAATTTTGTTGTTACATAGATTGAAATTTCAATCCATTTTATGTCTTGACACATCACTATCCCCACACTATTCTTGTTCATTGGAGGATAAGAATGAATATAAAAAAATAAAATTTATTTATTTTATTTATTTTAAAAATGCACAAAATGTAACTTTTTCTCCTTACCTAATTCAGTCAATGTAAAGTCTCTATTAAGTAAATCTTAGCATTGTTGATTCAACATTGCCCTTATTTTTTTAATCCACGGACCAGTTAAACTGTTTGGAAATTCCCCTAATGCATTTACTGAATGTACCTTAAAAAGAATCAAAAATTAATTCCGGGCATACCAGTTCTCAGAATCATGTGCTGTTAATTTTCACAGACTCTTAATAATTTCATATAATAAAAATATTACTTGGAAAAGTTTGGACCCTTACATTCTCCACACCTTAAAGATTTACTTTCCCGAAAGCCACAAAATAAACTAAGGGAACAAATGGGTGTACTGTGAATGAATCTAATCATCCCACTCCCATGTTCTCCTCTAGAGGTTCTCATGTTTCCTGCAAACACGCACCAGAGGTACTGACCTCCCATGAAAGACTCTCACCTATCGATCCTCAATCTCTACTAGATCCTCTATAAAAGCCTCCCCATCATCAAATTCTTACTCGATTTTGTCGATGATGTGAGATAGGTGATTAATGTATCTCCTCAGCTAGAATATGTGGAAGACATCATTCACCCTCTACAATAGCGGTGGATGTGTCAAGAGTTATACCATCACACATATCCTTAAATGTATCAGAAATTGTCTGATAAACCACGAGTATAACCTTCCGCCTTGGCTAAATCTCTGTAGTCCCATTCATGGAGAGACTTATAAGAATATGTGGTCCCCCTCCTGGAACATAAAAAATCTCCACCTCCTGTCAGAATAATACTTCTCTCTACTCTTGGTAGTATTCATCCAATCCTAGATGATATTCTCTTTCTCAGTGGTAGCCCATACAAACTCGGGACCCATATGTGTTGACTACCATGGGTCTATCCAACATAGTGGTGATTTTCAAGGTTGACCATAAAGGTCTTAAAATGGTTCCATAATTATGGTGGTGTGATATCTATTATTTTATTAAAACTCTACTAGGGGCAAGTGATCCACCCAACTATGGCCAAAATCTAGGATGCATGCACAAATGATGCCCTCTAAATCTATATGGTCTGCTCTGTCTGACCATCCGTCTGAGGATGAAAGGTAGTGCTCAAACATTGCAGAGTCACAATTTCATTATTCAACCACGTTCACAACCAGGAAGTAAAATGTGTGGCATGGTCAGAGACGATCATCAATGGTACCCGATGGAGTCATACAATCTCATGTGCATAGAGGCATCCAAATCCCTATATTGATCCCTTCTCATGGATAGGTAATAATTGGGCAGACTAGATGATTCAGTCAATGATCATAGAGAAGGAATCATGTCCCCTCGACATACGTGGAATCCATGTCACAATGCCAATGGAGATTCCATCTCACTTCCACTTCGACACCTCTAGTGGTTGTGCTAAGCTTACTGTAACCTGATGCTCAGCCTTCACTTGCTGACAAGTAAGACATTGAAAAAAAAACATTACAACTGCTTTCTTCATCCCTGGCTACTAGTGATGATGCCAGAGGTCCTATTATATCTTTTCCACACCAGGATGTACTGCTAGAGGGGTAGTATGGAACTCCCTCAACACCTCCTCTTGTAGAGCCACTAGTACCATGGTACATCCTCTAAAGAGGATGACATGCTCCCTATCTTCATAAAATCCATCAGGTGCCTATCTTGAGGATATTTGAGCACATCGAGCCACAGAGTTGATGTCCCCAAGCTATGCCTCCCTGACTTGCTGAAGTTGTAGGGGAGTGACTAAAATCGACTGGAGTTAAATTTCTCTATCTCTATTAATGAAGGATTTCTGCATCGTGGACAGCTGCTCTATCACCTCACTCACGAGCTACAAACCAGACCTTCTGCTAAGTGCATCTACTACCATGTTCCCCTTCCCATGAGTATATACTATGTAAAAGTCATAGTCTTAGAGGATCTATAGCCATCATCATTGTCTCAGGTTCTGGTCCTTCTGAGGGAATATATTCTCGAGACTCTTGTGATCAGAGTAGACTGTAAAACATTCACCCATCATGTAATGTCGCCAAATATTAAGGGCTAAGTCCACTACTACTAAATGTAGGACGTGGGTAGTGTAGTTCTGCTCATGTTTCCTCAGATATCATGAGTTGTTTGTGATCACTTCTCGCTCCTGCATTAAGACACACCCATGTCTGGTCCCTATTGAGTCACAATAGAATACATACCCAACACCCTCTTCATGTAGCCTCAAGATGGGGGCACTCATCAGTCTCTACCTCAACTCCTGAGAACAATATTGGAATCCCTCCATCCATAAGAAAGGTTGTTCCTTCTTCATAAACACTAGAAAGGGTGCCACAACATTGGAAAAGTCATGCATGAATCTCTGGTAGTATCCAGAAAATCCCTGGAATCTATGCAGCATTGTCACACTCCTAGGTGGATCCCTAGGAAGTAAAACTTCTATCTTCCCTGGATCCACTGCAACTATGACCTCCGAGAAAACATGTCTTATAAAGTGGACCTATCGTATCTAGAACTTGAACTTTGAGATCATACCAGAAAGCTGGTTACCTCAGAGTGTATCCAAAACTATCCAAAAATGAAATTCATGCTCTTCCTCTAATTCAGAGTATATCAAGATGTCTTCAATGGAGACCACCACAATGTGATCAAGGTATGGATGGAAGATCTAGTTCATTGGTACCATGAACACTACAGGGGTGTTGGCCACATCCATGGAATATCCATTAACTCATAGTGGTTATATTGACATCTGAAGGTTGTCTTCTATATATGAACATGTTGTACTCTGAGCAGATGATAGTCTGATCTGAGGTCTATCTTTGAAAACCAAAAATCTCCCTTCAGCCTCTCCAAAAGATCATTAATCATTGGAAGTGGATACTTGTATTTCATAGTCACCTGGTTCATGCGCCAGTAGTCAACACAGAGTCTCAAAATCCTATCTTCCTTCTTGGAGAACAAAATTAGGGCATCCATAGAGAGACATTGGGCCTTAGGATCCACTTCCTCTGCAAGTCCTCTAACTGTACTAGTAACTCAAAATGCTATTTATGGACCATCTTATATACTGGTCTTGATATAGGGGTTATCCCTAGGATAAGGTCGATGTAAAAGTCTACATTTCTGCGTGGAGGTAGTCCCATAACATCATCAGGAAAACATCGTCATATTGGTCCACCACAATAGAATATCTTGGACTCTCATCATCTACTGCTCCAAGGGTAATGCTAGCCAATTGGTGTGTGATTGGATGCACCCTCCTTCAGGTAAGTGCATCCAATACTGAAAAGTTTCCCTTATCGCCAGTGAAGGTAAACCTGGTTTAATCCTCATAGACACACCACACATTGCATCTAATACAGTCAATCAGAGAATGAACTATGGATAGCCATTCCATACACAAGATTAGGTCATAAGGCTTCGATGCTACTACTAGAAGATCCTAGATGAAGCTATCGCCTCCTAGAGTAAGATCACACTGTAAAAACTAGTGTGTAATTGTCAAATCAACTCCAGTATAAGTTTCTAGTTGTATCAATCTAGAAAATAGCTTCATTGAAATTTTGGAGCATTGAATGGTGGCAGTGAAAAAAAAGAGTGACTAACAGCTGTGTTTATAAGTACAACAACTAAGGTGGTGTAGAAATAGATCTTAGAACTAATCATCTTTGAGTGTTGTGGTCATAGGCCTCAGATTCCTAGAGCTGAGCTCGTCCCTGTACACATGCTCCTATGGTTGGGGTGGTCCACCATAATGTGGTGGTTGTAAATCATCGAATCACCACCCACTGCCTGTTCCAAGGCCATCTTCTCTACCACATCCACCAGCTTCCTTCGGACCTCCCCGATAAAATCTCTACCTCTACCTCATAGGTACCTCGACCATCTACTAGTCTACTATATGGAGGGTCGGGCAGTCTGGAGAAACATGACCCATCCTGCTGCACGAGGAGCATTGTCTTCTCGTCATCAGTCCTCCTCTAACCCATGAGGCCCGCACCCCCGACCCTGTATCCGGAGGTCGTCCACCCAAAGTTCTAGCCCGTATGGTGCCCTGAATCATCCGTCTATTTCTTTCCATAGTTGACTCTACTATCGTACGTCTGGTGGTGGCTCTCGTTATTGGTCCTACTCATCTAGGATGTTATCCACCAAATGTGATCGCTCTAGCACACCAGCCTATGTCAGAATACTAAGCGATATCATCGATGATCTGATATCCCATTGGAGACCCTACTCAAAGGTCCAATCCCTGAAAAAGGGTCTCATACCATGTCAGTGGAGTAGTGGGGGAGATCAGTGAACCTCACCGAGTACAGGGACACAGTCATGTTTACCTGTTGTAAGTGAAGAAGCTCATGTATACACATAGATCGTAAGGTTGATGGGAAAAAATTATCCCTGAAAAGTCTCTCGAAGTCCACCGATATAAGGGTAACCTCATTGGGTATCTGAAGCATCAAGATCCACCATCTCATTACTACATCCTCGAAAATACTGGTAGATAGTATCAACAAAAGGTCAGCTGGTGTCAAAACCAAGAGGAAAACTCTGACTACAGTCTCCAGCCAGTCCTCATCCACCTGCAGGTCTGTCTCCCCTTGGAACCAGAGAGGCCTCTTCCTCTAAAACTTGTGCATAATTCACTGTCGGCATGAATCCTCTGTTGTTGGGGCTAGTGGAAATGGTTGTCCAATGGGTAGTGGTGCTGGTACACCACACGAAGGTGCTACATCCGTAAGAGGGCCCTGCACCAAGGCCTCATAACTTAGTGGGCCGTCATCATGTAATATTTTTAGGAATACGTGCTGGCTTTCTACGTGGTGGTATCTTGAAAGAGGAAATGTGTCCAATAGTTAATAAGTTATACCTAGTGAGGTGACTCAAGAGATCGTAAAAAAAAAAATCAAAACACACACAATCAGTGTTTTTGTGCCTTGAGTCTGAAATCATAAGTCACAGTCCTAATATATGGATACGTCAGCCTTCACACCAACACTGGATTCCTCAAACTGAAAACCACACTCATAACACATAACACTATATCCACATAGAAAAGATCATATTCCTAGTTCTTTGGAAGAACTGAATCTTATGATACCACTTTTTTAGGACACGTCCCCTAGGGCCAGTTCCGTGACTACCCCAAGACCACCTTCCATTTGCCAGGGGCTGGAGACTAGCACCGAAAAGGAATATCTATAAAATAGTAAGGCATGAATTTTTTAACTTGTACAAAGACACAATCCAATAACACAACATGAAGCAACCACAAATTAAACTACTACAGTAAAAGTGTGATGATTGTAAAGGGGTTGGAATACATGACCATCTGTAAAGTACCAGTAAAAATGAAAAGTATAGATATAACTAAAAAGTGGAAAGTAACTCCTAGATCATCCACTGAGGATCCTAACTGAAGTGTAGGTAAAGCTCATGATCAGTAGTCCCTATGTCCCATCACACCAAATGGTCCACCTCTGAGCACCGTCTAGTCTAGGATCCCCCATCCTCGATCACTTTAGTCTGTCGTCTGTATAAGACACAAAAAAATGTGGTCGAAGCCCATGCATGGGTGAGTATAACGTTACTCAATAGGGAACTTGAGTCCCACGTAGGTATCCTATAGTTCCATAATAGAAATACCAAAAATAAATACCTCAATATCTATCATGATGTAACCGAGTTATACTCTCTATTGGTATATTCTCAAACATATACCTAAGTTATCAAGACATACCCCTCTCATACATGAGGTAAGAATAAAACAAAGGTAGAAGTACCACACAGGTAACACCACGAAGACAACACCACGAAGTTAGAAGTAACACACATGTAACACCATGAATACTACATCATGAAGATTGATTTACCACCCAGGTAGACCATGAAGAACATGTACCACATAGGTAATGTCTCATCATAAACCAGGTATAACTTAAGTACAGATGTACAAATGATTAGTCGTAATCTAGATCATCTTATTCTGTAAATATGTACTAATTCTGACCCACATAGTATCGATAGGTAACTGACCCCTATTGACCCACAAAAGATATCACCTACACAGGATCACTATGCGAAGACCCACACACGATCGTTGAGCGCTGACCCATATAGGATAGATAGGTAACTAACACCCACTGACCATTACAAGATCTAACCCCCACATGATCGATATAAAATTACCCACATAGGATTATTGAGTGTTGAACCACACAAGAATGGTGTTATTCCTTCATGCTACATCGTCCCATAAGATTCCTGGCACTCGGTGCGCTCGAGTGTCGTCGAAATTTCCCCTAGAGATATCGGCCGTACCTTGAACATGATAGAGCTCCACAAATGAGTTACCCAAAATACTATAATTTATTAAGGGTTCCAATGCAGCAGACAATGCTTCAATCAGACACCGAGTCTGTGAGTTATAAGGGTTTTAGTTCTGAGGGCCCAATTGGATTCGGGTTCGATCCAACCCGGTCGTACTCCAATCATCTCCAATTTTCAAGTGGATTATACCAAAAAGAAGGTATATATCCAAGCATCCCAATTCCATAGACGATTCCTCAAATAGACGTTTGGTTCTAAATATATGTCCCTTTAACGATTTCAAGATCCGGTTGGGCCTGGGTCCAGTCCGACCCAACCCGACCTTGTCTGGGTCTCCCGGACCCAGTTCGGGTCGTCCTGACACAGTCTGGGTCAGACCCGACTGCTCCGAGATGCGGTGGGTTCGGCCCACTAGGCTAAAGTCTAGCTAGGCCCATGAGGGGGTGACTCGACCTACGAGGGGTTCTAGCCCGACCCGTAAGTGGGCACAGCCTGCCAGGCATGTGGCCCATTGGGAAGGCGGCCCACAGGGAAGGCGGCCTGCTAGGCTTGCCACCCACTGGGAAGGGCACCTGCCAAGCGAGCAGCCCACTGGGCAGGCGGCCTACTGGGCAAGTGGCCTGCTGGGCGGGAACCCCAACCACGGTGAAGCGTGGCCCACTGGGGGATCGTGAAAGGTGGCACTGGGGAGCGGCTCCCCCTGAATTCTTGAATGGCTAAGAGGTCGTTCGACACCTCCATAGTGGTGGTACCACATGGCACCACCAGGTAGCTTGTGGGACGCGCATGAGATGGTCCTGCCTTCTGTCAGGATGATTTGGGGAATTAGTCCATGTTGTTTTGTTATTGTTGATTCTTTCTCCCTTTAAGCCTGCTAACAGGACAAGATCAATGACGTGATGAATGACGGAGTAGGTTCGTACCTCACTTTGTATATTGGATTTCTCTCCATTTTTCCTTCTTCTCGTGTGTTCTTTGCATTCTTCATGGGGCGATGAACAACGGAACATTACTCATCTGTTTTGTGACACAATGATCCCAAAACGAGGGATCGACACCATAATGACCACGCAAAGGTGCGACGATGATGGCATATGACGAATCTGACCAGATCAGAAAAGGATGTTTTTCGAGATTTCTTTGCACGGGAAGATCAAAAAATGTTTTTGGGGCCGATCTAATGTCCGAAAACATTGGGAGAACCGTCGTGATGTCGAGGAGACCGAAACCTGGATGTTTCGTGACAATCTGACGGCCAGATCAATGAACAGATCATCACAGGAGGTGCGATGGCAGAAGTCTGTGTTTCATGGAATTTCCAGAATACACTGTGTGTACTTTCAAAGAACATGTCATGTAGTACTAGTGGGGGCTAGTCTTTCAGGGGTTAGAGAGTAATCACACGGAGTGTGACCTTGGTCTCATGGTGTATTGGACTTTCCCCGAATCTCGATGTGTATTTTGGGAAGTATATGGACACAGGATGACCTACAAGGCTTCTAAACACGGCGTGTATATCATGACATGAGCGGTTACGCGGCACTCGGCATGTCTCCTAGGGATACACGGACTCAGGTTAGAGTACACAGGTTGATAAACATGTACAACCACAATACCAGTGGAATGGGGCCGACCCCAGTCACTCGGACACGGCATGTACATTGTACTACATGCAGTGTACTCAGTTTTTTCTATACGACCAGCCTATGACACGGGCCGTTGTACACGGGCAACACCCGGGGTCAGACAACACGGATGTATCTATTCTACACATTGTGTACTTTTTGGGAAATGGCATGTTCCTCTTGTCCACCATATCATGGACATCATTCCTTTTGGTTAGTGCCATTGCTTCTCGTTCCCCTGAAGGTCAGGCATCATTTCCTCACACAGGGGTATGATACCTTCACCATGACTTTCTGTGATAGAGTCCGGCATCCATCTGAGAGGTCTGGATTGAGATCCTCTATCCATTCCTGTCCCTAGGTAAAGTCATGTATCGACGTGACCAAAACTACCAGGCGTTGATCCTCTACCTAGCTGGTGTATCACCTAACTAGTGAATCTGGATGAGTCGCGGTATCCACCATGGCACTGGCAGGGATCCTCATCTATGTATCGTGATATTTCCCACTCTAGAGTGTGTCTCCCATAATGAGTGCATCTATCTATCATAGACTTCCCACTCATGAGTGTGTCTCACATAATGAGTGTAGCTACCTCTCATGACCGTTCCAGATTAACAGCACTTCTCAGACGAACGTCATCAGATCTATAAGACTCGTGGAGTGTGTTCTCCCAGAACAAGTGCATCACTGAATCTTCGAACCAAATCCCTAATGGGGTATGCGGTTGTGTGACTTTTCTCTAGACCATGAGTCTGGGTTTTGAGTATATCACTTTTGTTCTATATGTTCTGTAGATATAAACTTTGCATAAGTGATTGTACCTTTATTTTTTGTACTTCTTTGTGGTTTTCAGGGTCCTCTATTGAGTATTGTTATACTCAGCCCTGCACGGGCTTTTCCCGTACGTCTAGTGTCTTGTGAAAATAGGCATCCTTTTGACAGAGTCAAGGGCAGACCAAGACATGACCGATATTTCTGAGCTCCCTATAGGTCGAGGCGTTCCTATGGCTACGAGCAGCACTCCCAATGCCTTGATGTGTCCACAGGTTGGACTTTGCAGTTTTCATACTTTTGTTTTTGGTTGTCTTGTATTCCAGCCCAGTTTACGTTTTAGTTCTTTACCTTTCACCGTACTCTATTGGATGGGTTTAGTTGTATGCATTCATTTTGTTGCTCAGTTTTTTTACATTTCAGCATTTGTGGGCTTGGAGATGTATGCGTGTGAACAAGTACATAGGAAATGCCTCCCATGTTAGTAATATGCCGACTCGATGCTAGTCACCAGCCCCTGGCCTATTGGAGGCAGGCTTGGGGAGTCACGACGCAGGCCCCACTAGGAAGGGTCATGATCTAGTGGTATCAGAGGTGGTCGGTTCTAACGTAGGACCAAGAGTCTAGGAGTTTGGTTTGGGGAAACAGTGTTAAGTGTTTTGCATTTAAATTTCAGGCCAGAGGCTCCAATGCTGGTGCGGCGGCCGACATATCTATACACCCCGACTCTGATAAACTTCTTTACAACTCGGTAAACAAAAACACTAGTTGCGGGGAAAATAAAAGGTACATGCATCATATAGGAATGGGTTGTGTTTTCTATGTCCTTTGTGTCAGCTATCCAGATATACTCATTGACCATGATACATCTTGTTTCCATACAAGATGCCTCCGCGATGCATATCCACGAGGATTCAGTAGAACGATCATGAGGATGACCCCCTCAGTGACGAGGCTTCGATACAGGGACCAGTTCCGCAAGTGTTTCCACCAGGTGGAGCACCCGCTGAACAACCCCAAGTGGAGTAGGCAGTGGTACCTGTAGCACCGATAGGCGAGGAGCGCTGGCTTAGCGTACTCCATGAGTTCCAGAGGTAGAGACCCCTTAGGTTCCGAGGTGATTCTGACCCTCAGGCGGCTGAGGACTCGCTTGAGGAGGTGGCTAGTGATTTCTATCTATTGAGGACACTAACAGACCAGATGGTGATCCTAGGAGAAATCCTTCTTTGGGGTTTAGTGGGACGATGGTGGAGTCTGACCACACAGACTCATGACGTGGAGACCCTTTCGTGGACAGAGTTTGAGCGACTCTTCATGGAGGAGTTATCTACAGTTACACTAAGAGATGTACGCATCCATAAGCTTCTTCAGCTCCATCAGGGAAGTATGGCAGTATCTGACTATTCATTGTGGTTCACCAACCTCGCCCGATACTCGATGGATATGGTCAGAGATCAGTACTTCATAGGTCAGACGTTTGATCATGTTCTAAAATGTGACATCCGAGAATGTGTTGTTACTCTATACATGTCGACTTAAATTGGAGTGCTCGAGTGGGCCTTGGTGATCAAGAGTTTCTTGGCGGAGTAGAGACAGCTGCCGACAATCAGCAGTACACAGACAGGTGCAGAGACCCTGACAATAGGGAGCCAGCCTCAGGAATAGGGATCTGGATGTGGGAAACATCATAGGAGGACCCAGGATAGGGGATCAACAGTCCATGTATCTTAGGCTAGATCCAGTTAGCCTAGGGAGAAGCGATGCTACACATGCAACGGTATAGGACATCTCGCTAGAGATTGCCCGACCCGTCTAGTTGCTGACTGGGAAGTGGTGGAGGGACCACCTAGGTAGAGGCAGAGAATGGAACAAGCAGACCCACTAGGCAGCCGATGTGGCAGTGGAGTAGGGAGAGCTTCAGGTGGTGGCAGACACTTCGACTTACATCCACCACCACTCCCATGACGTCCGCACCAGGCTCAGGGAGATGGGGGATAGGGGCGGGGACAGGTGCATGCAATCGAGTAATATGAGCCAGGGGCTCTAGGGATGATTCGTGGTATGATCTATGTCTTTTATACCTTAGCTTATGTACTCATAGAAACAGGTTCTAGTCATTCCTTATAGCCACATGTCTTGTACAAAACCTCAAGATTCTAGTATAATCGGTGACTCAATCCTTACGTTTGGAGACACCTACGGGAGGAGATTTGATGATCACCCACCTTTTCATATAGTGTGATCTTACCCTTGGAGGAGAGAGTTTTGGTTAGAACAAAACTGGTGGTAGCATTGAGGCCTTATGATGTCATTCTTGTTATGGATTGGTTATCTTCAGTCCATGCCCAAATTGACTGTTTCAGGTGAAGAGTGTGGTGTGTCCGCCGTGATGGAATGTGGTTTTCCTTTGTCAGAGAAAAGGAAACCCAAGCAGCACAAAATTGGCTCATGCATAGGAGGGTGCAGCCAATCACACATGAGTTGGCTAGCCTTACCCTCGGAGTAGTCGATCTTGTGAGCTCTTAGTTCCCAGTAGTGGTGGTAGTGTATAAGGACATCTTTCCCGAAGATGTTCCAGTATTACCTCCCCGCCGTAAAAATTGACTTCTGCATCGACTTACACCCCAAGATGACACCAATTTCATCATAGGCATACCAGATCTCTCCTACAGAGCTTCGCGAGATGAGAGTGTAGTTGGATGATTTGTGCAGCAAGGGTTTCGTGAGACCCAGCATTTCACCCTTGGCGAACCCAGTCTTCTTTTCCAAGAAGGAGATGGGAGTCTGAGTTTTTTGCGTGGATTACCGGTGCCTGAACCAGGTGATGGTGAAGAACAAGTATCCACTGCCAAGAATCGATGACCTCTTCGATCAGCTAATAAGGGAACATTGGTTCTCAAAGGATGACCTTCGATAAGGCTATCACCAGCTACGATTGCGGGATGAGGATATACCAAAGACGGCTTTCAGATTACTCTATGGTCACTATGAGTACTTGGTGATGCATTTTTCCATGACAAAAACCCCCATAGAGTTCATGGGGATGATGAAACGGATCATCCAGCCATACTTGGACCAGTTCGTGGTGGTCTTCATCGATGACATCATCATGTACTCGACGTCAGTGGAGAAGCATGTGAGACACCTGTGGATGTTTCTGGACATACTCCGGGAGCATCAGCTTTATATGAATCTCTCAAAGTGCCAGTTATGGGTTCAGGAGGTCCACTTTCTTGGACATGTCATCTCAGCAGATGGTGTAGCTGTGGACCCAGCCAAGGTGGAGGCTGTGTTAGCATGGGAGCCACCTCAGTGCGTGATGGAGGTGCAGATCTTCCTTTGGTTGGGAGGATATTACCAGAGATTCATCCCTGACTTCTCTCAGATATCAGCACTGATGAAAGCCCTGACCAAGAAGGGGAAACTCTTCGTATGAACCGAGAAATGACAGCCGGATTTCGAGCAGTTGAGGCAGAATTTGATGAGCGCCCCAATCATGACGTTTCCGGAGGAGGGTGTCAAGTATGTAGTTTTCTGCGATGCATTAGGGAACGAGCTTGGCTATGTCCTGATGCAGTGTCATGCGGTGATTTCTTATGGTTCATGCCACCTTAGGCAACATTAACATAACAATGAGACCCATGATCTTGAGATGGTAGTGGTAGTATTCGCATTGAATATGTGGAAACACACCCTTATGGGTGAGCGGTTTATCATCTACTCTGACCACAGGAGCCTCTGGTACATATTTTCGCAAAAAGATCTGAATCTTCTATAGAGATGATGGATAGAGTTCCTCCTGGACTATGATTTGAATATCATCTATACTCCTTGGAAGGGGAACAAGGTGGAGGATTCTATTAGAAGAAGGTCAAGCTCACAGTTGTTGAGTTAGGAGACACAATAGTTAGTCGTGTTACAGTTATCCTTCGTGGATGAAGAGGATACATCTTACCTACAGTCAATGGTTATCACCCCTAAACTCTTACAGCGATTTAGGGAGGCACAACTTAGGTATGTTGACTATTTGGCTTTACGTGCTCAGTTATCCACATGACATGCTCCTTATGGATATTCACAAGGTGGGGAGCATGTACTTCTTTTCAGAGGATGAATTGTTGTACCTGTGGGGTTGTAGGAGGAGGTCCTGAGGGAGTTTCTTACGTACCCTTTTGCAGTACATCCTGGGGTGGAAAATATGTACCAGGATCCCCGACGATAGTTTTGGTGGTCAGGCACGAAGAAGGTAGTAGCAGATTTCGTTCAATGCCTCACATGCCAGCAGGTGAAGGCTGAGCCCCAGGTTCCAGCGAGATTAGCTCACCCCTGTACGTTCCTGAGTGGAAGTAGAATGGAATATCGATGGATTTACTGACAGGCTTACCATGGATGTCCAAGGGGCATGATTCCATCTGGGGGATCATTGACCGACTCACCAAGTCGGCCCACATCTTATCCATCAGTGAGCCGAGTTCCATAGAGAGCATGGGACGCCTCTACGTGCTAAATATAGTTCGGTTTCATGGATTCCCCCCTACTATAGTCTCAGATCGAGATGTCGGGTTCACATCCTAGTTTTGGAATGGATTTCAGGAGGCTTTTGGGACGCAGCTACTCTTGAGCACAACGTCTCATCCCCAGACAGATGGACATACAGAAAGGACCATTCATGTTCTGGAGGATATTTTGCCGGCTTGTATCTTGGACCTTGGTCGCAGCTAGGAGGACCACATACCACTGGTGGATTTTGCGTACAGAAACAGCTACCACTCTACCATTGGTATGACACCATTTTAGGCCTTGTACGGGAGACCTTTCTGGTCACTACTATGCTGGTCCGACCACAGAGAGTCAGCACTCATGGGTCCAGAGTTAGTACGAGCTACCATAGAGAAGGTGCAGATCATCTTAGAGTTGATGAAGACTATACAGAGCTGGAAAAGTCATATTCTGACCAACGATGGACACCTCTGGTGTTTAAAGAGGGAGACCAAGTCTTTCTCTGAGTCTCACCTCGATGAGGGTTACAGAGATATGGCCAGGGCGGCAAGCTATATCCGGGGTTCAACAGACCCTTCCAGAAACTATGAAGAGTTGGCGAGGTGAAATACCACCTAGCTATATTGCCACAGTTGCATCGGGTACATGATGTCTTCCATGTGTCACAACTAAGGAGGTACGTGCATGACCCATCACACATCATCGACTGGGGAAAGCTTGACATTGAAGATGGAGTGACCTTTGCTGAGTACATGGTAGAGATCGAGGATTGGTAGGATAAGATCCTTCATGGTCAATCGATTCCCTTGGTGTGCGTCTGGTGGCAGCACAGGAATCTTCAAGAGAGCATGTGGGAGATGGTGGCCCAGATTCGTGCCCAGTACACACATATTTTTTAGTAGCTTTTGTTTTAGTTTTTCAGGGACGTAATGACCAAAGGTGGGTAGAAATTAATGTCTCGGATTTTTCCATGTATTATTTTTAAATATTATATGGAATTATTTTGAAATGAGGCATGAAGATGGAACATAATTCTGAGGTCCAGTGAGACTAGAATGGTGGTTTTAAGTTTTTATGTCATGTGAGCTGGCACTTCTGCGCGGTTTTGGTAGCATCAAAACGGATGCCCAGATTAAAAATTTGAGGGCACTGTTGCGTCCGGGACGAAGAATTTACCAAATAATGACCCTACCCTCAACCGGAACAAGTAGAGGGAAAAAGTTAATTTTCAGACATTGTAATGTAAAATGAAATAAAATAAATTCACATGTTTATTTTAATTATTTTAAGGAAACATCTGCTACAGCGCGGTAAACGACACAACTGTTTCCTAAATTAATGATGCGTCATGATTACGCAAAAAAATTCAAGTTGGACTCATTAATACCACCACATAATTAAGTTCCAATCACATTTCCCTTTTTATTGGGATAATCAAATATTTCTCATTAGTGACGTTTGAGAAGAACCTCTGTAGAATCTGTGCGGCATTGGAGAAAACTCTCGACAATGAATGATGATGGACCGATGTCGATAATCATTGCTCCAACGAAGTTCAAGGATCTAGATGATGATTGAAGCGCAACACCTTCTTCTACTTTCGATCCTTTCTAAAGTTAGGGGTTTGTTATTTGAATTCATTTCCCCGTTTTTGATTTTAAACGATGAAAATGGATCAACCATGAAGAATTTGATCTGCTGATTTGTTCGTTTTTGTGGGAGGGTTTTATCAGGATGATTTGGGGAATTGATCCATGTTGTTTTTTTATTGTTGATTTTTGATCTATTTAAGCCTGCTAATGGTAGCGGAACAACGCTATGACGAATGATGGCAAAGGTTCATTCCTCACTTTGTTTATTGGATTTCTGCCCCTTTTCCTTATTATCATGCGTTATTCGCAGGGCGACGAAAAACGGATCATTGCGCATCCGTTATGCGACGCAACGATCCCAAATGGAGGGTTCGACACCGCAACGACCTCACAGAGGTGCGATGATGATGGAGTATGATGAATCAGACTCGATCGGAAAAAGGAATTCTTCAGTTGTTCTTCATGTGGGAAGATCAAAACATGTTTTTATGGCCAATATAAGGTCCAAAAACATTGGGAGCAGCTTCGTGGTGTCAGGGAGACCGAAACCTGGATGTTTCACAACGATCGGATGGTCAGATTGACGAATAGATAATCACAAGAGGAGCGACGACGGATGTCCGGGTTCCTAGAAATTTCCAAAATACACGGTGTGTACTTATGAAGAACACACCGTGTAGTGCAGGCAGTGGCTAGGGTTTCAGGGGTTAGAGAAGAATCACACTGTGGGTTGGACTTTCCCCGAAGCTCGGCGTATATTTTGGGAAGTACATGAACATGGTATGACCTAAACCGCTTCCGAACACGGCGTGTACAACATGATAGGAGGGGCTACGCGGGACTCAGTATGTATCCCGGGGAAACACAGACACGGGTTAGAGTGCATGGGTTGATAACCATGTACAACAACATAACCAGTGACACGGGGCCAACCCCAGTCACTCAGACATGGCGTGTACATCATACTACAGGCCGTGTACTCAGTTTTTTTTACACGACCAGCCTATGACACGGGCCGTTGTACACGGGCAGTACCTGGGGTCAGATAACACAACGTGTATCTTTTCTACATGCCATGCACTTTTTGGGAAACAGTATGGTCCTCTTGTATACCTTATCTTGTAAATATTTCATTTGGGTTAGTGACCCTTCTTCTCATTCCCCTAATTTTTAGGCATAATTTACCAACACAGGAGTGTGATCCCTTCAGCAGGACTTTCTGTGATAGAGTTAGACATCCATCTGAGAGGCCCGAATCGAGATCCTCTATCAAGTCCTGACCCTAGGTAGAGTTAGGTATTGATGTTACCAACTCTACCAGGTGTTGATCCTATACCTATCTGGTGTATTAGCTAACTGGTGAATCTGGATGGGTCATGGTATTTTCCATGGCCCTGGCAGTGATCCTCATATGTGTATCGTGATCTTTCCCACTCAGAAGTGTGTCTCCCGTAATGAGTGAATCTATCTACCGTAACCTTCCCACTCAATAGTGTGTCTCCCGTAATGAGTGTAGCTACCTTTCATGATGGTTCCTGAAAAACAGAACTTCTCGAACGGACGTCTTCAGAGCTATAAGACTCGTGGAGTGTGTTCTCCTGGAATGAGGGCATCACGGAATCTTCGAACAGAATCCCTAACGGGGGTATGCGGTTGTGTGACTTGTCTCTAGACCACAGGTCTAGTTTTTTAGTATCTATGGTTTTTTCTATATGTTCTATAGACATAAACTGTTCATAATTAACATTAAATTTACTTTTGGTACTGAATTGTGGTTTTTAGGGTCCTCTACTAAGTATTGTTATACTCACCCATGCACGGGCATTGCCCGCATGTCTGGTGTCTTGTGCAGACGAGCAACCTTTTGACAGAGTCCAGGGTGGACCAAGATAGGACTAATAATTCTAAGTTCCCAATAGGCCGAGATGTTCTTATGACTATGAGCAGCAGTCCCAGTGCCTTTTGTGTTCACAGGTTGGACTTTTCATTTTTCAGACTTTAGTTTTTGATGGGATTGTATTCCAGAAAAATTTAATTTTTAGTACTCTACCTTTCGTCGTAATCTGTTGGTTGGGTTTAGTTGTATGCATACATTTTGTTCCTTATTTTTTTTTTGACTTTTTCATCTTTTTTGGGCTTGGAGATGTGTGTGTGTGTACAGGTACTTATCCAATGCCTCCCATGTTAGTAATATGCCTACTCGGTGCTAGTCACCAGCCCCTGGCCTATTAAAGGCGGGCTTGGGGAGTCACAGCACAGGCCCCACTGGGACAGGTCGTGAAAATCTACTTGTTAGTTGGAGGATAAGAATGAAAATAAAATAATAATATAATTTTGTTCTTTTCTTCTAAAAATTCACAAAAAATAACTTTTTCTCCAGACCCACTTTGGTCAAATTAAATTATCCCTTAAGCAAATCTTGACGCTACATATTCAATAGTGCCCTCAGATTTTTAATCCGAGCACCAGTTTAAATGATAGAAAACACTACTTCCGTGTTTACTAAACATACCTTAAAAAAGTTCAGAAATTAATTTTTTGTACCCCAGGCCTCAGAATCACACACCGTCATTTTTTGCAGACTCGTAATAATTCTATATAATTAAAAATATTAAATGGAAAATCTGGGTCTTTACAAATAATACTACGATTCACTAATTACAATTGTGTATAATTTTATTAAGTCTTGTTAAACTAATTTTAACTTTATAAATTATCAAATTTAAATAATTATATAAGAAATCATAATTTATGTATCTCTTATAGGCCTATACACTATAATTTTATCCACTGCACATGGTCATTCTATACACATGAAGTCCTTTCCTCGAATCATGGGTGATTTAAAACAATTATTACATTCCATTATGGTATAGTCATTATCAAGAACCAATATCAAATGAAACTATTTCAATTTCAATCCATGAAATTATAACTAAGCCTAACTCTAAACTCCATTCTATATCTCAACCAAACCATATGATACTACTCTGTCAGGACCCCCTAACAACAAAAATACTCTATATAGACAAGCAATTAATGGAGGTAGAAAAGTAAATCCATTTCGACCTCTAGTAGGCCCCAGGTTTGTGACAGTTATTGAGGTTTTAATAATCCATAAATGAATGTCATTATCCTCAATGATGTGGTGGGATTGGTAGATGGGATATCAACCATCACGAAACTCCAAGACATTATATAAAGATACAAAAATCATCCCAATTGCATGTGAGAAGAAAAAAATATGATGAATCTGAAAATAAATACACCAAATAAAATCTTTTGTCAATGAGACAATAAAAACCCAATTTCCAAGATATTAATTCTCAATACGGTCTACTAAGTCCTCCTAGAAAAACTAAAAATTTATTTTTTTATACATACGATGATCATAACAAATATAATCATTAGGATCATACCCAATGTCGCTCATGAACATTTGAATAGTATATACAAATTCACCCATGTTAAAAAAAGATGTACCAATAACACCTAAGATGGTCAACAAACCAATCCAATCCTTATAATGGAATACTCACCAAATAACACATCGATTTATAATAACATTATAATAAGCATATTGATAATTGCATACCCTTCACTAATTTCCCTCAAATTTTCTTCCCTCGCACCCTATCACTATACATACTATAACTCCGATATTTCACATCTAAACCTACCCAATGGCACATGGAAAACTGTATCATACCAAGCACACCACATGAAACTAGCAATCTTATCCCCACAAAAGACACATTTTCCATCACATAACTTATCATCTGAAGACACGTAGGTTGTCCCATCAAAAATATACCATAGATGTAACCAGAATATTATGGTATAACAAATAATAAGGACATTTACATCATTCATTCATCCTAACATGAATGTCCCCCAACACGAAAACCATATCATATCAACAAATAGTACTATCTATGCCCTTTGACTTCAAAAAATAACAGCCTAAGAACATGAAAACATATTGGAATATATAGTAAGGAAGAGGGGGTAGCAAGTCATCTATCCATGACATCATGATGCTGGTAAAAATACTCCAAAAATATTTTAGTTGAAACACCTGGTTATTATTTTTGTTGGGGTGTGTATATAAATCCAAATGTAAATAAAAGGTATATATAATAGTCTCACACACAATTACCACCCATGTGTTAACTATGAAAGTACCCTCCCAACCCACACAAACTCCAGAATCCATCACAACCTCTACCATATTCACGACCACCACTATATTCATAAAGCCACACACTACATCCACATGACACATGGCATGTTCCACCATTATTTTCATGTTTAAACAAATTTTATTTTTAGAAATTATAAACCAAATTCATTTATCCATTCCATTAATATCATATTTGACAATAAAAAATTAAGCAACATTTTCATATTTGATTTAAGTGTTCATTAATCATTAGAACCTACTACCCAATTCTTACAATTTTCCATTCCAGATTCATTATTTACATGTATTCCCATTAATACTGATAAACTAGTACAAAAAATTACATACACATAGAACACAAACTCTCATTCCATCAAGGGCACACGAAACAATCATTTCTCATTAAAAAACTACAGACCATTATAGGAGTCACATGTCATCCAATTTCACATACCATTCCAACTAACCATTTCATTACATCCCAATATGTTTGGAATCCAATTTTTTTTTACTGTCTCCGCACAACATACAACACCACACATGGAAACATAGAAATAACAACCACATAATTTAACAATACAAATTGTTATATCTTATTTTAGTTCAATTAAACAACGTGTATTTCGTTATATTAACTTCCTTTTAAAGGGAATTTTCAAATAACATAATATTTTATATAGGACAGTAATTTATTAAATGAATATAATGGATTGCCTGTTTACTGAAGGTGATATCAAATAGTCACATTGTTAAGGGTTCATCAAACATATGAATTCCAACACAAACATGGATCCCAATTGCCATTATTTTTATTCATGAATTAATCACGTATAATATCAATTCCATAAAAATTCATAAAACATGGGTATCATTTCCCATCCACATAAATTTCAATTAATAAAATTCATTATCATCATTAGGATACCGAATACATACTCCCTAAAGGAAAAAAAATCATGATACTTTCCAAATGTATAACTAGAATAAAGATAATGATATCCTAATTTGAAGAAAAATATTCATGTGATTCATTTCACAATAGTATGGGTTTCTCACATAGTATGGAATAATTAAAAAAAGAACGTAAATCAATTGAATAAAGGTTTCATAGCTCTTAGGGAAATGCTTTAGAACCTCTATTCTTGAGATAAAAAATAAATAAATAATGAAATAAATATCTTTATTTTAGAAATATGGATACAATAGCCTAAGATTTTAGATCATGGATAATATTTTAATTATCCATTAATGAAAATATTATTAAATTCTAGATATACGGACTTATTAAGAAACTTGGATATAAATCATATTCAGGGATATAATTCTCTTCTTCAAAGGCCATTAAATAACCATGATTATATTTTTAAAATTTCATTTAAAATATCATATTCTTCAATTATAATTGTATTTTGGGAAAAACTAAAAATTATAGAAATTGGATAGTTCCTCAACCGACAACATAACTGACCAACCTACTACTTTAAGAAAACACCTTATGAAGGAATCATGTGTCCACAAAAAGGAAACAAATGACTATTCCAACAAAATGAATGACTAAAAACCTACAATATGAATAAAAAATGGACCACACGAGAGAAACACGTTACTACAAGAATTATACTAGAGACTGTGCCAAATGACCACATCACCAACTGAACTACCACATGAAAGAACAATGGAGTGCAACAAGGAAACATGTAACCATGTGAAGTAAACAAGTGAATGTGTGAACTAACTGCCTGCTCAACCAAACTACAACATTAATAAACAAGTGAATACATGAATCTAAATGAGTTATCTTACCCACTGATACCATGACAATACAACCTATCTCCAGGAAAAAAGACCATTCGGTCTTCACTGGGTCTTAGACCCCCAAAAAATTAGAGGTTTTAAACATCTATGACCTTATAGGAAATTTCATAGGTACTATCTCGTTTTTAATAATCCAAAAAATGCACATAAAACTATTTCATATGTACATTGAATCTTATTCCTTGTCACATTCATATTATGTGTACATTTTTTACCACAACAAACTCATTATCAATTTGGAGTAACCACTTCCCCAACGACAATGGTGTTGAAAATATTTGATCTTCATAGGTTGTATATCAACACATCATGGTCACCATTTTGTCTTGCTCACCTATAACTTACCAATTTTTTAGATACAACAATATAGATGGTTCATTCTATTTCTCACTAAGAAACCACTTACAGGAAACACTCCCTCCCCAAAATTGTTTGACAAAATAATTGCAACAAGAAAAAAAATTCATGAAACATTCATCAGTATAGGTCGAGGTCTGATGTAAGGCCATATTAAAACAAGGTAGGAATAATATCTAGTGAAATGATAAACACTATGGAATTAAGATCATTAGATTTTCATTTTACTCATACCCAATGGATTTCACTATTACATGGTTATCCTTATCTTTTTGATTCATCATATCAAAACTTTTACTGTGCTACAGTGTGTATATAAATCAATAAATAGGTTTTCCTTAGATTATGATATTTTCATCTAATCATGAATAACATTAAAAAAATATTTATTTTGAATTTAAATATACTGATTAACATCATTAAGTTAGAATAATATAATCATGTTATTTATTTCTCATATCAACTAATAAAAAATTCATCCACACATAGTCTGAAGTTATTTTTACACACATCTAGTTTTATTAAATGATTTTAACATAAACTATGTTTATATAGCCAATAGATTCATGATTAAACAATTTATAAGTATATTTGATAAGTTCCATGATCTTGTTCTTAGTTTTTCTTATATCATATAACTTGTAATGTGAAAATTTAGTCCCTGAGGTCTTCAACAAGATCTTATCTAAATCATCATAAAGATATTCAAGTTCAAGACTTCATAAATTAATGAAAAAGATTTAAAAAATATTACCATGGAATTTTCATAATTTTTTATTGAAGAAGAGGAAATACACGACATCATTTTTATCTCAATATGGTGTGTGTTTTATTCTATTAATTGTTTAACACATTAACATTTCATGATAAATGTTACCATCAAGATAATTCTCCTCCATTTCGTTATGGAATCGATCAAATCAATGATGAAATATCATAGGATATAGTTTTTCTCCTGGATCACAATTCCGACCCAATCATTTGGATGTTACGAACCATTTTCCCACATATAGACATGTGTGTGCTTTCAACCTTAATAATGATCATTCTGTTGGATTTATTTTTTATACTTCTCACTAAAACCCTTTTAAGAGAAACAAAATCCAATTTATAGGTAGGTGTGGTCCATGTAATGTAGTAACAGACTACAATATAATAATTCCCTTAAGTCAAACTCAATAAACATAATCTGAGCGAATTTTTGAGATGTATTTTTTTCTTATAATGCTCATAAAAACAAAATGATATAAAAACCCAGTTTCAATTTAATCTCTATTTACATTTGTGAGTGGATCTTAATACCCCAAAAACTTAAAACATTCATTAAAAAAAATTCCTTTCCTTCAATGTTCTAGGAAATTATTTTCTTAACCTGATTTGGAGCATCATAGGACATCCATGACCTTATTCATAAATATGTTGACAAGAATAATTATATCTTAATTTTTGAAAAAATATACAAAACAAACACAAATTTTATAAGAAACTATCACTTTTTTATTTATTATCAATAGCCATGATATAAAATAGTATATCAATTTGATTTCTATATCATCTAACTCATCCTCATAATTTCATCTATAAACTTTTTTTTCTGCATCTTCTATAAATTTATTTTCAATGAAATTTTAATTTTCTTCTCTTCTAATTATTAATGACAAATACAAATTATATATAAGAGATAGGTATCACATTAAACCTATGTAGTGATTTATTGTTCATACCACTCAAATTCTATGTGATCAATGCTCAATATTTAAAACACGGGGGTTTGTATCTTGAAAATCTAATTGTCTATTACAAAAAAAATATGATTTGAACTCATATATTTATCCATATATATCATCATAGTCTAACAAAACATTATCCAGGTTGAATCTGTTTAAAAAAATTGAAGTACATTACCATTAAATGATTTATAATCAAATATACTCGTACTAATGTAAACACATAAATTAAAACCATTCAACAGAAAGAAAGTGTTTTTTTGAGAAAAACAGACCCGGAACAATATCAATTTTCCTCAACCAAAGAATTTATCAATCGTAATATTTTTATAGATACATGAGAAACCTTTATAATGATATTTATAATACATATCTTCTAAATTAAAATTTTTAATAATGTATAATAAATTCATGAAATTGTTGGAAAAACAATGTATTAAAACATAATAGGATGAAAAACACCATAAAAGATGGAATCCTATCCAATCCATCATGGATTATTTTTTTAAGGTGTTATTTAAAAAATCTACGGACAAATAAATCCAAAAAAGTGACATCATTAGAACAGGAATATTTACTCCATCTTACATCACTTTATGGTTTCTCTATTTGAGAACTAAGATCCCCTTAAATCCCCAACATGGTTCTCACATTAATACGATAAATGTGATAAAGGAATAAGTTGGACCCTCCATTAACTCCATAGTGTGATAAATCAGACTAGAAATTTTCTCATCCATGCATATATTTATTTTTCTACTCTATTTTATTTTAAATTATAGCTGCTATATTTTTTTGATTCCATGAAAGTCATTGGAAAATACATTATTTTCTTCTTTATTTATATTGGATATTCACCTTACTATGTTCCATCCATGAATGTGAATAACCAACCTCTTTCTTCATAGACATCAATATTTATTCATGGTCAAGTGAAATTATCAAAAACATCTTGAGTTGTGACCCACTTACATTCATTACCAACAAAGAAAATCACAAGGTATTAGGATGTTATCTTTTGATAATCCCTAATTATTCTTGGATTTACGAAATTCATGTTAAAAATCTTTATTTACATTATAAATATCATTGTCTTTTTTATTCTTATAACATTGTTTCAGTTTCCCAAATCATTTTTCTTGATAACTAAATAGTTAATTGGTATATTGATTTTTCTTGGATTTACCACAATGGTTCTTGATAGTGGTTCTTTTCTTATTGTTTTATTTAAATGTATTGTTTATTTTGAACTTAATGTACTTGTGTAGTACCTGATATATTTTTTATTGTGGTGTAAGAAGAACTTGCCCTTATTTAAAAACATTTTGTGTGTATTCTGGTTTAAAAATATTTTTTCCTTCTTTGGGAAATGTATCCTATCATTATTGAATTATACGATATTTTATTATCATTTTATTGATACATGCTTATATTGATACTCATAATACATATTCCAAACCATATTTCCTTAGAAAGTATTATTTTAAATATTTTGAAATATTTTTGGAGTATACTAATTAATCTCTCTCACTTGTGGTTATATCCCCATCTTAGGATTTGTTTTTCTCAATTATGTTCTCTTAATTCTACCAAAAGATGGAAATTATTTCAACATTCAAATTAACTTTTCATAAACTATTTCTAGAACATGCAATAGATTACTGGTATATGTCTTCTTCATTGTAAATTAATTTATCCATAATCTTCCTCTGGTTCATTCTTTTATTTATCAGCTCTTTGGGAGATTCTTTTGGTGAAAATTCTTCTCATAATTACTATATTCTTAGATATTTTGGAGGGTTACTAACTAATATTATTTATCAATATTTAATTAAATTTTCATTTTAATTAATCACTATATATAAAAACATATATAGAAAAACCATTATTCATAAGTGTGAATGGTAGATTTCTATTTGGATCTGCGTAAAAAATGCTTAGTAGATGATGTTATGATATTTCTGAAAAGAAATATTGACATATTTTACAACCAAAATACATACTCAAACAATTTATGGTGGAATCCTCATTATATAATTTTGTAAAAATATAGTTTGAAATGTTTTAATATATTTCCTTATATCATTATGATCTAAAAACTTAATACTATGAATTTAATTCTCATTATCAATAGAATTCAATCTCTATTGAAAATAATTCAACTTATAATCAAGTTGATATTCATGAATCTTTTTATTTTAATATTATAAATAGTAAATATGAATAAATAGAATTGCAATTATTTCTTGTTGAGTGTGTTTTATATTAATGTTAAATTTATACATTACACTAAATGAATGGAACCGTTATTTTATCTATTTCATGGATACATATTTTTAAAAAATTTATTTTAGAAATTAATTCCCATGTATATTGAATTTATGTTCTAAATCAAAACTATTTTTTCTATTGGACTCATCTTTATTGGTGATATTTTTGTTACACCAATTTACATTTGGCCAACATTTTTCCTACTATATATTTTTTTCTTCATAATAGATTATATCCCCCCTATAATTATTTAATAGATATAGATATAATAATTGAAACATATTTTAGTAAAAAAATAGTATTTCATAATTATATACTCATATAATTCCTCGTAATCATTATCTATAAATTTTTCAGAGATATTATCCTCTTCACTTGATCTTGGTTCATTAGAGGAACAATATGAACTCAAAATTACTCTTACATTACCTTCATGTTAGAGATATGATGTAATATTTCTAATTGATTTATTATATTTATATACATTTATTTTACAAATTAATAATATTCATGTTAAATATGATTTCATCATTATTTTGGAATGTTGAAGTAGAAGATTCATTTTCTTTATATAGGGTTATTATCTACATCATTTTTCATAACTTATTACTTTTATATATTTGATTCCTAGAAGAGATGATATTCTAATATGAAGATAATAACACTCATCTAATATTTTTTTTTTCTATTTATCCTTTTGAAATCAACCTTAAAAAATATAAAGTATTTTATTTTATATAATCGAATTAGAGGGTTGACATCATGCTCTGAATCATATGGATAGAATCATGAAGGGATCTCAAAAACATCGAGAGGGGTGAATAATTAATTATTTAATTATAAAAAAATTTCAAAACCATTATATTTTCTATCAAGGTCACATAATTAGTGATTTAATATCTCATTTATCTCACTTTATTTTTTATTTTGCTAGAATTCTTGAATTGAAATAAGCAATGCATACTGTAAAGAAATAGTGATTAATATTGACGTAAACCACTAATATGGATGACAACATGCTCGGTATATTATGGATATTATATTAGGTATATTGAAAAAAAATTATTATAATAAGAATCTTTGGTAGAGGAATAGGCTTTGATTCATAAATGATTTGGAACCAACTATCCTTCATTATGCACAATGTTTTTTCTATCTCATTGATGCAGATCACGAAGTGAATAACCTTGTTCCTCCCTAGGGAATAATGGTTCTAATATCTTCCTCAATTTCAAATATTATCCATGTAACAGCCTAAAAAATTATGAAAAATAAGTTTTCAAATAAGTTTAATATTTTCAATATTTTTCATTACATTCAAAAATATGTGTATCATGAGCTACACCCAACATAAAGTTTAAATGAAACATGTCATACTAATAAAATAATACCATTTAATGTGATACTTATTATCTAGCCATTTAAATGATGGGTACTAATAGTATTAACCAGATTATGAAAATATTTTTTTATAGAATTTTATTTATTGAATTATTTGTTTACTCATTAATTAAAAATTAAAATTAATACCATTTGAAAAAAGGGTATACTTTTAAAAAAAATAATTTTTACATGCACAAAATTCACTTACATAAAAAAAATAAATGAATTTCTTTTGAATAATTATATTAAATATTAAATACTAAATATTTAATAATATTTGAACTATTCAAATTTTTTTATCTTGAAAATAAACAACAATAAAACTGATTTTCGTTTGAAACTAAATTTTTTTTAAAAATAATTTTGCCTCATTTTGTGAGCTAATTTTAAGATTTAGTTTTTAAAAATAGAGATATTTTGTTTGGGGAAATAAAATTTGTTTTTGAAATCTTCATGTCATAACTATCTTGGTGGAAATTTTTGAGTATGTAATAAAATGTAAATTATTTTGCTGAATATTTGGAAATATTGTGTTTTATTAAAACCTTTATTCAATATTAAAGAATTTAAAAACATAAAAATTATTTCAATATGGTTTTAAAATTAAAATTATTTAAGTTATATATATAAAAATTTTTATTTAATTTGCATAAATTTATATTTTTTTTGTCTTTTTTTCATCTGAAACATCACTTTGGAAAACCGCCTTTTCTCCACGTCTATATGAATAATTTTAATTAAAATTTTTTAATTTAGTGAATGGAATTTGAAAAAATGGATTCAATATTTAGAATAATAATATCAAGTATTATATAATAATTTTAAATTAAATTTTTACTATAATTAATATTAAAAATAATACAAAATAATTAAACTGATTCAGGTTAAAAGGGTTTACAGACGGTTTTAACTCAATAGATAATGGGAATAATAACCATGAAAGATAAAAAACCAAAGATTTTTTGTTACTATTTATACCTTAAAACTTCTATTGTTTGATAATGGACCATTATAGAGCATTTTGAATTGATAAAAACTCTGATACACTTTTTTCTATTAAAAATTTACAAATGTGTCACTCACGTTACATATTAAACGACCCCCACTCCAATATAATATTCAAAAATCATAATCTATTTTTTTAAATACCAGCCCAAATCCTTTACATAAATACATAAATTTATCCTCTATGCCATATCATAGTTTTAAGTCCTCTAATGATGGATTTAGGTGAAATCCTAAAGAGGCTCTCCGAAGAAGAGGTTAAATTCTTAAACAAGAATTTTTGTTTTATTTATTATTTCACATCCATTACTCATATAACAATATCAAATAATAATAATCATGTATAAAAAAATATTTTGAGATATTATTATTTAAAAGGAATTTTAAAATACAACTCTTTTTCCATCAAATGAAAAACTAAATCATAATTCATGTGTAAGATGAACTATTGCCTCATGAACATATATTAGTCTTTTTCCTTCACCACCTCTCCTAAATGGATATGATATTATATTTTATGTTTATATATGATATTTATAGTATAATTAAATTTCTATAATTTTAATACAACATCTTAATTATTGCCTCAAAAATCATTAAAAAAATAATGTTTCTTATTTTTGTAGGGGACTACCACCTCATTAACTAGGGTGATGTGTTTTTAATTTTTATTTTTATTCAATGGTATTAGGGATTGACTAAAAAATATATATTATCTTTTTAAAATTATTATTCCTATATAATGTTTATAAAATTTATACCTTATTAATTTCCATTATGTGGATGATATGATAACAATGTTTGTGTGCACATTAGACTACCACCATAAGAATCGATGTGATTAGTTCTTCATGTACTCTTTACATGGAAAGTAATAAGGATGGGAATAAATAAAAATATGTGATGTATATATATATGAATATAATTTTTTATTTAATGTTAATATTTTCTTCACCATAATTAGTTTCAATACATTATGAAAATGGTCACACTATTCATACGTACTTATAGCATACCCTTTCCATGAACAAAGTATATCCTTTTCTATATCTAAATTTTATGGATTAAAATAAATAAATATATATTAATGTTTTTTAATATTTCTAATTTTTTAATAATGTTTTTATATTTAATCAATTCTCAAATAAATAGTATAAAAATTATTCAATCAAAACATACATGAAGAAAAGAAATTATTACCCATTACGTGATTTTAAGAATAAATTATTAACAAAAAAGCAATAAAAGGTTATATGTATATCAAATAAGGAAGGATATATAAAAATATGTTTCTATGATATATTAATAATAATGATGTATTTTTTATACATCAGGTTCAAAAAATGTATGAAGGAAGTCGATACATCTAGTAAAGTAATTCTTTCTCACTTTTATTTTATGTAAGACACATGCCATATTCACCACGCATTTCTTTTATGTAATTTATATAATATCCATGAATATATATATGATTATTATCAATAAAAACATGGGGATTCCCATATACATTATATTATCTATCTGTAATGAGGATTATGGTTCTACGGTTACCAAAGCGTTTAGGGATTATCTGTTGACTTTTCTTTCTTTGAAAAAAATATTATATTATGCACATATAAAATTTCATGAGGTGTATATACTTATTAATTGAAATTTTATATTTTAATTGCCTTAGTTTCATAATATTTAAGGTTTTATTTGATGTTTTATTCTAATGGAGATTACAATTAAAAATTTACCATACTTGTAACATATTTATGATTCAATCTCATTAGATATCGAGATTTTTTATGATTATACATTGAATGATGAAATATTATGAACTATTTCTAAATAACATCATTAAATTTATTATCAAATATTTTTCCATTGTAAATAGGTGTTTCACATTCATTTTTTATCTTTATATACTTTATAATAAAAAATAATTCTTTATGAAAAATCGATATAATTTATCTTATCAATGGAAAATCCATTTTCTTCCATATCTATATTTTCTGAAAATATTAAAAAAAATCACATTATCAAAAGGATTCCTCAATTTCATTTTTACCCTCTCATGATTTTTTACAAAAAAAATTAAATTAATTTTTTCTGTCATTTTTAAAATAAGGATCATTTGAATTTTACCTAAAATGTGAAATTAGATTTTTTTTAACATCTAAAACAATAATGGAATTTCCTAGCATCATGACCAAACAATGTTTTAATGATTTACCTGTTAAATTTCAAAGGTTATTTTAACAAAAAAAATTAAAAATGTTTTAGTTTTTCAAAAAACAATGTTGGAATTATATTTTTAACAAGAAATATTTTAATGTGTTTTTAAAATCCTACATAATAAGTTCCCTATATAATTTTAATAGAAAATGGTTTTGATTATATTTATGTTTTTTAAAAAGTGTTTTTGAAAGTTGAATGTCCATTTTCTTCAATAAATATCCCAAATATTCATTCAAACTTATTTTAAATCTAAAATTTCATCCTTAGATGTTACATAAGGTTTAATATGGATATGATATAATGATACCATATTTATTCTTTCTCATTTAGTATTATGTTTAGACTGAAAACATGTTTATGATAAATTTTTCACTTCCTTGTGTCATACCATGAATTTTTTTTTATGAAATCCATTTTCCTTCCTCAGTTTACAATGTGATAAGTATTTTATGAATCATGTTTCACTTCTATGGGTTATATAATGAAATAATCCTTATGAAACTCCACCATTTTTCTATAGGTTATGTTATGATGAAATGATTAAATTATTATGCAATCATATTCTCATTCATAGACTATCCTACAAAACAATGTTTATGAGTCCCATTTCATTTCAAGATTTATGATATAAAGAATGTTTTATGATCTTATGGCACAAATATGTTTTATTTTCATTATATAATGGGTCAGATATATATTTACCTCAAATGCATTTGGTAATTATTTCTATCTAATGAGGAATGCTACAATGGAATGTAGTGTTAACCATGTTTTGTAAGTTTATTTTTACATTACGATATACATTGGTTTGAACATTGACTACTCTAATGGTTTGGGTATTAAACCCATTCCACTATTATTTCCTTGGAAATGATCTTTAACTATAAAGTAAATACTTTTTTATTTTTATCTTTATGCCAAAAATATATGTCATATTCCAATTTTATTTTCTCTAGGTTAATTTTCATTTATTCTCTTGTGATTCAGGTATAATGAACTGCAATTCATTATTCCATGACTCATAATTTTAGTTTTTTGGTATGTAGGAAATAGAAATAAAATGTTATGATCATGTTTTTTAACCATTATTCTTTTATTATGCTTATGTGTCTTCTTTTTTACCCTTACTAAGAATCTTACATAAACCATTATTATGTTTCCGTTTCTATGGTTTATGATGAATTTTATTAGGTATTATATGTCGATGAAGGTTGATAGATATTGAAAAAAAATTGGGACATGATGTGTATCACTTGTAGACCCGTTTTTTATGTTTCTATTTTTAGAAAGGCACTATAACTAAGAATATCTTCTGTGGATCGCTATGTAAGGTAATTAATGTTTCTCTATTAAGATAAAATAATTATATATTATATGTTTGGGTCTTATTAGTTTTTATCAAATGAATGGTTTAGTTAACCATTGTAATCTAAGATGATAAAACATTATACAATCCATATGGATATTAATAAGTATATTTAGAGTGATATGTCTAACAAACAGTCTATGGAGGGTGAAAAGTATAGGAAAATGTTCTTTTATATCCAAATATAAATAATACAAGGGGATATGGATATATAATTGAGCTACATAGTGGTAAGAAGTCCAAAAATGGATAATTGAGGAAGAATTGATCGAAAAATAGTGCATGACAATAAGCCTTTTGGTACACCAATATTTTCTCTATTGGGAGATATTCTTCAAAAATTAAAATAATTTTTTTGAACCACCACGAAGGATGAAAATAATGACATTTAATGATCTATGATAATACTAATGTGTAATTTATTGAAAAGAAGGTTCAATGATATAGGCATCATATACGTGACATCCCACCCCATCCCATTTTCTAGAGAGGCTGGAGGAATCCAACTTGTCCTTGAGAGATATTCCTAGGGCGCAAAGGGTGGTAAATAAATTTCGAGTGCTTCCATAATCATTGGGGAATGATTTTACCTTAAGATAAAATTGACCAACAAAAAATTCCATTGCCAACAAGGCTTCATGATGCATGTAAAAAAAACTACCCAACCTATACACTAAAATGAGCCAACCAAATGAACGAAAACATCCATACCATTACCAAATACCAAAAAATCCAAAACACAACAATACAAAAATCAGGGTATAATATGGATGAAAAAATAATACTCCATAAGAACTTCGTCACAATCCATAGCTCTACACCATGATCTACACTCCAAGCACCACAACATAACCCAATAATCATGTCGAACCACTAGAAACATGAGATCCTTTACCCTTACCTTTGTCTTGGTGTAAAACATCTACAAAAGTACCCATGTTTCAAAGTAGGGGGTGAGTACAAATACTCAGTAGGTTTTCCCCAAATGACATCCCTACACATGCCACTAGGATGAAACTATTTATACATTTATATAATGTAGTTTATAAAAAACATTAAATAGTGAAACCTCTACCCTAAGACAAACATGCCCTTAACAAGACATTACAACAACGGAATAAAAAACAACCATGCCATAAGACACTTACCCATTTCATATTAGCACAAAAATATCCATCTTGAAAAAGAACACATAACAAGGCAACCAAATTCTGGAGCTTCCATCGAACACGTTCACTAAATTTCCAACTAGTGGTACTTCCTGCCCACTAATCATTTGATGGTGTCCATTCCCTCCACTATCCATGCCATTTTTATAGTGCTACTTTCTTCCCACATCTCATAATTCCAACCACAAGAAAAAACCATTCACAAACCAATAACCAAGCACATAACACACCATGTCCCCAAAAAAACATGCAATTATTTCCAAAACATGTAAATTCACTTCAATAAATCACCAATTTATTAAAAACACCTTCTACCATTCTCCATGCCAAACGAAATTTCAATAAAACCACCTTTTTACTAAAAACCATTTTTATAAACCAATTTCATAATCCAAACCAAGCACCCAATTATAAAATACACAGTTCAAAATCATACTACAAACACCATATTTCAAAAGTATCCCATTTCACACAAAAATCACCAAATATACACCAAAAGGGGTTCCAATACAATTTTCATGACATATTAATAATTAATTTCAATAAAAAATTTAATTGAAACCCAATACACTAGTTCTAACTAAGTGGAATCGAGAAAGAACCCACCTACCTTTAATGTTCTAGTGAATACAACCCCTATGAAACAGTACACCAATCATGGAAAATGATCCATTAAAACCACTCTATATAACTTTACCTAACATAAAAAAACCATAAAATCGTCACTTAAGGAAACAAACTCTATATATACACACAAATGGTGTATATAGAGAAAACTAAGAGAGATTGAAGGGTAAATATATAGAAAACTACACAGAATTATGTGAGGAGACTTACTAGAGAACAATCGCCTCAACCACATGAAGAAAAACCATTCTATTTTCTTCTAAAATTACATGGAGAGAACACATAAACCTTGAGAAGAGGAAATACTGAGTAAGGATTATGTGGGAGAGAGTTTTGGTGTTTTTATATCAAACATGACAAATCCCATATTTATTAAAAAAACAATTTTACGAGCCACACGATTAGCTCACACAGTTAGAAATATCGTGCACCAACTATGTGCATGTTGCTTCCCCAAAGGGGACCTCAGATGGCCCAACCCGTATGGTTTAGAAAACCATGTTCAATCCATGTTTACCCCACTACCCTCATAATTTATGTAGCATGTTTTCTCATAATCATTCTCATATATTGTGTCCTTAAAAAGGCCTCAAATGTTCTCCAAAACCATCTCAAACTCTCTAAAACTCATCAAAAGTTATTACAATCATACTAAACACTTAAAATGGAATAAACCATGTCTACATGCCTCAATAAAGGGATCTAAAATATCCAAAACATTATAATTTCCTTCCTAATAATGTAGAGAACCATCTTGTTGTAGAATGTGATTTGGACACAACTCGACCATCTCTTTCTCCTGCTCCCATGTCTGCACTTGAATCTCACCATGCTATGAAAAAACCAAATCTAAATTGATGCTTTTACAATCAAATAATCTATTCTTCCTATCCTGAATCTTCATCAGCATGTGCATCATGGATGAATGTAGTTTAATATCAACACGATCCCAATGAATCACATTGTCATTATATGGGAGGTACTTTTGCAACTACTACTCATGAAACACATTATGCACCACAATAAATTTTTTGGGAAAAGACAAATGACAAAACACCTCTTCAATCCACTAATTTATCTTAAAATGTTTAATATACATTGGAGATAACATACCTATATTTCCCAATCGTCGATGACCCAACTTTGGAGAGATTCTCAAAATCACATGATCACCCACCTCAAATGACAATGGTCATCGATGATGCCCCACATATGATTTCTAAAAAAATTGAGCCATCTCCATTCTTTTTCTGATCAACTTGATCTTCACAATTATCTATTGGATAATGATTGGTCCAATGATCGATGTCTATCCCATTTAAACCCAGCATAGTAGAGAATGACCCGGATTCCCATACAATGCCTCAAATGGAGCCATATCTATTGAAACTTGATAACTATTATTATAGGAGAACTCCAATGACCGTAATTGGTCCTATGATGAACCACAAAAATCCGTCACATAATCCCTTATCATATCTTCTATAGTTTTTAATCTTCCTAGATTGGCTATCCGTTTGATGATTAAACGTCGTGATCATTTTCAAATTTGTCCCAAGGGCTTACTGTAAGGATTTTGAAAAAAATGAACATTATATCTCGAACTGATACAATGAAAACTAGAACTTTGTGCCTCTTTACCACCTCCTAAATATATATTTTGGATAGATCCTCCACCATATGAGATTCAAGAATATGTATTAAATATGCTGAATTTGTGAGGCAATCCACACTCACCCATATGGAATTGTGTTTCTTGACCTTTCTTTGGAGACCCATCATAAAATCCATTCTTATATATACCCATTTCCATTATGAGATAGGTAATGACTAAAAGAATCTAGTTGGCTGTTGATTCACTCCCTTGAACTATTGAAAAGTCAAGCATCTTGAAACAAACTCCACCACATTCCTTTTCAAACCATCCCACCAAATATACACTTTAAATGGTTTATACATATTTTTAAACCTAGGATGGATGCTCTACCTAGAGTGATGTTAAGTCATTATTAGTTCCTCTAAAAAAGACACTAGTACCACTATCTAATTCTGAAAACACAAGACTAAATTCTCATTCAGTCTTATTCCCACAATGGTCTCCCTACCATTGAGTTTTGACCACATTTCCATGCTCTCCAAATCAGATAATGGTGAAATGTTAACCAAAACAACCATGTTAGGATCCAAAGAAATCGTAACGAAGACATTTTTGGAACCTTAGTCCTTACATTCCAACTACATGCCGTCTATGACCAACATCAACTTCTACAGATTTGATTCTTGTTTCACCACCTGAGCATATGATTTCGTACTTAATGCTTCCGCCAATCCATTTACCTTACTTTATATGTACATTATGTCGAAATCAAACATCAGTTGATATTCCCTCCATCTCCTTTGACTTATGTTCAAATTTCTCTATGAGAAAATATATTTTAAACTCTTATGATCAGTAACCATCATGAATTTCTCACCAAAGAGATAATGATGCTACAATTATTAATCATGAACCACCAATTCCTACTACAGATCATTTTTTGGATTGTTATTCTCATTAAACCTCAACTATTGTGAGCCATATTCAACCACATGACCCTTTTATGGGAACAGACACCAACCCCCATTCTGATGTGTCACAATACACCACGTACCCTTTCCCTGGTTTTGGAAATTCCCAGAATGATGTTGATGTAAGGTGACCAGTTAAATCTTCGAAGCATTCCTGACACTGCTCATCCTATTGAAATGGGATATTCTTCTTTGTCAAATCTTTCATTGGTGATGCCAATGGTGAGAAATCATGAACAAAACATCTATAATATCTAGCTAGACCATAGAAGCTCCGTATCTCAAAATCATTCTTTGTAATTTGCAATGAGATAACAAACTCTATATATTCCTAGTCAACTGAAACCCTATTATCAGAAATAACATGGCCAAGTAAATAGACATCCTATATCCAAAAGTCTCACATTGACAATTTTCCATACAACTGATGATCCCTCAAGATCCCCAACACTGTTGAAAAGTTCTTCTCATGCTCTATAATTGTACTAGAATACACCAGTATGTCATCCACAAATACCACAACAAAATAATCTATATATCTATAAAATATCTTATTCATAAATTCCATAGAAACCACTAGTATATTCCTTAGACCCAAGGGAATAACTAAATTCTCATAATGGAAATATCTTCTTCTAAAAGCTATTTTGGGAATATCCTCTTTTCAGAACTGTAATTGATGATTCTCGGCCACAAGTCAATCATGATTTACCACTAATCTCCCTTCACTTGGTCAACAAATAATTGGTGCACAGAAGTAGATGTTGGTTCCTTATAGTAACATGATTATGCCTATGTTAATACTCACAGAGTCGCAAGGTCCCATCTGCAATTTTAACAAAAAAACTGGAACATCCCATAGAGACGTGCTAGAATGTGTAAACCCTTTTTCTTATTACTCTTCCAAATACACCATTAATTACTGTAATGATGCTGGCTCCGTTCAATAAGACAAATGCGCTATAGGACTGGTCCTTAGAAGGAGATTGATTGTAAACTCCTATTCTCTCACTGTTGGAAACCCTGAGAATTATTTGGGAATGACATCCATAAAATAGGCCACAATTGCCGGATGAACACTCTTCCCAACACCTTTCAGGGTTTCCAATGTCAATTCATCTAACGGATAAAATATCATTCCAATATCTGGTACCAAAAAAATATGATTCACCCAAATTTTAATTCTTCTTCCCTCTAAAAATATGTCTTACCCCATATTTCATTATATTACTAACTATTTGTGCATAGAAATGGATTTGGGTAATAAAAATTTCCATCCAATACATTTATAGGATTATATCATATGCATCCATCTCAAGCACTACGAAATCTCATCTAAAATAAATGTCATCCACAACTAAGAAACACACATTACATCGGAAGGATTGACACTCTCTTTAACCAAGAAGAGTTTACAGATTCAAAATATAAGGAATTATTTCCACCAGTAAACCCAACTAATAAATGATATGAGAATAAAGAAAATATCATGAAGAAATTATATCAAACAATGGTCACATCAATATTGAATTTAAAAGAACTGTACCTCACACAATGGATTGTCCTAAATGATCATCCATCTCCACCTGTTCATCTTTTGACAACTATTTTCTTTCCACACTCGACTATTTATATGCTAGCTGAGGTGTCATGGTATTGTCTGAATCACTATGACCAACTTAACTCTACTACTGAGGGGTATGCTACTGCCCTTGCCCCGTAGGGGCATAACACCCCTACTACCACTGAGAAGTGTCACAGACACCTTAACTTGGATAATTATGGATATACCACTATAGATGCCCCATATTTTTATAATCATGACATTACTGAGGTTATTATTTATAATCCCACTTGATTTTTCCCATGGAACCACACTAAATGTATCTTGCCTTAATCTAAGGCTTCAAAGAAATATTCACCAATCCTACCATCAGATGTTGAGCCATACTCCCACCCTATAAATATATGTCCCTCTTCTACTTAATCCCAGCATTGTAGTTCCTACTATATCTCAAGGGTAAAAACATACATCCCCATCCTATAGCCCCAAAAATATCATGCTTAGCCACTATATCTCTATTCACCATTTCTGTGTAATCATTTATATACATGACTACTATCTTGGAACTGATTTCATTCCTCAACCCTATATAAAATTTTCATGCCATAAACATTGTACTACCCACCAAATCATCTGAAAACCGCACTAAATTCATTAACATATCCACATATTACACTACCACCATGTTTCCTTGGTTCAAATTTAATAAATCCAATGGATACATAATTATAAATGTTTGAGGGTACAAATTTTTGTTAAACAATTCCTCAAAACCCTCATAGGTCACACCATGGTCCATCCCATCATGGACAACCAACTCCCCCCACTGATGAGAAATATCCTCCAACATTTAGCTAGCTAACATCACATTTGGGTCTGCTAGTGTTCCCATGAAGTCAAATATCATATTCATTTTGATCAGTCAAGTTTCAGCCCATTCTGGCTCTGAATCATCCCTCAACATGGGTGGATTCGTCCATTGAAACTAAACCACAAGATACACATCCATTGGTTCATTATCTTTATTCATATTTTATACAACATGTAAAGTGTTCACTATACTATGAACTAGCTGCATGTTCACCTGAGGCTCTTCTGAAATGACATTTTTAGCAGCTTCCATGGGTTGGTCTCTACGATGCTTACCTGGTTCTATATCTATCAACACCAAAAACCAAAAGTATCATCCCCATAATAAGAAATGGTATACAATTTCCAAATTACATTATATAAAAACTATCACAAATAAGATTTCCACAAGTTCACATTTCCCATATTTCATTATTCTAATAAATCCATCACATTTTGAAAATCAACCCATTTTAAAAATACCACAAGTTCCTATGTTTCAAATCCATCCGTTTTGAAACCCAATTAATATTTTTCAAAATCCACACATTCATATCACACCATAAAACATCATATCTCAATTAAATATACATTCCAGTGGGAAGTCATTTCTACCATGAATTCCAAGCATATTTCATTGGCTACACCCACAACTATAAAATTTTCATATCCTATTAGTGTCTCTAATACACTTATGTACCAAAATCCTTGGTAACATTGAGTGAATAATATTAGGGTTAGCTACGTCCTTTAATTCTATACATTCCATGTTCTGAAAATATTATGCCATGCTATCATCCCATCTCAACAAATAGACCAAAAATGAATTTCAAAACCAAGACCCAAAATCAACACCAATGGACAAAATAGATGCTCTCACATGAAATACAAGGACATAACAAATTTATAACATTTTTAACATCCCTCACCATCCCATTGTCTTGAGAGGGTGGAGGAATACTACTTTCCCTTAAGTGGCGTTCCTAGCATGCCGAAGGTTCGCATTAATTCAAAAGGGCTTTCAGAATCATTGGGGAATGATTTTCCATTAAGATAAAATCGACCTAAAATAAATTCCATTACCAATAGGGATACATGATTCATGATAAATAAACAACCCAACCCATCCATTTCCAAGATCCACCCAAATGATCAAACACATCCATACCATTAAGAAAGACCAATCCAACCAAACCAAAAGAATATTACAATCATAGTACCAAGAGGATGACTAAACAACAAGACTCCTAATGAAATAGGAAACCATCCATTACTCCACACCATTTTTCATGCTCTAAGAACCATAACATCACCAAATAATCACGATGAACTGCATGAAAAATGAGTTGATTTACCCTTACCTGTGTCCTAGATTACAACATTCAAAAAAGAACCCATGTTCCAAATTAGGGGGTTAGTTAAAATACTCATTAGGTTTTCTCCAAATGACTTCCCAACACATGCGACTAGTATAAAACTGTTAGAACATTTATATAAATCATTTTATATAAGACATTAAATTGTTAAATCATTACCCTAAGCCAAAAAAAACCTTACCATGAAATTTTATCAAAATAAATTTAGGTAAACATCCCATAAATCACTTCACCATTTCACAATAGCACAAAAAATCCATCTTGCAAAACAAAAACCCAAAAGGAAACCAAATGGTAGTGCTTAAATCCAACAAGTTTATTACATTTCCAACTACAAGAACTTACTTACCACTAATCCTATAATGTTTTCCCTTCTATACACAATCCATTCCCTTTTTATAGTTGTACTCCCCACCCATTTTTCATCATTAAAACCACAAACATAACATGCACAAATAAATAACCAAGAACAAAACACATGAAGACCACAACAACAAGAACACCATCATTTCTAAAACATTATAATTCACTTAAATAAATCAACCTTTAATTGAAGACACCTTATATCATTCTACATCAAAAACCACCTATCAATAAAACCAAATTTTTATCAAACCCCATTTTCATAATCCAAACCATGTAACCAATTTAAAAATCCACTTTTTAAAATCACTTAACAAAACCCCTCTTTTCACTATATCCCATTTCTCCAAAAAATCCCCAAATATCTACATAAAGAGTTTCAAATATGATTTTGATAATATATTCATAATTAATATCAATCAAAACATATTAATATTATCCAAATCCACTAGTTCTAACTGTGTGGAGTTGAGAAAGAAGCCACTAACCTTTATGGTTCTAGGGAATTCGACCCATAAGAAACCCCACCCCAATCCAGGCTAACTCTCCACTAAAACCACTGTAGATATCCTTTAATTTAATTAACAATACTTAAAATCCAAATATATGAAAAAATAACCCTAGATCTACACACAATGTGTGTATATATTGAAAACTAAGAGAGAAGGATGATTTAATCTAGAGAAAACCAAAAATAACTAAGCAAAGATAATTACCAAAGAAGAATCTAATCAACCACACAAAGAAAACCCTTTCATTTTCTTATAAAAAGAGTGAGAGATTACCCATAACCCTTAAAAAAGTAAATGACTAGTAAGGCTCAAGTGTAATAGATGTTATGTGTTTTTAGGGAAACCTCGACTAATCCCAGTTTTTTTAATTAACCAATTTACGAGCAGCATGGTTAGATAGAACGGTAAGACAAACTGTGTGCTTACCATGTTCCTACTGCTTCCTCGAAGGGGCTCCTCACATGGAACACCCTGAATGGTTATGAAAACTGAGGGCAAGCCATGTGTACCCCACTAACCACATAGTTCATCTATAACGGTATCATCTAACTATGATCAAATCATACAACCATAAAAAGACCTCCAATATTTTTCAAAACCTTCCCAAACTCTCTAAAACAATACCAAACTCATCACAAGATCTTTAAAATAGAAAAATTCATAAAAAGGCTACATACCTCAAATTGGGGTTGCTACAATACGTGGGATATTTATGGAATTTTTTTATTTTCCTCTATTAACATTGATTCTCCCACTAAGATTATTAGATTTAATAAATAGAGGGAACAATAAGAAACTTGTTTTAATTTTTATAATATTGTAATTTTGTTTAGTAGAAATGAAATTGGATGAATATAACAACCCTATTCTTTATTACACAAATAAACATTGTTTATTACATAAATTTTCTCTTAATCAAACTATGAGGTTCAAGAGGTCTAGGGTCCTGATAATTTAGGAACATAACATAACAATTTAGAACATAAAACACAATATATTTATTGGAAAAATATTTTAAATTACCACAACATTCTTTCATACTTATCATTGCTTGGGATAACCAGAGGACATGAATAAGAAAATGGTAGACTATAAATCCCCATAAGAGAGTAAACAAGGCATGGCATGAAAAATATAGCACATTATAGGTAATATAAAAATCAATAGAGAACAAGAGAAACATGAACACAAAGGGATGATATAGCATTATTATCATAACATGGAAATGTTTCAATAACATTTAATATTATATTAGCATCATCCAAGGCCCATCACACATAGAGTATGAGTAAACCCTCAATGAACTTGAATTAGCATTACTAAACCTTCATTGAACATGAATTAGATATATTAACCACTCATTGAAGTTGATGTATCATGATACTAATCATTACCCAATGCATTGAAGCGCTATCATGGTGCCCCCTTTATAATCATTAAATTTCATGCATAAGTGTGCCACATTCATTATAAAATGTTGATTTATTAATCATAATAATTTATTCCATGAATAGGAGATTTGGAATAAATAAATCCTAGTACTCAATAAAAAAATTACATGTTAATAATTGAGAATAACCTTGATAGAGAAGTAGGTATGGTATTAAATTACACAATGATTTTGTCCTGGGAAATTTTGGTGTAATTTCAGCAGCCTAATAAAATCAAATTAAAATCATAAAATGAGCTGATGAGAAAGAAATAGGTATATCATAATTTATAAATGAAATTGATAGTAAGTGGGTATAGAACATAATATGCTAACATATTAAATGGAATTTATATTCATAATATAAAATAATTTCCAGAATGTACATGGGAAGAGAAAAATTCTTTATAGAATTTCAGTATGGTAACAGTTGTACATGTAATGACCCATGTATTTATAGAATAATAAATTTTTATATCTATTAATATTTATGAATAAAATATTAATTTTATGTTAAAGAGGAAACTTTTCTTGATAACATACTCAACCCGAAACAATGGGTTTCATTGAAATCTTATGTTGCACACATCTTTGAGTTATACTAGAAAATAATATTATAATATTATTATTTTAATTGGTAGTTAATTCATAGTCATTTTATGGATTTAAATGAAAATTTCAAACTACATTATCATTAAACATGTTTGTTAAATTTCTTTACATTTATTTAATAAATATTATAGGATTAAAATAAGAAGTAATCCAATTTTAAGCATGAAATACTCTAATATTCTTTAAACAGTCGATTTACCTCCTTTTGATTGAGAGCACTCTTAAAATGTATTTTTGTCACTTTTATGAGTTAAAATAGATAAAATGAACTTTTTATTTAGAATTGGGATATAAAATTTTAATGTGGGTAATTTTTTGGTATTTTTCTGATAAAGTTAAATTTTTAATTAACAGTGAAAAATACTACATTTTAAGTCAAAATTGTCTTATCATCTAGTTTATTTATATCATTATATCATCCATTTAAATTGTTTTAAATTTTCATTAGATTAAATTTTTATAATTTAATCCAATTTTGGTAATTACTTGTCATTTAACTTTGAAATTGGACAGAAACACATGTCAATATTTTGGAAGTTTTTACATCCTAAAAATACACTTTTTTGTTTTGAAAATATTAATTAACATTAAATTATTTTATCTCAATTCTATGTTTTGAATTTTAAAAAAATAGATCCCATATTTAATATTAGTAGTTCTATATTATGTAAATATTTACCGTTTATTTTTATACATTATTAATAGTAACATTTGTTAATATTTTATCTACCATGGTTAATGGGTAAATCTGGTAAATAAGGGTAAAAAATAATATTATAATAATATTAAATTACTCTATCGGATGAGATATGTCTGACTTTGGGAATCCATTGGTCTATTTCATTACCCATGGAGCAACTTTTGGGTGAAAATGAAATTTAATTACTTCTAATTTATAGTTAAAGAAAATATAACCTAAACATGTATCTTCTAGTAAAATAATTTATATTTGTGGTTTTATGAGTTATTTCTTTAACTATAAATATTACATAGAAATAAAAAAAATTATACATCAAGGAATTTTATTTATAATTTTTATACATCAAATATATATATTTATTTATGACAGAATGTTTATGTATTGATTACTTTATTAATGAAATATTAAAATAAATTATATTATAAATATTAAAATAAATTTATTTTTAAACTTTTAATGATATCCAAGAATTTTAGGGATGATTTGTGCTTATTAAATTATAATTATTGATGTTTTTTTTCTAAATAATCAAGAAGTTATGGATTTTTAAGAAGTTGTTATATGAATAGTATTGAAATTGGCATAAATGAGTTTTTAAATAAATTAATATTTTATTAAATGATATAATAGTCATAAAAATTTATGTCATTTTTTAAAAATGTCATTAATGATCCATTTTTGTGTCTTTTGGTATTTTATAGTAACTATGGTAACAATATATAATGAATATAAAAGAAGACATGGTAAAAGATTAATTAGTTTACTAAGGGTTAAAGCTAAAATATAATGTTAATTTTGAAAACTAAAGTTGTCTAAAATCCATTATATGAGGCTATTTAGACAAAACCTCATCTGAGATTTGAAATATATCACTTTGGTGTTATTAGAAATTTAAAATAAATTAATAATTAAAAAATATTTTGAATCATTCCAAAAGTTCCCCTCCTCCCTCTTTTAAAAGTACACCACCTCTAACCCATTACTAAATCCAATAAATCCTCATGTCTCATCCAAAACATTCTCCCATAAGCTCCCAACATCCCTCTACTCCTCCAATATTCCTTCCCATGGGAGGAAGGCAATTCATGAAATCCCTTGGGATCTAATCAAAAGAAGTTACCAGATTTGAGGTTATGTCTTCTCTCAAGTTCCATTCCATTATTTTTTATTCTCCACTACCTATGCTCTTATTATTCATTGTTTACATAAAAAATGTATCCTATAAAAACTAGGTTTTTGTTGTTGAATGAATTATTGTTTGATTTACACCCACCTCATCCTAATGGGTATATAATATAAGGTTTTTGTTGGCGGTGAACTACTACATCACGAATCGGTGATTGTAAAATATTCTCCTACTATCTCTCATGGTGTCCATTATGATGGAACTGAAAATATATATGATATATATGATATTTATTATGTCTCTATTATTCTGTAATTATCATTTAGATTGTACATTTATGCTTTTCAGGTTTCATAAATATAAGAATTTTATTTGAAGAAGTATGAGTTACCACCCACTCAATCTGATATGACTCATTCATGCTAAACATGGAAGGTGTAAAAGATGGTATTAATGAATTTATATAATATCTATAACATATATATTATACTATAATTATAATATACCTATGTATCATTTATTTGTCATTTTTTTAAATATGAAAAATATATGAAAGTAACATTCATGCGTACATACAGCTTACCGTCTCCATGAACGGTGCATTTCATTTCAAATATTCTACTGATATAGCCAATTATAAATACATATATACTAAATATATATTATATATATGATATCTAAATCATGAAAATAATTATGGAGAAGATTTACTTTGGACAAAATGGAAATTTTTTAATTATTACAAGTTCATTTTTGACCCATGTACAGAGCATCGACAAAATGACCTATATGAACATCAATAATTATTTGATTGATATAACAATGTAATAAGTGATAAAAAATGAATAATAAACGTAAAAAAAGTTTGTAATCATATATAAATTAACTTATGATAATTATTTATGTAGAACAAGGAACATAAATGACTATTCTGAGTCAAGGTAAGGGACTTCGTCGAAATTTCCATTCATTGAGGCATATTTTGAAAATATATAACACATTATTTTATATGATTTATAATAAAACCCTCTTAAATTTACTTTCATTCAACGGAAATATTTTTTCATTGAAATTTTTTACTAAAAAAAAGAATGTTTTTAACCTATGCGGTGACCATGAATTCTCCATCACCGTAATCATTATTCAACTATCTCTATATGAAATGATGTTTTTAAAAGGAAAAAAGAAACCTCGTATTCCATTTTTTGGTGTTTTCTTATTGAAAATGGTTTTTGAAATGGATTGAGTATTTCAATATCTTGAAGTGATTTTTTGTGATTAAAAATGAAATGTTTTTAGTGAAATGTTGATGTGTTATGATAATATAATTGTACATGAACATTTGATGGGTGGTTAAATGAAACACCCAATGATGGTTGGTTCCATTATAAACCAAGGATGGGTGGTTATATTATAACCTCTAATTCATTGTGTATAGAATTCGGTCGTATAGCTATTCTATTTAGTGATATGTGTGGAGTTCAACCGTATGGTTATTCCATTTTAGTATGTTTACGTGACGTGTTTCATTATATGCTATATCTTTCTTTCTATGGGATATAAGTTATTATTTTTGTTTCAAAAATGGTATGCGATGAGATTATATTCAGTGAAGTATTTTATTGCTTCATTAAGGTGAAAAGTATTACTTTCTAATAAATTTTTCATAATTTACCTATTATTTTTGAAAAAATAACTTTTTTTCTATTTTATGTATCCCTTACTAAGATTTTTATTCTAATCACATGATTTGAAATGTTTTTCACAGGAAATAAAGACGTATTGGGTCATGAATGGGATCACTAAAAATTCATGCTATCTGAAACATGGAACTAAACATTTTTCTTTTTTTAGTTGTTTTTGTTTTAAAAAAATGTATAGAGAGTATAAGTGTTTACTTTTAATATTACAGTTATTATGTATAATTTATGACATAATTATCTAAATCTATAAACTTGAAAAGATCCTCAATGTAAATTATTAACATAATTCAAGATTAATATAATTTTGGAGGCTAGGTACTTATAGTTGTTATCATAGGTCAGTTTAGATAAATTTAGAGGATAGGGTGTTATTTAAGCATAACGTAAATAACCGTAATGGTTAAAATCACACAAAGAGTTGTAGTTATTTTAGATAAATCGAATGAGTTTTAGATAACATGAATAAGTATATCATAGTGTTTACCCCTCCCCAACATAAGATAGTGTATGATGATTTATTGATTCAGTAATTGGCCTTTATGGTTTTTCAAAATTTATGGATCTATGAGGATCCAAACTAGTAACAAATGGGAAATAAGCTTTTGTATTTGTCTTATTGACAAACCAAATGAAATGGGGGCTTCATTGAAAAATTGTGTGGTTTTTATTAAAGAACTGTCTGGAGTCAAGATTGACCACTTGATCCATGGATATTTTTCTAAGGAATCATATATTCTAGAAACGAATCCAAATGGAAGTTTATGCAAGTATATTAAAAAACCTATGTGTTTAGGATTTGGAAAGAAACACCTAGTAAATTTCTTCAAGGGGATGAGAAGATGTTCCAGATGTGGAAATTAAGGTTATAAAGCAATAACCTACCTTGGAAAAAGGAATCATCCAATTGACTCTATGAAAGGGAAAGGATTTCATTTCGAATGATCACCTGAATGTTTTAAATGTGGTGTGCATGGTCATTATATGGATAGATTTCATAAAAATAATGTTCCATAGTGGGATAAATAACATCATACAAAGTTATGCTTTCCAATTCAAAATTCAAATCCAATTGAAGATGAGGAAACTAAATATGACCAATGAAAGGTATGGATTCTTTCTTAGTTTATGTTATGACATTACGAAACAATTTGGGAATTATGAATGACTTTTTTTAAGAATTAAGTATAAAATAATAAGATTAAAAAACACTGAAAAGGATCAATAATATTGTTCAATGATTAAGATGTCTAAAATTCAATAATTGAAGATTTAGTTTAGGTCTATGGATGATGATATGATTAAATTTATTAATGATAGGATTACAATGGAAGTCCTTTTCAAGGATGTGTGTCCCCAAATTTTGATATGTGATAATCTTATTTAAAGAATAAATATCTTTTTTTGTTGAGGATATTGTTAAAAATTAACATTTTGATATATATGATCTTTGAATTTGAGGAAATTACATGTTATTACTTTTTGGGGTCAAAATGTGGTGTCTAAGATAACATTTGTGATTAAAATATGTTTTTGTTAATTTTGAGGAATCTATCTCATTTTTTGGAATGTTAAAAAGTAATTAGTTTTTGAAAAAGGAAAATTTATAGACCTTGTGACAACCCATCGTGTCAGACGAAGCTTCAAGAATCGATCCCAAAATGAAAGTGAGATTGGGATTTATCACCTACAATTAGACTAGTTAAATTCCCTAGTTAGTATGACTTATTCAATCTTAGTAAAATGATTTTATAGATCAATAATATGATTATTTTGTGAACTTATGTTTAATCAAATAGATAACCTTAGTATAGGAATATGATTTTGTGATTATGTTATAAAAGTAATTTTGGAAGACATTCACTTCTATGGGAACATTATATGCTTAAGGAGAATAGAATAATATGGGATCAAATTTTTAGATTTGTGGTTAAAATATTATTTTGGATGAATCTGTGTTTTTATTATATACATATGGTGATTTGGGTTATTTATGGAAATTATATACATAACATAGATAATATGTGAATAGGTTAATTACACTTCAGTATGAGACATTAAGAGTAGTTTATGATATTTAAAGATAAATGTAATGTATTAATGTGGAAGACTATGTGATTAAATCTTTCTGTGTATTGGGTTTCAATCATAGTTTGGATTTATTTGAATAATTTTAAGGATAGTTGTTTATTGAATGGTCTTTGTTGAGATTTGGGTGTTGTTTGTTGAATTTTGGACATTTAGAATAGTATTTCTTTTTTTAATGTGTTTTCCTTTTTGGGGATTATCTGATCTCATTCCAACCATTTTGATTTTGCATAATTTATAAAGATAGGGGAAATATATAGTTTATTTTATTGGATTATGTGAATCTATAGAAGTTGATTCTAGTGCTTCTAATGTAACCAAGTCATCTTGAATACTCATAGATTGGTGAAAAGATGAGTTTCTGGTAGAAATTTTATTAAAGGATGAAACACTACTTTTTCAAGTATGTATATTTCCTAATGATGTAGTTTAGGTAATAATAAAATTATTCAACTCTATGAAAGGATCATAAAGAAAAAAATTTATATGCCTGCTTTTAATATCAAACATTTACCCAAACACAAATTTATTGTATTATGGTGGTTAACATTATATGATCGTTTTCTCAATCACTCTTTATTAATCAATGAGATTTAGTTTCTCTTCCATATCCATGTTATTCTATATGGAATGCATATATGTGTTATCTAAGGTGACCTTTATACATGTCTTTATTTATTTTGATGTGATAGTTTTATTCACCCATTTCTTGATGTGTGATCAATGATGTTTCCAAGCACATTTTTAAAATTGTGAGGTCATGATTTCCAAAAGGGGGGAAGGATGTAATGACCTGTGTATTAATAGAATAATACTTTTTCTTACCTATTAATATTTATGAATAAGATAATATTTTTATGTTAAATATGAATCTTTGTTTGATAACATACTCAATATGCAATAAAGTGTTTCTTTGAAATCATATTTTTCACACAACTTTGAGTTATACCACAAACTAATATAATAAAAATATTATTGTATATTGTATTTAATGTATATTCATTTTATTTCTGGAAATGAACATAAGTAACTAAATTATTTTAAACATGTTTTCTAAATTTCTTTAAATATATACAATAAATTTTAGAGGCTTAAAATAAAAATTAATTCGATTTTAGGCAAGATATACTCTAATATTCTCTAAAAATAGGATTTTCTTACATTTGACTGTGACCCCTTTTTAAATATATTTTTTCTCTCATTTATATGTTAAACTTGATAAAATAATATTTTTCATTACAAGCATCACATAAAAATTTACTTTGGTTATTTTTCTTATTTTTCTGATAATGTTCATTTTTTAATGAATAGATTAAAACACTGCATTTTATGTCAAAGATGTATTATAATATAGTTTATTTATATTATTATATTGTCCTTTTAATTGGTTTTAATTTATAATTAGATTATATTTCTATCATTTATTTGAATTTTGGTCATTGTAAGTAATATCACATTGAAATTGGACATAAACAAATGTCAATCTTTGGGTACTTTTTTTTCTTCTTAAAAACAAAATTTTGGTTTTGATGATAGAAATTAATTTTAAATAATTTTCTAATACTTCTATATTTTGAATTTGGAAAAATGGATTCCATATTTAGAATCAATAGCTCCAACTTTTGTAAATAGGAACCTTTTATTTTTAGACATTATGAATAGTAACATCACTAAATATTTTATTTACCGTAATTAAAAGGTAAATCTGGTAAATAAGGGTAAAAAATAATATTATAAAAATATTAAATTAACCCATTGGATGAGATATTTCCAAAAATGGGCATCCATGTGTCTGTTTTCAGACCCCATGGAGCAACTTGTTTGTGAAAATGATATTTAATTACTTTTAATTTAATGTTAAGGAAATTATAACCAAAACATGAATCTTTTACTAAAATAATTTTTATATGGGTTTCATAAGTAATATCTTCAACAATAAATAGTAATTAGAAAGCTAATAACATTTCCTAGATCATTGTATTTTATTTATAGTTTTTAGACCTCAAATTATAATATATATTTAAGACATAATAGAGATGTAAAGATTACCTTATTATTGATTGATTTAAAAAAATTATATTATAAATATAATTTTTTTTTTAAATTTTTTATTCCGTCCAAGAATTTTAGGGATGAATATGCCTTCCTATAATTGAATTAATGATGTTTTTTCAAATTAAACGTGTTTTTATAGAATTTAATAATGTCAAGTTATGAATTGTATACAAATTGACATAAATGAGTTTTTAAATAAATTAATATTTTAATAAAATACATAATAGTCCTAACAATCCATGATTCGGCCAAATTACATATATGATGTTACAAATGCCATTAATTATCTATTTTTGGTTCTCTCTGCATTTTATAGTAACTATGGTGACCATTACTGACACCTGTCATGCCCCATGGCTCGTCCAAACATTGCACCAACAATCTCCCAACATCCCTCTCTTCCTCTTTTAATCCTTCAATTATGAAGAAGGCAATTCCAGAAATCTCTTTGTCTCAAATAAAAAAAGGTACCCAATTTGATGTAATGTCTTCTCTCATTCTCCTTTCTATTAGTTTTCCTTCTCCACTATCTATGATCTTCTTATAATTTATTTACATAACTACACAATTATCCTTAATATACTAGGTTGTTGTTATGATAAATATTCAATCTCCACTTACACACACATCCATATAATGGGTATATAACATACTATTTCTGTGGGCAGTAAACTACTGGCTCCTGAAATGATGATTGTTCAATTTTATCATACCACATCAATGGTGGTCATTATGATGGCCCGATAATTATATATGTTACTTATGATATTTATTTTATCTATATCATTCTAAAATTCTCATTTTTAATAAACCATTATTATTTTGGTCTTTTATAAATACAATAATTTCATTTGAGGAAGTGCGGACTTCCTCCCACTCAATGTGATATGACTCTTTCCTGAGAGACATGGAACATATAATTGATGGATTTAATGAACTTTTGTAACAAATATAACATATAAATTACACTGTAATTATAATATACATATGTATCATTTAGTTTTTATTCATTTAAATGTGAAAAAGGAAATGAAAGTATCGTTCATGCGTATATATGGATTACTGTCTCCATGAATGGTGCATTTCATTTCATATATCCAAATGATAATGACTATTATAAATACATATATACTATATATATAAGATATATAAGATATCTAAATCCTGAATATCATTCTAGAGATGATGTAATTTTGAACACAAAGAATATTTGTAATTATAAAAGCTTTATTTTTGACTCATATACAGTGAATCAACAAAATGACTGATATGAACTTGAATAATTATATGATTGTTATAGCAATGTAATAAGTGATATAAGAAGAATAATAAACATGAAAACGGTTCTGAAGAATGTATAATTTTACTTAAGATTATTTTTCAGGAAGAATAAGAAACATATGCGATGATTAAGACTCAAGGGAAGAGACTTCATCTCAATATCCTTTCATTGGGTCATATTTCAATAATATAGACCGTTTCCTTTTATACGGTGTATAATAAAATCCTTTGACTTTTACTTTCATTCAAAGGGAAAAAATTTCTATGAATAATTAAACTAAAATGAGAAGGGGTTGTTTTTAATGTATGTGGCGATAATGACCTCTCCACTACCATAATCATTATTTGGATTGTTCTATAAGCCTTAATGTTATTAAAGGAAAAAAGAAACCCCTTATTCCATTTTTGGGTTTCTTGGTATTCAAAATGGTTTTTGAAATATATTGAGTTTTTCAATATCTTGAATTGATTTATTGTGATTGAAAATTAAATGTTATTAGTGAAATGTTGAGGTGTTATGATTATATAATTGTACGCAGACCTTTGATAGGTGGTTACGTGATAAACTAAATAGCAGTGGTTCTGTGATAAACCAAGGACATGAGGTTTCATTATAACCTTCAATGCATTGGTTATGGAAGTCGGCTATCTGTATATTCCATTTATTGATATGTGTGGAAGTCTACCATATGGTTTTTCAATTTTGGTATTTTTATCTCTCGTGTTACCTTATATGCTATTTGTTGAATTCTATGGGATATATGGTACTCTTTTTGTTACAAAAAGGGTAAGCAATGCACTTATTTATAGTGAAGTGTTCTTCTACGTATTTAAGGTAAAAAGTATTACTTCATGAAAAATTATTCATGGTTTACTTATTCATTTGAAAAACTAATAGTGTTCTTTATTTCTGTATCCTTTACTGAGCTTTTTTAACTAATTCCACATTTTTAAATGTTTTTCACCTGGCTTAAAGATGAATAGGGTAAAGGATGGGAACAAGGAAAATTCATGCTGTCTACAACATAGAACTAAACATGTTTCTATTTTTAAGTGTTTTTTTATAAAAAAAATGGATATAGAGTATATGTTTCTACTTTTAATACTCAAGTAGTTATGTATATGTAATGACCTAACTCTCTAATGCTCTAAATCTGAAATGATCCTCAATGTTAATTATTAACATAATTGATGATTACGTATTGTTTAAGGACGAGTCCTTACTGTACATGGGAGGAATTAATCATAGGGAAATAGGATTATCATCATTAAAACATATAGAGGGAATTATGGGAGAGGTGAGAAATCGTACCCCAAAATTTTTAATTTTAATAAATGGTATATCAACTTAATGAAATTTTGGAAAAATTGAGAAAGGAATAAATCCCTTACATGGAAGTGTGACTTAGAAGGCTTGAGAGAGGATTCATGGGAGATTGGGGAACCATGTGAGGATTCTAGAAAGATGAGGGTAGATATTGGTCAAGATTGAAATGTTTTGAGGGAACAATAATGGGAGATTAAGTGGGTTTATATAGGAAAAGATATGGAATTCTTTATTATTTCGGTTTTGGACACTATATATTATAGTAATGAAAACTAGAATCTATTCAATGGTTTTTTTACCAAAGTGTTTGAAAAGGGCGAGTGTAAAGCATTATTTTATAATTCCAATGGATGAATATATTAAAAAAATTAGGATTTATTATGTGGAGGTGAGTCAAACTCTCATGGAAAACATTTTAAAAACATAAATTTTTTATAAGCCTTGGAGGGTTCACTATGGCATCAAAAAATTAATTAAACAAATAAAAAATCACATTTTTTAATGGGTAAAAAATATATTGTCTAAATATCACTTTTATAGTATTTTATTACGTCACTATTGGGTCATTATGATCTCATAAAACACATTAAATATTTAAAATGTGTGTAATTTTTACCCAAAAAATCAACTATCTCAGAAAATTATGAAAAATTTACCACTAGATAATTTCAATTTCCAAAATCTAAAAACAATATTCAATTAATCTTGAAAACTTTTTAAATATTGAATTTCTATTTATAAATTAATAACATATATTTATTGAAAATTCAAGGGTTATGAAAAAAAACTATTTTCAAGCATTAATTAAAATTTCCATTGTATTAATAAAAAAATTATATGAACATTAATATTAAATAATAAGTAATTTAGTAATAATAATTTAATAAAATATTGTTTAATCCATTAATTCATAAAAATTGATTTCTTAATGAAATAATAACTAAAAATATTATATTTTTTTCTTTAAAAATAATTTTCAAAGTAAAAATATTTAAATTAATGTATATTTTTATTCTACACAAAAACAATAAAAATAATAATAGTTTTATAACCCCTTATAACACCTGAATAAGACCTAATATTAAGGTATGTGATGGTGAAAAACTCTGGGGGTGGCTCCGATAACATCGCTTCGGTGTAATCTCTATTAAATTTCAAATTTCTCTTATGCGATTCCATTCAAGATTAAAAAATTGAAGCTTGACTTGGGCCTGGTCAAGAGCAAATAATACTGATGATACCTCTTTTATGAGCCCTAAAAAATGGGATTTTTATGGATAAATTCTAATGTATGAGGCCACTGCTTAATTTTTCTGAGTAATTTGGATTTGTCAAAGCACTATAGTTATACTAATCAAGTGATTACAGTTCAACAGCTATATTAGCAATGGTAACAATTTATAAAGGTATTTTAAAATCAAAAAACATAAATCCAAGGAATCGAATATGCCTTATAAAACCATTTTATATAATATGACATTTAATCAGATTAAAAATGAAATTTCATTAATAAATGTTTGGGTCATTACAATCTTCCCTCTTTAATGAAATTTTTCACTCAAAATATCATTTTAGCACAGTAAAATAGATGAGTGTTACTCTACTTCATCACATTCTCTAATTCCCAAATTGCCTCTTCAAACAAGATGTTTTTACACAACACCTTGATGAGGGTAATTGTCTTATTTTGGAGTTTTTTTCCTTATGATCATAGACCATCACCATCTTATCATGATAAGAGTGGTCATTCTACAATGTTACCATATTTGGATTGAGTACATGTGATGGGTCAGGTATGTACTTCCTCAGGAGTGATACATGTAATAACTCATGTAAATGTGATAGGTTTAGTAGGAGTTCTAGTCAATAGGCCACTACTCTAATTCGATCAGTGATCTCAAAAGGTTTTATGTACCTGAGAATAAGATTTACATTCTTCCAAAATCTCATAACTCTCTTCCACGATGATATGTAGAAGAATGACATGTCTCCAACATAAAAATCTTGATGTCATTTATGATTATCAGTATAGCTATTTTTTGTCTCTAAGTGGATTTAATATGCTTCTAGATTGTTATAACCTTCTCTTCCATTTAATTAACCATTTATAGACCTATGAGTATTCATTACCCAACATCATCCCAATATGCAGTTGTACTATAAGCCGTCCCATAAATATCTTCCTAACGAGCTGTTTGGAAACATGAGTGGAAACTGTTGTGGTAAAAAAACTCAACTTGAAGAAGATATTGATCCTATACTCCTTTGATGTATATTTATAATGCCCCAAACATGTCCTCAAGTGTTTGGATAGTTCACATATATTGGCTATCAGTTGTAGGATAATAAGCAGTACAAAAGTTCCACTCAGTATTTAGAGCATGTTGGAAACACTTACATAAAATAAAAGTGAATCGTGGATATCGATAGGATACAATTAAGAGTCCCACTCCATGCACCTTTACCAATTCTTCAATCTATATAAATTTCCATTGATCAAATGAAAAATCCTCCCAAATTTAGATGAAGTGTGTAACCTTTGTGAGATGATCCACAACATCCTAGATTGGATTGTTTCCTTAGGATGTCTTCTGAAGTCTGGTGACAAATTCCATAGTGATTTTAACTCATTTACATGTTGGTATGGGTAATGGTTACATATCCCCCTTAGAATTATGCCCCGTAGCCTTCACTTTCTGACATACAACACACTTTTATGTATACTCATAGATGTCATTCTTTATATTATCCCACCAATAATGATCATGGATATCTCAATACATCATTGTATTTCCTGTGTGAATGGAGAAATTTTAACTATATGCATCATCCAAAATGTTTTTTTATTAAATCTATATTTGATTGAATGCTTAGTTGTGACCCAAATTTCCTAATTTTTTCATAATTAACACTCAAAGATGGGGATTTCCCTTTTTGGATAGTTTTCACTTTTACTGAATTTCAACATCATTCTTTTGAGCATACATTATCCTTTCCAAAAGAGACAGTTGTGAAATAATTTGTGAAAGGATTTATGATGTTACCTTCTTTAGGATTCCCATGTTAATCTCCATCAAATCTTAGAATATTGTATCCTTTTAAATTCTCATCAGTGACAGAATTACTAGTTCCTTTTTGTGTAGATCATTTGTCATCATGTTCACTTTCCCCAGGTGGTAATGAATGGATCAATCAATGTCTTTGATCAGATCTAACCATCTTGGTTGGTGCATGTATAACTCTTTCTATGTGAATATATTCTTGAGGCTTTTGTGACCTGTATATGTTTAACACTTATCCACCAAGAGGTAATGCCACCAAATATTCAATGTGAAGATTACACGAGTAAACTCCAAATCATGTGTCGTATAGTATTCATCCTGAAATTTAAATTTACTTAAAGAATAATCAATTACTTTTTTATTTTTCATAAAAAAATCCATGACCCTCTTTGAAGCATTGCTGATTACCACAAAAAGTTCTCCACTTATGGGTAGTGTGAGAACATGTGTAGTTACAAGCCTCATACTCAACTCCTTGAAGATGTCTTTACATTCATCAGTCCATGAAATCTTGGATCCGTTTAGTGTTAGTTTGTTAAGTAGGTTTGAAAATCCTGATCAATTTTCACAAATCGGCGATAATATCAAAATAAACCTTGGAAGCTATGAAAATCTATCAACGATGTTGGACTTATCCATCACTCAATTGTAGTTTTCCTAGACGGATCCATTGATATCCCATTTCCTGTGATGATATGACCCAATTATGAGACATCCTTCAACCAGAACTCATTCTTGTTGTACTTTGAAAAGATAATATAATTTCTCAAGGTCCTGATATTGTTATTAGATTCTCCATATGCCGCTCCTTTTTTGGATTATATTATATTATCATCTATAATGACTTCTACAAATATGTCAAGGTAATATTTAATGACTCTATTCATCATGTACATTAATATTGATGAAGAATTATTGAGTCTTAAAGCCATTACAATGAATTTATAGTGTCTATGCCTTGTATGAAAAGCAGTATTGGATATATCATCCTTCTTAAACCTTATATGTAAATATCCTAACTATAGATCCATGTTATAGATGTATTGTGCTTCACATATCTGATTTAAAAAGCCCTCAATTCATGGGAAAGGGTACTTGTTCTATATAGTGATTTTGTTGAGATAATGATAATAAATACAATGGTGCATTGACCCATACTTTTTTCATGATGAAGAGGACTGGTTCACCCCATGGTAATATAGTTGGAAGTATAAACTATTTAACTATATTCAATATTATTGTATTCATTAAATTTTCATGATCCACAATATTCATTCTATATAGATACTTGGATATTTTTAATGCCCCAGGTATAAGATTAATCAATATTTCTATATATCTTTTTAGAGGAAGACTAGGAAATTTTTCATGAAATAGTTTAGTGAATTACCTCAAAATATTTATGAAACAATTGATGATTTATTCCTTAGACTCAATCATTTGAGCATAATACACATGCTCATAGGGTAGTAATATACACACTTGAGTTGATGGTGCTAAGAAATATTCATCCTCATCCGTGCAATTGTAGATAATTGGTTGTCAATTCTCCATATGGAGAGTTATTTACCTCTCATAGTAATTTATATTGGCTCTATATTGGAAAGCCAATCCATGGCATGAATTTCATCAAATTACACTAGAGCGAGTATGACGAGGATTTCTGGGAAGTTAAAACAGAAAACAATTATATGGTAGGAATTGTATTCATGGGATGCAATTATTTCCCCATTTTACGCTCCCACCACCATCTCTACTTCCATGATTTATGTTGGTATTGGGATAGTTATACAAAAAATCAGGATATAAAAGAACTCATAAAACCAGATTCAAGTAGTACATTCATTGTTATTGAATAAAAAACTAGTGTACATGTCACCACTTAATTTTTAGGAATATATTTGGAGGTAGTGATGGAAATAACTCTCCCTTGCTGCCTTAGAGGTTATTGGTTGCCTCTAAAAACCATTGGCTTATTGAGCGGGTTTTAAAAGTTCCATGGATATTTTCAGTTGATGAAATGAACAATGTGTTTAATTTCAGAAAAATCATTCCTCTCATCTATCACAGTAGCGTGTTTTTTCTTATCAGTAGTTAATATCCAGGTTCCCTTCTTTTCCACACCTAAATAATTTCCTCATCCTTTTTAGGAAATTTCCGGGTTGTTTTATTCCACACCATTGGAATGTGGGGGGATGAAATTTCTTATAATTGTTTGATTAATCCATCAGAATACCAAAATAAAAGTCTTATTTATACTTCTTCTCCCCATAATACCCTTGAGATTCTCTAATCTCCATTTTGACAGTGATGTCACACCAGACTATTTCCTCGTATCTCCTAGTGTCATGGATCACTAGGTCATTCTGTATACAAGATTTCACCCCATCAAAGAAGCGGTCAACCTTGCATTTTGGTGTAAGTACAAAGCTGGAGGCATATCAAGAAATCCTTGTGATGTTTTTCTCATACGATTCAATGGATTCGTCGTCTTTTTTCTTTTTGTAAAGAATATCCATTCATATCTTATGTGATAGGGTGCGTGAAAAATATTTATTGAAAAACATTTTCCAGTAATCCATCAATTCAAACACATCTATATCTCTTTCAAGCTTCATATTTTTTATCAGTGTTCACAATAGATCAGCTTGACCCTCTATAGGATAAGTATCCAGAAGTATATTCTCTTTTTCATAACATTGAAGGATGGATATGATCTTTTCATTTTAGTTGATCTATTTTTAGATGATTGATGTATCAGATGATCCATTAAACGGTGGAGCCCTTTATCTCTTGAATCCCTCAATTATGGTTAGTTCATTTTTATGGTGGTTTGGACATTCCTCTTGACCCATATTTCTATTGAAAACATGAGTTAACTGAGAGATTATCACGAAAATATTTGTGATTCCCACTCCCATCAGATAAGAAATCTCATTAGAACTATCATTATATTGATCATTGCATAAGTTTCTATCCTGAGTCCTCATATTACTAGCCATCGGATACAATAAATAGAACGTTATGGGTAACCCATAATGAGTAATCGAAAGACAAAAAGGGATAACATATAAATTACATTTATTTCCAAAACGTATGAATTTATGGGCTTCAATCTATGTTATCCATGATCTAAATCCCAACATATATTCTTAGGTGCATTTTTCCCTTTAATAATGGGTTATACAATGATTATTAATTTTCCATAGCATATCACTCGAGGCTGTCATCACGAAGAGTACATCAATGACTATTTTCTACCACTAGTTATCATTCTAGTCCATCTCAAAGTGGTGTATTTGTGTTTTACCACTATATATATACATTTCAGAGTCTCCTCTACATGTTCGTATTAAGAAAGAAATGTATTTTCTTGATAAAACACTTACTCAATACTCAAAAAAATGTGGGATGTTTTTATTATGATTAGTATTATCCATAAGGATTTCAATACGGATTTATAATCCCAATCCCCAAAATAACAAAACATTTCTTTTGATACCTACTATAACATCCCTGATCTTTATTACACACATAAACTTGTTTTATTACATAAGAATGCACATAAGTCAAATCTGAGGATCCATAGGTCTAGTTTTATGGGAAATTAGGAAGATTACATAACAACCTAGAACATAAAACATAATATCATTATTCAAAAATTCTCTTACATGGCTACAAAATTCCTTCTTACTTTGCATTTCATGAGATAATCTAAGGACATGAATATGAAAAGGGTGATCTATAAGTTTCGGTAATGGAGTAATCAAGGAATAACATGAAGCATATAGTACATTTCAAAAAATAGTAATATTAATGGAGGACAAGAGAAACATGAACCTAAAGTCATCATAATACACGATTATCATAACATGTAAATCTGGAAACAACATTTAACAAGATTTTTGCATGAGCTAAGGTTTATTGCACCTCGAGAAAGAGTAAACCATCAATGAACATTAATTATCAAGAGTAACCCATAATTTAACTTTAATTATATGGATTAAAGCCTCATTGAACTTGACATATCCTGATACTGACCTTTAACCAATTCATTGGAGAACTATTAAGGTGTACCTTTTATAAAAATTTCATTTCATGCATAAGTGTGCCACATGGATCATAAAACATTGATTTTATAGAAAACATAATTTATTAAGTGAATAAGATATGTGGAATATATAAATTTATGTCTTCAATCAACAAGTACATGTTCTTAATGTTGACTACCCTTGATAGAGAAATAGGTATAGTATTTACCTACATGATGATTCTGGCTAGGAAGTTTTGGTGTTACTTTGGTAGCATAACGACGTCAAAGAGAAATCGTAAAATGGTTTTGTGATAAAGAAAGGTGGATCTAACAATTTATACATGAAATGGAAATTAAGGGGGTTATGTTACGAGATATTCTAACATATTTAATGATATTAATATGCATAAGATAAAATAATTAATTGAATGTACATGGAAAAAGAAAAATTCTTTACGGAATTTTGGAATGGTAACAAGTGTAATGGGAGGAATTAATGATAGGGAAATAGGAATATCATAATTAAAACATATGTATTTCAGTACGGTGGAGGATTAAAATTATACATCAACATTTTTAATTGAAAAAAGGGTATATCAACAGAATGAAATTTGGACAAAAATGAGAAAAGAAGAAATACCTTGCTTGGAAGTGTGATTCAGGAGGTTTGAGAGAGGATTGTGAGGGGCTTATTAGATGATCATGGTACCTTGGGAGGATTATAGGGAGATTAGGGAAGAGTTTGGTCAATCTCCAATGGTTTTTATTGTAGAGTAAAGGGATATTGAGTGGGATTATATAAGAATGGAGAGGGAATTTTTTATTATTTTGGTTTTGGATGCTACATATTAGACTAATTAAAAACACAAACCATCCCATGGTTTTTTTACCATGGTTCTTATCCCAAATTGAATTGGAAAAATTTATTTTATAATGCCAATGGATGAATTTATTAAAATATTAGGCATTATTATGTGAAGGTGTGTCACACTATCAAGGAAAACATTCTAAAAGGTTAAAAAACATTATAAGCCTTGGAGGGTCCAATAAGTTAGAATAAAATTAATCAAAAAAATATAAAATATCATTATATTAATTGTAAAATATATTTTTTAATAACTTAACTTTTATATTATTTTATTACATCACTATGTGGTCATTATGATATCATAAAACACATTATATATTAAAATAGTATTTAATTTTTACACAAAAATTTCACTATATCTGAAATTTATGATAAAATCACCATTAGATAATTTAAAAATCATGTTTACAAAAATAATATTCATTTTATCTAAATAATTTATTAATATTCCAATTTTTAATTTTAATATAAAATAGAACATTTATTCAAAACTCATGGGTTTTTACAGAAACTGTTTTTAAACATTAATATAAATTTCAGTTGTATTTAAAAAACATTATATGATATTTTATATTTTATAAAAAGTTATTTGGTAATAATATTTTTTAAAATTATTATTTAATCCATTAAATCATCAAAATAAATTTTATAATTTAATATTAACAACAAATACTATTTTTATTAAAAACCATTTACAAACCATAATAAAATTAATGTTTTTTCTTTATTCTATACAAAAATAATGAACATAATCATAGTGTTATATCCCCTTATAGCACCCACATAATACCTAAGGTTAAGTTTTGTGATGTTGATAGACTCTTGGGTTGTCTCGGATAACATCACTCTGGTGGTAATATCAATTGACATCCTCTTCTCTTGTAGGTGATTAAATTCAAGCTTAATTTGTTCAATATTTCCTTGGGATTTGTCAAGAGTGAATCCTGTTGATGCTGCCTCCTTTCTAAGCTCCAAAAAATGGGTATTGTATGGATTAATTCTCCAATATGAGGCCATCAATTCCTTTCTCTTAGTAAATAATAATTTTTAAAATCCCTATATTTCTAATAATAACATGATCACTATTAAATGGCTATATTAACAAGGATAAAAACTCATAATGTTATCTTAAAATCACAAAAAAAACATAAAACCAGTTAGGTGAATATGAATTATATAACCATTTTACATAATAAGAAAATTAACTAGATCAAGAAGAATTATCATTAATAAAATTTTGGGTCATTACAATGAATACTAGAGTTGAGGATGTTGATTGTATTCTTAATTTTTTATCATGATATATGATTAAAAAATAACCTTAAACATCCTTCCAACTCCCAAAAAATGAGATGTATAGTGGTCATTAAGATTTTTTTTTGGTGAAGAAAATGGATGAAAGAAGATTCAATTTTTTATATATAGGGAATGTTGGAACAAGCACACCAGGAAATATATTCATTATTTGAGAATATGTGGTATGTTTGGAAAAGAATTGAAAAGAGTAAGTGATTTATAATGAAAAATGAAAATTATGGATAACATAATGGGTTATAATAAAGGTTTCCCAAAGGCATAATCAATGGTCAAATGATATAAATGTTTAATTATTGAGAACTATGAAACTACAGGTCCTAGGGGGAATGTTTGTGAATAGAATTAGTCAGGTGGTATGATTAGTGGTTATATTGTTGATGAAGAAGTGTTCATAAATATCATATGGATAGAAAGAGGTATTAAGGAATAATATAATGAAGCCATGTTAATTTTATATGAATGAGGTGGAATGATTGAGTGATTATTTATTGGAATTCAATAATTATTAAATATATAAGGATTGTTAAATTTAATCATTTATTAAGAATTTTATTGAACAGTTTTAATAATTCTAATAAACCATAAAATTGATTTACTAGAATAGATATAGTCAACTAAAAACACAAGATTGAGGGGAGATATCCCTTACTATGTCCCTGATATTGAGATACATAAATTGCAATAAAGATATAATGGATATGAATAATGTAAATCTAATACTATTGATGATCTTGGCACTAATTAATAATTTTTTGTGAAGTTTTTTTATATTATAATTGATGGATTTTAAAACATAATTGGATTTTGGAAATATATCTAATAATATTTATATTTATCCATAGAATAAATAAGTATCTATGTTTTCATTAATGTTTTATAGTATATTTTATTATAACCATGTTTCAAGAAAAAATATGATTAATGTATTCCCATACATGGTATGTGAAATTAATAAATATGTCATGTTTTTTGGGGAATTAATGATATGTTAATTTTGTAAATTTAGTGATATTATTTTTTAATTTTTTGATTCCATTTTTTTCCAACTTGAAAGAGCATTAAATAAACTGTTCAGGAAATGTATTTTGTTGAACCATCAATATTATTGTATAACATGCTCTAACAATTATGTTTTTGATAATACCTATAGAAAAAATGAATGATAAACCATTAGTTTAATAATATTATTATTATAAAGTTCATCATCCATGAAAAAATTCATCATCATTTCATTAAGTATGTGATGATGTGGAAATTGATCAAATCATAACAAATAGATTATATTCTTTTTATGAAATAAAATGAAATATAGTAAGTATATCTTCTTCTGAATATCAACATACTCTAGGAAAAACATTTTAAATTGAAATTTTATCTTATGACCATCATTTTAGATGATATCAATTACCATTTTTAAACTAATTTATTTTATGGTTTTGTGGTTTTTGATTTTCTCATGATTATACACTTTTTTATGATATATTATCTTTGTCACCTTGAATCATTATTTTGAACCTACACATTTCTTTCATGTCAGTATGTTCACTTCCAACTTTTGTTCTTTGATTTAGAAAACCGAGTATGTTTATTTCTAGATGACCTTCACATATACCTTCATTTAATTTCAATACGATATTATATTAACCCCTTTTATGTCGTGGGATTCCCATTAAAGGATTTTCAACTATTAAAACCATGATTACAGAGAACATGTTCAAATTTTGAGGATTTAATTTATTAATAGGGGTACGGTGTCACACATATTATTTTTTTGAAATATATTTCTTCAAATAATTTTAATATATTTATTATTTTTTTACATGCAATAAGAAGCGTAGGATTAATAACATGAAATGATGAGTTTAAACTAAACATGAAAGACTATTAAATTATTATAATTTAATATGATAGTTTCCACCATGCTATTGAAATAGAAATTATAAATAGAATTAACATAATTAATAAGATATTTAGTTTACATATATGTATATAATTAATTCATTTGGGAGAAACTAATTTGAAATGAAAAAAAACCATTAGAAAACATATGAAATATTTTTTTGAAAACATATTTTAATTAAATAAAGTTTTTTAATAAATTATAAAAAATATATTTTAAATATATTATTTAAATTAAATTATTATATATTAAATCAAATTTTTAAGATTCATCTTATCTGTTTTTTAAAAAAGACATATGAATAATGATTATTTTATGTTTAAAACCAAATTTTTCCAAAAAAGAATGATTTGTCTCAATTTGTGATATTTTTCAAAAATATATTTTCCCAAATATAGAAAATGTGTTTTATGAAATATAGTTATTCATGAAATCATCATGTAAATTATTTTTGAGTGACCTTTTAAATATTTTTTAAAAAAATAATTTTTTCGATGAATATTAAAAAATACAGGTTTTTATTAACGAATTTCATTTAATTTAAATATTTTAAAAACATATATATCATTTTAATATGATTTTAAATGAAAAATAAGTTCAATTATATATCTATAAATCCAATTTAATTTTTTGTAAACAATGTTATATTTTATTTCTATATAAAAACTTTATAAACTTTTGAAACATATCTCTTTTCAAAATCACTTTTTTATTATGTCTAGAAGAATAATTTTATATTATATTTTTACACTTAATTAATATAATTTGTAAAAATTAAATTCATATTCGGAATCAAAATAATATTTTTGTCTAATAATGAAGGAATAAATTTTTATCATAAGGAATTGTAAAATATTGAAAAATTAATTACTGTGGTTATGGTGAAAATGGATTTTTTGAGTTTTAAACTAAAATGATTCATGGTAAAATTACATATAATCATTTTAAAACCTCATACTAAATTAATATTTAGACTTTATCACATAAAATATTCACTATTCCACTATTTTGGAGTCTTTTTTGTTGTGAACTACATTAATATATCTTTTTATTTTCTAAAATTACATTTTTTCAACTCACCTCACATATAAAAAAACCCCATACAACATCATCCTCACTCATCCAAAACTATTTGATTTTTCCAAGAACGAACCTATTAATTTAATTAATTTAATAAAAATATTACATAGGTATTATGTTTCATATGATTTCCTCTAAAAAATCAATGTGTTTCAATCCTAAAGATGCTCTTCGAAAAAGGGGTAAAAATATTAAACATATATTTTTTATTTATTTATTCTTCCACCAAATGTATTCTTTTAAAAATATAACTAAATTTAAAACCATTATATCCATTTTATACAGCTGTTATTATTTAAATTTAATAATGTAAATTTATATTTTCATCCATCAACAGGGATATGAAATCATCATTCGTATGTACAGAAGAATACTGCCTCGCGAACCGATGTTATTTTTATCACATCACCACCTATCTAGGATATATATTTTGATAGATTTAATTTATGAATAGTATATTTATGATATTTTTATACCTATGGAATTATACTAATTGAACAAAATTCTTACTTCACAATCTATTGGAAGCAAACTATGTCGCTTCTCTATATGGTGGATAAATGGCATGTGAACCAATGTGGTGTGTTTTTCTTTTATATTTTACTTGGATTAAAATAAGGAAATATTAAATGAATATATATGATATTTTTATCATAATTATATCTTCATAAGGAATTTATCAAATATACGTTTTAATTTTACATCCATAGTGGATACAATAATGTTTTGTGTGTGTGTGGTGGACTACAACCTCATGAAGTGATGTGATTCATTTTTCACATACACATTACAAATAATGTAATAGGGATTGAATTAAATAATAATATTTTAATTCTATATAGAATAAACAAATAATATTCTATAATTTTAAAATATTATTTATATTTCATTTTTTTTCAATTCGTCAATGAAAATGAAATAATGGTCATGTGTATATATGGCCTACCATCTCTGTGAGCAGTGTATTTTTTAACTCCACACGGCTTTTAAAATAAATGAATTTTATTATCTATCCATTAAACATAATATTGCCACTTCTATGTTTTGAATTATGAAAAACAGTCATCTAGAGTTGCGGCCAACAAGTTATTTGGATTATGATAGAATAAACTTTATTTTTAGTAACTAGTTATAAACCCTTATTAATATTAATATTACCCTTATAAATACTAAATAATAATATTATTTCAGTTTCTTATGTCAATAAAAAAATGATATCTAAATTAATTTTTCAATGTGATATAAAATTAATTATACCTTTAAAAATTTTTAATTTTTAAATTCACTATGATTTTATTTATAAAATAAATTAATAGTTTTTTGAAAATTATTTTTGAAAAATTGAGTTCATTTTTTAATTATACACATTGAAAAATGAAAGGGGAGAGTTTTTGAGATTTTTTAAATACTTGATTTTTTTCATCAATAGTAAAAAATAGTAGTTTTGTGTTTTTTTCTTTAATGACATCATAATGAAATAATATTTAATATAAAAGGTTGGTTGACCTGTGTACATTAAATATGAAATTAGGTGTTTCATGTGGCTAAAATAAATTGAAGATTCCATAGGATATCCCATGGTTTTTCAAAAACGAATAATGAAGTGTCATTTTAAATTAATAAAAAATTATCTATTTTACTATAAATACCCACTCACCCTTTCGTTTTATTACATTTAAAATCATTCATACTTGAAGATCTAGTGTATCTACCTCTTTAAGAATCATTTCTAGGTTTCATTAATCCCTAAAGGTCCTAATCATCGGGTTCTACAAGTTCATCTACAAGGTAAGGGAACCTCTCACCCTCCTCTTTTAGCCAACACTTTTTTTAGGTTATCTCTTGAAATTTCTATTGTCAAATTTTGGGGTTTGATATTATGTATTCCACTTAATTTAATTTTTTATTTAAATATTTTGAGATAACATTTTTCTCCCATCTATTAATTTAATAAAATTTTATGTCATATCGTTAGGCAATAGAATTTTTATAAGGGATCTCTGAACTTATCTTTTATTTTCAATTTCATCTATTTTCTTTTTCTCTCATAACCTAATATGACTAAATGACCATGATAACTATATTATAATATATATAATATATTTATATCATGTTAATGTAAGAACCATCATCAATATTCTTACTCCCTCACTTTTAATTTTATAAAGGAAATCAATAACCCTGAAGTTCTAATTTATAACCTTGGTGGACAACAATGTTTTGTTCTTCAATATATCCCTCATTAGTGGTAATGATACAATTTTTATGGTTAAAACAGACTATAATTTATGTATTATAAGAAAAATAATATTCATGAACCAGTATATGAACATATTATTAAATCATATTACCAAACTAGTTCCTAATAATCAAAATACCGCTAAAATAATCTAAGTGAGTGTCATTAACATTTCGCCCAATAATTCATCCTTTTTCCATGTAAAAAAATTAATATAAATATCCATTATCACATATGTATAATAATATTTAATATTTAATTTCGTTTCAGGATATTTACAACCATTTACATTACTTAAAGACAAGTGAACTGGTTATGAAAATAAAGAAAACAAACACTCCAGAATGATAGTATTCTACACAATAACTTATCAACAACGACATAAATGAACTAACCAGAATAATTGAAAAAAATTATATGTCTAGTATTTTATTAAATAAGTTATTAATAAGTCTAATTTTATATTCCAGTACATTATGTTAAAGAGTGGAACCCATCCAGACATAAGGTATGGGTGTTCCACGCGAACATCCATTTTCATTTGGGTTACTTTAATTATTTAATCACTTCAATAAAACTCTTATGTACTACTATATATTCATAAAAATTATGTTTGATTGTTTAGTATATTTACACTAACCAGAATCTTTCCTTGTTTTATGGATAGTTACAGGTTTTAAAAGAAATTTTCAAAATTGTTTCCGGAATACAAGCCCGATTCAGGGGAATATCACAATTTATTAACTATTTTCAAGGTCAATGTATAATATATTTTTTTAAACCATTATATTTATAAAATCATTAATTTTATTATGAAAATAATATCTTACATCACATCTATTTTTATACAAATATTTTTCCTAGAGAACTATTCTTTTCAAAGTAAAAGAGTACTTATTTCAAGAATTACTCGAAGATTTTATAAGAGTATCTTCATCTATTTGAACACTTTTATTGATTATTATATATTTTTGATATTATTTTTTCATGGTATAATCTATCATATTTAATTTAACTTTTTATTATTATTTTATCTGTGAATTTTCTATTTTTAAACCATTCACCAATTTACTCAGAATAGATGGTATTTATGCTTAATGATTGGGTAATGTTATTTACAATGAACATATTAGTATCAATATAAAAGTATATGTTGTTAATAATTATCGTGATTCATATGAGGAATAAATTGGACATACTGAGTGTTGGGTGGGGACCGCTATATCCCCTCGGTGCATAAGTAGGTTACATGAGACAAACTACGGTCTTTGCATAAGACCTTGACAAAAAACAATTTATGGTCTTGGCACGAGGCCTTGACAGTACGATTATATTGTACCGAATTATGAAATCCCTCATTATGAAAATAGTATTTATGGTTCACATGGTTATTTTACTAGTAGAATACCCATGATTATGTTTTATTATGGCATTATTTACTCATCTTATATTGCTTTCATAATGTGATCTGGTTTATTATTTGTTGAAGGAGTATATTTTTAGTTATTCAACATGAATAATTTTTATATATCATCCATTGTATGCCTTAACTTTAATGAACATTTGAGCTCACCCATTTCTTATTTTTCATTTTCTTAGGACATGATGAATTTTAATATGAATTAATTTGTTAAAAAAACTAAGATTTATGGTTGTTATCAAACAATATTCTATTTTGTTTTTATTTTCCTGTTGTAATGTTGAGATTATGTATGTATCATGCTTCCAATAATAATAAAATAATTTTTCCTTCTTGATGGATATTTATTATTTATATTCCAACATAATAAAATAATTCACTGGCTCTGTAAAACTGTGTTCGGGTCCATATAGTTGGTATCAAAAGAAGTTTAGTAGAAATAATGGAAACTAGATTCAGAAAAAACTACTATAGGGAACAAATACCTAAGTTAGTCTTTGAGTATAATCATACAAGAACATATAGGTATTTTTATAATTAATTGATTATGTGGATCATTCTATAAAATGTATCTCCGTTTGGATACAAACAGCTAGAGGTGGCTCTAGCACAGATGTACCGAGGTGTGAAAGACATAAAAAAGAGTTTCCAACATGACCCGAGGTATCTTGGTACCCGAAAACGGGTCTTGTTGAAATATTTGTATTTACCATCTCAAAGGATATGCATAGGATAATTAAAATATTCTTTACAATCCATTATAAAGGATTTAAATTCAAATGTTTCCTCAAAGATACCATGATTATGATTAAGATATTGGATAGGTGTAGAATTTCGATTTATGATGGGTATTTTTCTACATTGAGATTATAAAATATGATTCATACCATAATATAGTGTATGCCATTATTTAGAAATGGTGCATACTGGAAGGAACGAAAGCCACATAAACATTCAAGTCACCTGTAGGGATTTCCCACCAATGCAAGATAATGATTTGGGATCTGGTGTTGTGACTGTTGTTGAGAAACTTATAACTATACTTGGAAAATGTGCCCAGGTTATGAATAATACCATTATCCGTATAGAGAATCCAAATCCACCATGTGGAGGAGATATTTTAGAACACTTTAAGTGAAAATAGCCTCCTTAATTCAATGGGACTACAAACCCATTATTTGTAGAGGAGTTGATTTGTTCCCTGGAATGGATATTTCTCACATGGGGATGTAATGAAATAGAGAAGGTTTTCATTGATGTTTATCATATATCGAGAGATATGGATTAGTGGGGGTCATTAATTCAAAACACAAATTAGGAGGATGAAATAGGAGAGATGGATTGGAGGGATTTTAAGGAAATCATCCAACAAAAATATCTCCCTCTTTAATAGTGAGCAAATATGGAGAGGAAATTATTGAATATGAGGAAGAAGGAGGATAAAAATGTTTCCAAATACGAATCCAACATTTCAAGGCTGGTGATACATGCTGCATAATACATACATAACCCAAAGAGAAAAATTGATCAATTATTTGATGGTTTAAGACCATTCCTTTGAAGGGATCTAGTATCCTAATGTTTCCCATCATATTAAGATATAGTCTCAAGTGCTATCAAGATAGAAATTATTTTTAAGGCTTATTACATTAATGGAAAACAATAAAAAAAGAGGGCTACTGAAACCCCTAGAAATGAAAATAAATAAATGGGGAATATGGGGAAAGTTGAATTACCATCCTACAGTAATTAAGGGAAGAAACACCCTGGAATTTTCCTAAAGGGAATGGGAGTCTGTTACAAGAGTGGATAAAAAGGCCACATAGCTCATAACTCTAAGGTGAAGAAATAAGATACCAAATTTCAATGCTACAATTGCGGGGATATGGGAAATTATGCACAAAATGTCCTAAGTGTCAGAGAAATGTTACCTAAATAATGCCAAGGGAAAAATTCTATGATTATGAAGTCAAAACTGCGGAGGTTTAACATCCTAACAATGTGGTGGTAGGTACATTTATCATTTATTCAATCATATCCTATGTTCTATATGATTCTGGATCATTTCATTCATTTATATAATCCATGTTTTCCAATAAAATTAGATGTGTCCAATTTGATTTAATAAAGGAGATATCATTCAAAACTCCTAGTGGATGTATCATTTCAAAAAAGGCATGTCAATTAGTCTCCCTCATGGAACATAAATGTTTTTTATTTGCAGACCTTATCATCATTCCCATGACTGAATTTTATATAATTTACAGTAGTAATTGGTTGTGAAATTATGATGCGAAAATCTATTACAAGAAGAAGGAAGTTAACATTTACGATAATGGAGTGGAATCCATTATCGTTAGGGATGAAACATCACCATATGTTTCTCATCCTGATCCACCCCCATTGCCTCTACTTAATTCAATTAATTGGGAGGAAGATAACCTAATATCAACGGGTGAGGAAATAAATCGTAAAATTTAAGATGCGCATGTAGTGCAACAATATGTTCATGTCTTTCTAGAGAATTTACCTGGGCATCCTTCAGAGCGAGAAATTGGGTTTTCCATTAACATAATTCCTGGTTAAAGGCCCATATCAAAGGCCCCTTATTGAATGGACATAGTAGAGTTACTATAGATAAATAAAAAACTATAGGAATTGAGTGATAATGGATTTATTACCCCTAGTGTATATCCATGGGGATCCCATGTTCTTTTCACTGAGAAGAATGATGGGTCTATAGTGTTGGGAATTGATTATATAGAAATAAATGCTATTAAAATAAATAATAATAATCCTCTACTAAAAATTTATTATTTATCTGACCAAATTCATTGAGTTAAATATTTTTCAAAGATAGATCGTCAATCTGGATATCATCAGTTTCTTATGAGGAATGAATACATTCAAAAAACAAGATTTCGAACATGATATGGGCATTAAAATTTTACAGTAATGCATTATGTACTAACTAATGAACCATCATTCTTCATGGATCAGATGAATAGAGTATTCAAGTAAAATCTTGATGACATTGTATTGGTGTTTATTGATTATATCCTGGTATACACTAAAATCTATGAATATTGTGAAAATCACATGTACACTGTTCTAAAAACTCTTAGAATAAATGGATTATATGGAATGTTTAACATGTGGGATTTTTTGTTCGAATCAGTTTCCTTTCATAGCCACATTGTCTCTATGGATGGAATATCTTTATATCCTGTGAAGAAAAAGGTTGTGAAATAATGGCCTACTCTAACAAAAATAATAGAGGTATATAGTTTTATTAGTTTTTTTTGTTATTATCGGTATTTCTTTTAGAACATCAGCCTTTTAGGAAAACCAATGACCAAGCTCAGATAAAAATGGGATATGTTCATATGGAAAAATGAATGTGAATAACTTTATGAATAATTAAATAGGAAGATATTTAATGATCTGATCCAAACCGTACCATCAGGGAATGATGGGTTTGTTATCAATAGTGATTCGTTAAAGAAACTACTTGGTTGTGTCCTTATATATAATTATCAAGTGATTGACTATGAAAATATGTAGCTAAATATTCACGTACAAAACTATCTAACTCATTGTCTTGAGTTTGTAGCTATAATATTTTCCATGATGATATAGATACACAGTCTCTATGGTAAACAATGTGAGATATATACAAATCACAATTGTTTTATGTAAATATTCTCATCGAAATAACAAAACATGAGGTAAAGAAGATGGATTGAAATACTCTAGGATTAGGATTCCACTATACACTACTACCTAAGGAAGGAAAATAAGGTGGCAGATGCTTTGTGCAGAAAGGATCCTAGAGGTTTAACCAAGGTGATATTTGAAAGGGATCCTATGTTTCTGGATATTGTAATTATGGATATAGAAATAATCATGGAAAGTGAAACATCTATACTTTTTTAAAAGGATGACAACCCATATTTACTAGAAAGGATAAAAACATATCAAATTAATGATGACGAGTTTCAAAAGAAAATTAAAGTAGTTAATGATCAAATATTGGTTGACATAATATATGAAGATGGAATTTTGAAATTCTAAAAGAGGATTTGTGTTCCCACTATTCATAAGCTAGAGTGTAAAATATTGGATGATGATCTTAGATCTAATTTCTCTTTAAAATCAAGTGGCACAATGATGTATAGAGATCTAAATGATATTTTTTGGGGGGAAAACATGATGAGTGAGATTTTTGATTACATGTTGAGATGTTTGGTTTGTCAATAGGTGATGTCTGGAAGACAACATCCCGGAGGATTCATGAAACCCCTTCCTATTACTATGTGGAAATGGGAAGATACTATGATGGGATTCATTATGTGGCTACTAAAGACTCCAATAATGAATTATGTGATAGGGGTCAATGTTGATTGTCTTACAAAAATAAGCACATTTTATTCCTATAAGAGAAGATTTATCACATGAATGTTTAGAAAGACTATATATTAATGAAGTTGTTAGAATTCATAATGTATGCTTATCAATTGTTTCTAATTGGGATCACCATTTTATATCAAAATTCAGGAATGGTATTTATGAGGCTCTAGATACTAATCTTCGTTTGAACATTGCCTACCACCCACAAATTGACAGGCAATTAGAATGGACTATTCACACTTTGGAAGACATGTTAAGGTCTTGTTCACTTGAATTTCAAGGTACGTTGGATCTGTATTTTCCTCTCGTAGAAATTTCCTAAATCAATAGCATCCTTTATAGTATTTATATGGCACTATATAAAGCATTATAAATAACTAGATGTCGTACACCAACTTTATGGGATGATGTTGGTAAGGGAAATCTAGTTGGCTCAGAACATTTTGAGGAAACAACAAAAAATGTAAAAATTATCCAAACCCATATCCAAATAGCTCCATGTAGGAAATAGAGATATGCTAATAACCGAAGGAGGGATTTGGAACTTCATGAAAGAGATCATGTTTTCAAAAAGGTGTCTCCATGGAAGGGTATTATAAGCTTAAGTACTAAGTAAAAATAAATTCCCAGGTACATTGGCCAATGTGAAATTATAGATCGAATTGGAGCTGTAGCATACCATTTGGAAATGCTGCCAAGTCTCTCCAAAGATAACAATGGGTTCCACGTAACAAAGTTAAAAAGATAATGGCCAGATGCAAAACCTATACTCAACTATGAAGAAATAGAACTTGAGCCTGATATGACTTATTGTGAAGAGCCTTTCCGGATTTTTGATACAAGAGAACGTGTATTTTGAAATTAGACGAATCCCTTGGTAAATGTTATTTGGAGGAAACATAAGATGAAATAAGAAACATGGGATCCTAAGGATCTTATGTTGAAGAGATAACCTATTTTTTAGGTAACATTTTGTGAAATTTGTAGAAAAAATATTTGCATGGAGAGAAGAATGTAACACCCCAAGGTTTATAAAAACATTCATTTTATTATCTATCCATTAAACCCAACATTTCAACTTCTATGTTTTCAATTTCCAAATGGTTATCTAGAGTTGCGACCAGTAAGTCATTTGGATTCTGATAAAACAAACTTCATTTTTTGTTCAATAGAAGCATACCATTAGGAATAGTAATAAGAATAGTAATATGAAAAGTAATATGACCATTATATATAGTAAATAATGATATTATTTTATTTTCATAAGGTAATAAGATAATCAGACCTTAATTAATTTTTCAATGTGATATAAAACTAATTATAACTTTAAAATTGTTATTTTAGGAATTATCTTTGATTTAATTTAAAAATTAAATTAATAATATTTAGAAAAATATTATTTAAAAATGGTGTTCTTTTTTTAATTCTACACATTGAAAAATTTTATGGGTGAATTTTTGGGACTTTTCTAAAATAAATGATTTTTTTGATGAATAGTAAAAATAATGTTTTCAGTTTTTTGGTAGTTTAAGATATAATAATTAAAATAAAAGGATGGAAGACTTATGTGTAGTAACATATGACCTGAGAAGTCCCAAGTGGTTGAAACCATGGTAAAATACCATAGGAACACCCATGGTTTTTAAAAAACCACTAATGAGGTGTCTTTTTAAATAAATAAAAACAATTCTCTCTTTTACTATAAATACCCACTCACCCAATAATTTTCATTCATTAAAATTCCCAAATCATCAATGATATGATGGTTTAACCTTTATAGAAATCCTCCCAAAGTGTGCATAATACCCTATTGTCCCAAACATCATGTTTTTGGAGTTACTCTATAAGGTAAGGGAACCTTTCATCCTCCTGTTTTAGCCCACACTACTTTTATGTTATCCCATTGAATTTCCATTATCATATGTTAGGATTTCATATTATGTATTAATATTAATGTTATTTGTATTTAAATATGATGATAAATCCTTTTTCTCTCATAAATTCATTTTAGGAAATTTTAAGCAACGTCGTTAGGCTGTCGAATTTTCATAGTGGATCTCTCAACTTTTCATTTATTTTCAAGTTCATCTCTTTTCTTTTTCTCCCCTCACCTACTCTGTCCAAATGACCATGATAACTATATTATAATATATATAATACAATTATATCATTTTAATTTAATAACCATCATCAATATTCTTACCCCCTCCCTTTTATTTTTATGAACAAAATCATTGTCCATGCGGTTCCAATTTATAACCTTCATGCATGACGAAGTTTCGTTCTTCAATTTATCCTTAACTAGTGGTCATGAAAATAAATAGATGATTGAAAAAGACTATAATATATATATATTATAACATATCTAATATTCATGAACTAGTATACATTCATATTATTAAATTATATGACCAAACTAGTTCTTAATAATCTAAAATAACATGAAAATAATCTAAGTTAGTGTCATTAATATTTCATCTAATAATTCATTCTCTTTCGATGTAATAAAAATATTATAAATAACCATTAAAACTTCAGTATTTTTATAATTAATATTTCATTTATATTATGGATATTTACAACCATTCCACTTGAACACCATTACATAAAAACAAGTTAACTGGTTATTAAAATAATGAAAATGAACACTTCGTAACAAAACAATTCAATACAATAACATAAAAATAAGGACATAATAGAACTAACCAAAATTATTATAAAATAAATACATGTCTAATTGTTTTATTAAATAATTTATTAATAAGTAAAATTTTATATTCCATGACCTTATGTTCAAAATTGGAAAACATCTAAATTTAAGATATGGGTTTTCCACCCGAACCTTCATTTTCATTCGGGTTATTTTCATTATCTAATTACCTCAATGAAATTATTTTTTATTATTAAATACTCAAAAAAAATTTGTGATTGTTATACATATATACACCAATAATAATCCTCCTTTATTTTATGGATAGTTACATATTTTAAAAGGAGAATTCAAAATTGTTTCCGAAATACAGTCTCGATTCAAGTGAATATCTCAATTTCTTATCAAGTTTCAAGGAAAATCTCTAATCTATTTTTGGAAAACACTATATTTATAAAAAAAGTAATTTATTATTAAAATGATATCATACACCACTTATGTTTTTATACAAATATGTTTCCAAACAAATTATTCTTTTCAAAGTAAAAGGGTAATTATTTCAAGAATTACTCGAACTTTTTACAAGAGTATCTTCATTTTTTTCAACACATTTGTTGATTCATATGTATTTTTGGGATTAATATTTCATTTTATTACATAAAGTATTTAATTTAATGCTTTGTGATTATATTTCTGTGGATATTCTATGTTTAAAACATTCACAAATTTACTCTTAATAGTTAGTATTTATGTTGAATGTTCGAGGAATGTTATTTACATTTCATATTATAATTTCAATATAAATTTATATGTTTTTTATGTTTATCCACATTCATATTTGGAATTAATTAGACATACCAAGTGTTGTATTGGTCCCATTATAGCACCTTAGTGCATCGGTAGGTCTCATGACTCAAACTATGGTCTTGGCAAAAGGCCTTGAAAAAATGATTAGTTACTGTCTTTGTATGAGGCCTTGAAATTATTGTTATGTTGTCCTGATTTATGAATTCCCTCATAATGAAAATAGTATTGATGATTCAAGTGGTTATTTGTATAGTATAATACCAATTATTTTGATTTATAATGGCATTATTTACTCAGCTTCTATTCCTACCATAATGTGATTGAGTTTATTATTTGTTAAGGGTGTATGTTTTTAGTAATTCAACATGAATAATGTTTATATATCTTAATTTTTATTACATAACCTTAATTATATTTTTATATCAACCCTTTTTTATGTTTCATTTTCTCATGACATGAAGAATTTTATTATGAATGACATGTTGAAATAACCTAGGAGTAATGGATACTACCAAAGGATTTTCTATGTTGTTTTTCTTTTCATGCTGTAATGTTTATAATATATATGTTTATTGTTTCCAATAATACAAAACTACATGGTCTTTTGGGATGCATATTCCATTTTATATGCCAATGTAATCAAATAAGGCACCGGCTCTGGGAAATTGGGTTTGGGTCCTTACGTAATTCAATTTAAATCTATAATTCTGAGGGATTTCATTATATACATATATAATGTATTTATATAAAATATAAATCATGATTAATATTGTTAATATTATTAATTCTTGGTCAATTTAATAGGAAAAAATTACAAATGATAATATACAATTAAAACTATGGAATTATTATAAAAATTGTGATTTTAAGAATAATTTATTGAAAAACAAGTAATAAAAGGTCATATGTAAATAATATATGGTATGGAAAATATAATTATAGTTTCATTATATATTTTTAATAATATAATATTAATTATATTGGATATTCAATGATGAATGATTGAAATCGACACTTATGGTATGGGGTTTTTTTCTCACATTTATTTTCCATTTGACACATGCAATATTCCCCATGTGTTTATTTTATGTTTCATATATACTACCAAACAATTTATTTTTATTATTATTATACTAAAAATTATGTGTATTTACATATCCATTTTAGTATCTCTCTTTTTTTGGAATAATAGTTAAAATTTTACTAAAGTGGTAAGGTATTTTAATCTCAATTTCCCCTCCCTGAGATATGTAATATTATTCACCTATATTGTTAAAAGAGGGGTATATACAACAACATAAAAATTTTATATCATGAATATAAATCTATTCCTGATAATTAATGTTTCATTTGATTTTATTCTTTAATGGGTATTATGATTGAATTTTTTCTAATGTGTTAATAGATTGATGATCCAATCTCATTATTTATTGTAATTATTTATGATAATTCATTAAATAGAAAATTATTATTTCATTTTTCTCCATAAATTCAGGTATTTTCAAATCTAATTCTTCATCAATGATAAAATAAATTTTCCATTAATTTTACACTCATTATGTAGTCATGGTTATAAGTTAATTCTTTCATGAGAAAGTGATGTTATTTCTATCGGCACTTGATAATCCTTTTTATTCAATTAACATGTATTATATAAATATTTTCAAAATATTTTTTAATATTACCTTAATGATTAATTAAATAAATTTATATAATTTGAATAGTTTTTACCCAAAAAATTACTAATAATCTTGATTTAATTTTAAAAACGAAGATCATTTTACTCTTATCATAAATATGAAAGTATTATTTATTTTAACAAGTACAAAAAGAACAAAATTACATACCATAATGACCACCCAATGCTTTAAATATTACATTATTAATTTCAACAGTTATTTTCCATAAATGTAAATTTAAAATGTTTTCTATATTTAAGAAAATTTAAAATTTAAATAGATATTTACCTAATATATTTTTTAAATTATTTTTTATGGAATCCTTTTATATGTTTACAATGATATTTTCAAATAAAATTATATTGAACATGTTTTATTCTTTAATTTTCTTTTCAAATTTGAATGTTATTTTATACAATAAATAATCCATGTTATCTTTAAATATCATTTCATATCTATAATGACATACATTATGGTTAATTTTGATTTAATAGGGATAAAATTAAATTATACCATCATTACTCTTTCTATAGATTGTTTATGGTTAAATAAAAAAAATTATACAGAAAAAATTTACTTCTATGGGACAAACAATGATGTTTTTTTATGAAAACCATTTCTATTAAATGTGTTATACCATTATAAAATATATATGAAACCTATTTCAATTCCATGTGTTAAACAATGAAAAATTACTTTTGAAACCTGCTTTTTTCCATGGTATATACTATGATGAAATGATGAAATGATTACAAAACATTTCTATTTTTCATATGTTATTCTATGATTAAATATTCATGAAACCCATTATGTTTCACGTGTTTGGATATAATGAGAACATTATAATCTTGAGTTGAATATATGTATGATTTTTATTATGTGAGGAGTGGGACCTATATATCTCTCCAATGAATTACGAAAAGATTTATATATCAAGAGACCAATAGAACTAGAAATGGGAGTGAACCCAGTTTAGTATGGGACGTTGTCCACAATGATAGATCTATAAGTGAACTATGACTACTATGATGGTTAGGGGAGTGAACCCATACTACTATGATATTTTTTAAATTTATCCTTTACAACTAATGAAATTATTTTTTATTCTAATGTGTATGATGCAAATCTATTCCCTTTTCCCATTCAATGTTCTTATAGGTCATGTTACTTGATTTCCATATGATTATAGTCTTTTGAACTGCCAATATTTGTTCTATAACTCAATTTTATGATCCATTTTATCATAGTTATGGTTTTAAAATATTATTCTCCTGTTATCACATACTTATTTTCCTGTAATTTCTATGTATCTCCATTTTTACCCTTATTGAGAAACTAAGCTCATCATTTCTAATGATTCCATTACCCATGTTATGATGAATGGAATTTGGTGTGATATTTCTATGAAGGGATATAGTTATTAATATAATAGTGGTGGATAAAATATAATAGTTATATGATAATTAGTTATGTTTCCATGATTTCAAATGAACGGTAGCTAATAGATTCTTGCATGAGTTGTTATGACAGGTAATAAATATTCATTTATATAAGATGCAATATTTATCTATGAGTGGTTTGGGTATTTAAAATCAATTTTTAGACACTCATATTAATCTATAGGCTATCTCACATATGTATAACATGTGTTGGACCACTAAATATTATCTTCCTTAATATCACCATTCTAAGGCAATGCTGATAAAAAATTACTTTTTCTTCTTCTTCAATGAACACATAGTATCCTTCTACACACAGATTCAATTATATAGTGGTATTTAATATATATAATTTAATATATACATTTTAATTAGGGACTCTTCATCTTTATAAAATTAAAAATTTATGCAATGTCAACTTTCTATCAGACCTCTCTCAACATTATCTACATCTTCACGGAATATAAATTTCTATAATTTTTTTCTTTTTATTATCATGATTTATTGTTCATTGGAATTTATATATAATGCTAAAATTTTCCTTATTGATATATATTATAATTTAAATAACCCCATTTAATCTATTATGATATTTGTATTTATCTTTATTCTTTTTGTACATTAAATTCTTTGAATAATATATATAAGAATGTTGCATCTGTTCTTTAGTTCTCCTTTATCATCCTGAACAAGCATTGTATAAACCATTTGGAATTAGTAACCCAATTTTTTTATTTATTAGATATGTCCTCGACTATTACACGGTCATGACTCACTATTTCTCACATGTTCATTGTCAACAAACAGTGATTAGTATTTCAGAGTGATATCCATTAACTCGCCATTTAATATATACCCTAACATCGAAAATCCTCTGAATTTATCACAAGGAAACCTGTTGAATGAAAAAAAACATCCATAATGTATTTAAAAATATCATTTCTAACAGGAAAACTTATTTAACGAAACATTCATCACTATGGTATACTTCTCATAGTCTAAAAATCTTAGAACTAATTAACAAGTAACTATCTTGAAATGTTTTCCACTATAGTGTAAGGATCATGAGTTTCCTGTTTCTCCAAAATGCTATGATTTCCACTATGAAATGGACATCCTCATATTCTTTTTTTTCTATTGCCATGTTGGTTATGATTTATGGTGTCAGATTTTTTATATTTCAGGTTCTTCCTTGGATGTTTCTCCTATCATGTCTACTTAAATAATACAACATACCATATGATTTTTTAATTTGTTTTCAAATATTAAAATCTTCATACTTAAACATTATTTCCATATACTTCATGTTCCATATAATATCACTAAATATTGATCCATATATTTCATGAAAAGATTCTTATACCCATAGTGTTTATTCACATCATGATTAAATAAACAATGTTTATATAATCCATTAATTCCTTCCTAAAAAATTTATAAGAAACATTGTTCAATTAGTCGATATTCTTCTCTATTATTCCAATATACTATAATTCATTATGTGATCAAGTAGTCTGTAAGATCATCCAATAAAACTTGTTTTAATCAACAAGGTCATATTCAAGTTCCTTGAATCGTAAATATTGAAAAAATATTAAATTTCACTATCATGGTGTGTATCTAATATGTTAATATTTCCCATATTTGTGATCTCATATCAATGTTTTCTTTATGATAAATATTTAGTATTATCCTCCATGCTCCATCATTGACCTGATTAATATTTATGGGATTCAATTCCCTCCTATGAAATCTATTAAATTCCTTATATTTATATAACAACCATTCATCCACATGATTACCTATTGAATATTTCAACCAAAAAAATTCTACTGAATGATTGATTGTTCCTTGTTTGATCTTTTCCTAGTGTCATTAAAAAAATAGGATTCTCCAATGTGATTTATTATTAAATTTTGAGTAGTATTCATTTTTTATCATCCACTAATTAGAAATTTTCTACAAAAAATACAATGTAATTGAATACATATCTAAGTAATATAAAACCCAATAGTACTATAATAAAATTTTCACCAAAAACTCACTCAACTCAATCTAAGCCAATTTTATATTGTATTTTATAATTCATAATCTTATCAAAAAAAAATAAGGATGAATATAAAATATAATTCAATCCAAATTTCTATAAGTGAATGGATCTCAATAACTCAAATAGAAAAACATTATTTAAAACATCGTACTTTCATTAAATATTCTTGGGTAATTATTTCTAAACATAACTGGGATCATAAATAACACCCATGAACTTATACATCAATATATAAATATAAACCATATTTTCCAAATATTGTTTCCAAATAAAACAAAAAACACAAATTGGATTCAATAATATCCCCAATTTTATTATTTGTAAACATCCATGCATGAATATATTATATAAAGTTTCAAAACAATTTATCATCTCTAATATTATTTATATCTTCTATCTCGTTATTCAAGTTTAATTTTATAATTTTTTCCCCCAACCCATTATTGATTAAAATTATAATGTAAATAAAAAATTATTTTTTCAATTTGATCATAATCAATATTCCAACATTCATCCCAATGAAATTATTATTGAACCATAATGAGTATGAAAATAAAATGGTCATGAATGTTGAAAAGAAATTTTTATAACCCCAATAATATGATGAAAACTCATACAATTGAAAATCTATTTATTAAAAGGATGTTATAAAATTTCATATAAATTAACTAATTCTAATCGATGGATATATATTTTTTGAATAATTGAAACCCAATATAGCTTCACATATATCGATAGAAAAATTATATACATTCACCACATTTAAAATGGATTAATATAATAAATAGTGATGGTAATCTATAAAATTACTCCATTTTTGTAATCTATGAAATTATTCCTCCCAATAAATATTTGTATTTATTCTTACATACAATGTATTATAGTTTAAGAAAATATTCCTTTTTAATGACCATTTTAAGTCAATTTTCAAAAATTAATAGTTTTTCTAAAATAATTATGTCTAGTAACACTTTAGGATGACATCTTCTAGAAGGGAAGAACTCAATCATAACTTCATTGTGGAATATATTTTCATCATATTTTCTTTATAATATATATTGATAATTCATAAAAATATAAGGACTTTAAAAAATCTATAATTTTTATTCCAACTAAATTATCTTTTTTAGTACTATATTTTAGGAATTTTTTTACCTTCAATTTTATGAATAGGTATCACATTAATATAAAAATTTTCCTATGGTAATAAGGAGAATGATATTTTTTCTCTTTAGTGTGAGTTACAAGGATAGTAATATTCACAACCATTAAACAATTTATCTTTCTAATCCAATTTTTTATAAATTCCCAATTATTTATTTTATAGATTCATTAGATTTAATGGAAATAATTGATTATTTTATTCCATCATTATATGGCCACTTACTTTTAACGCATCCCATAGAATCACATGAATCACTCCATGATTTCTTCATAGTCATTAATATTTCTTATTAGGTTATTTTAATTTTCAATCTACTATTTTAGTTATGACTTTTCTTCTTACACATCCCCTATAATAATTTATGAGGAAATGTGTTATATATTTTTATAATGCCTTATGAATCAAATATTAACATACATATTTAGAATATCTTATTTTTACATTATATGTTTCTTTCTCTTGTTCTTGTTTTCTCATTCTCTCTATTTCCATATCAGTTATCCCTGAATTAAACAATTAATTAGTATATTGAAATATTGCTTAGAATCTATACATGTCTTCTTAACATTGATATATTATCATAAATTTTTTAAAACTGATAACATATCTAGAACCTATTATACACTTATTGACCACGATCTTCCTTCTATTTATTTTCCATGTTTGGATCACACTTTTTCTGAAAACTTCTTGGAGTGTTCTAGTTTAAAAAAATTATTTCTATTTATCATAAAGGTTGTATCTAATTTCATTATTGACTTTAATATTTTCATTTTTTCATAAATTATTTGATGAATATTTATCAAACATGTGAACACCTTCATAGATTGTAAAATTATTCCAAAAAACCAATTCCTTGTTTCCGAATAGATTCAACATAATAAATATACAACTATTTTCAGTATTTCTATTTTGAGAGTAATATGTCCATACTTTACTATTTTTTATTTTTTATACTATTTTCAATCTAGTGGGATAATTTTAGGGAATAATAATGTATATTAATTGTTCCTACAATCCTTGATAGGTTGTATAGATCATCAGTAATTATACTTATCTATTTTTATAGATTTTAATTTTAATCATGCACTACAAATTATAAAAAATTTAGAAAACTCATCATTCACTTGTGTGAATGGTATATTGCCTTTTAGATATTCTTGAGAATGATCATTAGTTTATTTTATAACCATAATTCTACACTGTAAAGGAATTTAAACATAATAATCCTCTTTTTAGCAATTTACAGAAATAAATTATTTATCTTTTTGTTTTGAAAACATAGATTGAGCTCTTTCAATTTCGTTCATTTTATATTCACACTCTAAACACCTGAAGTAGAGAATATATCTATAATTTTCAATAGATTTTAATATTTAGTCATATGAAATAAAAAAATCATCATTTTTTTCTTCATGAATTTTATTCTTTTATTTTAGTAAATTGTTAGTCTCATTGATTTTATCTTCCTTCGTTTTTAGTTGGGTTATTTTGATATACATGATATCTTATTATTTTATCATAGATGCATAGAAGCTTTCTTATAGCCAATTTTATTCATATTACCTATATTAAATTACTCATATCACTTCATTATAATTTCAAATTCATATATATTTGATATATAAATTGTTATTTAATTTGAAATCAATTGGATTTGTGGGATTTTATCAAACCAATTTACTTTCACCACAATGTTTTTCCTTCCAAAAATGGCTATTATTAAATTCAGAAAATATCATTCCATAATTAATTAAAATAACTAAAAAATTCCATTTAATATTTTGGTGAACCATTTCAAAATTTAATAAGGTAGTCATATTAAAAATTCCCTAGCCTTTTACACATATCATTAAATGATTTTAAACATAATTAAAAATCTAATTACATTCCATGGATCATATTGTTTAGTTTCTTATGAATATTAGATAGATAATTAAACAGCATGAAACAAAAGTAAAAAACATTCTTTATTTAATTACCAAAATGAGCACTTAAATTCTATTGATCTCATACATTTTCATAGGATAGCCTAGGGGATACATAAAAAATGGATGAGCTGAAAATCACAAAATATAAATTAGTATAGGAGTAAAACATATAAAATGGATTAGAAGGCATAAACAAATGGAATAAAAGGCATGGAACATGAATAAAAAATTTATGAATAACATGTATAACATTGGAAAATATAATAATGGAATCATTGGAATGTTAATATAACATATAATATGACATAAAATTGAGTCAAGGATAGCTTCCAAGACTATATTACATGGTTGACATGGTCCCATAAAGTAATTAGGTTCATTCTCTATCCCAATAGCACATCTCATGAGTATATAAATTAAACAATTAATCGGATCACTATCTCTGGGAACCCATCATAACATGTTCATGATTACGTTCCCCACATGATTAATAAACATAAGGGTTACCAATAGAAAGAAATGGGTATCTTAAGCATGTCACAAGGCATAAAAATGATCATATCCAAAATGTTACCATGAATGAATGATTTAGAAACAGACATGTACATTAATAAGGAAAAATATTCATCGGTAATGGTAAATGATCTCTAATTGATGTGAAAAAAATGTAAAATGAGTGTTTATGGAACCTTAGAAAAGAAAACTTTTAATGAGGTTTACGGTAATTATTAAAGATCATTTAAAAAAAGTGGCATATTTGGTTTCAAAATACTAGAAATTAGCCATTATTTTTATTGATGATAAAATTATTTAATTTTGAATATTAATTGCGAATTAATATAGATTATGTAGTGCACATGGAAGTTGGTAAAAAATCAAGAAGTTCCCTTGAATTGGCTTTTCTTATCGGAAAGAATAAAAAATGGAACCTTTTTAAAACACGCATTACCCCATAAAGTAGATATTATATGTTCTGGATATAATAGTTTGGGACACAAAAATATAAATTTTAATAGTTATATAAAAATAAATAATCAAGAAATTGGAATAAATAGAGAGAAAGAGTAACCTGAAAGAAACAAATGGTGGTTCGGGTAACATCACTTACCTTATGTCTGAAATGGTTCGGAACTTGATAATAATGTCTTGAAAAATAAAATAAAATCCATTAATTAATTAATTAAGAATATTAATTACATGTATTAGATTTATTATTATTTTATTATGCTCATTTATGTAATTTTGGAAAACTTATTGTGTTCAAAGTTATCCATTGGGAGTCCTCATTTTCTAATTTTTCATGATGGGTTCGCTTGTATATAAGTATAAAATTTTCTTTTAAAAGAAAATATGAATCCAAAATTTATGTTATAGTTCATTAATGAAAATAAATAATTTTAAATTTTCATATAATTTATTTGGTTATTTTGGGTGACGAAGAATCAATAAATAAGATGTTAGTGATAATCGTTTGGATTATTTTGGATTATTCTGTCTCAAAATGAACTCATTATGTTTTATTATTTATCAATTTTTTAATATAATGAATATGTAACATTAAATAGTATAAAATACATATATTATAATTTTTTCGTCCACAAAAATATATTTATGACTATCCTTGAAGGCGATAATAGAAAATAAAATTTTTTATTATTGAATGCGATAAATTAACACCTCACGAACAACATTTTCATTTTTTTGAATTAAATTGACTAGTGAGGGGTTTAATTATGGATTATTACATTATCGTAATAAAATTATAGTATATGTGAGGTTCTTTAGTTGTCATAACATTTGTATGTGGGGATTCAATGAGAGAATAAGAAAATAACATGAAAAGAAATGAAAATATTAGGAAAGAAGAATTTACAACTTGAATTTATCCTCCTTGAAACCACTATAAAATAATGGTTTTAGTATTTTTATGATACAAATAGATAATGGAAGTCAGTTAGGTTCTATTTAAGATTATAGGGATGAATTTTCTCATGAATCAAAGCTTATAACGTGTGATGAGAAGAGGTGTTGAGGGGTGGAATTTATAGTGCAGGAGAAGGGTGATTTCTCAATATTTAAATCATTAGATTATTTTTTTCCATAACAAAAAGAGAAAGAATTGTTTCATATGAAAAATACAGTAATTACTTAAGGTGACTTTCAAATAATTGTTATTAACTAGTCCTTACTTCAACAACTAGAAAAAAATAAATTTATTAAGGATTTATCAAAAATTGTCATATTTTACAATTTACCAACATTTCTAGTATTTTTAAAAAAACCTAAAAGTTAATCCTAACCAATTTTTGGTATATAATTAAAAATGTACTCCCTTTTATGAAATCAATTTTCTCATTATGATAAATTAAATATTTTATTAAAATAATCACTGGCTCAAAATATATTGATTTAAAAATTATAACTGATTTTATAAATGTTTGAAAAAATAAATAATGTCTCATAAAATTACCTTCTAATAGTAAGACAATAATATACTTTTATGAATACATTTTATGAAAATAAATTTTCTTTTAAATAATTATTTCAATTCTAAAATGTTAATTAAAAATTTACAATTTACAAGAATTCAAACACATAATTAATAATTTTAAAAACATTTATTTACCGATAATATAATATAATCATATCAAGAATTCATTTATATGATGAATAAACATTATTTATACATTCATATGTGATGTTACTATTCTATTTTCTATATTACTATTAACAAGGGTAACATAAAAATTCCAACGGTCAGGTTAATATTCCACTGGTAAAGGTACCATTACTTTTAGAAAAACCTCTTATTTTATTATTATTTCATTTATAATGTTTTTATTGTGTTCTTAATGTGATTTTATGTGATTTATAATATAATAAATAATTATAAGAATTGAATTCATATTGATAAAATCTTGTGTATTATATTCTTCTCCCTTATGAACTCCATGCATAGAAAAAAATGATGTGCTATGGGGAAAATAGGATAGGGTACCTCTATTTCATCAAATCCTCCAGTTCCCATGATTCCTCTTCATACATATGTTTCTGCCTTTTTAAATTGACCTGGTGAGTAGTCTTGATTCTTAGGAAATTATTTATATGGTCTAATATCTTCACTAGAAGGTCCTCGTAAGAAACATCATTCTCCAATTGTACCACCCCTGAATTCAGTACATGCAAGGGTTCTAGTATTTACTTCTTCAAGAGGGATATGTTGAATATACCGTGTTCTTGACACATGGTTAGTGGAAGTGCTAGTCGATAGGCCACTTATTTAACAAAATCAAGGAACTTTAAGGGGTCAACATTCCAAGGATATAGCTTAACATTCTATCCAAATCTCATGATCTTCTTCTATGGAGATATTTAGAGGAATACCATGTCTCTAGCCTTAAACTCATGGTTATGTAATGATTGTTTTCATAACTCTTTTTTCAACTTTGGGCTACCTTAATGTGATTTTTTTTCTTCTTTTACACCATTGCATCGACCATTAATATTCCTAGAAGCACACCTTCACGGAATTTATCCCAAAAGGTCTGTGTTCTGCCTTTTTTCCCATAAAGGACTCACATAAATCTATTTGGATACTTGATTGGAAACTATTGTTGTTAGAAAACTAAGCTAGAGGAAGATTTTTTTATTATCCTATTTTTATTTCCATATAACAGGATCTCAATATATCTTATAGTGTCAGAATAGTCCATTCATATAGACCTTCAGTTTGAGGATGATAGTCTTTACTGAAGTTCCTATTATTTCTTAGATCATTTTGGATATATTTATAGGACATGGAGGTGAATCATGGATCTTGATACAATCGATAGTGGTAATCCATACAACATTACCACTTCATTGATGTATATTTGTTCCTAATGATTATGTGAGAAGCCTTATTTAATTGGGATAAAGTGATATTCCTTTCTAAGATGACCTGCAACAACCCTTATAACATTGCTTCCTATGGATTTCCTTGGATTTCCATTGAAAAATTCCATGGTAATTTTCTCCCACTTCCATTTTGGTATGGATTGTGGTTCCATTACAACATTATACAATTTATGTTTATCCTTCACTTGATGATATACCAAGAAATTTTAAACATATTTAGCAATTTACTTCCTCATATTGTCCCACCATTAGTTCCCTTAGAGATATTTATATGTCTTCTTAATCCATATGTGAATATAGAAGTGTGAACTATTTGTGTCATTCATATTATATTTCATTATCTCTAGATCAGATGGTACACATAATCGTGACCTAAATCTCACGACTCCTTCCATCTCTATTGTGAGCTCAGATGATTTCCCTTTTCTCATGGAATCCTTCTTCTTATGATTTTCATCAACATTTATTTGAGAATTCTTAATTGTCATTATATGTTATGTGTAACACCCCGAGATTGTGTGAGATTTATTTTTTTAATTTCTTTCATATCTTCTATTGTACGCTACACCAAGATCGTCTTGCGCTATACGCAAGACCGTATTAGCTTTCCGTATATGGAATATTGTTCATGGATCATGTTACACACAATTCCATGTTCGTTTGATAGTAGTTATTCTATGCAACATTGAGTGTGTGTGTATATATATATATATTCAATCTACAAAAGAAATACAGTTCGATTCTCTAATACTCAACATCAAAGGAGTCTTTTACTACACGCATCCCTCACTTGGATTACATTACAGGCAATCACGACCTTCCACGATAGCATGTGTTGTATGCAATAACGAGTTTCACTAAACAACGATATGTTTTTATAATATTATATAAACTAGCCATAATGAATATTAATACCCACATTTTGAAATATTATAAATATTATCTTTCAAAATGGAATTTATTTTTAGATTCGGAATATCGAAATTATCCTTAGGTGAATTTTTGGTATTTTTCTGAAAACATTCAATTTTTGATGAATAGTGAAAACGCTGAGTTACTATTTAAAAACAGACTTTTTATTTAAATAATTATTTATTTTATTTAAATTTATTTTAGGTCAAAATTAATACATAATACTTATATAAGTTCAATATAATTCATTGGAGTAATTTTATAATAAATTTTGATATATGAAAATGTCATTGAACTTTTCACCGCCTTTTACCCACCTGCTAAGAAAATTTGAAAATTTACATAAAACATAATTTTACCGCTTTTGTGAGTGGAATTTCTAAAAACCGAGAGATATGGTTAATATCAAGGAGTAAAATGTGGTTCGATATGATTAAAATAATTTTTGGTAAATAGTAACTTTTTTACTTTTATTTACCATAGTTAAAATTAAATAGGTTAATTAAGGGTAAAAATGATATTATTATTACCCTAACACACGTTCTAATTATATTGGACAAGTATAATTTGGCCCAAAACAACCTTATTAATATAATTTTATCATTTAGGTCTACATGGATTAGATTAGGACATTTATTATTATTTATTTTAAATAGAGTTAAAATAGTTAAAGTCAATGTTTAATAATTAAAACGTTTTAATATAGGGTTATACATAAGATAAATTCGACTATAAATATTAATTAGAAAGATACAAAGATTTTCTACATAATAGTATTTTATTTATAATTTTTAGAAACTAAATAATTTAATTTATTTATGACACAATGGTGATGAAGTAATTACCTAAATAATGAAATATTAAAATAATTGATATTATAAATACCCAAATAAATGTAATTTGAAACTTTTAATGAATTAAAATAATATTATGGGTTAATATGACATGTTAGAATTGATTGAATTAAATTTATTCTAACTAATAATGTTGTTACTATTTTCACAAAAATCAATTACCAAATAGTTTCAAAATTGACATAAAATAGTTTTTAAAACAAATATTATATTATTAATTGTTATTATATTCCTAAAAATATAAGTTTCAGCCAAATGACTTATATAAGGTTATATATATTAATAATTAACCAGTTGGGGTTCTTTTGGCTTGTTATAGTACGTTTATTAACCATATATTGTAAGAAAACAAGAAGACACGGTAAAAGATAAATTATTTAACTTAGAGTTAAATCTAAAAGATATGGATACAATAGTAAACTAAACATTTATAAATCCTATTGGTTGAGAGGATTTGGATCCATCCCTGCCTTAAATTTGAAATAAATCAATTTGGAGCTATTAAAACCTGAATAAGACTTTATTATAAAATAATATGTTAAGTCATTCATAAGGTGCCCCTCTCTTCCCTTATAAAAAGGGAACCCCTTCCCTATTCTCTTCACACCTTTTTGAGCCTTGAAACGTGGCCAAACCCTGCCCATGTATCATATACACTTCCATATAAACATTCTGGAGGTTATATTCTTCTCATAAGACCAACTCTATTTTTCTAAGAGGATCCTTAAAGGATGTGCGTCGACAAAGAGGTAATCTCTTCTTCCGATTCTCTCAAGTTTTTTTCTTCTTCTACTTCTTCATCATTAGTTTTTTCACTATAAATTATCAAAGTAATTATCACTAATATACTGATATATTATTATAAATATTAAACAACAGTATTTCATCTTCTATCCATCCTACATATAATAAAATCACTGCGCGTGTGTCCGTATGTAATATTGTCTCCACGTCGTGGTGTAAACTGTTTTCGACAACCACCTTATTTGGATTGGTATAATGATGTAAATATATAACTATATTTTATTATTGTAAATTGATATTGATTTGTAAGTATTATACATACACTTCAATTCAATTCCACAATCATGGGAATGATATCATCGCTCGTGCATACGTACGGACTACCATCTCCACGATGCAATAAGATTCATTCTTCATTTAACCATTCATGGATGATAATAAAATATATATGATGAATAATAATGAAATATATGACATAATAATGATACTAGATTTATGTATATATATATGTATTTTATCTACTTAATTCCATTCAATTCAATAAGGAAACGAAAACAGCATTCATGCGTACGTATGGCCTACAGTCTCCATGAACAGTGTATTTCATTCCATTTATCGATATATCATATATAAATATATATATGCGAAATATATATTATATATAAATAAATATTTACATTATGAAATTAATTAAATCATGATATAAGTAATACTATCAAGAACAAAAACTCGAAACGCGTACGATAAAATAAATGATTTTACCCAAAACACTACTTTAACATGGAATTTACCAAAAAACGGGTAATAAAAGTCATAAGTGAACCATATATGACATCATAACAATGAATATTATTCTGTAATAAGTCAAAGACATTATTTAAATCATTAAACAAGAGGTTCAGATACATATGAAGCATATTGAACATAAGGTAAGGGATAATTTTGCAATATCAATTTTTTATTCGAGATTTCTTATACGTAAGTATTTACTGGGGTTATGTTTATCATCCATGTCCATGTTTTCTAAATATGTTTTCATAAAAATTTTACTATTCATACATGTATGTTCAAATTTATTTTTACCCTTTGTTGAATTTTACAACATTGTATGGAAGGAATATTTCCTACGTTTACCAAATAACCTACTTTTGACATTTCCTGCAAAAGTACAAGTATAATGTTTTTTAACTTATACGGCACGAACTGGTTTTTATGATTTCATACTGTCTAATTTTATTAAAGATTCCTTTACAATATTTCATGATTATTTTCAACAAACGTCCATTTCTTTTAAAATTACATGGCATTTTGTGAAAATAAAATTATTTTGAAAAGAAAAGATATTTTCCTCAAGGATCCATTTCAAGTGTTTTGTCAAAACTATTTTCCATATAAGATTACATTAGGATTATGTTTCAATTATAATGTATCTATTATTTATATGTTTTTATTTTTCATATGATGAAATGACATCCATTTTGTTTTGTATGGATTATGTTATGATGGGATGATGTTTATGAAACCCATTTTATACTTTGGGAAATGATAAATGGTTTATGATCATGTTTTGGAAAAAGTACGAATGATATCATTATGAGATGGTTGGGACCTATATCTCCCTCCAATGCATTGGGTAAAGACTTAAATCTCATTAGATAGACATGGCTAGAACGGTAAGTAAATCTGGATCAGTGTTACAGGACTGGAACAAGGAGTGAATTTGATTCAGAAAGGGACTTTGTCCACTAAGATGGTCTTGGCAGCAATGCCTTGGATACTTTGGAAATAATATGATGGTCTTAATGGTTTTCCACAATTACATGTTTTATTCCCATGATATTTTATCATGATTGATGTTCTTTTATAATATATGCCTTACGTACTACCAAGATTTATGTCTTTTCTCAATATTTGGATTTCTAGATTTTATGTTCAAGTTTTTGCCTCACCCATTTTATGTTTTCTTTTCCCCAGGATATAAATAATGGTTTTATGTAAGAAAAAAAGGGGAATATCTTTATGGGAGATGTTGAAGATCCTTCACTGTTATTAGAAGATTATTTTTCTGAGTATCCAAAGACACTAATCTATTACGGTCCTTGTGTGTTTATTTATGTTATGTATTAAGTATTCTACAGAAAAGTAATGTAATGTCTATGTATGTCATGCTCGGGTCTTTACAGTTGTTATCATAGGATCGGTTTAGTAATCCTTTAGAAACTAGGATGTGATACTTTAGTAAGATCCCTAGACATATTTCTAAGGTATGTCTATGAATGTCCATAAGGTTAAGTATAAGTATATGTTATAGTCCTAGAATTATGGTAACGATATTTGAATTAAACCTAATATGATATATATTGAAGTTACTCCCCCTTGAGTATGATTTTGGCCTCTCACACTATTCTTTTTTGTTTTAAAAAATGGCTGGAAATGGGAAGATTCACGATAATGGAGGATATGATGGAAAATGGAATGATATTCTTCATGAGAAACCAAATGAAATTAGATCTGGAAGTCCACATATCGTTATTATACCTAATCAGCAATCTCATAATATGATAAATAATCTCAAATTTGGTATGTTTCTTGACTCAGATACAAAAAGAAAGATTGAGTTTCATGATGATCATAGAGGAATGAAAGTATAATTTCCCTCATGTAAATCATGTGGGAAGAGGCATCAAGGAGAATGTTTCAAACGAACTGGAAGATGCGTTGGGTGTGGAAAATAAGGACACAAAGCTAGTAATTGTAAAGTAAAAGGTTCAGTTAACACCATGGACAAGGATAATGGTATTGCAAATACATCAACAATGGTTAAGTGTTTTCAATGTGGAATGTAGGGGAATTATGCAATCTAATTCCCTAAGGGAAAATCTAATAAAGAGAATCAGCATGGTCAGATGGGTAGTATTTTTGTGGATGATGATGAAGAGACTAAAAATTATATATGAGATGGATGAAAGGATGAATCTCATTCAATGTTTTAAGAATGTAGTGTAATTATTGTATGTTTATCAAGAATAATATATGGTACTATGGAATAAATAAAAATCTAAGGATTGTTACACTGTTGCCTTTGCATGAGTTTTGAAAGTATATGATGAATGGTACTGGTTACCATGAAATGTTATTCAGATATTTTTGGAAAGAACCTAATATACGCATAAAGAAGGGTAAAGGAGATAATTAAAATTCTGATAGTGTTAATGAGCTCATGACTAATATAAGGAAAAAGGGATATCATGGTTTTAGTGTATTGAATTTGTGAGATTTTGGAATATGGAAAGAGTTACCTTGTAGAAGCATTCATGTTTTCACTATGGTTCCAGAAAATACATGATTAAGGTATTCACATATTTAAAATGTGACCAACAAGACATATCATATGATATATGGTTGATAAATGATGGTATTCACATGATTGGTAGATGACATTTTTAGTAATTGTTTTCTTTATACTATGAGATTAGGAAGAAGTATTTTGGATAAGCCTAAATATTGTAATAAATAAAGTTAGACATATGATAGTATTGTTTAAGGCTATAACTTTGTTCTATTTTATTATATGAAAGTTATTATAATGTAGTATTATAAAAAGGGACAACCTGCAGGATGGGAGAGGTAATATCTTCGTCTGATTCTCTCAAGTTTATTTCCTCTTCTACTTCATATTATTTAGTTGTTTGACTATAAAGTAATAACATCATTATCACTAATATACTGATATATTATTATAAATATGAAAGAACTTTATTTGATCTTCTATCCATCCCACGGAAAATGAAAACATCGTCTGTGCCTACGTATGGAATACCGTCTTAACGTCGTGGTATAATCTATTTTCGACCACCACATTACTTGGATCGGTATAATGGTGTAAATAAATATCTATATATTATTATTATAATGTTATCTTGATTCTTAAATATTATACATACACTTCAATACAATTCCACAATCATGGAAATGATATCATCGCTCGTGCATACGTACGGACTACCGTCTCCACAACGCGATGAGATTCATTCTCCATGTTAACCATTCATGGTTGATTATAAAATATATATAATGAATAATTATGAAATATATGACATAATTATGATACTTTATATATATATATATATATCTCATCATCTTAATTCCATTCAATTCTATAAGGAAACGAAAACAACGTTCATGCGTACATAAGGCCTACCGTCTCCATGAACGGTATATTTCATTCCATTTATCGATCTATCATATATATGTATATACTGAATATATATTAAACATAAATAATGTTTTAAATTATGAAATTATGTAAATCAGGATATAATTAATTATATCAAGAACAACAAGTCGAAACACATAAGATAAATGAAACTATTTTACCCAAAACGCTTCATTAACATGGAATTTACAAAAGAACGGGTAATATAAAGAAATAAGTGAACCATATATGATATCATAACAATGAATATGATTTTGTAATAAGTAAATGATATTATTTAAATCATTATACAAGAGTTTCGAATACATATGAAACATATCAGACATAAGGTAAGGGATAATATTTACATCTCAATTTTTTATCTGAGATTGGTTATACGTAAGAATTTACTGGGGTTATGTTTATCATCCATGTCCATGTTTTTCTAAAAATGTTTTCATAAAATGTTTACTACTCTCACATGTATGTTAAAATTTATTTTTACCCTTTGTTGAATTTTACCACATTGTATGGAAGGAATATTTCCTATGTTTACCAAATAAGGTATTTTGACTTTTCTGGAAAAAGTACGAGAATAATGTTTTTTTAAATTATACGGCACGAACTGATTTTATGATTTCATAACGCCTAATTTTCATAAAGCTTCATTTAAAATATTTAATGATTAGTTTCCTAAAATGTCCATTTCTTTTAAAATTACATGGTATTTTGTGAAAAGAAATTGATTTTGAAAAGAAAGGATATTTTCCTCAAAATCCATTTCAAGTGTTTTGTCAAAACTATTTTCCATTTAATATAACATTATGATGATGTTTCATGTATAATGTATCTATTATTTACTTGGTTTGATTTTTATAATGATGAAATGATATCCATTTTGTTTTTTATAGGTTATGTTATGATGAGATGATGTTTATGAAACCCATTATATACTTTGGTTAATGATGAATGATTTATGATCATGTTGTGGCACAAGTAAAAATGATTTCATTATGAGAAGGGTGGGACATATATCTCCATATAATGAATTGGGTAAATATTTATATCTCATGAGATATAAATGACTGGAATTGTAAGATAATATGGTTCAGTGTTATAGGACTGGAATGAGGAGTGAACTCGATTCAGAAAGGGACTTTTTCCGCTAATATGGTCTTGGCAGCAATGTCTTGGCTACTATTTAAATCATATCATGTGATTAATGGTTTTCCATAATTAAAAGTTTTATTCACATGATATTTTATCATGATTGGTGTTATTTTATGATATATTCCTTAAATACTATAATGATTTATGTCTTTTCTCAAGATTTGGATGTTTAGATTTTATGTTCAAATTTTTCCATTCAAATGTTTATGGATTGTTTTATGGTCTCTATATTTACCCTTACTGAGAATTTTACCTCACCCTTTTTATATTTTCTTATCCCCATGATATAAATAATGGTTTTAGGTAAGAAAATAAAATGGGAAGATCTTTATGGGAGATGTTAAAGATCTTTCACCATGATTAGAATATTATTTTTATGAGTTTCCAAAGACACTAAACTATTATAGTCCTTGTGTTTTTTTTTGTTTTGTATTTAGTATTCTGCCAAAATGTAATGTAATGTCTATGTAATTCAAGCTTGGGTCTCTATATTATGGTTGAGAAATAATTTGATAAAGTATTGATGATATTACTTTCTTAAATATTTTCTTATCTACAATTTTTCATTCTAACAATATTGGATCCTTATCAATCTTATTCATTTATTAAGATGTGGGATAATTTATACATACTGCATAAACTATAATATTTTACTTATCTTGAATGTAGTGTATTGATAATCCACAATCCCTAATGAGATATGGTCATATTCTCAGGTGAATATTAATCGCCTTTTCTGTTAATATTTATTTGAGTCTCTTATTATCAATATATATTTCACACTTCTCCCCATAGGGATAATTCTACCAAATTTTCAATGAAAATATCACATAAAAAAACTCTAGATAATGTGTGTGATAGTTTTTCTCATTATTTTTTAACATCCTTGAGGTTTAGGGTCTCAATTTATCATTTTTCATTATTATAGATCCTATTCCCTAATTTGAAGCATCAATGTTCCCCATAACGATACCCCACTTTTTGGAAGTCTGATTAATGGTGTAGTGATAAGCCTCTTATTCAACTCTATAGGGATGTATTTACATTCAATGTTCCATAAAAAACATACACAATTCAAATTAAGCCTAGTTAGTGGGTTTGAAACCATCAAAAGTTCTTCAAAAATCAACAATATCACCCTGCTAGACCTAGGAAGCAATTTATCTCCATTATAGATTTTTTCATGGGCCACTATTCAATTGGATTAATCATATAAGGGTCCAAAAAATTCCTTTTCTATAGACACCATTCCCCAATAATGTTACTTACCACATCTATAATATATATTTACTATAACTTATTTAATGTTTCTCCCATCATAAAGTCTATGTCATAGTATTCATCAACTCCTCATTTCCTCTGTTCTCTTCGAGTATATCATAATATCATCGATAAAGGACACCAAAACATTTCTATGTAATATCTAAAGACATTTTTTATTAAATCAATGAATAAATATTAGAGAATAAGTTAGTCTTAAGGGAATATTTATAAATTCATAATCTCGAAACCTTGTTTGAGATGCGAAAATGGGAATATCTTTTATCCCCAGCTTTAATTGGTGATATAATGACTGAAGATATACCTTATAGAAATAACATTCTCGACTTAACAGACAAAACATGTAATATATCCATTTTAGGAGATTATTATTCTTTATTATTATATTATTGAGTTCATGATTGTAACACCCCAAGATTTGATGAAAAATATTCATTTTAATTTCATTGATGTATTGTGTTTTATGCTACACCAAAAGGATTGTTCACTACCTGTATCTCTGACTTGGCTTGCATTACACGCAATCACGACCTTCCACGATAGCGTGTGTTATACGCAATACCGATTTTCACTAAACAATGATATGTTATTAAAATATTATATTAACTAGCCGTTATGAATAGTAATACCCAATTTTTGAAATTTTATAAATTTTATCTTTCATAATTTAGTTCATTTATGGATTCGGAATATCAACATTTGACTAGGGTCATTTTTTTTTATTTTTATGAAAACTTTCAATTTTTGATAAATAGTGAAAACACTAGGTTTCTATTTAAAAATCAAATTTTTATTTAAATAATTATTTATTTTTATTAAATTTATTTTAGGTCAAAATTGATACTTAATACCTATATAATTTCAATGTAATTCATTGGAGTCATTTTATAATAATTTCATATATATAAAAAATTTATTGACCTTTTCACCGTCTTTTACCCACCTCCTAGGAGAATTTGAAAATTTACATAAAACATAATTTTACCGCTTATGTGAGTGGAATTTCGAAATTCTGAGAGACATGGTCAATATCAAGGAGTAAAATTAGGTTCAATAAGATAAAAATAATTATTAGTGAATAGTAACTTTTAACTTTTTTACCACGGTTAAAAGTAAATAGGGTATTTAAGGGTAAAAATAATATTACTATTACCCTAACAACTTTCTTAGTTCTATTGGATGAGTTTAATTCGACCAAAAATAACCTTAGAAATAATATATTACCATTTAGGTTCACTTGGATTAAATTAGGACATTTATTATTATTTTATTTAAAGAAGAGTTAAAATAGTTAAAATCAAAGTTTAATAACTATATCATTTTTAATATAGGGTGATAAATAAGATAAATTCGACTATAAATATTCATTAGAAAGTTAAATATATTTCCTATATAATGGTATTTTATTTATAATTTTTGGACATTAAATAATTTAATTTATTTATGACACAATGATGATGCAGTAATTATCTTATTAATGAAATATTTACATAATTGATGTTTTAAATACCCAAAAAAATGTAATTTTAGACTTTTTATGAATTCCACTAGTTTTATAGGTTAATGTGACATGTTAGTATTGATTTAATTAACATTATTAGAACTAATCATGCTGTTATTATTTTCAAAAAAATCAAGTTCTGAATAGTTTCAAAATTGACATAAAATAGTTTTTAAAACAAATATTATATTATTAATTTTTATTTTATTCCTAAAAATATTAGCTTCAGAAAAATGACATATATAAGGCTATATATATTAATAATGATCTTCTTGGGGTTCGTTTGGTTTGTAATAATAAGTTTATTAACCATATTGTGTAAGAAAATAAAATGACACGGTAAAAGTAAAATTATTACACTTAGAGTTAAATCAATATGATAAGGATAAAATAGTAACCTAAAATTTTCTAAGATGTATTGGTTGAGAGGATTTCCACCCATCCCCACCTTATCTCTAAAATAAATCAATTTGGAGATATTAAAAACCGAATATGACTTTATTATAAAATAATATTTTATGTTTTTTTAAGGTGCCCCTCTCCAACTTTATAAAAAGGGTACCACTTACCTCTTCTCTTCACACCCTTTTTAGCCTTGAATCTCGACCAAACCCTTCCAATTTTTCTTCTCTACTTCCCTAGAAAACTTCTGGAGGTTTTGGTCTTCTCAAAAGACCAAATCTACTTCCTTAGGAAGAATTGTAAAGGAAGTGCGTCGAGGAAGATGTAATCTCTTCTACTGACTCTTTCATGTTTCATTCTTCTTCTACATACTATTCTTTAGTTGTTCCATTATAAATTAATAACATAGGTACTAATTATATAATTATATGTTATTATAAATATGAAACAACCATATCTTTCACCTTCTATTCATCCTACGGAAAATGAAATCACCTCGTGTGAATACGTACGGAATATCGTGTCCACGACATGGTGTAATATGTTTTTGACCACCACCTTTCTTGGATGAGAATAATGGTGTAAATAAATAAATATATATGATTATTTTAAAAAGATATTTATTTTTAAATATTATACATAAACTTAAATATAATTACATGATCATTGGAAAGATATCATCGCTCGTGCATACGTACGGACTACCGTCTCCATGACATGATGAGATTCATTCACCATGTTAACCATTCATGAATGATTATAAAGTATATATAATGAATAATAACGAAATATATGATATAATAATGATACTATTTTTATTTATTTATATATGTTTTTCATCTACTTAATACCATTCAATTCAGTAAGGAAACGAAAACAGCGTTCATGCGTATGTACGACCTACCGCCTCCGTGAACGATGTATTTCATAACATTTAACGATCTATCAAATATATATGTATATGCTGAATATATAAATCATGTTTTAAATTTTTTAATTAATTAAATCCAGATATAATTAATAATATCATGAACGAAAATTCGAAACACATACGATAAATGAAGCGATTTTAACCAAAACACTGCTCTAACATGGAATTTACAAAAGAACGGGTAATATATAGTCATAAGTGAACCATATATGATATCATAAAAATGAATATGATTCAGTAATAAGTCAATGACATTATTTAAATCATTATTCAAGAGGATCAGATACATATGAATAATATCAAATGTATGGTAAGGGATAATTATTCCAATCTCATTCTTATCCGAGACTGTTTATTCGTAAATATTTACCGGGGCTATTTATATCATCCATGTCCATGTTTTCTAAATTTTTTTTCATAAAATGTGTAGTATTCTTCCATGTATGTTTAATTTCATTTTTACCCATTTATGACTTTTACCACAAGGTTCGGAATGAATCTATCTTTTTTTTACCATACGATGAACTTTTTGACTTTTCCAACAAAAGTACGTGGAGAATGTTTTTTTTAAATTATACGGCTTGAACGGATTTTTACGGTTTCATAAAGAATCATTTTGTGAAGATTCATCTATAATATTTAATGATTATTTTCAAAAAAAGCCTTTTCTTTTAAAATTGCATGGCATTTTGAGAAAATAAAATGATTTTGAAAGAAAGGATATTTTACTCAATAATTGACTTCAACTGTTTTATCAAAACCATTTTCCATTTAAGATGACCTTATTTTATATGTGTATATTTCATGTATAATATCTCTATGATTTAAATGGTTTCAATTTACTTATGATGAAATGACATCCATTTATTTTATATGGATTATGTGATAATGGGATGATGTTTAGGAAACCCATTTCATTCATTGGGTTATTATGAATGATGTATGTTTATTTTGTGGAACAAGAAAGAATGATTTAATTATGAGATGGGTGGGACCTATATCTCCCTCAAATGCATTGGGTAACGATTTATATCTCATGAGATAGACATGGCTGAAACAGTAAGTTAATCTGGTTCGGCGTTATAGGACGGAAACGAGGAGGGAACACGATTCAGAAAGGGACTTTGTCAACTAAGATGGTATTGGCTGTAATGCCTTGGCTACTATAGAAGTCATATCATGTTCTTAATGTTCTGCCACAATTAAAAGTTTTATTTATACTTTATTTTATCATAATTTATGTTCCATTATGATATATGCCTTATGTACTGCCATGTTTTATATCATTGCTCAAGATTTTGATGTTTAAACATTATGTTCATGTTTTTATGTTCAAATGTATATGGTTTGTTTTATTTTTCCATGCTTACCCTTACTGAGAATTTAAGCTCAGCCTTTATATGTTTTCTTTTCACCAGGATATAAAAAAAAAGTTTTAGGTAAGAAAAAAAGGGGAAGATCTTTATAGGAGATGTTGAAGATCTTTCACCATGATTAGAATATTATGTTCTGTGTTTCCAAAGCCACTAAACTATTACAGTCAGTGTGTGTTTGTTTTTGTTATATATTAATTATTCTTCAAAAGTAAGGTAATGTATATTTATTTCAAAATTTGGGTCTCTACAGTTGGTATCAGAGGAAAGGTTTAGTTAACATTCGGAAACTAGGATGCGAAAACGTTTGTGAAATCCCTAGAGATATTTTTAAGGTATGTCAAGGGATGTCCCTAAGGTTATGTATACGTATAGGTTAGAGTCCTTGAATTAGGTTGATGATCATGAATAACCTAGGGTGGACCTAAGGTGTCATGGATTAAATAAGTTTTGATAATTTAGACACCCCATAATTAACTTTTTATGATTATGTGGTTCCTCGTTATTTTATCTGTTTCTTACACTATGGTTTCTAGTCATAGTTAATGGATGGAACGAGAAGGAATTCAGTTAAAATTGATTACAATGGACAAATTGGTTACTATGATCAACAAAATTATGTAATTCTTGGAGAGAAAGATATTGTGATTATGCCGAATCATTCATCTCGATATATGATTAACAAGGTAAACTTTTGTTGTATTCCTAAGACATCAAATAAGAGGAAGATTAGATTTTATGCATGTTCTCATGGTGAGGATAATAGATAAATAAAGATTGAGATTTCTAAAGAAGGAAAGAAGAACCTTGAGGAATACCTCAAATGGAGGGGAAGATGTTATCTATGTGGAGAAAAGGGTTATAGAGTGACATACTGTTATGGTGTCCAATGTCTTATCTATGAAGAACATGGGCATTACCCAACTCAATGCCATGACCTAAGAAGTTATTTCTAAATCAAGGATGGACTTATTCCATGAGAATCATTGAAGATGATGGATTGAAGGGATTATGTATTGGAATTCAATAATAATTTTGTTGATGTACTTTTATAGTATATTAAAATATCTGTGTATTGGCCCATTCTGGTTTTCTATAAGAATATTATACCGGTAACCATGAAAAGTGATTCAAATATTTTGGAAAGAAGATGATATGAACATAATGAATGGATAAGGAGAAAATAATATGTTTGTTAGTATTAATGAGGTCATAATTGATATAATTACTACGTGATATCATGGTTTGAGTATATATAATTTTTGGGATTTTGGTATGTGGAAGGAGTTAACTTTTGATAGCACTCATGTTTTCACTAGGGTACTATGGTAATTCCTGTTTCAAAAGAATTCATGATTAAGGTATTCATATGTTTGGAATGTGACCAAAAAGATATATCTTATGATATATGGGGGATAAATGATGGTATTAACATGCTTATTATACGACCTTTCAAGTAACCATTTTCTTTATAATATGAGCTTGGAATTTTTTTTTGGATAAGCCTAAAGATTGGAATGAATTAAGTTAGACATAAGACAGTATTGTTTAAGGCTAGAACTTTTTTCAATTTTATTGCAGGAATTTTATTATAATTTAGTTTTAGAAAAAGAGACAACCTTTTGGACGGGCAACAACCCATCGCATCAGACAAGGCTTTGGGAATCAAACCCACAACCGATGTGCAACGTGACTTTATTTCTTACCACTGGCTTACAGGAAGTCCCTAGTTAGTAGAAACTATTTTTATTAAGTAGTACGATAGATGAATTATAAGTCCATTTTTGGAATCATATATTATTAACCTCACCATAGATGGACTTATGTATATTTAATAACTTTTGACAACCTTTTGTTTGAGACATATGGAATGACCCATCATTCTATCACATGATCTGCTAACACTTCACGAATGAAAAATTAAACATCATTTTCTAAGAGATGAAGTGGAAATTGTTCATGGCACGAACACTAGTTATATTATACTGAAATAAAGTAAGTATTTCTTCTATTTCAAATTTTTTAACTTTAGTAAAATGATCTTGAAAACCAAAAATGTTATCCTGGTGCCCTTATATTCAATGAATCAGATGGTACCATAGATCAATAAAAATTTATGTATTTGTGATTAATGGAATTTTCATATCCATGTTCTCTACCACTCTCCATCAGAACATGATTGTTAGATTTCTCATCCATACCCATATTTTCACCTATGTTCTCCTATGTGGAAACCCAATGATTAGTTAATTTGGGTTACCGTTATGTTTCATACATTAGTTTTTAATTTTTTTTCTATTCCATTATACAATGTGGGTTTCTATTAAAGGAACTTTCGAGTAGTAAACAATTTATAACCCCAACGAATTTCGAGTGGAAAATTCATTTTAAGGGGGGTAGAATGTCACACCCCGAGATTTTAAGAAAAATATTATTTTTAATTTCATTGATGTATTGTTTTGTAAGCTACACCAAAAGTATCTTTCACTACACACATCACTAACTTGGCTTACATTACACACAATCGCGACCTTCCATGATACCATGTGTTGTATGCAATACCGAGTTTCACTAAACAACGATATGTTATTAAAATATTATATAATGTAGCTGTTATGAATAGTAATACCCATTTTTTGTAATTTTAAAAATTTTATCTTTCAAAATGGACATCATTTTTAGATTTGGAATATCAAAATTAGCCTAGGGTGAATTTTTGGTATTTTTATGAAAACTATCAATTTTTGATGAATAGTGTAAACACTGGGTTACTATTCAAAAACTGGCCTTTTATTTAAATAATTATTTATTTTATTTAAATTTTTTTAGGTAAAAATTGACACATAATACCTATAAATGTTCAATGTAATTCATTGGAGTCATTTTATAATAATTTTAGATATATAAAAATTTTATTGAACTTTTCACCGTCTTTTACCCACCTCCTAGGAGAATTTAAAAATTTACATAAAACATAATATTACCGCTTCTGTGAGTGGAATTTTGAACATGCAAGAGACATGATTAATACCAAGGAGTAAAATGTGGTTTAATTAGATAAAAATAATTTTTTGTGAATAGTAACTTTTTACTTTTTTATCATGGTTAAAAGTAAATAGGGTAATTAAGGGTAAAAATGATATTATTATTATCCTAACACATGTCCTAATTCTATTTTATATGATTTATTTGACCAAAAACATCCTCCGGAATAAAATATGACCATTTAGGTCAACTTGGATTAAATTAGGACATTTATTATTATTTTATTTAAAGATGAGTTAAAATAGATAAAATCAAAGTTTAATAACCATATTATTTTTACTATAGGGTTATACATAAGATAAATTAGACTAAAAATATTAATTATATAGATAAAAATATTTCCTTCATAATGGAATATTATTTATAATTTATTGACATTAAATAATTTAATTTATTTATGACATAATTTTGATGCAGTAATTACCTTATTGATGAAATATTAACATAATTGATGTTATAAATACCCAAATAAATGTAATTTTAGACTTTTTATGAATTCCACTAATTTTATAGGTTACAGTGACATGTTAGTATTGATTAAATCTACACTCTTAGAACTAATCATGCTATTATGATTTTCAAAAAAATCAAGTATCAAATAGTGTCAAAATGGACATAAAATTGTTTTTAAAAAAATATTATATTATTAATTGTTATTTTATTCTTAAAAATCTAATGTTCTAACATATGACTTATATAAGGATATATATATTAATAATTAACCACTTGGGGTTCTTTTGGTTTGTTATAGTAAGTTTATTAACCATATAGTGAAAGAAAACAAAGAGACACTGTAAAAGTTAAATTATTGAACGTAGAGTTAAATCTAAATGATAAGGATAAAATAGTAAACTAAACTTGTCTAAAATATATTTTTTGAGAGGAAATAGACCTATACCCACCTTAGGTTCTAAATAAATAAATTATAAGCTATTAAAAACCTAATATGACTTTTTTATAAAATAATATTTTATGTTTTCCTAAGGTGCCCCTCTCCTCCCTTATAAAAAGGGAACCACTTCCCTCTTCACATCACACCCTTTTGAGCCTTGAATCTCAGAAATACCCTGCTCATATTTCATCTACACTTCCCTAGAAACATTTTGGAGGTTTTGGTCTTCTCAGAAGACCAACTCTTCTTCCCTTAGAAGAGGTTTAAAGGATGTACATTGAGGAAGAGGTAATCTCTTCTATCGACTATTTCATGTTTCTTTCTTCTTCTACATCCTATTATTTAGTTGTTTCATTATAAATTAATAACATAAGTATTAATTATATACTTATATGTTATTATAAATATGAAACAACCCTATTTCAGCTTCTATCCATCCTACGGAAAACGAAATCACCGCGCGTGGGTACGTACGGAATTCCATCTCCACGTCGTGGTGTAATCTGTTTTCGACCACCATCATTCATGGATGGGTATAATGGTGTAAATAAATAAATAAATATGATTATTGTAAAGTGATATTGATTCTTAAATATTATACATAAACTTCTATACAATTCCATGATCATGGGAATTATATCATCACTCGTGCGTACGTACGGACTACCGTCTCCACGACGCGATGAGATTCATTCTCCAAGTTAACCATTCATGAATGATTATAATGTATATATAATAAATAATAAGGAAATATATGTCATAATAATGATACTATAATTATTTATATATATATTTTTTTCATCTACTTAATTCCATTCAATTCAATAAAAAACGAAAACAACGTTCATGCATATGTACGACCTATTGTCTCCATGAACGATGTATTTCATTACATTTATCAATCTATCACATATATATTTATATTCTGAATATATAAATCATGTTTTAAATTCTATAATTAAGTAAATAAGGATATAATTAATAATACCAAAAACATAAATTCAAAACACGTACGATAAATGAAACGCTTTTTATCCAAAACGATGCTTTAACATGGAATTTACAAAAGAACCGGTTATAAAAAGTCATAAGTGAACCATATATGAGATCATAACAATGAATATGATTCTATAATAAGTCAATGACAATATTTAAATCATTATATAGGAGGATCAGATACATACGAAGCATATCAGACGTAAGGTAAGGGATAATTATTCCAATCTCATTCTTATCCGAGATTGTATATTCGTAAGTATTTACTGGGGTTAGTTTTATCATCCATGTCCATGTTTTCTAAAAATGATTTCAAAAAATATCTAGTATTCTTCCATGTATGTTCAAAGACATTTTTACCCTTTTATTACTTTTACAAAAAGGTTTTGAAGGAATCATTATTTTGTTTACCATACGAGGTACTTTTTGTCTTTTACGACAAAAGTACGAGGAGAATGTTTTTTTAACTTATACGGCGTGAACAGATTTTTACAGTTTCATAAAGCCTCATTTTCATGATGATTCCTCTACAAGATTGGATGATTATTTTCAAAAAAAGCCTTTCTTTTAAAATTTCATGTCATTTTGAGAAAATAAAATGATTTTGAAAAGAAAGGATATTTTCCTCAATAATTTATTTCAAGTGTTTTATCAAAACCACTTTCCATCTAAGATGCCATTATTTCATATGTGAATATTTCGAGTATAATATCTCTATGATTTACATAGTTTCAATTTTCTTATGATGGAATGATATCCATTCATTTTATATGTATTATGTGATGATGGGATGATGTTTATGAAACCCATTTTATTCATTGGGTTATTATGAATGATGTATGTTTATTTTGTGGCACAAGAAAGAATGATTTAATTATGAGATGGGTGGGACCTATATATCCCTATAATGTGTTGGGTAAATAATTATATCTCATGAGATAGATATGGATGAAAGGGTAAGTTAATCTGGTTCAGTGTTACACGACTGAAATGAGGAGTGAACTCGAATAAAAAAAGGGACTTTGTCCACTAAGATGGTCTTGGAAGCAATGCCTTGGCTACTATGGAAATCATATCATGTGGTTAATGTTTTTCCATAATTAAAAGTTTTATTTGCACACTATTTTATCATGATTGATGTTCTATTATGATCTATGCCTCACGTACTGCCATGTTTTATGTCATTTCTCAAGATTTTGAAGTTTAAACATTATGTTCATGTTTTTATGTTCAAATGTATATGGTTTGTTTTATTTTCTCCATGCTAACCCTTACTGAGAATTTGATCTCACCCTTCAAATGTTTTCTTTTCCCCAAGATATAAATAAAGGTTTTATGTAAGAAAAAAGGGCAGTTTTTTATGGGGGATGTTGAAGATCTTTCACCGTGATTAGAATATTATGTTCCGGGTTTCCAAAGACACTAAAATATTATGGTCCTTGTGTGTTTGTTTTTTTATGTATTAAGTATTCCGCCAAATTAAAGTAAGGTCTAAGTACGTCACTCTTTGGGTCTCTACAATGATAATCCTTTCCAAGTATCTTTGATCCATCCTTATTCTTGATAATGTGGACTGGTGCACCCCATAGTGAGGTAATTGATTATATAAAACACTTTTCTAGATTCTCCTATAAATATTTCTCCATTTCCTATATATCAATAGTGTCCATTATATAATGTGTCATTGATATACGTAGAGATCTAGGAATAAGTTCAATAAATATCTCAACTTCTCGATCAACTAGATGATCAAGAAACTCTTCTGGTAACAGATCAATGATGTACCTCATATTGGGCATGTCTTTGAGCATGATTTTTTCCATTGTAGAAACAATTTGTGCAAGATATTATTTCTTATAAGGAATGAATATCCACTGTTGATATTATAATTAGGAATTATATTTATCCTCATCATAACACTTGTACAGAATTCATTTATGCTTCCGTATGTGATGAGTGATATCCCTTTCCCAGCAGTTTATTTTGGATTTATATAAAGATAACCAATCGAGGACAAAAATAGTGTCAAACTCTATGAAAGGGACCATGAAATTATTTTTTAGGAGGATTATTCAAAAAACATAGCTAGGGAAGAGTTATATACATTAGATGAAATAATTTACCCATCTTTCCCCTTATATATAACTCTACCTTTAAATTTTGAGGTGGTTATTGATTAATTCTACTAAAATGTCAAGGTATAAAAGAATTTGTAGAACCAAAATAAAATATCACTTTTTCTATTTTTTGAATGAATGACCACTGTACCTATCACAACATAATTTCTAGGCTCCACCTAAGAAGTAGTGATAGAATATGGCCTTCCTTACTTCCTCTGAGGTTGATATTTTTGATTTCCTCCAACAACCCTTGTATTAGAGAAATGGTTTTCATAATACCCATGTTCTTATAGATCCAAAAACTGTACAATATGCTGATTATTGATATAATCCTTCCATTCTTCTTCTAAATTTTTGGGATTCATCATATCCCTTTGATATTTATTATCTATATTACTTTCTCTTTAACATTTGAAAAAATCACTTTGACCCTTTAAAGATGTTTCTAGGATTCTTATTCCCGCACTTTTGAAACAAAATATTTTTTGTCTTCTTTACATCATGTGATTTATCTATAGATCCACAAATAATATACTCCATTTCACTCATTTTTTAGTTGGGTCCAAGAGACAACTAATAGTCTCCCATCTCCATTTCAACTATATTAGAAAAATGGAAACCTCTTCATACCAATCAAATAATGGAATCACCCATGATTTTTATACATTCATCTTTAATCCAGTAATGAATAAATAAAACGTTTTTTTGTTTTTATGACAAAGTTTGAGGTGTATCATAAAATCATTGTGATGTTTTATTGATACACCTTGATATACCCATCACCCCTTTTATTAATTTCTAAAAAATCCCATTACATTTTAATATAGAGGGATTACAAAAATTATTATTGAAAAATATTTTCATGAAATATTTTAATTGCATGGAATAAATTTCCTCTTTATCCATTGTGTTCTTGATCATTTTTCACCGCTGATCAATTTCCTCATAAAAATATTAAAAATATAATACATGTTCTCTATTTCTAAAAACAATAGGATATTAAATATCTTCTCAATGTAGTTAATCCATTATTCTAGGAGTAGGTGATCGGAGTATCCTCTAAACATTAGAGACCATTGGTGCATAAAGGATTCCAACACAACATCGTCTATATTAGGGTAAAGAGGGTGTTCCACATGATTCATATTCATATTCATAAATTGATCCAGTTGGGAAATAACTTTCATGATTTTTTTATCTCACATCTGATTATATTTATAATTTATATAGGAAAATCATTGCATATCCTATGACATTTATTATTTCCATTGGTTATTCCATTTCCATCCACTAACTAATAAAATAAAATAAATTATGGTGCATGAATACTTAGATAATAATCATATAAAATAAATTTTAAACATAAAAGGGTAAACTTGTAAATGAAAAATATATACTGACTTGTGATTCCTTATGATTAAATATATGTTATCTGAGATTTTTTTCATAACATATATTTCTATTGTAATTTTTTATTCTCTTAATAATTATTAATAATGATCATATTAATTTACCAATGAAAATACCCAGGGAGCATCAAACTAGGTGCAAAGTAAGGAATTATTTCCTATAATAGGTTATATAGAGATAGTCATAGAACATTGTATTGGATTTTTTACTCCTAGTTATATTTATACTTGAACCACATCCAAATTTATTATACAGATATGTATTTATTTTTCTAATAAACCACTTAGTCTATACTAAATAATATTTAGGTATTTTCTCTTATACATCGTAATATCCCGAAGAATTTCTATAATGTTTTCTATCCCTAATCAAAAAAATAACTAAAATTTAACTCTAATATCAACTATAGAGACCCTAGCCTTTAACACATATCATTACATGATTTTATACATAATTAACAATCAAATTATATGACAAGGATTTTACAATATAGTGTATTTGGAATATTATGTACATAATTAATAATCATAAACCAAAAAGAAATATGTCTTTCATTTAATACCCATAATGAAATTGTAACATCCATTTATTTCAAACATTTTCATAGTATAATTTGGGGAATACATGAACAAAACTGATGAGCTAAAAATCCAGGAATGGAAATAACCATATGAATAAATCATGAAACATGGGTTAGAAGGAATTACATTATAGAATAAATGATATGGAATATGAATAAACATATTGAATAATAAAATATATAACATGCGAACATATAATAATGGTACCTTAGGAATGTGGGATAAAATGAAATGACATAAACATGATTCAATGATATCTTCCAAGACTATATAACATGATGGACATTGTCCCATAAAAGAATCAGGTTCACTCCATGTCTGGATATGTCATCTCATGAAACTAAAAATTAACCACTACATTATATTTCTAACTGTGTTCACCCATCATAACATGTTCTTGAGTATGTGTGCCACATGATGAATAGTCATAAGAATTACCATCGGAAAGAAATGGGTATCATAATCTTGTCACGAGGCACAAAAATGGTCATATAAAAAATGATTCCATTAAACAATCAAATTGAAACATAATTGAAATTCATAAGGAACAATAGTCTTGAGTTATGATATTTTTGTCTAGTTATTTTTGAGACATGTAAAATGGGTGTTTAAGAATCATTAGAAATGAATATTTTAGTGCCATTTAAAGAGTAAAATAAATATATGTTTTAAAAAATCAAAAATGAACCAATGTCGTTTTTTATGATAAAATACATTATTTTATAAAAATAATGTTCCATTCAAATAGTTAATTGAGTTCAAATGGAATCCTTTAAGAAATTAGAAAGTTCCAATGAATCAAGCAAGCTTATCATGAAGAATTAAAAGGGGAACCTTCCTAAAACAAATTATATCCCATGAAAGATCGATGATAAGATCATGATACATGATTTAGAAACACATAAAAAATATTATAAAATTATATAAATATAATTACACCTATAATTTGGGAAAAGAGAGAGGAAGAGAATCCTAAAAAAATGTAAGTTCAAATAGAATCCCGTATGTTATTTCGAAAATGGTTCTGCACTTGATATTAATAACTGGAAAAATAAAATTAATCGATTTATTAATTTATTAATAACCATTTTTACATGTATTTTATTTATTGTAATTTTATTGAGTTCATTTATGGCCATTTTTTTGTAGTTATAGTGTTCAATTTCTTCGTTCAAGAGTGGTGGTATTCATAGTTTTCATGATCAGTTCACAAGAATAAGAGTGTGGAATTTCATGTAAAATGGAAATTGAAATACCAAATTAAGGTTAAATATTATTAATTAAAATACATAATATTAAATGTTTTGTAATTAAGTTTTTTATTTTTGGTGATGATGAATCATTAGATAAGAATTATGATATAATTGTTTGGATTATTTTGGGTAGTCTTCGCTCACAATGATATTTTAATTGTGTTATTATTTAAAATAATTTATATGTAATGATTCAAGAACATTAAATATTCTATAATAAATATATCATTATTTTTATTATCCATAAAAATGTTTTCATGAGCATCCTTGAAGGCATTAATGCAAAATGACAAATTGTCACACTTGAAGGCACTAAATTAACACCTCACGAATAACATTTTTATTTTTTTAATAAAATGTTGATGATATGGGTTTAGTGATGGATTATTATATTTGTGTAATAAAATTAATTTATATGTGATTTTATATGTTATGATACCAGTTTTATGTGGGTATTTTAGGAGAGACTAAGTATAGAATAAGAAAATAAATTAAAAGAAATGGAATGTTTAATTTAAATCTTGAATTTTTCCTCATTGATATTCACCTTATATAAAAATATTTTGTATTTTTATGATCCCATGAGATCATTTAATTTAGATAGGTTAATTGTATGATTATTGAAAAGAATTTGAAAATTTCTGAAATCTTACAAATTTTGATGAGAAGAGGTGGTGAGGTGGGTATTTAGAGTGGAAGAGAGAGGTTTTTCTAATTATTTTTATCAACTTTTGATCATTTTGGATAAAGAAAAGATATATTATTGATTCCTATGACTAAATAAACTAACTCATGCATGTGAGTTCTAACTAATAGTTCTTACCTCATCCTTACATCAAAGAATTACTGAAAAATTCATCCATTTAGCATTTATCAAAAATTATCTTATTTTACTATTTAGAAAAAATACCAGAATTTTAGGAAAATATCATAAATTCACCCTAATTATTTTTCATAATTTTTAATTAAAATATTATGTCCAAATTATGACAATAATTTTATAAATACGGGAACATTAATTTTTAATTAAAATCATCATTTACTCAAAAAAATATAGATTATAAATTTAAAACTAATTTTTTTACACTTTGAAAAATTAAATATGGCCTCATAAAATTATCATAAAATAATAAGGAATCAAAATAATGAAAAATTAATAAATTTTGGGAAACAAGTTTATTTAATTAATATTCTTAATTATAAAATTGGAATTAAATATTTATATGTTATAAACATACTCACACATTATTAATAATATTCAAAATATTTCATTATTTATTCTATAATATAATTATATCGTACATTCATTTATAGGATGCCCATATTTTTATTGCACTTTATAAGGTGTGTTTACGATTCTATTTTCTAGTTTAGTATTCATAAGGGTCACATTACTATTCCAAAGGTCATGTAACTATTCCATCGAGAAAGATTCCTTAACTTCTAGAAATACAACTTATTTCATTAGTTATTCATTTATAATGTTTTTATTTTTCTATTAATGTGATTTATGTGATTTATTATACCTGAAACAATTATAATAAGGAAATTTAATTTTATTAAATTTTCGTTCATTACACATACGATTCATCATATACTTTATCACTCATTGTTTTAGAGATATGGTCATCTCGGCATGTGTTTGGTTAAATATAATAATAATATATATAATAACATACACTAACGTAAATATTATTAATAGGTCTAATATACACTAAGTAGTTCATTAATTCCTCTTACTTCCATTGTTTTTATCTAAATTTCAATATTAATTATTCATTATATTTTATCATTACTGTAGATGGATGTATTTGAATTTTATTCCACTTTAAAATAGAGGTAAGACATCTTCATTTTTCATAAATCATTTCTTATAATTTTTGAAATTAGGGATGATGTGCTAATATGATCAATGATTTATAAATTTCCCCCAATGATTTTAATCCATTTATCCTTTCCATGAAAACCTCAATGATATTAATTTTTTTAAAATTAGAAAATCCAAATACTGGTGAGATCTCATTCTCCGATATTCATTCATAGGACCATAAATCAGTATGTCCAACACAATGGGTTTAGAGAAATAAGTTTTTAATCTATTTTAAAGAAAGCTATAAAACATTTATGTTTTTTAATTTAATCACTAATTCAGTTAAAAATCCCTCTTTCTATCTCACCTTATATATTTTATAGATGGTATAGATAGATAGTAAACTATAAATCACACAAAAAAACAACATTATTTATTACTGAGGTTCACCTCAAAGATAAATGACTATGTCGATAGTATTTCATGGTTGTTATAAAATATACATAGAGCCCTATATATTATCTCAAGAATTTCAGAAAATTGTTTGGATTTTTAATTGTACTAGCTATGAAACCAACCATACATATTCATACCAATGAATAGACATTTATTTCATTCAACATAGGATGATTTTTTACTCATAATAATAAATAATCAAGTCACGTCATAATTCATCCCATCAATGGTGAGATCTAAAAAGTTCTATCACTTATCCATTATATACAGTTGATGACATTAAATTATTAATTTATTTTTTGAGGAATACTTGATGATGGATTTTTATTTAATCTAGTTTAAGAAAGAGAATATATCTATTGTTATTATCTCATGATGTTGATTATATGGTCCTGGATATAGAGGATGTATCAACTATAATAATTTTTTATTGAGATTACTAATGAAATAATGTAAATAAAACTAGTAGCTAGTGGAACTGACTAACTATGTAGGTGGTAGAATTGGTAGTAGATTTTTTGGATATCATAATTGAAGGTCAAGAAAATAATAGATCCTATGATGATCAAATTGGGAAATTAGTACAATAAATTATTGAGCTATGGAAGAATAAAAATACTAATGAATAATGATTTACAAGAAGTGGTACGTGGATAGACCATATAGTGACATAATTAATTTCCTAGAGTTTAAGATTTTGACAAACATCTCCTGGTTATAAGGGATGTATTAGAGATCATTATGTAAACATATAAAATCCTTGAAGTTAGATATTGATAAAGGAGAAAAATCAAGGATCTACAGAGAACAATTACTTCTAGTTTACATAATCTATACACATTTGATTTAATATTTACCATGTATTTACTTTATTTTAGTCATTAAATGTACATTAAAAATTTTGGGATTATGAAAATGTAAATTTTTTATTTAATTTCTATTTAATGATACCTTTCATCTTATCTAAAATTTATTCTTCTCGACTTTTTTTAAATCCATTCATTTTGTTTTTTAATGTAAAAACGGATGAAAATCACTTCAAGGATATTGTGAAATAATTTTTTCATATAAAAAACGTTAATATATTTAGTAGTATGATAATATTAATTAGAATTTTTTGTGTCCTGATAGAGAATACATTGAATGATCTTTTATCATTAATTTTCCACTACTATATGAAATCAAATTCTTCATGTAGATTTTTATTGAATATAGTAATAATTATAATTATCTTTATATATTACATAATTATATCATGGAATTTTTTATACCTTCTATTGAATTTATTTTATCTTGAACATCAACTATTCATCAATTTGTTTAGTCAGATTATCTAATATTTGGTTAGTCTTCCTCATTTCCCTAAATTATTATAGATTTTTTTCTTAGTTTGAACACTTCATTCTTGTTATTTACATATATTTTGTTCATTATTCTCTCTTTATCCCCTCTTAATGAAAAATAGAATCATAATAAGTACCTAAGATCGTCTCACCACTTCTCTTGGGATCAACCCAATTTTTAAGGGTTCTAATGAGAGTAAGAGACATAAATAAAAATTTTACGATCATGCTAACCATTAACCCATTCAATGGGATCTTAACAAAATTCCTATTCTTTAGAAAACGCAATTTCTGATAATACTAAAAATATATTATTATTTGACTGATGTGTGCAACAACTAGAGAAAAATAATCACCATTAGTTAAATAAATATATTATTATTTATTTAATGATACGTAATATATAATTTTATGTTGGACTATTAAAATTAGTAAGAATACCTTTTTTATATTTACAAGGATTCAAATAAAGACTATTTATTTAATAACTAAATATCACTTCATTATTTACTAATATATATAATTAATGTTTTATTCATTCAATCTTGTGAATAAATATTAACTATTATTTAACTGAAACATTTATTATTTTGGATAACTCATGATGAAATCCCTGTATTCAACCCATATACAATATTTATTAAACCATAAATCAGAAATAATTTTTATTATATTTCACTAAAAAAAATTTAATTTAACTAATTTTTCATAAACACATTGTATGTGACCCTCTTGTTCACTTTCTCTGAGGCACACTGTAAAACAACATAAATTCCTGGGATAACATCCTTAAACAGGTTACATATCCCATAATGAAATAATTTAATTTTATAACGACATAAAATCACATTATAACGATCACAACATAATACAATTCATTTACAATGATATATATAATCAACCAGGTGTAATTCTAGTTCCATTAATCAATCTGCTCGGTAAATCACTTTTATAAGCGTTTTGTAATTAGAAATAGCCATAGAAAACCATGGAAATATATTTATTTAGGTTTTTTATCCATAATACTTTCTATTGTATAATATTCTAATAATTAATATAATAAGAAAATTTAATCCAGTAATATTCCTTAATAAAATATCACCTTTGATGCATCCAACTTATCATACTACACAGTGAATGTGTGTCATCCTGATATTCGATGGTGTAATCAATTATATGAATGATGATATCCATTAATAATATTCATAACAAATTAGGATCAATAAAAATATCAACATATATTAATATCCAATGACACCACTTAATATTGATTTCACACAAGTGGTGTGTGTTCTCATAATCTCGTGAATTAGAATATTATAATAGTGTATGACCTAATAAAGTGCATTAGTGTTCAAAATGCTTCCACCCATGATATCCTTTATCATTTTAAACCAATTAAATTATATCATCCAAATATAGGATATATATATATATTATAATATTTTCATTGATGATAATAGTTCTTATCATAGTAGGAACTGTAATGAATTTTAGTGTGATACTAACACTTTGGCCATTATCAAATAAAATGTCACATAGAAGAAAAATCAATGTTTGATATCATGTTTTTAAATATTCAAAACATTGAGTTCATGAAACCACAATGTACATAGAATTTTGTTCTAGGGTACCAACTCATATAGTCTCCCACTTTCATAGGAGCCCACTTCAAACAACATTTGGTTCACTAGCTTTAACATAATACTCATGTTTATATAGTGTTAGGGATTATTTGAGGCTTAATATTCCATTTGAACTCAAATAGAAGTGACTTTTTTCCCTTTATGAAAAAACCATTACAATTTTATAATTCTAGAGTATGTTTTTTATTCATTGGTGTGTCGTTAGATCATGTAATAGATCCACTAATTCAGTATTATCATAACATAATGTAATACTAAAATTACTTATAGGCACCACATCAAGATCTAGGATAAAGATTCATATCGAATAAATCCTATATAGTTTCATCAGAAGCTGTTATATACTCTGAATATATTATATAATTAGTGGAAAATTGTTACTCTGAACTCTTCTAGCTCATATGTCCTATTATTATACTCAATACATATCCATAACGTGACAATATATCATTCTTATCCATTTAAAATCTACCATACATTTAACCCCTAATCACTATATCTTAATTGCCTATGTATACTAGGAATGTATCCTTATTTCATCTTAGAAACATAAGGATTTGCATATTGTGAGACCAATGTTATTCACCTAAATGAAAACTATAACATCATATCATATTCAAGTAATAGGTAACATTAAGCCTAGTATAGAATGTGGAATACATGATTTATACTAGATCGTAAACATATGGTATCTTAATCATTATCTATATTTAATATTGCGATTGAAGAAACACTTTCTTAAATTCATGTTTACTATATGAAAAAAGAACAAGTCCCATTATAATTTTTTATAAAATAAATCTATATAATATCTTCAAAATTTACATGATTTGAAATAGTTCAAGTATCCTCTTGGTTCTATCATGCATGGTGTTGATGGAAAATTTTTATAATTATTCACCTAAGTCATTATTAGAGAATCACGTATTCAACAAGTACTTAATTGACTATATTAATAGAATTTTATTTCCAATAAGTAATATTTCATAGAGATATACTACTAGGATAAAAACCACAGAACTAGTGAACTTATTTGAAACACATGACTCATATTAATTATTAATTAAATCAAAATATTTTAAAGATTTATCAAATCAAATTTTTAATGAAATGGATTCCTGATCTAATCATCATGTGGATCTTTGTATGTTTTATATGATTTTATCACTATTTGGGGTCACAAACTCTTCTGTTTGTGTCATATAGTAATTTAAATAAATGGTAATGTTAAGGAATTTATTGTTCAAATCCATCTTCCAAACCTCATAGTTGTGGAGATATTATATAAAGAGTATAATTATTATTGATTTAAAAGTAAATAATTGAGAAAAGGTTTCATTATATAAAATTCATGGATATTGTGTATATCCATCATCAACCATAATTTATATATAGTTATTTAAATCTATATTCCATGTCTAGTTTTATTTTCATTACCCATTTAAATCAAATGGTATAAACAACAATTTGAGGAATAACCAGAAAAAACATGGTTCTCATACATGGATTCCAACTCAGAATTCATGCCTTCCTTCTACCATGTAGCTCATGAGATTTCAACTTATTCTTTATAGGTTATATGATTTTTATTGTTAATAAATAATAAGCCTCAATCATTAGTGAATAAGAAACCATATCTCTCTAGTTATTAATTCTATCTTGTGATTAAATGCATTTCTTGTGCTTCTAGAACAATATATTAACTGTGGTCTAATAGGTTATGTTCAAATACCACATCTTCTATAACATAAGAATAAAATTCATTGAAATAAATCGGTATTCAACTATCCTTCTTTGAGATGTTCTCCCTATGATGAAAACTTGTTTTATTTAAAACACTGACCTTCATTTATGAAGAGATGTATAAAAAATATTCAAATTTTCCCTTCAGATTACCAATAATGATAAACTACTTTCAATGGGATGCATTTTGTTTTCTTAAGTGGTACATAACAAATTCCTCATATCCCATTGCATGAGTATATGAAAAAAATAGTTTCTTCCAGCTCTAAAACTCAAAGGTATTTTCCCCATATTATTTGGTACTTGGAATAATATTTAAGTTGTTGGTTTTTATGAGTAAATCAAAAAGGAAAATTAAAGTTCTGTATGACTCATCATCGACCTCACTATGTCCTGAATTGTGTTGTTACTCATTTTAATAACACCATTAAAATGTTCTCTATATGTTAAATTGAGTATAGATATAATCTAAAATTCTGATAGAATGTTCGTAAAATATTTCATAAGTTATTTATGAACATTTTCATATCAATAATTATTTATCTTCATTCAACGTTTATAATCTTCTTAATTCTTCAATTTATTGATATTATAAACGGATTCAAACTTATACCTCAAAAATATATAACCATATCTACCCAAGCTATTTGTAAAAGTAATAACATAAGAATTTACACATTAACATCTACTATAAAAGGTCCATAAAAATCAGTGTGTACTAATTATAAAACCTATATGGTAATGTAAAAACATTATTTTTTCATATTAACACATTATAATATTTTAATTAATACATTCAAAGTTAGGTGTAGAGTCACTTAGGGATTTAGTGTCCCCTGGAGCTTCAACGTTGATATAAAAAAATATATTATATATTATATCACGTGCATGTAATTTTTCTAAAATAATGGAAACTCCCATACAATGTTTCATATGGAAAAAATTATACCTCGGTTAAATTTTCTATGTGGGTTTTACTAGAGGCATGAAAGAATAGGTATGTTAATTGGATGTTTTGTTTAAGAGATTTTTTGGGTGGAATAATTAAAAAACATAAGTAATGTATAGGTTGTTAAATGGATATATCCCAATCCCCCTACTATTTAAACATGATTATGGCCAAACTATTGGGATTTCCACATAACCCGATACATTATAGGGTACTGTGGATGATATCTTTTCAATATAATAATATGATAATTTATTAACAATTGTTTTTATTAATAATTTGTTTTTAATAATGGTATTCTTGTATCCCTTCAACAATAAATTTAATAACTCATTATTTTATAGATGAAATTAAAATTTTAGATGAATAAATTTTTTATTAATATGTGAAATTATAGAAAAATATTCATTAATTTATTAATTTTGTATTGTTATAAGTTATATTATTTCATATTTAAAATTCCATTAAGAATAAAAACTACTAATAATATAGACATTGTAAATAGATCGTTTTTATAATTATGTACTATGGTGTATGGAAAATCCAATTGATTTTGGAAAAATATTTTATTATCTTAATTAGTAGGATTGTACCCTATGAATCCCATTTAGTATAGCGGATGAGGGACATGGATTCATTGGGATTTACATATAACCATGTTCAGGAAGTGATTCAATAACTAAATCATGAGTGAAATGTTTTATGTGAGAAGTTCAAGATTGTCAAAATCAGAAATCAATCATTTTTTCCGAACCACCACAATAAATTAAACCCATTGGTAACCTTACCATTAAGAAATACACTATTGTAATATGGGGTATTGTTTCTAAACCCTAATAATTTATTTTTAGTAAAATAATTATTATATTTACCCCTTTTATTTTATATTTTATATAAGATAAAATATGAGTTTAAATAAAATAATATTTTAATATGGTTAAACTCATATTTTGTAGGGAACATAGAGATTCCATCAAGACATGAAATTTGAAGAATTAAATAATTTTTCAATCAAAAATAATTCTCATAAATATTATTATTAAATAATATATATATATATATATATATATATAAATATATATTAATATATAATTTTTTAAATTCAGATGAAATTTTTTGATGGTTAGAACAATTTTCCTCATGAAAACAAGTATTTTCAATAAATAATATTTTTTATTAAAATATATATATATATTGAATTATTTAGATTAAATAAAAATTAATTATGATATCAGAATACATAAATTTTCCGATTTTTTTTTGATATTTTATTAGATAATCACTTATTTGGGTAAAATTAAATATAATGTGAATATAATATATATATTATTACTTAATAAAATTTAAAAATTTATGTAAATTAGTATGAAAGACATAAATTATTTTTCTCTTGTAAAATAATTTTTTTTTATTTCATTTGATAAATTCTACAAATAATTAATGAATCTTGTAAAACCTATATTATATTTTTAAGGTTATAAAATTATTTCTTTATTAAGATGACTAACTTCCACATCCTTAAGGGAATTGATAATTTTATTTTTTTTTAATTATACATAAGAAATATTTTATAATTATAATCTTTGAAAGAAACCAAGGGAAATAACTATGTGAAGGTTTTTGATTTTTATTATTTTATCATATAATGTTTGAAACCACCATTTTGAAAATAATAAATAATTCCACTCTCTTTTGATGTAAAAAGCCACATATCCACTACATGTCATTCAATGAAAACCATGTATAATTAATATAATCTACCATTCAATATATATATTCCTCCTATGGTATTAATGATCTCCACCCAAGGTTTAAGAATTTTCCTCTCACTATAAAGGATATAATCATTCCCTTTATTCACGAATGTTATTTATATAATGCATTTTAATTTCCAATTTTTCATTTTTAAAATTAATAAAAACAATATTAAAATCTATATGATGTAAAAGTGATTAGACACCCCTTTCACTATCATTAAACCCTCCCTTCAATCTTTATTTTCCATCATTATACTCATGATATTATCATGACATTTTCCATGCAAGAAATTTTTAACTGAATAGACATCCCCACTTACTCTTATGGTTATTCATCTATATGTGATAATCTATTTGTTATTTGTTTACTCGATGTATTTATCCCACACACCTTAATATTGCGATTAGAATTTTTAAAATTAATCCTTATTTTTTAGTATATATGCACCTTACTTAAGCATATACGTGATATGAATGTGATGGGTGGTCTCGAATTTATATATCTTTACAATGTATTACATTATATTTTTATCTATTGATATACCTTTTATGGTGAATAGGATGTTCTCCTATAAACAATATATTATTATATCATGGAATTTATCCCAAGATAATTATTAATATTCCATGTTTTATGTTGTGGTCACATTCTCATGTTTACTTTATGTTATCATCTTATTTAATGCTTTTATGTCCAAATTTATGATTCTCACCCATATTATTTTACATTCATATGCACCTTGACTAACATACACTACTTTAAATTATGCTATTATTTCATTTTCCTCTTATTTGGATTTATAGATCATTTATTTGTTATGTGCATCCCTTGGATATCCCATGCAATTATAGAATATCAATTTAATTTTAAGGGAATTTTGGTGAGTTTTTTAAAATAATGTTCTTAAACCCATGTTATCAGTTAATATGGTATATAAATAATTAACCAAATATTTTAAGCCTCAAGATCTTTTGGGATTGTATTATATGTACAATTATAAAAAAAATCTGAAATAAAAATTATTAAAATGTAGTCATCTATAGATAGTGTCAAAATATATTATAGTCATATCTGGGTATTAGTATGGCAATAACTTATTTAAATCCTTTGGGATAAGACAAAATATAGAAAAATAGTAGGATGGTTTTTTAGTTTATCAATTATGTGGTTTTTGTGAAAATAAACCCCTATATGGATACTAAAAGTGGATGTACATCATGAATAATTTTTTACCTAGGGGTAATAATTTAAATGAGGGTTCACTACTCATGACTTCATCATAAATGGGTGGATAATAATGAGTCCTTATTTCACATCATATTTTATACTCTCGGTTGATTTTATATTTTCAATTAATAAGATCCTAATAAAATATTATTAAGGGAGAAAAAAATTACCATTAAATTTGATGTTAATAAATATACCATGGATAAGATAGATAAAAACCTGGAGATTCATAAATTTAGGAATATAGTTCATTTATGTGTCATACCTTTAATTTTCATGGTTTACCATTAATGTGTTTAATAGTTTTAATATTCTCATCCCCAATCATCCCAATATTAAAATAAATAGAATAAAATATAAGGAACAAAATCAAAAACCAATTAAATGATAATTGTAATGATAGTTTAAACGAGATTCCCTACTCGATGGGAGTAGATGTTATAAACTTCATGAAAACTCATTCTCAATTCCATCATGTTTTGAACAAAACCATGAATCTGTTATAACACCTTCATCCCCATAGAAAATTGAACATTACAGTTGATACCATTATGTGTCAAAGAATTTTTACTTTCATTGGATCATATGACCCCTTAATAACAGAAGTACAGCTCAGCACCACTAGAAATATCTTCTCTATCTTTCAGTCCTCTAAAAATTGATGGTAATGCTGGAAATTTAACATATAGAGGGAAAATCTAATATATGGTGGATGTTGATTAAAATATTTAATCCCCATTACTAGATAAATTTGATGAGGTGGAATTAATTATGGAAAATTTTATTTGATAAATATTTTTCTTACAGTCTTCATCTTAAAATGGAGTGGTATTTCATTAATCATAAGAAAAAGGATGATGAATTTATTGAGGAATACGAGGAGAACCTTACAAGTCTTGCTTGATACACCATGTCATTTTTCATTAAACCTAAAAGTAAATTTTACTACATCTTTGGTTGGATGAATTCATGTATATGAAATTATTATTTATTTTAGACATTAAAAACTATGAGAAAATTTTCTAATGTGGCCTCAATGTTTAAATGGAGATCAGTGAATCTCAAGGGTCACATGGGTCTGATGATAGGATGTTTAATATGGATTTATATAATGGTATGATGGATAAATATCTTGTGGAAAAAAAATTAACACATCCAACTTTTAAAAACATGGTTAGGAAGTATCCTAGGAATTTCTTAGAGGGGATGAGGAAATTCATTAGTTGCGGGAAGGAGGGTCACCTTGCTAGTGATTTCCAACTGGAGAAACTAAGAAATTTTGTGAAAGAGAGGAATTATATTTTGAAAACCCATCATATTTTCAAATTTATATACTATAAGGAACATGTACACTATGATAATTAATAAAAAAGTCGAATGTTTTTTATGAAAACTGAAAAAAATCATCTGACGCCTAGAGAGAAAGAGTGTGATTATTCCATCACAACATCTGAGGTTGGTGCTGATATCGATGTCTTGATAGGTATGATAGTTATTAATTCAATGATAGAAATCATACTATTTAATTGTGGTTATATGAATTCGTACATATCACATCATTTAATAATAACTATTCAAAAAACACTTCAAAACATGGAAATTTGATTATCATTGAAAATAGACAATGGGTCAATTTATGCATCCAAAGTAGAAAAATAATCCCCCAAAATAACATTTGGTCTAAAATTACAAAAATTATACGCTTTTTGACTGAATTTGATTATATTCTTGGAAAGGATTAGATTTCCATGTATAGAACCAACATAAATTCTCAAGAGAAGGAAATCACCCTCAATATTTAAAATCTCCCTCTGGATCTATAAAATTGTAAGAATGTGAGTGAATCTCATTTAGTATCATCATATCAAATCTAATATTGTTTCCTTATGTGTATATGTATATTTTTCAAATAATTGAGACTGAGTAAAATATCATCATCAATGAAATGACTATTGTAACAGAATTCATTTATGTGTATCATAAAAAACATTTTTCATTCCCCGAGCAAGAGATCAATTTTTCAATAAAACATTTATGAGGAGTGATAACACAACTATCATGTGGTGTGGGAAAAAATTTATAAACATTTTTTCAAATGTGTAACAAAGGTTTTCTATTGTTTTCCCACATGAGGATATTCTTGGTTGGTTAAACTACATAATTTAAATAACATAAACTACATACTAATTATGATTTTTTGAAAAAACGATGAATTTGGGATTTTTATCTAAAATAAAAAACACTATAAGAATGAAAATTTAAACAAATTATAAGGTGAAATATAAAAAATAATTAGTGCAGAAGAAATGAAATAGGTATTAGGTTCAGTTTTTTGTTTCCATCATCATTATATTTCATTAGATTAAATTTAGTTTTATAAATTAATCATGAAATATATTGATGAATGACTATTATTTTTAATTAGAAAATTTTAATTCTTGAATTCCTTAATTAATTTTATTCATCTACCTCTTATAATCAAGGTTCATGACACACCTTGGTAGAGGGTGTTCTATCTTCTATGACCCAAATATATTGAATTTTTTTTCATGCATTGATCCCTAACAAATTAAGAGAGGGAGAAGAAATTAAATAATATATTAGAAATATATTTTATTTTCATCTCATGATGGTCAATTTCAACACCACATTATGCCACTAAGATCTACCAAAAGCATAAATTATTCTTTATGAAATAATTAAATGTCGCCATAACCTCCCCCAACTCAATCCCTAGTTCGTCCTCTAATTATCTAAAGTTAGAGATCACTTGGTGGGAATAGAGAATAGAAGAAGATATTATTAGAATAAAAAGAAAATGGATGACTGATCTTGAATAAGACAAACACTTGAATTCACAATAATATAAATAGAATAATAAGAGATAAAAATATAATAATAAAATAATATAAAATAAAAATATATAAATTATAGGGAGGATAATAAAAGGATAATATAATAAGATGTGAAAATAAAATGAAGATTATGAAGGATGAAGGATGAGAACAAAAAGAATAATATATATGAATTGGTGGTTGTGAAACAAGAATACAAGAATTGATTATAGATAAAATAAAACAAAATTTAAATTACAATTGAAATAAAGGAAAAAAATAATGAATGAAAAGATACATAGATCATCCACTTAGATTCCATTGGATTCCCTTTTATTGGATAATCTCATTTTCTTGGATGGAAAAAATATATTTTTGTTGGATAAGATGAGGGGATTCCTTGGCCACCAATTCATTTAAATCTCTATGATATCTCTTTGTAATTACACCCACCAGACTCGAGGTTTCATTAATGATATACCTAGGTCAATCGAGTTTTAAATTATTTTGGAGCAGATGAATTCCATATGGGAAACATTGTGAATACCATGGACACCTTTTTCATGCATGGGATGTTCATGGTGGCATCATACATGGTGTACGTGGAAATTTTGGTAAAGGAAGATATAAAAACTATGATAAGTGTGGTAGTTGTAATATCCCTCATCCAGCCTTCAATGTGGTTCAATGAGCCAACAAAAAAAGAGTTATGATGGTCATATTAGACTTTGGAATTTATTAATGGTGGTGGAAATCTTTGGTATTTAAAAATGGATACACACTGAACTCTATGAGTTTCTTTTATGGAATATTTTGATGAGGATCATCTATAGTAAGTGAGTATCAAAGGTGGTTGGTAGTAGAGGATGATGGGGCTATTTCAGAGGGTGAGTGTGGCATGGATGAGATGGTATCTTCTCATGCCTGTGAATATTAAACAGTAACCACTTCCACTATATCCCACGACATTTATTAGAATGGATGTATGCTTCATTAAATAACATTCCACATCCTCACACATTATGTTAAAATAGACTATGATTGGATGAACCCTACATGTGTAATGGGACCATCCCATCCCCAGTGACACTATTCTCCGACCACCACACATACATGCCCCATATTTTGGAATATGATCTTGACTAAATTATACACTTATGGGACTGACCATAAGAATTCAATCATACAGGCTTGATTCCACCTGCTATACCGGCTCTCGAATTCTCTCCTGGTGGGCTGCATGACTCACCCTCCCTTTTAGGTAGGCTAAATAGTATAAGAAACCCTGGGTGATGGTCTGAGTATACTTACACTATTTGTTATTCAAGTCATAAAAATCATCATCACAATATAAATATATGAAACAAATTATTCATAAATGAATATTACAATTAAAAATATAATTTAATTTCAATACCACTAAAAACTCTTAGTTTCTTTTATTTGAAAACATTTTAATAACATATTCATATTTTCCCACAATTAGGATAAACATTATAATTCATGGGAATTTAGATAAAAAACTCATTCAAAATAATTAAAATATGGTTTAAATATTTGCATCAAATTTCCGTGTGTAGATGATAATTTTCAATATACAAGACTATATATAAAATCAAAAAAATTGAATATCATGATCAGAGGAGAAGAAATATGACAATCATGATGAAGGGTTTATATTAACAAGTGATTCACTGTGGGTTACACTTATAGATTTGGTTATGAAGAAGGATGGGTAAATGCACATTAGTGTTGATTATCATGACATCATCAAAATCATGATATTATAGAACGTATCCTCTCTAATTTTTTGAAGACTTTTTTTCATCAATGCGGATTCTAATAGATATCAAAGGTGGATCATCTCCCATGATATTATAATGTAAAGGTAGAGGAGGTGTATATCTCTAAGAATGATAATTTTTACAATATATGGGAACAATTAGTTTATTGTGATTTTATTAGGACTCACTAATTCTTCACCGATATTCATGGACAAAATGAATACATACTTTAGGGATTAACTCAAAAAATTATTGGTAGAATTTAAAGATAATAATATTATATAAACTAAAAATAATGAATAGCATGAAGAACATTTGAATGTCATTCAAACGACATTGTAGAGATAATATTTTCTTAAAAGGTACTATAAAATATTGTTTATTATAGATAAATTAATTATACCAGATATTTTTATAACCCCCAAAGGGACATTTTGTTATAAAAATAGAGGTAATTTTAAGGATGTTCTCGACCACCATTAATGATATAAATTTACAGTGTTATTGTATTATCCCATTAATATGGTTGATTTTTCATAAAATTATAATGATTTTCAATCCCACGAACCTTGTTAACTAACAAGGGAGTCATGTTTTTCTAGATTTATGAATTTCAGGAGATCATTAAAGATGATATGAAGAGGCTAATCACTACAGTAGTGCTCACTCTACCCACTAGAGGGGGATTATTTTAGATCTACACTGATGACTATAAAAATGTATTATATTTTGTACTCATGAAATATGAAATTGTGATTTCCTATACCTTTCGAAAATTATGGATTAAAAAATAGACCTTCGCAACATATGATCTAGAATAACTTCTATGATATTTAAATTTATGTTTTTTGATATTACTTATATGAATATATTGGTGAAAATATATATATATGGATCACTAATGACTCATTTACATATTAAAAAAAACAAATTTTATCTATATGAACCAATGGAGGTGGTTAGAGTCGATCATGTATTATAATTGATTAAAAAATTACCATACTGGGAATGTGAGAAAAGTGGCAGATACACTGAGTATAATGGATCATGTAACCCAATCCATGATGAGGCGAATATGGTATTCATAATTTCGTTGACATGAATGTTATGTAAATGGGTGTTATAAAATGATATTTATCATACATTTTTAAACTAACTACTCTATCATACATTTTGTTAGGATCATAAAAGGTCCAAAGGATGATAATGTGATGCAGAAAATCATTGAAAAAAATTCTGTTGTTTTATTTCATTGAGGAAGGATTATAATGATTTGGAACAAAGGTATATGTGCCACAAAATTAAATCAGAAAACGGAACATATGAAAAATTTGTATATGTCATCCTTCTCTATTCATATAGGATGCACTATGATATATAGGGGAATGGTGAAAAACTTATGGTAGGATAACATGAAGATAAAGATTATAGAATCGGTATCTCAAAGATTTTTATGTCAACAATTCAAGGATAAAATATATAATTCTAAGGGTATAATGAATACATTTCCCATGAATGTATGTAAATGGGAAAACATGAACATGGATTTTAATATAGGAATCTCTAGGATATCTAAATTCAATAACTCTATTTGGGTGGTAGTTTATCTCCTAACGAAGTCATCATGTTTCCTTTCTATTAAAGAATATTTCACAATTGATGAGTATACCATGATATACATAAGATATGTTGTAAGAGTGAATGGTTTTACACACTCCATTGCATTTGATCAATACATGAGGATTATCTCAAGGTTATGTAGAATAATTTAGGATCATTGGGTATAATGATAAAATTTATTATCACTTATCACCCTCAGAACAATTTTCAGTATGAAAAACCATTCAAAATCAATAGTAAATGTTTAGATATTTTCCCATGGATTACCAATGATGTTGGGATCAACACCTTCCAATAGAGATGTTCTGTTATTATTAATGTTTCTATTCATTAATTAAAATGGGACCCTATATGGAAATTATTGGTAAGTGGTGTCAGAATTTGAGATTCATGGATGAAGTTGTAGAGTGTACGCTAGTGGGGCATAATATTTTTTAAAAAATTACTAAAAGAGTTAAACTATGGAATTTCATATCAAATCCTCAAGAAGGTGACGGGAAATCTATGAAAAAAACTATCAATGTAATCTAGAGTTTTTGGTTAGAGGTAAAAAGTTTCTTTATATATCATTTTAGATTAAATTAGTGATGTTTGGAAAGAATGAAAATCTTAGTCCAAGATACATTATTCCACTGGTATTTTTTATACATCAGAGTTATAGTCCATCAACTAGAACTCCCATCAAACCAATCTGATGTACATGATGTGTTCCGTGTATCCCTATTGAGAAAATATATACTAGACAACTTAGATGTGCTAAATCAAGAGGAGGTAAAATTTTACAATTATCCTTCATATAGAAACCATCCAATTAAAAATTATATCGAGGATAAAATGTTCAAACAAATAAAAAAAGTCAAATGGTAATATTGTTGTGGTGGAACCACACGAATGAGGTAGTGATATGAGAACTGGAAGCAGTGTAGAAAAAAGAACCCTAATCAATTTTAGTGTGTTACATGAAATCTTGAGATGAGGATTATTGTGGGGGGTAATGGAATCCAAATTGTTTTATAAATGAAATTACCTTTTCGAAATAATAATTGCCTTATTAAGAAAGAAAATTATAGAAACCACATGCACTAAATTGGAAATTTACGACCATTATATGTTATTCACTGTAACATTTAAAAGACCATTAAGAATAATAACCATATATAAAATAGCTATTATAAAATTTTCATTAGGATTAATATATGTTAGGAGTTATGAAAAAAATACAACTAACACTAATGAAATAAGAGATGTCCTCAACCAGTAGGATCATACCATGTGTAGCCCATTAATTGGATATTTAGATAGAGATGTTATCATTTGTATTTTTCTTTGATAAATTTGAGAAAATATTCAACAACTAAATCATGAAAAAACCTCGTTAGTGGTACAAGTTAAAACATATCTACAACACGACACAAACCATGTTTACTAAACCACCCAAAGAATTTTTTACAATCACACACCTTACTTTTATGATTTAAAATTGTGTGACAAGGGGTTTTGTATATCTACCCAAGTAACATGTTTTTGAACTCTTTTAAAAAAATAAATATAATTTTAATCCCTTTATTATTAATTTTTAATTATTTAATAAGGAATTTGAAAAAACATATATTTTCATTCAATGAAACTGGGATTTCTATATTTGGGATATATATGGTTCCAATGAAGACACCCTTTTTTATTAATTCAATAATTTTATAAATAAATTTTATTTAATTAAAATTTTATTAGTTTATAATATTAAATTATATATAATGTATAATTAAATTTTATAAAGTCATGTGTAATTTTTAAAAGGTTTAGAAACTATTATCATCATAAACACTAATACTTTATATGAAATATGGATTTTTGATTAAAATGTATAAATTTTTCTCTTTATGGATTTATTTTTATAAGATAGATATAATTTTTTTAAATCAAAATTTTGAAATTATTCAATAGTTAATTTATCATAATTTTCAGAGGTAGCGTAATTTTCGATAAAATTTAAATATTGTATAAATATAAAGTATATATGATGACATGATGAATGATTAAAGTGATGTATTAAATATTGTAAAGAGAATAAAAAACCAAAATTATATTTCCATTTAAAATAATATGTTTTTAAATGATTTTAGTAATTTTATTAACCCTTAATGAATATGTAAAAACAATTATTATATTTTAAGGTGTTGAAATTATTTATTTATGATCATGCCTCACTTCCAAATCACAATTGATATTATGTTAATGATTTAAATTCCAATAAACATAGAAAATTGAAAACCATTTCGACATTTTAGATAACAAGGTCATTTACCATGAAAAAGGTGTTTGGTTTTAATTGTTTTTCATAGAGTCCAGAACCACTATTTATAAATTAATAATGAATTCCCCTCACTTATTGTATAAAAAACCTTAATAGATCCCAATGAGCAACACTCAAACACTATGGAGAATTAGTTTACTCTTTATTTTCTTCTCTATATCCTAACTAAGGGGTTTCCATGCTCTTAATATACAACTTACAACTTTATAGAGGTTTCATCTCATGGTAAGGGACCATCTATATCTCTTATTTATTTCAGTGAATTCATTTTATTATGTGTTTTGATTACCAATTTATCATGTTGAAATAAATTTGTACACTTCCCTCTTACTATCATTATTATTTCAATTTTATTATATACCCATTTCATTTCATCAAACCCTTTCAGGAATCTTTATGTTCCCCTATTATGCTGCAGAGATTATCTTGTGATTTTTAATGATTTTTTTTATTGAATATACATCCCAATTACCACTCATGGGTGATCACCTATATGTACATATTTCTAATTTAATGGGATCCATCCATATATGAAACCTAAACTATATAATTATTGTATTATAATTAATTAAATATAGCCACATGTTGTATAAGTGATGTGTCAAACTTAGGTGTGAACATGATATGAATGTGTCTGTTGGGCCTGAAATTATATATCCTTGTATTGCATTTGGTAATATTTATATCTGACTGAATATTATTTATGATTCTTGATAGGTTATCCTAATAAAAAATGTTTGGATGGCATGTTGGATATCCTAGAATTATGTTTATTATGTCATATTTTATGTTGTTTCTTCATTCCTATGTTTCCTTTATGATGTCATATTGTGTCATTATTTTTAATAAATTTTATGATTCCCACCCCTATTATGATACATTAATATTAATGTTTAATCACATATACTATAAATTATTATATGAATTTATTATTCCGTAAACAATATTTATATCTCTCCCATTTATTTTTTATGTATCATTGAAATCCAAACCTTTTTTAGAAGTAAAATAGAGTTGTATGGTTGTGTTGACAATTTTTTTAAATAATTATGTTGTACACATGTTTCATGTTATTATGTTATGTAAATAATTTCCCTAATAAACCAAACCCCATATTATTTTGGGATCTTCTTATTTCTAACATTATGAAATAAATCTTGGATAAGGGTGTATGAAAATAATGGTTGTCGTAACACTAATTTTTAAATCATTCTTCATCAGCAATCAATCTAACTTCATGGGTAGATATTTGTTTTAATTAGATTAATTGCTAGTTTTATTATTTTGTATTGAATGTGAATTAATTCTTTTATATAATTAATTTTTGGATCAATTTTATATTTACAGTCATGGATTTTATTCCAAAAAATTGGTATTTATAAATTATTTCTTGATTCTTCATAGCTCATAATTTTCAACATTGTCTGATTAAGGCCAACTCAAAAACATGTGATGATTATCCTAATAATTTTTTATTTTATGATTTTCTCCACTTAGTCTTAAAATTGTCATCATCAATATTTATTTTATCCATAGGTTTGAATATACTCAAAAATTAATCATTGGATAGATAATCTTTTGGGAAATGGATGATTTTAAGTAGTTCAGATTCAAGATCAAAAGAATGATTGTGATATGAGAAGATTAAAAAATATTATATTTTGTATCATATGATTCATTCCATGGTTTATAACATTATATGTATAGTGAGATGGGGACTTAATTTATAATATACGTGTGGTTAGAATACATCCATGGGAGGTGTCTCATGCTTGCTCAACCATAGATCCCAGTTCTATGGGTGTCACTTATGTTTATTACAAAGGTAATTGTGGTGTCGTTGAAATTTTTAAAATTGATATCAAATTATAGAAATTTACCAATATAAAAATCATATAGTTTAGATGTAACAAACTATATCGAGACCCTCCCAAATATATTGTGTTTTACATATTGAAATAAATATGACACTTTGTGTGACCCTTGATTGGAAACCTATTGTGTACCCTATGGTGCATGAAATGGTCACGAAAAGTGGTCATGTGAATAACTAGAGTATACGATCATGACCATAGAACATGGAAAGCATCAGAGGACATAGGTTTTTTTATATTATCTGGAATGTATATTAAATCCATGACACATCATGTATTCTATATACATGTTTTTTACTCCTTCAGGAAAATGTTGGTACCCCCATTCTCTTCATCCTTGTTTAGTATCAATAGAATACATTAACATAGAAATTATCTATTAGTTTATAGTGAGGCATCCTATCCTAACTATATGATGAGTGATACCCTCAAATGGTTTACTCTGGATAGAGTTATGTATCCTTATATGTGGCCCAACATGTAATCCTCTATCATTCTTCCATAGTTTGGGTATTTTATCTTGTTACCTACGTTCTTGAAATGTGATACCAATCCTAGTGTATTTCTATATTTATTGTTATGTATCCCCCCAAATAACCTGAGTATGATACCTTATCTATGTATAAACACCTTTTGAGTTTTATATTTCATATATTGATGGTAAGTCACAACATTCATAACATCCATGATGCGATCCAAAAATTCAAGAAAAACCCCCCAAAATGAGTACACTCAAAGAATAATTACTGTGAAGAATCACGAAGACTGTTAGGATGGTTAGGTAAACATGACATTACTTTGAGAATTCGTTTCAATCATTGGGAATAGAATGTTTTTTTCATTTGTTATAATGTGCTAACTCGATTTGAATTTTTTTTTTGGAGATTTAGGGTTGAACTACTCAGTATGTTTTTAATCACCCCATATTAGTCTCTTCCCACAGGTTTCATTTCATTTATAGACTGTAAGCCATTTGAAATATTACCATGAAGATAATGAGTGGGTTTTGAATCTTTTTGTTTGACAACACATAGATGGTTGTAGTAGTTTTTTCATGGTAGTAGATATATTTTTAATTGTTTCTTAGAATATTTTACCATATTTTTGTGGGATTTTTTATCCCTGTATCTTTCCCATAAATATATCATACTATAATGTTGGAGTAGTAATGTGAATCAATTTCTGAATCTGTTTATTCCTTATATTCGGCATTATATTGGTGATTGGTGATGTAATTGAGTTTATATGTTTTTCAGGGTAATTCATCCCATATGTGTGATATGATGACTTGGTGACATTAACAATTACCTAGAATATTAGAGGTGGGATTTGAGTGTCATAATCATAATTCTGATGTTCACGTTAAATATGGTGGGTTGGATCATTATAGAGTTGTATTTGAGTAGGCCATCACGGGGACATATCATGGTTATAGTGTTGTTGTTATGATTGGTATGGGAACTATGGAAATATTGTTAATGTGTCTTGAGTTCATATCATAGTATAGGGAACCCAATGATTGTGTGATCACTGATGTATCACTGAAAAATGAAATTAAGAAACTAGTTTTTGAAACAGTACCGATATATATTTGTTATAGTAAAAACATTAGTATAACAATCATATCATAATGGGTAAATATTTCTATATCCACCATTAGTCTACTCCATTGATATTTGTGTATATAATTGTTCATATTGAATTTGAAGAATGAATCCATGATGAAATCCATATTGGATTTTTTTGTTAGATAATTTTGATGATCATATTTGGGATGAAGATTGTGTTTAGGGTATTTTTCATGCAGTTGTTCCCCGGGTGGTTTTCCAAAAATACCTCCACCCATGGAGTAGTTGTTTATTCTACAAGTATGAAAGTTGAAATATGTAGGATGAGTGAACTTCAGAAGTTACATAGATATATACCGCTTGGTTTTTGGGATGATCTATAAACCAAGGTATTAGATGACTGGTGTGATGTAGTTGGGAAATTTTTCTACTTTTTATGACCCCTCCAGATCGAATGGTGGTTCTAGGGGTGACCATTCCCCATGAATCTATAGGTAGATTGTGGGGCATGGTGAGAAAAAACGCATGATATGTAAAATCTTTTTTGATATATTTTTTCCTCCTCTTAAGAGTGGATTTTTACCAACCTACATTCCATGAATTATGTATCCATGATCTTCTAGATCTCTAACCATGGAGCATATCAGTTTCATTGTTATCATCTAGGTTTTCTAACCTCTAAATGTACTGCATGGAAATTTTCTATAGAGCATACATATGAGAATGGAACCTTGATAATTCTATTCACCAAGTCATTTAGGAAGGATTAGTATCATTTTTTGTCATTTTCAATGTTGGGGATTTGGATTATGCAACACTGGTGGAGATATTTCATGTGGAGCATCCATAAATAATTTTTTCTTGTAATGGGAACACTGGATATGTGCATTTGGTAGCTGGTATATAGAGACATACTGAGTTATGTAGTTTCATGATTAATTTATGGTTATATTCTCAATATAAATGGTCTATAACCCTAGTCTCGTGTAATGGTTCTCGTTAGCTGAGTGAGAGGTGGTGCCACTCCTGTGATGGGTGGGGATATATCAGGTCAGATTGTCCAACCCACAATGTAACTAATAGGTAGATATTAGTTGGAATAATTATATAGATGCGTTGACTATATTATGTATTTTATTATAATCTAATACATGGTATAAGATGTGGGATATTACTAGGAGTTGGATGGGATTTTTATATTTACCCACCACGACCACCACGACCACCAAGTGAACCACTCCATGATTAGGGATCTGGTTTCAGAGGTATCCCCAACTAATGATAGTTGATTATTGTTACCCATAGGCTCTAGGGATGATTAACGATTTTATCTATATATTATCTAAATTGAATTTTATATTGATAGACCTAGAAATGATCTACACTTTTCTTTACACCTCTCTTATTAAAAATATAGAGACTCTATTTGAACTTTTGGCCTGACCATTGTGTTACCATAATCCAACATAGGGAGATTCCTTGAACACAAACTTCTTAAAATAGTGTGTTTATACTCTTATATGATAGATCTAATTATGGTATTTTTCATGGATTTGATGAACTTATAAAAAATCATTCTAGTTATGAATATTCTATTCATAACCAATGCATATATTAATAATTTTTTGTGATGAATCTGTGCCATCTAAGATGATATGATGATATCATCCTTAATTTTCTAGAGGGTTGTCATGGAAAATATTTATGGAGTTGTATACATGACAACACAATAGATTAAACATTAGTTATCTTGTATTACCCTTGTATTAGGAGTAGTTATATGATTTCATCTACCTACTATAGTGTAAAATTTTGGGGATGCCTTCTTTAAAGACATACTACGATAAACTCCACACATGGAAATCAATTTTTATATATCCATACACTATGGTACATCCCTAATACCTATTATACCATATCATCATATATATTTTAGATAAAAAGGTTCATTTTAAGGATTTATAGATGAAGTTCTAGGTCATGATTAGTGTGTCCCCCTAGGCAGCCCCAATGTTATTATTCAAGAAGGTCGAATGGATAATGTTGTTATTTGATGATTAGGGTTGATTATAAATAATAATTATACACTATTGATAATCAAATATCTCTTAATCAATTTGAATGGGTTGTGGTGGTAATTTAAGATTAATGGTAGATTTATCACTAACTCTGAGTTCGAGAAGAATGTGTATCTATGAAATCATCTCAATGACTATTTGGTCACTGTGAGTATTTTTTTATTCCATTTATCATGAAGAATAAATTAGTAGTGTTTAGGGGACTAATTAATAAGATCATTCATCCATTCAAGTACTAATTCAAGGAAGTATTCATTTATGTATGCCTTTTGTACTTAACATTAAAGGAGAAGAATTAATGACATTTGAAGACAATATGGACACACAATGAGTGTACTTGTTTTATGGTAATCTCATGAAATTTCAGTTATATAATTTTGAGGTCAAATTCATTATACATTTCATCTCACAATAGGGATTAGTATTGTACCCAACAATGGGTAAGTATATTCCAGGTTGTAATCCACCAAAGGGTGTTACAAAGATGTGGAACTACATTAGGTTTGAAGGAAACTAATGGAATGTTAAGGATTATTTCTCTAGGATTTTGATGCCACTGACTTCTAAAACAAAAAATTGTTATCCTTTCATTTTGTAGTTATATTCTATCATTATTTTCGTGAATAAAGGTAAAGGATGATGAGCTCCCCAACTTAAGGCATCCAGAGGAGGGTTTTGAGTATGTGATGTTCTATGATGTCTCCAGAACAAGGATTAGATGAATTATAATGTAGTAGAGGGTGGTGATAGATTATGGATCCAAGTAGCTGAAACCCCATGAGATTAACTATATGGACCAAACCATAAAACATTACATAATATTTAATTAAATAAATAATTCACATTGATGATATTTTTGGGTTTAGTTTTTAAGATAATTAGGCCATAACTGTTACATAAAAAACTTGAATATTACAAGTAGACACTACTAATCAGTATTGATTTTTTTCATAAAATAAAAACTCTTAAAAAGAAACATGTCTACTTCCATGTTTTAGACACCATGACTTTTTCTTGATCCCATCCTCGACCCTATTCATCTTTAAGTCATATGGAAAACATTTCAAAAACATTTGATTAGCAAAAAAAGCTCAGTAAGGGTTATAAAATAAGGAAGGAAAACATTATCCCATCAACAAATACAAATCAATGAAACCATACTTTTCAATCATAACATACCTTACAAAATCATAAGATTTATAAATAACACACAAAAATCATAAATCATAAATGTTACTTATGGAGTCCATATCAGTCTCACATTTTATCTATCAAAGCTACATTGAGAGTTCACTTGGAATACCCATCATAGTATATTCCCTAAATCTCTTGGGAGAAACATCACGTTTACCTCTATCACATTACCCAATGCATTGGAGAGCTATCTTGGGCTCACCCACCCTTGGTTTATCATGGAACCAACCATATACATAAAAATGAACAATAACTATAACATTACAATAACACATAACAAAATTATAAAGGAAATATAACATTTACACAGTCCAATATATCCAATCAAGATTTTGAAATAAACAATGCTTTATCAAATCATTTTCAAACCCATTTAAAAATTTATTTTTGAATCAAAGTGTACCATTCCATTTTAAAACATTTATATGAATTATCATTTGAAAACATTAATATCCATAAAAATAAATCATACAAGCCATTTTGAAAAATTGGACATTACTGAGAAATATTTAGAAGAATAAATCGTTAAAACATTTAATATGATCTTTTAGTTTAAGAGTTTTTTAACAAAAAGAGTGACGCTTGAATACATATAATTATGTGTGAAAAATATAAATAAACTAAATATGAGTATATATTATGTGTAAAACTATTACTGTTCATTCACACATATTAATAGGATGGAATATTCCATAAGTACAGGTTGAACCGAAAGAATTGAAATTGGTTTCTGAAGTTCCCTTGTAAAAATTTTACAGCCTAATGACGTCACATTAAAATTACGAAAATGATTCCATGAGATAAAAAGGGTATATAATCACTTGGACATAATTTCAACATCAATAAGGATATAAAAGAGAATATCCGAACATAATAATATGTAAATTAAAAGACATAACAAGAAGAATTATTTTAAAATGAGGAGGGTGAAATGATCCCTTACTGATTGGGTAACTTAAAAAACATATGCCACATGAAAAAAGAATAATACAATGAATATGTAAATACTCATAAATGAAATTATATTACGCAAAGAGTACAATCATTTTCAGTACATACACTAAACAAATGGAAATAGTGTTAAATATAGCATGAATTTTATGGGAATAAAAAGTGTGATCAAACACTTTACCACATTGTAATCAACTGAGTCATATGACCAAAAGTTAATAACCTCAAAGTTGATCACAGAATACCATTAATATGAAGTGATTCAGGATAATATATATATATATATAATTCCAGTACACAATACACCATGTGCAATAAATAAGTGGTGAACAACGGAAATCACACAGAATTAAAAATGATATAAGAAATCCCTTACCTCGTGTCTAACGTGACTTGTTTGTTCCTTGTTCTTCCTAAATAATATAATAAAGTTAATTTCTAATTCCTTAAGAACCTTTTTCAAGTTTATTATCCTTTTATAATAATTATTACCATGTTATAAACATTATGCAGTCATTTAAGTTAATAATGGTTGTTTTGTCGATAATTGGTACTTTAGTAAAAAATGAACACCTTATAATTACAAGTTGTCCATGTGGTCAATAGTACATTTTCTACAGAATAATATTCATGATTTAGATATCATATAAATCATATATATCCAGTATATAAATGTATTTCTAATAGTACATAACATTTTGGAGATAAGAAATGAAATGCACCATTCATGAGGACGGTAAGTCGTATGTATGAATAAACACTACTTTCATTTCAATTTAGTATTTTAAAGGAACTAAAACACATAGATACATAGGTATATTATAATTCCTTTATAATATCATATATAATATCATTAACTATATCCTTTATAAATCTCACATATGGCATTAACGAGTCATGTCACTTTGAGGGGGCGGTAGTCTACACTTCCACAAATAAAATTATCACGTTAACATATTATGGAAACCATAAAGGTGGGATATAAATGTAAAATTCAGAAGCATGAAGAAAATATTGACATAAAATATAACATATATAAATATAGTTCCATCTTAATTTCCACCATGGGAGGCAGTAAAATATAATCGAACAATCATTGTTTCTTGAGGCGTTAGTTTTCTATCCACAGAAATAGCATGTTCCTCACCCATTAAATGGAGGTGTGTGTATGTTTGTTAAAATACTTCTCATTAAAACATAATTGTATATTGAGGATACGGGTTTTGTTAAAGAAAGTAATAAAAGGAGTTTAGGGGTTGTAGATGTAAAATAAAATAAAAGAATTTAAGTGGAATTGTTACCTTTAATTTGGGTAAATTTATTTGGTTTCAACCAGAAGGAATTATTAAAGTTCATTCTGCCTAAGGTAAGGCTTCTAGGAGTATTATAGGGATGTAGGGAGCTTAATTGTGAAGATTTTGGATGATCCAAAAGGATTGGGAGGTGTGAGAAAATTATTAGAAGTGGTGTCCTTTTATAAGGGGGAGGAGGGGCTATTTTTGAAAGTGAAAATATTATTTTATTATATAATGATATTCGGTTTATAAAGGTCCAAAATAAATAATGATGGATATAATATGACTCATGGTCTAAATAATTTCATCCAATAATAATTGGAAAGGTTTTGGATTTTATTTTAATCTTTATAATCTTATTTATTCAAATCTTTTCATAATGAGGTAAACACTACATCATTATTATGTCCAAAATATATTAATTTATTTATTGTCTAACAATTATAAAAAAATTACCATGATATAGGAAAAAAAATTATATTTCCAATAAATTTTTTATAGTTGAAAAGGTAACTTATATAACCCCTTGTAAAAATAAATTTACTAAATGGTATTTATTTGTGTCATTTTTGCCTTTACATTAAATTAATTAATCTAAAGTGTCATTATGACTCTTAAGTGGCTCCATGGGGTCCCAAAATGGACCCAAAGATTCCCATGGTCGGCCATGACTCATCATATAAAGCTAGGAAAAGTTTTATGTTAATTTTATATTATTATGATATTTTTTTACCTTGAATTACCATGTTTACCTTTAACTATGGTAAATAAATGTCAAAAGTTACTATTCACCAAAAATTATTTTCATCTTATCGAATCAAATTTTACATAATAATAAAAAACATATATATTTTATTTTCTTAATTCAATTCCCAGAAGTGGTAAAATTTAATTTAAATGTAAAATTCTGTTTTTTAACTACTAATAAGTGGTTTCACTATTCATAAAAAATTGATGTTTTTCTGAAAAATACCAAAAATCCAGCCTAAGATAAATATGATATTATGAATTCAAAAATGATGTATATTTTACAAAATTAAAAACATAGAAGTTTAATTTATTTATTTAACATTAATTCCTGTTGACAAAACAAAAAGTGTTTTTTTAAGAAATAATAACTATCAAAAAATTGACACTTCTTTATGTCCAATTTAAAAATAAAATTATTTCCAATGAACAAAATTAGATTAAATGGAAAAAATATATTCAAACTAAACTTTAATACCAATTGAAAAGATAATATAACTATATAAATAAGTTAGATTAAAAGGCACTTTTGAATTAAAATACAATATTTTCATTATTCATTAAAAATTGAACTTTATTAGAAAAATAACAAAAAATTACCCAAAGTAAATTTTGATGTCCAGAATCTAAATAAGAATTTTATTTTTCCAAATAAAACATATAAAAATAACCAAAAATATATTTAATGAGGTTTCTCCATCAAAAGGTGGCAAATTGACCATTTACTGAATATTAGAGTATTCATTCTTAAAATTAGATTCATTCATAATTTAGGCCCCTAAATTTTATTAGATAAATTTTAAAAAAAATTACAAACATGTATAATCATATTTTAGTTAGTTCTCTTCATTACTGCCATTACAATGGCTAGGTGTAAACTACCATTTAAAATAATAATATTACATTATTATTTTTTAGTATGACCCAACATTGTGTGCAATGTAAGATTTCAAAGAAACCCGTTGTTGTGTATCGGGTACGCCATCAAACAGAGCATCCCCTTTGATGTAAAATTAATAATTAATTTATAAATATTAATAAATATGAAAATTTCATATTATTTATTTACCTAGGATGTTACATCCTTCCCCCTTTTGGGAATTGCGTTGTAGTGATTTTAAAATTGGGATTGGAAACATCATTGAATGTCTTACATTGAAAAAAGAGTAAATAAAACTTTCACATTAAAAGATAAAAAGATATATAGAATGTTCACATGAGACAATAGGTACTAGGATTCCATAAAAACATTGATATCAAAGAGAAACAACCTCTCATAGATTAATAGAGAGTGGTAGAGAACATGATCATGGAATGTTATCCACCACAATACTATAAATTTTTTGTTGGGTATAAGTTTGATGATAATAGGGAGCTTAAAATTTTTTTACATCAAGATCCTTATAATTAATTTGATTAATTTAATTAATAACTATAATAATATCATATGGAAATATAATTTCATTTCATGTAGAGTGTCATTATTTTATAAAATTCTACCAAAAACTCATCTTTTTCCAAATGGTAAGTATTCAAGATGACTTGATCACACCTATAGTGCTAGAATAAACTTCTTGAGTATCACATAATGTAAAAAAGATGAACTATATATTTCCTCTATTTTTAGAAATTAACAAAAACCAAAACTGGTCAGTAGAAGATCAGATAATCCCCAAAAGTATAATCTTTTGCAAAAAGAAAAACTACTCTTAATCTCCAAAATTTGTCAAAAATACCCAATGTTCTAAAAAGACCATTCAATATACAATTGTCCTTAAAATTCATTAAAATAATCAAATCTAAAATTGAATCCCAAAACTCAGAATGATTTAAATCACATAGTCATCTACATTAAATCTTAATATTTATCTTCAAAAACATCGACTACTCTTAAAGTCTCATACTGAAGTGTAATTAACCTGATCACATATTCTCTATTATTGGTTATTCATTTCCAAAAATAAACCAAATCACCTTATGTCCATAATAAAAACATATATTATTCCAAAATAATATTTCAATCATTACTCCAAAATTTATATCCCAAGGTACTCTATTTTCCTTATGAATATAGCATTCCCGAAAGAGAAAATGTCTTCCAAAATAAACATTATCACATTATCAACAAATCATTTTCCTATACTAAGGATGTCCATATGATAAAAAATATAATCCCAAATAAACATATTCATGATAAATGAAATCATTTTACTAAAAAAAATTAGTCATACTAACCAGGGACTTCACATACTCTAGTTGTAAGCGATAAATCCCAATCACACATTGGTAGTGGGTTCGATTACCACATATTATTCCGATGCGAAGGGTTGTCACACGGTCTGTGTGTTTTCCTTTTTCAAAAACAATATAATTTTATAACATTACCACAAAGAGATAAATTCATCAGAAATAACCATAACATATTTTAACCACAATGTTTATCTAGTAACTTTCATTTTTCATCCCAAAATGTATTTACATGTAATTGCCTCAAATTCAAGAATCATATAAACCCAAATGGTTCTTTATAAAAATATCCACAAATGAAAATATAACTATTCTTTGAATACATTTTTCATATATTAAACTTTGGGGTTACACATACTATAAAAAGCCATCCTGTGTAATCCCATCATAAAAAAGAGCCTTAATACTTTAAAGCATTTCACCGTCCTAAAATCTACCATAAATCTTGATTCCCTTATATGTTGACTTCTTAATCATTCAACATTAATCTTGATCCACTAACCATTCATTTCAAATTATTCTGAAATACATCTTTCCTACAATCAAAATCATGAATCATATCCATAGATTTCAAAAATATCTACACATCAGTTCAGAAATAATCCATACATTTGATTGGTAATTATTAGATTCTTCATCATCAAATGGAATGGAATTAGGTATTGGTAAAAATATATTTGTACGATCCTGGTGATCCCATTCTTAAAACTTCTTTGTAGGACAACTGTTTTCAAAATGACCATGCTCACCACATTTAAAACATTCAATTGATCCCTCAGATAGAACTCCATTCCCTTTCCTAGAGTCAACAAGATGCTTCCTTTATTCCATTGTAGGTTCTTTATTTATGACCTTCACTTCCACATATATAGCATCTTCCCATCACATTGAAACTTTTTCCTAAGTGTTCCTTTCCACATCATTGAAACATAGGCTTTTTATTATACTTACATTTATGATTATTACCGGAACTTCTGTAGGGATTTGTTTTTTTCATATATGATGCCTTATAAAAATCAATAAGGTTCAGGTTATCAATCATGAATCCAGATAGTTGGTTGAGAATAACCACATGAGTTCTTATTGCAGCTCTCATTTCCTTCAGTTGCTCATTCAAAAAATGATCACAATTTTTATCACATCCACTGTAACTTTGGTGCCTGCTAGATCCATCCATTTACCATAACCAAAAATGTATGTGTATGTATATCAGTAAAATCATCATATAATATCTTATGAATATGATAGATAAAACAATATACTTATTCGTGTTATCTTAAACTCATTATCTTTATCTAAAATAACTATGACTATTTTTAAATTCCTAACAAATATGGTAATGTCACTTATACTTAAAGAACACCCAAACCTCTAAAGCTATCTAAACAGACCTCTGATAACAAATATAAAGACCCAACAATAAAACATAACATAATATTAAATTAAATGAATAATTCACATTGAGGATCTTTTGAGGTTTAGAGTTTTCGATAATTAGGCCATAAATATTTCGTAACAACTTGAATATTACATGTAGACACTACTACTAAGTATCCATTTTTTCATAAAATAAAAACTCTTAAAAAGAAACATGTCTAGTTCCAACTTTTAGACAACATGACTTTTCCTTGATCATATGCTTGACCCTATTCATAATTAATTCACGTGGAAAACATTTCAAAAACAAGTGATGAGCATAAAAATGTAATTAAGGGTTATAAAATAAGGAAGGAAAACATTAGCCCTTCAATAAATACAAGTGAATGAAACCTTACATTTAAATCATAACAAAACTTACGAAATCATAAGATTTATAAATAACAAACACAAATCATAAATCATAAATGATACTTATGGAATCCATATCAAACTTAAAATGTAGCTATAAATGTTATTTATGGAGTTACATTTGGAATACCCATCATAGTATATTCCCTAGATCTCTTAGGAGAAACATCACGTTTACCTCTACAACATTACCTAATGCATTGGAGAGCTATCTTGGGGTCACCTTCCCTAGTTATATCAAAGAACCACCCATATATGTAAAAATGACCAAAAACCATAGCATAATCATAACACATAATACAATTTTAATGGAATGATAACATTTCTAAATTCCAATATATCCAATCAATATTTTTAAATAAACAATGCTTTATCATATCATTATCAAAACCATTCAAAAAGAGATTTTGGAATCAAAGTGTCACATACCACTTTAAAATTTTTAAATAAATTATCATTTGAAAAAAATTATATCCATATAAATAAATCATAAAACCCATTTTTGAAAAAATGGACATTAATGAGAAATATTTAGGAGGATAAATCATTAAAACATTTGAAATGATATTTTAGTTTATTTTTTTACAAAAAAGAGAGATGCTTGAATAAAAATAATTGAGGAATAACATTTAATGAGAATATAATAATATAACATGAATAAAGGGATTCATGATATAATTTTCAATGGACAGTATGTACACCATATAAGCGTGAATTGGTGAATAACATCAATGAACTCTCCGTGGAAATGTTAATTGAGATGAAATCCCTTATAAATATGGTATCCTTAAAATAAGGATAAATAAGTAACATAATTATGTGTGAAAAATATAAATACACCCAATAAAAGTATATATTATGTATAAAACAGTCATAGGACATTCAAACATATTCATAGGATGACATATACAATATGTATAGGTTAAACCCAATGAATTGAAATTGGGTTACGAAGTTCCCTTGAAAACATTTTGACAACCTAACAACATCACTTTAAAATTAAAAAAATGATTTGATGAGATAGAAAGGGTATCTCATCACTTGGAAATAAATTTTACATCAATAATGATATAGAATAACAAATCACAACATGATAATATGTAAATTAAAAGACATAACAATAATAAGTCTTTTAAAAATAGGAGGATGAAAAAATCCCTTACTGATTGGGTTACTTACAAAACATATGCCACATGAAAGAAGAATCATACAATGAAGATGTATATACTAATAAATGAAATTATATTACACAAATAGTACAATAATGGGAAGTACATACACAACAAAAAAAGAAATAGTGGCTAATATTGCAAGAATCTCATGGGAATAAAAAGTGTGATGAAACCCTTTACCACGTTGTAATCAATTGAGTCGTATGACCAAAAGTTAATAACCACCAAATTAATCACAAAATACCATTAATATGAAGTGAAACATGATAACATATATATATAATGGCATTACACAATACACCACATGCAATAAATAAGTGGTGAAAAATGGAAATCTCACAAAAATAAAAATGAAATAAAAATTTACTTTCTTTGTGTTCGACTTGGCTCATTTGATCCTTTTTATTCTTGAATAATATTCTAAATTTTATTTATACTTTCTTAAGAACCCTTTTCAACATTATTGTCCTTTTTATATCACTTATTAACATGTTATAACCATTATGTTTTCTTTTATGTTTATTAATCTAAAGTGTCATTATAACTCTTATGTGGCTCCATAGAGTCCCAAAATTGACCCAAAGATGCCCATGGTCGGCCATGACTTATCTCATAATTTTAATATAAGTGTTAAGGTAATTTTATATTATTATGATATAATTTTTAACTTGAATTACCTTATTTACCTTTAACCGCGGTAAATAAAAGTCAAAAATTATTATTCCCCAAAAACTACATTCATCTTATTGAACCACATTTAACTTACTAATAACAATAATGTGTGTCAGATTTTCGAAATTCAATTAACAGAAGCGGTAAAAATTAATTGAAATGAAAAAGTTAATTTTTTATCTACTTCTAAGTGCTTTCACTATTCATCGAAAATTTATGTTTTTCAGAAAAAATACCAAAAATTCAGCCTAAGCTATATTTGATATTATGAAATAAGATATGATGTATATTTTTAAAAATTTATAATGTAGAAGTTTCATTAATTAATTTAAAATTAATTCCTTTTGTAAAAACAAATAACGTGTTTTTAACAAATAATAACAATCAAAATATTGACAGTAGATTATGTCCAATTTCAGTATGAAATTATTTCCAATGACAAAAATTAGATTAAATGGTAAAAATATATTATAATTACACTTTAAAAACATTTATAAAGATAATCTAACCATATACATATATTAGATTAAAAGGCACTTTTTAATTAAAATACAATATTTTCACTGTTCATTAAAAAATGTAGTTTATTAGAAAAATACCAAAAATTTACCTAAAGTAAATCTTGATGTCCCGAATCTAAAGAAAGAATTTTATTTTTTCAAAAAGAACATATAAAAATGACCAAAACTAGAATTAATGAGGGTTCTCCATCAAAAGGTGGTAAATCGACCTATTACTAAATATTAGAGTATTCTTGCTTAAAATTATATTTATTCATATTTTAGGCCACTGACTTTTATTGTATACATGTAAAAACATTTAAAAAACATGTATAATCATATTTTAGTTAGTTCTGTTCATTCCTACCATTAGAATGGCTAGGTGTAAACTACAATTTAAAATAATAGTATTATATTATTATTTTTCCGTATGACCCAACATTGTGTGCTATGTATGATTTCAAATAAGCCTACTTTTGTGTACCGGCTACGCCATAAAACATATAATTCCCTTTATTGTAAAATTAATAATTAATTTATAAATAATAATAAATAAGAAAATGTCATATTCTTTTTTTACATGGGATGTTACCTTAACTACATGACCCATGATGTGGATCTAGCATCAATTTTTCCACCAAATATTTTTATACGCTACCTTAAGGGAGAGTGATTTATCATATACATATATCATAAAATACTCATGTATATCATTTTATGGAGATTTTTTAAGTAGAGATAGAGGTGATGGATAGGTTTCCTGTACAATTATCCCTTTGATATGGTCATTACACCTAGAAAGGCTTACATGGGGTATGATTATCTCAATAGTAGATCTTGTTCTCTGTTTTGGACTAAAGAAACATACCAGTATGCTTTTTTGTAGTCATCCTTAGTGGAGAAGGAGAGTTTTTCATACATTCAATTGATGGTTTCTACCCCTCCACATCATTATCATCTTAATAGATCTCAGTTTCGTTATATTTATTGGGATATATTTTATGGTTATACATCCACAATACATGTTCATGTGTAATTTATTGTAGTTGGGGAGAATTTAAACATGCTATGATGATATACAATGGTACCATCCATGAATTGAGATGTGCTGCTAACAGAGTTTCATGAACTCCCCAAGTAGAACATCCATAAGTAGTAATGATTCATTTTTTCCTTCATTGTGAGTTATATAGTATACAAAGTAAGCATTTTTTAGTTTATTTTATATCTTGATAACTTACTTACCAAAATGTGAAGGCTGATCACCAAGATCTAGCAGGATTGGATAAAACCCTTATGGTGTCAGAGTGGTAGTGGGATAGTATATTTAAGGATTTCATTATTGTAATTACAAAAATTAATTGGTTATTATGACACCGTCTATGTGATTCCATAGAACCTCTCCAATTCATCCCACATTATTTCCATCCAAGAGTAGATTTCAATAGCAATAATGGGAATTCATTATTTGAAATACATGGTTTTTCTTCATGGCGTTAACTCTATGATCATCTCTGATCATGATTCTCACTTTACATCATGATTATAGAGCTTATTTCAAGTAAAATTTGGTACTCAATTATGGAGGACAACATCATTTCACCCACATACTATAGGCCATACTAAGAAAACTATTATGCTTTTGGAGGACATGCTTCAATCATACATGTTAGACCTTTTCGTTTCTTGAGAGGATCACATACACATTTTGATGTTTTTCTATTATAATAGATATGGATCTGATATTATTATAGAACTATTTTATACCTTTATGTGATACAATGTAGGTCACCAATATATTGGAGCGATCTAGGGAATTCAACACTAATAGGCCCAATGATGGTGTTAGACATAATAGTGATGGTCCAGGTCATCAATTATAAAATGAGAACTACATCAAGCCTTCAAAAGTCGTATATAGACCGATGAAAATTGAATTTTGAGTTTAATGAGAGAGACGAAATGTTCTTGATGGATAACCATGCTATGTATTTTGGAAGATTCAAAATGGTGTGATGTTATCACCCATATTCACTGTATATTTTTAGATACTGTGTAGGGTTTGTGATGTGAAATATTGATTATCCAAATCAATATGGTTACACTAAGTATAAAATACCTTCCACCTAACATAGCGGAAAATGTGTGTGCATGACCCTTTATATGTTTTTGATTATGGAATGTTTTGAATCAAGGACAGTTCTACCTTTATAGATTAACTAATAGAGATCAAGGATCACCAAAATAATATCCATCATGGGTGAGAAATTCCTTTGTATTATTTCTTAATGCAATAAGGTAATATTCAGTAGAGTTTATGAGAATTGGATAAATAAATATGAGCTTAGCGATCTCTTTTATTTGAGTAGGTTTTTACTTTTTTGATGAAATAATAAGTGGATGGGAAAATGTAACGACTCTATTTTTTCCTTCCAAAACATTGGAAAATTTTAATTATACTTTTGAGAGTTGAGCACAGATTCAATACAGGATTTTGGGGCCCATGGATCCCTAATTCTGATTTAATAATTATAATAAATAAAATATATAACACTCATTTTATTTTTAAAAGATAATTTAGTATCTCTTGAATGGTTTTTTGTTTGGGAAAACTGATACAACATTTAATAATTGAATGAAAATGTTCCCCTAGGTATTCTATAAACATTTCACAAATCATGATGTTTTTGTTTAAGATAATACACAGGCATAATAAAAAAATTAAATAAATAATTTAGTAGTTATTAATTGGTTGTGACTCTATTACACATATATTTTAATACATTTGGGGTCAAATCCATGGGTTATCATCATAACCATTGTGAATATCGAGGATCAAGGAGGAGTTATTTAGGGGATAACAATGGCACCGTGGATCCGTGGTCATTTTTTTATAATGTTTGTCTAAAATGTAGTTCTGGGATATCCCTAGTGACAATGATATTCAATTAGTTCTTCATTGTCTATAAAACCATTTTTAAGTATTATTTATTCTTTTGTTGGACTAATGCACTATTTTTTCTTCTATCTCAAATGTGAATTAATTCTTATAGAAAATTTATTCATTGAACAATTTTTCATTTATGGTTCATTGTTTTATTAATAATAATTTATATTAAAAAACATTTTGTTTATTCTTCTATGCTCATTTTTTCTCCATCAATGGATTTAGTCCAACAGAAACAATGTCCAATGTTAATTCCCTCTATTTTTTGTTTCATGATTTTCTATATTCATTATTCAAATGATCATCATTGGTATTATGTTTCATCAATGATTCAAATATAACCATTTATTAATCATTTTTATGTTAATATTTTTTCCAACTTATCATTTCTTTGAGTTTAGATTCATGATAAAATTATCAACCATGGAGTGATGATGAAAATAGAATATCAGAACTAAGTAGGGGTTTCATTCATGGGGTTTGTTGTTCAATAGTATGGTTATATGAGAGATGACTTAAAAACTTTTGTGCGGCTAGAATCCCTCAACAATGAAAGGCTCAGGATTGGTAAAAAAGATTTTACTTCTAATGGAAACATCTATGGTAGACCCAAATGCAACATAACTTTGGAAGATATGCAAGAAATGGAAAATAAATTTATGAAATTTATAATACAAACAATATTTAGATTGAAGGAACAAATTTTTTCATGATCCCCTTCATAGTTGGCTAGTTTTTACGTAAAAACATTATGTATCACAGATCTTAGGACCCTTGATCAGTGATACTATTTATACCATAGGGTTAAGAAACAAGGACATGTCTACTGTACATGAGAACAGAAAGAATATGTGTGAATGACTATAGTACATTGGCATGGTCCAGAGTACATTCTCATGGGAAAATACTCATGAATGTCTACATTGACTAATAATGTCCATGTATTCAACCAAAATGTTTTGAAATCCATAAAAAATGGGTTGGAGTCTCTATTATCCAAAATCTGGAACAATATAGAGAGAGTATTTTCTATTTTATCATCCATGTGAGTTTATGGTTAGGCATCCATCCCGATCATATGATGAGTAATACTCTCTATGGGTTAACTATAAATAGAGCCAGGTATCCTTCTTTGTGACTTTGGTCATGATCCCATATCACTAATCCCTAGGTTGGGTCAGGTTTCCAAATGTATATTTTTAAGAAATTTGATATCCATCTGAGTGGATTAAATTTGGTAGGGTTTTGTATCCCCCATATTCCCTTTGTTAGATCCCCTATCTATGTATCAAGATATTCTATGGTTCGGTGTGTACCTATTTATTGTGAGGACTGACACTCATAACATCCAAAATGAGAACCATCAGTTCTAAAAATACATGATGATTTAATTCTCTAAGGAGAACATTACCTTGAATCCCTAAGTTAAGGCTTGTATAGAAATGTTTAAGTGGAATTAATTTGAAACATGATTTCTATCATTAAATATATGTGGGATGTTTCCATCCCATATTATCTGATAAAACTCTTCTATAATTATTGTTTTGGGATTTTAGGGAGTTTAGCTAGGCTTTTTTATACCCACACATGTATGATATATTCCCTCATAAGTCATTTTTTATGAATATCATAGTCCAATTCATGGATTCATTAGAGGAATCCATATAGTTGGACCATTTTAGTTCTGAGTATACTATATAATGTTTCAAGTGTTGTTCCTCAATTGTAGATCCCCTTTTACATGAAGATCAAACTCTTTTTCAAGTGTGGTGGGCTTATATTTCAATCATTTTATTATACATACATGTTTTATTATATTATATGGGATTTGTTGTGTGTTTTAAATTTTCATATTATTTGTTTCTTTCCTTTCCACAATATATTGTTCTTTAGAGAAGATTGTGTGTGGGGTCATAGGCCAATACCTCTCATGTGATTCATATACCAACATAGGTCTAGTCACCATCACCTAGACCATTAGTGGTCTTATCATTTTTTCATAAATGATATATCATTGGAAAATTGATCCTTTTTGGGTCATGTCAATATATGGTCATTCACTATGTCCACCAAATAATGGTTTCATCATCTTTCTCTATAAATAATAATGAAATCACTCAAGTGGACTTAGCAAAACAAGGTCCAAATAACCATCAATAAAGAGAACTATCAGACACTTTTCATTTATGTTACCAAGATGTTGATTTAATATTTGGATGTTAAATAAGTTTTGAAAATTTGATTCATTTTCATTTTGAATCAAATTTTTAATTTAATACATAAATATTTTTATCCAGATATGTCATAACATAAAAATATACATTATTATGAAACTGTAATTTTTTATTCACATATTTGAAAATAAATCCATCCGTGGAATGTTAATGAATATAGTTAATGTTCTTATTAACACTAGAAACAAAATAAAAATTATGTAAAACCAAAAAAAATGATATTTAATAATATAAGGTGGTAGTCTCCTATATCCAATGTAAAAATACGTGCTCACATGGTTTCTAAATGATCCATGTATCCTTTATATATATTCTCTAATATAAATGGATCCTATATTTGGATGAATATGTGAAAACCATAAGATTTATCTAGTACACAATGTGAAGATAAATATAGATTTATCAAAATAATTATCACCCATTTTTCTACCTCTTACTTATTTAACTACGTGCAGTTCTTTATCCAATGTCCTAGATTGCCACATGAAAAACATAATTATTTTCTATTTCTTATCATTACATATTCTTTTTGTAAGGATATTGTTGAAGTTACTTTTACATGGAATGAGTCTTTTTTCCATTTTCCTTATTCATTCAATTCTTATTCACAATAAGGAATGTGGGTTTTTCACACCACATGACCTTACCAACATATAAAATCAGATTAACAGGATATAAATTTGTCTTCTCATTATTTATCATGTTATAGTTCATAATTTAACCATACATGTAATTTTGTATTAAGGATATAAATATTTCTATGTGTATATCATAGGAGATATAAAATCCTATGATGTATAATCACTATATATATGAAATATTACTTACTACATGATTCTCATCCAACACCGACACTCCCACATTCACACGAATAGTGTATTTGACATCTCATATTAAACTTATCTCACCATCTCTTGATAAAGACCAAAAAGGTGATATTTGATGATATAAATTTTCTTATCATCATGTTACTTTAAACTATAATTATATATAAAGGATAACATAAAATAGTTGATATAGGTATAATCATTATCGTGTTTTGGGTTGGGAGATAATTCTTTATCGCTAGCTTATTTATTAGGTTACATAAGAATTACGGGTTCTGAACCATATAATTTCTATTCATGGTGCAGAATAACGCCAAATCAGATATAAAATTCCTTGACATTAACGATAGTTAAGAAGGTTTAAATTATCATGTGTTGGTCAAATTTAGATCGTCTAATATATTTGGCTTTCTATTTATACATTATGTATAAAATTTTTTAAATTAAATATTATAAAAAACTATATAAATAAATCATCAAAATTTTATTAACATATAACTATTTTCCCAAAAATGGTATCTTTCGCTAATAGTTTCAAAATATGTTTTCACGTGTTTATTCTAGTATTAGGGTTGTATATTCCTCTTTTGAGAAATATTATTTTTCCATAAAAAATAAATTTGATGGTTTTTATGTATGTGTTAATTTTCAAAGTTTATTAACACACTGGCGCGGGATTTGTTGAGTGGACTCCCAAATCATAAAATACTAGATAAGTGTCTTTTCAAGACTTATCACTTGGTTAAATAATGTCCTTATTATGAACTCACCCCACGAGGTGATATATGTTTATTTCATCCGAAAATTCAATCTAAAATTCCCCAAAATTGAAATCCCCCTAACTGGGGTCAGTCCAGAAATTTGAACAATAAGTTTGAATTTAACTTATTCTATGAAAGGATTTACCAATATAATATATTTATTTGGTGGATTTTTTTTCATGTGTAAATTTATTATTTTTATATTTATTACATGATTGTTAATATATAAATTTATTTACATAAGTGATTAATCCTGATTTGATAAAATTTTTCAGAATCTAATTTATTTAATTACATATTTATTTCCTTGATAAATCATTTATTTAATGTCAACACCATTAATTCGATTAAATATATAACCATAAAATTGATATAAATAAATAAATTAAATGGTATGGAAATGAGATTAATCTAATAGTTGGATTATCTACAATATTTTAAACCAAATTTGAACCTAGGGTAATAACTACATGAACCTATAACAGTTTGAGTCATAGTAGTGTAAATGTGATCCTATGAACCTCAGAAATTGGGTTTTCCATGACTCCAAACATGAACCACCTATACATGCCTAGGAGCTCCAACTATTAGATAAGCTTTACGCAAAAATATTTTAGGGTAATCAAAGGATTGGTTTATGTGGTTTATATAAAATAAATTGATGGCATGTAGTCCCTTATATAATGAGAGGAGGGGATGAACCATATGCCATCAATATTAATTTAATATTATTAAATTTAAAATTATTCTAATCAAATAAACATGGATTTTGTTTATGATAATTCACTCACAAGCAACAAATATATATTTTTAATATATTTTTTAATTAAATAAACTATTTTCTTAATCTAGGAATAATTACAATGATTAATCTATTAATTAAATAAATAATTAAGAAATTTATTTTATCATAGTTCCACCCAAATTATCCTCATACTCACATCATCGCTAATTTTAAAAAAAATTAAAAAAATAATTATTTTTTTTAAAATTTAATAATGTACGCATTTCTAATTTGAGGTAACAGAATTTTTCCATCCAAACTACTCCGAATTTTATTTATATTGTGTATTCAAATGGATTCTGGCATCCATTCCAAGGCCTATTGTTACAAGGAATTATTTTTCATTTAATTACACATGATTATATTTGAATTACATGGATGGTGATATTATTCACACACACAGATTGCACAACTTGTAAAGACCATACATAGTCTATAGATAATAATGTAATTAGTAAATTAATTTAATATATTAATAATAATAACATCCCATGAAATGTGATATGAAATAAATGACACAAAAACAAATGTAAAAATGATTAATTATATAAATAAATTATCCATATATGTAAAATAATTTAATTGAGTTACAGCAGGTTACATGAACAAAAACTGTGTTACACGATGTATAAACACTTATACTAATGTCTGCAACACAATCCATTGTACATGGAATTTTTTAGTCATAGATTTGTACGAGTTACATAGTTTGTATTCTAGCTACAAATCATGTGACCATGACATTAAATGGTTTTTTAGTCTCTATTTTGTGCAGTAAATAAAAAACACGTCTTGGAACACTATGATTTTCATCATAAAAACACATAGAATTCACGGTGTATATGTGAGTTACAATACATGATGTCCAGTCAAAAAATATACAATCATATCCAGGTCAACATACAGTGTGAATTAATGGTTTTCCCCATGTAGTTAATCAATGAAAACCCTCTTTCTGCATAAGTTATCATGGTGTATTGAACAAAGGTACACAACATATAACTTCAAGATACATTCAATTTTTCACTTTTTATCTATACAAAAATAACAACATCTCTTTTTGGATTATTTATTTTTTCATGATTGTAATTTAAACTTTTATTGGTTTTATGAGTGAAAATTAACAATAAATGAGAAAAAAATTGATCTTCATAATAAAATAACAAATAGTAAAAAAATTCCATAAAAATAAAAGGATCAGTCAATGATTGATATATATTTATAAATTTTTAATGTGTCTTCTCTAATACCACATGAAGGTACAGGGTGTAGTGGATGTTATTATTGGGAAAGAAAAACTTGTTTCATTTTCATATTTGATGAATTATATGTGATTTACATGAATAAGAACAACTTGAACAATATTATTGAATAAAAAATTAATTGAGTTGTTAACACTAGAACCATAATACAAGATCATCACATATAATTTACAAATAATTTATAGAAATATTTAGAATTACCTTGTCCAGTAATTATTTCCTCATTGAGGATTTGGATGATTTCACTCATCATACCATCATTTCATAATTTAATCCAATGGATTAATCCATTTTATGGTGATCCCAATGTGCTCTTATATCTCTGAACATCATCGTAGAATCATGGAGTTCTTGAAATGATGATTTAATTCTCTTTAATCATTTGTCATTATTCTCATGATTAATATCTTATTACACTAATAATTCATACAGATCTCTTGATTGAATGAAAGGATGGATTCAGATTTGTAATTATATAATTTAATGTTTTGTTAAGGGGATGATCTCTAGTGATTAATCTAATTCTCTCTATATTCTTATGAAAAATAAATTAGATAAACATAGAATTTTAAATAATAGAGTATTTATAATGATGGGATTTGGGTGTTTATTATTGATATGAATTTAACCAATTTTATATTCCATATATAACTAAATATTGAATAATAATATAATTAGTATTATTTTATTATCATGTGAAACACAAAAAGATAAAAAAATAACATTTTCATGATAAAAAAAATTATTATTTAACTGAATGATAATTAATAAATAGTTTATATAAAAACCATTAAAATCAATATATAACCCTCATTAACATTTCCATAGACATAAATAATGACTATTTATTTAGTAAAAAATTATTATTATATTTTTTATCTTAAATTTAATTAATATTTTATTCATTATATATTATTAAAAAATATGTATTATTATATAATTAACATATTTAATATTTTGAATAACTCTTGATTAAATCATTATGATAAACTAATATTGAAAAATTAATATACCATAATGTGGGATGAATAGTTATTCTAAGATCTTTTAATTAAAATATAATCTAATATACTTTATAGATATACATATTTTGTGACCCTATTTTCCCCTTTCTCAATGGAATTGGAATGAATCCCCCAAATTCAATGGACAATTTCTAGATATACACCAAGTCACCCAAAGAGAATGTTGTTAATGTTATAATTACATACAACCTAATACATTCACTCTATATGTAATATGATTTTTTTATCATTATGGATCTAAACAAGTAGGATACATACCAGTTTATTCAACCTATACACTCAATAACACAATCATTGACTTTCCCCATTAGAAAATGCTTGTAGAACACCATGGACATTGATTTATTTATGATGTTATGTTTCGATAAAAGGTCATGAGATATCATATTCCATTAAAGAATAAAATATAGCAAGCATTTCGCTAATTATTCATTAATGAAATATCACATTTGATTCACCAAAAATATATTACTTCACGATGACCATTTTTCCTTACATTTTTCATCAACACATCAAATTACATGACTAATGACAAGCATTAAAAATAATCTCAAATTTAAACAATCATTATACCCATATTCATATAGTAACATCCAATGGAATATATAAATATTATTTCCTACTACAATGTCATGTTCTATTAATCTCTTTCACTATAAATTTTCAAGGCTAAACATCATGATAATGTGTCTCAAATCCCTATAGATTTCCACCCCTGATAGCATGTATCTCCATCACCCCGTCAAAGGATTCGATAGGTATGGGAAATATATTTAATAATAATATCATGAAACGTCAATGTTATCACCATATTGAGAACTTCAATGAACTTTCATTATGATTGTTACATTTAGGACACTATCACATAAAATTTCATAGAGAAGAACAAGCATGATGTGATATGAAGTTCATTAATATTCATAAAAATTAGTACGAATGATCATGAGTTATATAGAAGTTTATTCTAGGGAACTAACTCTAACATTCTGTAAAATATGATTTTATCATATAATATATAATTAATCTATAATGTTCTCAAAAGTCTCACATTAAATGTTTTTAATTTTTATTTATATAATTATTTCATTAATTTAAATATTTATAACATGTGAGTAATTATGATATGAATATTTGTATGTATGTTATATTATTTTTACTTTATTCTTAAAAATTATAAACTATTCATTTAGTGAGTAATATACAAGAAATATCATGTAATAAAATTTTACAATTATTAATGATTTTTTATAATTCCAAATAAAGATGTGATGTTATTATTCCATCAAATTTTTAGAGAAAATAATTATAGAAATTTAAATTATAATTTAAGAAATGATTTATTGATATTACGACTTTTGATCAGAAAACTCACAAATATTATGGCCTAAAACATTATTGAAGATTGGGGTTGGTAATCTATCACACCATACTAATTATTCAATATGATCGTCGTTTTTTTGTGATTGTAATACTTTACATGTTGGGATATTCATTATTATTTTCATAAGATAAATACAGGTATGTATTAATTATTTTAACTAAATTTTTTCCATATATATTGAACAAAAATTGTTAAATATAAAAGTTCTATAAGTTAACATGACTGAATTTGAAAAAAAAATTTAAAAATCACAATATATATAAATTAACTAATTATAATAATGATTTCATATAAAGAATTATTATGATGAATATATATATTATATGTTTATCCAAATTATATTGTTATATTTTTTGCATCCTATTAAATTACCTATTGATATATTTATTCCATGTTTAAAACATTTCAAAACATTGAGCGTCCAATTCAGGTGGGTCTTCCCAATGTCAAATGTCTGTTTATTTTCTTGTGGGATTCTCATAGGGTAAATTTTTTATTATTTTGGAAAAACAATTATATCAATTCTTTTAACAGTAACATTTCCTACTGTGATATTTATGTTACACATATAAAGGTTTTGCTACAAATTATTTTATTAATGAAATAGATTCGAAAAAATATTCAATAGTTAAATATTTGAATAATATTGTCTAGAATACCATCCAATAGTTCTATTTGAAACAATTATAGTTATAGTATACCTAAATAGATATTTAATGAACTAAATATACAAGAAAACTCTAGGAATAAATATTTAGGTATTATATCCAACAAATATATATTATGTAATGGTTTTATCCTTTTTAGTAGTGTGATTTCAATTTAATTTCATATTGATAGTATTTTTAATGTATGATAATCATTAAAAATTTATATTTTGATTACATTAACCACAAAATCCTTTTGACATTATTATATATCCTTAAAAATTATATGTTTAAGAGAAATGGATTTTTAGATTGGTATACTAATTTTATAAATTTTATTATTTATATAAAAAATCATTTTTATCATAGAGAACTATGTATCATTAAAAAATTATATTATTCTTACTCAATGGTTCAATATATCAGTTATTTATTACAAATATAAATGAATTCATATGGTATCATAAATATATTTTAATTTATTACGGTGTAATTAAATCTCTAAGCTTGTAATAAACATGGTTATTATATTAAAAGTGAAAAAAGTAGTTTTATTGTTAATTTATTTGATACTATTTTTAAAAAAAATTATTACAATGTATTATCCATATATATAAATTATATTATTCATTATTTTTCAATACAAATGGTTTTTTTCACAATTAAGAATAATATCTGCTATATATTCCTGAATGAACCATTTTATTGAATTTTACAAGTGGTTAAGAGTTTCTATATTTTGGATTTAAATAATCTAATACAGAAACATTAACATATATATTTTTTTGTTATATATTCTAAATATAATCACCATTAAAATTTTATTATATATCAAATAAATAAATATTTTATCCAAATATTACTTGAAATTTATTGGTTGAAAAGTTAGGTTATTATTCAAAATATATGATTGTTATTAATTACAAATCATGAGAAATATATTATTATTGAAATGGGTAAAGGTATAGGGATTTATTATCATAGAGACATATTGATATATGTGGTTTTATATTCTCATGATAAATTAATTGTTATATATCCGGAATACTTCGAATGATTATGGAATTATAAATAATATAGATAATCAATTTGATAAAGTAATAAAATAAATTTATTATATTATTGTAGGGATTAAAAAATATATATGTGCGATAAGAATTTCATAATTTCTATTTTTCATGTATTTAAGGATTTAAATTGAATATAAATGTTTTAATTAACATCAATATGATTTTTAAAATTTTATGGTGATGATTACTTATTTTAAACTACAAAAACAGAAACATCTTATTCATGGAATTACTGCATTATTTAAGGAGGAATATTCTTCTTGAAAACCACAAGAGAAATTTTTTCTTTTGATGATAAAGTATTACATATGAAAAATGATATCAATAGGGATATAAAATCATCATTCGTATATACAGAAGACTATTACCCCACAATCTGATGTTATTCATTTTACATCACCACATGACTAGGATAGATATTTTTATAGATTTAATTTAAAAATAAGTTAGTTATGTTATTCTTATACCCATGGAATTATAATAATTGAATAAAATTCTAACTTCAAAATCTATTGGAAGCCAACTATGTTTCTTGACTATATGGCGGATAAATGGAACGTGAACCAATGTGATGTTTTTTTCATTTATATTTTACATTAATTTAAATAATGACAGATTAAATGAATATATATTTTATTTTTATACTAATTATATCTTCATAATGAATTTATCACATATACTTTTTAATTTTCCATCCATTGTGGATTCGATAATGTTGTTTCGTGTGTGCAGTGGACTATAACCTCGTGAAGTGATGTGATTCGTTTTTCACATACAAATTACAAAAAGGTAATAAGGATAGGTTTAAATAATACTATTTTAATTCTATATAGAAGAAATAAAAAATATTCTGTAATTTTAGTATACAATTTATATTTATTTTTTCAATACATCAATGAAATTGAAAAAAATGATCATGTGTACGTATGGCCAAACATCTCCGTGAGCAGTGTATTTTTTAACACCCCATTTTTTTTAAAATAAATAAATTTCATTATCTATCCATTAAACATAATATTTCCTCTTCTATGATTTGAATTATAAAAAACGATCATCTAGAGTTACGACTAGTAAGTCATTTGAATTTTGATAAAACAAAAATTATTTTACGTAGATATTAACATACCCTTATGAATATTAGTATGACCCTTATGAATATTAAATAATGATACTTATTTAGTTTCTTATGTTAATATGAAAATGAGTTGTTAATTAATTTTTCAATGTGATATAAAACTAATTATACTTTTAAAAATTGATATATTTTGAATTAACTATGATTTTATTTAACAATTATATTAATAATTTTTATAAAATTATATTTTAAAAAATAGAGTATATTTTTGAATTATACACATTGAAAAATCGAAGGGGAGAAATTTTTGGAATTTTTTAAATACTTGATTACTTTCATTAATAGTAAAAAATACAGTTTTGAGTTTTTTGTTGTTTAATGACCTCATAATGGTATAATATTTAAAATAAAAGGACGGTCGACCTGTGTACTATAACATATGAAATTAGGTGTTCCATGTGGCTAAAATAATGATAAAATATCCTGGGAAATCCCATGGTTTTGCTAAAACCACTAATGAGATGGCATTTTAAATTAATAAATAATTCTCTATTTTACTATAAATACCCACTCACCCTTTCATTTTATTAAACGTCAAATCATTCATCTTCGAAGCTCTGGTGGTTTTACCTACTTATTAATCCTACCATGATGTCCTTAATTCCCAAAGGTCCTATCATTCATGTTCTTGGAGTTACTCTACAAGGTAAGGGAACCTTTCACCCTCCTCATTTAGCCAACAAATCTTTTATGCTATCACTTTGAATTTCCATTATCAAATGTTGGGGTTTGATATTATGTATTTTACATAATATAATTTTAATTTAAATATCATGTGATACCATTTTTCTTTGATCAATTAATTTAATTGAATTTTATGTGACGTCGTTTGCCTATCGATTTTTTATATGGGATCTCTCAACATTTCCTTTATTTTCAAGTTCTTCTATTTTCTTTTTCTCTCCTCATTTACTATGTTCAAATGACCATGATAAATATATTATAATATATATATATATAATATTCATATAATGTTAATGTATGAACCATAATAAATATTCTTATTCTGTCGCTTTTATTTTTATAATGGAAATCAATAACCATGATGTTCCAATTTATAACCTTAGTGGACAACATATTTTTGTTCTTCAATTTATTCTTCATTAGTGTTCATGAAACCATTTTTATGGTTTCAATAGACTATAATATATGTATTATAAGAAAAATAATATTCATGGACTAGTATATGTACAAATTGTTGAATCATAGGACCAAACTAGTTACTAATAATCAAAATACCACTAAAATAATCCAAGTGAGTGTCATTAATATTTTGTAAAATAATTAATCATTTATTCCATGTAAAAATTCAATATAAATAACCATTAACACTAATGGATGTTAATATTTAATATTTAATTTCATTTCTGGAGATTTATAACCATTTCCATTACTTAAAAACAAGTGAACTAATTATGAAAATAAAGAAAACGAACACTCTAGAATGATGGAATTCTATAAAATAACTTATAAATAAGGATATAAATGAAATAACCAGAATAATGATAAAAAAATATATTCCTAATAGGTTATTAAATAATCTATTAATATGTCTAATCTCATATTCCAGTACCTTATGTTCAAGAGCGGGACACATCTAGACTTAAGGTAAGGGTTTTCCAACCGAACCTCCATTTTTAGTCGGGTTATAGTCATTTCTTATTTACCTCAATGAAATTATTATGTATTACTATATATTCATAATAAATTATGTTTGAGTGTTTTATATTTTTACACTAACCATAATACTTCCTTATTTTATGGATAGTTACATGTTTTAAAAGGAGTTTTCTAAATTGTTTCTGAAATACTTGCTCGATCAAAGGGAATATCTCAATTTATTACCTATTTTCAAGAAAAATATATAATCTATTTTTGAAAAACATTATATTTATAAATTCACTAATTTTATTATAAAGACAATATCTTACATCACGTATGGTTTTATACAAATATTTTTCCTAGAGAACTATTCTTTTCAAAGTAACATAGTACTAATTTCAAGAATTAATTGAAGATTTTATAAAAGTATCTTTATCTATTTCAACACATTAGTTGATTATTTTGTATTTTTCAGATTAATTTTTCATGGTATCATCTAAAATATTAAATTTAATGTTTTATTATTATTTTGTCTGAGAATTTTCTATTTTTAAACCAGTCACCAATTTACTCAGAATGGTTAGTGTTTATGCTTAATGTTCGGGGAATGTTATTTACAATCAATATATTAGTTTCAATATGAAATTATATATTGTTTATGTTCATCCCCATTCATATAAGGAATAAATTGGACATACTAATTGTTGGGTGGGGACTTCTATATCCCCTCGATGCATCGGTAGGTCACATGTGACAAACTACTGTCTTGGCACAAGGCCTTGACAAAATTATTATTTATGGTCTGGGCACGAGGCCTTGATAGTATGGTTATGTTTTATTGAATTATAAATTACCTCATTATGAAAATAGTATTTATGGTTCACATGTTTATTTGACTAATAGAATAAACATGATTATTTTTCATATGGCATTATTTACTCAGCTCATATTCCTGCCATAATGTGATCGGGTTTATTATTTGTTAAAGGAGTATGTTTTAGTTATTCAACATAAATAATGTTTATATATATTCTATTGTATTTCATAACCATACTGAGAATTTGATCTCACCCATTTATAATTTTTCATTTTCTTAGGACATGATGAATTTTATTATGAATCACATGCTTAAATAAACTCGGAGTTATGGATGTTATCAAAGAAGATTCTATGTTGTTTTTCTTTTCTTATTATAATGTTGAGCTTATATATGAATCTTGTTTCCAATAATACTAAACTACTTTTTCCTTCTATATGTATATTCCTTATTTATCACTACTGGAAAATGTACCTATCCCCACGGTTTTCACCAAAATCGTGGGGATAGACCCCCCCTATACCCACGGTTTTGGAAAACCATGGGTATTGGTGAATTTTGATGACCTATACCCACGGTTTGCCAAAACCGTGGGTATAGGGGGCTCTATCCCCACGGTTTTGGCAAACCGTGGGTATAGGTCATCAAAATTCACCTATACCCACTGTTTTCCAAAACCGTGGGTATAGGGGGGGTCTATCCCCACGGTTTTGGTGAAAACCGTGGGGATAGGTCTGGGATAAAATACCTATACCCACGGTTTTGAAAAATCGTGGGTATAGGTCAATTTTGTGTCCGCGGGAAATTTTTTTTCCCCGCGGGAAGGAATTTTTTTTTGGCGGGAACCCTATACCCACGGTTATTCCCTCTATACCCACGGTTTTTATAACTATATTTAACTAAATAGATATATATATACATATATGTGAAGTTAGGGTAGTGGTTAGACGCGGTGTTTGCAGCGAAGAGGTTGCGGGATCGAAACTCGGCGCCTGCATTATTTTAGGACCTATACCCACGGTTTTGAAACCGTGGGTAAAAGTCATTGAAACCGTGGAACTTCTCTATGTTTCGGTGACACGGTGGCAGGACACCTATACCCAAGGTTTTCCAAAACCGTGGGTATAGGCTGGGGACCTATACCGACGACGTTCCAGCCCGCGGTTCCCAAAACCGTGGGTATAGGCTATACCCACGGTTTTGGAGGCTATACCCACGGTTTTGAACCGTGGGTATAGGCCGTTTTTCCAGTAGTGTATATTCCAATGTAATCAAATAAGGCACTGGCTTCGGGAAATTGTGTTCGGGTCCTTATAGTTGGTATCAAAATAAGTTTAGTATAAATCATGGAAAATAGATTTAGATAAAAACTAGTTTAGGGAAAAAATACCTAAGTTTTTCTTTGATGATAAGCATACAATAACATCTAGTTATTTTTGTATGTAATAGATTTTGAGGATTGATCTAAGAAATACATCTCTATCTGGATACAAACAGGTAGAGGTTTCTCTAGCAAAGATGTACCTAGGGGTTAAAGCATTAAAAAAGAGTTTTGTGCTTGACCCGAGGTATCCATGTACATAAAAACGGGCCTTCTTAATCTATTTGTATTTACAATCATGGGGGATACTCTTAGGATAATTCAAAATTTCCTTAAAATCCATTATTAAGGATATAAATGTAAATTTTTCCTCAAAGATTCCATGCTTATGATTAATAGATTAGATATGCGTAGAATTTCTATTTATGCTATGTATTTTTCTACAATGATATTATACATTATGATTCATACCATAACCTAGTGTATGCCATTATTTAGAAATGGCGACTAGTGGAAGGAATGGAGGACACATAAACGTGCATGTCCCCTATAGGTATTTCCCACCAATGAAAGATAATTCTGTTTGCTCTGGTGTTGTGACTGTTGTTGAAAAACTTATAACTATACTGGGAAAACATACTCGGGTTATGAATGATACCCTTACCTATATGGAGCATATGAATCCTCCATTTAGAGGAGTTATGTTAGAATGCTTTAAGAGAAAATAGCCTCCATAATTCAAGGGTACTGTAAACCCGTTTGTAGCGGTGTAGTGGATACGTCCTCTGGAGAGGTTATTTCTCACATGAGGATATAACGAAAGAGAGAAAGTTTTCATGGATGTTTATCATCTATCGAGAGATACTGATCAGTGGTGGTCATTAATTCAAAACACAAAGTAGGGGGATGAAATATAAGAGATGAAGTGGAGGGATATTAAGGAAATCATCCTATAAAAATATTTTTCTCGTGACTAGTGAGCAAATATGGAGAGGGAATTCATGAATCTGAGGTAAAATGAGGATAACAATGTTTCCAAATATGAACCCAACTTTACAATACATGTGATAGATTTTGTTTAATATGTACCTAACCCAAATAGAAAAATAGATTTATTTTTTGATGGTTTAAAACCATTTTTTCTCATGGATCTAGTCTCCTAATGTTTCCCATCATATGAAGATATAGTCTCAGGTGCTATCAAGAATGGAAAATATTTTTCTAAGTCGTATTAATTTAAAGGAAAACAAGAAAAGAAGTGGGATACTAAAAACCCTAGAAAAAGAAATAAGGAAATGGGGAAGAAGGGATAAGTTGAATTTCTATCCTACAGTAATTGTGGGAAGAAACACCCTGGAATTTTTCTGATGGGAATGGGAGTCTGTTACAAGTGTGGAGAAAAAGGACACAAAGATCATGAATCTATGGGGAAGAAATAAGCTACTAATTTTCAATGCTACAACTGGGGTGAGATGGTAAACTATGCACATAATGTCCTAATTGTCAGAGAAATGTTACCTAAATAAGTCCAATAGGGAAAGTCTATGCTTATATGGTCAGAATCATGGAGTTTTAACATTCTAACAATGTGGTGGTTGGTATATTGATTGTCTCATCAAACATAGCCTATGGTTTATTTGATTCTAGATCGTTGCATTCCTTTATATAATCCATGTTTTCCATGAAAATTAGATTTGTCCAATTTGATTTAATAAAGGAGATATTTTTCAAAACCCCTATTGGATGTATCATTGCTTCAATAGTGTGTCAATTAGTCCCCCTCATGACACATAAATTTTTTTAGTTGTAGACCTTTACATAATTAAAATGATTGAAATTTATATAATTCTCAGTATGAATTGGTTGTGAAATTATGATGTGAAAATCTATTGTAAGAAGAAGGAAGTTACAATTAATGATAATGGTGTGGAATCGCTTATAGTTATGGAAGAAACATCACCATATGTTTCTCATCTAGATCCACCCCTGTAGCTCTACAAAATTCAATTATTTGGTAGGAAGAGAGCCCAATATCTATGGGTGAGAAAATAAATTATAAAATTTAATATGTTCATGTAGTGAAACAATATGTTTATGTCTTTCCTTAGAATTTACCTAGACATCCTCCAAAGCAGGCAATTGGGTTTTCTATTGAATTAATTCTTGGTTCAATGACCATATCAATGACCCCTTATATAATGGCCACTATAGAGTTATTAGAACTAAATAAATAACTATAATAATTGAGTGATAATGAACTTATTCTCCCTACTGTAAATCCATGGGGATCCCATGTTCGTTTCATTGAGAATAAATATGGGTCTATGAGGTTGTGCATTGATTATAGGGAAATCCATGCAATTAAATCAAATAATATGTATCCTCTACTGAAAATTGATTATTTATTTGATCAGCTTCATGTAGCGCAATATTTTTCAAATATATTTCTTCAATCTGGATATCATCGGTTTCTTGTGAGGAAGGAAGAAATTCAAAAAACAGCATTTCAAACTAGGTATGGGCATTACGAGTTTACAGTAATGCCTTTTTTACTAACTAATTCTCCATATATTTTGATGTATCAGATGAATAGAGTATTGAAGTAATATCTGGATGGCTTTTTAGTGGTGTTTATTAATGATATCCTAGTATACACTAAATTCTATGAATATCATGAAAATCACTTGTAAACTATTCTATAGACTCTAAGAAGAAATGAATTATATAGAATGTTTAGCATGTGGGATTTTTGGTTCTAATCAGTTTCCTTTCCCAGAAAAATTGTCTCTAAGGATGGAATATATTTATATCCTGTGAATACAATGGTTTTTCAATAATGGACTACTCCAACAAAAAAAACCAAGGTACATATTTTTATTAGTTTTGTAGGATTTTATCAGCATTTCTTTTAGAACATCGACCATTTAGCCAAACCAATGACTGAGATCCCAGAAAAATGGGTTATATATATATGAAAAAATGAATGTGAAGAAATTTTTGATGAATTTAAGAGGATGATATTGAATGTTTGGATCCTAACCCTACCATCATGGAATGATGGGTTTTTTTATCAATAGTGATGCATCAATGAAAGGACTTTCGTATGCCCTTATATAGAATGATCAAGTGATTTTCTATGAATATATGTTCCTAAAAATTCATGTAAGAAACTATCTAACTCATGATCTTGAGTTGGTAGCTATAATCATTTCATTGAATATATGGATACACAATCTCTATGGTGAAGAATATGAGATATATACCAATCATAATTTTTTAATGTAATTTTTCTCACAAAAAGAATGAAGCATGAGGAAAAGACAATGGATTGAACTAATCTAGGATTCAGATTTTACTATACATAACCATCCAGGGAAGGATAATAAGGTGGAAGATGCTTTGAGCAGAAAGGATCCTAGAGTTCTAAACAAGTTTAGATTTGATAGGTATCCTATGTTTCTGGATATTGTAATAATTGATATGGGAATAATTATAGAAGGTGAAACATCTATACTTTTTCAAAATCATTCCAAACCATATTTACTATAAAGGATAAAATATTCTCAGATTAATGATGAGGAGATTCAAAATAAAATTAATGTTGTGAATTATGGGAGATTGGTTGACATCATATATAATGATTGAATTATGAAATTCGAAAAGAGGCATTGTGTTCCAACTATTCATGAGCCAAGGAGTGAAATACTGGATGATGCTCTTAGTTCTAATTTATCTATACACTCAAGTGAAAATAATATGTATATAGATCTAAAAGAACTTGTTTGGTCGGAAAAATTTAAGAGGGAGATTTTTGATTACCTGTCTAGATGTTTGCTTTGTTAATAGGTGAAGGCTAGAAGACAACATCATAGAGGATTCATGAAAACCATTCCTATTCCTATGTTGAAATGGGATGATACTATGAAGCGATTCGTTATGGGGCTACCAAAGACTCCAAGAATGAATTATGTGATATGGGTCATTGTTGACCATCTTACAAAAATTAGCACATTTTATTCCTATAAGAGAATATTTACCACTTGATTGTTTAGAAATACTATATATTAATGAAGCTGTCAGACTTCATGGTGTATTCGTATCAATTGTTTCTAACAGGGATCCCCATTTTATATCATAATTCTGAAAAAGTCTTCATAATGCCCTAGAAACTGATCTTTGTTTGAGCACTACCTACCACCCACAAACTAATGGATAATAAGAATGGACTATTCACACATTGGAAGACATGCTGAGGTCTTGTTCACTTGAATTTCAAGGTATGTGGGATCTGTATTTACCTTTCGTAACATTTTCCTATAACAATAGCTTCATTTCTTGTATTATTATGGCAGTATATGAAGAATTATAAGGAAATAGATGTTGTACCCCAACATGATATGATGATGTTGGTAAGAGAATGCTTATAGGCATAGAAAATATGGAGGAAACAATGAGAAAGTTAAATATTATCCAAACCCATATCAAAATATCTCAATGTAGGCAAAAGAGCTATGCTGATAACTGACGGAAGGATTTGGAACTTCATGAAATAGATCATGTTTTAATAAAGGTGTCTCTATGGAAGGGTTTTATAGGATTTGGTAATAAGGGAAAATAAACTCCTAGGTATATTAGACATTTTTAAATTCTAGATAGAATTGGAACTCAAGAATACCATTTCGATATGCCCCCAAGTCTATCCAAATTTCACAATGGGTTCCACATATCAATGTTAAGAAAATACTAGCCAGACCAAACAAATGTACTCAACTATGAATAAATAGAACTTGAGCCCGATATGTCTTATTGTGAAGAGCCTATCATGATTATTGATTCAAGAGAACAAGTATTTTGAAATCGGATGATTCATCTTGTAAATGTTCATTGGAGGAAAAATAATATGGAAGAAGCAACATGGGATCCAAATGATCTTATGTTGAAGACATAAACGATTTTTTAGGTAACATTTTGTGAATTTCATGGAAAAAATATTTGCATGGAGATAATAATGTAACACCACATGGTTTTCAAAATAAATTCATTTTCTAATCAATCTATTAAACACAACATTGCATCTTCTATGTTTTTAATTTCAAAAAACAGTCATCTAGTGTTGTGACCAGTTAGTCATTTAGAGTCTGATAGAACAAACCCGATTTTTTGGTCAATAGTAACTTAGCCTTAGGAATAGTAATATGAATATTAATATGGCCCTTATAAATAGTTAACAATGATATTGTTTTATTTTCTTAAGGTAATAATATAATGAGATTCTAATTAATTTTTCAATGTGATATAAAACTAATTATACCTTAAAATTTTTTATTTTAAGAATTATCTATGGTTTAATTTAAAATTTAAATTAATAATATTTTAATTTTTTTTTTGAACAATGTAGTTTTTTTAATTCTACATGTGGAAAAATGGTATTGGTGAATTTTGGGGGCTTTTCTAAAATAATTGAATTTTTCATGAATAGTAAAAATACAGTTTTAGGTTTTTGGTAGTTTAATGACGTCATAATGATATAATAATTAAAATAAAAGGATGGTAGACTTATGTACAGTAACATATGACCTGAGGAGTACCATGTGGCTAAAACTATGGTAAAATACCATAGAAAAGCCCATGGGTTTTAGAAAACCACTAAGTATGTGTCTTTTTAAATTAAAAAACATTCTCTCTTTTACTATAAATACCCACTCACCCATTCGTTTTCATTCATTAAAAATCCCAAATCCGTGAATATTAGATGGTTTTACCTCCCTAGTAATCCACCCAAAGTGTACATAAAACCCCAAGGTCCCAAACATCATGTTCTATGAGTTACTCTACAAGGTAATGGAATATTTCACCCTCCTCTTTTAGCCCACAATTATTTTATGTTATCTCATTGAATTCCCATTATCATATGTTAGGGTTTGATATTATGTATTCTTATTAATTTTATTTTGATTTTAATATTATTAGAAACTCTTTTTCTCCCATAAATTTATTTTATTAAATTTTAAGCGATGTCGTTAGGCTGTCGAATTTTCATAATGGATCTCTCAACTTTTCTTTTATTTTCACGTTCATCTATTTTCTTTTTCTATCCTCACCTAATATATCAAAATGACCATTATATCTCTAGAATCATATATATAATACAATTATAAAATTTTAATGTAAGAACCGTCATCATTATTTTTACCTCCTCCCATTTATTTTTATAAACAAAATCAACACCCATGCAGTTCCAATCTATAACCTCCGTGGACGACGAAGCTTCGTTCTTTAATTTATCTGTAATTAGTGGTCATGAAAAAATTTATATGGTTGAAAAATACAATAATATATTTATTATAACATAACTAAAATTAATGAACTTATATACATACATATTATTAAATCATATGACCAAACTAGTTCCTAATAATCCAAATACCACAAAAATAATCAGAGTTAGTGTCATTAATATTTCATCGAATAATTCATTCTCATTCAATGTAAAAAAATATTTTAAATAACCACTAAAACTTCAGGATGTTCATAATTATTATTTATTTTAAATTATGGAGATTTACAACCATTCCACATGAACACCATTACTTAAAAACAAGTGAACCGATTATTAAAATAATGAAAACGAACACTCTGGAACGACAAAATTCAATACAATAACCTAGAAATAAGGACATAAATGGACTAACCAAAATTCTTAGAAACTAAATAAATGTCTAATAATTTATTAAAATCATTATTAATAAGTATAATTTTATATTCTATTACCTTAAGTTCAATATTGGAAATCATATAGATTTAAGATAAGGGTTTTCCACCCGAACCTTCATTTTCATTCGGGTTATATTCATTATCTAATTACCTCAATGAAATTATTTTTTATTATTTTATAATCATTAAAAATTTTGTGTGAGTGTTTTATATATATATACCAATAATAATCCTTCTTTATTTAATATATAGTTACATGTTTTAAAATGAGTTATATTTTTTTTTGGAAGTACAGTCTCGATTCAAGGGAATATATCAATTTCTTACCTAGTTTCAAGGGGAATCCTTAATATATTTTTTAGAAAAAATATATTCATAAAAAAATAATTTTATTATTAAAATAATATCTTACTTAACTTATGGTTTTATACAAATATTTTTCCAAACAAACTCTTCTTTTCAATGTGAAAGAGTAATTATTTCAAGAATTACTCGAATGTTTTATAAGAGTATGTTCATATTTTTCAAAACATTTGTTGATTATTATGTATTCGTCAGATTAATATTTAATGGAATTATATAAAATATTTAATTTAATGGTTTATGATTATTTTCCTGTAGATTTGATATTTTTAAAACATTCACCAATTTACTCTGAATTGTTAGTATTTATGCTTAATGTTCGAAGAATGTTATTTACATTTCATATATTAATATTAATATGAATTTATATGTTTTTTTATGTTTATCTCCAATAATATAAGTAAATAATTAGACATACAGAGTATTGGGTGGGTCCTTTTATAGCCCCTCGTTGCATCGATAGGTCCCGTGAGACAAAATACGGTCTTGGCCCATGGCCTTGAGAAAATGATTATTTACGATCATGGAATGAGGCCTTGAAAGTATGGTTATGTTGACCTGAATTATTTATTCCCTCATAATGATAATTGTATTGATGGTTTAAGTGGTTATTATACTAGTAGAATACCAATGAGTATGTTTTATTATGGCATTATTTACTCAGCTCATATTCCTACCGTAATGTGATCGAGTTTATTATTTGTTAAAGGAGTAGTTTTTTTAGTTATTCAACATGAATAATGCTTATATATCTTACTTTGCTTTACTTACCCTTCCATACTAGTTTATATCACCCCTTTTTTATGTTTCATTTTCTCATGACATGATGAATTTTATTATGAATGACATGTTGAAATAACCTAGGAGTTATGGATGTTACCAAGGATTTTCTATATAATTTTTCTTTTTATGTTGTAATGTTGATCTTATATACATTTATTGTTTCAAATAATACTAAAAAAATGTTATTTTGGATGCATATTACTTGATTATATGCCAATGTAATCTAATAAGGCACCGGCTCAGGGCAACTAGGTTTGGGTCCTTACATATTTTTATTTTAAATCTATAATTGTGAGGGATTACTATATATAAATATATAGTGTATTTATATGATATTTAAATCATTAATAATATTATAAATATTATTAAATCATGATCAACATAAGTGGAAAAATAGAATATGAAAACTTACATGAAAAAGAATGGAATTATTACAAAAAATGTGATTTTACGAAGAATTTATTGAAAAAAATTTGATAAAAGGTCATATGTAAATAATATATGTTATGGAATATATAATTATAGTTTTATTATATATTTTCAATAATATAATATTAATTATATTGGAGCTTCAATGATTTATGATTGAATTCGACATTTGTCGTAAGAGATTTTTTCTCACATTTATTTTTTTATTATTATACTAAAAATTATGTGTATTTACATATCCATTTTAGTATATCTATTTCACATGGAATAATAGTTAAAACTTTACAAAAGATGTAAGGTATTTTAATCTCAATTTCCCTTCCCTATGATATGTTATATTATTCACCTATATTGTTTAAAAAGGGGTATATACAACCACATAAAAGTTTTATATTATGTATGTAAATATATTCCTAATAATTAATGATTCATTTGATTTTATTCTTTAATGGTAATTATGATTGAATGTTTTCTAATGTGGTAATACATGGATAATTTAATCTCATTATTTATTGGAATTATTTATGATTATTTATTCAGTAGAAAATTATTCTGTCATTTTTCTCCATAACATCATGTATTTTCTTCTCTAATTTTCCATCCATGATAAAATACATTTTCCATTAGTTTTACATTCTTTATGTATTCAGGGTTATAAGTTAATGCTTTCATGAGAAAGTGATGTAATTTCTATCATTAGTTGATAATCCTATTTCTTCAATTAACATGTTTTCTAATAATATTTACAAAATATTTTTTAATATTATATAAATGATTAATTAATTAAATTACCATCATTTAATTATTTTATACCCCAAAAAAATAATTATAATCTTGATTTCATTTTCAAATTGAATATCTATTGTCTCTTATCAAAAATTTGAAAGTATTATTTATTTTATGAAATACGAAATGAACTAGATTACATAACATAATAACCAACCAATGCTTTAAATATTCCTTTATAAATTTCAATGGATATTTTCCAAAAATGTAATTTCTAATGTTTTCTATATTTAAAAAACTTTCAAATTTGAATACATATTTTCCATAATATATTTTTTTAAAGAATTTTTTATATTTTTACAATGTTATTTTCAAATTAATGTATTTTGAATGTGTTTTATTCTTTAATTTTATTTTCAAATTTGAAAGTTATTTTACACAATAATTAATCCATATTATCATTAAATAAAATTTCATATCTATAATGACATAATTTGAGTTTAATTTATATTTAATAGGGATAAAATTAAATTATATCGGCATTACTCTTTCTCAAGACGGTTTATAGTTAAAATAAAAATATTTTATACAAAAATATTTCACTTCCCTGGGACAAATAATGATAATTTTTTATGAAAGCCATTTCTATTAAATTTTTTATACCATTATAAAATTTCTATAAACCCTATTTCAATTCTATGGTTTAAACAATGAAAAATTACTTTTGAATCCTGCTTTTTTCCATGGAATATACTATGATGAAATGATGAAATGATTATAAAACTTTTTTATTTTTCATATATTATTCTATGATTAAATATTCGTAAAACCCATTATGTTTCATGGGATTGGATATCATGAAAACATTATAATCATTTGGTGCATATATGTATTATTTTTATTATGTGAGGGGTGGGACCTATATATCTCTCCAATGTTTAGGAAAAGATTTATATATCATGATACCAATAAGACTAGAAATATGAGTGGACCCAGTTTAGTATGGGAAATTGCCTAAAATGATAGATATTTAAGTGATCCACAACAACTATGATGGTTAGGGTAGTGAGCCCATACTACTATAATATTTTTGAAATTGATCGTTCACTACTAATGAAATTATTTTTTATGCTAATGTGTATGTCGCAAAACTATTTCATTTTCCCATTTAATGTTATCATGGGTCATGTTCCTTGATTTTCATATGATTATAGTCTTATGAACAACCAATACTTTTAACTATGACTCAATATTATGCTCTATTTTAATATAGGTATGGTTTAAAAATATTATTCTATTATTATTACATACTTATGTTCATGTAATTCCTATGTATCTCCCTTTATTACCCTTATTAAACAACTAAGCTCATCCTTTCTAATGATTACATTACCCATGTTATGATGAATGGTATTCGGTGTGATATGTCTATGAATGGGTCTAGTTATTAAGAACTTATTGGTGGATAAAACAAAATAGTTATATGATAATTGGTTATGTTTCTGTGTTTTTAAATGAACGACACCTAAAAGATTCTAGCATAAATTGTTATATTAGGTAATAAATATTCATTTATTTAAGATGTAATATTTATCTATGAGTTGTTTGGGTCTTTACAATCAATGTTTAAACACTCATAGTAATCTATAGGCTATCTCACATATGCATAGCATGTGTTTGAGCACAAAATATTTTCATCCTTAATATCACCACTATAAGGTAATACTGATAAAAAATACATTTTCTTCTTTATTAATGAACATAGAGTATTCTTCTCCATACATATTCAATTATATATTGGTATATAACTTATATAATATAATTTATAAATTTTGATAAGGGACTCTTTATAATTATATAATAAAAAATATCTGCAAAGTAAACTCTATATCATAACTCTCTCTACATTTTCTACATCATCACTAAATATAAATATCAATAATTTTTTTTATTATCAAGATTTATTTTTCATTTGAATTTATATATAAAACTATAATTTTCCCAATTAATAGGTATTCTAAATGAAATATCCCCATTTATTCTCTTATGAAATTTGTATTTATCGTTATTCTTTTTTTACATTAAATTCTTCGTATAATCTACATAAGAATGTTACATCTATGATTTATATCTCCTTTATCATCATGATCATTCATTGTATAAACCATTTTAAATTACAAACTCAATTTTAGTATTTATTAGATATTTCCTCGACTATGACAAAAGCATGAATCACTATTTCGCACAAGTTCTCTATCAACATACAACGATCATTATTTCAGAGTGATTTATGTTAACTCACCATTTAGTATATACCATAACATCGACAAGCCTCTAAAGTTATCACAAGGAAACCTATTGAATGAAACAAAAACTTACATGAAGTATTTAATAATATCATTTCTTATAGGTACACTTATTTACCGTATCATTCATCACTATGGTCTACTTTTCAAAGTCTAACAATTTTGGATCTAATTAAGAAGTAACTATCTTGAAATGTTTTCCACTATAGTGTAAGGATCATGAGTTTATTTTTTCTCCCAAATGATATGATTTCCACTATGATATGGAAATCCTTATATTCTTGTTTTTCGATCGCCATGTTGGTACTGATTTATGGTGTGGGATTCTATATATTTCAGGTTCTTCCTTGGATGTTTCTCCTTTCATCTCTACTTAAATAATAGAACATACCTTATGATTCTTCAATTGGAATTCACATATTAGCATCTTAATATTTAATAAATATTTCCATATACTTCATGTTCTATATAATCTCACTAAATGTTGATTCATATATTTCATGTAAGGATTCTTATACCCATCATGTTTATTCACATCATGTTTACGTAAAAAATGTTTATATAATCCACTAATTCCTTCTTAAAAAATACATAAGAAACATTATGCAATTATTCGATATTATTTTCAATTAATCCAATATCCTATAATTCATTATACGATCAGGTAGTCTGTCATATCTTCTAATAAAACTTTTTTTAATCAACATGGTTATATTCATGTTCCTTACATCGTAAATATTGAAAAAATATTGAATTTTACCAGCTTGGTGTGTTTTTAATATGTTAATATTTTCCTCAAATGGTGATCTCACATTAATGTTTTCTTTATAATGAATATTTAGTATTATCCTCCAGGATCCATCATTGACCTGATGTAGATTAATGGGATTCAATTACCTCCTATAAAAAACTATTAAATCCCTCATATTTATATAATAACCATTCATCCACATGATTACCTATTGAATATTTCAACCAAAACAATTCTAATGAATGATTGATGGTTCCTTGTTTGATCTTGTACTAGTGTCTTTAAGAAGAATAGGTTTCTCTAATGTGATTTATTGTTTAATTTTGAGTAGTATTCATTTTTTATCATCAACTAATTATAATTTTTATACAAAAAATACAATGTAATGGAATACATATCTCTGTAATATAAAACCCAATACTTCTATAATATATTATTCACCTCAATCTCACTCAACTAAATATAAGCATATTTTTATTGTATTTTCTAATTCATAATCTAATCAAACCTAAGGATGGAAGAATATAAAATTTAATTCAATTAAAATTTCCATAAGTGAATAGATATCAATAAATCAAATGGAAAAACATTATTTATAACATCATTCATTCATTAAATATTCTTGAGAAATTATTTCTAAACATGATTGGGAACATATGAAACACCCATGAACTTATACATCAACATATTAATATAAACCTTATTTTCTAAATATTTATTCCAAATAAAAAAACACAAATTGGCATCAATAATATTGCTGATTTTTTTGTAAACTCCTAGGCATAAAGATCATATATAAATTTTCCAAAAAATTAATCATCACTAATATTATTTATTTCTTCTCTCTCATTAATCAAGATTAATTTTATAATTTTTTTCTCCCCCAACCCATTATTAATTAAAATTATAGTGTATATCAATAAGGATTTGTTCACTTTGATCATAATAAATATTCACACATTCATCTAACTAAAATTACTATTGAACCATACTCAATATCAAAATAAAATGGTCATGAATATAGAAAAAAATTTTAACAACCCCAATAATATGATGCAAACTCATACAATTGAAAATATATTTGTTGAAAGGATTTTAAAAAATTTCATAAAAATAAACTTATTCTAATTAATGGATATATCGTTTTTGAAGAATTATAACATAATATAACTTCACATATATCGATAGAAAAATTATATACATTCACCACATATAAAAATGATTAATAGAATAAATAGTGATGGCACTCTATAAAATATCACCATTTATGTAATTAATTAAATTATTCCTCCCACTAAATATTATTATTTATTCTTAGTTACAAAGTATTATAGTGTAAAACATTTCCTTTTCAATGACCATTTTTTGTCAATGTCCAAAAATTAATAGTTTTCCTAAAATAAATATGTTTGGTAACACGTTAGGATGATATACATTAGAAGAGATGAACTCAGTCATAAATTCATTGTGGAAAATTTATTAATCATATTTTCTTTATAATATATATTGATAATTCATAAAAATATAAGGTCTTAAAAAATTAATAATTTTTATTCCAACTAAATTATCTTCATTAGTACTATATTTTAGGACTATTTTCACCTTAAATTTTATGAATATGTACCACATTAATATTACACTTATACTAGGGGAATAAGGGGAAACCTATTTTACCTCTTTAGTGTGAGCAAGAAGGACGATAATTTTTCTCAACTATGAATCAATTTCTCATTCTAATAATTTTTTTTTATAAATTCTCAATGATGTATTTTCTAGATTCAGTAGATTTCATGGAAATAATTTATTATTTTATTCTATCTTTATATGGTCTCATACTTTTAACTTATTCCATAGAATCGCATGCATCACTTCGTGATTTCTCCATAGACATTAATATCTCTTATTAGGTTATTGTAATTTTCAATCATCTCTTTTAGTTATGACAAACATTATTAAAACTCTCCTATAATAATTTATGAGGACATGGGAAATATATTTGTATAATACCTCATGAATATAATATTTCCATACTTATTTATAATATCTTATTTTCCATTATATGTTTCTTTCTCTTCTGCTTATTTTCTCATTCTCTCTATTTCCATATATATTATCCATAGAATTAGATAGTTAAAAAGTATATTGAAGTCTTGTTTAGAATTAATACATGTATTATTAACATTAATATATTATAGTAATTTTTTTAAATTGATGACATATCTAGAACCTATTATACTCTCATTGACCAAGATATCCCTTCTATTTATTTTCCAGGTTTGGGTCACACTATTTATAAAACATCTTAGAGTCTTCTAATTTAAAAAAATTATTTTTAATTCTCATAATGATTGTTTCTAATTTCATTATTGTATTTAATATTTACATTTTTTCATATATTATTTGATGAATATTTATCAAACATGTGAACACTTCCATTTCACAAACCATAGATATTTAAATTTTTAAAAAATCATCTTTTCTGAATACATAATATTCCATTTCATATTTTTTTATTCCTCATCTCACTATTACTTCTCATCAATTTAGACATATCTATTCATCCATAGATTTGAAAATTATTCCAAAAAACAAATTATTTGTTCCCAAATAGATTAAATGGAATAAATAATAAACTAGTTTAAGTATTTATATTTTGAGTATAATATGTTCAGAGATTATTACTTTCTATTGTGTTACATTATTTTATATCTAGTTGGATTATTTTAGGTAATAATAAAGTATATTAATTTTTCATGCAAACTTTGATGGGTTTTATTGATTCTTAGTAATTATAATTCTATATTTTTGTTTATATTCTAATTTTAATCATTCGCTACAAATGATAAAAAATTTAGAAAAATCAACATTCACTTGTGTGAATGGTGCATTGCCTTTTAGATATTCTTGAGAATGATTTTCAGGCTATTTTATAACCATTATTCAACAATATAAAGGTATTTTAACATAATAATCCACCTTTTAAAAATTTATTTAAATAAAATAGTTATATTTTTGTTTTGAAAACATAGATTGAGCTCTTTCAATTTCATTCATTTTATATTAACGCTCTATTCACTTGATGTAGACAACATATATATCATTTTAAATAGATTTTAATATTTCATTATATGAAATTAAAAAATCAACATTTTTATCTCCTTGAATTTTTTTTCTTTTATTGTAGTTAATGGTTAAGCTCATTGATTTTATTTTCCTCTATTTCTAGTTGGGTTATTTCCATATACATGATATCTTATTGTTTTTTCATAGATGCGTAAAATCATTATTATTGCTAATTTGAGTCTTAATCCCTATTTTAAATTAATTATATCACTTCATTATCATTTCAAAATCATTTATCTTTGAGCTATAAATTGTTATTTCATTTTGGAATATTTTGGATTTGTGGGATTTTATCAAACCAATTTACTTTCAGCGAAGAGTTTTTCCTTCCAAAAATGACTATTCTTAAATTCAGACAATATCTTCCCATAATTAATTTAAATATATAAAAATAAATTTCATTGAAAATATTGGTGAAACATTGTGAAATTTAATACGGTAGTCATATTATAAATAACCTAGTATTTTAAAAATATCATTAAATGATTTTAAACATAATTATAAATCTAAATACAATCCATGGATCGTATTGTTATGTTTCTTTTGAATATTAGATAGATAATTAAAAATCATGAAACAAACGTAAAAACATGATTTATTTAATTACCAAAACGAGATCTTAAATTCCATTGATATCATATATTTTCATAGGATAGCCTGGGGAATACATAAAAAATGAATGAGCTAAAACTCTCAGAAAAGAAAATTAGTATAAGAGTAAAACAAAGAAAATGGATTAGAAGGCATAACCAAATAGAATAAAAGGAATAGAACATGAAGAAAAAAATAGAATAATAACATGTATAACATGGGAACAAAAAATAATGGCATAATTGGAATGTTAATATTACATATAATATGACATAAACATGAGTCAAGGCTAACTGCCAAGACTATTTTACATGGTGGACATAGTCCCAAAATGTAATTAGGTTCATTCCATATCCCAACAGAACATCTTATGAGTATATACATTACCCAATTAATTAGATCATTATCTCAAGGAACCCTTCCTAACATGTTCATGATTATGTGCCCCACATTATGAATAAACATAAGGGTTACCAATAGAAAAAAATGGGTATCATAAGCATGTCACAAGGCATAAAAAATGATCATATCCTAAATGTTACCAAGAATGAATGGTTTAAAAACATACATGCACATAATATGGGAAAATATTCTTGGGTAATGGTAATTGTTCTCTAATTGAAATGGAAACATGTAAAATGAGTGTTTATGAAACCATAGAAAAGAAAAAATTTAGTGAGGTTTAAGGAAAATATTTAAGATCGTTTAAAGGGGAAGTGGAATATTTGGTTTCAAAAAACAAGAAATTAGCCAATATATTTATTGATGATAAAATTATTTATTTTTGAATAATAATTGTGGTTTATTATATATTATGGAGTGTACTTGGAAGTGTGTAAAAAATTGGAAAGTATCATTTAATCATGTTTTCTTATATGAAAGAATCGAAAAATGAAACCTTTTTAAAACACACATTACCCCAAAAAAGAGAGATGATATGATCTGGATATAGGAGTTTGGGAAATAAAAAATACAATTTTTAATAGGTATATAAAAATAAATAATCAATAAATTGGAATAAATTATGATAAAGAGTAACTTGAAGGAAACAAATGGTGGTTCGCATAGAATCCCTTACATTATGTCTGAAATGATTTTGAACTTAATAATAATGTCTGGAATAATAATATAAAATCCATTAATTAATTAATTAATAACATTTACTACATTTATTTGATTTATTATAATTTTATTATTCTCATTTATGTATTTTTTGATAAGTTATTGTGTTCAAAGTTATCCATTGGGAGTCCTAATTTCCTTATTTTTCATGATGGGTTCGCTTGTATATGAGTATCAAATTTCATTTTATAGGGAAATATGAATCCAAAATTTATGTTTTATGTCATTAATGATCGTAAATTATTTTAAATTATTATACAATTTATTTGGTTATATTGGCTGAGGATGAATCATCAAATAAGATGTCAGTGATAATCATTTGGATTATTTTGGATTATTTTGTCTTACAACGAACTCAATTTGTTTTATTATTTAATAATTTTCAATATAATTATTATATAACTTTAAATAGGCTAAAATACATATATTATATTATTTTATCCATAAACATGGTTTTCTGACTATCCTTGAAGGTGATAATGGAAAATAAAAATTTTTCATCATTGAATGTGATTAAATAATACATCACAAACAACATTTTCATTTTTTGAATTTAAGGGATTGGAGAGAGGTTTAATTATGGATTATTACATTATCATAATAAAATTATAGTATATGTGAGGTTCTTTAGTTATCAAAACATCTGTATGTGGGGATTCGATGAAAGAATAAGAAAAAAACTTGAAAAGAAATTAAAATAACAGGAAAGAAGAATTTACCTCTTAAATTTATCCTCCTTGAAAACCTCTATAAAATAATGGTTTTAGAATTTTGATGAATTTAATAGATCATGGATGTGAGTTAGAATCTATGTAATATTATAGTGAATTTTTTTTTCATTAATCAATGCTCATAATGTGTGATGATAAGAGGTGGTGAGGTGTGGTATTTATTGTGGAGAAGAGGGGTGTTTTCTCAATATTTAAATAATTAAATTATTTTTTTCGATCAAGACAAGAAATATAATTGTTTCATAAAAAAAATTATAATAATTATTTCATTTTACTTTTAAATAATGGTTCTTAACTCATACTTACATCAATAATTACTTAAAAATAAATGTATTAAGAATTTATTGAAAATTATCATATTTTACAATTTACCAACATTTCAAGTATTTTTTTTTAAAAAAAAGTTATTCCAAATAATATTTGTTTGTATATAATAAAAAAATGTACTTCTTTTTTTGAAAATAAATTTTTAATTTTGATAAATAATTTTTTTATTAAAATCCTAACTCACTCAAAATATATAGATTTAAAAATTTTAACTAAATTTATAACTATTTGAAAAAATAAATAATGTCTCATAAAATTATCTTCTAATAGTAAGACAATAATATACTTCTATGAATAAATCTTATGAAAATATATTTTCTTTAAAACTATTATTTCAATTTTAAAATTTATTTAATTATTTACAACTTACCAACATTCCAACAAATAATTAATAATTTTAAAAACATTTATTTAGTGATAATATTATATAATAATATAATGCATTCATTTATATGATGAATAAATTTTATTTATACATTCATATGTGAGGTTATTATTCTTTTTTCTATATTAATATTAATAAAGAGAATATAAATCACATTGGTTCCATTTATAGGGCATGGAGGTGAATCATGGATCTTGATACAATCGATAGTGGTACTCTATACAACCGTAAAAATTTATTAATGTATATTTGTTATTATTCATCATGGGAGAAGTCCTCCTGAATTTGGATAAAGTGATATTTCTTTCTAATATGACCTGCAACAGCCCATATAGCATTGCTTCATATGGATTTCCATAGATGTCCATTGAAAAATTACATGGAAATATTGGAAAAATATTGATCAACATTTATTTGAGAATTATTTATTTTCATTATATGATACGGTTGAGAAATAATTTGATAAAATATTAATGATATTACTTTCAAAAATATTTTTATGTCTATAGTTTTTCATTCTAATAATATTGGATCCTTATCAATCCTATTCACTTATTAAGATGAGGGATAATTTATATATAGAGCATCATCTATAATATTTAACTTGCCTTTGAATTTAGTTGATTGAGAATCCAAAATACCTGATGAGATCGGTCTGTATTCTCGGGTGAATATAAATATCTTTTTGTGTTAATATTTATTTGTGTCTTTATTATCAATATATATTTCACACTTCTCCCCATAGGGATAATTTTGACAAATTTTCAATGAAAATATAACATCTACAAACTCCAAATCATGTGTGGGATAGTTTTTCTCATTAATATTTATCATCCTTGAGGTTTAGGATCAGAATTTATCGTTTTTCATTATTATAGATCCTATTCCCATATTTGAAGCATCACTATTCCACAAAAAGAGTACCCCGCTTTTTGGAAGTGTGATTAATGGTGTAGTGATAAGACTCTTATTCAACTCTTTAAATAAGTATTTATATTCAATGGTACATAAAAAACATACACCATTCCTAGTATGCTTGGTTAGTGGGTTGGAAATCATTAAATGTTCTTCACAAATCATTAGTAATACATTGCTAGACCAAGGAAGCTATGGATATCCATTACCGATTTTTTCATGGGCCACTATTCAATTGGATTTATCATGGAAGGGTCTAAAAATATTCTATTTCTAGAGATATCATTCCCCAATAATGTTACATACCACATCCATAACATATATTTACTATAACAATTATAAAGTTTGTCCATTCATAATGTATTTATCATAGTATTCATCTGCTCCTCATGATCCTCCATTCTCTTTGACTATATCACAATATCATCGATAAAGAATACCAAAAAATTTCTAGGTAATATCTAAAGTCATTGTTCATTAAATCAATGAAAAATTCTTCGAGAATAAGTGATTCTGAATGGAATCATTATAAACTCATAATTTCCAAACCATGTTTGAAATGCGGACATAGGAATATCTTTTATCACCAGCTTTAATTGGTGTTATAAGGGCTGAATGTATACATTATAGAAATAACATTCCCACATAACAGATTGAACAATTCATATATCCAATGAAGGGGATACTTATTCTTTATCATGATTTTATTGATTTCATGATAATATTTTTTGAGGATCATTTTTCCATATTTTTCTTGGTAATGTAAAGTAGTGCACACCATAGTGAGGTACTCGATTATATAAAATAGTTTTTCAGATTCTCATATAAATATTTCATCATTTCTTCCATAACAATAGTGACCATTCTACAATTTGTCATTGATATAGGTAGAGAACTAATAATATGTTCAATTAAGAACTCAACATCTCGATCAAATGGATGATGAAGAAACTATCGGGTAACAAATCAGTTTACTACCTCACAATGTGAATGTATTCAAGCATGATTTTGTCCAATGTAGCAATAATTTGTGGTGGAGATGATTTCATATAAGGAATGAATATCCATCATTGATATGATGCTTCTGAAGAATATTCATCCTCCTCATAACAGTTGTACAGAATTCATTAATGCTTCGGTATGTGATTACTGATATCCATTTCCCAACACTTTATATTAGATTTATATAAAGATAAAAAATCGAGGACAAAAATAGTATCAAACTCTACGAAAGGTACTATAAAATAATTTTTTGGGAGGATTATTCAAAAAACAGTTATCTTGGGATGAGTTATATACATTGGATGCGATAATTTCCCCATTTCCCCTAATATATAACCCTACCTTTAAATTTTGAGGTGGTGATTGAATTGTTCTACAAAAATTTCACTGTATACAAGAATGCATAAAACCAGAATTAGATAATAGTTTTTCAATTTTGGAATGAATGACCATCATACCTATTACCTCATAATTTTCAGGCTCTACCTCAGTAGTTGTGATCGAATATGGCCTTTCGTACTTCCTTTGAGGTTGATATTATGGATTTCCTACAACAACCCTTGAATTAGGGAAATGGTTTACATAATACCCATGTTCATATAGTTACATAAAATGCACTACATGCTAACTGTTGATATAAACCTTCCATTATTCTTCTAAAATTTTGGGACTCTTCATTTCACTTCGATATTTATTAGCTATAATACCTTATCTTTAACATTTAAATAATCTCTTTTAACCTTTTCTGATGTTTATAGTATTCTTATTCCATCACTTTTGAAACATAAGATTTTGGGTCTTCCTTATATCATTGGATTTATCTATAGATCCACCAATAATATACTATATTTCACTCATTTTTTAGTTGGGCCAAGAGACCATTGAGAGTCTCCCATATCTATTTTAACCTTATTAGAAAAATGAAAACGTCTTCAAACCTATCAAAGTATAAAATCACCCATGATTTTCATACATTCATCTTTCATCCAATAAAGAAGCAATGAAGCTTTTTTTGGTATCATGACCAATCTTGGGGTGTATCTTGAAATCCTTGTGATGTTTGATTGATACACCCTGATAGACCCACCATCCTTTTACTTCAGTTCTAACATTTAAAAAACAATATGGAGGGTTTAGGAAAATTATTATTGAAAAATATTTTGTTTAAATAATCTAATTACATGGAATAAATTTCCTCCATGGACTTTTTTTCTTGATAGTTTTCCACCACTGATCAGTTTCCCCGTAAAAATGTACAACATCCAATACAATGTTCACTATTTCAATGAACAATAGGATATAGAATATATTCTCAATGGAGTTAATCCATTATTCTGTGAGTAGGGTATCAGAGGATCCTCTAAAAATTGGAGACCATTGGTTTATAAAGGATAGAAACACAACATGATCTATATTAGGATAAAGAAGGTGTTTCACATGATTCATATTCAAATTCATAAATTGTTCTAGTAGGGAAATAACTTTCATGATGTTTTTATCTCACATCCCATTATATTTATAATTTATTTAGGGAAATCATTGCATATCCATTAATATTTATTATTTCCATAGGTTATTCAATTTCCATCCATTAACAAATAAAATAAAGTAAAATTAATGTGCAGTAATACTTAGATAACAATCATATAAAATAAATTTTAAACATAAAAGGATAAACTTGTAAATGAAAAATATATACTGACTTGTGATTCCCTAGGATTAAATATATGTTATCCATGATTTTTTTCATAAATTATATTTGTATTGTAATTTTTTATTCTCTTAATAATTCTTCATAACGTACATATTCATTTACCAATAAAAATACCCAGGGAGCGTCAAACTAGGTGCATAGTAAGGCATGTTTTCATGTACTAGGTTACATAGAGATATGCATAGAGCATCGTATTGTATTTTTTACTCCTAGGTAAATTTATACTAGAACCACATCCACATGTATTGTATATATAGGGATGTTTTTCCTTAATAAACCACTTAGTCTATACTAACCAAGATTTTGGGATTTTCTCTTATAAATAGAAATATCTCAAAGGATTTATATAATTTTTTCTGGCCCTAATCAAAATAATAACTACAATTTTACTCTAATACCAACTATAGAGACCCTAGCCTTTAACACATATCATTACATGATTTTATACACAATTAACCATCAAATTACAAGACAAGAATTATAAAATATAGTGTATTTGGAATATTATGTACATAATTAAAAATCATGAACAAAAAACAAATACATATTTTATTTAATGCCCATAATGATATTGTAACATCCATTGAGTTCATTCATATTCATAGTATAATTTGGGGAATACATGAACAAAAGGGATGAGCTAAAAAACCAATAATGGAAATATGTATATGAATAAATCATGACACATGGGTTAAAAGGAATACCATTATAGACTAAAAGATATGGAAGATGAAAAAACATATTGAATAATAAAATATATAACATGCAAACATATAATCATAGTATCATAGGAATATCATAAAAAAATAAAATGACATAAACATGATTCAATGATAACTTCCAAAACCATATAACATGATGGAAAATGTCTCATAATGGAATCAGGTTGACTCCATGTCCTAATATTTCATCTCATGAAACTAAAAATTAACCACTACATTAGAGTTATGACTATTTTCACCCATCATAAAATGTTCTTGAGTATGTGTTCCACATGAAAAATAATCATAATAATTACCAATGGAAGGAAATGGGTATCATAATCCTGTCACGAGGAATAAAAATGATCATATAAAAAATGATTCAATTAATGAATCAATTTAAAACATAAGTGAACCTTAATAAGGAACAATATTCTTGAGTCATTATATATTTTCCTAGTTAATTTCGAGACATGTTAAATGAGTGTTTAAGAATCAATAGAAATGAAAATTTTTGTGCGATTTAAAGAATATATTAAATAGAATTTAAAGTGTAAAATAAATATATGTTATAAAAAATAAAAAATGTAACTAGATAATTTTTTATGATAAAAATATTTATTTACAAAAATAATTGTGCCTTAAAATATAATATTGAGTTCAAATTGAATCGGGTAAGAAATTAAGAAGTTCCCTTGAATTAGGCTTACTTATCGGAAAGAATTGAAAAGAGAACCTTCCTAAAACAAATACTATCCCATCAAAGATGGGTGATAAGATCTCAATCCATGATTTAGGAACATATAAAAAATCCTGTAAAATTATACCAAAAACAATTACACCTCTAAATTGGGAAAAGAGAGAGGAAGAGAATCCTAAAAGAAAAAATGGAGTTTCAAATAGAATCCCTTACGTTATTTCAAAAATAGTTATGCACTTGATCTTAATAACAGGAAAAATAAAAATAATACATTAATTAATTTATTAAAAACATTTATTAAATGTTTTTGAATTATTATAATTTTATTGAGTTCATTTATGGCAATTTTTTGTTGTTAGAGTGTTCAATTTTGTCGTTCAAGAGTGCTGGTTTTAATAGTTTTCATGATCAGTTCACAAGAATATGAGTGTGGAATTTCATGTAAAATGGAAATTAAAATACCAAATTGAGGTTAAATATTACTAATTAAATAAATAATATTAAATGGTTTTATAATTAATTTTTTTATTTTGGGTGAAGTTGAATCATTAGATAATATGTAAGTTATAATTGTTTGGATTATTTTGGGTAGTTATCGCTCACAATGATTTTTTAATTATGTTATTATTTAACATAATGTGTGTATGATAATTCATGAAAATTAAATATTCTATAACAAATATATTATTATTTTTATTATCCATATAATTTATTTAATGACCATACTTAAAGTCATTAATGGAAAATGAAAAGTTGTCATTCTTGAAGGCGCTAAATTAACACCTCACGAAAAACAATTTAATTTTTTCAATAAAATGTTAATGATATGGGTTTAATGATATATTAATCCATTAGTGTAATAAAATTAATGTATATGTGTTTTTATATAGTTATGATACCATTTATATGCAGGTATTTTAGGATAGACTAAGAATAGAACAATAATAGAAACTAAAAGAAATAGAAATTGTAATATAACTATTGAATTTTTCCCCATTGAAAACCACCTTAGATAAACAGGTTTTGTATTTTTATGATACCATGAGATCATTTAATTTGGGTAGGAAAATTATAAGATTATTGGGAAGAATTTGGAAATTTTTAAATGCTTAAAAATTGTGATTAGAAGAGGTGGTGAGGTGGGTATTTTTAGTGAAGGTGAGAGGTGTTTTCTCATTATTTATATCATTTGTTGATTGTTTTGGCTAAAGAAAAGGTATATTAATGATTCCTACGATTAAATAAATTAACATGTGCATGTTTGTTCTAACTAATGGTTATTACCTCATCCTTACATTAAAAATTTTATGAAAAATTCTTATATTTAGCATTTATAAATAATTATCTTATTTTACTATTCAGAAAAAATTCCGAAATTTTAGGAAAATCTCATAAATTCAACCTAATGTTTTTTCAAAATTTTGAATTAAAACATTATGTCCATATTATGACAATAATTTTCTAAATATAGGAATATTAATTTTTAAATAAAATCATCATTTACTCAAAAAAAATTACAGATTTCAAATTTAAAACTAATATAAATAAAATTTGAAATATTAAATATGGTCTCATAAAAGTATCATAAAATAATAAGGAATAAAAATAATAATATATTATTAAATTTAATGAATCAATTGTATTTAATTATTTATATTAATTATACAAATGGAAATAAAAAATTTATATGTTATAAACACACTAACACTTAATTAATAATATTCAAAACATTTATTTACATATACTATGATATAATTATATCGTACATTCATTTATAGGATGCCAAAATTTTCATTACACATTAAGATGTGAGTTTACGATTCTATTTTCTAGTTTACTATTCATAAGGGTCTCATTACTATTTCAATGGTCATGTTATTATTCCATCGATAAAGATTCCTTAACTTCAAGAAATACAACTTATTTCATTCATTAATCATTTATAATGTTTATATTTATTTTATTAATGTGATTTTATGTGATTTATTAAACATAAAACAATTGTTATAAGAGAATTTTATTTTATTGAATTTTGGTTCATTACGCATATGATTTATCATATGCTTTATCTATCATTGTTTTAGAGATATGGTCATCTCTACATGTGTTCGGTTTAATATGTGAATAATATATATATAACAACATACATTAACATATATTTTATTAATAGGCCTGATTTACTTTAGGTAGTTCATTAGTTTCTCTTACATCCACTGTATTCTTTATCTAAATTTCAATATTAATTATACATTATATTTTATCGTTACTATGGATGGATGTTGTTAAATTTTATTCCACTTTAAAACAGAGGCAATACTTCTTCATTTTTCAAAAATATTTCCTTATATTTTTTTAAATCTTGAATGATGTGATATTATTATCAATGATTTATACATTTCCCCAAATAATGTCAATCCATTTATACTTTTCAAGAAAACCTCAATGAAATTAAATTTTTTTGAAATTAGAGAATCCATATAGTGGTGTGACCTCATGATCTGATATTCATTCACAGGAGCATAAATCGGTGTGTACAAAACAATGGGGTTGGATAAATATGTTTTTCATCTATTTTAAAAAAAGTTATAAAACTTTTCCATTTATTTATTTAATCACTAATTCAGATAAAAATCACTCTTTCTATCTCACCTTATATATTTTCTAGATGGTATGGATAGATAATAAATTGTAAATCCCACAACAAGACAAAATTATTTGTTAATGAGGTTCCCCTCAAAGATAAATAACTATGTCCCTAGTAATTCATCGTTATTATAAAAATATTCATAGCTCCCTATATATTATCTTAGGAATTTTAGAAAATTGTTTGGATTTTGAATTGTACTTAATATAAAACCAACCATACATATTGAAACCCATGATTAGACTTTTATTTCCCTCAAATTAGGATTATTTTTCTCTCATAATAGTAAATAATCAAGGAACATCATAATATATGTCATCAATAATGTGGTCTAAAAATATCTATCACTTATCCATTTTATACAGTTAAAGACGTTAAATTATTAATTGATTTTTTTAGGAATATGTGAATATATATTTTTAGTTAATCTGGTTGAAGACTGAGAATAAATATATTATGATTATAACATGATGTTGATTATATAGTCATGAGTTTGGAGGATGGATCAACTATCATAAATTCTTATTAAGTTTACAAATGAAATAATGTCAATAAAACTAATCGCTAGTGGATCTAACTAACTTTGTAGGTGGAAGAATTGCTAGTAGTTTTTTTGATAGCGTAATTGAAGGTCAAAACAATATTAGTTCCTATAATGATCAAGTTGAGAACGTAATATAATAAGTCGGTGAGATATGGAAGAATAAAAATAGTAATCAATAATGATTTACTAGAAGTGGTATGTAGAGAGGCTATATAGTGACATAATTAATTTCATAGATTTGTAGATTATGACAAACATCTCTTGAGTATAAGGGCTGTATTAGAGTTCATTATGTAAAATTATAAAATCATTAATTTAGATATTGATAATGGAGAAAAATCAATGATCAATAAGGATCAATTACTTCTTGTTTACATAATCTACACTCATTTTATTTAATATTTACCATGTCTTTTCTTTATTTTAGTCATTAAATGTACATTATAAATTGTGGGATTACGAATATTTTAATTTTTTATATAATTTCTATTTAATGACACCTTTCTTCTTAGTTATAATTCATTCTTATCGACCCTTTTTGTAAATCCACTCACTATGTTTTTTAATGTAAAAATGGTTGAAAATCACTTCAAAGGTATTTTGAAATAATTTTTTCATATATAAAAACATAAATATTTTGAGTAGTAACGTATTATTAATTAGAATTTATTTGTGTCTTGATAGATAATATTTTGAATAACCTTTGATCATTAATTTTCCACTACTACATGGAATCAAATTCATCATGGAGATTTTTATTTAATATAGTAATAATTATAAATCTCTTCAAATATTAAATAATTATATCATGTAATCATTAATATCTTCTATTGAATTTATTTTATCATTAACATCAACATTTCGGCAAGTAGTTTAGTCAGATTATCTAATATTAGTTTGGTCTTCCCCATTTCTCTGAATTAGTATAGATTTATTTCTTATTCTGCACACTTATTTCTTGTTATTTACATATATATTGATAATTATTCTCTCTTTTTACCCTTTTACTGCAGCATATAATCATAATGAGTACCTAAGATCATTTCACTGCTTCCCTTAGGTTCAAACCTAATGTTATGGTTTCTAATGAGAGTAAGAGATGTAGATGAAATTTTTATGGTCATGCCGACCATTAACCCATTCAATGGGATATTAGCCAAATTCAAATTCTTTAGAAAACCTAATTTATGATAATAATAAAAATATATAATTAATTGATTGATTTGCGCAAAAATTGGAGAATAATAATTTCCATTAGTTAAATAAATATATTATTATTTATTTAATAATAAATAATATATAATTTTATGTTAGACTATTAAAATTAGTAAGCATCCCTTTTTTATATTTATATTTCTTTAAATAAAGAAAAATTATTTAATAACTAAATATCACTTTATTATTTTCCCATAAATATAATTAATATTTTATTCATTAAATCTCACGAATAAATATTAACTATTATTTAACTGAAAGATTAATTATTTCGAATAACTCATGATGAAATCTATGTATTCAACCCATATTCATTATTTATTAAACCATATATCAGAAATAATTCTTATTATATTATTTTAAATTAAAATATAATTTAACTAAGATTGCAGAAAAACATAGTGTGGGACCCTCTTGTTCACTTTCTCCGAGGTACTCTATGAAACCACATAAATTCATAGGATAACGTCCTCAAACATGTTAAAGGACCCATAGTGAAATAATTTATTTTATAAGGACATAATATCACATTAAAATGATCATACCATAATAAAATTCATTTACCATGGTATATATATTCAACCAGGTTGAATGCTAGTTCCATTAATCTATGTGATCGATACATCTCATTTTTGGGCTTTTCATAATTATAAATACCCATAGAACACCATGGAGATGTATTTATATAGTTTTTTATGCCCAAAAATTTTTCTATTTTATACTATTTTATTTAATAATATAATGGAAAAATTCTTTCTAGTAATATTCATTAATGAAATATCTCCTTTGATGCATCCAACATATCATACGACACTATGAACGTATATCATCCCGATATTCAATAGTGTAATCACGTACATGAATAATGATATCCATTAATAATATTCATTACATATGTGGATCAATAGAAATATCCATAGATATTAATATCGAATAACACAACTTATTATTGATTTCACACAAGCAGTTGGTGTTCTCGAAATCTCTTGCATTAGAATTTTCCAATAGTGTATGGCCTAATAAACTGCATTAATGTCCTAAAATCTTCCACCCATGATATCCTTTATCATTTTCAACCAATTAAATGATATCATACAAATATAGAATATATATATATATATTATAATATTTTCATTTATCATAATGGTTCTCATCATAATAGGAACTGTAAAAAAATTTATTGTGATACTAACTATCACCAACATGACTTTTATATATATTAATATTTCATTTAATTTCCATTAATGAATTTTTTGGGGGAGTTTACCACTCATTTTGGTGAAAATGGCGAGTTTTGAAAATTTGGGTCAAACCACGTGCCCAATTCCAGATTTAAAAACTAATTTTGTTTCTTCCATAATTCCTTCAATTTTTACTATTTTAAACCCATTCCGCTTCCCAATTGGCATAAAATGATATATTAAAACCACCATATCCCTTTGGACTACATATAAATCCAAAATCATGATGGATATGGGCTTTTGATTAAGGTAATGGGCCTTCCCGTAGGCCCATTTCCTGCTTTAAATATTATTTTTAAAGATTCCATATCTCATTCATTGATTACTTTTTTCCCATGATTCAACCACCCTCTCAACTCCAATGGACCGAGGATCATCCCCATTATCTGTTTCGAAATTTTGGAGCTCAGGTGAGCTGCAAAGTAGGGAAATATTTCATACTCTTTCTCATATTGACCGGTTTGACGAGGTAAAATGAATCTTTCATAACTCCTTCAATTTTCATCATTTTCCCCCCATTTAAGTTCCCACATGACCTTATATGACACCTTAGAAGCTAAATACCAGTTTTGGGTACTTGGAGATTCATTTTTCGCTGGATTGGGGCCGATTTCTACAATATATTTTAAGTAAGGGAATTCCTTCTTGGTTCCTTCCATCCTATTTTAGTTTTATTTCCTCTTTCATGAAGTTCATCATGTCCAGAAGTTTGGGTTAGATCCTAAGGTTTGATTTGGTATCTTTTGGGTCATTTTTTGGTGGTCTAGGTCTGGATTTATATTCCTTGTGGTGCGGCGGATGTGGGCTTAATGTTTCACACCATGTTTTGAGGGTTTCGACTCAAAAGGTAGGTGATTCCATGTGTAACAATTTTGTGATGAGTTAGATTGCTTGGTTTATTATTTAAGTATGTTTATAATCTTTTGTTTGTGGTTTGAAAACTTTTTTTGATGGATTTGGTTAAACATTTAATTTTTAGTTGTATTTTAGCTTGAAATTGTGTACTTTTCATGTCTGACTATTGGGGTAATGATTGGGTTTAGTTTATAACATATGAATGTGATTTATTAGTTTTTAAAGGGGATTCCCATTCCAGTTTGTTAATTTATTATTTTCATGTTGGCCTTGAAAAAAGGTTTTTGAATGAGTTTAAGGTGTAAAACCGTGTTGTACTTCTTGATGGTGATTTATGAAAACGTGTGATTTTCATGTGTATCTTTAAGGTATTATTTGATGTATTTTTATAACACTTAGGGGTGGTTTAATAATTGTTTTAGGTCAGAATGTTCTGTTTCTGATTGGTATTGGTATGATTTTGGTTTATAATGAGGGTTTTGAAATGGTTTTAGTGTGCAAACAACGGTTATACCTCTTGGGTTTGTTTTATAAAAATTGTAAATGTTTTATTTGGTTAAACAATGTTGGGAAAGGGTGTATATGTACTGTTTGGGTGATTGTGTTCACTGAATGTGGGTTTTTTATTGGTAAAGTGGTGATTTGAGATTTCAAACATTTTTAGAATGATTTATAAATTGCTAAAAAAAATTACTAAATTGTGTTTTGTGTGCGAAACACGGGTGTGGGATGTTTCGTGTGAGTTTATTGATAAAATGAATTGTGAAGGTGAGATGGGTATTATGTGACATGTGTGTGGTATTTTATGTGAGTATAATATCTTAGAATGGTTTTAAACAATTTTTTAATGTATTTGAGGATGTTTTAATGAAATGTGAAAATTTTTGTAGGCAATTTTGGTGTATGTTTGATTTCAAGATGCATTTGAATGGAAAGCAGGATTTGTGACTTGTGTGATGTACAAGGGGCTATTTAGTTAATGTGTGATGTGAAAGTGATATTTTCATTTTAAAACTATATTTCTTGTATTGTTGAACTAGTTTGAGCACAAAGGGAAAACCCGAGTATCTCGGTGGGTGGATGTGTACTAGTATGCTAGTGAATCCGTGGGGTTTGGCCTTAGTTTCACTTAGCAATATTAACAATTACAACACTAAATAAATTATGATGATGATGATTGGGGACCACTAGGTTATGGGTATGATCCCTACTAGTGGCTCGTTCCTGAGGATAGACATTTTTTTGTGGTTACTCTCACCGAGATACGAGGTACCTGGGACCCACAGCTAGCTAGTACCAATGGGTTATTTCCTTTTACTTGTGTTCATTTGATCCTTTGTACTTACTGTCGATATAAGTTATTATTGGATGGAAAATTCAGTAACTTTATTATTTATTTTAAAATTGTTGGTCCTTTAAAATTAGACCACATGAAAACTGTTTTAATTTATTATTGCTTCCTTTAGAAAATTGTTACAAGAATTTTTATTTACAAAACTAGCAATGCTTTTTGTCATAAAATGTGTATCACATGGAATCTCTTAGTGGTGGTATCCTACTGTGCTTTCACTCACACCCTACTTATACCTTTGGGTTTAAGTTTACTTTCTTATTTATTGTCAGAGGTTTGAGTACATGTTTTATGCCTTTGGTTAGGGTTTTTAGCGGTCCATCGTGATGCAGTGTCATGGAAATGGCTTGAGGGCGGTGACACTTTCCATGTGGAGGTTCCTGGGCTGTCTTTTTTTGGGTTTATACCATTGTAATGGTGTTTAAACATTGTATAAATTTGTGTAATTCGGTTCTGAATTTTAGTAAAAGATATTTTGGTTTGAAAAATCCATATTTGATTTCTCGGATTCATTTGTTGTTTTATGTATAAAAATTTGGGTACATCACTTCCAATTTCTAGTTTTTGATACTCGGGCACTTGTTCTAGCCTCTGGGGATTGGGAACGGACTTCGGTACTTGACACGGGTCAGGTTGGGTGCCGGTTTTGGCGGCGACCAGATTCAGTTTGTGACAAAATGGTATCATAGGAGGTTCGCTCTATTTGAGTCATGTTATTTGGGAAATAGTCGGGATAGTATGGAGTTAAGATTGTCAGGACATGAAATTCCGATTATGGTTTGTGTGCTTGATCACCACACCTCATGTCGGGATTCAAGTCTCCAGGGAAAGTTGGGATTTATCTATGTCTTTTGGTTTCCTTGGTCTGATGATGATTAGGGGAAATGAAAAGAGAGTTGGGTTAATGGTCTCAGTGATCTCACAGGGTCTGGCAAGCCATGTGGATCCAGGGATATTCCCTAGAACACTTTCTGTGATGGTTAAGTGAATGGAATATGGCTACCAACCATATGTCCATGTCACCCACTGTAACTAGTTTCCTCTCACATTGTTTTGTGCTTTAGTTTTGAAATCATTGAACTTTAGTTTTAAAGAGACTTGGTTTTACGAAGCGTAAAGTTTATGTGAAATGATTTTCAAATAAATAGGGAATGTTTTGATTTATGAAATGGTGGAACTGAATTTTTTGAGTTATTTTGAAATGTAAAATAGTGTTGTTACACCTCTTTTTAAATCAAGAACCATATTGATGTTGGTTTTCAAAAGTGTTTCCAATAGAGTTTTCTAAACAATTAAAGGGTGTTTAAATGGGATGATATGTTTTCAAATTGATATGAATAACTTGAAAGTGAGTTCTTTTCTAAATAATTGTGTCCTTTTGAATAGTTTTGTAAGATTTGAATTGATATTTTGATATAATTTTAGCAGTTTTGAAAAAAAAGATGGGTTGGTTGACTGTATTGTTTTCGAAAAGTGGATAGAATTTTCATTTTAACCATTGGAATTTACATGAGTGACCACATTCATTGGGTTATATGGTATGATGGATGGTTTATGGAATTACTAGATGAGTGTTGGGGTGAATATGCAGAGGGTGCCTAGTGTGGCACAGAAACATGCATGTGTGAGGCCCATGGGGTACCATTGGTGGATACGCTAACTACTGAACCATTGGTTTTTAAAGACATTTTTTTAAGAAAAACATGATGTCTTGATTAATTGTTTGGTATAGTCTATATTATGTGTTTTTGGATAATTTTGAGGCTGTGGGATGTTTTGAGTCGAAGAACCCCTCCTGTTCGAACTGTGTTTTGGGTTTATGTTTGGTCGGTAAGCTGGGTAGAAGGTCCGGTTAGTAGTCTCCTATGATATATGTTTTAGGACACCATTAAGGTTGTTCCATTAATGAGTTTGGATCTATTTTGTGGCATGTTTTTATCAATGGACCAGCTTGGTTGGGTCCTTGGGTTCTCTTGTTGGATAAGGTACTCCAACATTAAGGTTTAGTGCACAACTGAAGTGCAACCCAGATTTTTTTTTTGCCATTGGAAAATCCTCCATTTGATCAATGTAAGGAATCTTTTCTTGATATTTGTAGAATGAGTCCACACCATTTACTTTCATTGTTTTTTTGGATCCTCTTGTTGCAGAAGAGTGCTCGTGGATGGTTGAAAGAGACCTTAGTTTCTTAAGCTACCTGATTCATTAAAGGTGAATGTTCTCTAGGTTTATCAGTATGGATTGTATTTAAGAGGGCCTCTAAGTCCTTCATTCTCTCTTCGAAGAAGGGATTTATGTTAAACCACCAGTGTGGTAAATCAGGCCACGAGAGGCTCTTATGGACACTTTTTGGAATGTTGTGATGTTTGGGGGTGTTGTGTAAGGCCCCATCCTTGTATTATGTCTATCAGTCCGTTTGGTCATGTTCAGTGACGCGATGTGATGTCGCGTTCTAATTTGATTGTAAAGGTGAAGTTGTACAATATTTTGTGAGTCTATTTTTTTCAGAAGTTTTGCTCCTTTTTCGAGATCTCGACATCCTTTATTTTAGAGGAAGGTGTTTATATGTGTCCTTTATTTCTGTTGTTTATCACTCGAAGAAACAAGGGGTGATGTGAGTGCATCCTCTAAACCCTAATTTCAGTAAATTTTCAAGCTAGGGTAAAGTGAGTTCTAGAGTGTGTTATGTCTTGGTGAACCCATATGGGATTGCGTTTAGTTGTTTGTAGCATCAGAAGAAGAAATTATATTTGGGGGTCCCAAATTGGAACTCTGAGGCCAAAGATGCTTCAATCATTCCGTCTCTACCCATAGGTCTCGGAGAGAAGCTGACAGGTAGTCAAAGGAAATCCCAGTGTAGTTTTTAACCTTGTACAAAGAACTATTCTCTGTATTATAAATAAGAATAGTTTAAACATTTGCTGTTTTCATCTTTATTCTTTTGTACCCATTCGGTGGAAAGAGGTGGAGGGCCTCATCCCCATATTATCTCCCAATGACTTTCTTTTCCCCTTTGGTTTCCTTTGGGTTTTAGGGAAATGTTTTGGATTTGTCTAGACATGTTGAGTGATCATTTAGTAGTAACCATTCACCAGAAAACCATGAAGGTATAAGGATCCACATGGTTAGAGCACAGTTTCCCAAACCATGAGGGCTAACCGTGCAGTTGTTCCAACTCTTTATGTTTTGGGGTCTTTCTGTGTCGGCCCATATTGGTCAGTTAAGATGGTTGGTTCTTATGGTGGGGAGCCCATTTCTGTATCCTTGTACCAGTAAATAACTTTTGTACTCAGTATTGTCTTGGAATTAGGTGGTCTCGTTCGGAGCTATATAACAACCTACATCTTCCTTGGGTAAACATCGGGATTGGAGAGTTCCCAATGGTTTTGTTATATCAAGGTAAGTGTAACCTTAATCGATGTTCTTGTTTGTTTAGGTAAATTTCTTGATCCTTGTTCAGATAGTGTTTGAAGGGTTTTCATTAAGGATAAATTTGAATGTGCTTTATCATTTCAGTAAAGAGATGTATGTTTTGGTTGTGAATTATTCCTTCCTAAATTGATCACTCGAGGTGTTTTGGCCTTTGGGGGAAAAGCATAGCAAAGGAGTCCATTTCTGCCTTTCGGTTGGGTTTGGTTTTTTTTCTTTGTCCTTGAGGTGGCTTTCCGAGGGCGGAAAGTTTTATGGTGGGAATAATTGTCACACACATGACTTTTTAATATATTAATATTTCATTTAATTTCCCTTCCTTATTTTTTTGGGGGATTTTAACACTCATTTTGGTGAAAATGGTGAGTTTTGAAAATTTGGGTCAAACCATGTGCCCAATTCCAGATTTAAAAACTAATTTTTTTCTTCTATAAATCCTTCAATTTTTACTATTTTAAACTCATTCTACTTCCCAATTTGCGTAACCTGATATATTGAAACCACCATATCCCTTTGTACCACATATAAATCCAAAATCATGATGGATTTGGGTTTTTCATTTAGGTAATGGGCCTGCCCGAAGTCCCATTTCCTGCTTTAAATATTGTTTTTAACGTTTCCATATCTCATTATTTTTTTACGGTTTTCCTATGATTCCACATCCCTCTCAAATGCATTAGACCGAGGATCTCCCCCATTATTGGTTTCACAATTTTTAAAGCTCAGGTGAGCCGCGAAGTAGGGAAATTGTTTATACTCTTTCTCAAAACGACCAGATTTGACGAGGTAAAATGAATCTTTCATAACTCCTTAAATTTTCATCATTTTCCCCCCATTTCAGTTCCCACATGAGCTAATATGACTCCTCAGAAGCTCCATACCAGTGTTGGGGACTTGGAGATTCATATTTTGGTGGATTGGGGCTGATTTCTTCATGATATTTCAAGTAAGGGAATTTCTTCTTCGTTCCTTCCATCCTCTTTTAGTTTTATTTCCTCTTTCTTGAAGTTCAACACATCCAGAAGTTGGGGTTTGATCCTAAGGTCTGATTTGGTATCTTTTGGGTCAATATTTGGTGGTCTTGGTCTGGATTTATATTCTTTATGGTGCGGCGGTGGTGTGCATAAGGTTTCGCACCAAGTTTTGAGGGTTTTGACTCAAAAGGTAGGTGATTCCATGTGTAACCATTTTGTGATGAGTTAGATTTCTCAGTTTAATAATTATGTATGTTTATAATCTATTTTTTGTGGTTTGATAACAATTTTTGATGGATTAGGTTAAACATTCAATTTTTAGTTGTATTTTAGATTGTAATTGGGTACTTTTCATATGTGACTATTGGGGTAATGTTTGGGTTTAGTTTATAACATATGAAAGTGATTTATTAGTTTTGAAAGGGGATTCCAATTCTAGTTTGTTAATTAATTATTTTCATGTTGTCCTTGAAAAGAGGTTTTTGAATGAGTTTAAGTTGTAAAACCGTGTTGTACTTCTTGATGGTGACTTATGAAAATGTCTGTTTTTCATGTGTATCTTTGTGGTATTATTTGATGTATTTGTATAACACTTGGGCATGGTTTAATAATTGTTTTAGGTATGAAAGTTCTGTTTTTTATTGGTATTGGTATGATTTTGGTTTTTAATGAGGGTTTTGAAATGGGTTTAGTGTGAAAACAACGGTTATACCTCTTGGGTTTGTTTCATAAAAACTGCAAATGTTTTATTTGGTTAAAAAAAGTTGGGAAACGGTGTATATGTACTGTTTGGTTGATTGTGTTCCCATAATGTGTGTTTCTGAATGGTAAATTGGTGATTTGAGATGTCAAACATTTTTAGAATGTTTTATAAATTGCCTAAATGTTTTAGTAAATTGGGTTTTGTGTGAGAAACAAATTTGTGGGATGTTTCATTTGTGTTTATTGATAAAATGAATTGTGAAGGTGAGATGGGTATTATGTGACATGTGTGTGGGATGTTATTTGAGTTGAATATCTTATAATGGATTTATAAAATTGTTTAACGTATTTGTGGAAGTGTTAAAGAAATGCGAAAATTGTTGTAGGAAATTTTGGTGTAAGTTTGATTTCAAAATGCATTTGAATGAAAAGTGGGATTTTTTACTTGTATGATGTACATGGGGCTGTTTTGTTAATGTGTTATGTGGAAGTGATATTTTCATGTGAGAACTATATTTCTTGGATTTTTGAACTTGTTTGAGCACAAAGGGAAAACCCGGGTATCTAGGTGGGTGGACGTGTACTAGTATGCTATTGAATTTGTGGGGTTTGGGCTCAGTTTCACTTAGCAAGATTAATGCTTAAAACTCTAACTAAATTATGATGATGATAATGATTGGGGACCACTATGTTATGGGTATGATCCCTACTGGTGGCTCGTGCACGAGAACAAATATTTATTTGTGGTTACCCTCACCAAGATACGAGGTACCTGGGACCCACAGCTAGCTAGTACCTAGGGGTTATTTCCTATTACTTGTTCTTATTAGATCCTTTGTACTTACTGTCGGTATACAGTATTGTTAGATGGAAACTTCAGTAACATTTTTAATTATTTTAAAATTGTTGGTCGTTTAAAATTAGACCACATGAAAACTGTTTTCATTTATTATTGCATCCTTTAGAAAATTGTAACAAGCATTTATTATTTACAAAACTTGCAATTCTTTTTGTCATGAAATGTTAATCCCATGGTATCTCATAGTGGTGGTATCCTACTGGGCTTTATCTCACACCCTACTTACACCTTTGGGTGTAAGTATAAATGCTTATTTTATGTCACAGGTTTGGGTATAGGTTTTATGCCTTTGGTTCGGGTTTTTAGTGGTCCATCGTGATGCAGTGTCGTGGAAATGGCTTGAGGGCGGTGCCTCTTTCCATGTGGAGGTTCTTGGGATTTCTTTTATTGGGTTTTTACATTTGTAATGGTGTTTAAACATTGTTTTAAATTGTGTAATTCAATTCTTAATTTTAGAAATAGATATTTTTGTTTGAAAAATCCAGATTTGATTTCTTGGATTCATTTATTATTTTAAGTATACAAATTTGGGTAAATCGTTCCCAATTTTCAGTTTTTGATACCCAGGCACTTGGGCCAGCCCATGGGGATCGGGAACGCCTTTCGGGACTTGCCACAGGTCAGGTCGGGTGCCAGTTTTGGGGGCGACAAGATTTGGTTCGTGACACTAACACATTGGAAATTATCAAATAAAATGTCACATAGAAGAAAATTCAATGATGTTTAATATGTTTTTAAATATTCAAAACATTGAGTTCATGAATACTGGATGTAAGTAGAATTAGGTTCTAGGGTACCAACTCATAACATATCCTACATTCACTAGAGCCCACTACAAACATCCTTTGGTTCACTAGCTCTAACATAATACACATGCTTATATTGAGTTAGGGATTATTTCTGTCTTAAGCTATATACTATTCCATTTAAAGTCAAATAGAAGTGACGCTTTAAATTTATGAAAAAACCATCACAATTTGGGCCTTAGGGAATTATATTTGGTCCCGGAGTCCTACATTGGCATTCAGGCACCCAGGCCTTCAGGTCAGATGGGCCTTCAGGCTATCCATATGGCCTTCGGGTCACCTGTAGATACAAACCAGACACAAAAAACTACAAGGAACAATCTCTACAAGGAGGATGAGAAAAGGATCTTTCACCACAGAAGGAGCTAAACGGATTTCAAGAATGAGAGGGTGTGACACCTGCCATCGGGACAAGCCTGTGCATGCACGGGAATGCCTAGTTGAACAGCCATGCGGAGGTGAAGAGCTGATATCAAAGATGAAGATGCTGGGGAGGAGCAGTTCCAAGTTGTTAGTCTGGGTTGTATGGTATGTTTGTGCCTATGGGCATTGGATCCTATATGGCCTACGGGCATGTAATAGGGTTCCACCTCATCCCTTGAAGGGTGGATTATCAATCAATATAAAAATGAAGGCCTTCGGGCCATTGGAGGATTATGTTTTTTGTTTATTGGTGTTTCATTTGATCATGTAATAGATCCAATAATTCAGTATTTTCATAATATAATGTAATATTGAAATTACTTATAGGCACCACATCAAGATCTAAGATAATGTTTCATATCCAAAAAATATTATATAGTTGCATCAAAAGTAGTTATATACTCTAATAAAAATTATATAATTAGTGAAAATTCGTTACTCTGAACTCTTCTAGCCCACATGTCCTATTATTATACTGAATACATACCCATAATATAAATATAGATCATTATTATCCATTTAAAATCTACCATATATTTAACCCCTAATCATTATCTCTTAATTTCATCTACATACTAAGAATATATCCTTATTTGACCTTAGAGACATACGGATTTTCATATTATGAGACCAATGTTATTAACCTGGATCAACACTATATCATAATATCATATTCAAGTAATATGTAACATTAATCCTTGTATATAATGTGCAATACATGATTTATCCTAGATATTAAACTTATTAGATCATAATCATTATCTAGATTTCATATTTTGATTGAAGAAACACTTTCTTAAATTATTGATTACCATATGAAAAAATAACCAACCCCATCATAAATTTTTATACAATCAATATATTTAATAGCTTGAAAATGTACATGATTTGAAATAGTTCAAGTATCCTCTTTGTTCTATCATGCATGGTGTTGATGGAACAAATTTATAATTATTCAACTAAGTCATTCTTGGATAATCACCTATTCAACAAGTACGTAATTGACTATATGAATGGAATGTTATTTCTAATAAGTAATATTTCATATAGATATAACACGATGATAAAAACCACACTACCAGTGAACTTATTGAAAACACATGAATCATATTAATTCTTAATTAATCCAAAATATTTTAAAGCATTATCGAGTAAAATTTTCAGTAAAATGGATTCTTGATCTAATCTTAAAGTGGATATTTGTATGTTTCATATGATTTTTTCTTAATTTGGGGCTACAAACTCTTATGTTTGTGTCATATAATAATTTCCCTAAATGGAAAATTTAAGGAATGTATTGTTCAAATACGTTTTCCAAAACTCAGAGTTATGGAAATATTCTATAAATAATATACTTATGATTGATTTAAATATAGATAATTGTGAAAAGGATTCATTATAGAAAATTCATGGATGTTGTGTAGATCCAACATCAAACATCATTTATTTATAGGTAATTACCTTACAGTCCATGTCTAGTTTTATTTTCTTAACCCATTTCAATCCAATGGTATAATCATCAATTTGAGGAATAACCAGAAAACAAACATGGTTATCATACATGGAATCTAACTCATAATTCATGTCTTTCTTCCATAATGTTTCTTATGAGGTTTCAACTTATTCCTTATAGGATATAGAATTGTTATTTTTAATCAAGAATAATCCTCAAACATCAGTGAATAAGATACCATATCTCTCTAGTTTTTAATTTTATATGGTGATTCAATGCATTTTTTGTGCTTATGGAACAACATATTCACTGAGGTTCAATAGTTTAGGTTCCAATACCACCTATTCTATAACATAAGAATAAAATTCATTGAAATAAACTTGTATTCCACTATCCTTCTTGGGGAAGTTCTCCCTATGATGAAAAATTGTTTTCTTTGAATCAATCACCTTCATTTATGAAGGGATGTATAAATATTATTCAATTTTTTCCTTAGGATTCCCTATAAGGATAAACTATATTCAATGGGATGCATGCTGTATTCCTAAGTGGTTCATAACAAATTCCTCATATCCCATTGTATGAGTACATAAAAAACAAGCTACTTTCCACAATGAACTCAAAAGGATTTTTTCCCATATTTTTTGGTACTTGGTTTAATATATATATTGTTTCTTTTAATGAATAACTCAAAAAGGATAATGAATGTTCTGCATGACTCATCATCAACCTCACAATGTCCTGAATGATATAGTTCTTAATTATTATAACACCATTAAATTTTTTAAAATATGTTGGAGTGAGTATAGATATAGCCCAAAACTCCAATAGAAAGTTGGAAAAATATTGATTACGATATTTATGAACATTTCAATATCAATTATTATTTATCTTCATTCCTCGTTTATTATCTTCTTAATTCTTCAATTCATTGATATTATAAAAGGATTATAACTTATACCTTATAATACAAATATAACCATATCTTCCCATGTTAAATGTAGAAGTTATAAATTAAGAATTTACTCATTAACTTCTACATGAAAAAGTTCATATAAATCAGTGTGTACTAATTATAAAACCTATATGGCTATGTAAAATCATTATTTTTTCATAGTAACAGATTATAATATTTTTGTAAATTCATTTAGAGTTAGGTGTGGAGTCACTTAGGGATTCAGGGGACCATGGAGCTTAAATGTTGATATAAAAAAATATATTATATATTATATAACATGAATGTAATTTTTATAAAATAATGGAAACTCTGATACAATGTTTCATATGGGAAAATTGTGGCCTTAGTTAAATTTTATATGTGGGTTTTACCGGAGGAATGAAAGAATATGTTTGTTAATTTGATGTTTTATTTAAGAGTATTTGTGGGTGGAATAATTAAAAACATAAATAATTTATATGTTATTAAATTGATATAACCCAATCCCAATTCTATTTAAATAGGATTACATCCAAACCTTAGGTATTTGCACATAACCTGATATATTATAGAGTACTGTGGAGGATATCATTTCAATATGAAAATATGATCAATTATTAACAATTTTTTTATAAGGATTTTTTTAAAATAAGGTTTTTCATGTATCCTTCAAACTATAAATGTAATAACACAATGTTTTATAAATTAAATTAATTTTTTAGATGGAATTTTTTTTTATTAATATGTGAAATTATAGAAAAATATTCACTACTTTAATAATATTGTATTGTTATTAGTATATAATGTCATATTTAAAAGACCATTAAGCATCATAAATATTGATTATATAGTCATTTTACAATGATTTTTTTTATTATTATGTACTAAGGTGTTTGGAAAATCCAATTAATTTTGGAAAAATATGTTATTTCCTTAACTAGTACGATTACACCATATGAATACAATTTAGTAGAGTTGATGGGGGACATGGAATCATTGGGATTTAAACATAACCATGTTCAAGAAGTGATAAATTTACTAAATCATGAGTGAAACTTGTTATGTGATATGTTAAAGATTATCAAAATCACAAATCAAACAATTTTTTTCTGAACCACCCCAAAAAATTGTCACCATTTTGAACCTTACCGTTATGGAATCCACAAGTGTAATATGGGGTAAGGTTTCTAAACCCTAATAATTTTTTTTAAAATAATTATTATATTTACTATAGAGACCCAAAGATTAACGTACATGGACATTACATTACTTTTGCAGAATACTTAATACATAACAAAAACAGACACACAAGGACCGTAATAGTTTAGTGTCTTTGTAAACTTGGAACGTAATCCTCTAATCATGGTGAAAGATCTTCAACATCTCCCATAAAGATCTTCCCCTTTTTTTCTTACCTAAAACCTTTCTTTATATCCTGGAAAAAAAACATAAAAAGGGTGAGCTCAAATGCTCAGTAAGGGTAAGCATGGATAATATAAAACATACCATATACATTTTAACTTAAAAAACATGAACATTAAAATGCATGTGGAACGACATAAAACATGGAAGTAAATAAGGCATAAATCATAATGGAACATAAATCATGATAAAATAGCATGGGAATAAAACATGTAATTGTGGCATCCCTTAAGCACATGTAATGATTTCCATAGTAGCCAAGGCATTGCTGCCAACACCATCTTAGTGGACAAAGTCCCTTTCTGAATCGAGTTCACTCCTCATTTAAGTCTTGTTTTACTGAACCGGTTTAACCTGCCATTCCATCCATGTCTATCTCATGAGATATAAATCTTTTACCAATGCATTATAGGGAGATATAGGTCCCACCCATCTCATAATTAAATCATTCTTACTTGTGCCACAAAAAAACAAACATCATTCATAATAACCCAATAAATAAAATGGGTTTCATAATCATCATCCAATCATTACATAATCCATATAAAAAATGGATATCATTTCATAATAAGATAAGTGAAACCACGTAAATCATAGAGACATTATACTTGAAAAATACACATATGAAAAATGGTTTTGATAAAACACTTGAAATGAATTCTTGAGGAAAATATCCTTTTTTCTTCAAAATAATTGTCTATTCAAAAAATGTCATGAAGTTTTAAAAGAAAATGATTTTTTTGAAAATAATCAGGAAATATTTTGGAGGAAGATTCATTAAAACAAGGCTTTATAAAACCATAAAAACACTTTCATGCCGTATATGTTAAAAAAACATTCTTCTCGCACTTTTGACAGAAAAGTCAAAAAGTACCTCGTAACGTAAACAAAAGAAAGATTCCTTACATACCATGTATTAAAATTCAAGAATGGGAAAAAGAAATTAAACATACATGAAAACACTTTTATTAAACATGGACATTAATGATTGAAATAACCCTAGTAAATACTTACGAATAAGTAATCTTGGTTAAAAATGAGATTTGCAAAATTATCCCTTACCATAGGTCCAATTTTATTTGTAAGTGTCTGAACCTCCTGTATAATGATTTAAATAATGTTATTGACTTATTACAGAATCATATTAATTGTTATGATATCATATATGGTTCACTTATGACTTTATATTACCCGTTCTTTTTGTAAATTCATGTTAAAGTAGTGTTTTTGGTAAAATCGTCTCATTTGTCGTTCGATTTTTAACTAGTAATTATTAATATGATTACTTGGATCATGATTACTTATATCCAGAATGTAAAACATGATTTATATATAATATATATTCAGAATATACATATATATAATATATTGATAAATGGAATGAAATACAACGTTCATGGAGACGGTAGGCCGTACGTACGCATGAACACTGTTTTCGTTTCCTTATAGAATTGAATGGAATTAAGTAGATAACATACACATATATATACATAATTCCAGTATCATTATTATGTCATATATTTCATGATTACTTATTTTATATACTTTATAATCATTCATTAATGGTTAACCATTGAGAATGAATCACATCACGTCGTGGAGACGGTAGTCCGTACATACGCACGAGCGATGATATCGTTTCAATAATTATTGAATTGAATTGGAGTGGATGATAAAATATATCATAATAGGTATGATGTTATAATAACTATGTATAGTTATTATTTACACCATTATACCCATCCATGTAAGGTGTTTGTGGAAAAACAGATTTCACCACGGCGTGGAGACGGTATTCTATATGTACGCATGCGCGGTGATTTTGTTTTCCGTAGGATGGATAGAAGGTGAAATGGGGTTGTTTCATATTTATAATAACAAATAATTATATTAGTGATACATATGGTATTACTTTATAAATAAAAAACTAATGAAGGAGAAGTTGGAGAAGAAAGAAGCTTGAGAGAATCGGGAGAAGAAATTACCTCTTCTTCGATATGCCTCTTGGAAACCTCCTCTTAGGGCACTAATATTGGTCTTTCAAATAGGCCAGAACCTCTAGGATGTTTCTAGGGAAGTGGAGAAGATAATTTGGCAGGGTTTGGCCGAGCTTGAAGGCTCAAATTGGTGTGAGGAGGAGAGGGAGGAGGTGCCCTTTTATAAGGGAGGAGAGGGGCACCTTTGGAATTCTTAATAATATTAATTTATAATAAATCTAACCCCACTTAAAAACCATCAAAAATGACTCATATTCGATTATTAGATGATATAGGGTTTAAATCTCATTAACCAATCAAATTTAGACATGTTTGGATCTTATTTTAAACCTTAACATTTTGATTTATCATTATTTAATCTATTTAAGTTTATTTGTGTTAATAAAATTCTAAATTTTAAATTATAACAAATAATTACTAATTTGTTTTGAATTTTCCATAATTGTTTACTTCAAAAATATTTAGACCATATAAATATAAATTTATAATTTTTAAATATTTTTGTGATTTTTAAACAATTTTATAATATGTTATTTTTATAAAATAACATATATGTCAGTTTTGACACTATTCATTTATTTGAATTTAAATAAAATATATACAGAAGATATGTTCGAAATAAAAGATTTAATAGATTAATAAAATGTCATATGTATCTATAAAATTAGTGTATCACATTAAATAGTTCATATAATATTTATTTTATTATTTTTAAAACTATTTATTTGGTTTATCTCTTAATAAAATAGTTACTACAACATTTTTGTATAATTATTTAATATACGGATTTGTTGCAAAAAAATTTAAAATAAAATCCTACGATGAAGGTAAATATATTTCCTTTCACAATGATACTTTTACTCGAATTTATCATCTTAAAATAACAATATTTTAATTGTTATATTTATTAAATTATGAAGGTGACAACTTTGGAATCATTTAAAATAAAATAATATAAGTGTCCTAATTGCTTTTATAAGACTCTAATTGGTCAAATATTCGACCATTGGATGATTATATTTTAACTTTACATGACCAATAAGTTTTTTCAGGGTTTTGTTCCTTTTATGGTCACTATTAGTTTAATAAAAACTATATTCTTGATTTTTCACTAGATAAATCATTTCTGCATCAATATTGTGTCACAATTAATGATAATTATTTAATCCCAAAAAATTCTAAATAAATTCTCATGATGTAGATAATTTTTTTAGACTTATGTATACTATTAATGTTCTAAGTTTCATGAAGTTTATCACTAACATAAAATTATATAATTATAGTATTTAAAAGAGTGACATGTTGTCACTTTCTTTGGTATTAATAATAATTAAATTATTTTCATAGAAAAAACTCCATTAAATGAATCTATTCCGTCCCTTAGGTGATATGGGTCGACTTTTAGTCATCCAATTGGATTTTTCCAAGTGTTAGGGTAATTTTATAATCTTATATTTACCCTTAATTACCCGATTTACCTTTAACTATAGTAAATAAAATTTACCGTAGTTACTATTATCAATGCCCAAAAATAAAAAGAAGCTTATTAACATAATTTAGACCCAATGAATCCAAATATGGAATCCATTTTTCCAAATTCAATACACAAAAGTTTCAGAAATTAAATTAATATTAATCCCATCGTCGAAAGAAAACGGGTTTTTCTTTAAAACACTGCAAAAGATTGAATTGATTTATCCTACGAATTCAAGGTAAAATCAATTCCAATGACATACATTATATTAAATGGTAAAAATATATTATATTTATACTTTAAAACCATTCAATATTATAATTTATCCACATAATATATTACTATGAAAAAAGTTGTTTTTAAATAAAATATAGCGTGTTTTCACTATTCATTAAAATATGAAAGTCATCAGAATAAAATGAAAAATTTATCCAAAGTAAATTTTTATTTCATTATTCCAAAGAATAATTTTATTTTTACAAATGGAACTTATAAACATGTCAAAAACTAGATTTAAAGTGGGTGTGCCATCAAAAGGTGGCAAAACTGCATTTTTTTAAAAATACTTATTTTACCCGAAAAGTTTATTTTGTTCTTATACCAAGTTCTAGAAAATGTGTAAGATTAATAATAATGTTATAAAATTCAAAATTTAGTTAATACTATTCATAACTTCTATTTCATAATAATATTATAATAATATATCGTTGTTTAGTAAAACCCGGTATTGCGTACAACACACGCTATCGAGGAAGGTCGCAATTGCGTTTAATGCAAGCCATGTCAAGGTTGCATGTTGTGAAAGAATCCTTCGTTGTTTCGTATAACATAATCCAACCATATTTCATTTATACATTGAATATATATATATATATATATACTCAATGTTGCGTAGAATAACTATAATCAAAATTGTGTGTAACACGATCCAAGAATAGTGTTGTGTATACTGCAAGCTAATACGGTGTTGCGTATAGCGCAAGGTAATCTTGGTGTAGCATAATACACAAGAGATTAATGAAATTAAAAGAATATTTTTCATAAAATCTCGGGGTGTTACATTCTACCCCCCTTAAAATGAATTTCGCCCTCGAAATTCATCGGGGTTATAAATGGTTTACTAATCGAAAGTTTGTTTCAAAGAAACCCACATCGTAAAAAGGAATACCAAAACATGGATTTAAAAACTAAACTATTAAATGTAATGGTTATCCAAATTAACTCATCACTGGGTTTCCACGTAGGAAAACATAGGTGAAAATATGGATATGGAAGAAAAATCTAAGCATCGAGTTCTGATAGAGAGTGGTAGAGAGCATGGCAATGAAAATGCCAAGAATCACAAAGCTATTGATTTGTGATGATCTAAGGTACCATCTGATTCATCGGATATAAGGGAGCTAGGACAACATTTTTGGTTTTCAAATCATTTCTCTAATGTTGATGAATTAAATGAAATACTTGCATGATTTCGGTACAATCTCACTGTTGTTCGTGAATTGAACAATTTCCACTTCATCCCTTAAAGGAATGATGTTGAATTTGTTATTCGTGATGTGTTAGAAGATCATGTGATATAATGATGGGTCATTCCATCTCTTTCAAACAAAAGGTTAGCAAAAGTTATAAGTCAATCTTACTGTTATATTAATCGTATATGGTTCCAAAAATGAACTTATACATCATATATCATACTGCTTAATAAAATAAAACTACTTTATACTAACCAGGGACTTCAAGTAAGCAAGTGGTAGGCGATAAAGGCCAGTCGCACTTCGGTTGTGGGTTCGATTCCCACATCCTTGTCCAACACGATGGGATGTCGCCCGTCCTACAGGTTGTCCTTTTTCTAAGGCTTTCTTACTATAACATCCCATAAATAATATCAAAAAAAAGTTCTATCCTTAAACAATACTAACTTATGTCCAACATAATCCATTCCATTCTTTAGGATTATCTAAAATACTTCGGTCAAAGCTCATAGTATAAAAAAACGATTACATGAAATTTCATCAACTAAGCATGTGAATACCATAATTTATCCCCCATATATCTTGTTGGTCACATTCTAATCATGTGAATACCTTAATCATGAATTCTATTGAAAAATGAATACCCATTAAACCTTACTGAAAACATGAATGTTGTCAAAAGTTAACTCCTTCCACATATCAAAATCAAAAAATTCTATATACTAAAACCATGATATAACCTTCTCCTTATATCAGTCATGAGATCATGAATACTATCAAACATTTAATTTTCTCTTTATCCCTTCATTATTCTCATATCATATACATTCCAAAAATATCTGAATAACCTATCATGGATACTGGTACCATTAATCATACACTTTCAAAAATGAAGGCAAGACAACAGTGTAGCAATCTTTAGATGTCCCTTTATTCCATAGTACCATGATATTACTTATGCAACATTAGACATGATAAACCTGTAATCATTCCACTACATTATTAAACCATTGACCGAGATTCAACAATTATTTCATCTCACATATCATTTGTAGTCTCTTCATCATCATCAACATAAATACTACCCATACGACCATACTAATTCTCTTCATGAGACTTTCCCTTAGGGAATTGGTTTGCATAATTCACATACATTCCACATTTAAAACATTTATCCATTGTTGATGTCGTAGCAATACCATTATCCTCATCCCTGGTGTTAACTGAACCTTTTCCTTTGCACTTACTGGCTTTGTGTCCATATTTTCCACACCCAAAGTATCTTCTAGTTCCTTTGAAACATTCTCCATGATGGCTCTTCCCACATGATTTACATAGGGGAAATTGAACTTTCTTTCCTCTATGATCATCATGAAACTCCATCTTTCTCTTATTAGATGAATCCGGAAACTTACCAAATTTTACTTTATAGATCATATTATGAGATTGCTGATTCAGCATAATAATGATGTTTGGACTTCCAAATCACATTTCATTTGGTCGCTCATGAAGAATATCATTCCATTGTCATTTATATCCTCCATTATCGTGAATCATATTGTTTCCAGCCATTTTCTAAAACCCAAAAAGAATAGTGTGAAAGGAAAAAATCATTCTAGGGAAAGAAACATAGTAATGGTGGAGTACCCTCAATATCTAACTGCTTAGGTTAAATTATAAGATATTTATCGTAGTTCTAGGACCATATCCTATACATATACATATCTTTAGGGACATCCTTAGACATACCTTATAAATATCTCTAGGGATCTCACTAACATTTTCGCATCATAGTTTCCAAAGGTTGAATAAACTTTTCCTCTGATACCATCTGTAGAGACCCGAAGATTAACGTACATGGATATTACATTACTTTTGTAGAATACTTAATACATAACAAAAACAGACACACAAGGATTGTAATAGTTTAGTGTCTTTGGAAACATGGAACGTAATAATCTAATCATGGTGAACGATCTTCAAAATCTCCCATAAAGATCTTACCCTTTTTCTCTTACCTAAAACCTTTCTTTATATCCTGGTAAAAAAACATAAAAAGGGTGAGCTCAAATGCTCAATAAGGGTAAGCATGGATAAAATAAAACATACCATATACATTTGAACTTAAAAAAACATGAACATTAAAAATCTTGGGCAAAGACATAAAACATGGATGTACATAAGGCATAGATCATAATGGAACCTAAATCCTGATAAAATAGCATAGGAATAAAACATGTAATTGTGGAATCCATTATGCACATGTAATGATTTCCATAGTAGCCAAGGCATTGCTTCCAAGACCATCTTAGTGGACAAAGTCCGTTTCTGAATCGAGTTCACTCTTTGTTTCAGTACTGTTTTACTAAACCGGATTAACCTGCCATTCCAGCCATGTATATCTCATGAGATATAAATCATTACCCAATGCATTGGAGGGAGATATAGGTTCCACCCATTTCAAAATGAAACCATTCTTACTTGTTCCACAAAAAACATACAACATTCATAATAACCCAATAAATAAAATGGGTTTCATAAACATCATCCAATCATTACATATTCCATATAAAAGAAATGGATATCATTTCATAATGAGAAAATTGAAACCATGTAAATCATAGAGACATTATACTTGAAACATACACATATGAAATAATGTCATCTCAGATGAAAATGGTTTTGATAAAACACTTGAAATGAATTCTTGATGAAAATATCCTTTTTTCTTCAAAATCATTTTCTTTTCACAAAATGTCATGCAATTTTAAAAGAAATGGATTTTTTTGAAAATAGTCATGAAATATTTTAGAGGAATATTCATGAAAACAAGGCTTTATAAAACCATCAAAATCCTTTCATCCTGTAAAAGTTAAAAAAACATTCTTCTCGTACTTTTGTCAGAAAAGTCAAAAAGTACCTCGTAGCGTAAACAAAAGAAAGATTCCTTACATACCATGTAGTAAAAGTCAAAAATGGGTAAAAATGACTTTAGAGATACATGAAAACAATTTTATAAAACATGGAAATTAATTATTGAAATAACCCTAGTAAATACTTACGAATAAGCAATCTCGGATAAAAATGAGATTTGCAAAATTATCCCTTACCTTAGGTCCGATTTTATTCGTAATTGTCCGAACCTCCTGTATAATGATTTAAATAATGTTATTGACTTATTACATAATCATATTAATGTTTATGATATCATATATGGTTCACTTATGACTTTATATTACCCGTTCTTTTTGTAAATTCATGTTAAAGTAGCGTTTTGGGTAAAATCGTCTCATTTGTCCTTCGTGTTTAACTTGTAATTATTAATATGATTACATGGATCATGATTACCTATATACAGAATGAAAAACATTATTTATATATAATATATATTCAGAATATACATATATATAATATATCGATAAATGGAAAGAAATATACCGTTTATAGAGACGGTAGGTCGTACGTACGCATGAACGCTGTTTTCGTTTCCTTATTTAATTGAATGGAATTAAGTAGATGACATACATATATATATATATAAATAAATCCATTATCATTATTATGTCATATATTTCATGATTAATTATTATTTATACATTATAATCATTCATGAATGGTTAACCATTGAGAATAAATCTCATCACGCCGTGGAGACGGTGTCCGTACGTACGCACGAGCGATGATATCGTTTCCATAATTATTCAATTGAATTAGAGTGGATGATACAATATATCAGAATCAGTATGATGTTATAATAACTATTTATATTTATTCTTTACACCATTAAACCCATCCATGTAAGGTGTTGGTGGAAAAATAGATTACACCACAGCGTGGAGACGGTATTCCGTACGTACACACGCGCGGTGATTTTGTTTTCCGTAGGATGGATAGAAGGTGAAATGGGGTTGTTTCATATTTATAATAAAAAATAAGTATATTAGTGATACTTATGTTATTACATTATAATGATACAACTAAAGAAGAATAAGTTGAAGAAGAAATAAGCTTGAACGAATCAGAAGAAGAAATTACCTCTTCTTCGATACACCTCTTTGAAACCTCCTCTTAGGGCACTATGATAGGTCTTTAAAGTAGACCAGAACCTCTAGGATGTTTCTACGGAAGTGGAGACGATAATATGTCAGGGGTTGGCTGAGCTTGAATGCTCAAATTGGTATGAGGAGGAGAGGGAGGAGGTGCCCTTTTATAAGGGAGGAGAGGGGCACCTTTGGAATTCTTAAAAATATTAATTTATAATAAATCTAACCCCACTTAAAAACCTCAGAAAATGACTCATATACAAATATTAGATGAGATAGGGTTTTAATATAATCAACCAATAAAATTTAGACATGTTTAGATCTTATTTTAAACCTTATCATTTTGATTTATCCTTATTTAATCTATTTAAGTTTATTTGGGGTAATAAAATTCTAAATTTTAAATTATAACAAATAATTACTTATTTGTTGTGAAAATTACAACATTGTTTACTTTAAAACATTATAGACCATATAAGTTTAAATTTATAATGTTGAAATAATTTTTTGATTTTTAAACAATTTTATAATATGTTATTTTTATAAAATAACAATAGTGTCAATTTTGACACTATTCATTTATTTAAATTTAAATAAAATATATACAGAAGATATGTTCGAAATAAAAGATTTAATAGATTCATAAAAGGTCATATGTATCTATAAAATTAGTGTATCACATTAAATAGTTCATATAATATTTATTTAATTATTTTTAAAACCATTTACTTGGTTTATCACTTAATAAAATAATTACTACAACATTTTTGTATAATTATTTAATATACTGATTTGTTGCAAAAAAATTTAAAATAAAATCATATGATGAAGGGAAATATATTACCTTTCACAATGATACTTTTACTCGAATTTATCATCTTAAAATCACAATATTTAAATTGTTATATTTAATAAATTATGAAGGTGACAACTTTGGCATCATTTAAAATAAAATAATATAAGTGTCATAATTGCTTGTATAAGACTCCTAATGGTCAAATATTCGACCATTGGATGATTATAGTCTAACTTTACATGAAACATAAGTTTTGGATAGGGTTTTGTGCCTTTTATGGTCACTGTTAGTTTAATAAAAACTATATTCTTGATTTTTCACTAGATAAATAATTTCTGCATCACTATTGTATCACAATTAATTTTAATTATTTAATCACAAAAAAATCTTAAATAAATTCTCATGATGTAGATAATTTTGTTAGCTTTATGTAGACAATTAATTTTTTAAGTTTCATGAAGTTTATCACTAACTTAAAATTATTATACTTATAGTATTTAAGAGACTGACATGTTGTCACTTTATTTGGTTTTAATAATAATTAAATTATTTTCATGGAAAAACTCCATTAAATGAATCTAATCCGTCCATTAGGTGATATGGGTCGACTTTTAGTCATACAATAGGATTTTTACAAGTGTTAGGGTAATTTTATAATCTTATATTTACCCTTAATTACCTGATTTACATTTAACTATAGTAAATAAAATTTACCGTAGTTACTATTCACAATGCCCAAAAATAAAAAGTAGATTATTAACATAATTTGGACCCACTGATTCCAAATATGGAATCCATTTTTCCAAATTTAATACACAAAAGTTTCATAAATTAAATTAATATTAATCCCGTTGTCGAAAGAAAACGGGTTTGTCTTTAAAACATTGCAAAAGATTGAATTGATTTAACCTTCGAATTCAAGGTAAAATCAATGACAATGACATACATTATATTAAATGGTAAAAATATATTATATTTATACTTTAAAACCATTCAATTTTATAATTTAACCACATAAGATATTACAATGAAAAATGTGGTTTTTAATTAAAATATAGCGTGTTTTTACTATTCATTAAAATATGAAAGTCATTAGAATAAAATGAAAAATTTATCCAAAGTAAATTTTTATTTCATGATTCCAAAGATTAATTTTATATTGTCAAATTGAACTTATAAACATGTAAAAAACTATATTTAAATTGGGTGTGCCATCAAAAGGTGGAAAAACTACATTTTTTGAAAAATACTTATTTTACACGAAAAATGTATTTTGTTCTTATACCATGTTCTATAAAATGTGTAAGATGAATAATAATGTTATAAAATTCAAAATTTAGTTAATAATATTCATATTGGATAGTTCATATTAATATTATAATAATATATCGTTGTTTAGTAAAACCCGGTATTGCGTACAACACACGCTATCGAGGAAGGTCGTGATTGCGTGTAATGCAAGCCAAGTCAAGGTTGTGTGTTGTGAAAGAATCGTTCGTTGTTTCATATAACAGAATCCATCCATATTTCATTTATACATTGAATATATATATATATATATATATATATATATTCAATGTTTTATAGAATAACTATTATCAAAATTGTGTGTAACACGATCCAAGAATAGTGTTGCGTATACTGCAAGGTAATACGGTGTTGTGTATAGTGGAAGGTAATCTGGGTGTAGCATAAAACACAAGACATTAATGAAATTAAAAGAATATTTTTCATAAAATCCCGGGGTGTTACATTTACCCCTTTTATTTTTTATATTATATAAGATTAAAAATGTGTTTGAATAAATTAATATTTTAATATGATTAAACTCATATTTATTAGGGAACATAGAGTTTCCATCAAGACACACAATTGGAAGAATTAAATAATTATCTAATTAAAAATAATTTTGATTAATATAATTTTAAATAATATATATATATATATATTATATAATTTTTCAAATTTAAATGAAATTTTCATGATGGTTAGAAACTGTTATCCTCATGAAAACATGTATTTTCAATAAATAATCTTTTTTATGTATATAATGTATATATATATATATTGAATTATTTAGATTAGATAAAAAATAATTATTATATCAGAATATCTAAATTTTGTAAAGATTTTTTTGAAATTTTATTTCATAATCAATATTTTTGGTTAACATTTAATACAATTTAAATATAAAATATATATTTTTAAATAATAAAATTTAAAAAATTATGTAATAAATAAATTAAGTAGTATCTAGAACATAAATTATTTCTCTCCCTTAAAATAATTTTTTTTTTATTTTATTTGATAAATTCTAAAAATAATTAATGAATCCTATAAAACCTATATTATATTTTAAGGTTATAAAATTAATTCTTTATTAACATGACTAAAATACACATCTCCAAGGTAATTGATAATTTTATATTTGTAATTATTCTCAAGAAATATTAAATAATTATCATCTTTGAACGAAACCAAAGGAAAAAACGGTGTGATGGTTTTTGGTTTTTATTATTTTATCATATATTGTTCAAAACCTGCATTTTGAAATTAATAAATAATTCCCCTCTCTTTTTCTTTAAAAATCCACCTATCCTCGACTTGTATTTTAGTGAAAACCTTGGACAATTAATATAATCTACCATTCAGTCTCCATATCCCTCCCATGGTATTAATAATCTCCACCCAAGATGTATGAATTTCCCTCTCAGTATAAGGGATCCACTCTTTCCCTTTATTCGGGAATGTTATTTATATAATGCATTTTAATTTACAATTTTTATTTTTTGGAATTAAAAGAAACACTATTAAAAAAAATTTGATGTAAAAGTGATTAGACACCCATTTCACTATCATTAGACCCTTCCATGAATCATTATTTTTCATCGCTATACTACTGATATTATCATGATATTTTCCATGAAAGAAACTTTTTACTGAATAGCCATCCCCACTTCCTCTTGAGTTTATTCATCTATATGTGCTAATCTATTTGTTATTTCTTTATTCCATGTATTTATCCCACACACCTTAATTTTGGGATTAATATTTATGAAATTAACCTTTATATTCTAGTATCGATATAGCATACTAATGCATGTACAAGATATGAATGTTATGGGTGGGCTCTAATTTATATATCTTTACAATGTATTGTGTAATATTTTTATATAATGAGATACCTTTTATGGTGAATGGGAGGTTATCCAATAATAATATTTATTATTATATCATGGATTTTATCCCTAGATAATTTTTAAGATTCCATGTTTTATGATGTTTTCACATTCTTATGTTTACATTAAGTTATCATCTTATTTCTTACTTTGAGGTCCAAATTTATGATTCTAAACCATATTATTATATATATATATTCCCCTTGACTATCATACACTACTTTAACATATGTTGTTATTTACTTTTCCTCTTAATGGGATTTATAGATCATTTATTTATGTGCATCCCTTCGATATCTCATGCAATTATAGAGCATCGTTGTAATTTTAAGGGAATGTTGGTGAGTTTTTTAAAATAATGTTATTAAACCCAAGTTATCAGTTAGTATTATATATAAATAATTTCCCAAATATTTTTGGCCTCATGCTATTTTGGGAATATATAATATGTACAATTATAAAAAAATCTAAAATAACGATTATTAAAATATAGTCAGCCAAAGATAGTGTCAAAATAAAGTATATTTATATCTGGGCATTAGTATAATACTAACCTATTGAAATCATTAGGGATACGACTAAACATAGAAAAACAATACTATGTTTTGATAGTGTATCAATTATGTGGTTTATGTTTAAATAAACCCCTATATCGATACTAAAAGTGGATGCACATCTTGAATCATTTTTACCTAAGGGTAATAACCCAAATGAGGGCAAACTAGTCATTACTTCATCACAAATGGGTGAATGATATGATTTCTTATTTCACATCATGTTTTATACTCTCAGTTCATTTTATATTTTCAATTCACAAGATCCTAATGAACTATTATTAAGGGATTAAAAATAACTATTACATTTAATGTTATGAATATATCATGGATAAGATAAATAGAAACCTGTAGATTCATAAATTTAGTAATATAGTTCATTTATGAGTTATCCCTTCAATTTTCAAGGGTTACCGTTAATTTGTTTAACCGTTTTAATATTCCCATCCCTAATCATTCCTTTATTAAAATCAATAAAAGAAAACATGAGGAACAAATTCAATAACCAATTTAATGAGAAATGTAATGATAGTTCAAACAAGATTCCCTAATCGATGGGAGTAGATGTTATGAACTTCATGAAAACTCAATCTCAATTCCATCATGTTTTGAACAAATACATGAATTTGAAAGAACACCTATATCCCCTCACAAAATTGAACTTTACAATTGATACCATTATGTGTCAAATGATTTTGAATTTCATTGAATCATCTAACCCCTTTATCAATGAATTACAACTCAACGCCATTATGAATATCTTCTCTATCATTTAGTCCTCTAATAATAGAAGGTAATGTGGTAAATTTATCATACAGAGGGACAATCTAAAAAAGGGTGGATGTTGAAAAAAAATTGATCCCCATTAGTAGAAAAAATTTATGAGGTGTAATGAATTATGGAAAATTTTATTTGTTAAATATTTTTATCATAGACTTCAACTTAAAAGGGAGTGGTATTTCATTAATCTTAATAAAAAGGATGATGAATCCATTGAGGCATATGAGGAGAACTTTATAATACTTGTTGGATACACCTCGTAATTTTTCATTAAACCTAAATGTAAATTTCACCACATCTTTGGTGGGATGAATTCATGAATATGAGATTATTATTGATTTGAGATATTAAAAACTATGAGAAAATTTTCTAATGTGGCCTCAACGTTGAAATAAAGATCAGTTAATCTCAAGGGTCACATGGGACTGAAGATAGGATGTGGAATATGTATTTTTATAATTGTATGATGGATAAATTTCATGTGGGAAAAAAAATTAAAACGTCCCACTTTTAAAAATAGGGTGAGGAAGTATCCTAAAATTCCCTAGAGGGGATGAGGAAATTCATTAGTTGCAGGAAAGAGGGTCACCATGCTAATGATTTCCAACTAGAGAAACTAGGAAATTATTGGAAAGATAAGAATTATCTTTTGACCCCACAAAAACTTTTCAAATGTTTATACTATAAGGAACATGTACACTATGCTAATCCATGAACAAGATGAAGGTTTTAGATGACAGCTAAACCAACATCTTTTGATGCCTCAATAGAAAGGGTGAGATTATTCCATCACAACATCCAAGGATGGTGTTGATATCGATGTATTGATAGGTATGATAGTTATTCATTCAATGATATGAAACATACTATTTAATTGTGGTTATATGAATTTATACATATCACACCATCTAATTATTACTATTCAAAAACTACTTCATAACATATAAATCTGATTATAATTTAAAATAGAAAATGGGTCAATTTATGCATCCCATGTAGACAAATAATCCCTTAAAATAACATTTGGCTTAAAATTCCCACAAAAATGTACTCTTTTTTAAAAAATCTAATGATATTCTCATCAAGTATTTGATTTCCATGTATAGAACCATCATAATTTGACATGAGAATGAAATCACCCTCTATATTTAAAATCTTCCTCTGGATCTATAAAATTATAAGAAGGTGGATGAATCTCATAGGTATTATCATCTCAAGTCTAGTTATTTTTTCTTTATGTGTGCATATATATTTCACAACTGATTTAGACTAAAAAATATATCATCATCAATGACATGACTATTGTAATTGAATTCATTTATGTGTTGCGTAAAAAACATTTTTCATTCCCGTATTAAGAGATTAGTTTATCAACAAAACCATTATGAGGAGTGATAGCACAACTATCATGTGTTGTGGGAAAAAATTTATAAACATTTTTTCTAGTGTGGAACATAGGTTGTATAGGGTTTTCTCGCTTGAGGATATTCTTGGTTGGTTCAACTACATAATTTAGATCACATAAACTACATCCTTTTATTTTATTTTTTAAAAAAACGAATCATTTGGGAATTTTAATTTTCTAAAATAACAAAAACACTATAAAAATTAAAATTTAAACATATTATAATGTACAATATTAAAAATAATTAGTTAAGAACAAATGAAATGGGTATTAGGTTCGGTTTTTGGTTCCATCATCATTCTCCTTCATTAGATTAAATTTAGTTTTATAAACTAATCATGAATTATATTGACGAATAACTATTATTTTTAATTATTAAATTTTAACTCTTGAAATCCATATTTAATTTTATTCATCTTCCTCTTGTAATCTTGGTTCATCACACACACCTTGGTAGAGGGTGTTCGATCTTCCATAACCCAACTCTATTGAATTTTGTATCATACATTGATCGCTAAAAATGATGAGAGGGAAAATAAATTAAATACTATATTGAAAATATATATTATTTTCATCTCATGATGGTCAATTTCAACACCATGTTATGCAACTATGATCTACCAAAATCACAAATTAATCTTTATGGAATAATTACCGTTAACCATAACCTCCCCCATGTCAATCCCCTGTTCATCGTCTCATTATCAAAACTAAGAGATCACTTGGTGGAAATAGAGAATAGAATACGATATAAGTAAAATAAAATTAAAATGGATGATAGATCACGAATAATACAAACACTTGAAATCATAATAATATAAATAGAAAAATTAGAGATAGAAATATAAGAATAAAATAATAAAAAATGAAAATTTATAAAATATAGGGAGGATGATAAAAGGATAATATTATAAGATGTAAATATAAAATGAAGATGGTGAAGGGTGAAGGATGAGATGAAAAAGAAATAAATATGAATTGGATGTTGTCAGAAAAGAATAAATGAATTTTTTATAGATAAAATAAAAAAAAATTAAATTACAAATGAAATAAACGAAAAAAATAATGAATGAAAAATTACATAGATGATCATCTTGGATTCCATTGGATTCCCTCGAATTGGATGATCTCATTTTCATTTTAGAATAAATCTATTTTTATTAGAGAAGATGAAAGGATTCCTTGTCCACCAATTCATTTAAATCTCTATGATCTCTCTTTAAAATTACACCCACCAGACTCGGGGTGTCATTAAAGATAAACCTTGGTCAATCGAGTTTTAAATTATTTTAGGGTGGTTGAATTCCATATGGGAAACATTTTGAATACTATAGACACCATTTTCAGACATACGATGTTCATGGTGGAATAATACATTGTGTATGTGTAAATATTGGTGGAGGAAGATATGAATACTACGAGATGTGGGGTAGTTGAAATCTCCTCCATCCAGCCTTCAAAGTGGATGAATGAGCTACCAAAAAAGGGTTTATGATAGTTATATGAGACTTTGGAAGTTATTACTCGTGGGGGAATTCCTCGATATTTAAGAATGGATACACCCCAAAATCTATGAGATACTTTTATGAAATCAAATGTTGAGGATCATCTACGGTCAGGGATTATCGAAGGTAGTAGGTAGCGGAGGACGATACGGATATGTGACAAATGGTGAGTGTGGCATGGATGAGATAGTATGGTCTCAGGACTATAAATATTAAATTGTAACCACATCAACAACATCCCACATCATATATTAGAATGGATGTGTGCTTCATTAAATAACATTCCACATCCTTACACAAAAAGTAAAAATGGACTTGGGTTAGATGACCCCTACAAGTGTAATGGGACCATCCCATCACCAGCGAGACTATTCTCCAATCACCACACAGACATGCCCCATATTTTGGAATATGATCTTGCCCAAACTGTACACTTATGGGACGGAGCACAAGAATTCCACCATACAAGCTTGATTCCACCTGCTATACTGGCTCTCGAAGGCCCTCCTGGTGGGCTGTGTGACTCACCCTCCCTTTTAGGATGGCTTAATATTACAAGAAACCCGAGTTGAATTTCTGAGTATTCCAACATATTTGTTAATCAACTCATAAAAATTCTCATCAAAACATAAATATATGAATAAAATTAGTCATAAATAAATTTTACAATTAAAATTTTAATATAAATTCAATTTCACTAAAAACTCATAGTTTTATTTATTTGAAAACATTTTACTACCATATTCATATTTTCCCACATTTAGGACAAACATTAGAATTCATGGGAATTTAGATTAAAAAACTCATTCAAAACAATTAAAATAAGGTTTAAAAATTTGAATTGAATTTCTGTGTGTAGATGATAATTTTCAATATACAAGACTCCATATAAAATCAAAAAAAATTGAAATTCAAGATCTGATGAAGAAGAAATATGAGATTCAAGATAAAGGGTTAACATGAACAAGTGATTCCCAATGGGGTACAAATATAGATTTGGTTATGATGAATGATGGGTAAATGCACCTTTGTATTGATTATCATGACATCAACAGGATCATGATATTATAAAATTTGTCATCTCCAATGGATTGATGACTTTTTTATCATCTATGTGGAATATAATACATATCAAAGGTGGATCGTCTCCTAATATATTATAATCAAAATGTATAGGAGGTATGTATCTCTAGGAATTATATTTATTACAATTTATGTGAACAATATGTTCATTGTTGTTTTATTTTGACTCACTAATTCTTCGCTGATATTCATGGACATAATGAATATATACATTAGGGATTAACTCAACAAATTATTGGTAGCATTTAAAGATAATATACCTATATAAACTAAAAATAATTAGGAGCATGAAGAACATTTGAATGTCATTCAGAAGACCTTGTTGACAGAATATTTTCTTTAAAAGTACCATAAAATAATGTTTTGGATATATAAAGTAATGATTCAAGATATTTTTACAACCACAAAAGGGATATTTTATTTTTTATAAAAAAAGTAGAGGTAATTTTAAGGATGTTCTCAAACACCATTAATGATATAAATATATAGTTTTATTGGATTATCCCATTAATATCGTTGATTTTTGATAAAATTATCATGATTTTCAATCCTGCAAAACTTTTTAACTAATAAGGGATTCATGTTTTTCAAGATTGATGAATGTTAGGAAAACATTAAAGACGAAATGAAGAGGCTAATAACTACACCAATTCTCACACTACCCACTATAGGGGGATTATTTTTTATCTAAAATGATGAATATAAAAAAGGATTATATTTTATACTCATTAAATATGAAATTGTGATTTCCTATACCACTCGGAAATTACTGATTAAATAATATACCATCCAAAAATATGATCTAGAATTACTACTATGATATTTAAATTTATGTTTTTTGATATAACCTATATGGATATAGGGGTGAAAAATATATATCCGGATCACTAAATACGCATTTACATATTCAAAAATAATAATAATTTCTATATGACCCAATGGAGGTTTTAAGATCTGATAATTTATTATGATTGTTTACAAAATTACCATACTGTGAATGCAAAAAAAGTGGCAGATGCACTTTGTATAATGGATCATGTATCCTAATCCACGGTGAGGTGTATATGGTATTCATAATTCCTAGACATGAAAATGATGTAAATGGGTGTCATAAAATGATATATATCATATATTTCTAAAATAACTACTTTATCGTTCATTTTGTTAGGATCATGGAAGGCCCAAAGGGTGATAATCTGATACCGAAAATCATACATAATATTATGGTGTTCGATTTCATTGAGGAAGGATTATTGTGATTTGGAAAAAAGATATATGTACCACCAAAATTATATTTTAATAGGGAATTTATGAATAACTAATATATGTCATCCTCCACTATTCATACAGGAAGCACTAAGATATATAGAGACCTGAAGAAAAACATATGGTTGGATAACATGACGATAAATATTGTAGAATTTTTATCTCAATTACTTTTATGTCAACAATTCAAGGATAAAATATATAATTCTAAAGGTATAATGAATACATTTTCCATGAAAGTATGTAAATGGGGAAACATGAACATGGATTTCATCAAAGGATTCTCTAGGATATTTTAATTCAATAACTCTATTTGGGTGGTAGTTGATGTCCTAAGAAAGTCATCGTGTTTACTTTCTATTTAAAAATATTACACAATTGACGAATATACCATGATATACATAAGATATATTGTAAGAGTGAATGGTGTTCCACACAACATTGCAATTGATCAAGATCTGAGGATTACCTCAAGGTTATATAGAAAAATTTAGAAATCATTGGGTATAATGATAAGATTTATTACTACTTATCACCCTTAGACTGATTTTCTGTATGCAAAAACCATTCAAAATCTACAGTAAATGTTTAGAACTTGTATAATAGATTTCCATGGATGTTGGGATCAACACTGTCCTATATAGATGTTCTCATATTATTAATGTTTCTATTCATTCGTTAAAATGGTGCCCTATAAAGAAATGGTTGGGATGCGGTGTCAGAATTCAAGATTCTTGGATGAAGTTGTAGAGTGTAATATAGTGTGGAATGATATTTTATAAAAAAATTACTAAAAGAGTTATACTATTGAATTTCATATGTAATCTGAAATAATGTGATGAAAAATCTATGAAATAACCATCAATGTATTCTAGAGTTTGTGGTTGGAGGTAAAAATATTCTTTATATATCATTGTGGATTAAATTCATGATGTTTGGAAATAAGAGAAAGCTTAGTCGAAGATACATCATTCCATTGGAATTTTTTATCACATCAGAGTTGTAGTCCATAGACTAGCACACCCATAAAACCTAATCTATGTACTTGGTGTGTTTTATGTATCCCTATTGAGATAATATATACTAGAATACTCAGATGTGCTAAATCAATTGGAGGTAAAATTGTACAATTATCATTCATATAAAAACCATTCAATTAAAATTATATTAAGGATATAATGTTCAAAGAAATAAAAAAAATTCAGCTGGTCATTTTTTTTGTGTGGTGGAACCACATTTGTGAGGCTATGATATGAGAACTAGAAGTAGTGAGGAAAAAAAGTACCCTGGCCACTTTTATTGTGTTACATGGGATCTCAATACGAGGTATATTGAGGGAGGGAAATGGAATTCAAATTTTTTTATAAATGAAATTCCATTTTCAAAATAATAAATGCTTTATTAAGAAAGGAAATTATAGAAATCACATGCACTAAATTGGAAATTTATGACCATTATATGTTATTCACTTTCATATTTAATAGTCTGTTAATAATAATAACCATTTATAAAATAGTTGTTATAAAAAGTTAATTAGGATTAATATATGTTAGGGGTTATGAAAAAATCCAATTAACACTAATGAAATAAGCGATGTCTTCAGCCGGTAGGATCATATCATGTGTAGACCATTTATTGGATATTATGATAAAGACTGTATCATTAGTATTTTTCCTTTTTCAATTTGAGAAAATATTCAATAACTAATTCATGAGAAAATTCGTTTATTCGACAAGTTAAAATATATCAAGAACATTACTCAAACCATGTTTACTAAACCACCCCAAGAATGTTTTACTATCACACACCTTATACTTATGATTTAAAATGGTGTAACAAGGGGTTTTGTATCTATACCCTAGAAAAATGATTATAAACTCTTTTAAAAAATTAAATATAATTTCATTCCCTTTATTATTAATTTATGAATTATTTAATAAGGAATTTGAAAAAACATATATTTTCATATGATGAAACTGGGTTTTCTATATTTGTGAAATATATTGTTTCGATCAGGACCCATTTTTTGTTTAATTCAATAATTTTATAAATAATTTTTTTTAATTAAAATATTATTTTTAATTAAAATTTATAACGTCAAATGTAATTTTTAAAAGGTTTAGAAATTGTTATCATGGTAAACAGTAATAATTTAAATGAAAAAGGGATTTATGATTAAAAATATTAAAATTTTCTCTTTATGTAATTATTTTAATAAAATTGATATTATTTTTTAAATCAACATTTTTAAATTATTCAACAATGAATTTATCATAATTTTCAGAGATAGCAGAATTTTTGGAAAAAATTTAAATATAGTATAAATATATATTATGTAGAATGACATAATGAATGATTAAAGTGATGTATTAAATATTGTAAAGAGAATAAAAAACCAAAATTATATTCACATTTAAAATAATATGTTTTCAAGTGATATTTTTAATTTTATTAACCCCTAATGAATATGTAAAAACAATTATTATATTTTAAGATGTTGAAATTATTTCTTTTATGATCGTGCCTCATTTCTACATCACTCTTGATATTATATTAATGATTTAAATTCCAATAACCATAGAATATTTAAAACCAATCCTAATATTTAGATAACATGTTTAACAACCATGAAAAAGGTTTTTGGTTTTAATTGTTTTTCATAGAGTCCAAAACCACTATTTATAAATTAATAATGAATTCCCCTCACTTATTCTATAAAAAACCTTTGCACATCCTAATGCGCAATAGTCAAACATCATGGAGCATTAGTTTACTCCTAATTTTCTTCTCTATATCCTAACCAAGGAGTTTTCATGCTCTTAATATTCTCCTTCCAACCTTATGGAGGTTTCCTCTCATGGTAAGGGATTATCTGTATCTCTTATTTATTTCAATGCATTTTTTATATTATGTGTTTTGATTACGAATTTATCATGTTGAAATATTTTTTTACACTTCCCTCTTATTGTAATTATAATTTCAATTTTCTTTGATTCCCATTTCATTTCATCAAACCATTTCATGAATCTTTAAGTTCCACTATTATGTTGCGGAGATTATCTTTTGATATTTAATGAAAAAATTTTGTTTACTAAATAGCCATCCCCATTTCCACTCAAGGTTGATAACCTATATGTTCATATTTTTAATTTCATGGGATACATCCATATATGAAACCTACACTCTATAATTGTTGTATTATAGTTAATTAAACACTTCCATATGTTGTATAAGTAATGTTTCACACTTAGGCGTGAACATGATTTGAATGTGACTGTTGGACATGAAATTATATATCCCTCTGTTGCATTTGGTAATATTTATATTTGACTGGATATTATTTATGATTCATTATAATTTATCCTAATAAAAAATGATATTATGGCTTAGTGTTTATCCTGGAATGTTGTTTATGATGTCATGTTTTTTGTTGTTTCTGTATTTTTATGTTGCCTTTATGATATCATATTACATCATTATTCTATAAAAAATTTATGAGTCCCACCCCTATTATGATAAATAAATATTACTATTGAACCACATATACTACTTTATGTTATTATATGACTTGATTATTCCTTTAATATTATTTATATCTCTCCCATTTATTTTTTATGTATCCTGGTAATACAAAGCAGTTTTAAAAGTGAAATGGAGTTGTATGTTTTTTTTGTGAATTTTTTTAAATAATTTTTTTGCACACATGTTTCAAGTTATTATGTTATGTAACTAATTTCTCTAATAATCTATACCCCATATTATTTTAAGATTTTATTATCTCTAAAATTATGAAATAAATCATGGATAAGTGTGTATTGAAATAATGGTTGTCATATAACCAATTTTTAAATCATTCTTTATTAGTAATCAATCTAATTTCCATGTTGTACATTTGTTTTAATTGGATTAATTTCTTGTTTTTATAGTTTTGTATAGAATTTGAATTTATTATTTTATATAATTAATTTTTGGATCAATTTTTTATTTACAGTCTATGACTTTTTTCCAAAAAAATTGGGATTTATAAATGATTTGTTGATTCTTCATGGATCATAATTTTGAACATCGTCTGATTAAGGCTAACCCAAAAACAACTGATGATTATCCTAATAATTTTTTATTGTATAATTTTCTCTACATATTCTTTAAATTGTTATCATCAATATTTATTTTAACCATAGGTTCGAATATACATAGAAATCGATCATTACACACTCAATCATTAAGAAAATAGATGATTTTAAATAGTTCAGATTCATGATCAAAGGAATGATTGTGAAATGAGAAGATAAAAGAATATTTTTTTTTCTGTATCATAGGATTCATTACATGTTTTATATCATTAGAATTATAGTGTGATGGGGACTTAATTTATAATAGATGTGTGGTCATAATACTTCCATGGGAGGTGTCTCAGGATTCCTCAACCATAGATCCTATTTCTATGGGTGTGATTTATGTTTATTACAAGGGTAATAGTGGTGTCAATGAAATTCATAAAATTGATTTCAAATTATATAAATTACCAATTAAAAAATCATATAGTTAATATGATAAAAAACTCTATGGAGACCCTCCCATATTTATTTGGTTTTACATATTGAAATAAATACCACACATTGTGTGACCCTTGATTGGAAAATTAGTGTGTACCCAAGGGCGCATGGAATAGTCATGACAAGTGTTCATGTGAATAACAAGAGTATTTGGTCATGACCATAGAACACGAAAATCATTAGAGGGAATAGTTTTTTTCATATCATCTAGCATGTATATAAAATCCATTACACATCATGTATTCTATAAACATGTTTTTTTACTCATTATAGAATAGGTTTGTTCCCCCATTCTCTTCATCCTTGTTTAGTATCAATAGAATAAATTAACATGGACAATCTCTATTAGTTTCTAGTGAGTCATCTTATGCTGACTATAGGATGAGAGATACCCTCAATTGGTTTACTCTGGATGGAGTTATGTATCCCAATATGTGGCCCAACATGTAATCCTCTATCATTATTCCCTACTTTGGGTATTTTTTCTTGTTAACTACTTTCTTGTAATGTGATCCCCATACTTGTGGATTGCTATATGTATGGTTAGGTATCCCCCAAAGTGACTGAGTATGATCCCCTATCTATGTATCAACACCTTTTGAGTTTTACATTTTATATATCGATGGTAAGTCACAACATTCATAACATCCAATATGAGATCCAAAAATTCAAGAAAAAACCCCGAGAATGAGTACACTCAAAGAAGAATTACATTGAATACTCAAGAGGAATCTAAGGATGGCTATGTAAATATGTCATTACATTGAGAATTGGTTTCTATCATTGGGAAAATCATATTTATTTTTCATTTTTTATTATTCAATAACTCCATTTGATTATTTTTGGGGATTTAGGGTTGAACTACTCATTATTTTTATAATCACCCCATTATAGTCTCTTCCCACAAGTTTCATTTCATGTAAATACTGTAGGAAAATTGAAATATTACTATGAATACAAGGAGTGGGTTTTGAATCATTTTTTCTAACAACACTTAGATGGTTGTAGTAGTTTTTTCAGGGTAGTATATATATTTTTAATTGATGGTTAGAATATTTATCTATTTTAGGTTGGAATTTTTTAATCCCATTATCTTTTCCATACTTATATCATACTATAATGTGGGAGTATTTATGTGAATCAATTTTTGTATCAATTTATTCATAGAATTCTTCATTATATTGGTGATTGGTGATGTATTTGTGTGTATAGGTTTTTTAGGGTAAGGCATACTATGTGTGTGATATGACAACTTGGTGACAATAAAAATTACCTAGAATATTAGTTGTGGGATTTGGGTGTCATATTCAGAATTATGATGATCAAATGAAATATGGTGGGTCGGTTCATTATAGAGTTATATTTGAGTAGGCCATCTCATGAACATAGCAAGGTTATATTGTTCTTGTTATGATTGGTTTGGGAACTATGTAAATAGTGTTAAAAGTTTTTTGAGTTTATATCATAGTCTAGGGAACCCAATGATAGTGTGATGGCTAGTGTATCACCGAAAAAAGAAACCGATAAACTTGTTTTTGAAATAGAACCCATAGATATCTGATATAAGAAAAACATTAGTATAAGAATCATATCATAATTGTTTAATATTTCTACATCCACCATAAGTTTACTCCATAGATATTCAAGTTGTTCATTGTTTGTATTTAATTTGAGGTATTAATCCATTATGAAATCCATCTTGGATTTTGTAGTAATATCATTATGATGATCTTATTTTTGATGAGGATTGTGATTAGGGTATTATTCATGATGTGGTTCCCCCTGGTGGTTTTCCAAAAATACCTCCTCCCATGGTGTAGTTGGTTATTCAAGAAGTATGAATTTTTAAATATGTAGGATGAGGGAACTTCATGAGTTACATAGATATATAACCCTTGGTTTTGGGGTGATCCATACACCAAGGTATTAGATGACTGATGTGATGTGGTTGGGAAATTTTTCTACTTTTTTAGGAACCCTCCTGATCAATTACTTGTTCTAGGGGTGACCTTTCCCCATGAATCTGTATAGATATGGTGGGGAATGGTGACAAAAAAACATGATATGTAAAATCTCTTTGGATGTATTTTTACTTTCTCTTTAGAGTGTATTTTTACCAACCTACATTCCGAGAATTGTGTATCCATGATCTTATAGATCTCCAAACCTGGAGCATATCAGTGTCATTGTTCTCATTAAGGTTCATTAACCTCTAACTGTACTACATGGAAATGATATGTAGTGTATAATTATGAGAATGGAACCATGATAATTTCGTTCACCAAGATATTTAGTAAGGAATGCTATCAATTTTTATCATTTTCAATGTTGGGGTTTTGGATTATGCAACACTGGTAGAGATATTTCAAGAAGAGCATCCATAATTTTTTTTTTCTTGTAATGGGAACACTAGAGCTTGGAATTTGGTAGCTAGTATATGGATATATACTCAGGAATGTAGGTTCATGATTAATTTATGGTTACATTCTCAAAATAAAAGGTCTACAACCCTGGTCTCTTGTAATGGTTCTAGTTAATTGAGTGAGAGGCGGTTCCACTCCTATGATGGGTGAGGATATATCATGTCAGATTGTCCACCCCACTGTTTAACTAATAGGGAGATATTAGTTGGACCAATTATATAGTGGCAGTGACTATATTAGAGATTTTATTACAATGTAACATATGGTATAATATGTGGGATAGTACTAGGAGTTGGATTGAATTTTTTTATTTTCCAACCATGACCCCCAAGTGATCCACTCCATGATTAGGGATCTGGTGTTCAGAGACATTCCAAACTTCAGATAGTGGATTATTGTGACCCATAGGCTCTAGGGATGATTCAAGTTATGATCTTTATATTATCTAAATTATATTTTATATTTATAGACCTAGAAGTTATCAACACATTTATTTACACCTCCTATATTAAAAATATAGAGACTTTAGTGAAACATTTGGCCCAACCATCATGTTACCATACTCAAACATAGAGAGATTTAGTGAAGAAAAACTTCTTCTAATAGTGTGTCTATAAACTTAGATGAGAGATATTATTGTGGTATTTTTCATGGACTTTATGAACTGTTAAAAAATAATTCTATTTATGAATATTATATTCATAACCCATTCATATATTGACAATTATTTGTGATGAATGTGTGGTGTCTAAATGATAGGATGGTATCATCCTTCATTTTATAGAGTGTTTTCTTGGAAAATATTTATGGAATTTTATACATGAGGATACAATATATTAAACATTAGTTATCTTGATTTACCCATGTATTATAAGAAGTTATATGATTTCATATTCCTACTGTAGTGTTGATTTTTGGGGATGTCTTCCTTAAGGACATACTAGGACAACCTGCACACAAAGAGATCAATTTTTATATATACTTACACTAAGATACATCCCTAATAACTATTATACCATATCACCATATACATTTGAGATAAAAAGGTTCAATTTAAGGATTTATAGATGAAGTTCTATGTCAAGACTAGTGTGTCCCCCTAGGAAACCAAAATGTTATTCTTCAAGAAGGTAAAATGGATAATGTGGTTATGTGGTGATTATAGGTGATTATATATAATAAGTAGAAACTCTTGATAATTTAATATCTATTAATCCATTTGAATGGGTTGTGGTGGTTATTTAAGATTAATGGAAGATTTATCACTAACCATCAGTTCAAGAAGAATATGTATCAATGAAATTATTTCGATGTTGCTTTTGTCACTATGAGTATTTTTTTATTCTAGTTATCATGAAGAATACATTAGTAGTGTTCAGGGGATTAATTAATAAGATATTTCATCCATTCTTGTGCTGATTCAGGGAAGTATTCATCAATGTAAGCCTTTTGTACTTGACATCAAAGGAGAACAATGCAAGACATTTGAAGACGGTCCGGACACACTATGAGTGCACTAGTTTTATGGTAATTTCATTAAGTGTCAGTTATATAATTTTGAGGTCAAATTAATGATACATTTCATCTCACAATAGGGATTACTAGTGTACCCAACAATGTGTAAGGATGTTCTAGGCTGTAATAGACCAAAGGGTGTTACAATGGTGTGGAACTACCTTAGGATTGAAGGAAACTAATGGAATGTTTTGGATTATTTCTCAAGGATTCTGATGCCACTGACTTCTATGAACCAAAATTGTTATCCTTTCATTTGGTAGTGATATTCCATCATTATTTTTAGGAATAGATGTAAAGGGTGATGATATCCCCCAACTTAAGGAAACTAGGGGAGGGTTGTGAGTATGTGGTGTTTTGTGATGTCTCCAGAACAAGGATTAAATGAATTCTGATGTAGTGGAGGGTGGAGATAGATTATGGATCCTAGTAGCTAAGACCCCATGATATTAACTATAAGTACCCAACCATAAAACATTACATAATATTAAATTAAATGAATAATTCATATTGAGGTTTTTTTCATGTTTAGAGTTATCGAGAATTAGGGAATAACTATTACATAACAACCTGAATATTACATGTAGACACTACTACTCAGTATCCATTTTTTCATAAAATACAAACTCTAAAAATAAAAATTTCTAGTTCCATGTTTTAGACAACATGAATTTTCCTTGATCCCATCCTTGACCCTATTCATCTTTATGTCCCGTGGAAAACATTTTAAAAAATATTAGATTAGCATAAAAATTTCAATAAGGGTTACAAAATAAGGAACGAAAACATTATCCCGTCAACAAATACAAATCAATGAAACAATACTTTTTAATCATAACATACCTTACAAAATTGTAATATTTATGAATGACCCACACAAATAATAAATCATAAATCATAAATCTTACTTATGGAATCCATATCAATCTTACATTTTAGCTATCACAGCTACATCGGGAGTTACACTTGGATTACCCATCACAATATATTCCCTAAATCTCTTAGGAGAAACATCACATTTACCTCTTTCACATTACCCAATGCATTTGAGAGCTATCTTGGGATCACCCATATACGTAAACAGTGACCAAAAACTATAACATAATCATAACACATAATATAACTATAATGGAAATATAACATTAACAAATTCCAATATACCCAATCGTGATTTTTTAATAAACAATACTTTGTCAAATCATTTTCAAACCATTTAAAAAGATATTTTTGAATCAAAGTGTCCCATACCACTTTAAAACATTTAAATTAATTATCATTTAAAAATATTAATATCCATATAAATAAATTTTAAATCCTATTTTGAAAAAATGTAAATTAATGAGAAATATTTAGAATAATAAATCTTTGAAACATTGATAATGATATTTTAGATTAAGAGTTTATTACCATAAAGATAGACGCTTCAATACAAATATTGTAGAATAACATTTAATCAGAACTCTATAATATCATGAGAATAAAGGGATTCATTATATAATTTTTCAAAGGACATTATATACACTATATAAGAGTAAATTGGTGCATAACAACAATTAAGTATCAGTGAAAATGTACATTGAGATGAAATACCATATAAATACGGTATCCTTAAATTAAGGATAAATCAATCACATAATTATGTGTGACAAATATAAATAAACCCAATATAAGTAGATATTATGTTTAAAATAATCAGAGGTCATTCAAACATATTCATATGATGACATATTCAAGAAGTACAAGTTGAACCCAAATAATTTAAATTTGGTTAAGAAGTTCCCTTGTAAAAATTGGACAGCCTAACATCACTTTGATATTCAGAAAATGAGTTGATGAGATAAAAAGGGTATCTCATCACTTGTACATAATTTTTACATCAATAAGGATATATAAGAACATATTACAACATAATTATATGTAAATTAAGAGATGCAACAAAAAAAGTCTTTTAAAAAGAAGAGGGTGAATGGTTCCCTTGCTGATTGGGTAAATTACAAAACATTCGCCACATGAAAGAAGGATCATACAATGAAGGTGTAAATACTAATAAATGAAATTATATTACATAAATTGTACAATCATGGGCAGTTCATACTCCACACAAAAAAAAATAGTGGAAAATATAGCATGAATCTCACGGGAATAAAAAGTGAGATGAAACCCTTTACCACGTTGTAATCAACTGAGTCGTATGATGAAAAGCTAATAACCACAAAATCAGTCACAAAATACCTTTAATATGAATAGAATCATGATAATATATATATAATTTCTGTACACAACACACCATGTGCAATAAATATGTTTTGAACAATGGAAATATCACGGAATTAAAAATGGGATATGAAATCTCTTACCTCATGTTTGACTTGAATTGTTTGTTCCTTGTTCTTATTGAATAATAAACTAAAGATAATTTATACTTTCTTAAAAACATTTTTCAAGTTTTTTATCCTTTTTATATCACTTATTACTTTGTTATAAACATTATGCAGCCATTTATGTTAATAATGGTCGTTTGGTCGATATTTGGTACTTGAGTAAAAAATGAACACCTTATAATTACAAGTTGTCCATGTTGTCAATAGTCCATTATCACCAAAATTATATTCATGATTTATATATCATATAAATCATATATATCCACTATATATATGAATTTATAATAGTACATAACATTTTAGAGATAATAAATGAAATGCACTGTTCATGGGGACGGTAAATCGTACGTACGCATGAACACTACTTTCATTTATATTTTGTAATTTAATAGAATCAAAATATAATGATAAATAGGTATAATATAATTCATATATAATATAATATATAATATCACTAACTATATCCTTTATACATCCAACATATGCCATTAACGAGTCATATCACTTTGAAGGGGCAGTAGTCCGTACTTCCTCAAATGAAATTATCGCGTTTACACATTATAGAATCCATAATGGTAGGATATAAATGTAAAATACAGAATCATAAAGAAAATATAAACATAATATATACAATATATAAATACAGTGTCATCTTAATGGCCACCATGGGATGCAGTAGGAGATAATCGAACAATCATCGTTTTGTGAGGCATTAGTTTTCCATCAACAGAAACAGTATGTTCTTCACCAATTAGATCAAGGTGTGTGTAAGTGTAGTTAAAATCATTTTCATAACAAAATCCTTGTATATTGAGGATACTTTTATTGTTATTAAATAAAGTAATAAAATGAGTTTAGTGGTTGGAGAAGTAAAATAAAAGGAAAAAAAGTTAACATGAATTGTTACCTTTAATTTGTGTATCTTCCATTGGTTTGAACCAGAAGGAATTTTTGAAGTGACTTGTCCCTAAGTTAAGGCTTCTAGGAGGAGGATAGGGATTTAGGGAGCTTAATTGATCAATGTTTGGACAATCCAAAAGACTTTAGATGTGTGAAAATTTGGTTAGAAGTGGTGTCCTTTTATAAGGCAGAGGAGGGGCTCTTTAAGAAAATCTTAAATTATTATTTTATTATATAATGATATCTGGTTTCTAAAGGCCCCAAACTAATTAAAGAAGAATATAAGATAACTCATGGTCGAAATAAATTAATCAAATAATAATTGGATAGGTTTTGGATGTTATTTAAATCTTTATAATCCTATTTATTTAAATATTTAATTAATGAGGTAAACACTGCATCATTATTGTGTAATAAATAATATAATTTTTTTGTTGTCTAAAAATTATAAAAAATACCAAGATTTAGGAAATATTTTTATATTTCCAATAAATATTTGTATTCCAAAATATAACTTATAAAACTCCATGTAAAAATAAATTTACTAAAAGATATTTGTTTTTGTCATTTTTTCCTTTACATTAAATTAATTAATCTAAAGTGTCATTATCACTCTTAAGTGGCTCCATGGAGTCCCAAAATTGACCCAATTATTCCCATGGTCGGCCATGACTTATCATATAATGTTAGGACAAGTGTTAATGTAATTTTATATTATAATGATATTCTTTTTACAATGAATTACCCTATTTACCTTTAATCGCGATAAATAAAAGACAAAAGTTACTCTTCACCAAAAACTATTTTAATCTTTTTGAACCAATTTTTTCTTAATAATAACAAGAATATATGTCAGATTTTTGAAATTCAATTCAAAAATGTGGTAAAATTTAATTGAAATGAAAAAGTCAGTTTTTAACTACTTCTAAGTGGATTCATTATTCATCAAAAATTGATGTTTTTTAGAAAAATACCGAAAATACCACCTAAGCTATATTTGATATTCTGAATTCGTATAATATGTCTATTTTATAAAATTCAAAAAATAGAAGTTTCATTAATGAATTTAAAATTAATTCCCGTTGTCAAAACAAATAGCGTGTTTTTAAGAAATAATAAGTATCAAAAGATTAACACTTGTTTAAGTCAAATTTCAGTATCAAATTATTTATAATGACCAAAATTAGATTAAATTGTAAAAATATATTCTAATTAAACATTAAACCATTTAAAATTATAATTTAACCATATAAATAAGTTAGATTAAAAGGCACTTTTGAATTAAAATACAATATTTTTCACAATTCATTAAAAATGAACTTTATTAGAAAAATAACAAAAATTTACCCAAAGTAAAATTTGATGTCCCAAATATAATGAAAAATCCTATTTTGTCAAATATAACATAAAAAATTCCCAAAACTATATTTAATAATGGTTCACCATAAAAAGGTGGAAAATCAACCTTTTACTGAATTTTAGAGTATTCATGCTTAAAATTATATTCATTCATATTTTAGGCCCCTACCTTTTATTGGATAAATGTTAAAACATTTAACAGACAGGAATAATCATATTTTAGTTAGTTCTGTTCATTCCTTCCATTACAACAGCTAGGTTTAAACTACCATTTAAAATAATAATATTATATTATTATTTTTCAGTATGACCCAACGTTGTCTGCAATGTAAGATTTCAAAAGAAACCCATTGTTATGTATCCAGTATTCCATTAAACATATCATAGCCTTTATATTAAAATTAATAATTAATTTATAAATATTAATAAATATGAAAATTTCATATTCTTTATTTACCTGGAATGTTACATCCTTCCTCCTTTTGGGAATTGCGTCCTCTCAATTTTAAAATTGGGCCTGGAAATATCATTGAAAGCCCCACATCGGAAAAATAGTAAATAAAACAATCACATTAAAAGAATGAACGATCTATACAAAGGTCACATGAGAAAATAGATACTAGGATTCTACGAAAACATGGATATCGAAGGGAAACTAACTCTCATAGATTAATAGAGAGTGGTAGAGAACTTGATCACGGAAAGTTAATGTCACGAACCGAATCTGGACGCCGCCAAAACCGGCACCAAACCCGGAACGTGACAAGTCCCGAAGGGTGTTCCCGATCCCCACGGGCTGGCACAAGTTCCCGGGTATCGTAAAATGATAATTGGGAATGATTTACCCGAGTTTATAAACTTAAAACGACAAAAGAATCCAATGAAACGAATCTGGATTTTTCAAACCAAATAATCTTTTTCAAAAATTCAGAACTGAATTACAAAGTTTTAAACAATTTTTAAAGACCATTACAAAGGTACAAACCCAACATAATACATCCCAAGAACCTCCACAGGGATAGAGGCACCGCCCCCAAGCCATCTCCATGACACTCCATCACGATGGACCGCCAAAAACCCGAACCAAAGGCATAAAACCTATACCCAAACCTGTGACATAAAATAAGCAAGTCTACTTACACCCAAAGGTATAAGTAGGGTGTGAGAGAAAGCCCAATAGGATACCACCTCTATGAGATTCCATGTGATAAACATTTCATGACAAAAAGCATTGCATGTTTTGTAAATAAGAAATGCTAGTTACAATTTCTAAAGGATGAAATAATAAATGAAAACAGTTTTCATGTGTGATAATTTTAAAGGAACAACAATTTTAAAATAAATAACAAAGCTACTGAATTTTCCAGCCAACAATACCGTATACCGACGGTAAGTACAAAGGATCTAATGAGCACAAGTAATAGGAAATAACCCCTAGGCACTAGCTAGCTGTGGGTCTCAGGTACCTCGTATCTCGGTGAGAGTAACCACAAAAAATATCTGTTCTCGTGCACGATCCACTAGTAGGGATCATACCCATAACCTAGTGGTCCCCAATCATCATCATCATTGTTTAGTTAGAGTTGTAAGCGTCAATCTTGCTAAGTGAAACTGAGGCCAAACCCCACAGATTCACTAGCATACTAGTACACGTCCACCCACCTAGATACCCGGGTTTTCCCTTTGTGCTCAAACAAGTTCAACAATCCAAGAAGTATAGTTTTCACATGCAAATATCAATTCTACATCACACATTAACCAAAGATCCTCATGTACATCACACAAGTCAAAAATTCCACTATTCATTCAAATGCATTTTGAAATCAAACTCACACCAAAATTTCCTACAACACTTTTCACATTTCTTTAACACTTACACAAATCCTTTAAACGATTTTATAAAACCATTACAAGATATTCAACTCACATAACAGCCCACACACATGTCACATAATACCCTTCTCACCTTCACAATTCATTTTATCAATAAACTCACACGAAACATCCCACACCCGTGTTTCGCACACAAAACACAATTTAGTAAAACATTTCGGAAATTTATAAAACATTCTAAAAATGTTTGACATCTCAAATCACCACTTTACCATTCAAAAACCCACATTAGGTGAACACACTCACCCAAACAGTACATATACACCCTTTCCCAACTTTGTTTAACAAAATAAAACATTTGCAATTTTTATAAAACAAACCCAAGAGGTATAACCATTGTTTGCACTCTAAACCCATTTCAAACCCCTCATTCAAAACCAAAATCATAACAATAACAATCCAAAACAGAATTTTCAGCCCTAAAACAATTATTAAAGCACCCCCAAATGTTATAAAAACACATCAAATAATACCACAAAGATACACATGAAAAACACACGTTTTCATAAATCTCCTTCAAAAAGTACAACACGGTTTTACACCTTAAACTCATTAAAAAAACCTATTTTCAAGGCCCACATGATAATAAATAATTAAAAAAACAGAATTGGCAGCCCCTTTCAAGACTAATAAATCACTTTCATATGTTATAAACTAAATCCAAACATTACCCCAAGAGTCACAAATGAAAAGTACCCCATTTCAAGCTAAAATACAACTAAAAATTAAATGTTTAACCAAATTCATCAAAAACAGTTTTCAAACCACACAAGACAGATTATAAACATACTAAATTAATAAAACAAGCAAGCTAACTCATCATAAAATGGTTACACATGGAATCACCTACCTTTTGAGTCGAAACCCTCAAAACATGGTGCGAAACCTTAAGCGCACCACCGCCGCACCGCAAGGAATATAAATCCAGACCTAGACCACCAAAAATTGACCCAAAAGATACCAAATAAGACCTTAGGATCTAACCCTAACTTCTGGACATGAGGAACTTCAAGAAATAGGAAATAAAACTAAAAGAGGATGGAAGGAACCAAGAAGGAATTCCCTTACTTGAAATATCTTGAAGAAATCATCCCCAATCTACCAATATATGAATCTCCAAGTACCCAAAACTGATATGGAGGTCCGAAGGAGTCATATTAGGTCATGTGGGGACTGAAATGGGGTTAAAAGGATAAAAATTGAAGGAGTTATGAAAGATTTATTTCACCTCATCAAATTTGGTCGATTTGAGAACGATTGAGAAATATCGTCCAACTCCGCGGGGTATTTGAGCTCCAAAGAGGAAAACGCGATACAGGGAGTGAGGACGAGGTTTTTGTCTTAGAGTGGGAGGTGGAATCACCGAAAAACAGTAAAAACTAAATGAGATATTGAAATTTTAAAAAAACAATTTAAAGCAGGAAATGGGCTTACGGGCAGGCCCATTACCTTAATTAAAAACCCAAATCCATCATGATTTGGGATTTCTATGTGGTTCAAAGGGATATGGTGATTTTAATATATTAGGTTATGCCAATTGGGAAGTGGAATGAGTATAAAATAGTAAAAATTGAAGGAGTTATAGAAGAATCAATTTTTTTTTTTAAATCTGGATTTGGGCTCAGGGTTTGGCCCAAATTTTCAAAACCCACTATTTTCAACAAAATGAGTGGTAAACCCCCAAAACAAATCAGGAATGGAAATCAAATTAATAATAAATTTAAAACAAGTAATGGGTGTGACAATTCTCCCCACCATAAAACTTTCCGCCCTCGGAAAGCCACATCACGGATAAAGCAAAAACCAAACCCAACGGAAAGGCATAAATGGACTCATTTGCTAAGCTTCGCCCCCAAAGGTCAAAACACCTCCAGTGATCAATTAAGGAAGAAATACTTCACAACCAAAACATACACCTCATTACTGAAATTATCAATCACATTCAAGATTTATCCTAAAACAAAACTCCTCAAACACTATCTGAACAAGGCTCAAGAAATTTACCCAAACAAACAAGAACATCGAACAAGGTTACACTTACCTTGATATAACAAAACAATTGGGAAATCTCCAATCCCAACGTTTACTCAAGAAAGATGTATGTGGTTATATAGCTCCGAACGAGACTACCCACATCCAATCCAAGACCAAGTACAAAAGTGAGTTACTGGTACAAGGATACACAAATGGGCTCCCCATCCATAAGAGACAACTTAATTTTTTTTTCGAGAAAGAATCAAGACACTAACAGGGGAGCCCCGAAAAAACTCCCAAGTACAAGGGGTAGAATCCCATTAGGAATTTTCAAAATAATATACATGAGACTCATAGTCGTTCTCCCCACCATAAGAACCATCCATCTTAACTGACCAATATGGGCCGGCATAGAAAAACCCCAAAACTTAAAGAGTTGGGATGACAACACGGTTAGCCTGCATAGTTTGGGAAACTATGTGCTAACCATGTGGATCCTTATACCTACATGGTTTTCTAAATAATGGTTACTAATAAGTGTTCACTCAACATGTCTAGAAATATCTAAAACCATTCCCCCAAACCCAAAGGGAACCAAAGGGGAAAAGAAAGTCATTGGGAGTTAACATGGGGATGAGGCCTGCCACCTCTTTCCACCGAACGTGAACAAATGAAGCAAGATGACAACAAAAAATGTTTAAACCATTCTATTCTTTCATACTAAGAACATTTATTTGTTCAAGGTTAAAAACTACCCTGGGATTTCCTCTGACTACGTGCCAGCTTCTCTCCGGGACCTATGGCTGGAGCTGGAATGATTGAAGCATCTTCGGCCTCGTAGTTAGGATTTAGAAACCCCCAAATAGAATTTCTTCTTATGATTCTACAAACAACTTCACGCAATTTGAGATGGGTTCACCCAGACATAACACACTCCAGAACTCACTTTACCCTAACTTTTAAATTCACTGAAATAAGGGTTTAGAGGATGCACTCACATCACACCCTGCTTCTTCGGGTGAGAAACAACAGAAATAAAGGACACATATAAACACATTCCTCTAAAATAAAGGATGTCGAGATCTCCCAAAAAGAAAAACAGTTTTGAAAAAAAATAGACTCACATAATATTGTACAACTTCACCTTCGACGAATTAGGTAGCTTAAGAAACTAAGGTCTCTTTCAACCATCCACGAGCACTCTTACGCAACAAGAGGATCCGAAAAAAACCAAGAAAGTAAATGGTGTAGAATCATTCTACAAATCTCAAGAAAAGATTCCTTACATTGATCAACTGGAGGATTTTCCAATGGAAAAACAATCCGTGTTGCACTTCAGTTGTGCACTAAATCTTAATGGGGGAGCACCTTATCCAATGAGAGAACCCAAGGACCCAACCAAGCTGGTTCATTGGTAAAAACATGGAACAAAAAAAATATCCAAACTCATTAATGGAACCATATTAATGGTGTCCCGAAAAATATATCATAGGAGACTACTAACCGGACCTTTTACCCAGCTTTCTGACCAAACACAAACCCAAAAAAAACAGTTCGAACAGGAGGGGTTCTTGGACTCAAAACATCCCAAAACATCAACATTTTCAAAAACACATAATAAAAACCATCCCAAACTATTCATCAAGAAAACATGTTTTTCTTTAAAACCATTTCTGAAAAAAAAAAATGGTTCAGCGGTGAGCTTATCCACCAATGGTACCCCATGGGCCTCACACATGCATGTTTTTGTGCCACACCGGGCACCCTCCTCATATCTGTCCTGGCACTCATCCAGTCATGCCATCAACCATATATCATCCCATATAACCCCATGCATGTGGTCACTCATGGAAATACCAAAGGTCAATGCACTGATTCTTTCTACTTTTCAAAACCAAAACGGTCAACCAACAAAACCCAAATTACCGCATTAAAAAAAACTTTTCAGAAAGGCACAATCGCTCCAATGAAAACTCACATTCAATTTATTTACATCAATTTCAAAACATCTCATCCCATTAAAAAAAACTTTTAATAGTTTATAAAACTCTAATGGGAACACTTTTTCAAAACCAACTTAAATATAGTTTCTGCTTTCAAAAGAGGTGTAAGAACACAATTTTCCATTTCAAAATAATTCTGAATATTCAGTTCTTCCATTTCATAAATCAAACCATTCCATATTTATTTGAAAATCATTTCACAAAAACATTACACTTCCTAAAACCAAGTCACTTTAAAACCAAAGTTCCAAGATTTCAAAACTAAAGAACACCAGACAATACGAGAGGAAACTAGTTGCAGTGGGTGACTTGGAAATATGGTTGGAGGCCATATTCCAATCACTTAACTGTCACAGAGAGTGTTCTAGGGAATATCCCCGGCTCCACATGGCTTTCCAGACCCTGCGAGCTCATTGAGACCATTAACCCAACTCTCTTTTCATTTCCCCTAATCATCATCAAACCAAGAAAACCAAAAGACCTAGACAAATCCCAACTTCCCCTAGTGACTTGAATCCTGAAATGAGGTGTGGTGGTCAAGAACACTACCCATAACCAGAATTACATGTCCCAAAAAATCATAACTCTAGACTATCCTGACTATTTCCCAAATAACATGACTCCAATGGAGCGAACCTCCTCGGATACCATTTTGTCACGAACCGAATCTGGACGCCGCCAAAACCGGCACCAAACCCGGAACGTGACAAGTACCGAAGGGCGTTCCCGATCCCCACGGGCTGGCACAAGTTCCCGGGTATCGTAAAATGATAATTGGGAACGATTTACCCGAGTTTATAAACATAAAACGACAAAAGAATCCAATGAAACGAATCTGGATTTTTCAAACCAAATAATCTTTTTCAAAAATTCAGAACTGAATTACAAAGTTTTAAACAATTTTTAAAGACCATTACAAAGGTACAAACCCAACATAATACATCCCAAGAACCTCCACATGGATAGAGGCACCGCCCCCAAGCCATCTCCATGACACTCCATCACGATGGACCGCCAAAAACCCGAACCAAAGGCATAAAACCTATACCCAAACCTGTGACATAAAATAAGCAAGTCTACATACACCCAAAGGTATAAGTAGGGTGTGAGAGAAATCCCAATAGGATACCACCTCTATGAGATTCCATGTGATAAACATTTCATGACAAAAAGCATTGCATGTTTTGTAAATAAGAAATGCTAGTTACAATTTTCTAAAGGATGAAATAATAAATGAAAACAGTTTTCATGTGAGATAATTTTAAAGGAACAACAATTTTAAAATAAATAACAAAGCTACTGAATTTTCCAGCCAACAATACCGTATACCTACGGTAAGTACAAAGGATCTAATGAGCACAAGTAATAGGAAATAACCCCTAGGCACTAGCTAGCTGTGGGTCCCAGGTACCACGTATCTCTGTGAGAGTAACCACAAAAAATATCCGTTCTCATGCACGATCCACTAGTAGGGATCATACCCATAACCTAGTGGTCCCCAATCATCATCATCATTGTTTAATTAGAGTTGTAAGCGTCAATCTTGCTAAGTGAAACTGAGGCCAAACCCCACGGATTCACTAGCATACTAGTACACGTCCACCCACCTAGATACCCGGTTTTTCCCTTTGTGCTCAAACAAGTTCAACAATCCAAGAAGTATAGTTTTCACATGCAAATATCAATTCCACATCACACATTAACCAAAGATCCTCATGTACATCACACAAGTCAAAAATTCCACTATTCATTCAAATGCATTTTGAAATCAAACTCACACCAAAATTTCCTACAACACTTTTCACATTTCTTTAACACTTACACAAATCCTTTAAACGATTTTATAAAACCATTACAAGATATTCAACTCACATAACAGCCCACACACATGTCACATAATACCCTTCTCACCTTCACAATTCATTTTATCAATAAACTCACACGAAACATCCCACACCCGTGTTTCGCACACAAAACACAATTTAGTAAAACATTTCGGAAATTTATAAAACATTCTAAAAATGTTTGACATCTCAAATCACCACTTTACCATTCAAAACCCCACATTAGGTGAACACACTCACCCAAATAGTACATATACACCCTTTCCCAACTTTGTTTAACAAAATAAAACATTTGCAATTTTTATAAAACAAACCCAAGAGGTATAACCATTGTTTGCACTCTAAACCCATTTCAAACCCCTCATTCAAAACCAAAATCATAACAATAATAATCCAAAACAGAATTTTCAGCCCTAAAACAATTATTAAAGCACCCCCAAATGTTATAAAAAAACATCAAATAATACCACAAAGATACACATGAAAAACACACGTTTTCATAAATTTCCTTCAAAAAGTACAACACGGTTTTACACCTTAAACTCGTTAAAAAAAACCTATTTTCAAGGCCCACATGATAATAAATAATTAACAAAACAGAATTGGCAGCCCCTTTCAAGACTAATAAATCACTTTCATATGTTATAAACTAAATCCAAACATTACCCCAAGAGTCACACATGAAAAGTACCCAATTTCAAGCTAAAATACAACTAAAAATTAAATGTTTAACCAAATTCATCAAAAACAGTTTTCAAACCACACAAGACAGATTATAAACATACTAAATTAATAAAACAAGCAAGCTAACTCGTCATAAAATGGTTACACATGGAATCACCTACCTTTTGAGTCGAAACCCTCAAAACTTGGTGCGAAACCTTAAGCGCACCACCGCCGCACCACAAGGAATATAAATCCAGACCTAGACCACCAAAAATTGACCCAATAGATACCAAATAAGACCTTAGGATCTAACCCTAACTTCTGGACATGATGAACTTCAAGAAATAGGAAATAAAACTAAAAGAGGATGGAAGGAACCAAGAAGGAATTCCCTTACTTGAAATATCTTGAAGAAATCAGCCACAATCTACCAATATATGAATCTCCAAGTACCCAAAACTGATATGGAGGTCTGAAGGAGTCATATTAGGTCATGTGGGGACTGAAATGGGGTGAAAAGGATAAAAATTGAAGGAGTTATGAAAGATTCATTTCACCTCATCAAATTTGGTCGATTTGAGAACGATTGAGAAAGATCGTCCAACTCCGCGGGGTATTTGAGCTCCAAAGAGGAAAACGCGATACAGGGAGTGAGGACGCGGTTTTTGGCTTCGAGTGGGTGGTGGAATCACCGAAAAACAGTAAAAAATAAATGAGATATTGAAATTTAAAAAAAAAAATGTAAAGCAGGAAATGGGCTTACGGGCAGGCCCATTACCTTAATTAAAAACCCAAATCCATCATGATTTGGGATTTCTATGTGGTTCAAAGGGATATGGTGATTTTAATATATTAGGGTATGCCAATTGGGAAGTGGAATGATTATAAAATAGTAAAAATTGAAGGAGTTATAGAATAATCAAAATTTGTTTTTAAATCTGGATTTGGGCTCAGGGTTTGGCCCAAATTTTCAAAACCCACTATTTTCAACAAAATGAGTGGTAAACCCCCAAAACAAATCAGGAATGGAAATTAAATGAATAATGAATTTAAAAAAAGTCATGGGTGTGACAGTTAACCTCCACAATACCATAAAATGTGGTTGGGTAAATGTATGATGACAAAAGAGAGACTGTAATTTTTTTACATCAAGGCCTTTTTCATAGAGTTGAAGAATTTTATTAAAAACTAGACTAATATTTTTAGGAAATGATCTTACTTTTCATGAAGAGTGTCTTTGTTTAATAAAATTCTACCACAAACTCATATTTTTTTCTAAAAGGAAAGTATTCAAGATGACTTGATAACACCTGTAGTGCTAGAAAGAACCACTAGAATATCACATAATCTAAAAAATATGAACTGTATATTTCCCCTATCTTTAGACATCAACCAAAACCAAAAGTGGTTAGTAGAAGATCTGATAATCTGCAAAAGGATAATTTTTTACAAAAAAATTACTCTTAATCTTCAAAATTTTCCTAAATTACCCAAAATTAAACAAAGACCATTCAATATACAATTGTCTTTAAAATTATTCAAAATAATCAAATCTAAAATTGAAACCCAAAACACAGAAGGATTTAAATCACATAGTCTTCCACTATAATATTTATCTCCATAAACATCAACTACTCTTAAATTATAATACCGAAGTGTAATTAACCTAATCAAATATTCTCTATTATAGGTTAATTATTTCCAAAAATAACCCAAAACACCTTATGTTCACAACAAAAACATATATTCTTCAAAAATAATATATCAACCATTACTCCACAATTTAAATCCCAAGGTATGCTATTTTTCTTCTGCATATATTGTTCCCAAAAGAGAGAATGTCTTCCAAAATAACCTTTATCACATAATCACCAAATTATTTTCCTATACTAAGGATGTCCATTTAATAAAAAATATAATTCCAAATAATCTTATTCTTGATAAATAAATTCATTTAACTAAAAATAATTATCCATACTAACCAGGGAATTCACGTAGTCTAGTGGTAAGCGATAAATCCCAATTACAGATTGTTTTTGGGTTTGATTACCGCATCATTGTACATCATGGAGGGTTGTCACGCGGTCTGCATGTTTTCGTTTTAAAAAAAACAATATAATTTTATAAAATTCCCAAGAAGATGTAAATTCATAAAAAATAACCATAACACATTTTAGCTACATTATTTATCTAATATCTTTAATTTTGCATCCGAAAATGTATTAACCTGTAATTGCCTCAAATTCAAGGATCCTATAAACCCAAATGGATCTTTATAACTATATCCACAAAAGAAAAGATAATTATTCATTGAATAAAATTCTCATATATCAAACTTCGTGGTCACACATTCTATAAAAAGCCTTCCAGTGTAATCCCATCATCAAAAGAGCCTTAATACTTTAAATCATTTCACCATCCTAAAAACTATTGTAACTCTTGAATCCCTTATATGTTGACTTTCTACTCATTCAATGATCATCATGATTCATTAACCATTCCTTTCCAACTTATTCTGAAATATTTTTTTCCTACAAACAAAATCATGAATCATATCCTCAGATTTCAAATAAAATTAAACATCTATTAAGAAGGAATCCATACCTTGGATTGGTCTTTGTCAGTTTCTTCATCCTAAATTTGAATGGCATTTGGTATTGGTAAAAATATATTTTTACGATCCTGACGTTCCCATTCCGGAAGCTTCTTAGTAGGGAATCTATTTTCATAATAACCATGCATTCCACATATAAAACATTCAATTGATCCCTCAAAAAGAACCTCTTTCCCTTTCCTAGAGTCAAATAGATGCTTTATTTATTCATTTTTGGTTCTTCATTTATGAGCTTCACATCTACATATATATCATCTTCCCGTCCATTTGAAACATTTTACTAAGTATTCCTTTCAACATCATTGACACATAGTTTTTTAACATACTTACATTTATAATTATTACATGAACATCCGTAGGGATTTGTTTCTCACATATATGATGCCTTATAAAAATCACTAAGGTTCGGGTTAGCAATAATGAATCTAGATATTTAGTCGAGAATAACCACAAGAGTTCTCATTGAAACTCCCATTTCATTCAGTTGGGCATTCAAAAAACAATCACAGTTTTCATCACATCCACTGTTACTTTGGTTCCTACTAGATCCTTCCATTTACTAAAACCAAAAAGGCAAGTGTGATTATATCAGCAAAATCATCATATAATATCTTATGAAAAGGGTAGACAAAAAGATATACTTATTCATGTTATCTTAAACTCATTAACTTTATCTAAAATAACTGTGAATCTTTTTAAATTCCTAACCATTATGGTAATGTCACTAATGCGTAAAGAACTCTCAAACCTCTAAAGTTATCTAAACCGACCTCTGATACCAACTATAAGGACCAGACCATAAAACATTAGATAATATTGAATTAAATAAATAATTCACATTGAGGATCTTTTCAGGTTTAGAGTTTAAGATAATTAAGCCATAATTATTTCATAACAACTTCAATATAACATACAGACACTACTACTCAGTATTCATTTTTTAATAAAATAAAAACTCATAAAAAGAAACATGTCTAGTTCCATGTTTTAGAGAGCAAGATTTTTCTTTGATCCCATACTTGACCCTATTCATCTTAAATTCATGTGGAAATCATTAAAAAAAAATGGGATGAGCATAAAAATCTCAGTTACAGTTATAAAATAAGGAAGGAAACATTATCCCATCAATAAATACAAATCAATGAAACCATACTTTTCAATCATAACATACCTTATGAAATCATATGAATTATGAATAACACACAAAAATCATATATCATAAATTTTAATTATGGAATCCATATCAATCTTACATTGTATCTATCATAGATATATATGGAGTTACACTTCGAATACCCATCACAGTATATACCCTAAATCTCTTAGGAGAAACATCCTGTTTACCTCCATCACGTTAACCAATGCATTGAATAGCTATCTTGGACTCACCCACCCTAGGTTTATCACATAACCACCCATATACGTAAACAATAACCAATAACCATAACATAATCATAACACATAACACAATATTAGAGGAAAGATAACATTTCCACATTCCAATATATCCAATCAAGATTTGGAAATAAACAATGCTTTATCAAATCATTTTCAAAACCATTTAAAAAGATATTTTGGAATCAAAGTGTCCAATACCAATTTAAAACATATAAATTAATTATCATTTGAAAAAATTAATATCTATATAAGTAAATCCTATAACCCATTTTTAAAAATAGACATTAATGAGAAATATTTAATGAATAAATCTTTAAAACATTTAAAACGATAAATTAGATTAAGAGTTTTTTTAACAAAAGGAGAGATGCTTGAATAAAAATAATTGAGGAATGAAAATTAATTGGAACATTATAATATCATGAGAATAAATGGATTCAAGATATAATTTTTCAAAGATTGTATATACGCCATATAAGACTGAATTGGTGGATAAAAATAATAAACTCTCAGTGGAAATGTAAATTTAAATTAAATCCATTATAAAGATGGTATCCTTAAATTAAAGATAAATAAATCACGTAAGTATTTGTGAAAAATATAAATAAAACCAATATAAGTATATATTACATGTAATCCAATCAGAGTTCATTAACACATATTCATATGACGACATATTCATGAAGTACAGGTTGAACCCAAAGAATTGAAATTTGGTTGAGAAGTTCCCTTGTAAACAATTGACAGCCTAATGGTGCACTTCAAAATTTAGAAAATGATTTCATGAGTTAAAAAGGGTATCTCATCACTTGGACATAAATTTTACATCAATAAGGATATATAAGAACATATCTCAACATAATAATATGTAAATTAAAAGACATAACAAAAATAAGTCTTTTAAAAAGAGGAGGGTGAAGGGATCCCTTACTGAATGGATATCTTACAAAACACATGCCACATGAAATAAGGATCATACAATGAAGATTTAAATAATCATAAATGAAAATATATTACACAATGAGTACAATAATGGGCAGTACATAAAAAACAAAAAAGTAAATAGTGGCAAATATAGCATGAATCTCACTGGAATAAAAAGTGAGATGAAACCCTTTACAACATTGTAATCAACTGAGTAGTATGACCAATAGTTAATAACCACCAAATGAATCATATAATACCATGAATATGAAGAGAATAATGATAATATAAATATATATAATGGCAGTACACATTAAACCACATGCAATAAATAAGAAGTGAACAATGGAAATCTCACAGAATTTCAAATGATATAAGAAATCCAATACATCGTGTCTAACATGACTAGTTTGTTTTGTGTTCTTCGTGAATAATAAATTGAAGATATTTTATACTTTTTAAGAACATTTTTAATGTTTATTAACCTTTTTTATATCACTTATTACCATGTTATAAACATTATTCGGTCATTTAAGATAATAGTGGTTGTTTGGTCGATATTTGGTACTTGAGTAAAAAATGAAGACCATATAATTACATGTTGTCCATGTGGTCAATAGTACATTATCTACAGAATGAAATTCATTATTTAGATATCATATAAATCATATATATCTAATATATATGTGTATTTATAATAGTACATAACATTTTGGTGATAAGAAATGAATTGCACCGTTCATTGGGATGGTAAGTTGTACGTACGCATGAACAATAATTTCATTTCTATTTTGTTTTTTAATGGAATTAAAACATAATGATACATAGGTATATTTAAATTACAATATAATTTCATATATAATATATTTAACTATATCCTTTATATGTCCCACATATGGCATTAACGAGTCATGTCACGTTGAGGGGGCGGTTGTCTGCAATTCTTTAAATGAAATTATCACCTTTACAATTATGGAAACCATAAAGGTATGCTATAAATGTAAAATATATAAGTATAAAAAAAATATAAACATAATATATATCATATATAAATATAGTTCCATCTTAATGGACACCATGAGAGGTCTTAGGAGATAATCTAACAATCATCATTTCGTGAGGTGTTAGTTTTTCATCAAGAGAAACAATATGTTCTTCCCCCATTAGAAGGAGGTGGTTGTATGATTAGTTAAAATCCTCATCATAACAACATGATTGTATATTTAGGATAATTTATTTGTTATAAAATTATGGAATAAAACGATTTTAGGGGTTGGATAAGTAAAATAAATGAAAAAAAAGTTAAGAGGAACGGTTACCTTTAATTTGGGTAACTTCATTTGGTTGGAACCAAAAGGACTTCACTAAGTGTTTTATGCCTATGTTAAGGATTATAGGTGGAGTATAGGGATGTATGAAGAATAATTGGATAGATTTTGGATGAGGAAAAAATATTTATAGGGGTGAGGAATTGGTTTTAAGGGGTGTCCTTTTATAAGGGGGAGGAGGGGCTCTTTAGGAATGTGTGAAAATCGTGTTTTATTATATAATGATATTCGGTTTATAAAGGTAAAAAACGAATTAAAGGCGATATAAGACGACTCCTGGTCAAAAAAAATCATCCAATGATAATTGGACTGATTTTGGAAGTTATTTTAATCTTTATAATCTTATTAATTTAAATCTTTTATTAATGAGGTAAACACGACATCATTATTGTGTCAAAAATAATTTAATTTATTTGTAGTCTAAAAATTATAAATAAAATACCATGATATAGGAAATTGTTTTATATTTCAAATAAATATTTATAGTTTAAAGGATAACTTATATAACCACATGTAAAAAAAATTACTAAAAGATATTTGTTTGTGTCATTTTTGCCTTTACATTATGTTAATTAATCTAAAGTGTAATTATCACACTTAAGTGGCTCAATGGGGTCCAAAAATTGACCCAAATATGACTATGGTCAGAAAGGCCTTATCATATAAGGTTAGGACAAGTGTTAAGGAAATTTTATTTTATTATGATATTCTTTTTACCATAAATTACCCTATTTTCCTATAACTGCGGTAAATAAAAGTCAAAAGTTACAATTCACAAAAAAAATAATTGAATCTTATTGAACCTCATTTTATATACTAATAAAAACCATGTATGTCAGATTTTTGAAATTAAATTCATAGAAGCAGTAAAATTTCATTGAAATAAAAAAATTTATTCGTTAACTACTACTAAGTGGTTTCATTATTCATTAATAATTGATGTTTTTCAGAAAAACACCAAAAATTGACCCTAAGATATATATGATATTCTGAATTCAGAAATGATGTCTATTTTACAAAATTAAAAACATAGTATTTTTATTAATTAATTTAAAATTAATAACCGTTGTCAAAACAAATAGCGTGTTTTTATGAAATAATAACTATCAAAAGATTGAAACTTGATTCCGTCCAATTTAAAAATGAAATTATTTACAATGAACAATATTTGATTAAATGGTAAAAATATATTATAAATAAAATTTAAAACAAACTAAAAATCTAATCTAACGATATAAAAAAATTAGGTTAAAATTCACTTTTGTATTAAAATACAATATTTTTAACTATTCATTAAAAAAACATTATTAGAAAAATACCAAAAATTTACCCAAAGTAAATTTTGATGTCCCGAATCCAAAGAAGAATTTTATTTTTCCATGTAAAACATATAAAAATTACCAAAACTACATTTAATTAGGGTTCGCCATCAAAAAGCAGTAAAGCGACCTTTTACATAATATTAGAGTATTCATTCTTAAAATTAGATTCATTCGTATTTTAGGCCCATAAGTTTTATTGTTTAAAAGTAAAAACATTTAACAAACATGTATAATCATATTTTAGTTAGTTATTTTCAATCTCGATATTACAATGCCTAGTTGTAAACTACCATTTAAAATAATAATATTTTATTTTTATTTTTCAGTATGACCCAACGTTGTGTGCAATTTAAGATTTAAAAGAAACTTGTTGTTGTGTATCGGGTATTCCACCAAACATAGCATCCCCATTAATGTAAAATTAATAATTTATTTATAAATATTAATAAATATAAAAATTTCATATTCTTTATTTACCTGGGATGATACTTTAACTAGATGACCCACAATTTGGATCATCCAGCAATTTTCCCACTAAATATTTTTATACACTACCTTATGGGAGAGTGATTTATCATATACTTGGATCATAAAATCCTTATGTATATATTTTTATAAAAAGGTATTAAATTGATATAGAGGTCATGGATAGGGTTCTTGTAGGATTATGCCTTTGAGATAGTCATTACACTAAGAAAGGCTTACATGGGGTCAGATTATCTCAAAAGTAGATCCTGTTCTCAGTTGTGAACTAAGGAATCAAATCAGTATGATTTTTTAGTAATACTTAGTGGACGAGGAGAGTGTTTCGTACAATCAATAATTGGTTTCTACCTTTCCACTTCATTATCATCTTAATAGAGCTCATCTCAGTGATATTTATTTGGATATCTTTAATGGGTAGACATCCACAAGACATGGTCATTTGTAATTTTTTGTAGTTGGGTAGCATTTAAACATACTCTAAGGATATAAAATGGTACCATCCATGAATTGGGAAGAACCTCTAATAGAGTTTCATTAACTTCACAAGTAGTACATCCAGGAGTAGTAATGATTCATTTTTACCTTCATTCTGTGTTATATGTTATATAAAGTAAGAGTTTTTTAGTTGATTTTATCTCATGATAACTCACATAACAATATGTGAAGACTTATCACCAAGATCTATTAGGATTGGATCAAACCCTTGAGGTGTCAGAGTGGTAGTGGGATAGAATGTTTAAGGATTTCATTATGGTAATTACAAGATTAATTGGTTATTAGGACACTATCTTTGTGATGTTATAGAACCTCACCAATTCATTCAACTTTATTTCCATCCAGGAGTAGATTTCAGTAGAGACCATGGGATTTCATTACATGAAATACATGGTTTCAATTCATGGAGATAACTCGATGATCATCTCTAATCATGATTCTCACTTCAAATCATGATTATAGAGTGTATTAAAAGCGGAATTTGGTACTCAGTTATGGTGGACAATATCATTTCACCCACAAATGATTGGCCATACTAAGAAAACTATTATGATTTTGGAGGAAATTCTTCAATAATACATGTTAGACTTTTTCTTTTACTGGGAGGATCACCTAAAAATTGTGATTTTATTCTATTATAATAGTTACAGATATGATATTATTATGGATCCATTTTAAGCCTTTATGGGAGACCATGTTGGTTACCAATATATTGCACCGATCTAGGGAATTCAACACTAATAGGCCCAATGATGGTGTGAGACATAATAGTAAAGGTCCAGATCGTCCATTATAAAATGAGATCTACATAAAGCCTAAAAATACTTATATAGACTGATGAAAAATGAATTTTGATATTTATGACTGAGACAAAGTGTTCTTGATGGATAACCATGATAAGTATATTGAAAGATTCAAAATGGTGTCAAGTTATCACCCAGGTTCGATGTATATTTTTAGATTCTGTGTAGGGTTTGTGATGTGGAATATAGATTATCCATATCAATAAATTTACCCTAAGTATAAGATACCTTCCACATATCATAGCAGAAAAGGTATGTGCATGACACTTTATATGTTATTGATTATGGAATTTTTTGAATCAAGTACATATCTACCTTCATAGATTAACAAAGAGATATCAAGGATCCCCAAAATAATATCCATCATGGGTGAGAAATTCCATTGGATTATTTCTTAATGCAACAAGGTAATATTCATTAGATCTTATGGGAATTGGATAAATTAATATGATATCAGGGATATCATTTATTTGAGCAGGTTTTTACTTTTATCGATGAAAATATAGGTTGATGGGAAAATGTAACGACACTCTTTTCTCCTTCCAAAACATTGGAATATTTTAATTAAAAATTTTAGAAATGATTAGAGATTCAATATAGGATTCTAGGGCCCATGGATCCTTAATGCTGATTTAATAAATATATTAAATATATTATATAACAGTAATTCAATTTTTTAAAAATAATTCAGTTTCTCTTGAATGGTATTATGGATGGGAAAACTAATACCATATTTAATAGTTGATTGAAATTTTTAGCATAGGTATTCCATAAACATTGTGCACATTATGATGTGTTTTTTAAGATCATACACAGGCATAATAAAAATAGAAATAATTTAATTAAATAATTTAGTAGTTAATAATTGGATATGACTCTATTACACACATATTTTAACCCATTTGTGGTCAAATCCAAGGGTTATGTATATAACCATTGAGAATATATAGGATCATGGAGGAGTTATTTAAGGGATAAAAATGGAACCATGGATTCATGGTCATTTTATCATGAAGTTCATCAAAAACCAAGTTCATTGATATCCCCACTGACAAAGATGTTGAATTATTTCTTCAGTGTTAATAAAACCATTTTTAGGTATTACTTATTCTTTTATTAGACTAATCAACTATTTTTCTTCTATATCAAATGTGATTTAATTACTTTAGAAAATTATTTCATTGAAAAATTATTTATCTTTGGATCATCATTTTATTAATAAATATATATATTAAGAAACATTTTGTTTATTCTTTTATAGAAATTATTTCCCCACCAATGGATTAAGGATAACATAAACAATTTCCGATGTTCATTACCTCTATTTTTTGTTTCATGTTTTTCAACATTCATTCTTCAAATGATCATCATTGGTATTTTGATTCACTAATGATTCAAATATACCCATTTATTATTAATTGGGATGTTAATATTTTTTATAACTAATCAGTTCTATGAGTTTAGATTCATAATAAAAAGATCAACCCTTGAGTGATGATGAAAATGGAATATCAGAGCTATGTAATGGATTCATTCAGGGGGTTTTTTCCAATAGTACAGTTAGATGAGATATGACTTACAAACATATGTGTGGCTAGAATCCCTCAACAATGTAATGATCAGCCTTGGTAAAAAAATATTTGACATTTAATGGAAAGATCTATGGTGGACCTAAATGCAACATAAGTTTGGAAGATATGCAAGAAATGGACTATAAAATTTTGAAATTCATAATACAAACAATATTTAGTTTAAAGGAACAAATTCCTTCGATATCCCCTTCATTGATGGCTAGGTTTTATCTAAAAACATTATGTATCACACATCTTACAACCCTTGATCGATGACACTATTTATACATTAGGGTTAAGCAACAAGGACATGTCTTCTGTACATGAGAATAGAAAAAATATATGTGAATGACTACAGTAAATTGGCACGGTCCAGAGGACATTCTCATGGGAAAATACTCATGAATGTCTAAATTGACTAGGAAATTCCATGTATTCGACCAAAATGTTTTTTACTCATTAAAAAATGGGTTGGAGTCCCCATTATCCATAATATAGAACAATATATATATATAGTATCATTTATTGAATCATCTAAGTGATTGTATGGTTAGGCATTCATCCTGATCATATGATGAGTAATCCCCTCTATGGGTTAACCATAGATAGAGCCAGGTATCCCTCTATGTGACTTTGGTCGTGATCCCATATCACTAATCCATAGGTTGGGTTAGGTTTCCTATTATAGACTTTTATGAAATTTGATATCCATCTGAGTGGATTAAATTTGGTACAGTTTTGTATCCTCCATAGTCCATTTTTTAGATCTCATATCTATGTATCAACATAATTTATGTTTCAGTGTGCACCTCTTTATGGTGAGGCATGACACTCATAACTTCACAGATCAGAACCATCAGTTCTAAAAATCCATGATGATTTATTTCTCTAAGGAGTAAATTACCTTGAATCATTAAGTGAAGTTTTGTATATAAATGTGTAACTGGAATTAATTTGAGACATGATTTCTATCATTGATTATATGTGGGATGTTTTCATACCATATTATCTTCTAACACTATTCCATAATTGTTGTCTGGTGATTTTATGGAGTTCTTCTAGGTTTGTTTATACAGACACTTGTATGAAATCATCCCACATAAGTCATTCATTATGAAGATGATATTCCATTTTAGGGATTAATTATAGGAATATATGTAGTTTGACCATTATAGTTTTAGGCATACTATAGAATGTTTCAAGCGTTGTTCCTCAACTGTAGTTCAACTTTTACATGAAGATATAACTCTTTTTCAATTGTGGTGGTATTATATTTCAACCATTTTATTATACATACATGTTTTATTCTATTATATGGCATTAGTGGTGTGTTTTAATTTTCCATATTAATTATTTTTTCATTTCCAAAATATATAGGTATTAGTATAAGAGTGTGTGGGGGTCATATTCTAATACCTCTCATGTGAGTCATATACCAACATAGGTCTAGTCACAATCCCCTAAACCATGGGTGGTGTTATTATGGTTTCATAAATGATATTTCATTGGAAAATTGATCCTTTGTTGGTAAGGACAATATAGGGTCATTCACCATATCCACCAAATAATTGTTTGTCATCTTTCCATGTAAATAAGAATGAAATCACTCAAGTGGTTTTAGTACAATAGGATCCAAATAACCATCATGAGAGAAAACTATCTAATACTTTTCATTTATAATACCATGATGGTAATTCCAAATTTGGATGTTAAATTAGTTATGTAAATTTTATTTATTTTAATTTTGAATCAACTTTTTTATGTAATACGTAAATATTTTTATCCACCTATATCATACCATAAAAATATACATTATTATGGAAAAAAAAATTTATTCACATATTTGAAAATAAATCTATCAATGGAAAGTTAAGGAATATAGTTACTTTTCTTATTAACACTAGGAACAAAATAAAAATTATGTAAAACCAAAAAAAAATTAGTTAATAATGTATTGTGGTAGACTTATATATCCAAAGTAAAAATACGTGCTCACTTGGTTGGTAAATAATCCATTTATCCTCTATATTTCTTCTATAATATAAATGGATCATGCATTTGGAAGAATATATGTGAACCATGAGCTTTATCTAGTACACAATGTGAATATAAATAAAGATTTATCAAAATAATTATCTCACATTTTTCTACCTCTTTCATATTTTTCATAATGTGGTTCTTCATCTACTGTCCTAGATTACCACATGAAAAACATAATTTTTTTTTCTATTTATTATCATTGGATATTCTTCTTGTAAGGATACTGTTGAAGTTACTTTTACAAGGAATCAGTATTTTGGCCCTTTTTATTTACTCATTCATTTCTTATTCATAATAAGAAATGTGGGTTTTTCACACCACATGTTCTTATATACTTATAAAATCAGATTAATAAGTTATGAATGTGTCTTCTAATTATTTATCATGTTATAGTTCAAAATATAACCATACAATACATTTTTTGTTAAGGATATAAATATTTATATGTGTATATCAGAGGGGACATAAAATATTATGATGTATAATCACTCTATATATGAAATATTTTTTACTACATGATGCTCATCCAACACCGACACTACAACATTCACATGAATAGTGGATTGGACATCTCATATAAAACTATCTAACAATCTCTTGATAAAGACCACAATGGTGATATTTGATGTTATAAATATTCATATCATCATGTTACTTTACAATATAACTATATATAAGGGATAACATAAAATAGTGGACATAGGTAGCATCATCACTGTGTTTTAGGATGAGAGAGAATTATTTCTCACTAGTAAATTTAACATGTGACTTAAGAGGTATGGGTTGAGACACATATAAATTCAATTCATGGAGTAGAATAATGAAAAATTAGATATTAAATTCCATGACATTAAAGATAGTTAGAAGGTTTTACTTATCATGTATTGGTCAAATTTAAATCGTCTAATATACTGGGGTTTCCATTTCTACATTACGTATAGAAATTTTTTAATGTAATTGTATTAAAAATCTATATAAAGAAATATTCAAAAAAAAATTAATGTATAATTATTCTCCCAATACATTGTATCATTCGCTAATGGTTTAAAAATATCATTTCACTTGTATAATCTGGTGGAATGGATGCATATTCCTCTTTTTTGAACTGATATTTTCCCCTAAATAATAAATTTTATGGTTTTTATGTATGTGTTAATTTTCAATTTTTATAAACACCCTGGTGTAGGATCTAACATCTCAAGCTTCCACGGTACCATTCTCTTTCAATAATTCAATAGCTAGCATTGTACGAAAGTTTTAGATTCTAACACACCGCGACCAATCAAAGTAGCTGTTATGAAAAGTGATACCCACTTTTTGAAATTTTATAAATTTTAATATTCAAATTGGACTTCATTTTTGTATTTGGAATATCGAAATCATCCTAAATTGAATTTTTCACTTTTTTCTGAGAACTTCCAATTATTTATGAATAATGTAAAATACAAAACTTTAATTAAAAACTACTTTTTTAATAAAAAAATTTATAGTGATAAATCATATTATTTAGTGGTTTTATAGTATAATTAGAATATATTTTTACCATTTTATTAAATGGTTGTCATTAGAATTAATTTCACTTTGAAATTGGACATAAACAATTGTCAATCTTTTGATTGATATTCTTTCATAAAAACACGCTATTTATTTTGACAATAGGAATTATTTATAAAATTAATTAATTCAACTTATATGTTTTGAATTTTGTAAAATAGAAATCATTTTGGAATTAGGAATATCAAATATATCTTAGGGTTATTTTTTGGTATTTTTATGAAAAACTTCAATTTTGATGAATAGTGAAACCACTAACCAGTAGTTAAAAAACTAATTTTTGGTTTAAATGAAACTTTTCAACTTCTAAAAATTGAATTTCAAAAATTTTACATACATGGTTTTCATTAGTAAGTAAAATTTGGTTAAATGGGATACAAATAATTTTTGGTGAATAGTAAGTTTTAGGTTTTATTAATCGTGATTAAAGATAATTAGTGTAATTTAAGGTAAATATAATGTTATAATAATATGAAATTTTCTTTACACATGTCCTACCCTTATTGGATAAGCCATGTTCGACCACGAAAATCTATGGGTCAACTTGGGGACCCCATGGAGACACATGGGTAAGAAAATGACATTAATAACTTTTTATTTAACGTAAAAATAAAATTGTCACAAACATGTATTGTTTTACTAAAAAAAATTTACATGGTGTTATACAAGATATCATTTCGACTATAAATATCCATTAGAAAGATAAAAAGATTTCAAACATCATATTAACATTTTTATAATTTTTAGGCATTAAATAAAAAAATTTATTAATCACACCATGATGATGTAGTGATTACCTCATTAATGAACAATTTTAATAAAATGAAAAGATAAGGTAAAATATAAGTCATACACATGTCTAAAGTGTATTGGATGGGTGGATTTCGTACCCTTATCACCTTATCCTTGAAATATATCATTTTGGGACCTTTAAAATCCGAAAATCATTTCATAATAATGTAAAATTTTATGACATTCCAAGAGTACCCCTCCTCTCCTCTTATCATAGGCCCCCACCTCTACCAGCTTATTCACACCTTCAATGAAATTTGGCTCAGACAACCATAGAAAACATACTCTCTCAACTATCCCCTATTACTCCTAGAAGCCTCACATTGGGCAGAAGTCTTCCCAAGGAAGCCTTTGGCTCAAATAAAAAAGAGTTACCCGATTTTAAGGTAATGTATTCTCTTATGTTCTTTTGTTTTATTTTGTTTCTCCAACCCATTAAACTCTTTTTTATTCTTTTATTTTGTAAAAACACCAGTATATTCAATATTCTAGGATTTTTTTATGAGAATTATTTTATTTACACTTACACACACCTTCGTCCAATGGTTAAAGAACATACTATTTATATGGGTGGTGAATTAATGCATCATGAAATGATGATTGTTCAAATAATCTTTTCACAACTCTCATGGTGGCCATTAAGATGTAACTATATTTATATATGATATATATTATGTTTATGTTTTCCTTATGCTTCTGTATGTTTCATTTATTTCATACCTTTATTATTTCCATTATGGGTATACATGATAATTTCATTCAATGAAGTGTGGACTACCGCCCCCTCAAAGTGATTTGATTCGTTAATGCATTATATGGGACGTATAAAGGATGGAGTAAATGATATTATATATGATATTATAATGGAATTATAATATACCGTTATATAATTATTATTTCATTCCATTAAATACGAAATAGAAATGAATATAGCGTTCATGCGTACGTATGGCTTACCGTCTCCATGAACGGTGCATTTCATTTATTACCTATAAATGTTATTTAATATTATAAAATCATGTATATACTGGATATATATGATATCTATGATATCTATATCATTAATATAATTCTAGATATAATGGATATTTTACCACATGAACAACTTGTAATTATAAGAAGTTTAATTTTGACTCAAGTACCAAAGATCGACAAAAAGACCATTATTAACTAAAATAAGTACATAATGTTCATAACACGGTAATAAGTGATATTAAAGAAATAATGAACATTAAAATGGTTCTTAAGATAGTATAAATTAAATCTAGTTTAATATTCAGGAGATTAAAGAACGATCGAGTCAATTCGGAAACAATGTAAAGGACTTCGTCTGAATCTCCTTTCATTGAGGCATATTTTGTTTTATACACAACTTTACTTTATATGTTGTATAAACCCATTTGAATTTTAATTTTTTTTAAAAAGAATCTTGTTATACGAAGCATTTTTACTAAATGAAAAAAGGAATGTTTTGTCTTATGTATGCGGCGACAACGACTTCTCCACCACTGTTACCATTATTTGAGTTTTGACTACCTCTACAAGCCATAACTTTTTTAAATGAAAAATAAATAACATGTATTAAATTTCATTTATTTTGGTATTGAAAATGGTTTTGATAATGTTTTTATTATATCAAAGTGTTTTATTGATATCTTGTGATTTAAATGTGGAAATGTTATATTTCCTTTATGCATGTTTTATGTGATACGATTATGTTATGGTTTATGATATGTTTAAACCATTTCATATAAGGAAAGAATTAGACTTAATATGTGATGGGTGGAGCCCGCTATAACTCCTCGGTGCATCGGTAGGAATCATGAGACAAACTACTGTCTTGTCACAAGGTCCTGAAAAAATCTTATTTGTATTCTTGGAATGAGGCCTTGGCTACGTGGTTATAATAGTATGGCATTATTCATTCCATCATTATGAAAGTGGTTATTGATATTGAATGTGATTATTTTACTAGTAGAATATCAATGTGAATAAGTAAATGGCATTATTTCATTTTATTTTGACATATTATAAAAAAGTTAAAGTTTAAAAGGCTTTTGGTTCAGTTATACATTTACTTAAATGTTTATGTTTATTTATGAAACTTTCCAAAATATTGTTATCCTTACTGAGCATTTGAGCTCACCCCTTTCAATGTTTTAATTTTTCTAGGATGTGAAGAAGTATTTTATGAATGACCTACAGAGATAGTAAGAGGGGATATGAAGACAAGATGTTGTTGTAGTTTTGTTTTAATTTATGAAGTAATGTGAGACTTATGAATATATCTAGTGTTTCCAATGATACTAAACAAATCAGTCTTTCGAGACATGATCTTCTGTGATCATGCCAATGTTACGTAATAATGCACCGACTCTGGGTAAATGGGGACAGGGTGTTACCGTTGGTATCAGAGGCACTTTAGTACTAACCTTAGAAGCTAGATTTAGATAAACTCTGAATAAATCACATATCCCTAAGATAGACATTGTGGATTAGTATAGAAGAACTTACTATAATTTTGGTATTATAGAGGTTTTGTGAGTTTTCCAAGAAATTCATCCCTGTCTTGATACGAGTAGGTAGAGGCGGCTATGGCACAGATGTACCTAGGGGTAAAACCTGAAAACACCACATTGAGCTAAACTCATACGAGAACTAGTGCACGACAACGGGCCTTACTGTACTCTTGGTTACGACACTTCTGGGGGATATGCTTAGGATAATTCAAATTTTCATTATAAACCATTATGAAGGGTTTATGAGTATATACTTCCTCCAAGAAAACATTTTTTTTATTATTATGTATTATATCCATAAATAATTCAATTTATGTTATGTGTTTTACCATTATGGAATTATGTATTCGATTCATAAACTAATCTAGTTTATGAAATTGTTTAGAAATGGTGCCTAGTAGAAGGAATGGAAACCGTATCAATCCATATACTACATGTAGGGATTTCCCTCCTTCTCATGATAATTATAATGGAGCTGGTGATGCAACTGGTGGTGATCATCTTATCACCATACTGTGACAACTCACTTATTTTATGAATAATAACCTTACTCGTATGGAGCACCCTGATCCGCAACATGGAGGATCAATGTTACACCGCTTCATGAGGCAACAACCATGAACATTCAATGGGAATAAAAATCCCTTAGTAGCTGAGCAATGGATAAATTCCATAGAGAAAATATTCCATAACTAGGAGAGTAGTGAAAGGGAAAAGGTTATCCTGGCAGTTTACCACCTCACTGGAGATGCTGATCAATGGTGGTCATTGATCCAAAACATAAAGTAAGATGATTAAGTATCAAATATGGAATGGAGTGTGTTCAAAGAGCTTTTTTAGAAAAATACTTTCCTCGTGACAATCGAGCAGATATGGAGAGGCAATTTCTGAGTCTGAGCAAAAGGAGGATGAGAATGTCGCAATGTATGAGTCTAACATTACAAGTTTAGCGAGGCATGTTGCAGATTATATACATAACCCAAGAAGTAAGATCTATTTTTTCTATGATGGGTTAAAACCGTTTCTCCATAGACCATTAGTATCACAATCATTCTCAACGTACGAAGATATAGTCGTGTGTTCTATCAAGACTGAAATATAATTCTCTAAATCTTATGACAATAAAGTAAAGCAAGAGAAGAAGAGAATAGTGGAACAAGAGACATATAAAGGGAAAAAGGGAAAGAAGAATTTTCCATTATGTGATAATTGTGGGAAGAATCTCCCTGGTACTTGCCTAAAAATTGAGAGTTTGTTATAAATGTGGAGAAAAAGGTCACCAGGCTCGTGATTTCAAGTGAAATAAAGAGGATATAAATGTTTAATGCTTCAATTGTAGAGAAATGAGGAATTATGAAAATGAATGTCCTAAGAGTCAGAGAAACTTACCTCAAAAAAGGAAAAGGGATCAATGCCAAGCTTATGCTGTTACTATAGTTGAAGTGGGATAATTATTGTATTTCTATTTTTCAACTCATGAACTATAATATGGTTATAAGAATAATGTGATATATATTAAGATTTTATTTCAGTAATTGTTGTTTTCATTAAGTTTTTAATATGATAAATGTAATCATATTTTTTAGTTTGTGACAATAAGAGAAACTTTACATTATTTGGGGAATCAGATGTCACAATGGATTTTGGAATTTAGATACCTTTTACAGAGAGTCTGGACAGAGGTATTTTGGATAACTTCAATGTTTGGAATAGATTAAGTTGAACTTTGAATAGTATTATTTAAGGTTAAAATATTTCTTATGATTATTTTTTGAATACTATAATATTATAGTTTTAGGAAAAGGAAAACCTGTAATTTGGGGAATAATCCGTCGCGTCAGACAAAGCTCCAAGAATCGAACCCACAACCATTGTGCAACATGCCATTATTACCTACCACTAGCCTACAGGAAGTCCCTGGTTATTACAAAATATTTTTCCTAATCTCAATGGTATGTGTTAATATTTGGAACCTTGTAGGATTAGGATAAATATGATATTTTTGAGTTCTATTATCTTTTTGAGTGAAAGATGAGTTTGTGGTAGAAATTAGTTGAAAGTTGAATATATACTTCTAAAGTATATATATATATATATATATCTTATTTTATGAAGAAATTAATTCTTAAACTTTAGGGATGTTATATTAAAACAAAAATGTGTTATCCTAATACCTTATGTTTTGTTGAACTGATGATATTTTCATCACAGATTGATGGCTTTGAGGCCCTCAATTTTACACTTGTTTGTGATCGATCACCTCAATCAATCCCTATAAATATATACATTTTTCCTCTAATTATGTGTCTATAATTCCCACCAATGTTCTCCTATTCGAAACCCTAATTTGGTGGTGACTTTCTCATTTCCCTTTCCCTCTTATTAAGACTAAATTTTATAAACCCTATTTCCAATATGAGTTTTCCACAAATGTATTTTCTATTTTCAGCCTTTTATTTTTCGAAAACATTTTCAAATTGCGAGGAAACATTTTATTGAAGTATGGGATAATGTAACACCCCGAGATTCCATAGAACCTTTCTCTTTGAATAATGCAATAGCTTGCATTGTACGCAAGTTCAAGATTCTAACACACCGCGACAAATCAAAGTACCCATTATGAATAGTAATATCCACTTTATGAAATTTTATAAATTTTTTTATTCAAATTGGACTTCATTTTAGGATTCGGAATATCAAAATTATCCTAAGTTGAATTTTTCATTTTTATCTGAGAACTTCCAATTTTTTATGAGTAATGTAAAATACTAAACTTTAATTAAAAACAAATTTTTTAATCAAAATAATTTATAGTGATAAATAATATTATTTAGTGGCTTTAAAGTATAATTATAATATATTTTTTACCATTTTATCCAATGGTGGTCATTAAGATTAATTTCATTTTGAAATTGCACATAAACAATTGTCAATGTTTTGATTGATATTCTTTCATAAAAACACGCTATTTGTTTTAAAACGGAAATTAATTATAAAATTAATTAATTCAACTTATTTGTTTTGATGAATAGTGAAACCACTAAGTGGTAGTTAAAAAACTAACTTTTCGTTTAAATGAAACTTTACCACTTCTGTAAATTTATTTTCAAAAACTGACATACATGGTTTTCATTAGTAAGTAAAATTTGGTTCAATTGGATGAAAATAATTTTTGGTGAATAGTAACTTTTAAGTATTATTAATCGAGATTAAAGTTAATTCGTGTAATTTAAGGTAAATATAATTTTATAAAAATATTAAATTACCTTTACACTTGTCTAACCCTTATTGGATGATCCATGGTCGACCAAGACAATCCATGAGTAAACTTGGGGACCCCATGGAGCCACATGGGTAAGAAAATTACATTAATAACTTCTTATTTAATGTAAAAATAAATTTGTCACAAACATGTATTGTTTTACTAAAATAATATTTACAAGATGTTATACAAGTTATATCTTTGACTATAAATATCCATTAGAAAGATAAAAAGATTTACAACATCATGTTAATTGTTTTATAATTATAGGCATTAAATAAATAAATTTATTTATCACACCATGATGATGCAGTGATTACCTCATTAATGAACGATTTAAATAAAATGAAAGGATAAGGTAAAATCTAAGACATAAAATTATGTAAAGCCTATTGTATGGGTGGATTTCGAACCCTTATCACCTTATCCTCTAAATATATCATTATGGGACCTTTAAAATCCAAAAATCATTTCATAATAATGTAACATTTCGTGACATTCGAAGAGTGCCTCTCCTCTCCTCCTATAAAAGTCCCCCACCTCTTCCACCTTATTCACACCTTCAAAGCCATTTGGCTTGGCCAACATCTACCCAAATACTCTATAAACTTCTATCTCTTACTCCTAGATGCCTCACATTGATCAGAATTAATCCCAAGGAAGCCTTTGGCTCAAATAAAAAAGAGTTACCCGATTTTAAGGTAATGTCTTCTCTTATGTTCTTTTGTTTTATTTTGCTTCTCCAACCCCTTAAAGTTTTTTTATTACTTTATTTTGTAACAACACCAGTATCCTAAATATGATAGTATTTTTTTATGATAATTATTTGATTTAATCTTACACACACATTCGTCTAATGGTTAAAGAACCTATTGTTTCCGTGGGAGGTGAATTACTGCCTCCCGAAACGATGATTGTTAAAATCATTTTTTAACACCTCTCATGGTGACCATTAATATGTCACTATATTTATATATGATATATATTATGTTTATGTCTTCCTTATTCTCCTTTATTTTTTATTTATGTCATATCTTTATGCTTTCCATTATGGGTAAACATGATTTTTTCATTCTAGGAAGTGCGGACTACCGTCCCCTCAAAGTGATTTGAATCACTAATGCCATATATGGGACGTATAAAGGATGGAATAAATGATATTATATATGATTTTATACTGGAATTATAATATACCTTTATATAATTATGATTTTGTTCATTTAAATACTTAATAGAAATGAATGTAGCATTAATGCGTACGTACGGCTTACCGTCTCCATGAATGGTGCATTTCATTTCATACCTCTAAATGTTATGTAATATTATAAATGCATTTATATAATGGATATATATGATATATATGATATCTACATCATGAATATAATTCTGTATTTAATGGATATTTTACCACATGAACAACGTGTAATGATAAGAAGTTTATTTTTGACTCAAGTACCAAAGATCGACAAAACGATCATTATTAACATAAATAATTACATAATGTTTATAACATGGTAATAATTGATATGAAAGGAATAGTGAAATTGAAAAAGGTTCTTATTCTAGTTTAAATTAACTCTAGTTTATTATTCATGAGATTAAAGAACGATCAAGTCAATTCGGACACGAGGTAAGGGACTTCGTCTCAATATCCTTCGATTGAGGCATATTTTGTTTTATACACAACATTCTTTTATATGGTGTATAAAACCCTTTGACATTTAATTTTATTCAAAATGAATATTTTTATACAAAGCATTTTTACTAAATGACAAAATGAATGTTTTGTCTTACGTATGCGGTGACAATGAATTCTCCGCCACAGTGACCATTATTTGAGTTTCGGCTTCATCTACAAACTATACCTTTTTTTAAATGAAAAATAAATAACATGTTTTTCTTTTATTTTATTTTGGTATTGAAAATGGTTTTGGTAATATTTTTATTATATCAATGTGTTGTATTGATATCTTGTGATTTAAATGTGTAAATGTTATGTTTCCTTTATGCATGTTTTATGTGATACGATTATGTTATGGTTTATGATACGTTTACACCTTTTCATATAACGTATGAATTGGACATAATAAATGACAAGTGGAGCCTGATATAGTTCCTCAATGCATCGGTAGGTCTCATGAGACAAACTAGTGTCTTCTCACGAGGCCTTGAAAAAACCTTACTTGTAGTCTTGGCATGAGGTCTTGGCTACGTGGTTATGATAGTCTGACATTATGAATTCCATCTTTATGAAAGTGGTTATTGATATTTCATGTGATTATTAGACTAGTAGAATATCCATGTGAATAATTAAATGGTGTTATTTCAATTTATTTTGACATATTATGCTGAAGTTCATGTTTAAAAGTCTTCTGTTTCAGAAATACATTGCCTTAAATGTTTATATTTATTTATGAATGTTTCTTCTATATTTTTATCCTTACTGAGCATCTGTGCTCACCCCTTTCAATGTTTTAATATTTCCAGGATGTGAAAATTGTATTTTATGAATGACATGCAAGGATAGTAAGAGAGGATATGAATAAAAGATGTTGTTGTAGTTTTGTTTTACTTTATGATGTAATGTATGACTTATGAATATATCTAGTGTTTTCAAGGCTACTAAAGTAATCGGACTTTCGAGACATGATCTTCTGTTATCATGCCAATGTTACATAATAAAGCACCAACTCGGGGTAACTACAGTCGAGGTGTTATAGTTGGTATAAGAGGAAGTTTAGTACTTACCTTGGAAGCAAGATTTAGATAAACTCTGATTAGAGCACATTTCCCTTAGATAGGCTTTAAAGATTAGTATAGAAGAACTTCCTGAAATTTTGGTATTATAGAGATTTTGTTAGTTTTCTAAGCAATACATCCCTGTTTGGATACGAGCAGGTAGAGGCAGCTCTGGCACAGATGTACCTAGGGGTAAAACCTGAAAGCATCGCTTTGAGCTAGACTCAAACGGGAACCAGTGCACGACAACGGGCCTTGTTGCACTATTGGTTACGACCCTCTTGGGGGAAATGCTTATGATAATTATCATTTTATTCATAAACCATTATGAAGGGTTTATGATTATATACATCCTCAAAGAAAACATTTTTTATGATTATGGATTATATCCATAAATGGATCAATTTATGTTTAGTGTTTTACAAGTATGGAATTATGTATTTAGATTCATAAACTAATCTAGTTTATGATATTGTTTAGAAATGGAACCTAGTGGAAGGAATGGAAACTGTATCAATGCACGCACTCCATGTAGGGATTTCCCTCCTGCTCATGATAATTATATTGGAGCTGGTGATACAACTGGTGATGATCATCTTGTCACCATACTGGGACAACTCACTCAGGTTATGAATAATAACCATACTCGTATAGTGCACCCTGATCCGCAATGTGGAGGGTCAATGTTAAACCACTTCATGAGGCGACAACCACCAAAATTAAATTGGAGTAAAAATCCCTTAGTAGTTGAGGAATGGATAAATTCATTAGAGAAAATATTCCATACCTTGGGGAGTAGTGAAAGGAAAATGGTTGTCATGGCAGTTTACCGCCTCACTGGAGATGCTGATCAATGGTGGTCATTGATCCAAAACACAAAGGATGATGATTAAGTATCAAATATGGAATGGAGGGGGTTCAAAGATCTTTTCTTAGAAAAATACTTTCCTTGTGACCATCGAGCAGATATGGAAAGGCAATTTCTGAGTCTGAGAAAAAGGAGGATAAGAATGTCCCAGAGTACGAGTCTAACTTTAGATGGTTAGCGAGGCATGTTGAAGATTATATACATAACCCAAGAAGTAAGATCTGTTGTTTCTTTTTTGGCTTAAAATCGTTTCTCTGTCAAGCATTAGTATCACAATCATTCTCAACGTATGAAGATATAGTCACGTGTACTATCAAGACTGAAAAGGAATTCTCTAAATATTATGACTACAAATTAAAGCAACAGAAGAAGAGAATGCTGGAACAAGAGACATATAATGGGAAAAAGGGAAAGAAGTATTTTCCATTATGTGATAATTGAGGGGAGATTCACCCCGGTACTTGCCTAAAAGGAATGGGAGTTTGTTACAAATGTGGAGAAAAAGGTCACCAGGATCATGATTGCAAGGGAAAGAAAGAGGCTATCAATTTTTAATGCTATAATCTTAGAGAAATGGGGAATTATTCAAATGAATTTCTTCAGCATCAGAGAAACATACCTCAAAAAGGCCAAGGGATTGAGTACAAGCTTATGTTGTTACTACAGTTGAAGTGGAATAATTATTGTATTTGTGTTTTTGGACACAAGAACTATATTATGGTTATAAGAATAATGTGATATATATATATAAGGATTGTATTGCAGTACTTGTTATCTTCATTAAGGTTTTATTATGATGAAGGTAGTCATATTTTTAGTATGTAACAATAAGGGAAACTTTACTTTGTTTAGGGAATCAAATGACACAATGGATTTTGGAATTTAGATAACTTGTACATAGAGTCTAGACAGAGGTATTTTGGATAACTATAATGTTTGGAATGGATTCAGTTGAACATTGAATAGTATTATTTAAGGTTAAAACATTTCTTATGATTATTTTTCAAATATTACATTACTATAGTTTTAGGAAAAGGACAACCTTCAGGTCGGGGGATAACCCGTCACATCAGACAAAGCTGCAGGAGTCGAAACCACAAACATTGTGCGACATGCCTTTATTACGTACCACTAGCTTAAAGAAGGTCCTTGTTTATTACATTATATTTTTCCTAATCTCAATGGTATTTGTTAATATTTGGAACCATGTACTAGTAGGATAAATATAATTTTTTTGAGTTCTATTATCTTTTTGAGTGGAAGATGAGTTTGTGGTAGAAATTAGTTGAAGGTTGAAATTCTACTTGTCAAGTATATATATATATATATATATATATAATATTCTATGAAAAAAATTAATTCTCAAAAATTAAGGAAGGGATATTAAAACAAAAATGTGTTATCCTAATACCTTATGTTTTGTTGAACTGATGATATTTTCATCACATATTGATGGCTTTGAGGCCCTCAATTTTACAATTGTTTTTATTTGATGAACTCAATCAATCCCTATAAATATTAACATTTTCCCTCTAATTATGCTTCTATAATTGTCACCAATGTTCTCCTATTTGAATCCCTAATTTTGTGGTGACTTTCTCATTTCCATTTCCCTCTTATTAAGAGTAAATTTTATTAACCCTATTTTCGATATGGGTTTTCCACAATGAATTTTCAATTTCCACCCTTTTAATTTCGAATATCATTTTCAAATTTCTAGGACTCAATTTATTGATGGAGGGGAGAATGTAACACCCCATGCTTCGACGGTACCCTTCTCTTTAAATAATGAAATAGCTTGCATTGTACGCAAGTTCAAGATTCTAACATATCGCAACCAATCAAAGTAGCCATTATGAATATTAATACAAACTTTTTGATATTTTACAAATTTTATTATTTAAATTGGACGTCATTTTTGGATTCGGAATATCGAAATTATCCAAAGTTGAATTTTTCATTTTTTCTTAGAACTTCCATTTTTTTATGAATAATGTAAAATACTAAATTTTAATTAAAAACAACTTATTTAATCAAAACTACTTATTGTGATAAATCATATTATTTACTTGTTTTAAAGTTTAATTAGAATATATTTTTACCATTTTATCCAATAGTGGTCATAAGAATTAATTTTACCTTGAAATTTGGCATAAACAATTGTCAATCTTTTGGTTGATATTCTTTCATAAAAACACGCTATTTGTTTTGACAACGGGAATTAATTATAAATTCAAATAATTCAACTTATATGTATTGAATTTTGTAAAATACACAAAAAATTTTAATTAGGAATATAAAATATATCTTAGGGTTAATTTTTGGTATTTTTCTAAAAAACATCAATTTTTGATGAACAGTGAAACCACTAAGTGGTAGTTAAAAAATTAATTTTTCATTTAAATGAAACATTACCACTTATGTAAAATTAATTTCAAAAAACCCAAATACATTGTTTTCATTAATATGTAAAATTTGGTTCAATGGGATGAAAATAATTTTTGGTGAATAGTAACTTTTAAGTTTTATTAATCGCGATTAAAGGTAATTAGTGTAATTTAAGGTAAATATAATGTTATAATGATATGAAATTACCTTTACACTTGGCCTAACCTTATTGTATGAGCCATGGTCGACCAAGAAAATCCATGGGTCAACTTGGGGACCCCATGGAGCCACTTGGGTAAGAAAATGACATTAATAACTTTTTATTTAAAGTAAAAATAATATTTTCACAAACATGTATTGTTTTACTAAAACAATTTTTACAAGGTGATATACAAGATATATTTTAAACTATAAATATCCATTGTAAATATAAAAATATTTCTAACATAATGGTAATTTTTTTATAATTTTTAGGAATTAAATAAATAAATTTATTTATCACAGCATGATGATGCAACGATTAACTCATTAATGAACTATTTAAATAAAATGAAAAGATAAGGTAAAATATAAGATATAAACTGGTCTAAAGCCTATTGGATGGGTGTATTTAGAACCATTATCACATTATCCTCTAAATATATCATTTTGGGACCCTTAAAATCCGAAAAACATTTCATAATAATGTAACATTTCATGACATTCCAAGAGTGCCCCTCCTCTCCTCTTATAAAAGGCCCCCATCTATACCACCTTATTAACACCATAAACCCCATTTGTATCTGCCAAACTCTGCCCAAATACTCTCTCAACTTCCCTCTATTACTCCTAGAATCCTCACTTTGGGTAGAAGTCTTCCCAAAAAATCCTTTGGCTCAAATCAAAAAAAGTTACCCGATTTTAAGGTAATGTCTTCTCTTATGTTTTTTTGTTTTATTTTGCTTCTCCAACACTGTAAACTCTTTTTGTTCCTTTATTTTGAAACAAAACCAGTATCTTCAATGTTCTAGTATTTTTTTGAGAAGTATTTTATTTACACTTACACACACCTTCATCTATAGGTAAAAGAACATACTATTTTTGTGGGTGGCGAATTACTGCCTCACGAAACGATGATTGTTCAAATCTTCTTTTAACACCAATCATGGTGGCCATTAAGATGTCACTATATTTATATGTTATATATATTAGGTTTATTTTTTAATTATTCTCCTGTATTTTTCATTTATGTCATACCTTCATGATATCCATTATGGGTAAACGAGATAATTTCATTCCTGAAAGTGCGGACTACCGCCCCCTCAATGTGATTTGAATTGTTAATTCCATATGATAGATGTATAAAGGATGGAGTAAATGATATTATATATGATATTATTCTAGAATTTTAATATAACTTTATATCATTATGATTTAATTCCATTAAATACTAAATAGAAATGAATGTAGCGACCATTCGTACGTACGGCTTACCGTCTCCATGAACGATGCATTTCATTTCTTACCTCTAAATGTTATCTATTATTATAAATTCATGTATATACTGGATATATATGATATATATGATATATAAATTATGAATATATTTCTGGATATAATGGATATTTTACCACATGAACAACTTGTTATTATAAGAAGTTTATTTTTGACTGAAGTACCAAATATCGACAAAACAACCGTTATTAACTTAAATAATTACATAATATTAATAACATGGAAATTAGTGATATTAAAGGAATAATGAACTTGAAAAATTATCTTATGATAGTAGAAATTAACTATAGTTCATTATTCAGAAGATTAAAGAAAGATTGAGTCAATTCGGACACGAGGTAAGGGACTTCATCTCAATCTCCTTTCATTGAGGAATATTTTGTTTTATACACAACATTAATTTATAAAGTGTATAAACCCCTTTGACATTGAATTTTATCAAAAATGAATCTTTTTATATGAATCATTTTTACTAAATAAAAAAAGGAATGTTTTGCCTTACGTATGCGGCGACAACGACTTCTCCGCCACCGGGACCATTATTTGAGTTTCGGCTTTCTCTACATGCCATAACTTTTTTTAAATGAAAAATAAATAACATGTTTTACTTTTATTTTATTTTGGTATTGAAAATGTTTTTGATAATGTTTTTATTATATCAATGTGTTTTATTGATATCATGTGATTGAAATGTGGAAATGTTACGTTTTCTTTTTGAATTTTTTATGTGATACGATTATGTTATGGTTTATGATATGTTTAAACCTCTTCATATAAGAATGCATTGGACTTAATAAGTGACGGGTGGAGCCCAATATAGCTCCTCGATGCATTGGTAGGTCTCATGAGACAAACTAGTATCTTAGCACGAGGCCTTGAAAAAATCTTATTTGTAGTCTTGGATCGAGGCCTTGGATACGTGGTTATGATAGTCTGGCATTATGAATTCCATCATTATGAAAGTGGTTATTGATATTACATGTGATTATTGTACTAGTAGAATATCTATGTGAATAAGTAAATGGAGTTATTTCATTTTATTTTTCCATATTATGATGAAGTTCAAGTTTAAAAGGATTTTGTTTCAGTTATACATTGCCTTAAATGTTTATGTTTATTTATGAATGTTTTCTCTATATTGTTATCCTTACTGAGCATCTGAGCTCACCCCTTTAAATGTTTTTATTTTTACAGGATGTGAAAAAGTATTTTATGAATGACCTACATGGATAGTTTGAGGGGATATGAAGACAAGATGTTGTTGAAGTTTTGTTTAACTTTATGATGTAATGTAAGGATTTTGAATATATCTAGTGTTTCCAAGGATACTAAACTAATCAGTATTTCGAGACATGATCTTCTGTTATCATTCCAATGTTATGTAATAATGCATCGACTCTGGGTAAATGGGGTCGGGGCATTACATAGGATATATTGATTGGATTCCCCAATCATAAAATACTAGATAAGGGACTTTTCAAGACATATCACTTGGTTAAATCATGTCCTTCTTATGAACTCACCACATCATGTGATATATGTTTATTTCATCCCAAAATTCAATCTAAAATCCCCCAAAATTGAAATTTCTCTAACTAGGGCCAGTCCAAAAATTTGAAAAATTAGTTTGAGTTTAACATATTCTGTTTAAGGATTTACCAATATTATATATTTATTTTGTGGATTATTTTCACGTGTAAATTTACAATTTTTTATTTATTACATGATTGTTAATATATAAATTGATTTTCATAAGTGATTAATCATGACATGATAAAAATATTCATAATATAATTTATTTAATTCCATATTTAATTATATGTTAAATCATCTATTTAATGTTTACACCATTCTTTCCATTAAATATATAATCATAAAATTGAATGAAATAAATAAATTAAATGGTATGGAAATGAGATTTATCTAATAGTAGGATTATCTAGTATATTTTAAACCAACAATGAACCTAGGGGAATAACTACTTCAACCTATAATAGTTTGATTCATAAAAGTGTACATGTGATCCTGTGAACCTCATAAATTGGATTTTCAATGAATCCAAACATGAACCACCTATAAATGCCATGGAATTCCATCTATTACATAAGCTTTACACAAACGTAGTTGAGGGTGATAAATGTATTGATTTAGGTGGTTTATATAAAATAAATTGTGGGCTTGTAGGCCCTAACATAATGAGAGGAGGGGATAATACATATGATATCAATTTTAATTTAATATTATTAGATTTAAAATTATTATAATCAAATAAATATGCATGTTATTTGTTTATGATAACTCACTCATAAGAAATGATTATATATAATTTTATATTGTAATTAAATTGATTTTTTTCTTAATCTAGGACGAATTAAAAAATATTAGTCTATTAATTAAATAAATAATTTATTTATTTATTTTAACATAGTTCCATCAAAATTATCCTCATACATCCATCATCTCTAATTTTAAATGAATTAAAAAAAATAATTATTTTTATTAAATAATAATAAAGTATGCATGTCTACTTTGAGGTAACAGATTTTTTCAATCCAAACTACTCCAAATTTTATTTATACTCTGTATTCACATGGATTCTGACATCCATTCCAAGGCCCATTGTTACATGGAATTAATTTCCATTAAATTACACATGATTATATATAAATTTCATGTATGGCGATATTATTCACACACAGATATTACACAACTTGTAAAGACCATACATAGTCTATAGATAAGAATATAATTAGTAAATCAATTTAATATATAAATAATAATAGCATCACATGAAATGTTATATGAAATAAATGACACAAAAAACACATGTAAAAATGATTAATTATATAAATAATTGATCCCTCTATGTAAAATAATTTAATTGAGGTACAGTAGGCTACATGACCAAAAAAAAGTGTTACACGATGTGTACACTCTTATACTAATGTCTATAACACAATCCATTGTACATGGAATGTTTTTAGTCATAGATTTTTATGAGTTACATTGTTTTTATTCTAGCTACACATTATGTGACCATGAAATTTCACAGTTTGTCAGTATCTGTTTTGTGTAGTAAATACACAACACGTCTTGGAACCCTATGTCGGTCATCATGAAAACACATGGAATTCGTGGCGTATAAGTGAGTTACAATACATGATGTCCTTTCAAAAAATATACCATCATATCCAGGTCAACATACAGTGTGAATTAATGGTTTTCCCCATGTAGTTAATCAATGAATACCCTCTTTCTGCGTTAGTTATCATGGTGCATTGAACAATGGTAGACAACATATACCTTCAAGATATATTCCATTTTCCCTTTTTTTATCCATACAAAAACAAAAACATCATTTTATGGATTAGTTATTTTTTTCATGATTGTTAATTTAACCTATTCTTGGTTATATTAGTGAAAATTAAGAGGAAATGGGAAAAAATTAATCTTCATAATAAAAGAACAAATAATAAAAAAATCCAAAAAAATAAAATTTTCAATCAATTAATAATATATATTTATAAATTTAGTATGTGGCTTCTCTAATACCATACCAAGGTATAGGGTGTAGTGGATGTTTTTATTAGGAAAGAAAAACCTATTTCATTTTCATATTCGATGAATTATATGTGATATAAATGAAGAAGAAAAACATGAACAATATTGTTGAACAAAATATTAATTGAGATGTTAACATTGGAACCATAATACAAGATCATCACATTTAATTTAAAAATAATTTATAGATAGATTTCGAATTACCATGTCTAGTAATTCTTTCCTCATTGAGGATTTAGATGATTTATCTCATCATACCATAATTTCATAATTTTATACAAAGGAATAATCCATTTTAAGGTGATCCAAATGTGCTCCAATATCTCTGAACATCACTATAGAATCATGGAGTTCTTGAAATGATAATTTTATTCACTTTCATCATTTTTCATTATTCTCATGATGAATCTCTTTTTACACTAATAATTCATAGCGATCTCTTGATATATTGAATGGATGGATGAGGATTTTTAATAATATATTTGAATATTTTCTTGAGAGGATGATCTCTAAGGATTAAGATAATTATCTCTATATTATTATGAAAAAAATTAGATAATCCTAGAATTTTAAATAATTGAGTATTTATAAAGCTGGGATTGGGATGGTTATTGTGAAAATGTGTTTAACAAATTTTATATTCCATAGATAAACAAATATTGAATAATAATAATAATATTATTATTATTTTATTAATATGTGAAACACAGGAGGATAAAAAAATCATTTTCTTGATAAAAAAACTTATTATTTAACTGAATAATAATTAATAAATCATTTATATAAAAACCGTTAAACACATATATAACACTCTTTAATATTACCCTAGACAAAAATAATGATAGTTTATTTAATAAATAAATATTATTAAATTTTTTTATCCTAAAATTAATAAATATTTTATTCATTATATTATATTAATAAATATGTATTATTATATAATTAAAATATTTAATCTTTTGAATAAATCTTTATTAAATCATTATGATCAACTAATATTGAATAATTATTAAATCAAAATGTGGGAATAATAGTTATTCTAAGATTTTTTAATTAAAATATAATTTAATAGACATTATAGATATACTTAGTTTGTGACCCTCTATGCCCCTTTCCCCATGGTATTGGAATGAATCCCCTAAATTCAATTGATAATATCTAGAGATGCACCAAGGTACCCAAAGAGAATGATGTTATTGTTATAATTACATACAAACTAATACATTAACACAATATGTAATATTTTTTTATCATTATCACTCGAAACAAGAAGGATACATACTAGTTTCATCAACCTATATACTCGATAACTCAATCATTGAGTTTCCCTAAAAGAAAATGCTCATAGAAAACCATGGAAATGAATTTATTTGTGATGTCATGTTCCCATAAATGGTTATGAGATATCTTATTCCATTAAAGAATAAAATATAGAAATCATTTCTCTAATTATTCATTAATGTAATATCACCTGTGATGCACCCAAAATATATTACATCACCACAAACATTATTCCGTACATTTTTCATCAACACATCAATTTACACGACTAATGACATGCACTAAAAATAATCTCAAATTTAATGAATCATTAAACCCATTTGTATGTAGTAACATCCAAGGGAACATATAAATATTATTTCCAACTTGTGTTTCATGTTCTAATAATCCCTTACAATAGAAATTTTCATGGCCATACGTCATGATAATTTGTCTCAAATCCCAAGGAGTTTCAACCCCTTATATAATGTATCTCCATCATCCCCTCAAATGATTTGATAGGTATGGTAAATATATTTAATAATACTATCATGAAATTTCAAAGTTATCACCATAGTGGGAACTTGAATGAACATTAAGTGTTATTGTAAATCTTAGGACATTATCACATAAAATTTCATAAAGAAGAACAATCTTGAGGAGATACGAAGTTCATTAATATACATAAAAATTAGTACGAGTGATCATGAGGTACATACAAGTCTATTCTATGGAACTAACTCTAACATACTCTAAAATATGAATTTATCAAATAAAATATAATTAATCTATGATGTTCTCAAAAGTCCCATGTTAAATATTTTTAATTTTTATTCATATAATTATTACATTAATTAAAATATTTATAACTTGTGAGTAATTATGATATGAATATTTGTATGTATGTTATATTATTTTAACTAAATTCTTTAAAATTATTAATGATTCATTTAATGAGTTACATAAAAGGAATATCATGTAATAAAATTCTATAATTATTATTGATTTTTTTATAATTACATATAATGATGTGATGTTATTATTCCATCATATTTTTAGAGAAAATAATTATTGAAATTTAAATTCTCATTTAAGAAATAATTTATGGATATTAAATCTTTTGATTCGAAAACACAGAAATATTATGGCCTGAAACATTATTGAAAAGTGGCTTGGTAATCTATCACACCATACTAATCATTCAATATGATCTTAGTTTTTTTGTGATTATAATAATTTACATGTGGGTATATTCATTATTATTTTTATTATATACGTATAGGTATGTGTTAATTATTTTAATTAAATTTGTACCATATATATTGAAAAAAATTATTAAATTTAAAAGTTCTATAAGTTAACATGACTGAATTAGAAAAAATACTCTAAAAATCACAATATATGTAAATTAAATAAATATAATGATGAAATCATATAAATAATTATTATGATGAAATATATATTAGATGTTTATCCAAATTATATTGTGATATTTGTATGCATCCCATTAAATTACCAATTGATATATTTATTCCAAATTGAAAACATTTCAAATCCTTGAGCATCTAATTCAGGTTGGTCTTGCCAAAGTCAGATGTCTATTTATTTTCTTGTGAGATTTTCATAGGGTAGATTTTCTATTATTTTGGAAAAAAAAATTATATCAATTCATTAAATAGTGACATTTCCTACGATTATATTTATGTTACACATATAAAGGTTATTCTACTGATTTAGTAATTAATGATATAGATTGGAAAAAATTTCATTAGATAAATATTCGAATATTATAGTCTAAAATACTGTCTGAGAGTTATATTTGAAACAATTAAAATTATATTATAACTGAATATATATTTTATTAAATAAATATAAAGGAAAACCCTAGGAATGGATATTTAGGTATTGTGTCCAACAAATATATATTATGTAATGGTTTTATCCTTTTTTGTAGTGTGTTTTCAATTTAATTTCATATTGATTATATTTTTAATGTATGATAAACATTAAAAAATATATTTTTTTTATTACATTAACCACAATCTTTTTTTACATTATTAAATATCCATGAAAGTTATATGTTTAAGGGAAATTGATTTTTTAGATTCTTATACTAATTTTATAAATTTTATTAGTTATATAAATTAGAATTTTTATCATATAGAACTATGTATCATTAAAAAATAATAATATTATTAATAAATGGTATAAAATATCAATTATTTATTACGAATATAAGTGAATTCATATGGTATCCTAAATATATTTTAATTTATTATGGTGTATTTAAATCTCTTTTCTTGTAATAAATATGGTTATTATATTTTATGTGAAATAGTTGTTTTATTGTTAATTTATATGTTGAATATTTTTAAAAAAAAATTATTACTATGTATCGTTCGTAAATATAATTTATATTATTCATTATTTTTCAATATGAATGGTTTTTTTTAACATTTAAGAATAACATATGCTACATATACCTGAATGAATTATTTTATAGAATTTTACAAGTGACTAAGAGTTTTTAAATTTAATATTTAGATAATCTAATATATAAACATTAAAATATATAATTTTTCTTATTATAGATACTAAATACAATCAACATTATAATTTTATTATATATCAAATAAATATAAATTTTATCCAATTATTCCATGACATTGATTAGTTGAAAAATTAGGTCATTATTTAAAATATTTGAGTATTATTAATTAGAAATAAAGGGAAATATATTTTTATTGAAATGGGTATAGGTATAAAGATTAATTAACATAGAAAAAAATTGATATATGTGGTTTTATATTCTCATGATAAATTAATAGTTTAATATCTATAATACTTCGAATGATTAAGGACTTAAAAATTATATATATAATCAATTAGATAAAGTAATGTAATAATTCTATTATATTATGGTAGGGAATAAAAAATCATATATGTGTTATGAATATGAACAGTTATATTTTTCAAGTATTTATGGATATAAATTAAATATAAATGATTTAATTAACATTTAATAAGATTTTTAAAAATTTTAGGGTGATTATTACTTTTTTTAAACTATAAAAACAAAAACATCTTATTCCTAGAATTACTACATTATTTTAGAAGTAATATTCTTCTTAAAAACCAAAAGATTTTTTTTTCATTTGATGATAAATTATTACACAAATAAAATGATCTCAAGATATTGTGTGAGTCAATTTTATAATATAATATCAAAATTGAAGTGGTCGGTGATACATAAATTGATTCATATTTATATGATGGGTGGAATTGTACCTATCGTTGAAAATATTTCAAAACAATACAGTTATAATGAAAACAATTCTGATAAAATTAGTTTAGATTTCATAAGATGATAGATAATAATTTTTCTATAGAAATGATAAGTATTAATGGTGTGTTTTAATGTAATGAATTCATTTCCAAAGGACTCACATCGATTTCAAGTTATATAAATTGTTGTATAAATTATTATTATAAATTAATAATCAGAAATATTTCTATGAAAGTACTATTTCCAAAAAAATATAGTGCTTAAATGAATATATATATATATATATGTTTTGAACATAGAGTTGTTCATGATATAGGAAAAACACCAATCTATCTATTATATCAGGATATTAAATTTCTATAGGTCATATATTTAAAGGGATTAATGGAAGATTAGTTAAAATGATTTGGAAACTTGAAATATAATTAAATAATTCCAATAATAAATTACATAATTATTTGACCATTTTAATGATAAAAATACATAAATATATACATCCTGAAATTTATATGACTAGTGTCCTGTAAAATTATGTTTATATAACATTAATAATTAATGAAATTTAGAGATTATTTTAATCATTTATCATAGTAATCTTATATAAAATCATAATCCTGTTAATGTATGTGATTCACATAAAAATGCATAAAATAAAGGGTTACCTAGAATCCCTATAGTAGATGTGTAATGGTAATGACAAAGAGATATAAATAAACATAGATACAAGAGTGATCATAATAATCATTATCATATCATATCATAAGAATGTGATTATAATAAGAAGAATAATATAAAGAAAAAAACAAATTTGGAACATTCAAAACAATGAAGACAAATAATTTAAGTATCTTAACAAATATAAAATAGTAAATTTGAATATTTAGTTCCATTATTTCCATTAATAACATGGTTGAAAAAGCCAATCCCATCATGCCAATAAATAATTATATTATGAGAGGGTTATATATTTTTATTTCAACCCATGAAATAATAAAATGTTAATAAATAATACATTTAATAAAGAAAATATACAAAAATAATCGTACATGTGTCCTTACAGATAACCTGGGAAATCAATGATGAAATTAAAATGGTTTTGAGAAAGAAACTCATATATCATGAAATATAATTAATATTTAAGTAATCACTGTAATATGTGGTATGTAATATTGGGAGTACGAAAAATGTTATCAATAAAAAATAAGGATATATACATATTCTGATAAAATCATATTGAGGATAGGTTACATTGGTAAGGGAAAAAATCCCAAATATAGAAATTTGGGGATGTCAAGAGAATAATCAAAAATCTTTAGTCCCATAAATTTCATACGATGTTATATAATAATAAATCCCTATATTAATTATGAGAAAAAAATATATATATCTATAAAATTATAATTGGTCATAAAAATAATAAGTGGAGTAAAAATTATAACAAATCATGAAAAATTATATTGATAAAAAACAGATATGTTCATATAGAATATGGAAAAGTTCGATTTTATTTCAAAATAAAATTAAATGAAATATTTGGAATAAATATATCCTAAAAATATAGGGAATTTATTATTATTAATAAATGTGTTAGGTTATAAATCATTAATGAAAAATGGTTAAAAATTAAAAAAATTCAAACCCAATAAAATTAAAATCAGGGATTGATACCCTTACATTAGGTTATGAATTTGTTCATTTTGTTTACACATAATATATAACCAACTTTTGTTTTTTAAAATATTACAATAAAAGTATATTAGATTAATTTTAATTTATTATTAGTAACTTTTTAAAATTTAAAATACATGTTATTTTTTCATTATATATATAAATGCTTAAAATGTGTATATAAATTAATCCATTTTTCTTTAAAATGCCACTAATTTATTTATAATCATTTACTTGTTCAATAATGTGATTTTAATTAGATGTGGTATATTTCGGAGAACATAAAACATACTAATATAAAATTATAGTTATTTTATTCACCAATATTTTTTATCTCATTTAAATATTTTTAATTAAATTTGAATTATTTTTATTTTGTATATCATGTTTTATATGGAAAATTGTGTATTGTCTTATTTTTCAGTGATTACGATTTATTAATTCCATGTAAAAAACTCCAAAATAAAATAATTTCAATATATGTAACACATATGTGTTATGAAAATGAATCTTATTACAATATTATAAATCATTACAACCCCCCCCACCCACCATAAATTACATCCTTGAATTTATAATAAGTATGTTATGTGAAGAATAGATAACGGTTCAAATATTTTTGTACATACTATAGTACCCATGTATCTTCTTCATATTTATAGACTTATTAATGTATATAGATATGTTTAGTAGACATTTTGAAGTAGAACTTGTCACTGTGATCCAATACAATAACACATTACTCTTGAAAATAGATGGAATGATCTTGTTTTACCTCCTCAATATTCAGTATAAATAAGTGATTTGGTATATATAACATTAATATAATTATTTCAATCACATTATATAATTGAGCTAGGTTTCCAAGATATTTCATTTAATAAGTCACATCTTCTACATTATCAATTGTTTTGAATGGTTCAAAATACCTAGGAATAATCTTTCAGCATTTTACAAACATAATTAATTACTTATAGATAGATGGTAAAATGAAAAATTTATCTTAAAAAAATCACATCACGTTGATTGTTATAGGAATATAAGATATTTAGAATATATATTAATTTATTATGTAAAGGATTAAGAATTCATTCTATCCCTATGTTTTCATTTTCTAGTGAAGGAGGTGTTTTAGTGGGGTTTAGAATAATTTTGGGATTAATAAATTGATTATTGGAATTTTAAGGAAAACCTAACCATTTAAGATAACACTTATGATTTTTTATTATTTTTTGGATTGTGTGAGGATTTAAAGGAATAAACCCACATATATAGCATATCAAACCCATTATGGATAATATGTTATGACTATGGTAATAGTGGCCTTTCCATTTTAGTGGATTATTGAATATGGTTTGTATTAAATGATTTTTTGGGGTATTTTTTGTATTGTTGGTTTTTGAGGTTTTTGGTGTATTATATATTAGAAATTAAGTGGCCTAAATTTTTTTATGAAACTATTTATCCTTCATGATGTGCGTATAAGAGTTTTATATCATGCTTTCTTGGGGAATCTTGGGTGGAAACAGTGAGTTTGGGGTTGCTATATAGTGGTTGTTCTTGGCTAGAGTTGGGGGGTTAAAGGTAAAACACCCATTTCAAAGAATAATATTCATAATGGAAGAAAATTTAGTATTACTATAGTGAAATTTAGAGGTGTTTAAAATTAGGTAAATTATGTTTTAATAAACATAAAATTGGATCTTAGATTGAACAATATTAAAATGATAATTTTAGGGTTCACTATGTCATAGTGGGGGTTCCTTGGGTTTTCTACTAAATTTATGGTTCTCTATATCATTGATCAAGTTCTACCCAATTCTATAGAATGTTGGATAACTCATTGATATCCTAGGGTATTTCGTAGATAATTATTTTAGGAACAATGATACATTATTTGTGTAGTGCATTATTTTTATATTCAAGGAACCATTTCATATATATTCTATTTATTCCCCTTATCTCAATTATTATTTATTTTTCTGGGTCTAAATTTTATGATAGGTGTTTTGGTTTAATGAATTTCGATTCATGATCAATATTTTATGGTGTTGTTTATTTCCAACGGGTTTTTAAATTATTCATTAGAGTCCTTGGTGATGTGGTTATAATTTGTACTTTCTTTCTTTAATTATGATCATTAAATATTTATTTCATTTAGGTAATTCAAAACAAAAAATATATTTTTTTACGTGTGAATTTTGAAAATGTATTATCATGTTTATATTTGTGGAATATATATATTTTACATGAAAATGTTTTTGGATATAAATGATAAAATTGTTATGCAGTATGCTTTTCTACTGTTTTATGCTCTTCATGTTATTAATCCTTAATTATTTCTTATATTAATTAATTTACATATTATTCGGATTTCATGGTTTATTTTTCTTTTGTAAAATTAAAATAATTTAATGATAAGTTAATAATTGAAAAGGAAAAAGTTTGTGTTGAAATCTCAAATTGATGATTTTTTTCTGAAACATTAATTTGTTAAATATTATTTTAGTATGATTGAATATGATGGATTGATTTTTTTCACTAATTAAATTTTACTTTATTAATATTTATTATTGTTTTGGGTAAATTTATAGGCACCCCTTTCAATGGAAAAATGATGTCATTATAACTGGTTTCTTTTTTTAGTGGATTGGATGTTGAAAAATTATTGTATTGGTGGTGGATGACGTTGTTGATGTTTAGAAGGGATGGGGTTGATCATCATGGAATGGGGCTATGATAAATTAGTAATTTTTATGGTGATGATTTAACATGTTTTGGCCCATTAGTTTATTTCATGATGTTTATAAGTCAATGTTGTTGTGCCTAGTTGTTATAGAATTATATAATTTCAATTAAATAAAAAGTATTACATGGGTAAAGTATATTTTAATTTAAATTTATAAGAATTAGTGTTTATTAAATAAATTAATTTATCATGTCATATAAAAATTATTACAATGGTATCCTAATATTTTTGTTAAATTTTCTATGGTAGACTAAATTAAAATATTTAGATGAAATTGCTTATGTGGGTTTTAGTGGATGAATTTATATATGGCTTAGTGAATGTAATGAATATGTTAAATGTTAATATAATTAAATATGAATTATTTATGTAACATGTATGTCTGATTTATTAATAATTTAACATATATATTGGTTAATAATTGAATAATGTAAATTAATTATGAGGTGTAAAATTTCTAATGTTTTTTGGTTGTGATAGTGGTATTTTTGTGTAGTTTTGTAAATATAAATATGTTTCAATGATTATGATTGTATTGATGATAATAATTTATTTGTATTATAGTATAACGTATTGAACCATTAGTTTGGGATTTTGTGAAATTATATATTTATTGTAGTTTTTTGTATCTTATTAACAAACTCCCAAATAGGGTAACAAGATTGATGCCCATATATAGTTATGGGTTTAAGATATATTCCACAACATCTAAATAATAGAGGATAAATATGGTTGATTATTCCCACTTCCCCATTCACACATCCAGACATAGTATGGTATGTATACCTATATTAGATTTTGTGGCTTATGGTAATGGTATATGTATGTGAGTGTGTATATATATATATTATTTAATGGATTAATAGCATGTCTATGATATATGGGAGCATGGTGGGGGAATTCATTGAAGGAGTATAAAATGAAATTAATCATAGTCAGGATTAGATAGGTTACTGTGACATAAATTGTGTACATTCTAGGGATAATGATGTGAAAATGGGGTTATGTATGTGGTTATATTGTTCTGATTAAGATGTGATATGTTTTTCTATGAATATGGATGGGATAGTAGATCAAAATATATATAATTTGGGCATGGGGGTCAATATATCAATTGATAAGTGGATGAATGATAACTTCATATTTATTTTATTTGATATTATATTCCCTTATTTGTGTTTGAGTTTGGGTGATTGAGCCTGGGGGAGGTGTGGTAAAAACGTTGACCTGGTCCCTTAAATAGTTGGTTTCAAAATTTTATCATTGGTATATTAATATATCACTTATATTGAGATGTTTTATGAGGATATAATTTAATATACATTTATGATCACCACTATATATATATATTGTTTTGTGTCTGTGTGTGTTTCTTGGTATTTAGAGCCTATAGGGAGGGGTTTGTGAATGGGTGGGAGAATAAAATATTTTAGTGGTTTTTTGAGATAGTTAGGGTTCATAGAGTTACCTACATATGATTTAAATTGTCTTATTTACATTAGATCTTATTGTTACATATATATATATATGAAATTACAATCAATGTGGTTATAGTTTATTTTTTATTTTATTCAGTTTATTGGAGGGGTTTTTCTCTAAATAATATTATTTATGAGTGTTATACTACCCATTACTAGTTTCAATACCTCCAATATTATTTTCCCACCAATTGCCTATCAAAATAAAGCTTTATGGGTCACTCTAATCATTACAGCATTCCCTGAAGAGGTTTTAATGGTGGAAATTCGTGACATAATGTGTATCCAAATCATTTGATCCTATTAAACCATATTATCCAAAATCACTGGTCCAAGAATATTCTTTTATATAACATCAATCCATCACATTGGTACCCTATATAAATTCAATTATATTAAATATATGTGGGGTTTTATAAATACCTGAGAGACATTTATTTTTAAAAAATAACTAAATGAGTGGAAGATGATGATATTTTCCACCATTGAAATCCGTTGAGTAAGCTCTCAACATGTGTCCCAGTGAGTAGTCATGGAATGTTGACTCATTGAAACTTATACTTACTTGTTTTGTTTAAATTATTTATAACATATATGAAAAAATCATTGGTGATGTTTCTCTATTACCATGTTAGTATACCAAGCGATTTGAGTTGTAGTCGACAATATCCCTCCTAAATTTATCCTAGAGTAAATACACATAGGGGTTACAATACATCATTTAACTCACTAGATGAATGGAGAAATGAGTATTATTCACATCATCCAATATAACCTTTTTATAACTATCGTGTTTATGGAACACATAGTTGACTTCCAAACCAAATTAATCCCACCATATAGATATTGAATTCATAATTATTTATTTAGTTAAATCAATATTTAATGATTTCATTTATTCTTTTTAAATTTTATCATTAATATATCATTACTATTGGGTTCTTCTCAGTATTCATCATAGATAGGGTTGTGGTAGCCTTACAGCTACGAGCATCATCCACCTTATTTTTCTTCTGCTAGTGACACTACAATGACAATTCAAAGTGCTCAATTAACTCAAAAAACATTATTTACTCGGATTAAAATATTTATCTAAAAATATATAATTTAAAATCATCTGACCGTTATATATGTCACACTTCTCTATATAAGGATACACCACCAAATCCCATATGAAAATATCATAAATGTTATCTTAAGATCATACAATGGGAAATTTTACTCATGATTCATCAATTTTCATGCAGTGTAGGTTATCTATTTTTAGTTTTTAATAAGAATGTGTCCATATAACTTCAATAAATAATTTATATATATCTCATACACTTAATGACATGAGGGTATTATAATTATAAGTACACTAACTCTCCAATTTTTCAGCACCTCAAATCTTCAATAACAGTCATCTGTCAAGACATGCTTTAATATCATCAAAAAGACTATATATATAATGAATGTTGTTCTTGAATATTTGTTAATATTTTTCTCATTAAAGGATCAATTTAATTTTCCTCTCTTGTAATAATCTTCCACATTAATGGGAATGGTTTTATCAAAATGGCATACGTACTAATTTTTTTCAAACAAATAGTCTTTTCTTAATATCTTTATCCCCATCCCTATATGTTATCTTTTTCTATTTTAATTTTGAAAAAAAATATAATATTAAAGGCTACCAATATAATAATCAAAATAAAATTTCACTACTCCATTTATTATGTCGTTTAATATATCTATCAATAAATTGAATCACTAAGAATACATAGTGTCTATATATATTATAGAAGGTTGTTTTTCAGTAACTGATTTATTATCCTTAATTTTATTATATCCAAATGAAGATAATTTTTTTATAAAAACTAAATATCATAAGGATAATTAGAAAATTCGTCAATTTATTTTAATGGATACTATTTGTTTAATTTGGTATTTTTGAGCTCATTATAATACATGAAATGTATCATTGACCCATCCTTCATCTTTAAACACTCACTGGTGGTCTCCAACATGATTAACATAACCTAATCCACTATGAACTCACATGGTCTAGAAGTAATCTGAGTGTGTCGCTCCAAGACCACATTCAATAGTCTAACATCTAGTGACTAGCACCATGTAGGTATATTAGACGTGTTGGGTGGCCATATCCCAATACACATGTGTATAATCACACATTTCCATATAGAATATAATAATATAAGATATAAAATAAAAAACAAACAATATATATAAGGTATAAAATAAATACCAATATCCACAATGGAGAAAATTCACAAATGATAAAGTAAAATAATAATAAAAATACAAGAGTAAAACCCCCCAAGAAACATAAAGAAAGGAAATGAGGTAAAAAGGCCTCCATTGTTAACTAGATAAATAAATATGTGATGTATGATAAATTTACATCAAGGTACCATAATGATCATCCTAAATAAATAATGTAATAGTTAAATAATCCATATAAATATCTATGATTTTTATGATACCCAAAATGCGTATGAAAAATAACCATGCACTAGTAATTGTATAAATACCAGCTACGGTGACTTGAAAATAATAAAGGAATAAATAATTGAAGGGCTAGTCATTTCATAACCCCTATGTTAAAGGATATCCCACTCAATAAATAAGAATGCATAAAGTAATGAATAGATATTGTATCATGTCAAGGAACTAGGTATACCGATTCACTCACTTCAACATCCAAAATTTACAAGTAAATCTATATCCTTTTATAACCCATGAATCCAAGCTTCCCATGTAAAATATATTCACATCATTTCACCAACTATGGTAGGGTCCTTATACATCAGTAATAAAAGATTCAATTAAGTTAGTATTGAAATCCAAATGGAGGACCCACTCCACTTTGAGTAATGTAATTAAATGATGGGGTAACTAACTCTATAAATAGAGTTCCCATGACCTAATTATATGTTCATATGCGTTCTATTTTGATTGATTACATGTTTGAACTCATGTAATTTTTATTTTAAAAACATTTTTTTATTTTAATTATTTCATAAACTACGTTGTATTTATTTCATTTATTCTTATCATGTTAGATATATTAGATATTTATCAATATTTCATTATTTTTATGAGGAAGTCTGAAAATTCATTTTGATTAATATAAAACTTCAGTTTAATTGATGTTTTAGTTTTAGAAACTCAACAGTTTTCAGTTTTAAATACATTATGTATTTATTTTATTGAAACATTATAGATATCATATATGCATTAAAAATTATTTTATATAAATAGAATATGTTTATCATGAGTTAATTAGTTTACATATATTATTAAAAATTCAATTGATTAGTGATTAGATTGTTTGAAGTTCATTTATTTTTGAGAACTGTTGTTTTGAATAATGTTTGTGGTTTTGTTTTTGTATTATATTTGGAATATTAAATGATGGATTTATATTATTATTAGTTACTTAGAAAGATAATAATTGTTTTTTACAAATATGTTTTTCTGAAAAAAGTCTGAATCTATTATTTAGATCCCTTAAAAAATTCATTGAATTTTGTTAGTGTAATTTATCCAGTTTTTCCTCAAAGTATGGTTGTAAAGACCCGTAAATTTCAAGGAATTTTTTTTCTTAATTTTCATTTGAATTTTACAAGAACACAGTTTCTAACGGCGCCTGATTCCGAGGCCCGGTGTGCCCGGAATCAATTTCCGAAGTTTGGCTCGGGTACGTTCAGTGAACGGACGAGCGGGTTTTTCTAACTTTTGAACCGGTGCCCGGAATCGAATTCTGAGGGCTCTGATGAAATCGCAGCGCCGGTATTCGCTTAGAAATGCCTCTTCCGGAGTTGTGTTTGCTCAGGTGTGGTTTTTAATTTTCGTGCTTAAAGTTAAGAAATAAAATAATTTTGCTACAACTTTATTTTATTTCGCTTAAGCCACTTGGAAGCCACTTGAAGCCACTTAAAGGCGGCTTGAACTGAGTTGAACTGGATAGGATGCTATCCAGAAATATCCTACCCCTTGGTAGGATATTTGTGAGGTGGGGCCCGCACGAGCCCCGCCATTTCTTTCCGCTAAGAAACGCACCCGTGAAAACCCGTCTTAATGAAAGTCAACTGACACGTTTCTTAAAATCTTAATAGACCATTTAATTGGGCTCTTTCTTTCATAAATTAAATGAGTTGTTTCTTTCGTTGAATTACTTCTACGAATTAATGGTTCGTTTCTTATCTTTTTGAAATTCAAATGTTTAGTTGTGTAAATAAAATAAGGCTTAAGCTTATTTTATTTTGGGTTGAAACTTGTGGCGTGGAGAGGATTTGGAGGAAAGCGTTTTTCTTCGGCGAAGAACGCGAAGAACGCGAAGAACGACGAACCTGCGGAGATCGACGACGCGAAGCCTTGTACCGCGACGCCAACGGAACTCCCATCGCGACGCTTCTTCCGCACGATCCAACCCCGCGATAGCCTTCGATCGACAACAACCAAGGTAGGGGGTTGCGCTTCTTTTTATTTTCTTTTTGGATTTCAACAACAATATGGATTTAATTATTATTAATTAAATCCGTATGTTCTTGGTCCTCGGAGATCGTCGACGCGACGCCCTTCCGCGGTGTGACGATCACCTCCTTCCGCGACGGTCAATTCCGCGACGACCTCGCATCCGACAGCGACGGCGTGGAAGGGATTTATTTTGGGAATTACCACTTTTCTTTTTATATCCCCGTAATTGTTTCTTTAAAAAGTAAAGAATTGGCTTTGTGAACAATTTTAAAATTTATTAAAATTGTTGTTTCCGTTCAAATAAGGAACCCGTTTTTATGAAACAATTTTATTTCATTAAAAATTGTTTCGGATATGCGTTCATGTGTTGAACTTAAATTTATCCCGTTTGTTTTTATCTAACGCGGAGGGAGCGGGTCAAACGAACACGGCCCGGCAACCCTCCGTCGTTCTTCGTGTTTTGCGGATTTGGCGGGCGACGACGGAACGTGCCGCAACGGATGTGTGATGATTCCGTAGTGAAGGACGAGTCCCGGGAGGAGCAGCGGCGCAGGCGGGAACAAAATCGGACCACCGGAGCGATCCCGGTGGCCCGCGGAACTCGTCGGCGGCGCGGGTCGCCGGCGCGGCGGCGCCGGAAGCCAGGAGCGGCGGCGCCCCGGCGCACCGCCGCGACTCAGCGCGGCGGCGGCGGCACCCGCGGACCCGCGACCGCGCGGGTCCGGTGCCCTCGGACGCGGCTAAAGCCGCGTCCCGACTCAACGCGGCATCACCTGGCCGCGGGGGCGGCACCCCGCGTGCCACGGCCTTCGGCCGTTCGGCCGAACCGGACCAGACCGGTCCGACCGGCCGGGCCGCGCCATGGCCGGACCGGACCGGGTCGGGTCGAACCGGTTCGGCCGACTCCCGGGGGGGTCGGGCCGGGTCGGTCCGGGCCCGTACCCCCGTCTTCGGATGGACTTCGTTCAAATGGCTGTATTTTGAGCTACGGGCCTCCAAACGACCCGCCGTCAGCGGCAACGCGATCCTTGGATCGAGACGGTTGTTTCGGTATACTATACTCAAAGTGCACCATCCTTTTCGGGAGTCTACGTAGTTAAAACTCCGTAGTTAAGCGTGCTTGGCCTAGAGCAGGGATCAGGATGGGTGACCTCCTGGGAAGTTTCCCAGGGTGGGTGTGAGACGGAAAGGCCAATAACTAACAGACCGGGCGTCCGATTAACGCGCCGTCTGATTCGTTGAATTCCTCTAAGTGAGACGGATCTTTTGGCATACTCCGCCCGAGGTTTGGACGTAGGTGGAGTACGGTCGGGTTGGTTTTGCCTTAAAAACCAACCGGGCCCCTGGGACGAAAAAGTCAATAACTCTCAGACCGGGCGTCCGATTGACGTGCCGTCTGCGACGATGAGTTCATGTTGTCGATACGGAACTTTTGGCATCCTCCGCCTGAGAATTGGATGCAGATGGATAGTGGCCGGGTTGGATCGCACTGAAATCCAACCGGGCCCCTGGAACGGAAAAGCTGATATCTTTCAAACCAGACGTCCGTTTGACGAACCGTCAGCGGCGTTGGTGATTACGTGGAGTAACGGTCCCTATGAGTATACCCTATGAGAGTTCGGGGTACAGTTGAGATACGTCTGGGTTTGGTTCGCTCACGAAACCAACCGGGCCCCTGGGACGAAAAGGCTAATAACTCACAGACCGGGCGTCCGATCGACGCGCCGTCTATTGCGTTGAGACCCCTTTGACGAGGCGGTCCTTTGAGTTACTTCTCCGTGGGACCTTGAGATACTTGGAGTATCGACTTGTAGCTCGTGGAGCGTACCCTCCCAGAGACGAGCGTGCGTAGTACGGAGACCGTGTAGCCGACTGAGACCTGATGACTGCTTGACCGACTCGACTTGGAGCAGGTCGACTAGCCCAGTGGACGGAGCGCCCGGTATTTGGAGACAGACCCACGGCGGACGGAGCGCCCGGTAGTTGGCCGCAAACCCGCGGTACTCGACAGGAGGAGTACCTCTGTAGGCTATTGGGGGGAGCGCCCGGTATTTGGCGACATACCCACAGCGGACGGAGCGCTCGGTAGTTGGCCGCAGACCCGCGGTACTCGACAGGAGGAGTACCTCAGCAGTCTTAGGTTAGTGAGCAGTACCTCGGAGTCGTGACATGACCACTGTACACTCTAGAGACGGAGCTCTTCAGTAGTTACGGTTTCGATAATGAAAATCCTGGTTTGAGCTGAGACTTTTGACCTTGTGTTTACTTCATGATTGAGATGGGTCACTTGCTAACTTAGGTATATGTATGGGCATGTACCCGGGTAGTGGTTATCCGTTGATTTCACAATTCTTGTGTTTCCTCATGATTGAGATGGGTTACTTGATAACTTAGGTATATGTATGGGAATATACCTAAGTAGAGGTTATCTGTTGAGATCTTCTTTGTGGTTATCCTTGTTGGTTTAGTGACACCTTGAGGGTCTCGGGGTCCCTACTGAGTATCGTTATACTCACCCCTGCACGGGCTATGCTCGCACCTCGTTGTGTTGGTTGCCGACGACGGGAAGTGCTGACGGAGGCCGAGTGTTCGAGGACTGGACGGTACCTGGAGGTGGACTATACGACGAGATGGTACCCGGAAGAGGACCTCACGACGAGACGGTACCCAGAGGTGGACGTGACGACGAGGCGGTACCCGGAGGTGGACCACTGGGCGGGACATACTCGGAGCGGACGGCGGGACCCGAGGAGCAGAGGAGCTATCTGTACCCACCCTTCTGGTGGGATTTCCAGTGGACAGCTCGGCGTAGAAGCTTTACTTTTCAGTTGTTGTTTTCTCGTTCGAGTTGTACTTTACAGTTGGGCTTGTATTTCTGGCCCCTTTTTACTTTCCGAACTTACTGTTGTACTCAGTTTTTACTTAGTGTTTACTTCTTCCGCTTGTACTCTGTGTGATTTTTTTCTTTACAAAGGAAATGCCTTCCCTTTTTATCGGGATTTACGCCTTGGTGATAGTCTCCAGCCACTGGCCTATGGAAGGCGGGCTTGGGGTAGTCACGGCATGGGCCCCGAGGACGGGTCGTGACAAATTGGTATCAGAGGTGGTCGGTTCTACCGCAGACTCTGATCTTTCTTTCTGTGAAGCAATATTGTTAAGGGTACCGAGTGTGGTTTTCAGTTCAGGGAGTCCAGTGTTGGTGCGGGCTGCCGACGTATCCATACACCGGGACCCTGGCAACTGATTTCCGACTTTGTGCATGAAAACACTGATTGCGTTTGTGTTTTCAAAGGTTTTCCCCCTTAAACCAGCTCAAACCAGGTCAGCTCACCAGGTATAATCATTTGACCGTGTTACGTTGTTTCCTTTAGTATGCCTTTTCTCAGACGACCAACTAGAGCCCAGAGGGATGTGCGTGCTGACAGCCTGTCGAGTGACGAGGCTTCGGTACAGGGCCCTCTTGCAGTTGAGGCACCAGCGGAGGCGCCAGCGGTACTACCATACGTTGGGCCATCGATGCCACCAGCCCCAGCAGTAGGCGATGCCCGCTACTTGAGCGCACTGCATGAGTTCCAGCGCCAGAGGCCACCTCGGTTCGGGGGAGAGACGGACCCGCATGTGGCTGAGGATTGGCTGGAGGCTGTGGTGGTAGTCTTCAGGCTAGTGGGGACGCCATCGGACTTTATGGTGACCTTTGCTACCAGCCTTCTTCAGGCAGCAGCAGGCAGGTGGTGGAGCCACTTGTTCCAGTTTTGCGATGGGATGGATTTCACATACGAAGACTTCGAGACCTTCTTCAGGGTGGAGTTTGTGCCAGTAGCTCTACACCCCGAGTGTGTTCAGGAGCTGCTGCCTTTGCCGCGTGTTTTTCGATCAGAAGCCGAGTCATCTGTGGGAAGTAGACAGATGATGCAGAGGTCCAGGAGGACCAGACCAGCAGTTGGGCGATCTCAGGTTTTAGGACCAGTGGTGCGGGGCACCCGGGGTGGGGTCAGAGCCAGGCGTGCCAGAAGCAGACTGTGTTACTCGTGCGGTGGAAAGGGGCACCTGGCACGTGACTATCCGACTCCTCGTACAGTTGATCCATAGGCTTTTAAGGAGCCACCGAGGCAGAGGCAGCGACGAATTCTTGAGCAACAGAAGAGCAGTGGACAAGGCAGTAGAGCTCCTGGAGCATGTGGACAGGAGCAGAACTAGTGGATACGTCTATTGTACTTCTAGTTCCATGTTGATGTTGTTTTTGTGTCTTTGTACCATGAGCTGCAATAAAATAAAGGCACTTATCTTATGATGTTTTCTTTCCTGTCCTCTTTTGTGATGTTACTAAGTGGTCCTGGTTAAGACTGTTGACTTGACCCTCACTTTCGAAATTCCTACTGGAGGAGACCCAGTGACCTCACACTGATGTCGACAGTGTGACTCGACCCTTGGAGGCGAGAGTGACAGTTGGATCTCTTAGTAGTTACGTCGAGGCCTTATGACGTCATCCATGGCATGAATGCATCCTTCATGCAAGGATTGACTGTATTAGGCAACGAATGTGGTTCATCCAGGGGATGAGACCAGATTTCTCTTATCGGCAAAGAAGAAATCAAAGCAGCTCTTGTGAGACTAAAGGAGGTGCAGTTCATCCAGGAGCGGATGAAGACTGCACAGTGCAGTAAGAAACAAGGAACCGGTGCCAGTCTTAGAGACTCGGGCGTGATAAATGTTGCAAGAAGAGGTAGCTTTAAATAGAGATGAGCTTGCGAAGCGGCAGACGTGGAGGCAAAGCTAGGAGAGCAACATGAGGTGGTGTACATCTTAACATGCTACAACCACCCGCCTTAGTTATTCCCGCCAGGCTCAGGGAGCTGGAGGGCGGAGGAAGAGTGCGGCTGCATGCGGTCAAGGAGTGTGACCCAATGGCTCTAGAAAATGATTCAAGGGACAGTCTATGTCCACTAATAGCTGCTGTAGTAACGGACGTCGATATGAATCATTCCTCGCTTCCACAAATCTTGTTCCAGACCTAGAGTTTCCGGTAAGCCGTGGACTTGACCCTCACGTCTGGAGATACCTTGGGAGGAGACTCGATAATCACACTTACGCCGACGGTGTGGTCAGACCCTCTAGGAGAGAGTTATGGTTGGAATCTCTTGGTGGCAGCGTCGAGGCCTTACTACATTAGTTTGAGTATGGAATGGGAAATAACTGTTCATACTCAAATTGACGGTTTTAGGCAAACATTGGGATGGGTTTTCCTTGGTCGGCGGATAAGGAAACCCCAGGCAGTGCAGGGTAACTCTTGCACAGGAGGGTGCGACCGATCACTCTTGAGTCGGTCAACCTTACCCTCGTAGTAGCAGTCGTTTTGAGTTTCAGTTCTAACAGAAATGGAGACCTCTGGAGTTCGAGGATGACGACCACGCCTTCTTACGGGTCTCACCTCGACGAGGTTTACGGAGATGTGGCCTGGGAGGAAAGTTATCTCCGAGGTTAAACGGACCTTTCTAGGTCCTCAACTGGGTAGGCGAGGTGGTTTACCGCTTGGCCCATCCACTTCAGTTGCACTAGGTGCACTACGTTTTCCACGTATCCCAACTGAGGAGATACGTGATCGACCCCTTCGCATATCATCGACCATGAGGAGCTAGACGGTGGCGATGAGTGTCTTATACGGAGGTTCCTGTGGAGATCGAGGATCGACAGGAGCAGATCCTAGGAGGATGGTCGATTCCTCTTGTGCACTTTCTTTGGCAGCGCGGGAACCTCCAGGTGAGCACATGGGGGCGGGAGGTTCAGATGCGTGCTCAGTACCGCTTTGTTTCCCTAAATTTGTGTTGGAGCTTTACGGGGACGTAAAGCCCTGTGGTGGGAGTAATGTAAAGACCCGTAAATTTCAAGGAAATTTTTTTCTTAATTTTTTTTGGAATTTTACAAGAACACAGTTTCTGACGGCGCCTGATTCCGAGGCCCGGTGTGCCCGGAATCAATTTCCGAAGTTTGGCTCGGGTACGTTCAGTGAACGGAGGAGCGGGTTTTTCTAACTTTTGAACCGGTGCCCGGAATCGAATTCTGAGGGCTCTGATGAAATCGCAGCGCTGGTATTCGCTTAGAAACGCCTCTTCCGGAGTTGCGTTTGCTCGGGTGTGGTTTTTAATTTTCGTGCTTAAAGTTAAGAAATAAAATAATTTTGCTACAACTTTATTTTATTTCGCATAAGCCACTTGGAAGCCACTTGAAGCCACTTAAAGGTGGCTTGAACTGAGTTGTACTGGATAGGATGCTATCCAGAAATATCCTACCCCTTGTTAGGATATTTGTGAGGTGGGGCCCGCACGAGCCCCGCCGTTTCTTTCCGCTAAGAAACGCACCCGTGAAAACCCGTCTTAATGAAAGTCAACTGACACGTTTCTTAACATCTTAACAGACCATTTAATTGGGCTCTTTCTTTCATAAATTAAATGAGTTGTTTCTTTCGTTGAGTTACTTCTACGAATTAATGGTTCGTTTCTTATCTTTTTGAAATTCAAATGTTTAGTTGTGTAAATAAAATAAGGCTTAAGCTTATTTTATTTTGGGTTGAAACTTGTGGCGTGGAGAGGATTTGGAGGAAAGCGTTCTTCTTCGGCAAAGAACGCGAAGAACGCGAAGAACGACGAACCTGCGGAGATCGACGACGCGAAGCCTTGTACCGCGACGCCAACGGATCTCCCATCGCGACGCTTCTTCCGCACGATCCAACCCCGCGACAGCCTTCGATCGACAACAACCAAGGTAGGGGGTTGCGCTTCTTTTTATTTTCTTTTTGGATTTCAACAACAACATGGATTTAATTATTATTAATTAAATCCGTATGTTCTTGGTCCTCGGAGATCGTCGACGCGACGCCCTTCCGCGGTGTGAAGATCACCTCCTTCCGTGACGGTCAATTCCGCGACGACCTCGCATCCGACAGCGACGGCGTGGTAGGGATTTATTTTGGGAATTACCCCTTTTCTTTTTATATCCCCGTAATTGTTTCTTTAAAAAGTAAAGAATAGGCTTTGTGAAAATTTTTAAAATTTATTAAAATTGTTGTTTCCGTTCAAATAAGGAACCCGTTTTTATGAAACAATTTTATTTCATTAAAAATTGTTTCGGATATGCGTTCATGTGTTGAACATAAATTTCTCCCGTTTGTTTTTATCTAACGCGGAGGGAGCGGGTCAAACGAACACGGCCCGACAACCCTCCGCCGTTCTTCGTGTTTTGCGGATTTGGCGGGCGATGACGGAACGTGCCGCAACGGATGTTTGATGATTCCGCAGTGAAGGACGAGTCCCGGGAGGAGCAGCGGCGCAGGCGGGAACAAAATCGGACCACCAGAGCGATCCCGGTGGCCCGCGGAACTCGCCGGCGGCGCGGGTCGCCGGCGCACCGCCGCGACTCAGCGCGGCGGCGGCGGCACCCGCGGACCCGCGACCGCGCGGGTCCGGTGCCCTCGGACGCGGCTGAAGCCGCGTCCCGACTCAAAGCGACATCACCTGGCCGTGGGGGCGGCACCCCGCATGCCACGGCCTTCGGCCGTTCGGCCAAACCAGACCAGACCGGTCCGACCGGCCGGGCCGCGCCATGGTCGGACCGGGTCGGGTCGACCCGGTTCGGCTGACTCCCGAGGGGGGGGGGGGGGGGGTCGGGCCGGGTCGGTCCGGGCCCGTACCCCCGTCTTCGGATGGACTTCGTTCAAATGGCCGTATCTTGAGCTACGGGCCTCCAAACGACCTGCCGTCAGCGGCAACGCGATCCATGGATCGAGACAGTCGTTTCGGTATACTATACTCAAGGTGCACCATCCTTTTCGGGAGCCTACGTAGTTAAAACTCCGTAGTTAAGCGTGCTTGGCCTAGAGCAGGGATCAGGATGGGTGACCTCCTGGGAAGTTTCCCAGGGTGGGTGTGAGACGGAAAGGCCAATAACTAACAGACCGGGCGTCCGATTAACGCGCCGTCTGTTTCGTTGAATTCCTCTAAGTGAGACGGATCTTTTGGAATACTCCGCCCGAGGTTTGGAAGTAGGTGGAGTACGGTCGGGTTGGTTTTGCCTTAAAAACCAACCGGGCCCCCGGGACGAAAAAGCCAATAACTCTCAGACCGGGCGTCCGATTGACGCGCCGTCTGCGACGATGAGTTCCTGTTGTCGATACGGAACTTTTGGCATCCTCCGCCTGAGAATTGGATGCAGATGGATAGTGGCCGAGTTGGATCGCACCGAAAACCAACTGGGCCCCTGGAACGAAAAAGCTGATATCTTTCAAACCAGACGTCCGTTTGACGAACCGTCAGCGGCGTTGGTGATTACGTTGAGTAACGGTCCCTATGAGTATACCCTATGGGAGTTCGGGGTAAAGTTGAGATACGACTGGGTTTGGTTCGCTCACGAAACCAACCGGGCCCCTGGGACGAAAAGGCTAATAACTCACAGACCGGGCGTCCGATCGACGCGCCGTCTATTGCGTTGAGACCCCTGTGACGAGGCGGTCCTTTGAGTTACTTCTTCGTGGGACCTTGAGATACTTGGAGTATCGACTTGTAGCTCGTGGAGCGGACCCTCCCAGAGACGAGCGTGCTGAGTACGGAGACCGTGTAGCCGACTGAGACCTGACGACTGCTTGACCGACTCGACTTGGAGTAGGTCGACTAGCCTAGTGGACGGAGCGCCCGATATTTGGCGACAGACCCACGGCGGACAGAGCGCCCGGTAGTTGGCCGCAAACCCGCGGTACTCGACAGGAGGAGTACCTCTGTAGGCTATTGGGGGGAGCGCCCGGTATTTGGCGACATACCCACAGCGGACGGAGCGCCCGGTAGTTGGCCGCAGACCCGCGGTACTCGACAGGAGGAGTACCTCAGCAGTCTTAGGTTAGTGAGCAGTACCTCGGAGTCATGACAGGACCACTGTACACTCTAGAGACGGAGCTCTTCAGTAGTTACGGTTTCGATAATGAAAATCCTGGTTTGAGCTGAGACTTTTGACCTTGTGTTTACATCATGATTGAGATGGGTCACTTGCTAACTTAGGTATATGTATGGGCATATACCCGGGTAGTGGTTATTCGTTGATTTCACAATTCGTGTGTTTCCTCATGATTGAGATTGGTTACTTGATAACATAGGTATATGTATGGTCATATACCTAAGTAGAGGTTATCTGTTGAGATCTTCTTTGTGGTTATCCTTGTTGGTTTAGTGAGACCTTGAGGGTCTCGGGGTCCCTACTGAGTATCGTTATACTCACCCCTGCAGGGGCTATGCCCGCACCTCGTTGTGTTGGTTGCAGACGACGGGCAGTGCTGACGGAGGCCGAGTGTTCGAGGACTGGACGGTACCTGGAGGTAGACTATACAACGAGATGGTACCCGGAGGAGGACCTCACGACGAGACGGTACCCAGAGGTGGACGTGACGACGAGGCGGTACCCGGAGGTGGACCATTGGGCGGGACATACTCGGAGCGGACGGCGGGACCCGACGAGCAGAGGAGCTATCTGTACCCACCCTTCTGGTGGGATTTCCAGTGGATAGCTCGGCGTAGCGGCTTTACTTTTTAGTTGTTGTTTTCTCTTTCGAGTTGTACTTTACAGTTGGGCTTGTATTTCTGGCCCCTTTTTACTTTCCGCACTTACTGTTGTACTCAGTTTTTACTTAGTGTTTACTTCTTCCGCTTGTACTCTGTGTGATTGTTTACTTTACAAAGGCAATGCATTCCCTTTTTATCGGGATTTACGCCTTGGTGCTAGTCGCCAGCCCCTGGCCTATGGAAGGCGGGCTTGGGGTAGTCACAGCACGGGCCCCGAGGACGGGTCGTGACAATGGTTCATCAAACCGATGTTAATGTCCATCACCCCTTATGTTATATACTATTCATGAATAGTGAAAATTATGGTTCTCCATCCCTGAGTTACTTTTCGTCATCCATATGATATGTTACTCTACATCATCTATACACTATGTTAATGTTCTTGAATAGTGAAAAAGTAAGGTTCATCAACCCGAAGATATTGTTCATCATCGATACACTATGTAACTATTCATGAATAGTTAAAAGTATGGTTCATCCACCCTAAATTACAATCCATCATCCATATGCTATGTTACTATTCATGAAAAGTGCAAAGTACTGTTCATCAACCCTAGGTTGAAGTTAATCATCTATACACTGTGTTACTATTCATGAATAGCGCAAAGTATTGTTCATCAACCCTATGTTACTTTTCATCATCCATACAATATGTTACTATTCATAAATAAGGAAAAGCGTGGTTTATCAACCCTATGTTATTGTTCATCATCCCAGCACTATGTTACTATTAATCATCTTTATGCTACGTTACTATTCATTTTGCGTGTTTTGGTTGAAAATTGATTTTCTACATATATATAGATTATTTTAAATGGTTTCTCTATAGGATAAATTCACAATAAATAAAGTATTATGATCAAATAATTTTAATGTTTTGGGAGAAATATTTAATGAGAAAAATAATTAAATTATTTTAACATCTTTTAAAATAAAATTATGAGTTTTCGTGATTATTTAAATTCAAATTTTTGAATTTAATTTCAATTTTTGTTGCTAATATCCATGAAATATCTTTACTAAATTTAAATTTTTATTAATGGATTTAAAATGGATTTTTAAATCCTTATATGATGCAATTAATCTAGAGAAATATTTTGAGTACATATAAAAATTCTTTTGAATTCATTTATTATAGATTAATTCTATACGTATTAGGAGGCAACAATGATTTGTTATTTATGGAGTTATTTATGAATTCTGTTAACTCAGTTTAGTTTAAAAATATAAAGGAGGCGGAGCTTCTGTAACATTTGAATATCTACACTATATATATCTTGATCTTTTGCAGGTTAAAAGAGATATAATGATATAAATTGCAAGACACATGTTAACATTTTTGATACTTTATTTTTTAAAAGAGAATGTGTTGTGAACATTGAATCAGTTGTGCATTTGCAGCATCCTCTAAAAATCGTTTTCGTCACCTACATGATCTCTCAAGGGTCTAATTTTTTCTTCTTTGACTGATCTTTCCTTGACGATATGGGACACCCTAATCCGCAACAACATGTACCTATGTTTTACTATTTTATCTTCTCATTCGTCTAGTTTTGATTCCATAACATTTTTTCCCTTCTCTTATACACACATTATAAATCTTTTAATTCTTTTACAAAATAAATCATTATCTACTTATTCTATTACATTGGGATTTGACTCTAGGATTATATATTCAGGATCAAAGGGTTGTGACTCCCTATATCCAAAGTCAGGATTGTTGGGGTTATGACTCACTTTATCTAAATTTAGGTTGTAAGGGTTGTGACTCCTCATTCAAAATTTAGTGTCATTGTTTTCCCTCTTCTAGAAAATAATTTTTAATTAGGTTGTGATTAACCAATAAAAATCATTTTTATTTCATTCGTATCTCTCAGAAAAAAAGAACGGTCTAAGAGTAGATGTAGGCCCACATCAGTCAACAATGCTATAAAAACCATCATTTTGTTCTTCACTTTTTCCACTGATAATTAACCATGATGATTAATTTCGAAAATTATTTTAATTAATAAATTTATATATTTATATTCTTAATCTACTATATTGACCCCCTTCTAGATCATCTTACGTTACCCGTTCTGACCTAACAATTAGCATCAAAAGTAAATAATTTTTAGAATTGATTAGCTTTGTTATTCTCTTTCTGATACGTTTCAATTTTTATCAAAAGATTATTCTTTATTGAATTATCAAATCCTTATATAGTTATGTGTTGATTTTAAATATTATAACATATTCTTATACCTCACGGTCTAAGGAAAAGCTCTTATAATGTGGATGGATGGAACCTGAATTATGCTTGGACACCTCAAAATATACGTCAAATTGATGGCTACGATTATGGCTACTAGAGATCCTGAATTAAGGCTGACCTCATACAATTGATCCTTAAGCACTGATATATAATGTCAAAAGAGTACACATGTCCTAAATCCGACCCACATACTCTTACAAGAATTGATTCTATAAGATATGTTCTTAATTACAATGTTGTTGATATTTTATATTGTGCTATTAACAAAAGTGTTTTTATTTGTATGTGTACTTGTAAGACAACTCTTGAAATTTGGATTATTTTATAAGCCACTCACCTTGTATTTGGACAATTTATCTGAACGAATCTTGGAATGCTTCATGATGTGTAGTAATACTTCAATATGGATTAAGATGAAACATTAAACCAAATATTCCATAGATTCATAAGCATTGTGAATGGAATTAATTCACATATAGAAGTTCTAGAAAACCCAGCGTAAGTTTAATGAGTCATAAGATCATTACCTAAGAAGTGGATTTCCTAAAAGGTTATCATATATGAAACAAATAATTTCAAAGATTACACACTTGATTAATTTAATAGATCACTCCTTCAATATGAATTGTAACTGAACAACAAATTTTTTTAAGAGACGATAAAAAAAGAAAAGTTATAGATTTTAAATCTGTGAATGTTTTTTCTACTAAATCTTATGATTCTAATATATGTAGTTTTAAAATATAATTTATAGCTTAGATTATGACTAGATGTTACTAGAGAATGAAGAGTAAAGGATTCAAGAATTGGTTTAGAAGAAAACCTAAAAAAATATATCAGAGATAAGAAATGTGATATTAATTATAATGCTTCAGATTTAATTTTTTATGAGTGCAGAAAAAAGGGAATATCAAACCCGATTCTCCTAAATTAATGAATAAAGAAAAGACGAAAATATGGGTTCAAGTAATTAACCACTAGCTTGAGTTATATAGAATAATCTGTTTCCAATAAACAATCTAGAAATGAAAAAAATGTGATATCATAAGCTTTATAGGATCTCTAGGTAAGGTTAGTAATTCATGTTTTTATTCGAAATATTCAAATTATAAATTTTATTCTAAAAAACCTTTTGGTTTTTAATTTATAAATGAAATAGAAATATTAAGAAAAGTTATTTTCAAAGTGGATGATTTATATAATAATATTAAAGAAAAAACATAGAAACTTCATTCTGAAAATAAAATAATTTTGTAGCAGAATGAAAAACTATGTAACACTACTTATAATTCTTGTTTAATAGTTAATTAAAATTTAAAATCTGGTCAATATTTTAATTAAGATTAGAAAAAATATGTTTAATGTCTTAAAAAAATTTATCTTATTTTTTTCAATTTCGTGAACAATATCATGAGCTGATGTCTTTGACTAAAACTAATAATAATAAATATTGTTTTGGATATGAAAAAATATTTCCCCAAATGTATAAAACACATTTGGTTAAAAGTGAAAATGGATGAACTTTTATTGTTAGATGTTTAAAATGTGGAATGAATGGTCATTATTAAAATTAATGTTTTCTTAGATTTAAAAAATTCATGGGATTTACAAATACTAATAATTCTATATCCTTATTATTTAGAGTACCTTACAATACATGTTAAAATTCTGTATGCGTAACTAAAAATTTTATAACTATTCCTATTATACCAAAAATATCATGGGAAACAAAATTATAATTTAATTTAATTTGATAGGAAAAATTCCTTTGATGTCTAATGATTGACTTATGATTCATGTAAAATGAATGATATAGGCTTATTATTGGAGACCCATCAATGTTTACCACATATGGCTTGTGTGATGGAGGCACAATTACTTTTGGAGACAATTCGAAAAGAAATGTAAACGTTTTGATTACTTTTTTATTTGAATTTCTACTTTTATTTATAAAGTTTTCTGTATTGATGGTTTAAAAAATAATTTAATTAGAATATCAGAATTCAATAATTATGTAATGGTGGTTAAATTTAAAAATGTTCAATGGTTAGTTTTTAAAGATAAATCTTTATAATTTAAATATAATATAAATGATAATATTTTTACAATTTATTTTTCTGAACTAACTGTTCAACATGTTTGGTGTTTGAATGCTATAATGAATGACAACGACATTTAGAAAAGTCATTTATGACATTTCAATTTCATTATTTTTCATAATCTCTCAAAACATGATAATGTGTTACAGTTGTAGTCATTGAAAAAAGAACATCTTCATGTATGTGATTCATGCATGAAATTAAAGAAACACAAAAAAAAATTAGACACTTCAATCAAATAAGTAAAAATAAACAATTAGAGTTGGTACATAAAGATTAATTTGTTCCCAACTCAAATTTCTATCCTTGGTTGAAATTAAAAATCCTTATTTATTGTCAACAATTATAGTATATTTACATGGGTACACATTGTTTCCCATAGAAATGGTAATCTAAATAGATTTTTTTTTTTAAATTAGTAAAAAATAAAAATGTTTATATGATTATATATTCTCATAATGATAATAGAGTTTAATTTCATAATTTATATTTTGAGAAATTTTTTGAAAATAATAGATATTCACATAATTTTTGTACTCTAACAATGCTGTAGGAAATGGTGTTGTAGAACAGAAAAATAGAACTCTTATTTAAATGGCATGAACTATGTTGAGTGAATATAATTTTTCTATATATATTTAGCCTGATGATTTTTTTTCATGTTTTATTTCAAATATAATTAATATTAGACATTTTTTAATGAAAACACCTTCGGAGTTTTTTAAAAATAAAAAACATAAAGTTGTTTACGTTATATTTTTTGGTTTTAATGATTTTATTTGAAATTCAAATGATAATATGGATATATTTTATGCTAATGGTGATTAAGGTTTTTTCATTCATATTTTAATAATAGTAAATCATATATATTTTATAATAAAATATCTATGATTTTTGAAGAATCTTTTCATGTTATGAAAGTTGAAAATAATTTTCAAATAAATTTTGATTCTAATGATATCAATGAAATGTTTTAAGATTTTAATTTAAGTGATAAAATTCCTCAAATAACATTGAATCAATTGAGGGGAGTATACACTTTCTCAACTGGATCCAAAATCATAGAATAATAAAAAAGATCATCTTTAGAAAATGTAATTGGAAATCCTGATTTTAATGTTAAAAACATAAATTCTATGTTAACTTTTTGTGCCAATTATTCATTTAATTCCAATTTTGTTCCATTTAATGTTGTTGATTATTTAAAAATGATAACTAAAATCATTATATGAAAGATTAATAAATTAATTTTTTTTAATAATCTTTGGGCATTAATAGAATTTCCTATGTATAAACAGATGATTGGAACTAAGTATATATTTACAAACAACCTGAATGAATCTTGAGAAAATGTCAAAAATAATTCCAGGCTTGTTCCTCAAGGATAATCTCAATAAGATGGAATGGAATTTGAGTATTCTTTTTCACCTATTTCTAGGTTATAATTAATTAGAATATTAATGGATTTTTTTTTCATGGCTTTAAATTATATCAAATTGATGTAGAAAGTGCTTTCTTAAATGATTTAATAACTAAATATGGTTATATTTCACAACCCCTGGTTTTGGAAGTGAGAAATTTACTAACTATGTTTTTAAATTATCTAAATAATTGTACTTTATCAAAAAATCACCTTTTACTTGGTTTGAAAGGCTTTATTTATTTTGGTTAAATAATTATTTTAATAAAGGCAATTTTGATCAAACTATTTTTATTAAAATACATTCTAATGATCTATTTTAGTTGTTCAATTTTTTTATGATATAGTTTTAAAATTATCTAGTGAAATACACTATAATAAATTTTATTCTTTGATGTCTTATGAAATTTAAATTAGATTAATTGTATAATTAAAAGACATTCTTAGAATTCAAATTTTTCAAAAAAAAAAAATTTAATTTTTTTAAACATTCTATGTATGCTAATGAGTTAATTAAAATATTTAATCATGATTCTTATAAATCAATTAAAACTCATATGGGTAATAATTTTAAAATAGATAATAATGTTTCTCATAAATCTATTGATTTTATTATTTTTAGAGGCTTGATAGGTTGCTTTCTATTTTTAATTGTATCTAGACTTGACATCAATTTTTAGCATTTTTTATGTGCTAGATATCAAGAAGATAATAAATACTATCATATTAATGGTGTCAAAAATAATAATTAGATATATTAAAGGAAATATTTATTTTGGTTTATTTTATCCAAAATCATACTATTTTTCTATAACATCTTATTATGAATTTAATTGTGGACGTTGTAGAATTGATAGAAAAAGCACATCAGGTATGTGTTATTTTCTGGGAAAATGTTTAATTTCTTAGTATTATAAGAGGAAACTATTGGTTTATTTTTCCACTACAGAATATGAGTATATCTCTACTGCTAGTAGTTGTTTTTAATCTTTATGGATTAAGAAAACCGTATGAGAATTTTTTTCTTTATTAACTTTCAATTTATTTTATAATACTTTTGAAATTTCTATTTCTAAAAACCCCTTAAAGCATCTAAGAAAAATAATATTGATTATAAATTTCATTTTATTATATATTATGTGAAAAGGGTGATATTGTATTAGAATTTTTACCTTTATAAAATCATCTAGAGTATGTTTTTATAAATCATTTATACTCTTCTCAGTTTAAGAAAAAGAAATTTTTACTTAGTATATTGGAATTTTAATTTTTTTACAAATTCATTTGTTCAGGGAGGGTTTTGTTTTATTTTTTTTATTTACAAAATTGGGGAGTAATATTTTGTCATAAAATGGGGATAAATAAATTGGGGGAAATAAGATTTGTTATAATTGATCAAAAGTATTAATTTTGTAATCAAACAAAACATGGGATATTGTTTGTCCATATGATTTGTCTTTTGTTTGATTACTTGTTTGATTAAATGATACTTTTTATTTGAAAAAATATATATATTGTGAGGATTTATTAAAATATATAGGATTTATTTCTATCATTCTTATCACTTTGGATGGATAAGATAATTATCAACATTTCATTAGTCTATGATGATGTCTTAAAATGATGATGGTTCTTTGTTTTGATTATATTTGGAATGAATTATTTGGATTAATTTAATTCATGATTCATTTAGAAGATAATATGTTTTTTCAAAAAATAAGTCTTTCTTACCAATGTATAAAACTACTTTTTAGTGCCCTTAAAATTTCATTGAATTTTATTAAAGTATGATGCCCAATTTTTTATCAAAGTATTTTTTATCAACCCAATGTTAATGTTCATCATTCCTACACTACATTATTATTCACGAATAGTGAAAATTATGGTTTATCAACCCTATGTTTCAATTCATCATCCCTACGCTATGTTATTATTCATAATCCCAATGCTATGTTATAGTTCATGAGTAGTGAAAAGTATAGTTCATAAACCCTATGTAATTGTTTGTCATCGACACACTATGTTACTTTTAATGGATAGTGAAAAGCAAGGTTCATCAAACCTACGTTACAGTTAATCATCCATATGCTATGTTAATTTTCATTAATACTGAAATGTATGGTTCATCAAACCTATGTTACTATTCATTATCCATATTCGATATTACTCTTCCTGAATAGTGAAAAGTATGCTTAATCAACCCTATGTTAATGTTCATAATCCATATGATACATTACTACTCATCATCCCTATACAAAATTACTGTTCATTTCTGATGTTATTTTTTATTCCCATATTTTTTTCTAAATATTGATTTTATACATATATATGGATTATTTTCTTTGGGTTTTCTACTGGAATAAATTCACATTAAATCTTTGTATTATGATTAATGAGTTTTTAATTTTTTGGGAATATTTAAATAGAAAAATTAATAATTTTTTAATTTTTTTATAAACAAAATCAGTGGTTTCATGATTATTTATATTTCAATTATTTTGATTCTAATTTATATTTTTGCTTCTACCTTCCTAAAACTATTTTGAATAATTTTTAATTAGATTAAAAATATTTAAACGAGAGTTTTAAATCATTCAATTCCTCTATCATTATGGAGATATTTTTGGAATACTTATTTAAATTATATTTAATTCTTTTATGAATGATTTATTCTATAGGAATAATGAAAAAATGATGCTTCCATTTTATGGAGGTATTTATGAACTCTCTTGACTCATTTTATTTTTAAAATATGAAGGATGAAGAGAATCAATAACTGATAAATATATTATCTATATATTTATTCACTTTTTGTGGTTCAAAATGATAACAATATAAAAAGTAGAAGAAAAATGTTACAAATTTATATACACTGTTTTTCAAGAGGAAAGTGTTGTGAACTTTGAATCTTATGTGCATTTGCAGCATCCTACAACACAATGTTCGATAACTAGCACGATCTCTCAAGGGATGAATTTATCTATATTTGACTATAATTTTCATGAATAGATGATTTGATCTAATCCACAGTAATTAGTACATGTGATTTAATATTTTATCATCTCATTCATCTAGTTTTGAGTCTCTATCACTTTTTCCCATCTCTCGGAGAAACTCTATTATACTGTTTATTAATTAACACAAAATAAATTATTTTTTATTCTATTTATTTAGGTTCTGACTCAAATATTCTAAAGTCAAGATATATGGGTTTTTACTCCCTGTATCTAAATTTATGACTGTTTGGGTTGTGGCTCCATTTATCTATATTCAGGTTGAATGGTTTGTGACTCCCCATAAAAAATAGTTTCATGGTTATCCCTCTACTAGAAGAGTATTTTGTAATTGGGTTATTATCCTGCCATAAAAAGCATTTTTAGTGCACAGTTATCTCATACCGAGTAAAGACGTATATGAGTGGAATGAGGCCCACATCGGACTAAACTAATATAAAATATATCTTAATGTTATTCACTTTTTCGGATGCTAATTAACCTCAATAATTGACTTCATTAATTATTTTAATCAATCAATTAATATTTTTAAACTCTTAATCTTCTCTATTCACCCACTCTAGAATATATTCCATTACTCATTCTGACCAAACACAATTGAATTCTTGAACATCAATCCGGGGAGCACCAAACATTTATAACCATATTGAGAACCCATTCAATGTTAGTTGTAAGGGATTACTAACTATATTCCTAAACTATAAAAAACCCACTCCCTTTGAATGTGGGTGGGGGTACTAATAATTTGAAACTATCAAGGGCATATGAACCATTTCATTAACATTCATCCATGTGGTTATTAATCCTTAGTGAATAATCTTCTATCATACATGGACTGCATCATTAACCTTATAAATATGTAGTATATTCTTAACATTATCTCAATGCATACTACCTCCTCTGGTATCAAGTAATGCACCATCTCTCTATGTACGAAGACATTTTAAATAGGTTATATCCTCCCCCTAATCTAGTATATGATTGAAAATATATCTAAACACTAAAAAGGATAAGGTAATATATTTATATCTAGGGTTTAATGTAGTCACGGTATGAGATATATTGTATCATAACAAGATTTGAATCACTAGTTCCACCCAATAAAGTTGATATAAGAATTTCTAGAGGTGCTTTCAATATTTTTTATGTTTTATGAAATATGTTAAGAAATTGTGATATTTTATTAGTTAAGAATCAAATATTATGTTTTTTATTCTTCCTAATAATGGGTCAATTAAAAAATAAAATGAAAAAATATTATGTATAATATTAAACGCACATAATATTCTTCATGAATATTTTTTTCTCATCGGTAATGTGTTTAATGTTTATATATTTACTTAAAAAATCATTTTACAAGGTTTGTAATGAACATGAAACTTGTAATTTTTTATTCTGAATTTTTTTCCTAAATCTGGATTTATGATAGATAAAAACATCCAATCATGAATAAAAAGGGGTATAAATTAATTTCTATATAAAATATGTCATAATTCAAAGTCATATGATGTTCACTATATATATAAAAAATTAAAAATTCATTTGTATAAGATAGGTTTGTGTTTAATGTTTTGTAATTTGTACTGATCAAATAAAAGGTTTTGGATTGTTTCATAAATAAAATATTTTATCAATTCTAAAAAATTATTCAAATCTAATTAATTTTATAAAGTTTGGTATTAAAATTTTTTCTATTCCAAATATTTTCAATGTTGGCTAGAGATAAAAATGTTACTAAAGCTGAGAAGATACTGATGAATTAAATTGAATGATGTCCGAATCAAACATAATCCAATTGGATAAATTAATATTATGATGTACATAAAAACACTATTTATACAATTTACATTATAAAAACATTTATGAAGTTATGATTTTTGAGTTTCTATAAGAATATTAGATGGATATTTTAGTGTAATGGTTGTTAAACAGAGGATGACATATGAAGTAAAATGACAGAGAGTGATGATGAAAGTCATAATATGGAGGAGGAGTTTATGGATGTCTTTTGACATGTTCCTATAATGTTTATAAATGAGTAATAATAGGTAAATCCTTTAAATTAAATTTTATAATAAATTTTTACTAAAAAAATCATTAGTGGTATGAGGTTTTATTGCTTCTAAATTTCATTATGATGTTTTGGTAAAGATATAAATAAATGATGTTGAAAATATGATCCCATAATGATAAAAATATTACTTCATTGTAGTTATATAATTCTAAATAAAGATAAATGATTTTTTTATGATTTATGATGATTGAATTTGTGGGAAGTTTTAATAATTATGTATGATATCTAATAATATTTCATCAAAATTGTTTTGAAGGGGAGTTATAAATTACAATTTTTCATCATGTGGATATATTATTTTTTAAACCTTCAATATTTCATTTTCACCTATATATGTTGATATAGAAAAATAAAATGTAATTGTATTATTCTCACAAAAAAAGACAAAGTGGTACATTGTTTGATTTAGACCGAGATTCCATAAAAACATCTAAAAGAAAAAATTTCATAAGGACGTTCTAGAACAAGGGATATATTGGTTGAGGAAGATATGTTTATAATTTACAAATAAATTTTGATCATGATAAATGGATATAATTAATTGAAATTTTTTTTATATCAGGTGGAATAAAACAAATAGGTATTAATAATGTTATTTCTTTTTTTAGAAAGAATTGAATGGACTTCTCTAGAAGAAAACTTGGATTCAAAAACTACACACATAATGAAAATTACTAAAACTACAAAATATTTCCAAGATTATGTTATTTCCTATAATTGGGTAAGAAATTTAGTAAGAATGTTTTGATAAGAACTGAACATGATAAAAAATACAATAATTACAGTGACAACATACTGAACCTATTAGTGAAGGTTTAAAATTTATTATCATATATTTGTTTTATATTTATATTTTTATATATCACATGCACTATTGTTTTAATCATACTGCAATGAAATTTAATGGATATAATCTTCTTATTGTATCCAAAAAGGGGAACGTTTTCTAGTTTATTGCGTGGTATAAATTTATTTTTGATATAGATAAGTTTTATATACTCTAACTATGTAGTGAAACATATAAATTATTCTTTTCCATTAGAATATTCTTATGTGCAGGTTTTTATAAAAATTATATATCTTTAACGATATTTAATTTTTTTCCAAATGATGAAATTATAAAAAAGAAAATATCATGGATTCACACCCTCCCCCACTAAAAGATAATTCATATTATGTTGTTTCCTTTCTTGTGGAATCAGAGGTTGTAAAGAGCTAGAAATTCCATGTAATTTTTTTTCTTAAATTTATGGGAATTTGACGTGTCTGTAGTTTCAGACGACACTTGATTATAAGGCCCGATGTGCCCGAAATCAATTTTTATGTTTTGCTCTGGTTTGTTCAGTAAACGTACGAGTGGGATTTTATATCCTTTGAACCGTTGCACGGAATTAAAATCTAAGAGCACCGTTGAACTCGCAGTGCCGGTATTCTCTTAAGAAGACCTTCACCGCAGTTGTGTTCTGTCGGGAATGGGAGTTAGTTTTTGGGGTGGTTTAAAAATCCAAGAGGAGGTTAGTGGTAGGGGCCACCACACCACATCCTACCATGAGAGTTTATTGTGGTGGGTCCCACCCGCACATAACCTCCCTTGGGAGTATATTTTAGTCGGCACCTCACGAGCTTCTTACCCCCATTAACTCTGTAACGACCCAAATTATTTCAATGGAAAAATTCCTTCTTATATTTATGTCATAAAAACACAAAATAATGAACTACTAAGTGATGAGTAACCTTTAAACAAAATTTTTGTCACCCCTATGTTTGTAATTTTGAAAATCCGACATACACGGTTGTGTTCAAGATGGTTTTTGGAGTCTAATGAAACAAAAATAATTTTTGGTGAATAGTAACCTAACCGTATGAATAGTAACCTACCCTTATGAATAGTAATATGACCCTTATGATTAGAAAAAAAGAGGAACATTACCTATGAATAATAAAATATAATTTAGACATCTTAGAAAGTGAGAATTTGACCTTAGTAATGGTTTTTGGTATTTTATAAGTCCTAATTAGTTAATTATATTTAATTAATTAATTTAAAAGATATTTATTTCCTGGAAAAGTATTCATAAATTATTGAATCAATGTCTAGTAGTTTTTAGATAATTTTATAAGGCCCTACGTAATTTTTGAAAGAACTATAAAATCACTTTTTATCTTAAAAACTATTTTTTTATGTAAAATATGATTTTAATTAAATATTAAATTAATAATATTTAGAAAACTATTTTTGAAAAATGGACTTCATTTTTGGATTCTACACATTGAAAAATGGTTGGGGTAATGTTTTGGTATTTTTCCTGAGATACATGAATTTTTGATGAATTGTAGAATCCGATAATTTACAATAAAAGCTAAATAATGTATTAATTGATTCATCAATGATGTTATGCTGATGTAAGCCCACTTGGTTCGGGATTACATTATATAATTACTATTATTGGTCGTTCAAGACATACTATTCCTTGTCTTAAGTGAAATTAATAAAGTAATCAATTTTAAATTAAGGAAACCCCTCTCCCCTCCACTATACAAGCCACATTTCAATCCCTCACTTCCTCACACCTCTCAAGCTCCAAGACTTCTCAAAATTACACCCAAACAACTTCCCTATCCCATCCTCCACTTTCCAAAATTGGTGGTCTCATAAAAATACAAATACTAGATTCCTTAAAGAGGATCTCAAGGGGATGATTCTAGAGGTAATTTTTCTCCCTCTTTTCGTTTAATTTCCATTCAAGTTCAAGTTACTTTCTTGATCACTCCCCCACCTATATTCATCCAAATTTTTTTTGTAACTCCAGTATTATACATATACTGTAATTTTATGATTCTATTGAGAATTTATATCACACCACGCTCTTTACCTCTTCCTTTTATTTTATTAAAGAGAACGTTGTTCATGAGGTGTTAATTTATCACCTTCAAAAATGACATGTTATCTTCTTCCATTTCTACCTTAATATCTAGTCATAAAACAATTTTTATGGTTGAAACAGAATATTTTATATGTACTATGTTCTATTTTAAGTTATGGAAATAAAATATGGCCATATTACTAATTTAAAAGTTAAAACAAGTTCGTTGTGATCCAAAAACCGCTCAAATTAACCTAAATAAGCATCATTGTATTCTTATCTAATGATTCTTCCACATGTATCTAATATAATTCGTTATAAAATCATTAATGTTCCTTTAATATAATTAATAACATGTAATATCAGTTATGTATGTCTACCCATGATCTAGACAAACATCAATTTAAGAATACAAGTGAACAACTCAAGAAAACCATAAAAACAAACATCCTTGAACAATGTTTTTAAACTCTATTAGTCAACCAAAGGTACATAATATTAAATAATGAAACCATAATTAACCCTATTAATGTATATAAGGTTCTGGAATTTCTAATTAATTAATATAATGTCATTATATATGTCATTAAAGAGAAGGAGCCATTCGAGTACAAGGTAAGGGGAAATCTCAAACCCAAATTTTATCCTTTGGGTTCTACCTCTTTCACTCCATTTTTGATATGGTCACTCCTTAAAGATAATTTGTTCATGTTTTTCTTTCCTTTTCTGGGATATACATGTTTTATACTGAAGTTTATGTCAATCCAAGTGTTTTCCGAAAGAACTCTTCTCATAAGAACTCAACTTTTACCTCTCATTCAAGGTTGATGATTCTTGTATCAAGTATGTTATTCCCTCTTGTTTTAGGAATCAAAAGTTTATTAATGTGCTCTTATGAGATGAAACCCATTCCTTTTCATGGTTCATTTATGTTCATTTATGTTATATGTTCATTATGTAATGCATGATAATTGATAATGTTATGATGTGATGGGTGCGCATGAAATTATATAGCGCAATATGAATGTTTAAATGTGACGGGTGCACCCAGAATTATATAGCACTCCAATGCATTGGGTAAAGTGATGAATCTCATGAGTAGATGTGAAATGATGTGTGAACAAGATTCTATCTTGGTTCAAAAATATGTGTGGTAGTTAACCACTAAGACATGATGTTTCATTTTTATGCATTTCCAAATTTCATGTCTTTTTTTTATGCTCCTCTCATGTTCATGAACATTTTCATATGTCATGATTACGCTCACCCCATGATATATTGTTCTTATATATCCTCATACTTGGATTCTATCTCACCCCTTTTGATGTATATATCCTCATGTGGCTACATGTACTAAGGAGAGTACAAGTGCCACTGAGAATCTAATGAAGAAGAAATTAAATAAAGGTTTATGGTTGATCTTGTATTTGTTATGTATAGTCCTAGTTTTCCCAAGACACTAAACCTCTAGATCCTCTATGTGTAATACTATTATGTTTTTTATCTTTGAAATGATATAATAGTAATGAATGAAATGTCTGGTCACTATAGTTGGAATCAAAGGAAAGGTTATGTTAATTTGGGAATTAGGATTAGTGAACCCTAGAGAAAACTTATAGTATGAGATTAAGTACAAAAATGCACACATGAATATTTACCTAGGGATCCCATATGTTTTGTTTTTGGTATAATTGTTTAAATTAATAAGTTATTAATGAATTTATTACTTATGTTTTGTTCTAACCTTTTCTATTTTAGAAAAGGGTGGGAACCTAGAGAAATCAGGCGAACAACTCTTGCGAGGGCCAATGCAACGATTTCCCGAACAACATCCCCAGTGATTTGGGAGGTGGAGATCAAAACTTCATGGTGATTCTTACCCAATTGTGTCAGGTTATGAATAATAACCATAATAATGTGGAACGTCCTCCATAACCAAAGATGGAGAAACTAGATATCGAATGTTTTATGCGACAACGACCACAGACGTTTTGTGGATCTTTTGATCCACCAATTGCGGAACAGTGGGTCAACTCAATGGAGAAGATCCTTTCAGTTCTTCGCTATTATGAGATGGAGAAGGTGACCCAAGCTATTTATCATCTAGATGGAGAAGCTGATCAATGGTGGTCTTTGATTAAGAACAACAAGCCGAGGGAGGAAATTGAAGGGATGGAATGGGAAGACTTTAAGATAATGTTTCTTAATAAGTATTTCCCAAGAACTCTTCGCACGAATATGGAGAGAGAATTAATAGAGCTCATGTAAAAAAGAAGAAGAATCTGTCACAACATATAAAGAAAATTTCACAGGGCTCACAATGTATGATTTGGGTTTTTTTATCAACAATGATAGAAAAATTGATAAATTCTTTAGTGGATTAAAACAACACCTTCAAAAGGATCTTGTAATTCGAGACTTTGGGAGTTATGATGAAGTTGTTCGGTGTACTCTCAAAGTGGAGATGGATTTTGGAGAATGGTCCCATGGCTATGGTGATAATAAAATAAAAATGGAGCTTCAAGCTGGTAGATCTAGTGATAAAGGTGGGAAGAAAACACAACGACCCATATGCCAAAAATGTGGGAAGTTTCACCATGGGAACTACCTCAAAGGGATGGGGCAATGCTTCATGTGTGGGAAAGAAGGAAACAATTCTTAATAATGTCTAAAAGACATGAAGATGACGGATAATGTAGCCGATTAAAGGAGGGAACCACTCAAGGTTCAATTCTACGACTGTAGGGAGCAAGGGCACTATGCAAACCAGTGCACTAAACCTCGAGCTCTCAAGGGTAATCAGCGACAGCAACCACCAAAGCCAAAGGAACAAGGGAAGGCTTATGCCATCACTACTGCGAACGTAGATCATGATAATTAAGTCGTACAAGGTACACATCCTATTCAATCAAGAATGGAAAAAATCTTATTTGATTCTGGTTCTACGCATTCCTTTATATCTAGAATGTTTTCTAGAACAATAGAATCGAAGCCCCAAAACCTTGAAGTAGAGATATCTATAAAAACACCAAGTGTTGGAATCATTGCAACCCAAGAGTTTGACTCTTATCCTGTTGATGTATGTGGGAATATTCTTCCGGAAAATCTCGTAATACTTCCCATGGTGGAATTCGACACTATAATGGGAATAGACTAGCTCTCGTTATATAGAGAGCATATCAACTGTCTGGAAAAGGAAATATCTTTTCATGTTCCGAACCATCCCATGTTCCTATACAAATGTAAGGAAGATCATGAATTTCCTTTGAAAAATCCTTCAATGGTGTGGGTATTGATTACCTGTGAAGAAGCATATCTCTCCCAAATGGTCGAGTCAAAGGAAAATGCCAACCTTGAAGAAATTCCCATAGTGAGGGAATACGACGATGTATTTCCCGAAGAGTTACTCGGAATTCCCCTGGATCGTGAGGTTTAGTTCTCAACTGATCTCATACCTGGAGCTACACCTATCTAAAAAGGTCCTTATAGGATGGCTCTTATTGAACTGGAGGAGATAAAGAAGTAGCTACAAGAGCATCTGGACAAAGGGTTCATATGCCCTAGTGCATCCCCTTGGGGTGCTCCAGTGCTCTTTATGAAAAAGAAGTATGGAACAATGTGGATGTGTATCGATTATCGAGAACTCAACAAGATCACCATAAAGAACAAGTATCTTCTCCCAAGGATTTATGACTTGTTCGTCCAGTTAAGAGGAGCTCAATACTTCTCAAAGTTGGATCTTCGTTCTGGATATCACCAGGTAAAGGTGAAGAAGGAAGATATTCAAGAGACTGCCTTCTGTACAAGGTATAGGCACTATGAGTTTTTTGTGATGCCCTTTGGACGTACTAATGACCCTGCAGTCTTCATGGATTTGATGAATAGTGTATTTAGACATTATCTTGACAAATTTGTGGTGGTGTTTATCGATGGTATTATCATCTACTCCAAGAGCAAGGAGGAACATGAAGAACATCTAATACATGTTTTGGCGACATTGAGAAAGGAGAAGGTGTATGCCAAGTTCAACAAGTGTGACTTTTGGATGAATCAAGTCATGTTCTTGGGATAGGTGATCACAAGTGATGGAATTTCATGGGACCCTTCAAAGACCAAGGTGATTAAGGAATGGCCCATGCCATCTAGTGTCACAGAAATCCATAGTTTTCTTGGATTAGGTGGGTACTATCGGTGTTTTGTGAGAAACATCTCACGATTATCAAGCATGCTAACTATGTTAACAAGGAAATGGGTAATGTATGTATGGACGGAAGAATGTGAGGGAGGCTTCAAGGAGATAAAGAGAAGGCTGATCACTACACCTGTACTCACACTACAGAAAAGTGGAGAAAGTTTTGTGATATACAGTGATGCTTCAATGAAAGGCTTGGGATGTGTACTCATGATAAATGATAATGCTATAGCCTACGCCTCACAACAGTTGAAGATCCATGAGCAGAACTACCCAACGCATGATCTAGAGCTGGAAGCTGTGATTTTTGCCTTGAAAATCTGGCGACACTACATTTATGGTGAGAAGTTTGACATATACACCGACCACAAGAGCCTAAAGTATATATTCACACAAAAAGAGATTAACATGCGTCAAAGGAGATGGTTAGAGATAATCAAGTATTATAATTACTCTATTCACTATCATCCTGGAAAGGCGAACAAGGATGATGATGATCTAAACAGAAATGAACCTGCTACTCTTTCCATGCTGCGGATTGAGAAAGACCACATCTTCTTGGATATGCAAAGGATGGATTTGGAAATCATAAGGGGAAGGGTTACATCTTACCTTGACCAAATTATTGTGCAATCATCCATCCAAGAGAAGATTAAAGAAGCACAAAGGGATGACGTGGAGATACAAAAGAAGGTGAACGCAGTAAAGGAAGGAAAGATGCAAGAGTTCCATATCGATGATAATGGTGTGATTTGGTTTGGAATGCGGATTTGTGTGCCTTCATCACCTAGGATAAAGAAGGAGCTATAGGATAATGCACATAGCTCAAATTTCTCTATCCATCATGGGAGTACCAAGATGTAACATGATCTCCAAGAACACTTCTGGTGGGATAACATGAAGAAGGAGATTGCAGAATATATATCGTGGTGCTTGGTATGTCAGTAATTCAAAGCTGAGCGACAAAAGTCCAAAGGTAAGATGCAGCCATTGCCTATACCCAGGTGGAAATGGGAAAATGTTACTATGGACTTTTTCATAGGCCTCCTGAAGATGTCAAAGGGAAATAATGTGAGATGGGTTGTGGTTGATCGACTGACCAAGACTGCCCATTTTATTACTATTCGGGAAGATCTCTCACTTGATCATCTTGCAAGGATATATTTGAAGGATGTGGTGAGACTGCACAGTTATCCAGTCTCAATTGTCTCTGACCATGATCCAAGTATCACATCTAAATTCTGGAGGAGCCTTCAACATGCTTTGAGTACTGAATTAAATTTCAGCACGACCTATCACCCCCAAACCGATGGCCAATCTGAAAGGACTATTCAGACGCTTGAAGATATGCTAGGAGCCTGCTCTCTTGAATTCAAAGGTGGTTGGGAGCAACATATCCCATTGGTTGAGTTCTCATACAATAATAGCTTCCACTCGAGCATTCAGATGGCTCCGTATCAAGCTCTTTATGGGAAGCAGTGTAGAACTTCAACCTGTTGGGATGAAGTTGGAGAAAAAAAGCTACTTGGACCCGATCTTGTTCAAGAGATGACAAATAAGGTTCAAGTCATCCAGTAACACATCAAAGATGCTCAAAGTCATCAAAAGAGCTATGCTAAAAACCATATAAGATACTTGGCGTTCGATGTTGGAGATAAAGTCTTCCTTCGAATATCTCCATGGAAGAGAGCCATGCGATTCGGGAAGAAAGGGAAGCTAAGCCCAAGGTATATTGGCCCTTTTGAGATCCTTAACCATATAGGATCTGTGGCCAATCGGCTTGCACTTCCACCAGATATGGCTCATGTTTATGATGTGTTTCATATATCACTACTGAGAAAGTACATACCAGACCCCTCACATGTACTAAACTCAGAGGTGGTGCAGCTGGAATATGATCTATCATATGAAGAGCATCCAGAAATGATTCTGCACCAAAGTAATAAGGTTCTATGAAACAAGACAACCCATCTTGTCAATGTGTTGTGGAAGAACCATAAGTTTGGGGAAGCTACTTGGGAACCAGAAGAGGCAATGAAGGAGAATTACCCTCACCTGATTGTGTAAAGTGAAATATCAGGGGTGAAATTTCTTAAGGGGGGAAGAATGTAACGACCCAATGTTTTTCAATGGAATATTCCCGTCTTATATTTATGTCATAAAAACACAAAATAATGAACTACTATGTGATGAGTAACCTTTAAACATAATTTTTGTCACCCCTATGTTTGGAATTCTGAAAATATGACATACATAGTTGTGTTCAATATGGTTTTTGGAGTCTAATGAAACAAAAATAATTTTGGGTGAATGGTAACATACACTTATGAATATTAACCTACCATTATGAATAGTAATATGACCCTTATGAATAGTAAATAAGAGGAACATTACCTATGAATAATAAAATAAAATTTAGACATCTTAGAAAGTGACAATTTGACCTTAGTAAATGTTTTTGGTATTTTATAAGTCATAAATAATTAATTATAAATAAGTAATTAATTTAAAGGAATATTTATTCCCCTAAAATGTATTCATAAATTATTGAATCATGGTATAATAGTTTTTAGATAATTTTATAAGACCCTACGTAATTTTTGAAAGAACTATAAAATCAGTTTTAATCTTAAAAACTATTTTTTTTGTAAATTATGAATTTAATTAAATATTAAATTAATAATATTTAAAAAATTATTTTTGAAAAATTGAATACATTTTTAGATTCTACACGTTGGAAAATGGTTGGGGTAATGTTTTGGTATTTATCTAAGATACATGAATTTTTGATGAATAGTAGAATCTGATAATTCACAATAAAAGCTAAATAATGTTTTTATTGAGTCATTGATGATGTTCTGATGATGTAAGCCCACTTAGTTCGGCATTACATTATAAAATTACTGTTCTTGGTTATTCAAGACTTACTATTCCTTGGATTAGGTAAAATTAATAAACTAATCAATTTTATATTAAGGAAACCCCTCTCCCCTCCACAATAAAAGCCACCTTTCACTCCCTCTTTTCCTCACACCTCTCAAGCTCCAAGACTTCTATAAATTCTGACCAAAAACCTTCCCTATCCCATCCCCCACGTCCAAAATCTACTGGTATCATCAAAAGACCAATCCTAGATTCCTTAAAGAGGATCTCAAGAGGAATATTCTAGAGGTAATTTCTCTCCCTCTTCTCCTTTAATTTCCTTTCAAGTTCAAGTTCCTTTCTTGATCTCCCATGCACTAATATTCATCAAAATTATTTTAAAACTCCATTATTATACATCTAATGTTATTTTATGATTCTAATGGAATATTATATCACCCCACACCCTTTCCCTCTTCCTTTTATATTATTAAAGAGAACATTGTTCATGAGGTGTTAATTTATCACCTTCAAAAACGACATGCTCTCTTCTTCCATTTCTACCTTCAGATCTGGTGATGAAACCATTTTTATGGTTGAACCAGAATTTTTTATATGTACTATGTTCTATTTTATGTTCTGTAAAATAACCTATGACCATATTACTAAGTGAAAAGAAAAAACAAGTTCATTGTGATCAAAAAACCGCTCAAATTAACCTAAATAACCATCATTAAATTCTTATCTAATGATTCTTCCACATGGATCTAATATAATTCATTATAAAATCATTAAATCTCTAGAAATATCATTAATAAAATGTAATATCAGTTCTGGATGTTTACCCATGATCTACCCAAAATCAAATTAATAATACAAGTGAACCACTCAAGAAAACCATAAAAATGAACATCCTCGAACAATGTTTTTAATCTCTATAAGTTATCCAAAGGAATATAATATGAAATACTGAAACCAGAATGAACCCTATTGATGTATAAAAGGTTCTGGAATTTCTAATTAATGAATATAATATAAGGACCCGACCTTAATACATACATAATCTTGAACTTATTCATGAAAACAGTTCCTTTTACATTGAGGATCGTTTCAGGTTTAGAGATTTAGAAAATTAAGACAAAACATTCCTAACATTACACATTGTTACATAGTGGATACCATAAAATCAGTTTCCATTTTTATCAGATTATAAAACATTAAAACTTTATACAAGACTCCTTGATAATTCATCAACATTTAACATGTCTTCCTTCCTTTTATTACTCATCCATTAACTTGTGAAAAATCATTTAAAAACATGGGGTGAGCACAAAATCTTGATAAGGTATGAAAAAGAAGGAAAAATCGCATTAGTCCATGAATAGTCATAACGTATGAAAACATTTTCAAAAGACATGCTTTTCAACCATAATTACTTACTTCGTGTAACTTTAGATTTACACATGATCCACACAATCATGAGAACATAAATATAATAATAGAGGCATCTTAGGGCATTACTTACATCATATTGTAACCATCTTGGCTACCTTAAAATTTGTAACCCTCACGACTATATTACTTTGTGTGACAATCGCAGTTACACGTGGAGTATCCATACGACCGAACTCCAACAAACTCATACCCATTGAATTGGAGGGAAATATTGGTCCCATCATTCATCATAAACAATTCCCTCTAACCAAAACATAATCATACAACATAAATAATATCTTAAAAACATTTCTTTTGATTATCGTAAAACCGAATTTTAAAAGACGGTTTTAGAAAAAAGTCCCTTATATACATCATATACTTGAAGTGAGACTTAATATATTGGATGGAATATGTATATACATTATAAATACACATTATTAGACATTTTATAATCATAATTCATCACACAAAAAATTTAAATACCACATAAATAACGAAATATAATGTTAACCCAAAGAATGGAAATCGGGTTAAGAATTCCCTTACCTTAAGTTTTTCTTACTTAAAACATGTTAAAACCTCCTGTATAATGGTTAAAATTGTTTTATTAGTAATTTACAGAAACATTTTCATGTTTATGAAATCTTTTATGGTCATTTCATAACCTCATTTCACCCCTTTAATTGTTAGTATTTTGTTCCTTGCATTATACTGGGTGAGTTCTTTTGTGATTTTCACGATTGGTTCATGATGAATCATTCTTGTTGATTTGAAGTGAAACTACAGAATTGGAATGGTGTATTATTTACATATTTTAAGTACGATAATTTTTACCATTTATGACTTTTATTCTTTATATGAGAATGACTTATAAGTTAAAACATTAATGATCTTCATTTAGATCATTTTAGTGGTTCTTTGATAATAACAACATCATTTTGTCTTTTAAATTAGAACCATGAGTACAAAAGAATTCCAGAATGATATATGAGTCATAAAACATATATTATACCCTGGTTCAACCATATAAATGGTTTCATGACCAGACTTGAAATAATTAATGGAAATTGAAAATACATCATTCACGATGTCGGTAATTCAACACAAATGGACAATGTTTTTTTATTCATTAAATAAGTGGAATAGGAGAAGAATACTGATGATGAATTTTCCATAATCATGAGAACATAATGAATATACATGATTCTAGAGATTTCATCCCTCTTGGATAAGAGTGAGTGAGGAAAGAAGACAAACAAATCATGAAATAAAAGAAAATGTTGAAAAATTTCTCACGAAAATTTGGCAGCCTAACGGTGTCTCTTAAAATTTCATAAAAACAAGGTTGATGATAGGAATATAATATCTCATCATTAATACAATATATGGACATTTAGGCAGAATATTTAATGAAATATCCCAATAAAAGACAAAGGGAATGGAAGAAAATAACATAAAATGAAAGAAAAGAGAGAAAATAAAAGAGGTTGTTTACCTCTTGATCTCTTCTCCTTGAGATCCTTCTTCAGGGCCTTTATTTTGGTCTTTTGGTGAGACCAGAAGCTCTAGAACGTGAGTAAGAAGATTGGGGAGATAATTTGGTAGAAATTAGACAATTCTCAAGGCTTGAGTGGTTTGGTAGGAAGAGAGGAGTGAGGGTGGTATTTATAGTGGAGGAGGGGAGGTATTTTAGATTATTTTAATCGTTATTATAATATTTTTATTGAGACTATGAATAATCTCAAATCAAGTGGCCCTAAATAGTAATAATATCATGTGAGTTCGAAGGAAGTTTCCAAGAGTCACTTATGATGTCATAAATAGTGCATTTTTACTAATAAATTGATTATATGGTATTTTATCGTATTTTACTATTCACTGAAAATTTAAGAGTTTCAGAAAAATACCAAAAATTTACCCCAAATATTTTTCGACATGTAGAATTAAAAAATGAACTCCATTTTTCAAAAATAATTTTCTTAATATTATTAATTTAATTCTTAAATAAGGTCACAGTTATTTCGAAAAATAACAATATTGAAGTGCAATTAGTTTTATGTGACATTGGAAACTTAATTAAGATCTCATTATCTTATTTCCTTGGGAAAATAAAATAATAATATTATTTACTATTCATGAGGTCATGTTACTATTCATATTACAATTCATATTACTATTATTAAGGGTATGTTATTATTCACCAAAAAAACAAGTTTGTTTCATCTGACTCTAAATAACATACAGAACATAATTGTAGAAGGCAGTTTCTTGAAATTCAGAATATAGAAGTAGAAAAGTTATGTTTTAAAGGCTAATTTAAAATATCATTTTAAAACAAAGTTCCATTCATTTCTATTTATCTTAGAAAATGTTGGGGTTTTGCATTATACCCACCTTCTTGAAATTGAATCCTTGAAATTTTATTTACTTTTTAAACAACTGATGGTATTTTTCCCTCATAGCATTTTCAGACTCCCATGTTGCTTCTTCAACCATGCGGTTTCTCCACAAAACCTTTACCTGGAGGATTACCTTGTTCCAAAATATCTATTCCCTTCGATCAAGAATTTGAACTGGTTTATCTTCATATAAAAGGTTCTCTTCTAGCTGAACTACTTCTGGGATCAAGACATGTGATGAATCTGGCACATACTTTCTCAACATCGAAACACGAAAAACATTGTGTACCTAAAAATAGCTCAGAGGCAAAGCTAATTGGTATGCAACTGTTCCAACTTTCTCCAAGAATTCAAAAGTACCGATGAACCGTGGACTTAGCTTTCCTTTTTTACCAAAACACATCACACTTTTCCAAGGAGAGACTTAAAGGAAAATATGGTCACCTACCTCGAAAGAGAAGTATTTCCTTCTGTTATCTGCATAACCTTTCTTCCTTCTCTGAGCTTCCCTCATGTGTTGCTAGATCATTCTCATGTTCTCAGCCACTTCTTCAACTAATTCTGGCCCCATCAACATTCTTTCACCGACTTCATCCCAAAACGCAGGAGTCCGACACCGCTTCCCATACAAGGCCTCAAAAGGTGCCATCTGAATACTGGAATGAAAACTATTATTATAAGAAAACTCAACTAAAGAAAGATGATGATCCCAACTTCCTTGATAGTCCATTGAACAAGCTTGAAGCATATCCTCTAAAGTTTGAATTGTTTGTTCTGACTACCAATCTGATTGAGGATGAAAAGCTATACTGAAATTCAACTTTGTGCCCAACGGCTTTTGAAGTCCCTTCCAAAAGTTGGAAGTGAACCAGGGATCTTGGTCAGACACAATGGAAAGGGTAAATCCAGGTTTCCTGACAATCTCCTTGAGGTACAATCGAGAAAGTTGATCCAAAGTCATTGTATCTCTAATTTAAAGAAAATGTGTAGACTATGTTAGCCGATCAACAATAACCCAAATCGCACTGTTACCTCGAGAATTCTTTGGTAGTCCCACCACAAAATCCATGGATATATTCTCCCATTTCCACTCTGGCACGGGAAAAGGCTGAAGCATCCCATTCGATAAATGCCGCTCTGCTTTAACCTACTTACATGTCAAACATTTCATGGTCAAATCAGCAATATCTCTTTTCATCCCATTCAACCAATAAACTCTAGAAGGTCTCTGTACATCTTAGTACTTCCAGGATGAACAGAAAAATGGAGAACTATGAGCCTCACACAATAATTATTTCTTCAGGTGGGAATCACAAGGCACACACAACATTTTTCCAAATCTTAAAACAAAATATTTATCAAGATTAAATTCTGGAAACTTACCCATTTTAACCAATTCCACCTTTTTCTATAGCTCACGGTCTTCCCTCTGCGCTTTCATAATTTGGTCTGACAACGAAGACTACACTGAAACCTGAAACAAAACAGATATATTCCCTGCACCAATAAATTCTAAACCAAAATTCATCAAATCATTAATCAAGGGATCATGTTCCAAACATAGCATGGTTAATGATGCATGATTTTTCTGACTTAAGGTATCCACTACTTTGTTTTCTTTTCCAGGATGATAATTGATCATGCAGTCATAATCCTTTATCAGTTTTATCCATCTTTTTTGCCTCATGTTTAATTTTTTCTGAGTGAATATATACTTAAGAGTTTTATGGTCAGTATATATTTGGAATTTGGTTACATATAGATGATGCCTCTATATTTTCAAAGCAAAAACCATAGTTTCCAATTCCAAATCATGTGTGTGATAATTTAACTTATGAGGTTTATGTTTTCTCGAAGCATAGGCAATTACCTGATCATTCTGCATCAAAACACAACCAAGTCCCTTCAAGGAAGCATCACTATAGATGACAAATTCACCATTCTGGGAAGGTAAGGCCAAAACTGGAGCATTCACCAATCTCTTCTTTAGTTCCTGAAAACAAACATCACATTCCTCTGTCCAAAAAAATTTAACCCCTTTCCGTGTTAACTTAGTTATCGGGCTAGATAACCGCGCAAAGTTCTTAACAAACCATCGGTAATAACTTGCTAATCCCAGAAAACAATGAATCTCTGAAACATTTGTGGGTCTTGGCAATTCATCAACTACTTTTGTTTTTGCAGGATCAACTGTTATTCCATCCTTAATTACACTGTTCCCAAGAAAATAAATCTTCTGCAACCAAAAATCACATTTTATGAATTTTCCATATAGTTTCTTTTGTTTTAAAGTTTGTAAAACAACTCATATATGTTTTTCATGATCCTCTTTATTTTTAGAAAAAACCAGAATGTCATCAATAAATACAACCGCAAACTTATCCATGAAATCATGAAATACTCTATTCATAAGATTCATGAATACCACAGGTGCATTAGTTAACCCAAACGACATGACAACAAATTCATAATTCCCATATCTAGTACGAATGGCTATTTTCATGATGTCATCCTCATTCACTTTCAGCTTCTAGTGTATGGATCTCAAGTCAATTTTCGAAATGTACTGAGCTCCCTGGAGCTGATCAAACAAGTCATCAATATGAGGCAAAGGACAATTTTTCTAACAGTGATTTTATTAAAAGTTATATAATCAATACAAAGTCTCATGGAACCATCTTTATTTTTAACAAACAAAATAGGGGCTCCCCATGGTGAAGTGCTGGGATGAATAAATCCTTTGATAAGCAAATCCTACAAATGATTTTTCAATTCAAGAAGTTTTATTAGAGCCATACGATATGGGGGTTTTAAAATTAGCATAGCATCATGAACTATGTCAATTGTGAATTCGACTTCTCGATCAGGTATGACATTGGGTAACTCCTCCAGAAAAACATCAAGGTACTCATTAACCACTGTCACATCATTAATTTGAATAGTTCCATTGTTTTCAGCAATATGAGCAAGATAACATTCATTTTCATCTTTCAATAATTTATCATCTTCCTTGTATGGGTTCATTATTTTATACAAACTGAAAATCCATTGTAAAATCAACTTCTTTAGCTATACTGTCAATCTTAGCATGATAATCAGAAAGCTATTCCATCCCCACAATAACATCAAACTCGATTAAGGGTAAAACAACAATGTTATTAGGTAAAGTATTTCCACATACCAAAATAGAAATATTTTTATAATTCCTCTTTTCTATAACATTTCCCCCTGGTGTTTTAACAATAAGTTCAGGTCTCATTTTTTGAGGTGATATTTCCAATTTACCAGAAAATTTCTCAGAGATGAAGGAATGTGTAGACCCCGTATCAAATAAGAACTTTAGAAAAATCTGAATGAAAAAACAAAGTACATGATACATCTTCATTGGATGGTCCGACGTCTACTGATGTAGTCTCAAAGGATCTCAATACACCTTTCTGATTGTAGTCTGGATTCTTTGCATCATTTGTATCTCTCTTTGGGATGACATTTTCATATTGACCCGTCTCACCACATTTAAAGCACTTTATAGTTTGCTTATCAAGATTAGTCTTTGGATCAGTTTTATTACAATATCAGGTCATATGTCCAAACATACCACATTTAAAACACTTCCCAGTTTTGCTAAGACATTCCCCAGGGTTCTTCTTGCCGCACATTTCACAAACTAGAAATTGTATTTTCTTACCCTCATATTTCTTTGGTTGATTCTGACCCATTTCTTGTCAATTGGACCTCTTCTTCTCTTTGTTTACAAAATGCATGTGATCATCAAAAAACTCCATCTCTACCCTCTCAGCACATCAGACAATTTTCTCATAACTTTTGAATTCACGGGAGGCCAACAACCTTCGATACCTTGGCTTAATTACGATGTAAATGCCGTTGATTTTGCTATCGAGATCCAAAATAAGATTTGTAGCATACCTCGCCAGTCAGGCGAAGTTCGCTTCATACACTGCCACTGAATCTTCCTCCATCTTCTTCAATTCAAGGAATTTCTTCTCCATTCTAAGTCACACCACCTTAGGAAAATATTTTTCAACAAAAATAATATTAAATTCATCCCACTCTAAGGTATCAAAATCCTCTCTACCCATGATATTCCTTACCATTGACAACCACTGATCAGTTTCCCCTTCAAAACGATAAATGGAAAGACTTACCTTTTGATTGTCTGAACATCCCAAAACATCAAATATCTTTTCAAGAGCTTTGATCCGTCTTTCAGCTGCCACTGCGATAGAGGATCCATTGAATGCAAAAGGATGTTGTCTCATAAAATATTCCACCACAGTCATGTTCTTTTGAGGAACCTCTATTGGTTCTCCTGCATGGATGCCACCACCATTTATTTCTTGTGTTAGCTGAGCGATTACTGTCACAAACTACTTGGTTCCAATCCCTACCATTCTGGGTTGTAGATCAGGATGGATGTCATTCTTCCAGTGCCTCTCCTCTTAAGCATCCCTATTCTTTCTACAGACAACCATTCTGAAAAAACAGTTCTTAGATGAAGCAACATTGTAATCTTTAAATGCTATAACAAATTAAACATAGAGTGAAAATAATTTATGGTATTCTATTAGCATCACCCTAACCCCTAAAGTTATCTAAACCATCCACTGGTACCAACTATAAGGACCCGACCTTACTACATACATAATCTTGAAATTATTAAAGAAAACCCTTCCTTTTATATTGAGGATATTTTTAAGTTTATAGCTTTATAGAATTAAGACAAAACATTCATAATATTACACATTGTTACATAGTGCATACCATAAAATCAGTTTCAATTTTTCTCAGAATATAAAACATTAAAACTTAAAACAAGACTCCTTGATAATTATTCAGCATTCAACATGTCTTCCTTCCTTATATTACTCATCCTTTAACATGTGAAAAATCATTTAAAAAATTGGGATGAGAACAAAATCTCAGTAAGGTATGAAAAAGACAGAAAAATCACATTAGTCCATGAATACTCATAACGTACGAAATGTTTTTCAAAATACAGGCTTTTCACCCATAAATACTTCATGTAACATGAGATTTACACAATTTCTACAAAATCCTGAGAACATAAATATAATCATAGAGGTATCTTGTGTAATTACTTAGATAATCTTGTAACCATCTTGGTATCCTTAAAATTTGTAACCCTCACGGCTACATTACATTGTGTAACCATCGCAGTTACACGTGGAGTAGCCATATGGCCGACCTCCAACATACTCATACCCAATGCATTGGAGGGAAATATAGGTCTCTCCCTTCATAATAAACAATTCTCAATAAACAAAACATAATCATAAAACATAAATAATATCTTAAAAACATTGCTTTTGATTATCATAAAATATAATTTTAAAAGAGGACATTAGAAGAAAAGTCCCTTATATACATCATATACTTGAAGTGAGACTTAATAGATTGGATGAAATATGTATATACTCTGTAAATACACATTATTAAACTTTTTATAATCATAAGTCATCACACAAAAATATTAAATACCACATAAATAACGAAGTTGAATGTTAACCCAAAGAATGTAAATCGGGTTAAGAATTTCATTACATTAAGCATGTCTTACTTAAAACTTGTTAAAACCTCTTGTATAATGGAAAAAATAGTGTTATTAGTATTTTAAAGAAACATTTTCATGTTTATAACATCTTATATGGTCATTTCAAAACCTCATTTCACCCCTTAATTGTTAGTATTTTGTTCCTTGCATTATTTTGGGTGAGTTCTTTTGTGATTTTCACAAACGGTTCATGATGAATCGTTCTTGTTTACTGGATGTGAAACTCCAGAATTAGAATGGAGTAGTATTTATATATTTACAATACCATAATTTTTACCATTTATCACTTTTATGCTTTATATGATAATTACTTATAAGTTAAAACATTAATGATGTTTGTTTAGATCATTTTAGTGGTTCTTTGATAATAACAACGTCATTTTGTATTTTAAATTAGAACCATGATTACAAAAGAATTCAAGAACCATATATGATTAATAAAACATATATTATAACCTGGTTCAACCATATAAATGGTTTCATGACCATACTTGAAATAATTAATGGAAATTGAAAATACATCGTCCACGATGTCGGTAATTCGACAAAAATGGACAATGTTTTTTTATTCTTTAAATAAGTGGAAGAGGAGAAGAATAATGATGAGGAATTTTCCATAATCATGAGAACATAATGAATATACATGAATCTGGAGATTTCATTCTTCTTGGATAAGAGGTATTTAGGAAAGAAGAAAAATGATTCAGGAAATAAAAGAAAATCTTAAAAAATTTCTCACAAAAATTCGGCAGCCTAACGACGTCTCTTAAAATTTCATAAAAACAATATTTATGAGATGAATGGAATATATCATCATTCATACAAAATATGGACAGTAAGGGGGAATATTTCATGAAATATCCCAACAAAATAAAAAGAGAATGGGAGAGAATAACATAAAATGAAAGAAAACAGAGAAAATAAAAGAGGTTGTTTACCTCTTGATCTCTTCTCCTTGAGATCCTTCTTGAGGGATTTGATATTGGACTTTTGGTGATACCAGTAGCTCTAGGACGTGGGGAAGTATATTTAGGAGGGAATTTTGCAGAAATTAGACAATTCTCAAGGCTTGAGAGGTGTGGTAGGAAGAGGGGAGTGATGGTGGTATTTATAGTGGAGGAGGGGAGGTATTTTAGATTATTTTAATCATTATTATAATTTTTTATCATGACTATGAATAATCTCAAATCAAGTGGCCCAAAATAGTGATAATATCTTTTTAGTTCGAAGCAATTGGCCTTGCATCACTTATGATGTCATTAATAGTTCATTTTTACTGATAAATTGATTATACAGTATTTTATCGTATTTCACTATTCACCGAAAATTCATGAGTTTCAGAAAAATAAAAACAAATTACCCCAACTATTTTATGATGTGTAGAATTCAAAAATGAACTCAATTTTTCAAAAATAATTTTCGAAATATTATTAATTTCATCTCAAAATAAGGTCACAATTAATTCAAAAATTAACAGTATTGAAGTGCAAATAGTTTTTTGTGACATTAGAAAATTAATTAAGATCCCATTATCTTATTGCCTTTGGAAAATAAAATAATAATAATATTTACTATTCATGAGGTCATATTACTATTCATATTACTATTCTTATTACTATCCATAAGGGTATGTTACTATTCACCAAAAAAACAAGTTTGTTTCATCAGACTCTAAATAACATACTGAACACAGTTGTACATGACAGTTTCTTGAAATTCAGAATATAGAAGTAGAAAAGTTATGTTTTAAAATTAAAATTTAAAATATATTTTTAAAACAATTATCCATACATTTCTATTTATCTTTGAAAAAATTGGTGTGTTACATATAATGTCATTATAAAGGACATTAAAGAGAAGGAGGCATTCGAGTACAATGTAAGGGGAAATCTCGAACATAAATTTCATCCTTTAGGTTCTACACATTTCACTCAATTTTTGATATGGTCACTCTTTAAAGATAATTTTTTCATCTTTTTATTTTCTTTTCTGGGATATACATGTTTTATACTGAAGTTTATGTCAAACCAAGTGTTTTCCAAAAGAACTCTTCTCTTAAGGACTCAACTTTTACCTCTCATTCAAGGATGATGATTCTTTTATCAAGAATGTTGTTCCCTCATTCTTTTGGGGATCCAATGGTTATGAATGTGTTCTTATGAGATGAAACCCATTCCTTTTCATGGGTTAGTTATTATCATTTATGTTATTTGTTCATTGTGGCATGCATTATAAATGATAATTTTATGATGTGACTGGTGCGCCCGGAATTATATAGCGCAATATGAATGTTTAAATGTGATGGGTGATCCCGGAATTATATAGTGTACCAATGCATTTGGTAAAGTGATGAATATCATGAGTAAATGTGAAATGATGTGTGAACAAGATGCTATATTCGTTCACAAATATGTGTGGTAGTTAACCACTAAGACATGATGTTTCATTTTTATGCATTGCCACATTTCAAGTCGTTTATTTACGCTCCTCTCATGTTCATGATTGTTTTCCTATGTCATGATTATGAACACCGCATGATATATTGTTCTTATCTATCCTCTTACTGGGATTCTAGCTCACCCCTTTTGATGTATATCCTCAGGTGGCTACATGTACTAAGGAGAGGACAAGTGCCACTAAGAAGCTAGTGAAGAAGAAATTAAATAAATGTTTATGGTTGATGTTGTATTTGTTATGTATGGTCCTAGTTTTCCCAAGACACTAAACTTCTGGATTCCTTATATGTAATACTATTATGTTTTTTATCTCTAAAATTATTTAATAGTAATGAAAGAAAATTCTGGGTCGCTATAAAATCCCCATTATTAATTGGACAACTCTCTTCATTAATTGGAACTCTTACCCTTCTCTAATTTTTCAATATGAACGATTCCCTACCATTAATTAAAAGAGTTGCCTCATTTAATTAAACACAAATTTTTTTTGTTGTTCCAAAGAATTAATAGAGAACATCCTTTATTATTTGTGTGGTTGGAATAATTTTTTTTGGGACGATTAAGGAGAGGAAAGAAATTGGTGGGGCCATTTCTCTCCAACGAAGAACCACCAAAGAATGAAGAACATCGTCTCTTCTTCATTCATCAACCGGGGTAAGGAAGGGAAGCATTACCACCCACGAAGAAGGCTGATGACATCATCTAGTCTCATCTTCTCCGAACTCTTCCTCTTCCTATGTCAACGGAACAACATCTTCCTTTCCGTGACTCTGTCAACAGTCACCAAAGTCGAGGTAGGTGGATTTGAGTTATTTTAAATATGAGATTAAACCTCTGTTCTTTTTTATTAAAAATTTCTAGATTAGTATGCCAAATGTTATCACCATGGTGAGGAGGGTTCAGACCGCACAAACACGGCCCAAACCTCCCCCTTTTGGTTGTTCTTTTGTTGACGTCAGAGGTAGATTGCAGAAGAAGTCGGCATCAGAAGGGTTTCCAGACTGTCGGAAGGGCGTGGCTCCGGTGCATCGTGCAATGAATCAAGTCGCGGCCAGGCATGCCATGGCAGAGCCGGAAGGGTGCAATGCCATCGCACAGCGCCAGAGAGGAACCACGACAAGGATGGCTATGATGGATAGAAGAGGTGCAGTGTCGTAGCGCTGCACAGAGGAACTGGAGGCTGTGCCCAGGCTGGGCCGCAGTAGAGGGGGTGCAACACCATCGCGCCGCGTGGAGAATAGCAGGACCGTTTCGACATCACACCACAGTGGATGATCCAGGATGGCTGACTCAGCTAGTCACCATTGAGTGCTACAGGCATGACCCTTCAGGTCTCGCAGTTACCCGACTGGCGCACCGTGTGCTGGCTGTTTCGTAAGGCAGGGTGGTGTCACCCCCCCACATACATGGCCAGCCGTCCATGCGGGCCAGCTGGCTGGGCCACCCTCGTTTGGGCCACCCTTAGGCAGGGTGGCCTTCGATCGGGCCACCTTAGGTCGATCCGCCTTCAGTTGGGCCACCTTAGGCCAACCCACCTTCGGTCGGGCCACCTTCGACCAGGCCTCCTCGGGTCTGGCCGCCCTCGGGCTGGGCCGCCCATCAGGCCAGGTCGTCCCCTCGGCTCAGGCCATTTCCTTGGACCAGGTCGGATCCGTGGACTGGGTTGGACATCGGTATAGATCGGGTCGGCTCAGGTCGTTCCGACTGTGTCGGACTGGACCTGGACCTATTTGGCATGTTTTCACCTTTTCACACCGTCATTGGGCAACAGGTGTCTGATTGACGTACCGCCTATGGAGATAGAAGGCTTGGATCTAGATGGTTCTTTTGGAATAACCCAAATGAAGTTTGAACGCAGTTGGGGTATGTCCAGTTTGGGTTGAACATAAAAACCTATCGGGCCCCTGATCCGGAAATTCCTATAACTCACAGATCGCGCGTCCCATTGATACGCCGTATGTTGTGTTGGGTTCCTTATGATGAGACCAAACTACGGGATACATCATATCAAGGCTACGTTGTAGTTTATGTATCAAAACATAGATCGAGGAGTGGACCATCTGATAATCGAGCATGCTATGTACGGGAACCCTATGGCTGACTGTGATGAGACTGGACCTGGATCCTCTCTAGGTTAGATAGTGATGAGACTGGACCTAGATCCTCCGTGGGTTTGACAGAGACAAGACTGGACCTGGATCCTTTGCGGGTTCGTTAATGATGAGACAAGACTTGTATCCTATATGGGTTCGACAATGACGAGACTGGACCTGGATCCTCCGTGGGTTCATAGTGATGATACTGGACCTCGATCCTCTGTGGGATCGACAGTGACGAGACTGGACCTGGATCCTCTTTGGTTTCGATAGTGAAAAGACTGGACGTATATCCTCCATGGGTTTGACAACGATGACTTTTGTATAGGGATCGCATGAAGGATTGACAGCTTCGATAGACTTCTATTTTATGTTTCTACAGATATCTGTCGTTCAATAGTGAAAGATGATTCAGTGGATACAACTAATAATCTCTTACTATCTTTTAAGTTGTGTATACCTATTAATAGATGATTCATTACCTTCGCATTTACCTCATGTATGATATGTGTACTCTTGACGATTTAGGTATATGTATAGGAACATACCAAAGTATGTGTGGTTGTTTCTTCATGGATGTTTCTTCAAGGATGTGTTGTGGTGAAGCCCACATGGTTTTCTTCTGTGAGTTGTACCTATGGGATACACCTTCTGTTGTACATTATTTGTGGAGTGTTCCTACACTTTTGGAACGGAATGTGGTTGGGCTCAAGAGTTGGAGCCGGTTTTTTATTTATAACTTAGGTATATTTGTGGGGATATACCTAAGAAAGTATGGTTGATAAATTGTGATTGTATCTTACTACTTTGGTTTATCATTAGTGGATTATGGGAGACCTTATGGGGTGTCGGGGTCCCCTACTGACTATTTTTATACTCACCCCTGCATGGGATTTTCCAACATCTCATTGTGTTGGATGCATACGATGGACAACACTGACCAAGGCGAAGTGTACGAGGACTAGACGGTACCCGGAGGTGGACCTCTTGACGAGATGGTACCCAGAGGATACGGATAGATGGGGAGTGATGAGGAGGTAATCTATACCTACCCTTCAAGTAGGATCCATGGTGGATGATCCAGGAACGTCTAGACACCTTCTAGCTATTTTCTCTTTTACTTGTACCTTACTGTTGGGCTTGTATTTCCAACCCCCTTTACATTCAGCACTACATTTTCATTCTGTTTTATATATTGTTTTTCTTCCATTGTTTACTCTGATTGTGTGTGATTACTTTTTATAAAGTAAATTCCTTCCCAGCTTAGGGATTTACACCTTTGGTGCTAGTATCCAACCTCAGGCGTATGGAAGGCATGCTTGGGGTAGTCACAGCACGACCCTTGAGGACGGGTCATGACAAATTGGTATCAGAGGTTTCGGTTCTACCGCAGAACATAAGACTCTAATATTTCTTTTCTGTGAAGAAATAGTGTTAAGGGTACCGAGTGTCGTTATCTACTTAGGGAAACCGGTGTCGGTATGGCGGCCGACGTATCCATACACATAGGTCTCTGACTTCTGATTTCTAACTCAGTGCACGAAAACACTGATTGCGTGTGTGTTTCCTTTGAAATGTTTTCTTCTTGATATGTTTTTTTCAGCTCAAAAACTATATTGTTTTGACTGTGCCATACCTTTTTCATTTTAGGATGTCTTCACTTAGTTAGTCAGCAAGTGTTTCGAGTGGAGAGCGCTATGGTAGTCCACCAAATGGGAAGGCCTCAGTATAGGGCCCCATCACAGTGGACGCACCAGCGGTACCACTATCCTCTGGGCTATCTTTTCTACCAGCCCCAACAGTAGAGGGTGAGCGCTGCTTGAGCATGTTTCCCAGGTTCCTGCGATAGTGGCCTCCAAGTTTTTGAGGCGAGAAATATTTTTAGGAGTCTGGGTACTGAATGGAGTTTGTAGCATGAGTTTTCCACACAGTTCTGACACCTGCTGACTTGATCGTGAAACTAGTTGTTAGTCTCTTACAGGGAGCAGCTGAGAGGTGCTAGAGCCAGATGTTACAGTTTTACGATGAGACAACCCTAGCCTGGGGGAACATAGAGGGTCTTTTCAATGAAGAGTTTGTACTAGCGATTCTACGCTCTGTGCATGCTCAAGAGCTGATTCACTTTCCATAGGGAATTCCAATAATAGTCGAGTCATATGTAGCAAGAATTAGGCATATGACATGGGGGGGCACAAGCAGGATAGATATTTTGTTAGATGACCCCATGATGTGGCATCGGGGGTGTGGGGCACCCGAGGCCGAGGGAGCATTGAATGGAGAATGGACTGTTATTCCTACAGTAAACGGGGTCACATAGTGCATGACTATCCAAGTCCCCGCACAGTTGATCAGCAAGTGTTAGAGGAGCCACCAAGACAAAGGCAGCAGTAGGATCTTGAGCATCAGTCGAGCGGTGGATGAGGTAGTGGAGCAGGTACTTTAGCAGATGGTGGTCAGAGTCCTCAATCACTACTACCACCACCCCTAGATGGTTCACCTCAAGCTTCGGGATCAAGAGGACTATAGAGGGACTAGATCCATGCATAGAGGCCTTTGTTCATGATTTTTCTAGCTTCATTGATATCGTTGTTTGTGGATTTTTGGTGTCTTTTTTACTTTGATCTGCAGTAATAAAATAAACTTTTCCTTGTGATGTTTTCTTTCCTGCCTTCTTGTGTGGATGATACTGAGAGGTTCTGGTTAAAACCGTATACTTGACCCTCACATTCGAGACTCCTACTCGAGGAGACTCAATGACCACACACTAATGTCGACAGTGTGACTAAACCTTTTGAGGCAAGAGTAACAGTTGGATCTCTTGTTAGTAGTGTCGAGGCCTTACGACATCTTCCATGGGATGAATTAGTACCGTTCATGTTAGGATTGACTATATTAGGAAAAGGACGTGATTCATCCAGGGGATGGGACCAGATTTCTCCTTTTAGAAATGGAGAAATAATAGCAGCTCTTATAGAATTTAGGCAAAGAAAATTGTACTATAGTTCTTTACAAATGTCTAGTCTCACTCATAGTTTATTGAGAGAATGGTTTACAGTTTACTCAAATATCAATATTCTGAGGTGTGTCTTCTTGTAAAAGGACCTGGACTTGAGATAGTGATGTTGGCTTGAGTTTCTCCAATACTATGACTTTGAGATAGTCTATATTCCTAGGAAGGGGAAAGTTGTATCATATTCTCTCAGAAGGAGATCTGACATTCAGCTACTAGGAGAGGCGACGGAGTAGTTGCCCGAGTTATAGATATCCATTGTGGATAGATGCGGAGTAGCCATTATACAGTCTCTCACAGTCACTCCTCCACTTCTTCAATGAGTTAGGGAGGCACAGTATGGAGATGATGACTGTGAGACGCGACGTGCTCAGATATCCATAGGGCAGGCACCTGATGGATTTTTTGAAGGTGGGGAGCAAGCCATCTTCTTATAAGGACATAACATGGTACCAGTTTTACTTCAGGATGAAGTGTTGAGGGAGTTATACACTTCCCACTTTATGGTACATCCATGAGTTAGGAAGATGTATCAGGACCTTCGACGACAGTACTGGTGGCCGAGTATGAAGATGATAGTAGCAGAGTTTGTCTCATGAAGCCTCACTTGTCAGTAAGAGAAGGAAGAGCACTAGGTACCATCAGGCTTGGTACAGCCCTTAGAGGTCCCATAGTGGAAGTGGGATGAGATATCCAAGGAAATTATGATAGATCTTACATGTACGTCCAGGAGACACGATTTGATATGGGGGATCATAGATCGACTCACCAAGTTGGCCCACTTCCTACCTATGAGAGAGCATGGCTCAATAGAGAGCTTGGGATTCCTCTATGTGCAGGAAGTTGTGCATTTACATGGAGTACCTTCTTATATTGTATATGACCATGACACACAGTTTACTTATCGGCTATGGAAGTGGTTGTAGGAGGCTTTTGGGACACAACTTTTCTTGATCACCGCCTTCCATCATCAGATAGATGGTCCGAGTGATCGGACCATTCAGACCCTCGAGGACATGTTCCATTCATGCGTCTTCGACATCGGTCATAGCTGGGAGGATGACGTACCTTTGGTAGAGTTTTCCTACAAGAATAGTTATCACTCCACCATCAGTATGTCACCTTTTGAGGCCTTGTATGTACAACCTTGCAGATCGCCAATGTGCTGGACAGATCTAGGGGAGTCACCACTAATGGGACCAAAGATGGTACATGCTACCACGGAGAAGGTGCATATCATCCAGGAGCAGATGAAGACTACACATAATAGGAAAAAGTCATATTCTGACAGGAGATGGAGACCTCTGGAGTTAGAGGATGGCGACCACATCTTTCTACGGGTCTCACCTCGATGAGGTCTATGGAGATATGGCAGAGGTGGCAAGTTATCTCTGCGATTCATCAGTCCTTTACATGTCCTTAATAGGGTAGAGGAGGTGTCTTACTCCATGGATCTTCCACCTCAGTTTCACCGGGTCCATGAAATCTTCCACATATCTCAGCTGAGGAGATACGTGCACGACCTGTTCCACATCATCGACCACGGGGATATGGAGATCGATGACGGGGCGACATTCATGGTGGTTCCAGTGGAGATTGAGGATCGACAAGAGATGGTCCTATGTGGATGGTCAAATCCTCTAGTGTGTGTTCGCTGGAAGCACAAGAACCTCCAGGAGAGAACATGGGACTTGGAGGTTCATATGCATGCTCAGTACCCCCATATGTTTCCTCAGTGAGGTTTTTAGCTTATGGGGACATAAAGTCTGGAGGTGGGGAGAATTTAATGACCCAGAATTTTGTGGATTCATGATTTGGAAGGATTGTGTTTTCGAGTTCATGTTTAAAAAGTATTTCTATGGGCTAAATTATTCTCAAATATCATTTTACTGTAAATTGGATACTTTCTAAAGATAGTTAAAGATAATGAATGAATGATTTTTAAGTAACATCTAAATTTATGAGAATCAAGAGGTTTCGCTAATTAATATTTTTTATGAAGGACATATCATATTTGGGGGGAATGATGAATAATCTTTTGAAATGTTAACATATTATATGAAGATGATTTTTAAGATTTACTTTTTGAGAGAATTTAAACACATTACCGGATTAAAAATATCACTAGATAAGAAATATATGTTGCTATCCCAAGGTATGCATGATAAATAAAATATAAAGATTATGGGAATGGAAGACTCAAAAATAGTTTCCACAGTCATTTTGGTGGGAACAAAATTTTCAAAAGCTAAAAAGGGAAAGAATATATAACCTAAAGTGTATAAATTTTTTTTGAAAGATTATTATATAAAATAAAATTAAGTATAGGTGTATTTAATGTTGTTTTATATTTTTTAGATAAAAAATTTCACCTAAATAATATCATCACAAGAATTTAAAATGAATTATTGTATATATTAAATGCACAACTAATTTTGTGCTAAAATATGAAATTACATGAAACGTTAATATTTATTGTTATACTAATGTAGATTGGGTAATAAGTTTTGAATATAAAAAATAATAAATATCGGGTGTTGTTTTTTTCATGGAATAAATATGTGTTAGTTGGGATTAAAAGAAACCAAATTTATTAACACTTAGAATAGTATAATATTAATATATTATTTTCATTCAAACTAAAATAAAACATATGTCTATGGTGATAGGGTTTGGATAGTTCTTGATAATATGATGGTTCCAATAATTTTGGGTTGTGATAATCATAGTGTAATAAATCTCACACATATCCTGTGTGACATTCTCATTCCAATCACATCAATTAAAAATATCACATCATAAAATAGAATATAGGGACGAATGAATTAAAGTCGGATACTTTTCTGAAAATGGATTAGGATTATTATATTTTCACAATAGCATTTCTAAAGGAATCATTTCATATGATGAGATTGATAATGGGTGTCCAACATCCCACTCTTCAATTAAATGGTAATTTATTTCATCCCCTCTATATATATTCTATGCATAGTATTTAAAATGGGATAAAAATTACTATAATATAAATATATCCATATATATGTACATAATATTTTTGTATGTGGTCATATATTTTAGGGGATTTTTTAAATTTTATCTGCTCAGATTTCATTATGTGTGATATGTTCTTAATATTTTTTCAAATATGATAATGTAAAAAAAACTGAGAAGAAATTTTATGGGTATGAAAGGGGTGTGAGATTAAAAATATTAAATGTTTCCTATGACATTTTTTGTGGATAATATTGTATTATTGTTTATGAAAGCTTGTTTCCTATATATAGTTAATTCATGTTGTCTTAGAATAATTGAAATCATTTTTCATTTAATGTGTAAAATAATTATTAATTTATATACAATGGTTGATAATAAAATATAATGATGGATATTGTTTGCACTAGGATGTTTATTAGTGCTTCTGAAGATGGCCGGATTTTTTTTGAAATATTTTAAAAAAATGGTCCTCTTTTGGTCAAACATTAATCATCATGTTTTTTACTCATTCCAAAATATAGATAAGGAAAATGAAAACTAAAAATATAATTCCAAACAAATTTTAGTCTAATTAAACTACTGCATTGATATTTCTTGTCTTTAAAAATGTGTTGAATGTTTATCAATTTTCTTACAAATTAATCAGATAGATAATTCAGTGAAAATGGATATATCTATTTTTTATTTTTATATATGTTTCTATAATGTGTCTGTTGAGTTACCTTAATCCAATAATAAGTATAGAGGGGGAGAAATTTTTGTTTACATACATATATCACACAACAAATTCCTATGGAGTATTCGAGATAAACATAGTCAGATAGAGGTTTTGCTGAGGAAACCTTTCACAAGACGTTTTTGATGCCTATCTATAAGTGAAATTTTCATAATAAATCTCGTATGAAAAATTATATACTTTATATGAAATTATATTAAAATATAAATAATTTCAGAATATATATAATTATAAATTTATATTTCTCAAATATTTACAGTCTTCTATAAACCGATGATACTTATTGAAGCTTGGAAGATATGGAGAAATGAAATCAGATGAATTACAAATCAGATGAAGTCAAAATTGGATGAAATACAATTTGACAAATTCATTGGAAAAATTCAATGAGATAGTCATTTTTTATAATTTAAATCTAAAACAACATGTTCAAATATGTGAAGTATAAATTTCTACAAGATAATTGGATGAAAATTATGGTATAAATATCATTGGATAGAGAATGGAAGTTGATGGAAAATTATTGAGTTATGATACAACTAATCATAATGAAGAAGATTTTGGGGAACTATTCCTAAAAATTCGTTTATGTTTTCTAAAGTAATAATGATTCATAGAATCTTTAAATAAATATTTTTTTTAAAAAATTTTACCAAGAAAATCTATATTGGTATAATGATCTATCGGTTAAAATGTTTTTTATGATATTTTTTTAAAGATATCAAAATATTACTATGAAAATAAGATCATAAAATGTCAAAAATATCATTAAGAGGTAATTATATTATTCTATACAAGGTTGAAAGAAGGTTTATGAGCATGGTGAATGTTTAAAATTGTAAGGTGTTTCAATATTTTAATAGAATCTATGAGAATATTTCAAAAAAAAATTGTGCGAGACATTATAAAATCATTTTCTCATCAAAATTAAAAATAAATATGGGTTCCTATATTAATTCATTTAATAAATCTTATAAAATAGTAGTTAAAACTAACGAAAATAATGTGAATTGTTTCAATGTGAAAATAGATAATGTTTTGTAGAATCGGATTTGATTCAAGATACCAGATGAACTTCTAAAATAAAATGATTGAGCATGAATTTTTGAGAAAGGGATATATTTGTTGAAGAACAGGAATTTAGTAACAAAAAGGGAAAATATGATATGTATAAATAAACATAAGTCATCATAAAATTTATTTTATCAGGTACTATTAAACATATTGACCATAAAGAAGTTAGTTTGATTATTATAATACACTGGACAAACATTTTCAAACAAAAACAATTAATAGAGAAATAGAAAAAACTATGAATGGATGTAGTTTTACATAGAATCCCATTATGTATGTTCGTTCTAGGTTCTATGTATGTGAATAATATGTTTTTTAAATAGGATAAAATTTGAATAATTATAAGAAGCATAATGAAAACATATGAAATATACCATTAAAAGATCATAAAGTCATTATAAAAACAATGTTACATATTTATATGTGATGGGAGACCATTAACTATTATGTGGTTATAGTGTAATAAATATGTTAGGAGATTCCTCACTTTTTATATCCACAAAAGTGAATTTGTTTTTATTGTTAAGTCAGCAAGTATCATTCTGAATTATTCAATTACTTTATGTTTTGAAAATCAAAAACAAAGTTCATAAACAAAATTATCCTTCAATAATACCTATTTTATTAAGGATAATTTTATTTCTCTAAGAAAATTTTTATCCTTTCTCGTGTTTCTCAATGTATTACTAATGTTTTTATGAACTATGCATAACAATTTTTTCTTAAGCCAAAAATTCATATAATTGTCTATCATAAAAACCTACAATTTCTTAGACTCTAAACTCTTTGAAATTCAAACATCAAATTCATTGAAACTCATACTTTAGATTCTCTAAATTTCAGACGTTGAATTCCTCAATATTCAGAGTTAAAATTCTTCAGAATTCAAATGAATTAATACTCTTAATTCATCAGAATTCAGACTCCGAATTCACCAGAATTGATACTCTAAATTCATCATTATTCAGAATCCGAATTCATTATAATTCATACTTTTAATTCATGAGAATTTATACTCATAATTTATCATAATTAAGATTTTAAATTCATCAGAATTCAGACTATGAATATTCATTTTTCAAAAATTTGATTGATCATAATTTTAAACTTTGGTTTTTAATTTTTCTACATCATGATTTTTCATAATTGTTTAAGTTACATTAATTTCATAACATATTGAATCATGTTTATCAGATCCTAGTTTCATAAACATGATATTATTTTCCTTACATATAATTATTTCTTAAGATTGATAATGTTTCCCAATTTTTCTTACATGAAATGATGTCATACAATTTTTATTTAACTAAATGTTCGTTAAGGTACATGTGTAAATGTCCCTATGATATATTTTGGAAAATATGATTGTTGGAGAAGTGAGTCAACCGTTGAATCCATTGACTATAAATATTTCAAATATTTTAAGAGTTAGATACATTAACCTAGTGATTACATGTTCTAATGCTATTAAGTGATTTCAAGAGAAAGAATCACATGCCTTGTGGGATATGTGAACATCTAGCTTAGTGTGAACAACTTGTTAAGAATACCATGACTCATAATGTTGTTTCTAACAATTGAGGAATTATGGTAATGGTAAATTAGAGGATCCAACTAACTTAATGTTTCTGGACTTCCATGGATAGGAAGACATAGGTTCGGACTACTTTAAAGATCGAGGAATTTTGGGGATAGGAAGATAGTGGTGTCGACTACCTTAAATTTCGTGGGACTGAGGGGATAGAAATATATATTCAGATATTATTATCTAAGTTTTACCTTTGTGTGTATTGAATGTATAAATCAAGGGACATTAATCCATGGTTTTTGGATACCCTTCCATTTGGGTAAGAATATTTCTTACATATCTACATAATATTATTACTAGTTTTATTTATATTATATCTTGTTAAAGAATGAATTTATAACTTTGTTATACTTTCATATATTTATATACTCTGATATAAATAAGATTCTATATGATTTAAGATATAATCATTATCTAAGTAAAATCCATTTTATGTCTCTTTAATATTAACTTAGTTAAGTTTATGTTTCTTATAATTCGACATCGGACCTTCCAATTATCCCGATGAGTTAAAACCAAATAGGGTTTATGAATTTATCTTTTTTAACCATGTTAAACATATTTTTTCTTTTAAGATTAAAAGTGTAATGTTTTTAAAGTACAAATTCACACCATATTGTAATTGATCATCTACATTTATATTTCGATCCTAAATTTGGTATCAAAGAATGTCTCTAAAATACTTCTAATTTCGTATAAATTTTCTTGGTCAAACATTTCTTGGTCATCTTTACTTGTTCATGTTTTTCTAAGATTTTCCATATAAACACATTGTCTAAAAACATTTACTACAAACATGGTTTTTTGAAAAGATTCTTTCTTATATAATGGCAGGAAATAATATTGGTTCTATTGAAAAATTAAATTATACAAGACCACCAATTTTTTATAGTAGTGATTATAATTACTAGACAGATAAGATAAATAATATTTCAATAAACACTGGAGTGGATAATTTTTTCATACTCACAATTGTATACAAGATTCCTGACAAAGAAATATAAACATTTACAAATCAAGAATATCAAGAATATCAACTAATATATAAGGTGCACAATAATCTTTTATATAATATTACAAATAATATCTACAGTAAAATATGTTCTTGTGATCCTTCCAATAGTATTTGAAAAAAACATGATGTTACACAATTTAGAACATCAAAATTGATAGAAACTAGAAAATCTAGGCTTATAGATGAATGACATGGATTTATGTTTCCTTATAGAGAACACAATTGAAAAGTGCCATAATGATTTATGACTATCTTCAATAGTCTTCAATCTATAAGATATAAAGGACTTGACGATTAGGTTCTTTTGGATAAGAAAATTTATATTATGCCGAATGAGTGGGGATCTAAAAGGGCATATATTTCTATATGAATCAAGAATGAAGATAGGTGTAGAATTCAATAAAAATAAGAGTTCTAATGGAAGAGTTGATTTTAGTACTATATCTAAAACCAAGGAGCCAAAAAGAGTAACTAAATATAAAGATAAAAATGTTTTTGTTATTTATAAATCAATAAATAGTGATCAGTCGGAGAATGAATTTTCCAATATTCCTTGAATGATGAACAAGATTGTAGGGAGGAATGATTTTCAGAACAAATATAAGAAGAACGACATAAAGGAAAAGGATTATTCTGAAGTAACTTTTTATGAATGAAGAAGGTCTGGTCATATCAAAACTAATTTTTCTATGCTCAAAAAAAAAGATAGAAAGGAAAAGTATTATGAATGTAATAGAAAGGATTACTACAAATATAAGGATAATAAAATTTTAAAGGATACTAAATCGTGGATTTCCAGTGGTGGTAACTCTTCAAATTAATCTTTGTAATATGAATCATCTAGTTAAAATAATATTGTTCTTATTGCCAAAATACCTATTGAAAATCATAATCCAAGTCTAAGGTACATAATACTGAATCTTTAACCAATTCTTCATTAAATGAAAATTTTCCTAGTGACGAATATTATGATTCTTTTGGTGAAGAATATTCATCATAAGAGGATAGTTCTTTATCTTAATTTGAAGAAGTTTCTATATTCTCTAAATTAAAATAAAATGGGATCTGAAAGATAAAAATTAATTTATAGAAATCAAATTATAGAATTTATGTTTCATAAAACATGATTAAGATCTTTCGAAGGATTTTGACCAAAAAACTCTTGTTTATTAAAATGTATCTAAAACCATGAATGAAGTTAATTCTAAAAAGGATAAACATTCAAAGGGTCTTGAAACTATTATTTCAAAAAAAATTGAGCCTAACTCAAACTCTAAAACCAATGACTTATAGGACAATAATTTAATCATCTCAATAAAATCATATTGTTTTCCTTAATTTTTTTTATCAAATATCACTTCTGGAAGGAAATAATTAGATAAATTTTATTCACAACTTTTTCCTCTTAGGAATAGTTATGGATTTCTTTTATAGTCATTGAAAACCTATTTTTAGTAATAATTATTTTGTTTCTTAAGGTGATCCTTTGTTCCCATTTTTTTAATATGGTAGACATTGGGAGAAAATATTTTCATTAAATAAAACTCTATGCTTATTTTGTCATAAAGATTATTTTTTAATGAAAATTTTCATACCTAGTATTTTAAATTATAAAACTACATGAACCAATAAAATTTAGATTATGAATGTCTAATATTTTTTTATTTTCTGCAAAATAAAGGATGTACCAAGAGCAATACATGTTATATGGATAGTGGATAATGGACATTCTCATAACATGACTAGTAACAAAATCTTCTTTGAACTGATTATCAAGATGAAAGGAGGAAAAGTATCTTTTGGAGAAAATGCTAAAGGAGGAACTGCTAGTATAGGTATCATTTTTCTTCTTCAAAGAGCATTAATTTCAAACGTCCTGTTTATTAATGGTATTCAGAAAAACCATATAAGAACATTCCAATTACATTATAAAGTTTAACTTATGAATTTTATGATTGATAAATTATTAGTACACAACACTAAGTAAGAGTTTATTCCCTTTTCCCATAGGAACGAGAATGTGTATAAATTTAACATAGTATACCATACGAGCCAAGACCTACCTTGCCTTAGTGAAATGGAAAATCAATCATGGAATATGAATAGAAGAATTTTGACACTATAATATTAGGAACCTATAAAAACTCTCAAAGAAAAACTTTTTAAGGATCTAATGGAGCTTATATTTGATTCTTTAAAAGTTTTTGATCTATATTAATATGGTTAGTAATATAAGTAATTATTTAAATAAATTGTTACAGTCTCAACATCTGATTCATTACCACTAGTGCATATATGACTTTTCGGTCTAACACAAACTGGGTGTATTGATGGAAAATACTATGTTTTATTTATTTTATCATTACACACGATTTAAAAAAGTTTATTTTATGGAAAATAAATCTAAAGCCTTTTATTATTTTATATAATTTTCATAAAATATTAAAAATGATAAAAACCCATCTATTTATAACTATTCTTGGTTATCATGGGGGAGAATTGGAAAATTCTTATTTTTAAACTTTTTGTAGTAAGAAATGAATTACTCATAACTTCGTGGCTCTAATAATTTCTCAATAAAATTGTATTTTTTTAAAAAGAAATAGAATTATTTAAGAGATAACAAGAAACAGGTTGAGTGAACATTCTATTGATAAATATTTTTGGTTTGAAGATGTTAGTACTTCTTTTTATACTATAAATTGAGTTTTAATTAGATCTTTTCTTAACAAAACACATTGTGAATTGTGGACTGGTTGAAAACCTAATGTTTCTTTTATAAAAGTATTGGAATACATTGTATTAATAATTAACACTAAATATAACTTACATAAATTATCTCCCAAATCCAATTAAATAATTTTATTAGGCTACTCCACTACTTTTAATGATAATAGTGTTTTTAACAATAGTTATTTTACTGTTGAAGAACCGGTGCATGTTAAATTTGATGAAACTGATCTTTTTGTTTATAAAGAAACCCAACCTACATATTCATATGTGTTTTCAAATACTAATTTTCAACAATTTATGAAATCTTTTTCTACCATTGAAAATTCTAATGAAATTGTTTCTGAAGTATTTACCCCAGAAGATATCTACCTTATATTGATGAACACATTTTTAAAAACTAAAATCAGTTGTTTCTTAAGAATCATCCTAGTGATAATATAATTGGAGATTTGAATCTACCCATATAGACTAGAAGTTCATTATGAAATGAAGTAGTTTATGCATCATTACACTCCCAAATAGAACCTAAAATCACATATCTTGATTTAGAAGATGATGATTAGATTAAATCTATAAAAGATGATCTAAATGTAATCTAAAAGAATAAATAATGGATCTTGGTTGAAAGGCCTAATGAAATTTTTTGTAATTAGTGTAAAGTGGGTCTTAAAAATTAAATGTGATTTTAATGGAATCATTTTACTAAATTAAGCAAGATTAGTCACTAAAGGATATAACAAAAAAGAATTTATAGACAACGAAGAACCATATGCTTCAGCAGCTTGACTTGAATCAATTCATATTCTATAAGCCTCTGCAACATTGAACAATTTCAAACATTTTCAAATGGACATGAAGTGTTCTATGGTTATTGGATATGATCAAGAGGATGTTTATGTTGAAAAAACATGTGGTTTGAAAATGAAAAACATTTTGATCTTGTTTTAAAACATACCAAAGCACAATAGGTACTTAAAAAAGACCCTTAAGTCTAGTATGGTAGACTTATAGGATTTTTGAAATATAATTATGTTAGTGGAACTAATGATCTACCCCTTTTTATAAAGAAATATATAAAAAAAATTATTGTTCAAAATTTATTGGATGACTTTATATTTAAATCAAATAAGTAATCCTTAATTGATTTGTTTGCAAATCTAAGGAAATATCATTTTGAAATGAAAATGATTGGTGACTTAACATTATTTCATAGTTTTAAAATTTATCAAAAATAAGAAAGAACATATATATATATCAACAAAAGTATATTAATGAACTTTTTAAAAATTAATAATTTGACAACACTAAAAGGAAAAGTACTCAAATCAGTACCTCAAACTCCCTTGATATTAATAAATATGGGAACGCAATAGATCAACAATAATTTATAGGTATGATTGGAGGTTTATTATACATAAAATCTAGTCGTCCAAACATAATGTTTCTAGTATGCTTTTTTGAATTATATAAATCTAATCCAAAGGAATCTATTTTAAAATTTTTGAAAATAATTTTTCATTATTTAAAAGGAACCATGGATTTAAGTGTCTTTTATTCTTCTAAAGATGATTTTTTTTTAAAATATTTTGTAGATTTTGATTTTGGTGGATGGAAAATGAATATGAATAGTACATCTAGAACTTTTAATTTCTTATGAGAATCAACAGTTTCCTGGTCATTCATGAAGCAACACTCAGTATCACTTTCCACTACTGAATATGAATATATAGAAGCCGGAAGTTGTTGCACTCACATCTGGGGGATGCAATACACACTCCCAGACTATGGCATGAGTTTTATCAAAACACATATATTGTGTGATAATACATGTTCCATTTCACTAAGAAAAAATCGTGTACATCACTCTCATGAAAACATCATAGTGATTAGGAATCAATTTATTAGGTATTATATTCTTAATAGAGATATCATTCTTCAATTTATCAGAATGCAATATAAAATTGCTTACATTTTAAAAAAATCATTAAACTCTGATAGGTTTGAATGAATTAAATAAAAAATAGTAATGATAACTGTAAGGTAATCATCCATATTAACTTTTTTGTAAAACCTATCTCATTTCATTAAGTATCTCATTTAATAGGGGTTAAATTTTTTATTCCTTCAAAAATATTATTGTCTAGATTTTTTTAATACATTTTTATCAGTACCTAAATTTTTTACCTTTCTTTAAAATGAATTTTGAGAACCAAAACTTTTTCCATTCTTTAAAAAAATTTATTTCAGAATCTAATTTTTTTCATTCCTTAATAATTTTTTTGGATCCTATATATTTTTCTTTCAAAAATAATGATTTCTACAATCAATTTTATTCAATAAAAACCTTATCAATACTAAAAATTATTTATAAGTAATATGGATTGTATATTTTCTTATATGAATCTTCGTAATTTTATTTTTAATTGTTGTTCTTTATATCTTGTTTAAGAATAATCTAACAGATTCACATTACAAAAATTATATATTTCTTTAAAAACTCAAGATATAAGAACATTTAAATTGTTCTTTGGAATTCATATCAACTCTAATATTAGATTAAGATAATATCATCCATTGTATTTATTTGGTAATTAAATCCTTCGTGAAGAAGACTATATAAAATCCCCCCATATTCATATCCCACATTGGGGTTTTAACTTTTTTTTACCAAAGCCCTGCCTCCATTCAAATTAGCTATTCAGATTTCTTAGTTTTCTTATGTTATAAATTTCTCAAAAGATTCCTTAAAAAATAAGATGGCTTATAACAAGAAACACAAAATTGGAAAATTCACAATGAAAGGTTGGTCAAAAAAATTATTTATGAAGTATGAATCTATGATTTGATAAGACCTTAGGAAAAATATTTGAGAATGTCTTTGTGTAGCCATGATGAATAATTAGGATATGGTTTATCCTGATCTTCTTATTGAATTCTATGATACAATATATTTTTTTCGATAAAAAATAAAGATAATTATTTTCTTTTAAGAGCTACGACAATACATAATATTTAACTTTCAACAATGTAGCTAGTATATTTTCATATACATTATGAAAGAGAATCAATATTTTTCTCACACAAGTTTCTAGACAATGAATTATGTTCTATGTAGGTTAAAGAAGTTGAGTTAATAATACATAAAAGAGTTAAGTCACCCAAGATAATTCACCTAAAACCAAACACTGTTTTTTAGCTTTGTGGATGAAAGGTTCTCTCATTCTAAGAAAAAAAAGGATTCCATCAAAAAGTGTGATATTGTTATGATGGATTTCTAGGTGAATCTATGAAAGCTAATCCTTATCATGAAAATTCTAGTAAACTTCATCAATATTAATAATGGAAATATCATGTCTCAGATAATTATGTATCCAAAGATCTTATCCGGGATCATTGTTCTTTGTCTACAATCTTTCAAAATTACCTTCATTTAAAAACACAGATATTTAAATATTATTTTTTGAGTGATGATACTTTAAAGAGGATGAAAATCGGTTTCAATATTAAGTCAGGAGAGTTATATGATCATTTTTAAAGTGAAATTAAATCATTGAATAAGAAAGGGGAAGTGGGTGAAACATTGAATAAAACTCTAAAGAAGATAAATTAGACATAATCACAATAAAACTAAAAATCACTAATTTCCAAAACACAATTAGCTCCACCTAAGATGAAAAATAAATACATTTTCTGATGAAGTGGTATCCATGTGGAGAGAGCATATGAAGAATAAGGAGGTAGATGTATATTTTGGTTTAAAACCTACTAGGGGGTAAGGAATTGAAGATTCATGAAGCAACATATATTGAAAAACAATAAATAGACAAAAAGTTGAAGAAAAAGACATTAGAAGGTGAAATTATTCAAGCATTTCTTAATGATATAGAGAAATCTTCTGAAAAAATCTAGGTACTGAAATAAATCTTGCATAAATAATTTGTATTATAAACTCTAGGAAAAAGAGTTTTAATTCTAGAACAGATTATTGAAGAATATGTAAAACAACAAGAAGAACAAGAAGAAGAAGAAGAAGAAGATGAAGAATGAAGTGAAGATTTAATCTAAATTGTGGAAGAATAACATGAAAGAAATTCATTCTAATAAGTTTTCTATTAGAAAATCCCAAGTAGAATCAACCAAAATAATCATAGAAGGGAAATATTATGATGAATAAGATGATTTTGGTAAACCTAGTGATGATGAAAGTAGAAATCATGATTTTATTCATCATAATTATGGTAGAGAAGGTTCATATAAAGATGATGTCGATAATGATAAGATAATCCACGTATCTAATAGGAATAATGAGACTACAAAAGTTGAGAAGGAAATTTCTAGTACTGACAACAAAAAACAAGTGGTTGTTGATTTTCCTAGAAAAATTACTATTGTAAAATCTAATAAAGATATTGTTTGAACATCTAAGAGGAAAGCAGAAGAGCTAGATAAAATTTCCACAACAGAAAAGGAATCAGCTTCAGAATTGTCATCTGCCATGGAAAAAGAATTTGTAGTTCAGTATTTGAAAAATATAGTGAACACCATTCCCATATTTCCATGTATTGATTCTAGGTTCAAGTTGCTTCATAAATCAATCAAGCAGAATCCAGAAACAACAAACATTCTCATGGAAAATTATTTTAATCCGGAAATAGAGTTCAAGACATTTCATATTGGTTACGATGATCATATGAGATTATTTCATGAAATAACCAAATGGTATTAAAAATTATTGATGATTTTAAATACATGAATTATTTCCATGATTTAGTAAAGGATGATCTTGATAAATCAGATGACATAATAAATAATCATACAATATCTTTTTCAATGAATATTAATCTAGAGCAGGTTTCCCATATTTAGGAGGATAGAGTTCTGAATGGAAAGATGAATCTAGTTGCTCTCAATTTGAAGAGGGAAAGATAACATAGGGAACTGTTGGAAGAAAAATAAAAATATCAAGAAGAGCTGTTAAAGTCACCTGATGAATTTCTTATGTCTTAAGATGAAATAATCAATGTTCTGGAAAAGAAAAATGAGGATCAAGATTAGATTCTCTATAGATTTGAAGATGATTATAAAGAGCTAAACAAGATGAAATTCACTATGAAAAAGCTAATGCCAAAGGAAAATTAATATTTTTGTTTTCTTATATTACAATTTTTTATTGTATTATCCATATAAAACTTTTTCCAATCATAATGAAATTTTGTTTTAATTTCTTTATTTGAGTATATTTCTGACCTTTCAGGTAAAATTTCTTCATTCCCTCATCCATTATTAAAAATCAAAAAGTGTGATAAAAGTATGATCAAAATAATATTAAGTAAAAAATAGAATTCCCTATGTAAGGGAGAGAATAAGTAAGCATGAAATTACATAAAGATTATATTATTAAGAAAGAAAAAGTAACCTCTCCATGAATGAATAGAATAAAATCCTTCAGGATTTGAAAACCTACAGGGGAGTTAGTCATAGTCATTTTGGGTCAATTTAAATATAAATAAGTATTTTGTTTTAATGTTCAATAAAAAAAATCTTATTATTTATATTATTATTTAATTTTTTTTGTGTTTTCAAAAAAGGGGGAGATTGTTATGTAAATAAGTAGACTTATAATTTTTTCTTTTCCTTTATGTTTTGAAAATTACAAAAAAAGTTCTTATAAGTAATTATCTTTCTCTATGAACTTTTTATCTTAAAGAGAATTTTCATTCTCTAATAAATTTTTTGTCCTTACCCCTGTTTTTCAATGCCTTTTTTAATGTTTTATTAAACCATCTGTATCCATTATTTCATAAAAAAAATTGGATCCTTACCTATGAAATAACCCAATGATTTTTTAGACCAAAAATTCTCTAAAATTCAGAATCTGAATTCTATGAAATTCAATCTCAAAATTATCTAAAATTAAGACTCTGAATTCTCTAAATTTTAGACTCCAAATATTCTAGAATTAATACTCCAAATTCTCTAAAATTATGACTCTGAATTCATGGAATTCAAAATCCAAATTCCTCATAATTCAGAATTCATCAGAATTTAGAATCCAAATTCATCATAATTGAGTATCCAATTTCATCAAAATTCAATCTCTGAATTCCTGAGAATTGAGATTCTGAAAATTACTTTTTATAGAATTTGATTGTTCATATTTATAGAGTCTAATTTATAATTTAACTAGATTCATATTATTCATATTTTTTAAAGTTACATTAAATTAATAATATATTATTTCATATTTACTGGATACTATTTCATTAAACATGATATTATTTCACATACATAATATTATTTCTTACGTGTGAATTTTTTTTTGATGTTTTTCTTACCTGAAATTATGTCATACAATTTTTTTTAACAAACCATTGTTTCAGTGACATGTGTACATGTACCTCTAATATTTATGGAAAATTATTACAATTAGAGGATGGATCTGAACCTTGAAACCTTTTCCTATAAATACCACATCCTTTTAAAGAGTTACAGATATTAATCTAGTGATTACATGATATGATGATGTGAAGTAATATATAGAGAGAGAGAGAGACTTCTGTGCCTTGTGAGATATTCAAACACCTTGTTCATCCATGAAAAACTTGTTCCTCTTAGTGTTACTTTGTTGTTGTGCAAAATCATGTACTTCTAGGTATAGGAAGACAGCGGTGCCAACTACCTTAAAGATCGAGGACTTTCGGGCACAAGAATATAGAGTTTCTGACTACCTTAAATTTATAGGACTTCAAGGGACAAGAAGATAGAGGTTCCAAAATCCTCTAATGTTCGAGGTCTTGTGGGGATAACACGAAAGATTCTGATATTCTTATCGAAGGCATTCCCTATTGTGGGTAAGATAGAATTTCATGAAATAATAAATCAATGGAAATTTAACAAAGGTTGTTGGAAAACCTTCTCTTTGGTTTTATATATTTTGTATATGTTTACTTTTTGTAGTTAAAAGTATTATTTCCACTGTATTTTGTTATATAATGGAATTAAAACTTTATTATACATTCTTATACTTATATATTTTGATATAAATAAAAGTTTATATATTTTAGTGTAGAATATTTCTATAAGTGAAATATTCATATGTTTATTTAAGATTAACTTAATTAAGTTTATGTTTCATATAATTGGAACTGGGGCCTTCAAGTTATCTCTTTTAGTTTTCACCAATAGAGTTTGGGAATTTATATTTTTTAACATTGTTAAAAATATATTTCATTTTAGGATTAAAATATGAATGTTTTTAAAACTAAAATTTATCCACCCTCTTGTAACTGAGAATATAAAACTACATTTTGATCCTAAATTTAGTGTATTTGTTGGTATTTGATTATTTCTAAACAATACCAAGAATTATCTACTCTTACTAAGTAGTAAACCTTGTAAATTTTGTGTTCCAATAAAATGTGATTGTGTTCTTATTTCCAGAAAAGTTATAACTCCATAATAAAATTATAATGTAAAGACCCATAAATTATGTGAATTTTTTTTCATAAATACTTAGGAATTTTACGAGTCCGTAGATTCTGGCGGTGCACGATTCTGAGGCCCGGAGTTCCTGGAATGATCCATCAAAGTTTTGTTAAGCTTAAATTACCGCCTGTATACAGTTCTCCTGAAAAAGATCAATAACTCATAAAAGGTTACACGGATCATAAATATGAGTCCAACTTTGCATTCCCGATGGCGAGTTTACCCTAGGCGTGACTTAATTGTAGTCGGCGTGGGCCTCCTGTGAGAAAACCTGAAAATGGAATAACCATAAATAAAATAATTAAATAAGTTATTTTATTTTTCAAATGCTTATAACTCACAAACAGTAACTCGGATTAAAAATATGATACCACCGTTGAAATTGTGAGGGAAAACATTATTTAATAAAATAACAGCTTTGGCTGGAACGGGCCACCACAAAAATATATTTTTTGGCATCAAATAAAATAATTAAGTGACAATTATTTTATTTTAAAATTCATAACATCTAAACAGTTACTCGGATTAAAAATCCGAGAGTACCGTTGGGTTTTTTTTGGGAGTGTTTCACTTAGGAAAATCCTATCCTCGACCGGTGTGGGTCGAGGGTGACTGATAATAATTTTTTTGATGTTTTGGTTGGGTATTTCATAAACTTACGAGCGGGATTTTATATCTTTTGAATCCGTGCTCGGAATTGAAATATGAGGACACCAATTAACTCACAACACCGGTATTCGCTTAAAGAGACCTTTACCATAGTTTCATTTTATTGATAGATGAAGCAAATTTTGGGGATTTCTAATTATATTAAATAAAAAAATGTGTAACATATATTTTTTTCATTTGGCGATTAAAACCTCCAAGATGAGGTTAGAGGTGGGACCCACCAAGTCCAAACCTCCCATGGGAGGTTATTTTATAAGGTGGGGCCCACACAATCATTAAACCCCCTTTAACCCCTTGAGTTTCCCATTAATTGGGGAAACTCCAGAAATACTCCTTTAATGTGACAACTCTCCCTCACAATTAATTAATTGAATCCTTTGAAATTCTTACCATCTCCATTCAATTAATTAAGTGAACCGATTGGCTACGGTCGGCCGGGCAGAGGAAGAGGCGACACCACTTGGAACCAGGGGGCTAACCGGTCTAGCCCGCAGTGCAGGACAAGTTTGTAGCTGGGTCGTGCCCCACTGGGTCGGGCTGACCCCCAGCCGGGTCGGGCCGACCCGCCAGCCCACTGGACTTGACGGGTCAAGCCTGTCTTCGTGTAAATATGAATAACTTCTAGACTGACCATCTGATCGACGTGTCGTCTATGGAAATAGGACCATTGCAAAGAGGCAGTTATTTTGGGATACTCTAAGTATGTTTTGAACTAAATTTGGAAAACGGATGTGTTTGGATCGAGCGTAAATCCAACTGGGCCCCTTGAACGGAAATTCCAATAACTCTAAGACTTGACGTCTGATTGACACGTTGTGTGTCACGTTGATTTTCTTATGATGATAAGAAACTATAGGATTCTTCACATCATGAAATAATGACAATTGATTTATCAACACTTGGTTCGACAATCAGACCCTCTCTGAATTGAGCGTGCTGTGTGTGGGAACCCTAGAGCTGGCTACGACAACTACAGTACTGGAATCCTCCGTGGGTTCGATAGTGATGAATACTGAACTGTAATCCTTAGTGGATTTTATAGCGATGACTACTATACTGGGATCCTCCATGGGTCTGATAGTTTTGACATATAGGCCAGTATCCTGTTTTGGTCTGACATCTCAAATGAATCAGCTAGTCAGGTATCCTGTGTGGGTCTGACAAAGTAGCTGATCATGTATCCTGTGTGGGTCTGGCAGGTTAGCTGGTCCTGTATACTATCTGGGTCTGACAGCTTCGATGAATCTGTGAATACATTTGATCATCTTTATCACTCTACAAAAGATGTATACCTTTGTGAGTTGAGTCTTGACTTTTAGTCGATATTATCGAGATGATTGACTTTACTTCCTTTGTGGAATGGGTTGTGCATGGGATCGAGAGTTGGAGCCGGACGGTGATTGATAACATAGGTATATGTATGGGAATATACCTAATTAGGGTTGGTTGATACTTCATGATTGTATCTTTTTTGTGGTTTATCCTTTGTGGAACGGTTTGTGCTTCGGCTCGAGAGTTGGATCCAGACTGTGATTTATAACTTAGGTATATGTATGGACATATACCTAAGTAGGGCTGGTTGATACTTTATGATTGTATCATTCTTTTTTTTATCCCAGTTGGATATTGTGATAACTTTAGGGTCTCGGGGTCCCTACTGAGTATCGTTATACTCACCACTACATGGGCTATGCCCGCACCGCGTTTTGTTTGTTGTAGAAGACAGGCAGCATTTATCGAGGTAGAGAGTTGTTGAGCTGGACGGTACCCATAGGTGGACCAATTGGTGAGACGTACATAGAGTGTATGGACAGACTTTGGGTGCTGCGAAGGCCAGCTATACCCACCCTTCAGGTGGGAATCCCAGAGGACGACTCGGTAGTTGCTGTTTTACTTCTGCCGTTTTAATAGCTTTTCAGTTGTATTGTACTTTACTATTGGGCTTGTATTTCTAGCCCCATTACTTGCAGCACCCGTTTTTTTATACAGTTTCACTTAGTGTTTACTTCCTGCTGCATACTCTGTTGTTTCTGTTTAATGTTATAAAGGAAATGCCTTCCCATTTTAGGGATTTATGCCTTTGGTGCTAGTCACCAACCCCTGTCCTATGGAAGGTGGGCTTGGGGTAGTCATGATACGGTCCCTTGGGGAAGGGTCGTGGCAAATTGGTATCAAAGGAGTCAGTTCTAGCGTAGAACTCAGGACACTGGTCATTCTTTATTTGAATCAATAGTGCTAAGAGTACTAAGTGTGGTCTTAAGTTCAAGGATCCCATTGTTGGTGTGGCGGCCGACGTATCCAAACACCAGGACCCTGACTAAGGATTTCAAACTTAGTGCATGAAAAATACTGATTGCATGTGTGTTTCTTTTGAACAGTTTTCTTTATGATTACTTTGAGTCTGCTCACCCGGTATACTTTTTGATTGTGGAACACCTGTTTCTTTTCAGTATGTCTTCACCTAGTTAGTCAACATGGGTTCCATGTGGAGAGCACAATGGTATCCCACCGAGCAATTAGGGAACGGTAAAGGGGCCCCTCACAGTGGAGGCACTAGAAGTACCACTACCTGATGGGCTACCGTCGACACTATCCCCATCAGTAGAGGGTGTGTGCTGCTTGAGTTCGTAGCACGGGTTCCTACGATAGAGGACACCTTGGTTTTGAGGGGAGACAAATTTTCAGATGGTCAGGTGCTGGTTGGAGTTTGTAGCATGAGTCTTCCACACAGTTGGGACACCCGCAGACTTAATGGTGTACCTTGCTATTAGTATCCTTCAGGTAGTAGATGAGAGGTGGTGGATCCTGATGATCTAGTTTATCGATGAGGCAACCCTCACTTAGGGAGACTTTGAGGGTATTTTAATGGTGGAGTTTGTACCAGCGACTCTATGCTCTGTGAGTGCTCAAGATCTGCTGCACTTGCCGTCGGGCTTTCCGAAAGTAGTCGATTCATCATGTAGCATGAATTATGTAGATGACACAGGGGCACAAGCAGGTTATATCAGCTGTTAGATGGCCCCATGATGTGGAAATGGGGGTGTGGGGCACCTGAGGCCGAGGGAACTTTGAACGTAGAATGGTCTGTTATTCCTGCAGGAAACAGGGCGACAGAGTGTGTGACTATCTGACTCTCTACATAGTTGATCAGAAGGCATTAGAGGAGCCACTAAGATAGAGGCCGCAATAGGATCTTGACCATCAGCCGAGCAGTGGATGAGGTAGTGGAGCAGGTTCTTCCACAAATGGTGGTCAGGGTCATCGAGCAATACTACCACCACCCCAAGACAGTTCACCTCAAGATCCGGGAGCAGGTGGACTGGAGCGGGACTAGCTCTAGGCAGAGATTCATTTGTTCTTGATGTTTTTATATTCGTTGATGTCTTTGTTTGTGGTTTCTATGATTATTTTTAATTTGATCTGCAGTAATAAAAGACACTTTTCCTTGTGACGTTTGTTTTCCTGTCTTTTTGTGTGGTTGATACTGAGAGGTATCGGTTAAAAACTAGTTGACTTTACCCTCACATTTGAGATTCCTACTGGAGAAGACCCAGTGACCACACACTGCTGCCGAAAGTGTGACTCAACCCTTGGAGGTGAGAGTGACATTTTGATCTCTTGGTAGTAGCGTCGAGGCCTTACGACATCATCCGTGGCATAAAATAGTATCATTCATGCCAGGATTGACTGTATTAAGAAAACGATGAGGTTCATCCAAGGGATGAGACTAGATTTCCCTTCTCGACAATGGATAAATCTCAGAATCTCTTTTATGACGTAGGCAAAGTAGGGTGTACTCGAGTTCTTTACTTTTGGATAGTCTCGCTCAAAGTTTGTTGAGTGAACGGGTTGCAGTTTACACTAATCTCAATAGTCTCATGTGTGTATTCTCATAAAAAGGACCTAAACATGAGATAGCGACGATGGCTTCATTTCCTCTAGGACGTTGACTTCGAGATAGTCTATACTCCTGGGAAGGGAAACGTTGTAGTAGATGCTCCCAATTAGAGAACAAGAAATCAGCTACTATGAGAGGTGACGAAGAAGTAGGCCGCATTGCAAATATCCTTTGTGAATAGAGATGGAGCAGCCTTCCTTCAGTCACTTATAGTCACTCCCCCACTTTTTCAGTGAGTCAGTGAAGCGCAGCATGGGGACACTGACTGCGAGACACGACATGCTCAGATATCCACAGGACATGCACCTGATGCATTTTTTGATGGTGGGGAGTACGTCATCCTCTTCATAGGATGTACTATGGTGTTAGTGTCAGTTTAAGAGGATGTGTTGAGGGATTTCCACACATCCCCTTTAGTGTTACATCTAGAATGGAGAAGATGTACCAGGACCATAGAAAATAGCAATGGTGGATAGGTATGATGAAGGCAGTAGCAGAATTTGTCTCTCGATGCCTCATGTGTCAACAAGTGAAGGCAGAGCATCAGGTACTAGTAGCATTGGTTCATACTTTAATGGTCCCAATGTGGAAGAGGGATGTGATATCCATGTACTTCATTATGGGTCTTCCACATAAATCCTGGATAAAAATACATTTGGAGTTTGAGGATGGAAAGCACGTCTTTCTACGGGTCGCAGCTCAACAAGGTCTTTGGAGTATTGGCCGAGGTGGCAAGTTCTATATGCGATTCATCGGTACTTTTCCATGTCCTCAAAAGAGTAGGCGTTGTGGCTTACTGCTTAGCTCATCCACCAATGTTGCACTGGGTGCACGATTTCTTCCACATATCCTAGGTGAGGAGAAACGTGCATTACCCTTCCCACATCATCGGACATAGCGAGCTGGACGTTGATGATGGGGAAAATTTCAAGGAGGTTTCAGTAGAGATTGAGGATCAACAGCAGCAAGTCCTACGTGGATGGTCGATACCTTTGGTGCACGTTCTTTGGCAGCATGGGAACCTCCTAGAATTCACATGGGAGCGGGAGGCTTAGATTCTTGCTCAGTACACCCATTTGTTCCGTTAGTTTGAATTTTAGCTTACGAGGACGTAAAGCACTAAGATGGGGAGAATGTAAAGACCGGGAAATTTCGTGGGATATTTTTTCCTAAATACACTGTAATTTATTGAGTCTGCAGTTTCTGATGATGCATGTTTCCGAGGCCTGGTGTGCTCGGAATGATCCGTCAATGTTTTGTTAAGCATAAATTAGGGCGTGTATCCATTTTTCCTGAAAAAGTGGAATAACTCTTAAACGGTTACTTGGATCAGAAATCTGAGGCCACCGTAGGGGTCAAGATGGAGATTTTACCTGAGGAGTGACATAAGTTTAGTCGGTGTGGGCCTCCTGTGAGAAAACCTGAAAATGTCATAACCATAAAAAAATTAAATAAATTATTTTATTTTTCAAATGCTTATAACTCACAAAAAGTTAATTCAGATTAAAAATCTGAGACGACCATTGTAATCTTGATGGCATGCTTTATTTATGAAGAAAATAACTTTGGGTAGTGTGGGCCACCAGAAAAAGCTAGTTTTTGGCCGCAAATAAAATAATTAGGTGACAAAAATTTTATTGTAAAATTCATAACATTAAATGGAAGCTCGGATTGAAATTCTGAGAGTACTGTTGGGTTCGTTGGGGCATTTTTTACTTAGGCAGATCCTAACCTCGACTGGTGCTAGTCAAGGGGGACTGATAATGATTTTCTGAAGTTTAGATAAGGTACATTCATTAAACGTATGTGTGGGATTTTATATCTTTTGAATAGGTGCTTGGAATTAAAATCTGAGGACACTAATGAACTCACAACGCCGGTATTCGCTTATGGAGACCCTTACAACAGTTGCGTTTTATTGAGAGAAGAAGTTAATTTTGGGGATTTCTAATTAAAAAAAAAACATATGTGCAACATATTTTTATTTGATTTGGTGGTTAAAACCTCCAAGAAGAGGTTAGATGTGGGACCCACCATTCCCTAACCTCCTTTGGGAGGATATTTGATAAGGTGGGGCCCACATGATCATCAAACCCCCTTTATCCCCTTGAGTATCCCATTATTGCGGGAAACTCTTGAACTACCCCTTTAATGTGTCAACTCTCCCTCACAACTAATTAATTCAATCCTTTGAAATTCTTGCCAACTCCATTCATTTAATTAAGTGAACCAACATAATTAATTTGAATTACTTTGAACTCATGACAACCATTAAAATAAGGGATAAAATTATTTTATTTTGGTTTGCAGATGCATTGTTGTGAGAACTGTGGAGAAAAGGAAATTCCTGGTAGATCTTGGAGAACCCTTGGAGAAATATCTCGACGGAGAATCATTCTTCTAAAGAGGAACGTGAAGAATACAAAGAACACCCATTCTCTCCAACGAAAAACGACGGACCTCTCTTCCTCCTTCTTCAACCAGGGAATGATAGGGAAGCATCACTATATTTTAAGTACACCGATGGCGTCAAATCGACTCGTCTTCACCGAGATCTTCCTCCTCTGATATTGAAGGAATGAAGACCATCTCCCATGACATCCTCCTTCTGTGACTCCATAATTGATCACCAAAATTGATGTAGCGGGATTTTATTATTTTAATGCATGAATTACACCCTAGTTCTTCGACATTTAATTTGGTTTGACGGTTGCAAATTGTTATAACCTAATGCCGAGGGCGCAGATCAAACAAACACAGCCCGACGTCCCTCAGTTGATTCATGTTTGATTGATATTGGAGACAGAGCCAGAAGGGTGTGGTTCCATCGCACCACGCCAGAGAAGAACCGCGACAGACAAAAGTGGAATCGCAGTCGGGAGGGCCATGGCGGATGAAGAAGTGCCGTGTCGTCAGCCGCAAGGTATAGCCGAAGGCCGCCGCCAGGTCGGGTCATGTCGGTGGTGGAACAGTACTGTCACACCACGCAGAGTGCAGCTTGTCCTCGGCGTTGTCACGCCATGGTGGAGGTGCGGAGGCGGCCGGTCTAGCCGGCCACTAGGGAACCAGTCGGCAGGACGATTGGCCGGCCAATCTGGTCGGCCCACTGGAGAACCGCGGCAACCGTAGCTTCCCAGTAGAGGAGGACGCAACCCACGTTCACGGTCCACTTTTCTAGGAAAACTGGCTGGCCGTGTACCGGAAGGGCTGGAGAAACGCAGCGCCCGTAGGCGCCGCTTGAGGAGAACCGCGGGCCGCGTGCCCTGAACCAAACCGGTTGACTACGGCCGGCCATGCAGAGGAAGAGGCGGCGCCACTTGGCACCGCCGAGCGAACCAGACCAGCCCACAGCACGGGATGGGTCCATATGTGGGTCGCGCCCCACCAGGCCAGGCCGACCCCCAGCTGGGTTGGACCCGCCGAGACGGGTCGGGCCAACCTGCTATCCCACTAGACTTGATTGGCCGAGCCCATCATCTCTTAAATACGAATAACTTCTAGACCGCGCATCTGATCAACTTGTCGTCTGCGGCACTGGGACCCTCGCAACATGGAGGTCCTTTTGGGATACTCTAAGTGAGTTGTGAACAAAATTTGTAGAACCGCCGGGTTTGGATTAAGCATAAATCCAACCGTGCCCCTAGAATGGAAATCCCAATAACTCTCAGACCAGACGTCTGATTGACACGCCGTATGTTGCGTTGAGTTCCTTATGATGAGACGGAACTATGGGATATATCAACACATTAATTCATAATAGTTGATGTATCGACTCATGGCTCATGGATTAGACCCTCCAGGAATCGAGCGTTCTATGTTCGGGAACCCTAGAGCTTGCTGCGAGAACTACCGTACTGGAATCCTTCGTGGGTTCGATAGCGATGAATACTGAACCGGAATCCTCTCAAGGTTCCACAGTGATGACTACTATACCGGTATCCTCTTTGGTTCTGACAGTTATGACTTCTGTTTTTCTATCATATGTGGCTTCAACAGCTCAAACAAATCAGCTTGTCCTATATCATGTGTGGGTCTGACAGCTTAGTTGGTCCAGTATCCTATGAGGGTTCGACAGCGCAAATGAATTAGCTTGTCCTGTATCCTGTGTGGGTCCGACATCTTAGATGGTCCTATATCCTGTGTGGGTGTGACATCTTAGATGAATCAATGACTACATATGATCATCTATATCACTTTACAAAAGATTTATAATTTAGCGAGTTGAGTCTTGAATTTCAGTCGATGTTATCGAGATGATTGACTTTACTTCCTTTGTGTAATGAGTTGTGTTTGGGCTCGAGAGTTGGAGATGGACTGTGATTGATAAATTAAGTATATATATGGCCATATACCTAAGTACGGTTGGTTGATAATTCATGATTGTGTCTTTCATTGTGGTTTACCCTTTGTGGAATGGTTTATGCTTGGTCTCAAGAGTTGGAGCCAGAGTGTGATTGACAACTTAGGTATATGTATGGGAATATACCTAAGTAGGGTTGGTTGATACCTCGTGATTTTATATTTCTTTGTGGTTACTCTTGGTTGGATATTGTGAGACCTTGAGGGTCTCAGGGTCCCTACTAAGTATAGTTATACTCACCCCTGCACGGGTTATGCTCACACCTCGTTGTGTTGGTTGTAGATGACAGACAACATTGATCAAGGTAGAGAGTTGTAGAGATGGACAGTACCCGGAGGTGGACAACTCGGCGAGACGTAGATGGACCGGACGGATAGACATGGGGTGCAAAGGAGGCCATATGGACCCACCCATTAGGTGGGAATCCTAGAGGATGACTTTGTAGTTGCTAGTTTACTTCTAGAGTTGTACATTCTTTTTAGTTGTATTGTACTTTACTGTTGGGCATTTATTTCTGGCCCCTTTACTTTCATCACTCACTTTTGTATACAATTTCACCTAGTGTTTTACTTCCCGTTGCTTACTCTGTTGTTTTTTTACAATTATAAAGGCAATTCCATCCACGTTTAGGGATTTATGCCTTTGGTGCTAGTCACCATCCCCTGGCCTATGGAATGTGGGCTTGTGGTAGTCACAATACAGGCCCCGGGGGACGGGTCATGACATATAAGGATTCATCATAAGAAATGAAATATAAAGTGAAAATATAATTGATTAACTCAACCTTCTTACTGATCACAAAGATCGTATTGGGTACATTCACACAATAGAAACATCCCATGTTTTGGATGTGGATAGTTATCATACACTATGTGTTGTAATCACTAAATTCATGTTGTATAGTCTACCTTTATTCAATATCCCAAACTACAATATCATATCCCTCCTCCCATTAGATTAACCCTACTATTTTCTTTGACTATGTAATATTAACTCCACATTTTTACACCACTAGAAATTGGTCGTCATGATTCCATATATACCGCTAAAATTTAATCTTGTAATAAGGAATAAAAGAAAACAACTCACGAAACAAGGTTTCATGGTGTGACATGATAAGTAACAATACTATACCACCTAACAAAATAAATACTTAAAACAATTACCATCCATTTATATCAGTTTCTCTAAACCATTTGACCTATTTAAATGCACAAATATAAAATTCCACCATCTTAAGGTCCAACGACCTCCACTCAATCAAACCATGATATTAAAAATAGTTATTAGAGAAAATGATCTGATATGAGTCCTAAAATATGGGAGACCTAATCCTAAATGTTTTTTCCATGAATTAATATATATTCATAGAGAAATCAATTTTTTTACTATATTAATATTATAATGAATGAGGAAGAAATATTAGATAAATTTAAAATAATATCACGAAAAAATGAAGCATGAAATAAGAAAATAGTCCTTCCTTGTATCCCATTCATCACTGCACCTCAAATATATGCTCTTGATGTTCCAATGGATCCCCATGTGATATTTATTGGTAAAAGGATAATATAATATATTTATTGATCTATAAACACAACACAAAATTATGAGAGGTCTACAATGGAAAGGTAAAACATAGATATATAATTCTTGGCTAATATTTATAATGAAAACTATGTTCAAACCCGTCATAACATTGGTAAAAATGTTTTAGTGTAATTCTTCAAATCAAAATCAAAATCATAGTGTAATAGGTACCATCCCACTCTAATATCCCTTGATCAATTAATGTTCCAAAAACCATGGCCTAATAAAAAAACCTTTTTCACTCCCCAAGAAACATATTTAACGTTCATTATATTCACATGGACCAACCCTACTACAGTACGCTATAAGGCATCAAGGAAAATTCATTAAAATATAGAAATTAAGGAAATAATAATATATCTCCTTGATCAATTCTCGTTAAAATATATGACACAATATAACCATTATTTTGAAACACCAACTATATAAAATACAACATATAGAACTACACATATCATGCCTCTCACATTATATAAAACCAAATTGGAACAACAGCCCATGTTAAAACCTATATTACCACATTTCAAGTGGAATAATTATTCCATAAACTAACTAGCCCCAATACTAGGGGAAACTCTTGCTCAAAAAATAAAAATGGTTTTGGGAAAAAATCATAGTAATTACACTAATTCACAAGGGAATAAAAACTCTTTTTCAATATTCTCTTATATTATCATCTATAATTCAAGATGTTCATTCTAAACCATATTATCTAGGATAATTGATATTAAATTCATAACATGTATATGTTATATTGAGGAATATACCACAAAATCAATGAAAAAACAAGGAAACTATTCTTGTAATAAATTTGTATATTCCATCACAGTAGAAATGTATAAGATATTAAAATTTTCCATTTTCTCAAATTTTTAACAAATATATCATTTTTCATTCTGTATCAGTACCCATTTTTATTAAGTTCTTGTTATTTAAAATATTAAATTCACATATATAAAAGCGTTAGATGACATAGGATATGGAATGAAAGATATTTTTTAAATATTTTGATTCAATCTAAATATAATGATATCTAATCCATGCATAATATAAATATTAAATTAAACTAAACCAATAATTATAAAACAATTATATTATAAAAAAGTTTAATGGGGGAGATTTGAGCACCTGAGATACAACAATTGAACCAAAATTATTTTTCATATTATCTCAACGTTAATGTATCAGAAAGGTAATTAAATATTTCTGGAAATATTTTATTATATAAATTAATTTGATGAACTAGAATAAAAAAATACATGTTCCATTTTTGAGTGAATAAAAAATGTACCTTTCACTACTTTATTTTTTACAAAACATCAGTGGTGTTTATTGAATAAGATATTTCATGATCTCTTGTATTTAGTAGTTGCTGTCATTTATAATCCTCAATGAACCATGGATTATTAAACTATCTTACATTGTTCTGTGTTTCCTTGAAATAAAAAATTAGACCACAAGTGGACCCTTGAGTTGAAGCTTTATTTCCACCATTTCATTGAGTATCGTATTCATGTAATTTATTTGACTTTATATGATATTCACTAATTTTATAGTCAACAATATTTTATTAAATACCATATGGCATTTTATTTGGTGTTTCATTCCATAATTTTTCATGTTATTAGTTATATTTTATAACCTTCATATTGATTATCATTAGACCCACCAACATGAAAAATAATCCTTCATTTCATATCATTATATACATGAATATTTTTTCAAACTCCTTATCAACTTTAACATCGCATAAAACTACTTGATATCTTCACAGATATTATTTAATAACATTAATAAAACTATATACTATTCTAAAGTTGTTGTTAGCAAATCCAAAGGCACACCTTGAGAGTATTATGAAATTACCCTCATACCTCATTACATATTCATTATTCTTAATCGAGATATATATAATATCCATTTATTTTGGTATAGAGAGTTTCATGAATGTATTTATTAATATATATTTTCTTTTACTCTTCCTACAAAATTGATTATACTACATCCTTCATCATTTTATTCTTAATAAATTTCTACCATGGATCAATGTACCCTTACAAATGATAGATGTTCAAAGGAAGTATATATTTCTTATAAAAATAAATCATATAAATTATATTTCCATTTAATTATGTCATTTTTAGTAATAAGTATAATGAATGATTCACTTGATTAAGCGATGTTTTGTCACATAAAGGACATAATGACTGGTTTCACATTATTGGGTGACTGTTTACATTCTGCCTTATTCAGTTAATTATTCCTCTAAAATATTGTTTTGGTATTTTCAGAATAAACAACTTTTAATGTATTAAGTGGGAACCCACAAACCTTCAAAATAGATTAAAAAGTCCAAAAACCTATTACACATTTTAGACCATGTCAACCTAGATTCAAAAATAAAACATTCAAAATTCCGGTCCAAAGGAATTACAATCACGCATGTGAAATTGGATGGATTAAGTAGGTTTCCACCACTGAAATCAATTCCCCAATACATTCACCCTCAAAATAAAACTAAACTTCAAACTCCCATCTCAGTGAAACACATCAACAGAAACAGAATAATATCAAAAAAGTCATCTCTGACCCAAAACGATCCCTTGCAAGATAATCTTTATCATATCCATATTTAATACATCATCATCATAAAATGTTTAAAAATTCCTACAACATCATCGGAAACCACAGTATGTATAAAAAACATCACAAGAACTAGAGATCGAAATATACATCTTCACTGAACATAAATTTTTTCCATACACCAGCATATCCCACCAGAATTCATCCCAAATAAAGTAAATATGAAACCCTCACATTGATCCCCAAACCGTATAGATCATTCCTCCATAAAATATCATCAACCAAGAATACTAGGTAATTATGAATAATATGGTATTATTGATAATGTATCATAATTTTTTTAATCTCTTACTCGTATCACATGAGCAATATGATTTGGGAAATTGTTGAATTCATTATCACATGGGTTATTGTATTGGTTTATCATACTTCCTAAAATTATTTAAAATAATTACGGTTAGAAATAAAAGTCAATTCAATAAATCATGGATAAAAAACATTTATATGTGTTAAAATTAATACTAAAATTTCAATATAGGTGATACTTATGTTTTTCCTAGGTTTAATTTTACTATATAACCTAATTCCTAAAATAACTAAGGCTTGATGTGACACTAACGGAAATGACCCATAAATCACTAACATAGTTATTAAATAATTTTTAGGCAAGAATTTAAAAACAAACCAAAAAATTGATTGTTTTAGAGTCTTGAAAATTAGGTTCCTACAACATTAATAAACATAAAATTTTAAAATGTATTTAAAAATATCATCAAAGTCCTCATATATAAATACATAATTCTGTTAAAATATATGACCATAGTATTAGATAAATCAAATAATGGTTCAAATAAAATATTTTTAATGGTTGTAATAAAAGGAATGGGAATATTATATTAATCAAAATGTGTATTTGATTGATCATAAAAGTTGTTATAACATCATAACTATAGGAATATACTCATAATATTCATATATTTAATATGATGAATTATGAAAATTAATAATAAAAAACATCACAAGTCATGGTTAATTATTCTAACATCATATCATAATGGTAAAAGCTATCTTAATCATGTTTATTCATAAATTTTTACCATAAATAATTATATAATTTATTTGAATAATTATATCATGAGATATAAAGTTTTTACTAATAAATTAGAGGTAATTATAAATCTAGGACCACCCATTCAATAAAAATATGTTCAAAAATATTTAGTAATAATATATGATAAAGGATAACAATCATACTGGAATCCATATGTTTAACATGGGAACCCATTTATGAAATAAGAAACGAATTTCACTAGAAACTCATATATCACGTAATAACTTCAATATTGATGCAATAATGGGAAATGGAACTATATAATCTAGATAGAAATAATATTTTTTTAAGAAACCATTTATGATATATACATATTCACTAAGAATCTTATATAAGACATATTTCTATGATAAGGTAAATAAATAAAATAATTAAAAAAACATAGTGTGTTAAGAGGATAATTGAAATGATTCCATATAAAAAATCAACACATGAGAAAGAAAAATAAATATATATAATAAATATATGTGTAGCATATAAGTCCATAAAAAAGAACTGTTATAAAATAAAATGATATGTGGAATTGAAATTATAAAAAATACTCTAAAAGAAGATAGATGAAAAATGAGGTTTTCAAAGAGTAGAAATGGAACTTCCATTTAATTTCAAAATCAAATTTAAATGGGATATTTTGAATAAATACATCTCAAAAGTGAGGTAAAATATATTGATATATATAAATGGGGATGAAAATAATTACTAATGATTAAAAAATAAGAAGTAATAATTTAATCCCAAGAAAGTAGATATCGGTTAGAAGTCCACATATAATAAGTCTCACATTAAATTTTTATCATTAAAAATACTAAATAATAGACAAATGTTTGTTAAAGAATATTATTGATATATATAACATTTATTTTATTAAACAGACAGACCCCTCAGGACCCCACCTCGGCAGTCAATTAGCTGAGTGTGGAAATCCAAGAGAACCACCAATAGTTCAGGGGTAGTGACTTACAACATGATGGAATAATACAAAAATCAGGGGACTAATACCTAAAAACTTGTGATATATTTAAATCACCATCCAAAAACAATTTAAATAACCATTCTAAATTAAATTAACTAACCGGAAAATAGTCATTCATGCTTGTTAGGCATCCCAATAACATACAATACAAATCTTTGTATATGATGGATTAAATATAAGGTCTGATATCTCACTATACAATCCAATACATAGTGAAAGAGAAGTAAAATCACCCCATCATGTTAACTCCGGATCAAAAAGTTTTAAAAAGGATCGTGATAGGGGATCCACTATGCTCTAACTCTACTAGTTCCATGACTACAGAAATCACCGTCGACTGATGTGTTTTCTGAACAGAGACAAACTATGTGTGCATGGAACCCATATATGGGCTAGTAGAAAATACTAATTAGGATTAACAAAAATTAAAAATGGAAATCAGATTTTTGTTCATCCCATAGTAGAGGGTTTAACCATATAGCTACCAGTATTTATAAAATATAAAAGAACAAATTTTGGGAAGAAGATATGTTTTAACTTTCAAATAAAACCCCAACCATTGTCATATAGGGTAAAAGTCACCATGATGGAATACATTCCTAGGAATTTGAATATTTATCAAATGGGATTATCCAGTTATTTAGATCCTCACAATTACCAACATTTTTTTACTATTTTACTTAATTTTAGTGGATTTGGGTATATATTTATTTGATAAATAATTTTATATCTTGAATAATTTTAAATTATTTATCTTAATATTTGGTTGTAATAATATTCTTATATGTATCCTAGATGTTATGTGAAGTCTATAATCAATGTCATGAAAGTTTAGTTGTGACCTATAGTTGGTATCCTACCCTATTTTTTATAACCCTCTACTTGAGTTGAACGTTATGTTCTAGAACCTCGCATTTATTAAAGAACATCCCAGTCGGGTATTTCTCATTTGATATGTAACTAAAATAAAGAGACACAAATTATATATATTCCTCACATTTATAACTAGATATTAGAAATTTACTATATGTGCAGTAATCAAATGTTTGGAATCATCCATGCATCGGAAACCATACATTTAGTATCTACCTTTCACAAACTGGTCCCCATGTTGATATATTTGTCTATTATTATATATTTTGAATTGTTCAATGATTTTTTCTATGCTTTAGATGGATTAAATATCTCACTAATAAGAATAAAATAACATTTTCAAATAATGGAAATAATTTATTTAATTGTTTAAATTTGTACATGATGTAATGAATTTTCATAGTATAGATGTATCAAATATGTTTTTCATTTTAAATATCAATAATTATCTTATATCAATTTTGAAATTTTTTGACATGAATTGTATTAAAATTACTATTTATTTTGAATTTATATTTTAGAAAAAATTAATGATAATGTTATCTGATGATATATATTCATTTATTCTCAATAATATAAATCACTCATTCTAAAATCATCATTGAAATTTTCACATTTTGATAAATTATTTTCTATCACCTTCTATTGTGTTTTTACCTAAATATTTTACTTCTTATTTTAGTTTATAGAAAAATTACACCTTCTTCTAAGCATATTATTTATAAAACTACTTCAGTTTACAGAATCCATTTGGATTACACCTTCGATACATTAATGTTTTATGATGCTATTGAAGAGTTTTAATCATACTATAACATAGTTTAAATTATATTTCTCTATTTTATTAGTGAATTTTTGAAAAAAAAATAAGAGTTACATTCGGAGGAATACAATTAGCAGTCATATATATATTCCTTTAAAGATATCATCATATATTAGTAAAAGAAGCAACATTTGAATACTTTCATAGAAAATATCCTTAACAAAATTCAATATTTTTTATTTTAGAACATACATGTCTCATGTTTTTTAAATACTATTAGTATATCATAAATTTATTTAAATATATGTTTTAACAAGTTATAGTTTCTTGAAATCTAAGGATGGTAATTTTATGAAATGGGTCTACTAGTGAAAGTCTCCAAGCTCATTGAGAAGTTTTTTATGGAGTATTATATTTCATCCTTGTTCCCTAAACCACTAAAAAAATTTATGCCATTTTATTTATTTTTCACCTCATACATTATAAAAATAAAAGTGTAATTTTAAAAATTTTCATGTTCATGGGGGTATGGTTTTTTAAAAAAAACATGTTTTTTAATGATACTATTCACACTCCTCCCCCACTTATTTTTTCTTTATCATCAATTTGGGTAATTTTGTGTAAAATATAACAAATTTTATAAATTTATTTTAGATCTATCAATAAATAGTTAAAGATAGAGAAAAGGTACAATTTTAATAGTTGATCTTAAATAAAGAATGAATTTTAACTTGGATCCATGCTTAAATAAGGATAATTATGGATGCTAAATGCCTCTAATTGTTATATAAATTAAAATTCATTGTATATAAGATTATATAAATGCTATAAATCTATATTTTATCAGTTAATAAAATCCATATAAATTTTATGTTACTAAGGAAGCTGATTACAATCTAAATTTCAGATCCCTGAATTTATTTATTTAAGATATCAAAACATATGGATTCGGTCAGGTCTCATAATGTGCTACATTGTATTAAATGTAAAAACAAATTTATGTATCATATAGATAAACTAATAATGTAACATATGTTTGGTAAAATAATTTAGAGTTAAAATATTATTCATTTATAATTTATAAAGCTTGAGGAATAAATAAAGTAATTATAAGAATGGATGATATAGTTTGTGGTTTTGCTGATCATGGACCACACGTACTTAAGCAACATCAATATTTCAGTGTTTAAAAAAATTCCCTATAATATTGAATAAAATTTCAATAAAAAATGGAGTCAACTATATTTAATGATTTAAAGGTGAAGGAATTGATTGATATTAATATTAATTATAAACATGAAAAACTTATAGAAGATAAGGATTATAAAATCATCACGAACAAAAATACAACACTAAAGTTTTATATTCGTAAAAGAGAAATGAATTCAAAGGAATATATTATATTCTCATATTGAGAGTTAATTATTTCAAATTCAGTTGGAGAAATTTCTCTGGTGTCTATAACATTAATAAAAATATATAAGATGAAGAAAGGTGTTACGATTCCAATATATTAATAAAATATATGTAGTCATGGACTAAAGTAAATGAGATGTTGTAAATTCACACAACAAGTACATATCAAACTTAATTTTCCACAACATAAATAAAGAATAAAATATAAAAAAAAGATAAGAATCTTTAGATGAGATATGATTATCCGCATAGAGGTAGAAAATACATGATGAATTCTTAGAGAGTATGTGAATATTAAATAAATTAATCAAATTTTTAATATGAACAAAAATAAGAAAATAAAATCTATGAAATTTTCTACAGGTCTTACGAATATGATGAATAATATTAATATTATTATCTTCCAAATTCTGAATCCAAAAAGTTCACAAATGAATAATTAATTGAATATTGTTCATTGTTTGTGGAAATATATGGTGCCCTGAAGAAATATCACAATTATAAAAAAATTAATCCTACTATTATCCTATTATAAAATTATACTATTTTAAAATATTTTTATTGTATTTAATGAAATACTAAATTATTCTACATCAAGATATATTGAACAGGACAATAAAATAAGTGATTTACTAACTGAAGTAGAATCCTTTAAACATTATGATATTGTGTTTAACAATGGGATGAATATTTAATTACAATTATGGAGATTAATAATATTATCAATGAAAATATGATATTGGTCGTAATAATGGGAAACCTAAACTATAGAGAAATTATTTTTCTCCAATCTCAAGGAATCAAAACATGACTAATGTTACTTGTTTTTATTATGGTATTGAAGACAAATATGATATTGATTATATATTATGTAATCCTAAATTTAGTTGTGAAGATAAATAATATATTTCTATATACTCATCTAATGAATTTGTGTAATTTTTTTATAATTAAATAGATATGGTTTCTTATTCCTTTCTTCCGGAAACTACGGGATCCAAAACAATTTGGGTACCAAAAAGCATTATTTCAATTTATTTTTCTTGAGAAGGAAAAATTATATATATTTCATATAAGATATGGATTGAATTTAGTTCAGATATAAAAGTAGATAATTTTATATATTTTATGCACTATCAAAATTAAATTGAGGTTTTATTACATTTATTGATAATGCTAAATGAAATATCAATGATCTTGGTTAGTTGGAGATTAAAAATATATTTTAAAAAATAAATTATCTATGTTTAAGGGATTCGTAATACAATGATTATATCTCAACTTAATGATTATGGTTTTACTTTTGATTTATCAAATGATTCATGTTATGTTTTAAAAACAAACAGTTTGTGATTAGAAAACTTAGAACCGAAAATGTTTAAACTTAGGAGGATAGTTCCTTGTGTGAATAAAATGTGAACTGTTTAAATACTGATGTAAGTGAATCCAAAGTATGGAATAGAATACTTTTTCACATAAAACTATATTCCAAACCAATATTACATAGGAATATATTAATTTTTTATAAACCATTTCTTTGATATTATGAGTAATGAATTTGTGATTCAAGTCAGATTGAAAAGAATCACACATCAATTTTAATATCAATCCAAAATGTTTCTCCACCAACACGTTTAAAACATATAAACCTGGAATTTTTGGATGCTTCATAGTATTAAGATTTTCTGGTGGATATTTATTTTATTAGTTGATGAGTTTCAACGATTTATTTATATTTACTTTTTGAAATTACAATTAGAGACTATGTTATTTTTTTCTGATTATTTTATTTTCGTTCAAAATGAAAATTATTTCAAAAAAACTTCATTAATATTTGATCATGGGAAATAATTTCATAATCATGAATTAAATTAATGTTCCAAAAATTATGGGTATTAAAACAACTTTTTATAAACTAAGCACACCTAAAAAATTGGAATTTTCATGAATAAATAAAACAATTCATTAAAGGGAAAGAACTAAATAAATTTTGTATAGTTTACCTACTTATTTTTGTAAATAATCAATTAATACAAAATTCCATATTGAGAGTATATTTTGAATTATACCTCCCAAAAATAAATCGTATGAGTTATGGAAATATTGGAAACCTACAAATGGGTTCTCTAATGTTTTTATATAAATTCTATATATTTTTAATAATAAAGAATTTTTTTAGTCTTGATCAAATATACGATAAAGGAATCTGTCTTGGGTATTTTGATACTTCTAAATCATATAAAATGTGTAATAAAACTTAATGAATAGTTGATGAATATTTTCCTTTGAATTTTGATGAAATTAATCCAATTGTTAATAATAAAATAAAATCATATGAATTTATTGATTTCTTATATAACATGAAACATGATTCTTATACAGTTAAGTATGAATGTAAATCAAAACATGATCAGAATTAATATAATTTTGAAGATAATTAATCTATGGAAGTAAAAAGTGTCTTATTGGTACATCATATAACATTTAACAACCGTCCTTTAGATACCATTTTATGATACATACAATAATGTGTTAAGAATACGTGCATTGTTGAAACTTTTGTGGAGGCCCATACTTTTATAGATTTTTTAAAAACTAAATATTATTCTAACCACTTTTTGATGAGAGTTGAATAATATATTTGAAATAAGAAATAAATCAATTTAAGAGAAATAATGTTTGGGAATTATTTGAGAGGCACTTATACCAAAAATAACTAACACTAAATTGATCTTTAGAAATAAGCAAGATGATCAAGGTATAATTACTAGGATTATATATATACTAGTTTCTAATGGATAAAATAAAGTGGAAGGTATAGATTATAAAAATACCTTTTAATAATTTCATTAACATTTCATACATAGATATAATATTTGAATAAATTAATATTAGTTACATAACTTAATGATCCACACTAGAATCATTTAGCACTAGTGATTTGGAAAACATATATTTACAAACAACTAGTTCAAAAGATAACTACATAATCTACAAATAAGTTCATCATTACTATAACTCTTAATAGAAATATCATACATAATATATTTCATCATAATATGGGGGAAATAATAATAACAAACAGTGGGCCCATATTCTTAGTAAGGTTAAACAAGAGTGGTTACATCATTACATGAGATTAAGTGTGTGTGAACATTATTTTAATACCTTTCCCTTGATATCATATATCAAAACATTGAGTCATGTAATAAATAATTGTACTTTATAAGACTAAAATCACAAAATAATAAAATTGTATGATCAATTAGAGAGTTAAATTAGCATAATTCATAGAATTTTGGAGTACACATAAGAATATAAAATCATTTACTTAGTATTCAAGGATCATTTACGAGGAAATACTATGGGAATGGATTCAATCCCTAAACCATCATAGTATTCAGTGTTTACTACGATGACTATCATAGTGAAATATTTACTTACTGAATTAGGTTCTTTCTTTATTCCAACTCAGTTTATATCATTATATATCCATATTTACCGAATGAATTAGAGATATATATAAATCTTGGCCTCAAAAATATAATGAAAAACATAAATTTATGTTCCAAATTATCCACAACCTTTTATCATATCAGAAACCATTAAAATAAATGGGTTTAATAAAACAATCATCATAGAGTAACTCATGGAAGAGGAATGGGTTTCATAAACCTGTGTCATTATAATTATAAAACATCTATAGAATGTATATGTATGGTATCAAATGATCATAACCCATTTAAATGATAATAAATATCATAGTTTTTGTATTAATTAATAAATATAACCTAAAAATAACATTAAAAACATAATTTAAGAAAATACACTTTTGAATTTGAAAATCACTTTTTAAAAAATCTAATGATTTTAAAATTATTAAATAAAATTTTTTATAAATTAAATTATAAAATTTTATTTTAATAATACAATAATTTTTTGTTCATGGATGTGGTAAAAAAATTATTCCATGTACCATAAAATATTCCTTTCAATTTTTTGTAAAAAAGTAAACAATACCTCATTCAAAAATGAGAAGAATATTATTTTTTTAAAAATTATGTAAAAAATTTATACATGGTTACAAATTTATTTAAACAATATTTTACCAATTTTAAAAACATTCATTAAATATTTTTATAAAAACAAAGACATTTAAGAAAATTATTTTAGAACAAATAGAGAAATAAAGTCATTTTTTCAGAAAAATAGTCTTTTGGATTATTGATAACATAGAGAGCGTAAGATGGAAGGAAATTTTTTTTTTTGAATAAATATAGCAGAATAATAATAATGTGTTTATTGAGATTTATATCATAATATTTCATCATTGGAAGCCTAATCATAAATAATCCTGACAAATAAAGAGACTATTTCATAAAACCCTTACCGCTTTAGTAACTTCTAAATCATTAGAAATATGAAGGAAATAAACATATATGGATACGTATATCCCATAATTTTCATGTAAATTATAATTAAATACATTAATTTTATGTTTATAAACCACAAAAAAATTAACAAGTGGTGAATATGTCATGTGTCCCATGGATATAAAAGTTACCTAATAATCCCTTACATCAAGTATAAAATTTCATCATAAATGTTTGAACCTCTTGTATAATAAATATAGTATTATTATACATATATTAAAGAACCATAATCATATATATCCTACCATATTTTATTTACTCATAATCATATAGGACCCATTTATTAATAACTCTTTGTTAAAATCACTATTTTGGCTAATAACTACTTTATTTTTCATCCATGTTTTGGTTCAGTAATTTTGGTCACTAAATATACATCATATTTCCATCATATAAAGAATATTAATAATGATAAAAACATAATATATATGTATTATATATTTTTGTTATATTAATATTTAATATTTTGATAAATAAAATAAAGTACACCATTTAAAGAGAGGGTTGGTCATACGTATGCATGAATGTGGTTTTTTATTTTTTCGACAAATGGAATAAAAGAGTGATAAAAATCAATTCACCATAAAAATATTTCTTATATCATATATATGATATATATTCATTAAATTTTCAGATATTATCATCCATGTAAAAATAAATTGAAAAAATGGAACACACCACTTTATAGAGGTGTTAGTATACATGTAAACATGACCGAAATTATCATTTATTAATGGATATGAGGGTATGAAGGTGGATATTATATTGTAATTATTAGAGTATAATTATTTCAAAAATATCATTTTTATATATATACTATAATTGCATCATTATATTCCCCCATAAGGCACTGTGACGAATAAAGAATTACCTTGGTTTGTGAGGTAGTATTCCACCAAACACACGATCGAAGGTTTCATTTCCCATTTAATAGAAAAGAAGGTAGGTATAGGTTATGAGATAAAAATAGTATCATATAATTATATTATAGATACTAATATTATTATTTCAATATAATTTGTGAATATTTTATGGATTTCAATGAATAAATAAAATAAAAATTCTTTGATAATAAGAATACCTTTTATTCATAAAACTTCTTTAGGTTTACACAAAAATATATCATAAAATAAATTACTAATAAAAATATGGCCTATACAACATGGGGAGTGAATTATTTTCAGTATTTTGGTAGGTATTGGATTAAAAACCATTATAATTGTGAAGTGTACTGAGTGCGGTTCCCTTTCATATGTAGGGGAGAAAGGGAAAAATGGAATTTTTAAAGGAATATGATATACACACATTTTAATAACACATAATGAATAAAAAAATTTCATTATATATAATTATATGATATAAGATTAATATATATCCATAAAATTGTAATTGGGTATGTTTTTGGTCATTTTCACGCTTATCACTTCAGTTTAACCATCCCTAAACTATTTTATATTAAACTATGGTAATTAATTTTTACTATTTTTACTTGTTATTAATACCAAAAAATGGAACATATTACATAATATTTATTATAATTGAAATAAATATTTATTCGATATTAACTAATTAAATTTATATAATTGGTATAATTGAAATTAAAATTAAACCCGGCGACATGACCTAAAAAGGTATATCCAAAGAAATGGTTCCATAATTTGTAAGGACCTATGTTTTTATGGACTGTAGTTTTGAGCAAAAATTTGAATTTTTGCTGTTGAATTCTCATAAGGGATAAAATATTCTTTTTACCATACCATTTGACCTCAGTTAATTTTTTGGACCACTCTGTGGGTCCTAGAATAGGGTGTTTACCCTAGGACATGAGTTTGGAGGGAATCTGAGATACTAGAATTTAAGCCGAATATTTAATATTTAATATTGTTTAAATTATTCACAAAAGTTAATTTTGTGATAAAATTTAGACGTAGAATTATATTGAGATTCTATCTGCATCTTTTAGATTCGAATGGGGATTTTATCCTAGGTAGGGCCTAAACTCGAGTTGGACGCCCGGGCTGGGCCAAACCCCTTTTTCTCCTTTTTTGTTTTCTTTTCAACTATTTTTTTCTCATCCATACTCCTTATTGCACATGACCATTGTGCTTATCATCCTTCTATGTGACCTAAGGTATATTTGATATTGGGTGAAATACAATAAAATGGAAGGGAATATAGGAATCATTTTGAAGCATTTGACATGTAAAGTCGTCATACAGCATCCGTGGATGGTTAAACAATCGAAGCTTCAGCAGTTTCCACCTGAAGGTAGGTCTATTTACATTTTTTTCCTTATATCCCCTATAAACTTGTTTTTTATGTTTTGGAAGACTATTTATTCATTCGGGGGGACTCTTAAGTCTGGATCTGTTGTTTCAGGGGAGAAAAGTGGTGTTTTAGGTGTTTTGATGGATTTCCCATCGGAAATCACTGGTAACACGACGTGTGTTCTAGGGGAACATGCAATATGTTATTCCCATTTGGGGAAAAATAATTTTTCTTATCTAAATTATATTAAATCTTAGTAAACTTCGTGTTGTGGCCGTTCATGTGTTCGGCTATGTGAAAAAATGGAACACGGAATCGTAGTTTTTGAACAGTACACATCGTGTACTAAGATTACATGCCCTGTAGTGCCACCGGGGCGTGTGTCTAGTCGAAAATGCACACAGGATTGTGTTTTACAAATATTACAAGTTTCGTATTGTAACATACACATCGTGTACTTTTAAATGGGCATACCCCATGTACTCCATAGTACATGCCACATACTTTGTCCACCCAATTTTCGTCCGGGGGTTCATTAAACCCATGTATCTTGGAATATAGGTGTCCATTTCTTTTTCCATTTGTGGCCACATGAACCTTGATTTATGATAGAATTTTTTTGTTTTTATGGAGAAATTTTTTCACTAGAACAATTCTTGGTGATACGGAACATCAATAATAATAATAATAATAATTTAATTATTATAATTTGGCGATTATTGAATTAGACATATCTTATGCGTCTATTATTCATTTGATGCACTTCCAATTGAATTTTGACACTAAATTAAACATAGATGTTTATAGAATTATTTAATATGAGAAAACCTCAATCAAGTTTGATCCCCACTCAATAATTTTTGTGGTGAATATTTCCTTTTTCACCGGTTGACTATTTTATGCGAGTGTGTAGTCCATTCTGAGGGTTTTTTCACATAGATTGCAATTGTTGAATACTATTGAAATTTAGAGGTAATATAAATTTGGATTGGGGGTTTATATATTAATATATTGTTTCTTACTCTGGTTAACAAATTATGTTGTCACCTGAAAGTGTGATATGTCGTGGATGATAGGTTGGGTGTTCGGACAAAATTAGTTGAGACCTTTGATCTGAGATGGGTTGTGAGCTTTGTCCCATATCCTATTCTTTTGAGGACATACCCCATTTTATACATTCCCTTCTGGTCTACAAGGCCATTTGAAAAGATGCTTCTAAGGATCCACTAAGTGATTCCTTTTCTTATGTTTTAGCCTAGGGAGTCCCTTCTAGGATATCTATCTTGTTTTTATTTTTGATAAGGATGTAATGTATGATTCCATAGCCTATTTTTACCTTGAGGATCGTGAGTATGATTCCTCCTCAGTATTTTACTTGAGGGGCCCATTGGGTGTCATGGTTTGACCGACCTTGAGTCATACATTGGGTATGGGTAGAGATGGTGTTCGGGTGTCACCAAGAACCCATGGCGAACTAGTAAGCCCATGGGGTTTTGGAAATAGTGTTGGTATGGGAGTTCGATCCACCCTCACTCTTTATTATTTTTCACATATTTATTACTGATGTAGTGATGTTCACCAGAGGTACTTCTCAGTTGGTGGATGTCAGTCCAGACATGAGGCATCATTCAATATTTTTTAGTATGTCTGGACATGCTCTCCTAGGATCCGGCTTCTGAGCCATGTTATTTTTGATATTTACTATAACCATAGGTATTACCTTGGAATTGTTTTTTGATCCTTACATGATTTAATTTGTTATATATAATGGTTTTTCCCATTTTATTTGATTATTTTGATCCTTGTAATAGTGTAATTTACATGTGTTGTGATACATGCTAAAATGCTTATACACAGTGCTTGGCCTAGATACATTCTAAAATTCTTATACACCGCGCTTGGCCCTTATACATTATGAAATGATTATACAATGGGAATGGACCTGAAACATGCTTAAATGATAATATAATGGGCTTGGACATAAGAACGATGAAATGATTTTATGCCAGGCTTGGACACAAATCATAGTAAAAATTTTATATAAGAGGTTTTACCTCGAGATATGAAGAAATGTTGATATATTAGGCTCGACCCTGTTTGACTAATATGCCTGAAGGTGATGTTTTGATATTCCTTCAATAAAGGTTTTTTGAGTCTCATTGGATTCGTGAACTTATTGTCTGTGTTTGCATACAATGACCTTTTATAGGATTTGACATAGGTATATGGTATCCTTATTTACCGGATTGGCTATCGGTATACAGTATCCCAGTTAGTTATTGGATGTGAGTATGGGTGAACCTAGGTGTATTACGAGTATCCTCTTATAGTGAAGTAGCATGTTTAGTGATATTATTTCGGTGATGGATGAAGCAAGAACATATCAATGGGATTACAAACCGAGATAACAACTTAAAAATACATGGATTTAGTGGCAGGAAGTCCAGCTAATTCCCTTTCACCGGATGTCCATTTGATCAGGCTTATAGACCCATGAACCAACTGCTAGTGTGGATTCTTGTTAACTAATTCACAAACTCAATAATATTAATATTTATTTATATATTTATAGGTATGGGAATATACATGTATTTGTATAATAATATGGATATACATGGTGTCACTATTTTAGTTGATATGGATTACAGACCCCAAGTTCGATTGTGGTTGCATGTTTAGTTTACTACCTTTTGTTGTGTTCCTGCTAGGATGAGCACATTTTTTTTGTATACACTTTTAGAAGCATAGTTATCGGCACCTTGTCAGGGTGGCCTACTGAGATTATTTCTCACCCCTACACGTGCACATCAGTGTATGTGTAGAACTTATGTCTAGTTTTAAGGTTGTCCATGAGCTTCACGGTGGATAGGGCTAGGGCCTTTTGTTTCATGATTGAGTGGTGCTACTCGAGTGGTTCTATTGATAGGGCTATTCTAGTTTGATAGTGTATGGAGATCGGGTGCATGGATTGAATCTAAGTTAGTAGTAGATCTCTATACTTTTACTTTCAGTTTCTTTTGTACTTGTATATGTAAGGTCATCCTAGTGGGTGACCAGTGTTGTATTGTATTACATAGCTTATTGGGATTTTATATCATTTGACTATTACAACTTCATCTATTTCAGTTATTTATTTCTTATGTACTCTTTTTACATACCACTAGGTATAAAACATTGTCATTACCACTGTTTTCTTAATCTCTTATTAGGGAATAGTCTTCCCCCAATCACACCCTAGGACATTGCTGATAGTTGACAGCCAATATCATAAGGGGAGGCACAGTTTAGGCCTTGGGTCGAACCAGATTGGAGCACCGGTTTAGTGGAATCTAGGTCAGGACGTTACAAAGTTGTATTATATGTGATTATTTTCCTAGTATTTATTATTTAGGATATTGTAGACAACATTATTAAGAATGTGTCGGATCCTATGATGGATATTAGATTGGTTTGTCTCAATAACACTTTTTCTGGTAAGATATCCTAGTTGCTGGGGTTTAGGATTTTTGTTCTGATTTTACAATGTTACAGTTTTATATGATTTTTTCCTTGAGTGACACACATGTTGTGTGGGTGTTTAGATTTAATATGGATGAATGGATCTTCACCATTTGTAATATTATAGGGATGGTTTTTGACTCTTGGTCGAAATATCCAAGAGGTGTCTCATACATCATACTAAGCACCTATGATTCACATGATATCAGCCTAATAGTGTGTGATTTTACGTACGATTGAGACCTTTGAGTATTCATACACATAGTTTTTCTAAACTAATGCCAGCATAAGTGGATTTATGTTGGTGCATTTTTTTAGAGGCTGATGACTTAGTTTTCATGCATTGGTGGGGCGGTGACCCTATTTTGTCGATAAGGCATGTGATGAATTTTCATTTAACCACTTGTTTGGTGTTCCTATTTATGTTTGTGGTTATCTAGTCAAATCTCGGAGTATGATGTCAGTATAAATCAAGACGTTTCATTTGTAATGGACCTCCTTGGGGTATTTCCATAAATGGATACCTGATGAGTGTCAATTTAGTTTCTGTTCTTCTTTGTTTGTGACCTCATGGAACAGTTCCTTCTGATGATACTGGGAGAGGATCAGGGCACCCATAGGCCAGGTTTTTCAGATTTTAACCTTAAGGATCATTGTGATCATACCTCCTTTATAGAGTCATGGATATTTTGGGCTAGGTGTAAGACCTAAATAACCTTTCTTTGTAGTCGTACCCTTAATGGTTGATGCCTGTTCGGTTCTAGGGAAACCTGTGTGAGAGAGGATGGCCCATTTTTTCCAATGCCTTTTTTGTGTGGAGTACACCAGTGGCTATTTTCAGAAGGTGAACCTTTTTTTTAGTGGACTTTTGTTTTTCTAGTGGGATTTTGAGCTAATAATTTTTTTGATGATGAATGGGGTATTTCTATGATAGGGAGTACCAGATCGATCATAGTTAAATGTATATTGTGTAGAATACAGTTATTAATGATATAAGGTTGGTCTTTGTATAGTATAAATAGCTTGGTTTTGTAGATGCTCAGGTTGAGAGCATGGCTTCCTGGCCTTTCATTGGTGTTCTTGTTGATGAGAAGGTTTATGGTGGTGAGTTTTTAAGGATATTTGTTGTTTCAGACTGGTATTTTTAGTAGAAATTTTATTTTTTTCTATTGGATACTCTTGAGTGGTTGAATGGTATTTTTTATACTAGTTGACCTCAGATAATTTTTTTGACCACTCCATTGGTCCTCAAACAGGGTTTTTACCCTAGGAAAGAAGTTTGGTGGAAATATTAATTGTTCGAATTTTAATGATATCAATAATATTTATTATTATTAAATCCTTCACACAGATTCATTGTGCAATAAATTTTAAATTGAGAGTGGGAGTGATATTCCTTATATGCTGTTGATTCTAGAATAGGGAGTTTAACCTAGGTCAGGCCTACACTCGATTCGGGCACTTGGGCCAGGCCAACCCCCCTTTTCTCCATTTTCTTTTTCTCTTCTTTTGTTTTTTCCCCTCTTCATCCCAACTCCTTACATTTCATGAACCTTGTTCTACTCCTCCTTCTATGTAACTTAAGGGGTATTTTAGAGGGGTAGAAATAGTTGAAGTTTGATTGAAAGGGAGGTACCATTTGGAAGCTCTCAACACGTAGAGTCGGTGTGTGGCATCCGTTGATGATAAAATCAATCGATGCTTCAGCAGTTTTTTCCCAAAAGAAGTTTTATTTATGTTTTCATTATTTATTCCCATTAAATGTGTTGTTTTTATAATCCTTTTAATGCCTTCATGTGACCTCTTAAGTCTATATATGTTCTATTGGGGAGAAAAATTGTTATTTTGGGTGATTTGAGGGATTTCCTGTCAGAAAACCTGGGTAACACGATGTGTGTTCCAGCAGAACATGACATGTGATATTCATGTTCATAGAAGATTAGTTTTTTAAGTACACACATTGTACATGAGTATATGTCGTTTGGTTGTTGGATGTGTGTCCGACCATGTGAAAAAGAACACTGAATTGTGGTTTTTGTACAATACACATTGTGTACTGGGAGTACATGCCATGTAGTGGCTCAAGGGAATGTTTCTGGGTGAAAAAGAACACATGATAGTGTTTTGTGAATAGACCATGTTATATGAAGTCACTTACTTGCTATGTACTTTTACATGGGCAGACCACATGTACTCAAGAGTACATTCCAGGTTCTTTGTATAGCATATTTTCATCCAGCTGTTATTTGGAACCCTATAATGTGCAATGCAAGGGTCCATTACACGTGTTGTGTATGGCCACCTGACCCTTTCATTGAGGATGAAATATTGTGGATAGTTGGACAACATTTTTTTCAGGAATAATGCTCGTTGGAACAAAATGTCAATAATAATAATAATAATGTAATTATTATTATTTGTTGATTATTTAATCAGATGTGTCTTCTGAAACTAATGTCTAATTGACTCATCATCAGTGGCATTGCGACCCTGAATTAATGGAAGACGTTTAGAGACAAATTTAAGGTGATAATAATGAGTAGTCCCTTCTGATCATTTTTTCCACATAGATCACAATGGGTGAATCCAATGGACTTTTCTAGGTAATATAAAAGGTTTTTGGGTGGTTATATCTAAATAGAGAGGTTTTTCATCCATTTATCTAGTTAATTTTTCACTTGAGAGTGAGGCTTGCCATAGATGAGAGGTTGGGTGTTCAAACCGACTTAGTTGAGAACATTGATCTATGATGAGCTATGATATGTCTCTTATAACCTATTATTTAAATGATTTAACCCTTGTGAGATGTTCCCATTCATCCTACGATGCCATGAGGCCATATTATTCCAAGGATCCCCTGAGATATTCTTTGCCTTATGTGATGGCCTAAGGAGTCCCTTGTAGGATCTCTTTCATGTTTTCATTTCTGTTAATGAACCTGTGTAGGACTCCTTCGCCCATATTTACCCAGACGATCCTATATAGGATTCCACTTAAGTATTTAACTTGAGGGACCTAGTGGGTGTTGGGGTTTGACTGACCCTGATTCATACGTCTGGTTTGGGTAGAGGTGGTGTTCAGGTGTCACCTAGAACACGTGTCGAACAAGTAATCACATGGGGTTGTGGCTGTAGTATTGGTTAGGGCTTTTGGGACACCCTCAAACTTTTTTAAGTTCAACATGTTTATTACTGATGTAGTTATATACACCAAATGCAGTTTCTGATTTATAAGGACCCGACCTTACAATATTACATAATATTGAATTAAATGAATAATTCATATTGGGGATCTTTTTAGGATTAGAGTTTTAGAGAATTAGGTCATAACTATTACATCTCAAAAGATTACAAAGTATACACTTCCACTCAGTTTTCATTTTTTTAATAAAATAAAAACTCTTGAAAAAAAGAGTCATGTCTAGTTCCATTTTATAAACAGCAAGAATTTTCTCTGATCAAATACTTAACCCTATTCATCTTTAATTCCAATGGAAAAAATTTCAAAACATGGGAAGAGCATAAAATGCTCAGTAAGGGTTGTAAAACAAAGATAGAAAACATTAGTTTATAAATAAATACCGAACATAAACTCTTTTACATACCACATGAAATCATAAGATCTATGAATAACACATATAAATCATAGATCATAAAGGTAACTTATGACATCCATAACATAATTGCATTATAGCTATCACAGCTACATAGGGAGTTACTTTGTAATACCCATCACAATATATTCCCTAAATATCTTAGGAAAACATCCATGTTTACCTCCGCCATGTTTCCCAATGCGTTGGAGAGCTATCTCGGGTTGACTCGCCCTAGGTTTGTCACAGAACCACCTGTATACATAAATAATTCCCAAGAAACACAACATGATCATAACACATAACGTAAGCAAAATGGAAAGATAACATTTCCACAATAAAATAACAATATAACATTCAAATATGTTAACATATCAAAACCATTTTCAATACCAAAAATACATAATATTTTATATGGTATTTATTTTTCTTTTAATAACATTATGGCTTTTTAAGGAAGCTGAAGATCAAATAATACTCGCAGCGGCAGAAAGGTTGTTGTCACCACTTACATTAAAAAGAAATATACTTTTTCTTGTTGTTTAGTAAAATGATTCATAGAAAAAGATCACATTTTAATCAAATGAAAAGTCAAAGGTTTTTATACAACGTATAAAATAAAGTCGTGTTCTAGACCAATATATGACTCAATGAAAGGAGATTGAGATGAAGTCACTTACCTCGTGTCCGACTTGACTCAATTACTCTATAATATTTTCAATAATAAACTAAAGTTAATTTCTACTTTCTTAAGAACCTATTTAATGTTTATTATTACATTTATATCACTTATTACCATGTTATAAACATTATTTGATCATTTAAGTTAATAAAGTTTGTTTTGTCGATATTTGGTACTTAAGTCAAAATAGAACACCTTCTATTTAAAAGTTCTCTATGTGGTCAATATTACATTATATCCAGAATGATATTCATTATTTAGATATCATATATATCATATATATCATATATATTCAGAATATATATATATTTATAACATTACATACCATTTGGAGGTAAGAAATGAAATGCACCGTTCATGGAGACTGAAAGTAGTACGTACGCATCAACGCTACATTCATTTCTCATTATTATTTTAGTGGAAGTAAAACATAATAATAAATAGGTTTATTATAATTCTACTATAATATCATATATATTATAATTAACTCCATCCTTCATACATCCCACATATGGAATTAACGAGTCATATCACTTTGAGAGGCGGTAGTCCGTACTTCCTCAAATGAAATTATCACGTTTACCCATAATAGAAACCATAAAGGTATGCTATAAAAGAAAAATACAGAAGCATAAATAAAACATAAACATAATATATATCATATATAAATATAGTTTTATCTTAATTGCCACCATGATCGGAGGTAGGAGATAATCGAACATTTATTGTATCGTGAGGCATTAGTTTTCCATCCACAGAAATAGTATGTTCAAAATGCATTAGATGGACGTGTGTGTAAGTGTAGTACAAATACTTCTCGTAACATTATCCTGGAATATTTAGGATACTTCTTCTGATATAAATTAAAGGAATAAAAATAGTTTAGGGGTTTTAGAAGTACAATAATAGAAAAAAGTAAAGAGAAAATGTTTCCTTTAATGTGGGTAACATCCTTTTGATTGAACCAAAATGACTTATTGAAGTGCCTTATGCCTAAGGTAAGTATTCTAGGAGGAGGAGAGGGTTGTAGGGAACTTAATGGTGATGAGTTTGGATGAGCCAAAAGGCTTTAGTGGTGTGAGGAATTGGTTAGAAATGGTCTCATTTTATAAGGCGGAGGAGGGGCTCTTTAGGAAAGTGAGAAAATATTATTTTATTATATAATGATATTTGGTTTCTAAAGGTCCTAAAATAATTACAGGTAAAGATAAGAAGACAGATGGTCGAAATAAAATCATCCAAAAAGAATTAGACAGGATTTTGATATTTTTTAATATTTATAATATTATTTATTTAAATCATTTATTTATGAGGTAAATACTACATCATTATTGTGACATAAATAATTTAATATATATTATGTGTAAAAATTAAAAAAAGATCCATGATGTAGGAAAACGTTTTGTATTTCCAATGAATATTTATAGTCTAAAATATAATTTATATAATCCCTTGTAAAAAATAATTTACTAAAAGATATTTGTTATTTTCATTTTTTTCTTTACTTTAACATAATAAATCTAAAGTGTCATTATCACTCCCAAGTGGCTCCATGGGGTACCAAAATAGACCCAAAGATGCCCATGGTCATAAATGACTCATCCAATAAGGTTTGGACAAGTGTTAATGAAATTTTTTATTATTATAATAATTTTTTTTCCTTGAATTATCCTATTTAACTTTAACCGCTGTAAATAAAAGCCAAAAGTTACTATTCACCAAAAAATTCATATAATTGAACAAAATTATACGTAATAATAACAACCATGTATGTAAGATTTTTAAAATTCAATTTACAGATGTGGTAAATTTTCGTTTAAATAAAAATTCTGTTTTTTTATCCATTGCTAAGTGGTTTCACTATTCATTAAAAATTGATATTTTTCAGAAAAAACCCAAAAATTCAGCATAAGTTATATTTGATATTACAAACTCACAAATGATGTCTATTTTTTAAAATTAATCACATAGAAGTTGCATTAATTAATTTAAAATTAATTCCCATTGTTAAAACAAATAGCGTGTTTTTTAAAACAATAACTATCAAAAGATTGACCCATGTTTATGTCCAATTTCAAATTGAAACTAATTCCAATGAACAACAATGAATTAAATGGTCAAAATATATTCTAATTACACTTTAAAACCAATTAAAAAGTCAATCTAACCATATAAATAAATTATATTAAAATATAGTTTTGAATTACAATATAATATTTTTCACTATTCATTAATAAATGAACATTATCGGAAAAATTCCAAAAATTTACACAAAGTAAATTTTTATGTCCCTATTCTAAAGAAGGATTTTATTCAGTAATATATAATTTATTAATGGGACTAAAACTATATTTAAAATGGATTCTCCATTAAAAGGTTGTAAATCATCCTTTTAATGTTAATTATGCTTAAAATTATATTCATTCACATTTTAAGCCTCCAGATTTTTCTTGGATAAATTTAAATACATTTAACAAACATGTATAATCATATTTTAATTAGTTTTGTTCATTAACACCATATAATGGCTACGTGTTAACTACCATTTAATATAATAATATTACATTATTAGTGTGAAACGTAAGATTTTAAAGAAACCTGTTGTTGCGTATTGGGTATGATTTCGAACATAACAACCCCTTTAAAGTAAAATTAATATTTAATTTAAAAATTTTAATAAATATGAAATATGTCTTATTCTTTATTTACCTAGGATGTTACATCCTTCCCCCCTTTTGGGAATTGTGTCCTTGCAATTTTACTTATCAAAATAAGTGGGGGTATTTATCCCCATAGCATTTTCAGATTCCCCCGTTGCCTCTTCAACCATATGGTTTTTTTCACAAAAACATTACCTGGTGAATTACCTTATTTCGCAACAATTTCTCTCTTCGTTCAAGAATTTGGACTAGTTTTTCTTCATAAGAGAGACTCTCTTCCAGCTGAACTACCTCTGGGTTCAAAACAAGCGATGGATCTAGCATATACATTCTCAACATCGAAACATGAAAAGCATTGTGTACCTAGGATAAGCATGGAGGTAAATCCACTATGTATGAAACTGATCCAACTTTATCCGGGATTTCATAAGGTTCAATGAAGCTCGAACTCAATATTCCCTTCTTACCGAAATGCATCACACTTTCCATGGAGAAACTTTGAGAATGACATGATCACCTACCTCAAAAGAAAGATCCTTCCTCCGATTATCTGCATAACTTCTCTATCTTCTCTGAGATATTATCATGTGCTTCTAAATCTACTGAACGTTTACAGCCATCTCTTTTACCAATTATTGTACCATCATCTTCCTTTTACCTACATCGTCCCAAAAAGATGTAGTTCGACAATGCTTTCCATATAATGACTCAAATGGAGCCATCTGTTAACTGGAATGAAAACTGTTATTATAAGATAACTCAACCAAAGAAAGATATTGGTCCCAAATTCCCTAACAATCCATCAAGAAAGCACATAACATATCCTCCAATTTCTGAATAGTTCGTTCTGATTTCCCATATGATTGAGGACGAATAGCTTTACTAAAATTTAATTTAGTAACCAACCACTTATGAATACCTTTACTAAAGATAGAAGTAAACCTGGGATCACGATCAGATACAATGGAGAGAGGAACTCCATGAAACCTGAGTATCCCTTTAACATACAACCATGAAAGTTGACCTAGAGACAATGTATCTCGAATAGGAAGAAAATGAGCAGATTTAGTCAATCGATCAATAATAACCTAGATTGCATTATTACCTCGAAATTTCTTTGGTAATCCCACAACAAAGTCCCTGGATATATTTTCCCACTTCCACTCTAGCACTGGTATCAGATGAAGCATCCCTTTTGATAACTACCACTATTCTTTAACCTTATTACAAGTCAATCAAATTATAGTAAAATTCTCAATATCTCTTTTCATTCCATCCCACTGGTAATACTCTCAAAGATCTCTATACATCTTATTACTCCTAGGATGAACTAGAAATGGGGAACTATGAGTTTCAAATAATAACTCATTATTCAACTGTGAATCACAAGGATGACATAATCTCTTTCCAAATCTCAAAACACAATCATTATCAATGTTATGTTCAGGCAACTTGCCCTTATGACCCAAATCTACCATTTTCCACAACTCACTATCTTCCTTATATGCTTGATTAATTCTATCTAATAGAGATGATCTCACTTACACCTGATACAAAACAGAATAATTTTATGCACCAACAACTTCTATTCTAAATTTTATCAAATTAAAAACAAAAAGAATCATGTTCCAAACGTAACATGGTTAATGAAATATTACTTTTTTGACTCAAAGCATCAGCCACTTTATTAACTTTTCATGAATGGTAATGGATTGTGAAAACGTAATACTTTATTAATTCCAACCATCTCCTCTGTCTCATGTTCAATTATTTTTGAGTTAATATATACTTTAAACTATTTTGATCTCTATATATTTCACATTTTACTCCATTCAAATAATGCCTCCAAATTTTTTAAGCTAAAACAACAACAACTAATTTCAAATCATGTGTAGGGTAATATAACTCATGTGGTTTCAACTGACATGAAGCATAAGAAAATTACCTGATCATTATGCATTATGATACAACCAAGTACTTTCAATGAAGCATCACTGTATATAACAAACTCACCATTTCTGGATGGTTGTGCCAAAACTGTAGCATTCACCAATCTTCTTTTCAATTCCTAGAAACAATCATCACATTTATTTGTCCAAATGAACATAACATATTTTCATGTAAAATTAATCATTTGACTAGATAACCGAGAAAAAGTTTTAACAAAACTCCGGTAATAACATAAAAAACAAAGAAAACTATGGATCATGGTAATATTTGTGGATCTTGGACATTCTTCAACAACATTTTTTTTGTAGGATCAATAGTTATTTCATTGTTTGAAACAATGTGACCATGGAAAGAACTTTGATGCAACCAAAAATCACATTTACTGAATTTTCCAAATACATTATTTTCTTTTAATTTTTACAATACAAACCTTAAATGAATTTCATGTTCCTCTTTACATTTGGAATATAAACCAAAATATCATCAATGAACACAACCACAATCGAATCCAAGAACTCATGGAAAATTATATTCATAAGATCCATGAATATAGTACGTGCATTGGTTAAACCAAAAGGCATAACTAAAAAATTATAATGGCCATATATAGTAAGAAATGTGGTTTTCGGAATGTCTGATTCCTATACTTTCAACTGATGGTACCCCGACCTCAAATCAATCATCAAAAAATACTGAGCTCCCTAGAGGTGATAAAATAAGTCATCAATATGAGGCAAAAGATACTTGTTCTTAACATTGATGTCATTAAATACTCTATATCAATTCAAAGTCTCATTGAACCGTCTTTTTTTTAACAAACAAGATATTATCACCCCATGGTGATGTTCTAGGTTAAATGAAACCTTTATCTCATAACTCCTTAAATTTAATCTTTAACTCTAAAAGTTCAATTTGGGCCATTCGATAAGGGGTTTCGAAATTTTCATAGCATCACGAACTAAGTAAAATGTAAATTCAGCTTCACGATCTGGTATAATACCAGGGAAATCATCAAAAAACATCAAGGTACTCATTTACCACTGGCACATCATTAATCTCAACATTTCCTTTATTTTCAACAATATGGGTAAAGTAACATTCATTTCCGTATTTTACTACTTTCTCAGCTTCTTGATATGTTATCAAAGTAAAGGGTTCATTCTTGTACACAAACTGAAAATCATTCTTAAATGATACCTCTTAAGATCTACAGTCAATCATAGCATGATAAACGAAAAGCCAATCCATACCCAAAATAACATCAAACTCTACTAGTGAAAAAACAATAAGGTTTTTAGGTAGATAATTTTCGCACACAAGGACAGGAATGTTCTTATGTTTTCTTTTTGTCTCAAAATTTCCTCCAAGTGTTTTTACCATAAGTTTAGTATTCATATCTTGAGGTGGAATTACCAATTTACTTGAAAACATCTTAGAAATGAAAGAGTGTGTAGACCTTGAATCAAACAATACATTGGTATAATCTGAACAAAGAAACATTGTATCTAATACTAAATCATTCAATGGCCCAATATCTTCTAAAGTAGTTGCAAAGGATTTCATCACCCCTTTCTGCTTGTAGTCTGGTTGCATTCACTCAGATTAGTTCTTTTTTGGACACTCATTTTCATAATGACCGAATTCATTGCAGTTAAAACATTTTACTGACTGTAAATCATACATTTTTTGACCATTACCCTGATCTTTTTCTATGCAATTATAAGCCTTATGTCCCATATTACCACATCGGTAGCACATAACTAGATTCAAGAGTAATTCCCCAGCATGATTTTTCCATAATTTTCACAAATTGTAAACATAAGTTTCTTACCATCAAATTTTTTAAGAAGAGTTCTTCCCTTTCGCTGTCCACCTTGACCTCTTATTCTCTTGTTTTTCAAAGAACACCTGATCATAAAAAAAAACTCCATTTCCACCTTATCCGCACAAAGAAAAATATTTTCATAACTTTTCAACTCACAAAAAGATAAATCCCTTCGATATTTTTTCATTAATCCGGAGTAAAAATTGTTTATTTTTCTATCAAGATCTCGTATGAAATTTGGAGCATACCTTGCTAGACTAGTGAATTTTGTATCATAATCAGCCACTGAGTCATCCTCCTACCTCAATTATAGGAATTATTTTTCCATTATATGATGAACCACCTTAGGAAAATATTTTTCAAGAAACAAACCTTTGAATTCATTCCAATCGAGAGCATTAATCTCCCCACTATCCCTGATATTTTTCACCATCGACCACCACTAATCAGCATCGCCTTCAAAACAGTAAACAACAATACTATCCTTTTGATGTTCTGAAAAAACCATGATATAAAAAATCTTTTTCAGTGCTTTAATCCATCATTCTTCTAGCACCGGTCAAATAATCCTCTAAATGATGGGGGATGTTGCATCATGAAATGATCCAATACTGACATGTTCCTCTGTGGTTGATCTGGATGATTATGTTCTTGGATACCACCACCATAAATATCCTGAGTCAATTGTGCCATCACTGCAACTAACTGTTCAGCTCCGATTCCGACCATCTTAGGTTGCTGATTTGGAAGGTTGTCTTCCTCCTGATGTCATCCCAACAAAGTTTCCCTATTTCCCTTGAGAAAAACCATTCTGAACACAAAAATATCTTAGGCAAAGCAACATGGTAATCTGTAAATGCTATATTATTTCAATATTAACATAAATTACATTATGGATATTTATTTAACAATTCCCTAACTTCTAAAGTTATCCAACCCGAACTCTGATACAAACTATAAAGACCTGGCCTTAAAACATTACATAATATTGAATTAAACGAATAATTCACATTGATAATGTTTTTAGTTTTAGAGTTTTAGAGAATCAGAACATAACTATTACATCTCGAATGATCATAAAGTAAACACTGCTACTCAGTTTCCATTTTTTCATAAAATAGAAACTATATAAAAAAAATTAATTTCTAGTTCCATGTTTTAGACAACATGACTTTTCCTTGATCCCATCCTTGACCCTATTCATCTTTAAGTCCTCTAAAAAACATTTCAAAACATGGGATGAGCATAAAAATTTCTGTAAGGGTTAGAAAACAAAGAAAGATAACATTAGTAAATAAATACGAACAGAACATAAAATCTTTTACATACCTCATGAAATTAAATGATTAATGAATAACACATTGAAATCAAAAATCATAAAGGCAACTTCTGTCATCCATAACATACTTACATTGTAGCTATCACAACTACATAGGGAGTAACTTTGGAATTCCCATAACAGTATATTGCCTAAATCTCTTAGGAGAAGCATCCACGTTTACCTCTTTCACATTACCCCATGCATTGGAGAGCTATCTCAGGCTCACCCACCCTAGGTATATCACGAAACAAGCTGTATACGTAAATAATTCCCAAGAACCATAACATGATCATAACACATAACAAAACCATAATGGAAAGATAAAATTTCTACATTGAAATAAAAATATAACATTTCAATATATTAACTTATCAAATCCATTATCAAAACCATTTTCAATTCCAAAAATACATAAAATAGTATATGGTATTTATTTTCCTTTTAAAAACATTATGTCTTGTTAAGGAAGCCGAAGATCAAATAATACTCGCGGCGGTGGAAAGGTCATTGTCACCGCATAAGTTAAAAAGAAACATTTATTTTTTGTTTTTTAGAAAAATGCTTCGTAGAGAAAGGTCACTTTTGAATTAAATTAAATGTAAAAGGTGTTTATACAGTGTATAAAAGAAAGTTGTGTATTAGAACAAAGTATTCCTCAATGAAAGGATATTGATATGAAGTCCCTTACTTCATCTCTGACTTGACTCGATTGCTCTTTAATCTTCCAAATAATAAAATATAGTTTATTTATACATGCTTAAGAACTTATTTTATGTTTATTATTCCTTTTATATCACATATTACCATGTTATAAACATTATATAATCATTTATGTTAATAACGTTTGTTTTGTCGATATTTGGTACTTGAGTCAAAAATGAACACCTTATATTTACAAGTTGTCCATGTGGTCAATAGTACATTATATCCATAATGATATAAATTATTTAGATATCATATATATAATATATATCATATATATCCAGTATATGTATATATTTATAACAGTTCATATCATTTGGAGGTAAGAAATGAAATGCACCGTTCATGGAGACGGTAAGTCGTACGTACACATGAACGCTACTTTATTTTCTATTTCTTATTTCAATGGAATTAAAACATAATAAACCATAGGTATATTATAATTCCAGTATAATATAATATATAATATCATTACCTTCATCCTTTATATGTCCCACATATTGTATTAACGAGTCATATCACTTTGAGGGGGCGGTAGTCTGCAATTCCTCAAATGAAATTATCGTGTTTAACTGTAATGGAAACCATATAGGTATGCTATAAAAGAAAAACATAAAAAAATTATGAATACATAAACATAATATATATCATATATAAATATAGTGTCATATTAATGGCCACCATGATAGGCATTTGGAGATAATCGAACCATCATCGTCTCATGAGAAGTTAGTTTTCCATCAAAAGATGCAGTATGTTTTTCACCTATTAGATGGAGGTGTGTGTAAGTGTGTTATAATACTTCTCATAACAACATCCTGGTATATTTAGGATACTGGTGTTGTTATAAAATAATGTAATAAAAATATTTTATAGGTTGTATATGTAAAATAAAATAAAATAAGTTAAGAGAAATTGTTACCTTTAATTTGGGTAACTTCTTTTGGTTTGAACCAAATAGACTTCTTGATGTGACTTCTACCTAAGGTAAGGATTGTAGTATGAGGAGAGGGATGTAGGTCAATTAATTGGTCAGAGGATGGATGAGATAAAAATCATGATAAGTGTGAGTAATTGGATAAAAATGGTCTCCTTTTATAAGGGGGAGGAGGGGCTCTTAAGGAAAGTGTCAAAATATTGTTTTATTATATAATAATAATCGGTTTATAAATGTTAAAAAATTATTATTGTTAAGGATAAGATGTACCATGGACGAAATAAAATCATAACATAATAATTGGACAGGTTTTGGATATTTTTTTAATATTTATAATTTTACTTATTTAAATATTTTATTAATGAGGTAAATACTACATCATTATTGTGTCATAAATATTTTCACATATTTGATGTATAAAAATTATAAAAAATTACCATGATGTATGAAATATTTTTATCCTTCCATTGAATATTTAGAGTTGAAAATATAATTTATATATCCTCTTGTAAAAATTAATTTATTAAAAGATATTTGTTTTTGTGATTTATTCCATTACTTTAGGTTAATTAATCTAAAGTTCCATTATCACTCCCATGTGGCTCAATAGGGTCCCAAAATCTACAAAAAGATGTCCATGGTCGTAAATGACTCAAAAAATATGTTATGTACAAGTGTTAAGTAATTTTTAATTATTATAATATTCTTTTTACCATGAATTACACTATTTACCTTGAACCACGGTAAATAAAAGTCAAAAGTTATTATTCACCAAAAAATTATTTTCATCTTATTGAAAATAATTTTACATAATAATAACAAATATTTATTTATTATTTTAGAAATTAAATTCACATAAGCGGTAAAATTTCATTTAAATGAAAATTTCATTTTTTTTAACTAGTACTAAGTGGTTTCACTATTCATTGAAAACTGACGTTTTTCAAAAAAATCTCAAAAAATCAGCCTAAGCTATATTTTATATTACAAATTAAAAAATGATGTATATTTTTCAATATTAAAAACATAGATGTGCAATTAATTAATTTAAAATTAATTCCCGTTGTTAAAACAAATAGCGTGTTTTTAAGGAATAATAACCATCAAAAGATTGACACTTGTTTATGTCCAATTACAAATTGAAATTAATTACAATGAAAAAATTGGATTAAATGGTAAAAATATATTCTAATTAGACTATAAGACAAATTAAAATGTTAATCTATCCATAAAAATAAATTATATTAAAACACAGTTTTGAATTAAAATACAATTTTTTTTCACTATTCATTAAAAATGAACCTTATCAGAAAAATTAAAAAAAGATACAAAAATTAAATTATTATGTCCCCATGCTTAATAAGGATTTTATTTTGTCATATAGAATGTATTAAAGTCACCAAAACTATATTTAAATAAGGTTCTCCATTAAAAGGTGGTAAATCGGCCTTTTAATGTAAATTTTGCTTAAAATTAGATTCATTCACATTATAAGCCTCTAACTTTTTATTGGATAAATGTAAATAAATGTAACAAACATGAATAATCATATTATATTTATTTTTTTTCATTACCACCAATACAACGACTATAAGTTAACTACCATTTGAAATCATAATATTATATTATTAGTTTGCAACGTAAGATTTAAAAAAAAACCATTTTTGTGTATCGAGTATTCTATCGAACGTAGCAACCCATTTAAAGTAAAATTAATATTTAATTCCCAATTTTTAATAAATATGAAATATTCATTATTCTTTATTTACTTGGGATGCTACAGGATTGATGGTTGTCGATCCTGACTCGAGGAATATTTCTATATTTTGTTGGGTTTCTCGGACACGTTATCCTAGGATCCGGCTTCTGAGCCATGTTATTTTATTATTTGTTATACCAATAGGTATTACCTGGGAAATTGATATTGAGCCATACATGATTCAATTGGTTATATAAATGATTTTCCCTTGTTAGTTGATTATTGTGAACCATGGAATAATGTAATTAACATGTTTTGTAATACTTCTTGAATTTCATATACATCGGCCTTAGACCTGATACATCCTGATATGATTATACACATAGGGTGGCCCTAGTACATACTAAAATGAATATACACCGGGAATGGTGTTAAAACATGCTGAAATGATTATATATCAGTCTTTCCCCTTGAACATGCTAAAATTCTTATATATTGGTCTTGCCCCTAAAACATGTTAAAATGATTATATACTAGGATTGGCCCTGAAACATGTTGAAAATATTATATAATGGGTTTTAATCAATGTTGTTTTAAAATGATGATATATTGGGCTCCTCACTATTTGACTGATATGCCTACAGGCATGGTTTTTTTGAGTCTTGGTTAGATTCATGGGATTATACTCCGTGTTTTCCAACTAGTGGCCTTTTACAAGATTGACCATCAGTATACAGTTTCCTTTCTTACCAAATTTATTTTAGATATATGGTATTCTAGTTAGTGATTGGAGGAGATTACAAGTGAACCTATCTGTAGGATGAGTATCCCCCTATGGTGACATAGATTACTTAGAGATATAATTCTGGTGATTTCTGAAGCAAGTACATGTTGATGGGATTAAGGACCTAGAGATTGACAAAAGGATACATAGCTAAAGTGGAATGATGTCCAGCTCAATTCCCTTGCACATGATGACCAGGTGATCAGTCTTATGGACCAAAGGATTGACTGCTAATGTGGTTTCCTGTTATTTGATTCACATAGTCATGAATTTTCATTCTTCTTGTACATGTTTATAGGTATGGGACTATACAAGTATGTGTATATAGATATAGACAACCATAGTGGCACTTTCCCAATTGAAAGGGATTACAGACCCTGGGTTGGAATGTTGTTTCATGTTTAGTTTACTTCCTTTTTTTGTGCTCCAGTTAGGCTGTGGACATTGCCGTTGCATACAATTTTATCACAACAGTTATAAGTTGATTTTCGAGATGGCCTATAGAGATTATTTCTTAGCCATGCATGTTCACCTCAGTGTATGTGTAGAGCATATGTCTTCTTTTCAGGTTTAGCATGAGTTACATGGTCGATATGTCTGAGGCCTAGTTTTTCTTGATTGACTTGAGCTACTCGAGTGGTTCTACTGATTGGGCTTCTGCAGTTCGACATTGTATGGAGATCGGGTATGTAGATTTTCATGGTGTTAGTAGTAGAGCCCTTTACATTTAATTTTAGTTTATTTTGTACTTGTATCTGAATGGTCATCCAAGTGGGTGACCAGTGTTGTTTTTTATTGCATATATGTTTGGGATTTTATAACATTTTTTCTACTAAATCTTGTTCAGTTTCAGTTGTTTATTTCTTCTGCACTCTATTTACTTTCTGTTGTGTATGATACATAGTTATTTCCACTTTTTTCTTACTCTGGTATGACGGTATAGTATACCCAAAATCAAACCCTAGACCCTCAATACTTTTTAGTAGCCTCTAGAATATGGTGAGGTGTGTTGGGGGCCTTATTCCGAACCGACTCAGAGTGCCGATTTAGAGGCTTCTGGGTCAAGAAGTTACAAAAGAATCAAAAATTTTATTATCAAAATAAAAATATGAAATTTATTCCAACTAAAAAATTGGATTAATAATAATATGATTTTACTAATGTTAATTTCTAATCATTTTCAAAAAATATGTAAGTATTTCAACACCTTAAATGAAAAAATAGTTTTCAATAAAAATTAGTTATTTTATTATTCATCAAAAAATTATTCTTTTCATAAAATTACCAAACAATCACACTAATAAAATTTTGAAATATCTTTTTCAAAAATGATGGTAATTTAATCATATATTTTTTCTAAATGTAAAAAAATTATTTTATTATTTTTTTATAAAAGAGTTATAAAAATTAGTTTGGAGGAAAAATGTATGTTCAAAGCATATATATAATTTAAAATAATTAATTACTTATTTATAAATATATAATCATAATATAAAATTAAAATACATAATTTCAAAAATGTGGTTATTCAAATTAATTTCTTAAATTTTAATGAATATTTTATAGTTTTCGGGTTCAAATTTTAATATTAATAGTATATATTGGTTCGTTAAAACAAGGTGTTGCATTTAATGAAAAATGTTGAAAAAAATAAAAAAAATCATGGTTCCAAATATTATCCCATATTTCTAAGATTTAATACATTAGTATTTCATTCTCTTATGAAAATTAAATTAATTTTACATTTTACATGATGGATGTTAAATCTACTTCTCTTAATGGATAATTATCGAAGGATGTTTATGTTTAATAACACTTGGGTTTTGAATATCTGATCTCTCTCAATTCTATTTTCAATCATACTAAAAATATTTATTTCCTTAAATATGAATCAAAGTCTTAGTATTAATGATTGAGTAATTTTCTATTAGAAAAAGATTTTACTATTGGGTTGGTTTATCCAAATATTTATAAATAGAATATCATCTTCATATATTTTATTAGTAATTTTTTTATATATTATATTATTTATTTTTCTACATAAAAAAATGTGAGGAATTTTAAGAACATATAAAAGTGATATTGAACTATTTATGTTAGGATATTTCTCAGATTTTTATTTTTTCTAAAGGATTTTGTAATATTCTTTATTCAATAGAAATATATTTTTCATTTATAGAAAAAATTTGATCTTTAAAATAGCGAGACTTATAAAAGACCATTATGTACTAGTATAAAATTTGATTTAGATAAAACTCATAGGCATGTTTATGAAATGTTATATAGAGATGTGATGTGTAGTTTTTTATAACATACTTCTAATGAATATGATATAATGTATTTTTTTTGATGTTCGTGATTTTTGTAAAATCTAAAAAATATTCATTTGATCTATGGAATCGATTTGAAAATAATTTAATTGTACTTTTACTTTATCTCTATTTTAAAAAACTGCATGTTTTAATTTAATACTATATTCAGAATCTAATTTTGTAGTTTGAATATTATATATATAACATATCTTAGGTAAATGTCACTTTGTAGGAAATTATCTAGTTCATGCTAAATTGAGAAGCAATAGTAACTTTCATGGTTTACTGATAGGGAAAAATATATATTTTTTTGCTACTTTTTATGCACAATATTTTTTGATGAATAACATTATATTAGAATTCAGACGAAATTTTGATCATGTTCTTATCTTATGTAATAATAAAAGTGAAATAAATATTTATAAAATAATTATAAATCATTTTTGAAAAAAGAATATTGATATTCAGTGTCATTTTTATAGATATCTTGCTCAAAATAGGATATTTATTTAGATTATTTCAATAATGAATATCATATTTCTGATATTATTGATAAACTACTTCATACTACATTTTAATATTTTATGAAGGGGGTGTTTTGTCTGTTCGATATTTAATGATATTTTTAATATTTTATTAATCCTTATTTATAAAAAAATTATGTTTTTTAACATTTATTTTTGTTTTTAATAATTAATAATTTCTATTTTTTATCTTCATGTTATTAATTTTCCTTCTTAAAATGTTGATTTCATATTTATTTCTTCTAAACCATCATATCATGTATAAAATCTCTAATAACTACACTAAAAATCTGCAATAAACACAAATATCACCTAAAACCATATAAAATAGCATCTCTCTATATCTCATACATCCACAACCTAATCTATTCAAAAAAATTATCTTTGGATTTCTTATATCCTAAACCCAAATTCTTAATAAACTATTCCATTAGTAGATTCATGGAATGGAAAAGATGAAGAGAACAGATAAATCTGGTTCTAATGGTGGGAAAAAGAAAATAGTTTCACCTTTTGAAAACAATGTGCTCTAATGAAAAAGTAGTTACTTTTAAATGTATATTAAAAAAATATTGTATTTAAGAATGTTTTTTTCATGTTTTTGATTTTATGTTTGATGGAGGAAATTTTAAATATTCCATTACATGAGAAGGAAGAGAGTTCACTAGGAATGCTTAGTTCAATTTTAGTAATAACTAGGATGTCATTTCATAGAGAGTAGAAAAAAATAATATTCTATTTTTATTTTGGGAAGGGTTAGGTATTTAAATTCCATTATGAAAGGGATTTCATTTTTGGTTTTTTTGATTGGTGATGGATTGCATAATTATAAAGTCATCAACTATTTTCTATTTAAAACATCATAGGTTAGAAAGATAATTGAGCCAAACCTTGTAGCTGATAGAAACGTCATTATTAAATATATATAGATTATTAATTTACATTGAATCATATAATTATATATGATAAATTTCCTCACATGTATATAATGATTCTTAAATTATGTTACATTATGATAAATCTATGTTGGTACATGATGAAATATATGAGACATTATCTTTATATGGATATAATGTTGACATTTTATATTATGTAAGAATGGTGTATCTTGTTATCTTCAAGAGATGTCTAATTTTAGGTATCATAAATGATTTTATATTTCATCATAGAAACATTCTATAAATTATAAATATATGGGAGTTAAAATTTTCATAGAGTGTTTCTAAAGGGATTCTTTTGAAAATAGAATTGAAATTCTATAAAACCTATGTTTATTATACATATCAAGAGATAACAAGTTTTAAATATATTACCTCTTCCAGAACAAATACATAAGAAGTTAGTAAATCAAGAGTTGAAGGTGGATTTTTTGATCCTCGAGTGGATAGAGCATAAGATCGAGTTATAAGGGTAAATGATTATATTATTGGTGATTAAAATATTTATACCATTAGAAGGAGGAAGACAATTTTGATTGAAATGTTCCTACAACAGATGAGTGATTTCTTTAGTCACCATGGGTTTATCATTAAGAAACTATTAATAATGAAGGTGGAATTGTGGTTGTAAAAAATCATATGGAGGGGATATCAACATGCTCCAATTAAGTATTTTATTGTGTCTACTGAAAGGTGATTTGTTTAACCAAGACAAATTGTATAGAGAATAATTAAATATGTTGTTCATGTTGGGAACAAACACATTAAAGAATATAATTATTATCCTAAAAGGAAAAAATTATTTATACATCTTTTTTATCCAGATATTACTATTCTAATTGGTGATTCTACTAATGTTTTTATGAATAAATTAGTTTATTTGGTTAAAAGTCCTTGGAAATGACTAATAATGATGTTGATAATAGAAATGGCATGATAGGGGTTCTATTTTCACTATCTTGTTAAAATAAAAATGTTTACTTTTTTCAACTGGTGGATGTATTGGAACCTTTGTTAAGGAAGGAAGAGATATCAAAAAATTCTAAAGATGAATCTAGATTTTAATTTCAACATCATAATTTTAATGCAAGTATGTATTCAATATTTTATTTTTTAAAACACTAATTTCTCAAGATTCATGTCTAAAATGAAGATTAAAATTATTATTTTTAGAAAATGTGAAATTTTTTATTTTCAAGGTTAGATGATGATTCTCTTTATACGTAGTTTTAATGGTCATTGGAGAAAATTTATTTGAATAAAATATTTTGATTATTTTAATTTTGATATCAGTGATTTGTTTATATGGATGAACGTGGATAAGTTCTCAAAATATGATAATAGTTATATGAATATGTTTTTTTAATTATATTGATACTTTTAATGCTATCATTTAATGTTAATGGAGAGAATATACATCTTCAAGTGGAGGCTCTGAAGATTTTATGTGATGTTTGGAGTTGATATCTACCAATATCTATACTATGCATGAAAGAGTTTATTTTTTTAGTGTGCCTCTTCATTTATTATTTGAAATTTAAGAAGTAATAATTTCCATATTATATTTTATAGAACTGAGTGTACATTATCTTTTCAACTAGTTCAGAAATATGATTGGAAAGTATTCTCAATCCTTATAATCAATTCAAAACATTTTTATGGTTAATATAATTGAAAAAATAAAAAGTTAAATTGTACTCTATTCATATTCTCAAATAATGGGATTCCCTGCTAATCCAAAACATCATGGAATTTATGATAGAGCCCCATGTGTAGTATAAGAACATAGTTATTACATAATCTCTTCCTCTTTTTAGATGAATTTGAAACATCAACCAATCCGTCCTTAACCCCTAAACATTGACATTTTTCATATCTAGCTGAAATTATTTTTATAATAAAAAATAATTTATGAAGTTGAAGTTATTTAATTATTTTTTGTTATATTTTTTCTATCATTTTGGTTATTTTCATTAATCATATCCATATTATAATACAATATTAATTGTATTATATATAATTCAAAAATATTTTGGTACATAATTAATCATGGTTTACCTCATTTTATAATTTCCTTTTGATCTCATTATAAGGGGATACATATAGAATAAGAAAACATTACAAATAAACACAAAATTCCATATTTCATTTCAAAAATGTAAGTCATTGGGTATTTTTGGATATGTAATCATCATAAAGGGGAGTATTTTTAGCATGTTAATATTTATTAAACAACTTTTTTATTAATTTGGATGCACAAAAATAACAAATTTTTTTACAAATAATGTTACTCTGAGTATATTTCTTCTTTGTGTTTAATGGAATAATTATTATATTTAACAAAGACATTATTTTGTATTCATTATTATTTCTGGAAGTGATATGAATATGCTATGTATTATGATTTTTAATATAATTATTGAATATATGTTCAGAAATTTTCATTTAAACCTAACATTGGAATCCAAAACCACATTTGGAACCCCATTTTTGGGATTAATGTTATCTTTCAGAACCTCACTTTTTTTAAGGAACCTCGTATTCAGGTACTGAACATTTGATATGTACCTAACATAATGAGCCACTTTTTGGAGATTATCCTCCCATTAGGAACCATATATTATAATTTTACCCCTTGTTCAAGAATCCTATGTTTTCAATAAACTATACACTTACAACTATAGTTTTTGAGGTAAGATCAAAATGAATAATCCCCATATTAATCTAGTCATATATGGTATTTAAAAATACAATTATTCTATGAATTTGAAAAAAATATCATTGGATTAAATATCTATATAAAAAGATTCAAATAATATTTGAAAATATTAACATCAAAAGATTGATTTCTTCTTACTTATAATGGAAGTGATGAATTTTTATAGTGATTGATGTTTCGAATATGCCATGTGTTTTGAAAATTTTAACCTATGTGGATAATTTTTTAAATATGTTTAACTTTAATTATCTAGGGATTGCGATTTATTCCCAATATTTACATATAGATTGTGGAACTATCTAATTATATAACAATCATTATGATATAAAGCTTAGTGATATGAATATCTCACTATGAAATCATCCATCAAATTTTCAAATTTTTAGAAATGATTTTCTATCATCAACTAATATGTGTCTACCCAATGATTTTTCCTCATCATTTTATTATATAAAAAATAACACCTACATATATATATATATTATACATCTTTAGTTTATAAGACTCTTTTTGGGCTACACATTGGAGACATTCATGATTACCATGTGGTTGTTGTGTGTTCATCCTTCTTTTAAAAATTTTGATTGTTTTGTTTTAGCTTCCCAGACTAGATAAGCCACCTAAATAGTGCTTTCATGATTGGTTCTATTGGCCTTAAGTGCACTTACCAATACACCAAAGGCTTCTGACTAGTAGTGATTGTGTACAATGGGAAAAGTGGGAAGGATATACCCTCAATGAATGGTATAATAAGGGTTCAACTATATATATTACATGCATCGTAGGATAAGACACATCAAAATAAAATATGTCTTGCCAATGGAAGAAGCATAAACAATATAATATAATACCAGAAGAATAACTAAAAGAAAAAATTGAAATAAATTAACAACCAAACATACCCCTAGTAGCTTCTAAAATAAAGAATATATCTAAAATTAGTCATACAATACAATATCCATAAAGGGGTCACCAATGGCTAACCAAAAGTGTATATATATATATATACATAAAAAAGATTAAACTAAAAGGTAAAAAAAAAACTATAGATAATGTAGGAACCTCAAGGTCCCCTACTATCCATCCATGAAAACTAAAAATTGGATCCAACTCCATAAATCAAACCATTACCTGAATGAAACAACATAAAGTCTAATCACATCCTAAAGGGCCCATGTAGGTTGTGATATTAAGTCATATTAAGATAAAATCTAGGTGTTCATACCCAAATTTTTTTTATTTAGGTGATATATAATAAATAATAATAATCAGATGCATAAAGTAAAGGCATGATTCTATGGTTCTCAACAGCCCCCAAGACTCCATCCGCTCCCTCATCCAATGTCTAAATCACTATAGAGGATAGGATCCTTGGAACATGGTTCAAGGTATCATCTAATGTCAAAAATCCTAGGTTAACACTTAGGTGTTTCCGCAAATTATATAACCTATAACCTCATGCCAACTAACACCACATTTCCCAAATCTTGTCACTAATGTGCTGAAGGCACAACCATGAAACGGTAATTGGTCTATCATACCCCTTCTCGAAATCACTCATTGGTTTATGGCCTGTCTTTAAATGGAATAAAAATATCTATCCTTAAATAAACATAACCTTCATTTCATAGGATGATTTCCCAATGAATGAAAATATCTATCCTTCCTAAATATTCCAAGCCCAATGTCCTCAATACGATGAGCTACAACCCCCAACTAATAGCATCATCGCCATCAACTAATGAATCATCACCTTCCCTATGGATTTATATGACAATCACCCCAAAGAAAATATGTAATCCACACTACTAGGGGCCTTTACTCACATGAGTGGTCACAACCACCTTATCACTGAGTCAACATGTGGGAACATGACTCCAATCGGTGATTTGGCCATCACATGTGAGTAGAAATCTCCAATTTGTACATAAGCCACATCCAACAAGAACCTTATACTCTCGTGTTGACATCACTCAAGACGGATGGTCATTCCATCCAATATCAAATTTTATTCCCACATCCAAAAAACCTCACCATCTCGGATAGACATACATGAATTTTAATTATTATTCAACATCACCCAAATATCCAGGCCAAACCCAACCAGATGACCACATTGCCTCCATCTGTGTGGCCGATACATCTCAAAACATAGGTAAATTCCCATCACAACCCCATGGGTCTCATCACATGGTACTTAATAATTTCATATATATATATATATAATTTAAATAAATTCACATTAGATATCAATTAGATTTAATAAGACTGAACTAAACAATTTAAATAAACATATAAATTCAATTTATTCAAATTTACTAACTCAGTATCAAATAATCATTAAGCTTTATGGAATAGATAAATAAATTTAGACTAAAAACACATATATTAACTACCCAATTATTAAAAATCTTCTATCCCATCCTTGCAAGAGAGAATAAGGTTTCTCCAAGCTCAACATCATCCCATAAGGACAAACAGTGAATTTAACATCAAGAAATAAATTTAATACGGTCTTTATCAAATATTCTATTGGAATGATAAATCCTAAAAAAATATCATGAAAACAAAATAATATTATGCACAACTTTCATTAGACTCGTAGATCTAGAAACATCTTGTATTATCCTCTAACATAAATTTGTTTGCAAGAAATAGATGATTTAGTTGAACATCCTGAAAATTGGGGAACCATATCAAATGAAGTTATAACTCTATGAGGTGAGAGAAAATATAATAACAGGCATGGGTGATGACATTTTTTCTGCTATAGTTCCAACTCACATGATTTCAGATGAATCAGATCTCAAACATGGGGTAGAGAGAACACCCTAACCAGAAGAAGAAAAGGGAGGAGATCCCTGCGCATTGAACATCCAAGAGGGGAGAATAAAAAACAAAAAATGAAAAATTAGGGAGGGTTATATAAAGAATTTTACATATTTAATAATGAAACGTGGTTAAATCACACAGTTTTCCTAACCATGTCGTAACTATGTGGGATGAAATTCAAGTTAACACCTATATGGCACTACACGTGGGGATTTCCGCAGAGTTTTCGCTAACTGTGCCGAAACCATGTTGAATAACTCTTTAAAATATGCAGATATTTTCTAGTGAACAAGAAACCTTACCCACACATTTTATCAAAACCATCCTTAGAATCAAATTGGTTTCACGATTAATTTAATGAGGTCACACAGTTTCCCCCAAACTATGCTCCCTGACATGAAACTCCACAACTTCGCCTTTATCCCTTAGACTCACTTGAAACGCATATAAACACCCACTTATTTTGATAAAACACTAAACCCATCCAATATTGTTATATTTGATAGTGGAAACTCTCAGAATTGACTTCTTATGCTCGAAAAAGAATTTGGCATACCCACCAATTAAAAAAATAAAAACAAGAGTGAATTTTGACCCAATTAAAATAATGTAGATGTTACAATATCTCCACCTTAATATATATCATCAATAATCTGTGAATAAAAAACAAAATATGGTACTAAACATATTCATCCAATTAAAAATGTCTAAAAAAACTCCAATCATAAACGGTAAAAGTCAACAACCTTAAGGGGGTCCCTACCTTAGGCGTGACCTACCACAATCTCTCCAAACCAAAACCCGAATTAAGAAATAAAAAACAAAACAATATTCAGGCTAAATATTCCTCTTGTGATGAATTTTCACCCATGCACCTCATCAGGTGATCCCATGTCATACTAGACACCCATCAAAATACCACACCTCATAGTTTCCGGCTTCACTCTTATCTCACATATGGAACCCTCTATGTATTACATCTTAAACAATTCCCAAAACAACCCTAGTTCATCTCACCTCAATCATGTCTACCACTTAACGATTCCTAGATACTGATGCACCTCATTTAACTACATCTCCTTGATACCATATTTCTCAAGTACCATAATAATAAATGAACCCAATGGTTCTCACATATAAAAACTTCTTCCACATACCTCATATATATATATATACATGTAATCTGATACAATTCCAACTTACAAACCAGTGGCAGGTTACTCCATTCAAATATAGCTCATGCACCTCATCCACCCAAAATGGACATGACTTAACAGGCCACACCAAGAAAACAAAAAAAAACTTCTATGACCATGACATTCCTCTGACTATCATCAACTCACTAACCAACTCTGACCCTAGTATCTACCCACCATGAACCTGGCATTTTTCTTGACTACCTAAACAATTACCTCCCTTTGGCACTTCTTCTGTCATCATCCGCTGACCTCACTACTGGCTCTCGCTGTCTCTGCCCTAGCCTCCATATGTAGCTAAATCTTGGCTACCATCACATTGTATTGATCCCAGTCCAATCCCAAACTTTAGAGTCTACCCCAATCCCTGATTTTTAGATTTCCAAGAAGGATTCATAAATAACCTTTTGAGATTATTGACATTCCTATATTCCCAACACTCATTTGGAGGCCACACACACTATATCCGGACATGTTCTATCTCACCTATCTAAAATGATACTATATAAGACGCACTCTAATGTGTTATTATCAATTCCTTGGCCTAAAATAGATTCTAGAACATATCTCGGTCTTACTTCCTTCTATCTAAAAAAACATCACCACTAATGTCACCTAGAGCCACTACCTAGCTTGAGTATAACCTATCCATCAGATTTTCCTCAGCTTTGAGCACCTGGGTCAATAATTTTGAGAATGAGGGCAGCCTCGATATGTTCAACCACACCCTAATGTCATCCCATAAATAATCCTCGAAAAACCTCACCCCTGAGGGGTCATTTCTCACCTTGTGAGTAAAAATCAAGACAATTTGGTGAATGTCTCTACACAGTCGTGGATAGTCATTTTGTACTGTTGATGGCTCAAGAACTCAAAATTAATATTTTCTATCATCATATCTAGAAAGATATTCTCAAATAACATAGATTTAAAATCCTTCATGTGTGGTCCCTTGTTTCTTCTTTCATGAACCTTCACATACCACCAGTGCATAGTCGGTCCTCTAAGAATGTATGTTTTCAGTCTCACTATCCACCGAAAGGAATTTGAAACTGCTCAAAGATTATATTCAGGGCCTTGATCTAGTCCATTACCATCTATAGACCACCATCACCTTGAAAAAGAGTTGGATGATGTGATTGGAACACTCAAGTAAGATACTCAATATGTGGATCTAGTCCCTAATCTACCCTGTCGATACCATTGATCACACATACCAGGATCTCTCTGAGTTGATCATCAAGCCGCAACCCAAAAGCAGTCTACTCAAGAGGTTTCATAATAATCCCTATAAATTGTTCCAAATATGGTACCTATGGTCGTACCTACATGTCAAGATCCTCCTAACCATTAGTAGCCTCAACTCGTTCCCCTACGACACCAATATATCACCCATCTAATGTTATATCAATTCCATCTAGGAGAAACCCCCTGAATATCATAAACAAGGTCAGAAAACCCAATAATATATATATATATATATATATATATATATATTGCAAAAAGGGAATGTAGTAAAATAGAGCACATCCACACTACCCTTACTCTCTCCCATTTCATCTATGACACACAATATCTATGACTTATGAACTCTTTACACACCCTTAATATATACATGTATCAAAATTCCATAGGCCCTGAAAACCAACATTTCCCCAAATCGATGTCCACATCACCCAACCTAGGGATCAACACCACTCCATTTAATCATACATTCCTACTGGTATAATATCCAAACCTATATCAATCATCTGAATAAATTTATACATATATTACATGTAATATTACATTTTTTTTACAACCAATAAATTTAACACAGGAACATGCATATTTAAAATTGAAATGTGCTATCATTTTTCTAATCAACGAGTAAACATGAAAATATGAATACAAAACTCCCTTTCCATATCGATCCAAGTGTCCAAATCCTATCCCTTTCTATACTAGGATAAGGGTCAAAATTCTAATTCCATAAAAATCATAATCACAATAAAAGAATAAAAATCATTGTGGAAATCATATAAATTGAAAAATGAGAAAAATAGAAATGCACTTCCCAACCATGGTAACATAGATTGGTTGTCAAACATGGGGCTACATGTAACCCAATCACGATTTTTAAAACCAATTCGAAAAACAATAAGTATACAATCTAGCCTAAACCAAAAATTAATACCTAGAAATAGTTAATAGAAACACCTCGGATACCATTTATAGAATCTATGACCCAACTAACCACCCTAATAATGCTTTCAAGGTGAGTTCCACTAGCCATAGGTTCACCTCCCAAAATAAAAAAAAGGTTGATGACTATTAGTGATGGTGTAAAGAGGGTAGAGTGGGGAGGATATTAATTAAATGAATGATATAATAATTGTCTGAGTACATATATATAACGTGTGGTGGAAGATAAGACTCATTAGAGTCAAACAATACTCTCCAAAGGAAGAATCATAGTTAATATCATACTTAATAAAAATTACCTTTATTATTATTTATACACTTTTACAGAAAATGTGAAAAAAAAATACGTGAATTCAAATAATTAAGACATAAAATTGTACCCTAGTATTGAAAAATTTAGAAAACCAGATCATACAATTTGAAAAGGCCCCTCCCTTGCATAAAAACCATTAAGTCCAGTGACCACCATTCCAACATTTCACAACATGATCTCCCGTAAAAATACGGGGCGGTACTGATAGACAAGGCCATACCCTCTCAAATATCAAAAAACCGAATCACATACATTTGGAAAAAACTTGCAACTCTAAACCACATCTAGAGCATTCTCTGAATAAAATCTAGGATTAATAACTTTTGAATAGCATTCCACTTATAAAGAATTTATAGAGAGAAGTAGAAACACCCAGGAAAATTACTAATTCCACCACCACTTTAACACATTCACATTATTAACAAAAATAAAAAACCTCCACAATACCCCTTTACCTTGATGCAACAGTCTCACATAAGTATATCCACCAAATCATTGCAAAAAAAAAACAAAAATGAAAGATTCACCATGATAAGACATTTAAGAAGATTGCAGGACTACTCAAAATCTGAACCAAGATTCCCTCTCCCTCTACACCACTTCGGGTCCAACATTGAGCCTCATCAATCAAGGACATCTATGATCTGAGATGCCTTTTCCCACCAAAAATGTATTTTCCCACCTGGATCCAGAGCCATGATTTCCAGTAACATCACCCACCAAACGTGATAGGACGATGCCTTGCATGAGCAGACAGTGCTGGAGGCCATGTTGAAGCCACACCCACTGATCGAAGATGGCCTCACCATCCGAACACGTCTTCCCACCGTAAACCAAATCAGGTCTTCAGGGTGTGATAGGGTGATGAAGAAGGAACCTCGCCAATGCAGATGAAGCCAAAAGATGGCATATCGAACTGATCTAATGCCGAGACATTGGATACCAACTCGAAGCCTTCAGAGTTACACCGGATGAGGGGAGGGAATGAATCCGGCGGTGGAAACCCTATCCCATAGAGAGAGAAGAGACACAGCCACTTAGGGAAAAAAGGGGAATTCTAATTCAACATCAATATCATACAATAAAAAACTAAAAACTAAAAATAGTAGCTGAAATAAATCAATAACCAAAAATATCACTAGAAGTTAATAAAATAGATCTTGTATCAAAAATAAGCCGTACAATAAAATATATAGAAAGGCATCACCAATGGATAACCAAAATTATATGCATATACATTATCAAGATAAAATTAAAAGGGAAACTAAACAGAGACTATATCTGATGCAGGAACTTCAAGGTCCCCTACCATCCATCCAGGCCAACAAAACCGGGATCCAGCTCTAGGTCCCAAACTCTTACCTGAATGAAATAAAATAAAGTATAAACCTATTGAGAAGGTATTTTGTAGGGTGTGAGAGTGTGTCTCAGTAGTATACCACCCATGTGTTACATTCCAATATATGTATTTATCTATATGAGAGGTAATAAATATTAAGAAACACATGTGTAATGTAAACATGGGCTTCCCTAGTTCTAAACATCCACCATGATGCAATCACATGCCTCATCCAACACCAGAATGCCTAAAGAGGAGTGTATCCTTTCCCTATGGCCCATGGTATACCCTAATTTCAAGATCCTAGTTGTACCCTTATTTTCCACCTCATGTTAAGTAAACAAGAACCTCAAGCTAACTGACACCACAAGTCCAAAATCAGGTCATTAATGTCTTGAAAACATTCTCAAGCAATAGTAACAAGTCCCTTGGACAACTGCTCGAAAGCACAAAATGACCCAAGTTTAAAAAAAAGAGTTGAAATGATATATGTATTCAAATAAAAAACACCACTAGATCATATAATTACAACCCGGGGAAGGAAACTCTCTATCATCCCATGATAATCTACGCCCAACAGCCTCAATATAGTGAGCCATAGCCCTCAACTGAGATCACCATATCTATAAACTGAAATCACCTTGCGTTATCTTTGGTTTTCTATAGAATAAACCCCAAAATAAATACATATTCTTCACTATTGGGGCCATATACTCACATGAGAGGTCAAAACCCCATAATCACTAAGTTTACCAATGTGCACATGACTCCAATCAATGTAAATCACCAATTAGTTCCTAAGATGCATCTAATTGGCACCTTATTCCCTAGTGACCACATATCTCAAGTTTGATGTCCATGTCATCCAATATCATGTTCCATTACCTCATCTTGATGGACTTATCATCACTAAATAACATTCATACCACCCACATTATTATCAACATAAATCAAATATTTGGGAAAATCCCATCTAGACAACCACATCACCTCCACCCTGATGTAAATTTCATCTCAATAACTCATTCCCTGCCTATCACTACCACATGGGTCTCATAACATACAATTGAAGAATTTTCTATATATATATATATATATATCAAATAAATTCAATTTAAATTGAAATTAAATTTAATATTATTGAATTGAATTATTTTGATAAAAATAAAAATTAAATTAGTTGAATTGACTAACTCAACTTCAAATAATCAATTGTATTTAAAATAGAAAAATCAATATAGAAAAAAACCCACCCAAAATAATAACTGAAGTTGTCGATAGCCTCTATCCTAGGGATTCCTCATGACCAATGACATACCATGATGTCATATGGTCAATTTAACATCATGCAATAAATTTAATAGGGTCTTATTCAAACACACAAAAGATCTGATAAATTTGGTCCCCTTAAAATTACTGCAAGAACACAATGAATGGTATGAACCACATCCCTCAGACTTGAATACATATGAACATCTGGTATTAGCCTCTAACCTAAAAGGCCCTAGAAAAAATTCACGATTCGGTCAAATGCCCCAAAAATAGCGTAAAACAGATCAAATGGATTTATCACTCCCTAAGGAGAGTCAAAGAGAATAATAATAATTGGTGAGGATATCCTTAACACTAAAATTACGACAGACCCAAACACTGATGATTTAGATCTTAAACGTGGGAGATGGGGAACACCCTAGCTGAAAACATCAAATAGAGGATCTCCCTTTGTAGTGTGATACAAAGAGGGTAAAATAATATATGACGAATGAAAAAACAGGAAGGGTTTTATGGGTAATTACACACATTTAATTAAGTTTCATGGATAGCTCACATGGTTTTTCTAATCATGAAGAAACTATGCAGGCTACAGTGCAAACGTACTGCCTATATGGCACTAATTGTGCATATTTCTGCACTATCTTCCCTAACTTCACAGAACATGTGTAATCCCTCTATAAAAAATGAATAAATTATCACATTGTATACCCAATCCATTATCATTACAAAGATAAGGTTCATGGATAGCTGGAAGAAGAGGCATGGTTTTCCTCAAATCATGCACCCTGTCATGAAACTCCAAAATCTGGCCTTCGGGCCTTTGACACACCTGAGACCCATATGAAATCCTAAGGATTTGCATAAACCACTAAAACAATCCAAAAATTTATATTTCATTGATAAAAATATGGAAATTGAGTTATGATGCCCAAAAAATTATTTGATATGTCCACCAATTCAAAAGAACATAATGGTAGAGGTTTTCGATCAGATTCAAAACAACAAGATGTCACATGTTATACTTATTTATTTTTGAATTTTCATTTGAAAATTAGAGTTAATTATTGGGGAATAAAAATTGTATATATAAATATATTCCACTAAATATATACTCACCTTCCAACTATAGTATTATCATTTGAATGATTTCATAGAAACATTCTCTAACCTAATCCTATATTCATTGTTTATTGACACTTGGGTTTGGAGTGTTTCAAGGACTGTTTTCAATCATGCTAAAAGTTCTAGTAAAATCAACTATATGAAGTTTTTGTTTCTTTCACTCAAATATTAATATCCCTTGGATAATAATTTTTTATTGAAAATCACCAATCTCATAGAGAGTGTTTGTGTAGAAGACTATGGGATCACTATGCTTCCAACACCAATAAATAAAAATTCCATCTTCTTTTATTCTATACATCATACTCAGTTTAATGTAAAGTGGATATTTTTTTCATTTTCAATGGGTATCTGTTTTAAGGTTATCATGTTTTTTTAAGGACACAATTTACCCACCTCTTAAATCTTCAACAAAATTTCCAAACAACATACATGGTCAATGGGATGAGGACCACAAAAATACACTACATTCTTCAAGGGAACTCCACCAGCATGATATTTCCTCTTATGGAAGATCAAATCAATACTAATTAAAATAGCAGGACCATAGAAAAAACAACATATTATGACCTAGGTACCTAGTAAATATGATCTTATAATGAAGGAGAGATCATAATACCATTATCCACACTATGTGAACTAATAATACCAATCACCAATTCATAAGGTGATGAACTAACTCATCAATGAATCATTATTTCTTGAATAACCTTATTTTACACAAATATCCTTTTAAAACAGCATAATCCTAAAATATTGGGCCCATATGCTGATCAATATTTGGTACCTTCACCTCAACAGATTATATATAAATATATAGACTAAATAATTAACCAGACCTACAGATGGTTAACCCACAACCCATTTTATGGGGGAGTTCCATGTTCATTACTATAAGATGAAAAATATCCCTCCTTGATTCTGCTTATACCAAAGGTTTGTATCATAACCTTGATATTATCTAATTTCAATATTGAACAATATCAAGGTGTATAACACCCATATATCCCAACTCTACAAGCAACATGTGTCAAAGAGTAATTTAGAGAACCTAGTTCATCACAAGTATCCTAAGCCCGAAAATTTTCAATGATAATAAAATGACACAATGTCATTGAAAATAGTATGAAATTGTAACTGTGATACCATTCCTCACTAAAATGTGTACACATAACAAGGATGTTTCCAACACCTATGGAGATCTTCACACCTCAATAGTCTCCATGACTAATCGATAAGAGTACAACCTCTTGTACTAAAAGGGTTAGCCCATTATTTATAATGATACTCTAATAATGTATTAAATCACATGGTGAACCTTCAAATCACATATCGATGGGTTTTTGAATTAATATACATAAGATATGACCTAAAAATATATATTTATTTGATAAACAAAAGAGTTACCATCCCACATATATACCGCTCTCACTTTATAGAAATCAAAGTAGATGATCTGATGAGAAGGACACTAAGAATACTTTAAAATATTCACTCACCATCACAAATGGCCACTCCAAGGAGAAAGGGTACCTACCATCCACAAAATAAATTGGGCATGACGAAAATATCAATATGATAGTGAATAACTAAATCCACAAACACCATCCCCTACAAAGATGTGAATTAGAATGATTGAATCTCTTTGTGTTCTTTATTGATCTATAAGACCATTTAGAATTAATTAATATGACTTGATAACCAAATATGAATTTAACAAACATTAATATTTAGGTATCATCCATTCTCTCTCTATGGGTCCTCAACATTCAAAATAATCCAGGAGAATAGAAGACTCTAAAATACATATGAGGGTTCCATGACCATGTATCTAGATTCTTCAAGGGTGGTTTAAAATTCACCCAGCTATCCTGAATCATCTCATTGATCCATTCATCTTCACCATGGGGATATAATTCACAACAACATAAAACTTATTATTAGTTTCATCTAATGAAAAAAACCTAACCATCATTATCTATGTTGTATATAACCATAAAGGACAATTTATTTTCAAATCATGACACATAGGATTGAAAATATGAAAACCAAAACATAGGGAAACAATACATAATATTATATATGAAATATAAGGTATATAAGACCCAAAAATTCATTTAATTTTTTATATTTACAATTTAAATGTTTAATTAAAAAGTACATTAATTACATAATTGAATACATGGCATATACACTCAAGGCATCCAACTGAGCATACACAAGTATTGTCTCATATTTCTAAAATCAAAATACATGAAATTCCACTCAGAGAACCTTACATGTGATACTACATGATAAATCATGTCATGTAGTCTCATAAAACACAACATATTCCTTTAGGAACATTACTTATGGTTTAATGACCCATTATCCCTCCTTAAGAAAACGATATTTAGTATCTTACTCTACATGCAATGACAAACTAAAATGAAACCCTTAAAATATTTAGGCAAAATTATTAGATTAAATATAATCATTACGATCCTATTAATTAAATTATAAGTCATGAATAATAGTAACCAAGTTATGAAATATGTTAATAATGAAATTAATGTAAACTTTTAATACTTGATAAATCTAATTAATATAGCCAAAACAACTAAGGAAAATATTTTATGCCTAAAAATATTTTCCTAAAATTGGTGTTATTTTTATTGAAAATATGTATATTATGGTAAAATAACACTAAAATATATTTATAATAGGAATAATATATTTCCAATAAATTATTTATTAAACTATGGGAAATAAAAATAAAGAATATTTAACATTTTAAAATTTAATTTTAAAATATGAATAGTTTTCTACAACATTTTGTTATTTCAATTACATAGTGAATTCTTAAATTTTAGAAATTTATTTTGAAGAAATTAAAAAATTTATAAATAATAATATAATCTAAATATGAACAATTAGGATTAATCTGAAATAATTTTATTATTTTGATACTGAAGTATAATGTTTTTTCAAATATTGTACCTTTTATGCCATCATTTGTATATAAGTAGGAATTTTAAATTTATAAATCATTTTTTTAAAACAATTTATTTATTTTGTAAGTGAATATATAATTTAAAAAAATTGTTTATATTTATAAATCTATATTTTAACTTTTATAAATTATGTTAAATTTTTTCAATAAAATATTTTTTTAAATGCAATATACATTTAGTTTTCTAAATAAATTTAACACATTAGAAAAATCAATAAAATAAGATTTTATTTAATTTCAGGAATTATTATTTAAAAATTATATAATAATAACTATTTTTTTATATCTAACAGATAAATTTCCTAGGTAAAAACTAGTTATTGTGGTGAAAACCAAAATATTAAAAGAGATTAACCTAAGAGGTAAATGGCCTAACATGTTAAAAACATATTTTAGTTTTATTGGTGGAGGTTTTAGTATAATTTATATCTTCTAAAATTAATTATTTCTCAATTTTGGACCCATTTTCCTTGAAATTGACTTTCAATTGTTGAAACATTTTTCATATTTAGAATATTTTTACACATTTCCACTTATTAAAGGGAAACTTCTATCCTCACATAGCCAAAAAAACAACTAATTATGGTAAAATTAAATAAATAACCTCTTCTAAACACTTTTATACAACATAATTGTCTCCTATTATTCACAAATGAAAATCGATTAATGGTTTGATCCCATTCTCAATGGAGGAAATGCAGGATGTGAGATATAATATCATATGATCCCTTTACCTTATCGATTTCATTATATGATTTTATTAAAACTATAATTTCAATTCAATATATTAAAATAAAAAAAATGTTTGTCATTTAAATATTGGTATGTTACTATAAGTATGGTATAATCATTTACCACCCTCCCTATTTCAACTAAGAAAAACAAAAATGTGAATCATGTGTTTGTAGACAACCACCTCAACAAATAAACATATCTTTTTTCCTTCACTTCCAAAATTGTGTATTTTTTGATTTTATTTGATTAATATATATGATATATATATATATATTCATAATATAAATTATTAATATGTTTCTTTTTTGGATAACACAAAAAATGATGACCATTAAAATGTAACCCATCGATATCAATGAAAAACCCAAAACTACTTCATTTATAATCATGTCTTTATAAAATGGGAATAAATATAACATTAATTGAACTATAAAAAATGATTACTTATAAAAAAATAACATTAATTTATTTTAAATGATGATCCTTTATAGGAAAATGATGTACAACATCGATTTTATGAACCTAGTTTCAAATGGTCAAGAATATCGACACTCTATATTGAATCAAGATTTAAAAATACAACACAGAAATAGAATTAGTATTAATAAATAGTATAAATTTAATTCTACATGGATTAATTTAATGGCCCAACCCCAGTTACCCAATGTTGGTGCATTATTTTAATACATTGACATGATTACAAGGAATCAAGTCCCAAAGGACCGATCATTTTAGCAGTCTTGCAAAATAGATTACATACATGAATGTTACATTACACTTTATAACATACAAAACAACATAAATAATCCTTTATGAATGTCCTTATTCCCTTGGCTGAACCCTGCATATCAATCACAATACACTTCTTGGAATCTAGGGAAAAATAAAACAAAGAAAGGGGTGAGCTCAGATGCTCAGTAAGGATAATAATACTGTAGAAACTTTCATAAATAGGCATAAACATTTAGGGAAATGTATAACTAAAACAAAATAATTTTAAACATGAAGTTTAACATAATATTTCAAAAATAAAATGAAGTAATGTCATTTACTTATTCACATGGATATTCTGCTATTTGAATAATCACATGCAATATCACTAACCACTTTCATAATGATGGAATGCATATTGCTAGACTATCATACCACATAATCAAGGCCTGGTGCCAAGACTACAAATAAGAGTTTGTAAAGTCCTTATGCCAAGTCACTAGTTTGTCTCATGAGACCTACCGATGTATCGAGGAGCTATAGCGGGCTCCACCAGTCACCTTCTAAGTCCAATTCATTCCTCATATTAATAGGTTTAACCATAACATAAACATTAATATTAAAACTAGCATACGAAATGTCAATACTTTCTCCATAAACCAAGAATGGTATAAAAATAACAATCCATTTTTAAACATATCACAAAACCTTCAATACTATATGGATGTTTTGTATCATAATAAGTCAAATTCAAATAAGCATAAAATCCATCAAATGATTTTGACATAGATGAAATCAAAACTATTTGAGAGAAATATATATTTTTTCAAATCATTTAAAAGTCATATAATTATAAAAACAAACATTTAATTTGAAAATATTCTTCATAATCTTGTAAGGGATGCTTCAAAGATTTTATAATGATGGAAAATAGTCACAGCCACTGTTTAAGTTAAAAAAACATTCTTACCTTAATTTTGTCGAAAAGGTTAAAAGGGACCTTGTTTGGAAAACGACGTAAAGATTCCTTTATATACATCTTATAAAAATTAAAATAAGGTTATAAATGACATTGAACTATATTCTATAAAATAGTTTGAATTATTTGAAATACATTTTTAAGAAACATCGATGTGGATAATAAAGAGGTCCCAGTAGATAATTACGTATAAACAACCTAGGATAATAAAGAGATTGTGAAATTAACCCTTACCAATTTGGTAACTTATGAAACATACACCCCATGAAAGAGGAATCATAAAATTAATATGTAAATACACATATATTAATGTTTATTACAAAAATAATACAATTATGGGAAGTACATAAACCACACAAAAGGTAATAGTGGCAATATCGCACAAATCTCACGGGAATAAGGAGTGAGATGGAAACCCCTTACCTACCACTTTCCTTTAGGAGAGGGTACGTTTAACATCATATATGAATAAAATATTATGTTATTAAATTATACCAGAACCATATTAATATTTATGATGTTATACATTATTCATTTATGACTTTATAATACCCATTTAATAATAATTTCCAGGTTAAATTAACATTTCAGGTAATAATCACTTTCTTTATCGTAATTTTTTTAACTTGGTACTCTTGATTTTATCACCTAGATAATGATTTAAATACATAAAAAATATAAAACATGATATATATATCATATATATTTAGAATATAAATATGTATAATAGGCATATATATGAAATGGAAAACACCGTTTATGGAGACTGTAGTCCGTACGTACGCATAAACGCTATTTCTGTTTTCATAATGTATTGAACAGAACTAAGTGGATAAAATATATGCAAGTACATATATATAAATACATATATATATATATATATCTAGTAGCATTATCATTTCATATATTACAAACATATTAGTAATATATATTTTTATAATCGTCGATGAATGGTGGACTTGGAAATGAATCTCATCACGTTGTGGAGATAGTAATCGGTACGTACGCACGAGTGACAATATCATTTCCTTAATGGTGTGTAATTTGATGTTATATAATATATATTGAATAATTATCATGTTATACTTATTTATTACATCCATTAAACATCATTATATCCATCCAAATAACATAGCATTGAATAACAAATTACACCACGGCGTGGAGACAGTAAGCCATACGTACGCACACATGGTGACATTGTCATTCATAAGATGGATAGAATAATGAATATAGTTGTTCCATATTTATAATAAAATCAAATTATATATAAAATACTAGAGTTATTATTTTATAATTGATGCAATAGAGAAAGATTATGTGTAAGAACAAGAGAACTTGAAAGAGGGTGGTCAAATCATTTCCTCTTCTTCGGGTTCTTCCTTTTGATTTGATCAAAAGGGATCCATAAGATTGAATTTTGATAGAACTAAGGACTCTAGGTTAAAGGGATTGAATTTGAGAGGATATTTGGGTAGGTTTTGGCCAATAAAAATGGCTTTGGAGGTGTGATTTTTAGAGAAGGGGATGTTTCCTTTTATAAGAGGGGTGAGGGTCACTTTAGAAAAGATTAAAGTATTAATTTATTATACAATCATATTCGGTTTATAATGGTTCCAAATGAATTTATTTCGAGCCATAAGTGGTTATTGGTCGAAATTAGTTCAACCAATAGGTCTTAGAAAAGTTTAGGATACCATTTTAACCTTATCATTTAGATTTAACTCTTTGTTAAATAGTTTAACTTTTAAAATGTCTTCTTGTATTCTTACTATATATGGTTAATAAACATACTCTAAACTTCAAAGAGAACCTCCGGTGGCTCATTAATGACATATATAAAATTATATAAGACCTTTTACCATACCTTACATTTTTAGGAATATTATATCAACCAATAATATATTATCTGTTTTAAATATTAATTTATGTGAATTTTGACACTATTTTGTATTTTGTTTCTGTTAAAGTCATTAGAACTTGATTAATTCGGAAAAAAACATTGAATCATCCCTAACATGTCATAGTAACCTAGAAAATTCGTGGATGTCATAAAAACTTATAAATTATATTTATTTTAATATTTATAATTCTGTTTATTTGATTCATTCATTAATAATATAATTACTGCATCATCATTGTGTCATAAATAAATTTAATTATTTAATTTCTAAAAACTATAAATAAAATACCATGAATTATGAAATATTTCTATATTTATAATGAATATTTATAAGATAATTTATCTTATGTATAAGTCTATATTAAAAATGGTTTAGTTAATAAAAATTGAATTTAACACTTCAAACTCTTCTTTAAATTAAATAATAATAAACGTCCTAATGTAATCCAAGTGGATGTAAAGGGTCATCGTTTTTTAATAAGGTTGTTTTTGATCGAATTAAACTTATGCAATAGAATTAGGACATGTGTTAGTGTAAGAATAATATCAATTTTACCCTTAATTACCCTATTTACTTTTAACTAGGGTAAATAAAAGTAAAAATTTACTATTTACCAAAAAAAATTATCTTTTTGAACCAAATTATACTCCTTTATATTAACCATGTCTCTAATATTTTCTAAATTCAACTCATAAAAGTAGTAAAATTGAGTTATATGTGAATTTATAAATTCTCCTAGGAGGTGGGTAAAAGACGGTGAAAAGTTCAATAAATTTTTTATCTATCGTAAATTATTTTAAACTGACTCCAATGAACTACTTTGAACATATATAGTTATTATGTATCAATTTTGACCTGATATACATTTAAATAAAATAGATAATTATTTAAATAAAAATTCGGTTTTAAACTAACTCATTGTTTTTCACTAGTCATCTAAAATTAAAAGTTTTGAGAATAATACCAAGAATTCATCCTAAGATAACATTGATATTAAAAATTCAATAATGAAGTCTATATTACCAAATTAAAAACATAGAATATGTATTTATTAATTTTAAATTAATTCCTGCTGTCAAAACCAAAATACGTATTTTTATGAAATAAAAACTATCAAGAGATTTACACTTGTTTATGTTGAATTTAAAAGTGAAATTACTTACAATGACCATCATTGGATTAAATGGAAAAAAATATAATCTATTTATACTTAAAAACCATTATAATTTATAATTTAACACTATTAGTTATTTTGATTAAAAAAGATTTTTTCAGTTAAAATATAGTATTTCACACTATTGACCCAAATATAAAAGTTATCAGAAAAACAAAAAAACTTTATTGAAACTAAATTATTATGTCCCTATTATAAAGAAGAAGTTTTTTTTGTCAAATTGAATATATAAAAGTTTCAAATATAGGATTTAAAAAGGATTCTCCGTTAAAAGGCTGTAAAATTGTATTTTTTGAAAAGTACATCTTTTATCTGAAAAAAATGAATTTGTTCTTACATTATGTCTAAAAAACTCAAAATATGGATTCTAAAATTATAAGAATTATATAAAGTTCAAAATTAAGGTAATACTATTCATAACTGCTTTTGAACTGCTAGTTTGGTAAGTCATGGTGTGCTAGAACTCGGTGTTGCGTGTAGCGCAAGTTATTTAATTACTTTGAAGATATAATGTACTATGAAATATTGGGGTGTTACATTCTTCCCTCTTTCAATAAATTGTGTCCTCGCAATTTGAAATTATTTTTCAAAAATAAAATGTTGATAATAGAAAACACCTTTGGGAACACCCACATTGGAAATTATGTTAAAAAATTTAGTCTTAATAAGAGGAAAAGGGAAATAAAAGGGTCACCACCAAATTTTGATATCTATTAGGAGATCATTGGTGGAAATTAGAGACATATAATTGGTGGAAAAATGAAAATATTTATAGGTAGTGATTGAGGTCATCAATCACAGACAAGTGTAAAATTGAGGGCCTTAAATTCATTAATCTATGAGGATTTAAAATACCATGGGTTAAAAAACATATGGTATTAGGATAACACATTTTTTGTTTTAAGATTCCATCACTAAAGTATAAGAATTAATTTCATCATAAAATAAGAGAAGAAGAAAAATACATACTTCACAAGTAGAGTCCCATCCATTAACTAATTTCCAGCAAAAACTCGTATTTCACTCTAAAAGATTATAGAACGTAAAAATAATATTCTATTTATCATATTCGTATAGGGTTCAAAAAAATGAATTTATAATTCATCTACCAGAAATTTTAAAAAGACTACGTTATTTAATCCCTGACATCACGTGGTCCAGTGGTAGGTGATACACCCATGTCTCCCTTCAGTTGTGGGTTCAAGTCTCACGGCCTTGTTGGACGCAACAGGTTGCGGGTCGACATCCGGATTGTCCTTTTATGGAAATCCAAAAATAATCTCAAACTAGAATTATCCAAAATACTTCTGTCCAAACTCACAGTCCAAAATTTATCAGGAAGGTATACTCAATGAAGTTAATTTTTACTGCCTAATAACATGTGAACACCTTCATCATGTATTCTTTTGAAACATTAAATCGTCCTAAATTACCATAATACCTTATTGATTACATTCATGATCCCTTGTTCCTTATATAATGCTGGATATAATCCTTCTATCCAAAAATGTTGTAAACTCCAACAATGATGGAATATAAAAATCATTAATCAGTTTCAATGTAGTCAAGAATATGCAAAATAATTTATCCAAATCAATCATTATAATTCCAAAATCAATACCTTGGTATTAGAACCATATTATGGTTTATCTTCCTCTCAACCATATATTTTCCATAAATTTAACCTGCTATTGAATCGCTTTTCTATGTTCCACACAATCTCAAGTACATAATAAAATAGTACTACAGTATAATCCTTATATACTCCATAATAATTATAACCAGTTCATTGTTGATAGAACACTCAAATGACTTAATTCTCTAATAACAACATAAGTACTCTAATCATTCCTCCCCATCTTTGGTAGTATCATAACTTGATTATTATCCAATAGCATCATTTGGGGCATACTCTCGTAATTTGGACATTGGTTCTCATAGTGTCCCAACTCCTTGTAGATGAAGCATTGTACAGTTGAATCATTTTTCTTACCCTTGTAGTCACGTACCTGGTTTCCTTTTTCTCCACACCTATAACAAACTCACATTCCCTTCAGGAATATTCCAGGGTGATTCTTCCCATAGTTATCAGATATGGGAAAATTCTTCTTTTCCCTCTTCCCTTTATCCATTTTAGTCTCTTCCATCGTATTCTTCTCTTGCTTTCCTTTAAATCCATAGGACTCAGAGAATTATTTACTGAACTTATTAACACATGATACTATTTCGTCATATGATGAGAATAAATGGGAGACTATTTCTCTTCTACATGTTGGCTTAATACAATGAATAATATGACCCTTCTTACTATTTGGATCATATGTATTGTTGGAAATATCATTCCTTCTATTGGGCACCATTTCTATACTAGATTATTTTATGAATCACAATACATAATTCCAAACTTGTAAAAAACATAACATAAATTGAATAGTTTATGGATATAGTCCATAATCATAAAAATGTTTTTTTGAGAAAGTATATACTGATAAACCCTTCATAATGGTTTGTATTGAAAATGAGAATTATCCTAAGCGTATCCCCCGGGAGTGTCTTAACCAGGAGTGCAGTAAGGCCCGTTGTCGTGCACTACATCCTGTTCAAGTCTAGCTCAAAGTAGTGTTTTCGGTTTTTACACCTAGGTACATCTGTGACAAAGCAGCCTCTACCTACTCGTATCCAGACAGGGATGCATTGCTTGGAAAACTCAAAAAATCTCCACAGTACGAAAATTCTAATAATTTTTTCTATACTAATCCTCAAATTTTATCTTAGGGTAATCTGCTTTAATTAGATTTTATCTAAATCTAGTTTCCAATGTTATTTCTATACATAATCTGATACCAACTGTAAGGCCCCAACCCCAGTTACCTAGAGTCGGTGCATTATTTTAATACATTGGCATGATCACAAGAGAGATCAACTCTTTAAGGACCGATCAGTTTAGCAGTCTTAGAAAATATATTACATACATGAATGTGACATTAAACATTATAACATACAAAACAATTTAAATAATCCTTTATGAACACCATTATTCCCTTGTCTTAACCCTTCATATCAATCAAAATACACTTCTTGGAATCCTGGGGAAAATAAAACATAGAAAGGGGTGAGCTCAGATGATCAGTAAGGATAATAATACAGTAGAAACTTTCATAAGTAATCATAAACATTTAAGATAATGTCTAACAAAAACAAAATAATTTTAAACGTGATCTTCAACATATTATGGACAAAATAAAATGAACTAATTCGATTTACTTACTCACATGGATATTCTAAAAGTCGAATAATCACATGCAATATCACTAACGACATTCATAATGATGGAATGCATAAATCCAGACTATCATACCACATATTCAAGGCCTTGTTACAAGACTAAAAATAATATTTTCTCAAGGCCTTGTGCCAAGACACTAGTTTGTCTCATGAGACCTACCAATGTATCGAGGAGCTATAGCGGGCTCCACCCATCACTTACTATTTCCAATGTCTTCCTCATATGAACAGGTTTAAACATAACATAAACTTTCGTATTAAAACAAGCATACAAAATGTCAATACTTTCTCCATAAACCATGAATGGTATAAAAATAACACATCCACATTCAAAAATATCACAAAACCTTCAATAATATTAGGACGTTTTGTATCATAATAAATCAACTTCAAATAAGATTAAAATCCATCAAAGGATGTTGACATAGATGAAATCAAAACTATTGGAGAGAAATATATATTTTTTGAAATCATTTAAAAGGCACATAATTATAAAAGGAAACATTAACTTTGAAAATATTATTATAAGATTTGATGGGAATCTTCGACGATTTTATAATGGTGGAAAATTGCTGCACCCACAGTATAAGTTAAAAAAACATTCTTACCCTAATTTTGTCTAAAAGGTTAAAAAGGACCTTGTTTGAAAAACGACAAAAAGATCTCTTTACAAACATATTATAAAAATTCAAACAAGGGTATAAATGTCTTTAACCCATATTCTATAAAATAGTAAGAATGTTTTGAAATAATTTTTTAAAAATCATAGATGTGGATGATAAAGATGTCCTGGTAGATAATTACGTATAAACAACCTCGGATAATGAAGAGATTGTGGAATTAACCATTACCAATTTTGTAACTTATGAAATATACACCCCATGAAAGAAGAATCATACAATTATTATGTAAATACACATAAATTAAAGTTTATTACACAAAGAACACAATTATGGGTTGTACATACACCACACAAAAAGTAATAGTGGAAATATGGCACGAATCTCATAGGAATAAGGAGTGAGATGAAAAAACCCCTTACCTTGCACATTCCTTTAGTCGATGGTACGTTTATCCTCTTGTATGAATACCGTATTATGTTATTACATTATACCAGAACCATATTAATATTTATGATATCAAACATTATTCATTAATGACTTTATACTTCCCATTTAATAATAATTTTTATGTTAAATTAACATTTCGAGTAATAATCGCTTTCTTTATTGTACATGTTTTAACTTGTTACTATTGATTATATCACTTAGATCATGATTTAAATACTTCCGGAATTGGAAAAATGATTTATATATCATATATATTTAGAATATAAATATTTATAATAGATATATATATGAAATGGAAAACACCATTTATGGAGACGGTGGTTCGTATGTATACATAAACGTTGTTTCTATTTTCATGACTTATTGTATGGAACTAAGTGAATAAAATATATATAAGTAAATATATATATATATATATATATATATATATCCATTAGAATTATTATTTCATATATTACAAACATATTTGTAATATATATTTTTATAATATTCGATGAATGGTTTACTTGAAAATGAATTTCGTCGTGTCGTGGAGACGGTAATCCATACGTACACACGAGCGACAATATCATTTAAATAAAGGTGTGGAATTTGATGTTATATCATATATATAGATTCATTATAATTTTATATTTATTATTTACGTCAATTACACATCATTATATCTATCCAGATAACATAGTGTTGAATAACAAATTACACTACGGCGTGGAGACGGTATGCTATACGTACGCACGCATGGTTATATTATCATTCATAATATGGATAGAATAATTAATATAGTTATTAAATATTTATAATAACATCATATTATATATAAGATACTGGATTTATTATTTTTTATTGGAAATAACAAGGAATGTGTAAGTGGAAGAATAAGAGAACTTGAAAGAGGGTGGTGAAATCATTGCCTCTTCTTCGGGTTCTTCCTTTTGATTTGAACAAAAGGTCTCCTTAGGATGGCTTTCTGATCAAAATAAGGCCTAAAGGATAAATTTAGGGAAGTTGGGAGGATATTAGGTCAGGGTTTTTCAGAGCCAAAAGTCTTTGGAGGTGTCATTGTGAGAGAAGTGGAAGTTCCCTTTTATAAGAGGGGTGAGGGTCACTTTAGGAAAATATAAAAGTATTAATTTATTATACAATAATATTCGGTTTATAATGGTTCCATATAATCTTATTTAAATCCTCAGGTGGTTATGGGTCTAAATACTTTCAATGAATAGGTTTTAGACAAGTTTATGTTACAATTTTAACATTATCATTAAGATTTAACGCTTAGTTAAATAGTTTAACTTTTACCATGTCTTCTTGTATTCTTGCTATATATGGTTAATAATCCTACTCTAAACTTCCAAGAGAACCTAAATTAGATCATTAATGACATATATAATATTATTTATGTCCTTTGACCTATCCTTACATTTTTAGGAATATTATATCAACCAATAATATAGTATTTGTTTTAAATATTAATTTATGTGAATATTGACAGTATTTGGTATTTTGTTTCAATGAAAGTAATCACAAATTGATTACGTAGATCAAGATACATTTAATCAGCCCTATGATGTCATAGTAACCTATAAAATTCGTGTATGTCATAAAAAAATCTATATTATATTTAGTTTAATATTTATAATACCAGTTATTTGATTATTTCATTATTAAGGTAATTACTGTAAAATCATTGTATCATAAATAAATTTACTTATTTAATGTCAACAAATTATAAACAAAATACCATGATGTAGGAAATATTTTTATCTTTCTAATGAATATTTATAGTCGAATTTATCTTATGTATAACCCTATATTAAAAATGTTTTAGTTAATAAACATTCAATTTAATACTTATAGCTCTTCTTTAAATTAAATAATAATAAATGTCCTAATCTAATCCAAGTAGACCTAAAGGGTCATATTTTATTCCTAAGGTTTCATTTGTCGAATTGAACTTATCTAATAGAATTGGGACATTTTTTAGGGTAAGAAGAATATCATTTTTACCCTTAACTACCCTGTTGATTTTTAACCGTGGTAAATAAAAGTAAAAAGATATTATTCACCAAAAAAATATTTTTATCTTTTTTAATCAAATTTTACTCCTTGATATTTACCATGTTCTTAAAATTTTATAAATTCAACTCATAGAATTAGTAAAATTATGTTTTATGTGAATTTATAAATTCTTCTAGGAGGTGGGTAAAAGATGGTGAAAAAGTTCAATAAATTTTTTGTATATCTAAAATTATTATAAACTGACTCTAATGAATTAAATTGAACTTATATAGGTATTATATATCTATTTTGACAAAAGATAAATTTAAATAAAATAAATATTTATTTAAATAAAAATTCAATATTAAACTAACTGAGTGTTTTTTATTATTCATCAAAAATTAAATGTTTTTAGAAAAATACAAAAAATTCACCCTAAGATAGTTATGATATTATGAATTTAATAATGAAGTATATTTTACCAAATTAAAAACATATATGTTTCATTTATTAATTTAAAAATAATTCCCACTGTCAAAACCAAAAATAGTATTTAAAAAAAATTATAACTATCAAAAGTTTGACACTGGTTTATATCCAATTTTGAAGTGAAATTACATTCAATGATCATCATTAGATTAAATGGTAAAAATTTAGTCTATTTATACTTCCAAAGCATTAAAATTTATAATTTAACACTATAAATTATTTTGATTAAAAAAGTTGTTTTCAGTTAAAATATAGTATTTTTCACTATTCACCAAAATATGAATGTTATTAGAAAGACACCAAAACTTTATTGAAACTAAATTCATATGTCGCGATTCTAAAGAAGAAGTTTATTTTAAAAAATTTAATATATAAAACTTTCAAATATTGTATTTAAAAATGATTCTCCATTAAAATGCGTTAAAATTTCATTTTTTGAAAAATACTTCTTTTTTCTAAAAAATTGTATTTGTTCTTACATTATGACTATGAAACATATAATTTTTATTCTAAAATTATAATGATTATATAAATTTCAAAATTAAGTTAATAATATTCATAACTGCTTTTGAATGGCTAGTTTGGTAGGTCATGGTGTGTTAGAACTCGGTGTAGTGTGTATTGAAAGTTATTGAATTACTTTGAAGAAATAACATAGAATGAAATATTCAGGTGACACAATAAAGATGGGAAATTGGTAACTGTGAGTATTTTTATAATACAGTAGGTTATATTACTTCTATGTAAATTATGAGAAAATGTATGTGTCTTGGAAACTGAATCTTGATTTCATGATTTATACATTTTATTATTAAATTTGAACACAATATATTTTTATGAAATGTTTTCTTATCATTTTTTGTAAAAAAAATTAAAAGGACATGTGAATAAAAAAAATATAATAATGACTTTTACAATTGTGGTTTTAAAATATTTATCATTATACTATTTTTAGTTTTTTGTATTCATTGTCTTCAAATGGATTATTACGTTAAACATTTCACCCAATATTTTGTTTTATAATGTGATTATTTTGTGTGATTGTGATATTAATATCAAATGATATTTTATACTCTTTTCAAATTTTATGAAATCAATTTTTATTTCGATTGATTGTTTATGATATTTTAATGACTTCATTTTTTATGTTCTATAAAATTCTTTTTCTATCCATGTGTTATCTATGAAAATTTAATGATTTCAAATTAGATATTTTATGAAACCCATTTTTATTTCAATATGTTCTTTATAAAAATTAAATTATATTCATTTTTTTACAAAACCCATTTCATTTTACTGGGTTCTACATGATTATAATAGTCAATTATTTCAATGGGGAAGTCATAATTATGTATGATTATGGGTGGGGTACTCTATCTCCATTTAATGAATTTGTTAAATGTTGATAAATCATGAGAAATGTATGTGGGATTATGTTTTAGTCTCTCATAATAATGGTCAATAACGGTGGTTCTCATAAATATAATGTTCCAGGTACTAATGTGTATACCATATTTGAATTATTTTCTTCCCTCATTTCATAGGATTTATTGATGTGCATTATAAAAGTAAAGTTTCACTAGGGTAATGATTATTGAAAAGTTATAGGATAATTAATCATCACGATCATAAGATATCATTATTCAAGGTTTATTTTAAATTCTTATAAACCATGTCATATAAATTATTTACCCATTTTTACCTTTTCTGAATTTATGTTCTTATTCCTCCTACTTCAATTTTCACAACGTTTTATATTTATCACTCAAGATGTTTGTATATTTCTCTTATGCTCATGTTTTTACTTATTATTTTAATCTCATACATGATGAAATTTTTTTACACCCATTAATGAGTATATTATTTAATATATATCTAATTCTACCTTCCCCGTGATACATGTATAATTCATACTAAAAAGATTGTTGTAAGATGATCCAGTACGTTGCAATTAAGTAGAAATGGACCCAATTATTGTAAAATAAAATGATTATGTAGCTAGCCTCCAAAGACACTAAAACTGCCACTCATTGGTATATTATAATTTATTAACTATAATTTTTATATCATATTAATGATTAAAAATCCATGAATATTTATCTGGGGTCACTTTATGTGATGTAATACACGAGACCACACTATAGTAGGTAAACAATTTATCCAAAAAATATTACAAAATGAAGACACGATAACAAAAAAATGATACTTTATTCATGTTTATAAAAATATTTTTTAAATTTTAGAATTTCAATTTTATAAATAAATCCCATTTTTTAATTTAACAAGAATAAAATTTGTTATTGTGAATTTTTTATATTTTTCTAAACTAATTGATTTTTAAACGAATGGTTGAAAAATATTTATTTTTATAATACCATCAATATTTTGTAATTATAATTATAAAAAATTAAATAAATTTTTTTAAACACTTTTATGTTAAATAATATATTTTCAAAGTAAAATAAAACATTAAAAACACTATATTGATTTTATAAAACCCATTTACAACATTTTGGAAACATAATTAATATTTTACTATAAAAACTACCTTTATTAAAATATATTAAAATTATTTCTACCTCACCTTTATAAACTAAATATTAAAAAATAGATTTTATATTCAACATGTTCATATAATATAATAGTTTAAACTTTATTTTAGGAATAAAAGTATGATTACTAATATTAAATTCTACAACCATGATAATAATGAAAGTGTTATTTATAAATAATTATTTATATATTGTTTTGTAATTTTAATATAATAATTTAAAATGATATATTTTAATACGGACTCTTATATTATGGTTTCTAATGTATATAAATATGTTATCAATTATTTAATTAGTAATTAATGTTATATAATATAAAGAACACCTAAGGGCTAAGACCACATTTTTCTATAAAACAGTTTCTTAATTTGTTAAAATTTTCAATTTGAAAGGTAGTTTTTTATTATTTATAAATTGAATTATATAATATGGGGATTAAATTTATGATTATAACACCCAAATTTGGTAACTATTTTTACCATATTATTTTCTAAAATTATAAATTACTAGTGTAAGAACTGGTAATCACGGTACAAACTGAAATCGTAAAATGTAAAAAAATAATGTTTAAAAAGGCTTTAAAAATGATTAAGATATGTATAAAATGCATTTTAAATGTTTATTCAACCTTATATCACAAAAAACCATTTTTTAAATTTGGGATAAATTAACCCACAAATGGTATAATTTAATTATTTAAAAATAATTTCTATTCAAAAAAAGTGGAATTTATCACATATAAATGGTGAACACGTCCCCCACTTCTCGCTAAAATTATCCCATATAACATCATATTACTACTATGAAATAATTTCCCTATAATAAAAATATCTCATGTTAATATGCATTGGTTTTCAATTTTATATCGTATGTAAAACATTTCTAACGAGATTTCTAAGAGAAATATTAAATTCTCAACATGTGTATTTCTTACTCAGTAGACATTTCATATTAATTATAATATTAAAAAAATTATAAGCACCATAATATATTTACATAATTTTTATTATTATTATTTTATTTTATTTTGTTAATGTATCATCTATTATTCAGTTCCTTCCATCCACTAAGAGAAAGGAAAAAACATAACTCATTTGTACATCTGGAATATCGCCCCCAAAAAGTGATGTTGTTTATTTTTCATCACTGAATATTAATATTTTTAACAAGTATGGATTTTATAGATTAATTTATTTATATTTTTATAATTATTATTCTTAATAATTTTTTATATATAAAATCATTTTATCTCATTCATTTAGAAATGGAAACATTAATCGTCTAAACATGCTGACTACCACCTCCATGGATGAAGTATTTCATTTTTCATCACCAGAAACTAATGTATTACTATAGTAGTGAATTTAGGTAAGTTAAATTAAATTTATTAAATGTTTTATATTCTATAAAATTTATAATAACATCAAATACAATCATTTTCTTAGTCACTAAATCATAATAACACGCTCTTGATTGGGTCTGTTTTATGACCTATGAGAAAGAGGTTATAATATTTATTTGAAAAATTATTATGTATTATTATCTAGTAAAATAATAATTAAAATAATGTATTAAGTATTTATGAAATCTCCTGTAAAAAATTTATTGACATTTAATACATTAATTAATATATCCCCTTACCACCACTAAATGCTCAAAAACAAGTAATTCAAAAAAATCACAAACCAAAACATTATAATTCACTAAATGAAAATGGGATATGATGAATTTCTAAAAAAACCCATATTATGGTATATTATATTATTTTTTAAAGATTTTATTTTAAAAAATAATTTATAATTTCCTCTTCTCAAAATTACTTGTATGAAATAAATAATATAAATTTATAAGGAAGTAGTTAGGGAAATAAAGAATATATGAGTAGTATGTTTTTAATGGACAAATATAATATATGTGTACAAAAGGATATTAATATGAATATGTTTTTGAGAAAATTAATTAATGTAGTTATCCTAATTTTACCGTAGAATTAATCACTTATATAGATGTCAAAAATTAAGGTAAGGTTATTTTCTTCTTGATTTAGATTCACTGAGTTAAGATTATAATTCACCACTTGTTTTCTTTATGTGTTGTATAAATTTTCATTGATTCCCTTTCATGATATTCCACATTAATTTTAAGATATTTTTTAGTCTATATCATTATCACTCCCTCAAATTCATTAGGCTCAAGTGTTTCCAAAACCATCATAAAACTCAAATTTACCCAGGTGGCATCATAATGTTTTAATATACTAAAAGTGTTTGATGTTTCCTATATATATCTCCCTATATAGATACTAGAAAGTGGATGATGATGTGGAGTATATTCACCTAGGGGTAATAACTCCAAATGATTCGTGTTTAGTATTATCTCAATCTTAACATAGTGCATGGTGATTTGACCTAAGACTGCACACTTAGATAAAGACACTTGAGGGACATGATTTGGATAATTACCATGCCCTTTAAAACAATAATTAAGTATTTTTTTACCATTGTTATAGACTCATACCCTTGAAAATTTCTGAACTCAATTAATATGTTCTTCTAAAAGAAATTTAAATTAAAATTACTCTTCACCAATACCTTATTGTTATTTATTTAGAAACGGTACTTTCTTTTACATTGGGAATGTTTCTATGGTTGGATTGTCAACATATGAGCCATATTATTCCATTGAAATTGTAAATGTTGTTAAAAAATATATATTTTATTTTTATAAAGATTAATATTGAATAAAAATCCATGATTATGGATATGATTCCTTAGAGAACATTATTATATATATAGTATAACTATCCCCCTTCTTTCTCTGGATGGTTTATGATCATGATATCCCTTTTATTTAAATGGGAAAAATTATAGATGTTTCATATGATTATATTACAATATTTATGTTAATGTTTGAATGTTTATTATGTATGATATCATTATTCATATCATACATTTGATGAATGTTTTTGACATAATGAAGTGATGGGTGGAGCCTGAGATTATATATTCCTCTTATGTATCAGTAGGTATAATTAGAAAAGTAGTTTGGTATTATTTGTATTCCTACCAAATGAAATCATGACGTCTCATTTGTGCCCTTGATGATAATAATGATATCTTGGTTATAACCATTATTATAATACTAATGGCATGGTTGAGTCCTTGATGGTATAGATCATGATTTCCATCATTATGAATTCTATAACTATGAATTCAGTTATTATAATCCATGTGAATATTCTTATTTCAATATTATCCATGGATATTTTTTTGTCTAAATATATTAATAATATGGCATGTTTATTAATTATTTAGTCTGATATAATGTATTTACCTTTTATGATAGAATTCCATTTACTTGTACACCTACTAGGAATTTTAACTAACCCTTCTTATGTTTTCATTTCCACAGGGTACCAAGAAGAGAACTATAGATAAATTTAAGAATCCCCTTGAAGGAATAATAACGTTTAAATAATTTTTTATTCTTTATTATCATGTTCCAATTTAATATGGAAATCCTGTATATACCTAGTCTTCTATTACATCAAAACTATTTGATAATTTTAGATATGATTCCTTGAATATTAAACCAATGTAATAATGGAAATTTTGGCAAAATGTTACTAGATCTATGTGTTACTGTTATTATCAAATGGATTTTAAGGAGAAATTTTGGAACTATATTTTATAAGAACAAATTTCTCAAAAATATTATGATATTATTTTTGGATTCCCAATAAAGCTTCCATACAATGGTATTTTTATAACTCAATATTCATAATTTTTTGAGATAATTAATTAAATTATATTTTTATATGGTGCATAATAAGAGTAATTCAAATCATATCAGCACCCAAAATCAATGTAAGGATTTCCTTTTGGAAAAATTCAACATGGATGGTGTTTTAACTAAATATATGACAACTATATCAGGGAATTTGACACATGATGTGACTAATTGCCTTCCCTGTATAAAGAAATATTCCCACTCAAAACATGGTACAATAATATTAGAGCATTTCATGTGACAAAAACTATCATAATTCTACAGGACCATTGATCTATTATCAATTTTAAAATTGATCAGGTCCCAAGAGAAAATATTTGTCACCTTGTTATGTAATGATAGGGATAAATTTATCACGAAATTTTATAATCTAATGTGTGATGGTGATCAATGGTTTTATTTTATTCAAAATATTAATGATGGTTAGGATATTGAACACATGGAATAAAATACTTTAAATTTTAAATCCTTTGAGAAATACTTCCATTAAGAGAAACAATATGATATGGAAAATTGTTTAATTTTATATAAAAGTAATATGATTTTGTTTCAATTTATTATTCTATTTTTATAAAAAAATTTCTAGGAATAATACAAAATATATATATATTCTGGATAGTAAGATCAACTTATCCTTTAAGGTCTTAATTTAGGTCTTTGTAGGGAACTACTCTCTCAATAAATTTCCTCATATTATTATGTATTATATTGATTAATTAAGATAGAAAAATTTTATAAAAGTGTTACATGTTACAGGTAATTCATGATTATATGGGGTCATTTTAGAACAATAGAACCAAAAATACAATAATTATAAATAAGATAAATATGAGGCATCCATATTGTGATAATTGTTGAAGGAATCACTTTAGTAATTTTGTATATGGAATATGTGTTTATACAAGTGTGGTTATAAGGTTAATAAGGATCATATATTCGAGGGAAAGAATTAATATGTTAATATCCAGTTTTTCAGCAATAATGAAATGGTTAATTACTTATCCAATTCCCTTGGTTTAATGGGATTCAACTAAAGAAGTGGTATGTTGGGAGGATGAGCTTATGAAATTACCACAAAAAATTTAAATTCCCTTTAGAGATGATAGTGGGATAATTGATCATAAAATAAAAGGTAGAATATACGTTATTTTATTTTGGATCATTACACTATTTAATATCCTTACAATATTATGTTAAAATTTAAACATTACCTATATCCTTGGAATATGAGTGGTCATTAAAGGATCAGAATTAAAAATATTATTACATCAAGTGTTTGTCAGTTTGCTGATGTAATGATTCATAGACACATCCCAGATAGAATATTTAAAATTATACCAATGTTGAACATTGACATAATCTTAATTATGTATTGCATTTCTATGTAGAATTCAGAAAGAATAAAAAAAACATTATAACTCAAGAAAGGGGAGATTTGTTTTGTATTTAATTGTGAATCCTTGTTGTCCATGTTGTACCTAGATCAACCTTTAGTATCACACCTTACAAAAATCATTTTAAAGGAATAGAATATTTAAACTATAGTCAATAATGAATATATAAAAATAAAGGATATACTTATTTTACATTAATACATTTATTTGTTTCATAGAGAGTTGTATAGATTTCCTCCTCATTGGGGAGAATAGTTTTCTAATAAACTCATCTTGGAGGAAAAACTTTATCAATGACACCATAAAAATTTTCCTAGTTTAATTATTAGAGATGAAGATATAAAGGAAACATTTTTGTGAGAAGATATTTTTCAGCGCATGGCTTTTACCGTGGGGAGAATCTATTATTTTTTGTTAATAATATTTATTTTCCAATGAGGTTATATGTGGATTATAGGGGAAAAATCCTTCTATAAAAATAATAATTATCCTCTTACATGAATTGATGACCTAATTAGGCCATTTTCAAGGAACATAGTATTTGATCTAAGTTTTTCTTTACTCAAGTTATCCCTAATTAAGGACAAATAAAGATGAAATATCAAAGTCAATATTTCATTTGAGGTATCGAAATTAGGGGTTTATAGTGATTAATTTAAGATTGAATAATTAACCTTATTTTTTTGTTCATATGATGAATAGAATATTCATGGATTATCATAATGATTTCCTAATTGTATTTATTAATGATATATTGATGTAATATATATGTTATGGGGAGAATGATAATCATTTTAAAATCATTATTTTTACTCTAAAACAAATTAGTTGCATGGAAAATTAAATATGAGTAAATATTATCTGTTGGACGTTTCTTTACATTAAAACATATTTTCTCTAGGGATATAATATGAGTTAATAAATTAATTGAAAATTCATTCAAGGAATTTATCACCCAAAAAACATTGACAATATATGTTGTTTAAAAGGATTCATATATTGTTATTGATTCTTTCAAAACATTTATTCATTATCCAACTTGTTATCCATGTTAACAAGTAAAGAGGAAATTTTAATATGGTCAAAGGAATCTGAATAATGTTTTGAGGAACAAAATTTGATATTTTTCAATACAAATATAATGGATAAACCATTATAAAAGATAGATATATAATATATAATGGTGCATCGAAGAAAGGAACTTGATGTTCCCTTGAGAAAAATTATACAGTGGTTGGTTATGCATCATAAAAAATAAATATACATTACCAAAATAATCTATGTTATGATATTGAATTGGAATATGTAATATTTTCCTTGGAATACATTTTTTCTCAAAATGAGAACAACATGAGATAAAGGATATAGATAGAACTACTCAAGGCCTATATTTTTTTAATATAAAACGACCCAGGGAACACAAAAAGATGTTTTCTACCATTAATATCATATATAATAGATTTTTTACCAAGATTAAGATAGAAAAATATTATATGTTCATGGAGTTTGTAATGATAGATATGGGAATGATTAATGTATGGGAAACACCATTACTTCTCCAAATATTTTTTGAACCACATTTAATAGATTAGATAAAATAAATTCCAAATACTTTATGGAATTTAGAAAAAAATCTATTTAAATCCATGAATGATTTTATATTAACAAACATTACCTTAGAATATGGCGTGTTATGTTTGGAAAGAGTCTTTGTGTTCTATCCAAACATGATCTGAATAATAAATTACAAGATGATGAAATAACTAAAATTTCAATATACAACTAGGCAGAACTATAATTTATAGGTATTTTAGAGAACATTTTTAGTGGGATCATATGATGTGGGTAATGGGGGACAATGTTAATAGATTCTTTAAATTAAAAATGGTAAAGGTTGACAAAAAAGTTCCTAAAGTATTTATACAACTGATCCCTATACTAATATATTTGTGGGATAAAGTTACATTGGACTTTGTCACTAATATTATTAAGAATACTAATAGGAAGAATGTTATATGTTTATTGTGTATCAATTTACCATTTCAACACATTTTATAGAATAAATGGAGGAATTACCCCTTGAACATCATATAAAATATTATAATATTTAATTAGTGAGACTTCGTGGTACACCTATGTCTATTGTATATGACCATGACCATCAATTTACATCATGGCTTTGAAGGATCCTTCAAATGGATATCATCACCAATATACATTTGAGAACATTTTATCACCCTTAAACTAATGGGATTTCAGAATGGACTATTTTGGTATTATAATACATTATATGTTTTTGAACTCATCCCTTTTAATTAACAAGGGTTAAATATATAACTTTTATATTGTTTTCATATAATAATAACTTCCATTTGAGTAATAAGATTGAACTACATGACGCATTGTATAGGAAGATATTTTACACACCATCATATTGTTATTATTTTAGAGGGAGGAATACGGTATGACAAAAACATGTTATGTAGACAACAAGGAAAGTGAAATCAATTTAGAATCTCATTAAGGTGATCCAAAAACAGAAGAAAAGATATGAATATAATCATAGACGTGATATAAAATTTCAAAAGTGGTATCTTTCCATCTAAATAATTTAAATTGAAAGGGTTTTATATGTATTTGGAATAAGGGTAAAGTAAATCCGAAGAAAATTATTACTTTTTACATTTATGAATTAATTTGAGTTGATTTCTACTATCTCATTATGCCACCAAACCTTTGAAAATTGAATGAAATTTTTATGTTTTCATTGCTGAGAAGGTATACAATTGAACCAATTCATCAAATAACTACCAATGTAATTTTTTTGGAGAATTATGTATCTTATAATGGAGAGCCTATGTAAATTATTAACATAAGAGAGAATGTGTTGTAGTATTGAACAACTCAATTGGTGAATGAAATTTCGATAAATCATATGTTAGAGGAAATATGTGAACCAAAATTAAAAATGATGAATAATTACTCAAATTATTTTATGAATAATATTATTCAAGGGGGGGATAATTTAAAAATAGAGATATATCTGGAGTAGTTAAACACTATATCTGTAAATTTATCACACACTACTCATTCTATCACAATATAAATAACATTAACTCAAGAATATAAGATAAAATTATAAATCCTAAAATAACTATTTGATAAAAATGAGGCCATTTTTTTGTTCACTGTGATTAAATTAGTTTATAGAGATTTGTTTTATTTTCCAAAAATATTTTATTTTCAAGTGAATAGTAACAAATATTGCATTTTTTAAAACTACAACTATATGATACTGTAATAATAAAATATGAAATATAAATTATTGGAAAGAATTTTATAAAAAATATATATTTATAAAGTTAAATAAATCATTTAAAAATGATATTTTAAAATTATAAAACTCGTGTTTAATTTTTTTGAATCTTAATTAATATTTGAATCGAAAACCTTTTTTGTACAGTTATATTAAAAATTAGACTACAACAATTTTAGAAAAAAATCCATCAAAAATGGATTTAATATTTTAGATAAAAAATTATAATATATAATAAGTTCAAATTAATAGTCCGCATAAAATTATGATTACTAATATTGATGTTAATTACTATGATAATGGCGAATATGTTATTTTCAATCAATTATTTTAATAATGTTATATAATTTTAATCTAATAAGTTAATATGATATTTTTTTAAATTATCTGATTATATTTTTCTGATTGGGTAAAAAATTTATCACTTTTTTATATTTTAATTAATTCTATATTTGATTATTACAACTTATGGTGCAACCAACATGTATCTACACAATAGTTCTCTGTATACCAAATGTTTTAATTTAAATTCCAATTTTATGAAATAAAAAAATGAATAAATATAAATGGGGATTAAATTTTATTTTATAACACCAACATTTTCTATGATAGAATACCTTATATTTTTTTATTAAATATAAATTATATTCGTAAAAACTAGTTATCATGGTAAAAAAATGCTAAAACGTAAATATCAAGTTGTGGAAAAGATTAAAACATGTTTAAAAAAATTTTAAAATAATTTTTAATGTATTTATCAAGATTTTACCTCTACAAAATCCATTATTTATCAATTTTGGATCCATCGACCCTCGAATAGATTCATCCCATTATCGGGAAATAATGGGAATTAAAATAAGTTTCTATTCATTCACATTTAAATGGGGAACACATCCACCACTTTAAGATACAATAGTCCCATATAATTTTATCCTAAAAATATGAAATTTACTATACTACTAGAATCTAATATCATTTTAATAATCCTATATACTCAATTAGGTTGCCTAAGACCTCTGTTTCTAAAGAGAACTCATGGGTAACTCTTAAATTCTCAATATTTGTATTTCATACTCCTTAATAGTTTATAGGTAATATTCATATTCTAAAAACCTTATATCCAAACTTATATAATAAAAAAATATTATTATAACAGCTTAATGTTATTATATAAATAGAGAAAATATTTTTCATACCATTATATTCACAATGAAAAAAACAACATTGATCGTGCATAGGTGCAAACTACCGGGGACACAAAGTGATGACATTTATTTTACATTAATGACACACATGGTTGGTTACTATGATAATTTATATGAATGACTATTTTACCTATTTCAAAATTATTCCTCTAAAATTATATTTTCTTATATACTATCATTTTACCCCATTAATTTATAAATGGAAATAGTAATCATGCGAACATGCAGACTACTACCTCCAAAGAATAATGGATTTTATTTTTCCCTAGCAACTGTCATTGATTGTACAAACTATTAATTTAATTAAATTAAATAAAATTTATGTAATTTTTATCATTCATTAAAATTTATCTTAACAATATATAGAAAATATAGCATTTCTCATTAAATCATTATAACACGCTATCGATTATTTATAATTTACAACATATAAGAACGAGGTTATCATATTAATATCTTGAATGGGTAAAGAATAATAAATAATGATAATATCATGTAATAATAATTTATTTCATATTTTTTAATTATTATATAATTTTTTTATTGATATATGATACATTTATTAATATATCGATTTTCGATCATTAAACTTGTCAAAACTAGTTAATTAAAATTTTATTTTTCAAAAACCATACATTTATCATTCACCAAATGAAAATAGAATATGATGAAACATTGAAACACCATTATTATAGTATCAATAATTATTTGGTAATTATTATATTTAAACTGACAAGTAATATCTTACCCATTATTATAGTAATTATACAAAACAAACAATCAAATTTTTCTAATACCCAATGATGGAAATAAACTATAAATTTTTAAAATATTTGAAATCAATGGAAATAAAATATGTTTATAAATGATTTTATAAATGAATGATATTATGAAGTAAGTCAATATAATATTTATTTGTATTTTATAGTATATTCAAAGAAACTCGTTGAATTAGGGGGCTAAGGTAAGAGTTTTTGCTTCTCAATTTTCATTTAATAATATAATATTTTTATTCACCAATGGTTTCCATTATATGGTACACATAGTTACATGGATTTCATTTTATCATATTAAACATGAAATTTGTGGAATTTATTTGTTTATATAATTATCTACCTCTCATATTATTTTGAATCTAAAGTTACCAAAACTATTATAATACTCAAAATTCTTCATACTAGCATCTTAATAATTTAGTAAAGTGAACCAACACAGACATTCATAGATATAGTTTTTTTAATGAAACTAGAAAGTGGATGTGTATATGGAATAAATTCGCCTTTGGTTATTCACTTTAAAATATTTTGGTTCTATATCAACTCAATCTTTCGATGGTGAATGATGATTTGTCCTAACTCTCTACATTTGATTGGACACAATAGGTAGATATACATTGGATAAACAACATGTTGTTACATTCCATAAAGAAGGATTTTCCATCAATTTTTATGGTCTTCTTCCAATAAAAATGTACTTTATTTCTTTGTTATATTAATTCCCCAACACTTTAGAAATACCCTTTTCACATCCTTATTATTATTTCATTGAGAACATACTTTTCCATTTCATCATGAATGTTACTTTTCTTCGATATTCACCTAGTATAAAAAATTATTGTATTAAAAAGGTAAATATCAATAAAATATATATATTATATTCCTATAGGGATTACTATTTATTACTCATTATTGATTATGGGTTATATTTATTAGGAAACACTAATAAATTTATTTTATATCCATCTTCATTATTTTACTATATAGATTATTACCATGTTATCTCTTTTGTTGACATGTAAAAAGCATTGATGTTCTAGATATTTTTATTATAATATGTATATTTATGAAATAATTATGATTATTAATGGTATTGTTACACATATCCTTTATATGTATAATTCCTTATACCTAAAGAAAATATGTGTGGGGCCTGAGATTATATAGCCCCTTCATACATTAGTTGATTTCATTAGACAAATTGTTTGGGTATTTTGAGTGTTCCTAACCAATTAAATCATTGTTTATTATTTTTTATTAATAATATGAATTACATCTTGGTTGAGACCTTGACTAAAAGAATAATTTCTTAGTTGAGGCCTTGATTTAAAATATCAGGAAGTATGATATTTTGTATTCCATCATCATTAATTGAGTTATTGGTATCTACCGGATTATTTTTATTTTTATGATATCAATGGATATTTTTCATTCTTAATATATTTATTATATATCATGTTCATTTATTATTCACTCTCCCATAATATATATGTCTATTATGATAGATTCCACTATAATTTCCCCTTTATTTAATGTTTGTGCTCGCCCTTATTATGTTTCAGTTTCCCTAGGTATCCAAGAAGAGGACTATGAATAAATTTAAGGATGAAATGAAATAGATAATAAATTTTCCTAATGTGTTTTATTTTTTCCTCTAATTTTGGAATGTAATATTAAAATTATTTATGTAACTGGTCTCCCAATACTATTAAATTTTTTGGTCTTTTGACATATGATTCCATGTATATTGTACCATGTATTAAATTGATAACCCTTTCCATGTTAATGGGTTTGTGTTATTAGTTTTAGGACTTTTGGACTGCTTGTGTGATGTACCATATCTCGGGTCATCTCATGATGACCCACATGGTGTTTATTACTATATGTCATGTACATTATATGGGGTGATTGGTCATATACTATAGCACCCTTAACCATGTACATGATGGACTGAAACATCATTATCATATGACCTATATGTCACGTGATGGTCACATTATGTTAATAAATTCATTGATGATCTTCATGGAATGTGTTCAAGAACAAAATAATGTGTTATAAATAATTCAAACATAGTCAAATCTATAAACTATATAATCATCATTTTCCCATAAAATCTAGTCATTAACTGTATATTTTATACATAGTAGGAAGTAAAATAAAAAATAATAATATAATACATTATGTTGTTCCGTCATGAAAATAAAAAATGAAAACCACAAACTATTGGTATCGATCAAATTTACTTTATTGACCAAGAGATTTATCTTTAGGGAAAATTGATACCCACATTCAAAGTATTACCAAGAATATTTTTATACGAATACAAATTCATCAGATCAAAATCGGCCACAAGGTTTTAAAAAATAGCACCATAAGACATCATAAGTGACTTTTAACACTTCAAATAAATAGATTAAATGTGCATACATAAAAATTATCTAGATATAATAATGAGGATAAAATTGATACTTTCATCCAACTATTTCCAACCACTACAAAGAAAATTCCTATATTAGTGACCATAGTGAAGTTCTCATCCACTAAAGTTGACCAAATATGTTTATTCCATACCCTAGGTCAACATCTATCTATAAATAAATCTTCCATTAATACAATCTTTATAATTAATTCACCTCATCTAATAGCTCATTTTTTACAAGGAATCACCCAAAAAAACACTCTCTTTGACACCATGGAGATGATATAACCAATATACCCATCATCCATTCAGTTAGATACTCATAACAACTGAATGTTTATTAGCTATCCCATATCCAACTTATAACATTCCTCATCCTAACTCTAAGAACTACACTAATCACAAAACACGCTACATTATCATCTAGTTAATGTATAACAAGAGGATTGATCCACCTCTACTTCATCATATAAAATCCTCTAGATTAGGCCACTAAAAATCCTCAAAATCTTAGTATACTCTCCTTTGATAAGGAATAATATTCCATGATTAATCAGTCCAAGAATGGATGGATGATTGAACTAAAAATTTGATACACTAACTAGTCATACTGGGAGCATATAATCTCCATATAAAATCTTTAATTCCTCATATGTAAGAAATTTTAAATCCATGCCAAAGAAAAACATACTATGACTAAGAAATACATTCACCCAAGGGTCCAATCACAACTCCCTTCCCAAAAACCTTAATCAGAAAACTGATATTAAAGATAAATGGATTAAATTTGGTATCATAAAAAAAAATCGATGGATTGGTATATCTCTAATTTAGAGTCTATGCTAGAATATCTCCCATAGAAGGATTTTCCTTACTCTACAGATACAATACTGGTCATTTGAATCACTTGTAGTTTATGAATCTACTATCTCTAACCAATGAAATATGTACATCATAGTCCCAGGTCTTGTCTATGCTAATCATTTTTTATCACATCAGAATAAAATAATACTAAAATCAATTTATATGATAAAAAACTCCACACTAGGGAATCCAAAAACCGGATTATAGACTATGTGTGATCATATGTCCCAAAAAAATATCATCAATAGGACTCTCTTCACTATAGAGAGAACCTAAAAACATATCTTCCAAATCTACCACATATTGATCCAAAAATTATCAGTTCATGGTATATTTTTTTTAAAGGATGGGAACAAATAATCCTTTTACTATTTAAAGCAATGACCTCGTTAGGCTGGGTATAGGGAGACCCATTACCTAGCCCGAAGGCCCAAGGCCAAGTGGCCTAAATACTAGGCTTGAAATCCCATTTTATGGCCCAAAGGGACCCTCAGTGAATAGTATTTCTACTATACCGGAGTTGCTATAGTACCTGCTATAGTTCCACCACCACTACAGTCCTACTACAGTGCCTCCACCGCTACAATTTTTCTACAGCTACATTTCTTCAATTGCTACAGTACTGCTACAGTGCCTTCCAAATGGATGATCAATGGTGAAAATTTCATAGGTTGATTATCAGTCCACATCGGGGACTACTTATTAAATACCTCTCTATCTGTCACACTAAATGGAAATGGACACTAAATACTTGATATGAGTGTAGTCCACCTAGAGGTGTTTAGTAGGGGTTCTTTAATATATATCCCACATCATATATATAATAAAGCATATAAAATAACCATTTTTTATTTATCTTCCAATAATAGGGCAATATCATTGCAAAAAAGGTGACCCACACACATGAAATCGGACATATCCAATGATTTAATTTTACTGAGGCTCCTGTCAGTAGAATACAACACGTCACAATATTTATCCTCTAAATGAAAGCACCTGATAAGGTACCCTAATATCAATTAATGGATCCTCATTAATATTTAATCTTTCCTCTGTTATTTCAAACAAAATATTATGTCTATCCATGATTTCATCATTCATTGAATTATATTGAGTGGCCCACACCTCACCAAGAGTCTATGAATCAGTCAAGAAATTTAATTTCCTTGTTGATGGGTGAATTTGTGCCCTATACTAGGGGTATTGAACCATAACATAAAAACATTATACCCTACACAATTTCTATCAATGACCTTTAAATATAGACGACCTACACCCTTTCTTATAGTGGAGTAAAAAACTCTTTATCGTATGGGGGACCATCACCTTATCAAAATTTAATATGTATAGACCCCATTCTCAAATGGATGACCCATGAACCTATAATTGGTATTAAATTCCCAAGTATCCATGGGGGAGAACCACATTCCTTAACATACATGTGGGGCTAAATACTCATGGATAAATGTTTGATAACTAAGGGAGACCCTACCCCACCCACAAAGGACCTACACCACACTTCATGATATATTACCAACTCAAGTAGTTATAGTGACCAAATATCATCTCATAAAGATTATTAACCACTATAGATGGATTAATTTCATCATATAAAATTGTGTATTAAAAAATCCACAACAATATGGGGGAACTACGCCTCATCTAAATGAAGGCAGTATTGTCCCCATGCCTAAATGGAGGACTCACACACCCACATATTATATTCAAGGGAAGTTCTGAACTCTATAATCCCAACTCGGGGACCTATATCCTAGTACTAAAATATCTTCAAATTATTTTATAAAATATGTGGAGAACGTTTCCTTGGTAACTATATCATCAATGGGGTTATTGACCATATCACAACTAAACACCTACGAAAACCAGGATATTTGTCTTAGTGTTATAACCATACTAAGAAAATTCTCTCAGAATATTATCATAATGATTTCAAGAGTGAATCTAGTATGATGTCATACTACAATGAGTAGTTTTGTTTCTCTCATCATTCTAAGAAGTTATATTTTGTATCTCTAGAGAAATAATTTTCATGAGGGAATCAATATTCTCATCTGAAATCAATATATCTTGAAATAGGATTTCACTCCACTGAATCAATAATGAAATTATCAATGTATAATGCATGTCACAAATTAACTATATATTTTAATCATTTCTATCAAAACCAAACTAAGATAAAATATTATAAAATTATTTACATTAAAATGATTACTTCTCCAAAACCTATATAGGTTCCCTAGTATAACAACTAATCCTAAGAACTTTAAGAAATATATCCCAAAATTTCCCAATCCAAAACTCATGACACCCCTATCTCCACACACAATCCCTTTCTACAAGTCACTCAATTACCAATATTACATGACCTGACCCCCAATACCCCACCTAGGTTTTTTGTAAGAAAAGTGTTTCACCTTAAGGAAGCCTTCAATTGGCTAGGTTAGAAATACTAAAACCAATAAGGCTTAATAAAAGCATAATAGACAATATCCTATAAAACTTCTAGTGGATATTAATAACCATCTATCGAAAATATCCACAACCACAAATGAGATACATATCTATAAAGAATAAAACATGAATTCATATATAATATAAATCAAAATGGAATAAAATATGAATTCATGTATTCAAGGGAAGAAATATAAGTCTTATACCATTCTCTATAAACAATCCATGATTATTAAGGAAGAAATATCACAATATCCTATAATATCTAACCTAATCACTACTAGAATGGATATCCGCACAACTTTAGCTCCTCTTACTCCATTCCCATGTAAATCACCACTGACTTGAGATTCATCCATACAAACACAATAAATGGAGAATGAAACTTATGGATGGGTAAATATAAAAAATCTGTTTATGAAACAATAAAAAGTTAAAGGTTCTCAATATGTTGGAAAACAGACAACTGTGGTCCAAACTATACAGTTTTATAGATCACGATAAGAGGGTATGAAAAATTATGTTAGAGAACTTATGGATTCACATCCTAATAAAACACTGACCAAAGTATCACTAGGTGAAATAAATACATTGATGGTTTACTCAATTCATAGAATGAGGACCTTATGAATAAACTCTATGCATCAGGTAAACTGTCCATATTTGTTCATCCATGACCTAGTTTTTTAAACCACAATAGGTTACTATAAATATACTACTACCCAAATCACTAAATAAAATCCCATGGAACTAGATAACAAGATATCAAATATAGATCATATCATAATATGATCCATAATACAAGAACTAATATCACTACCTTTCACATCATTGTTAAATAAACAAGGATCATTGATGAATCATTGTTTTTGGAAAAATATTTCAAGGAAAAAGATCTCATATAAAAATATCACACCAAAAAATCTATCACCCTTAAACTAATAAATATGGGGGACCCGTGCCACATAATAAGATATTTACACCTTCTGAGGGAATTACATACCCTAAAAATGGGTGACACATAACTTATTCCACTAAGGAGTTTCATGCCCCATTATATGAAAAGGAAATTTCAATTTTAGATTATTTCTTTGACTAGAAGTGTGTATAGTGGCCCAAATATTATAAAAGGTGGAAATAAATCTACAGTAAGGTGTATTAACCCAACAAAGATCAACTCCAGTAGTTCCCTATGGAAAATGGGAACACAGATGTTCCTACGTTTCATAATTCCCCATGAATAAATACTATCCTTGGTACAAAAACACCATAAAAATAATACCACAAATTTTAAATGGTAATAGAGGACCCAAAATCAATAGATTTCATAAGTCAACTTATGGAGTTTCTAACCATTTAATAAGACCATGTTCCACACAAAAATCCAAGGATAATTGAAGAGAGTAACGTTTCATCAGATAAAAGTGCCACCCACTTCACAAAAAGGAGATTTAATAAACTATCACATTATATAGAGAACTAAAACCCAACATCTCTAGGGGATTACTAAGTACTTATATGAATATATAACCAAACCCTCATGAATTATATGGCACTCATGGGAGTACCAAATCCTTTTTGAATACTAGTCTCTCTCCATAGCCATCAATGTCATGAATCAAGTTATAGGTCCATAAATAATAAAACAAAATTTTAACTTTAAAACTCATGTGGCCACTCATGGGGTTGTATATGAGAAAGAAGGTACCTATAATCTATACCATAAAATGTGATGGAATATTTTCATGTAACTAGAGTTAATGACTAATTTCCCATTCTTTAATCAACCCACATTACCCAACCTTAACACATTGGTTCATCGGAAAGAGTGAATAACTTTATATTTCACATTGATATTTAAGTCCATATTGACTTCCCTATTGTAAAGAGGAAACCATTGTGGAATTTATTAAACTCTCAGATTTAAATACCTTATATTCTCCATAATTGTATCCCCAACTACATATATACCACTATATAATCTCAAACTATGAAATATATGTGAGGGTTCTATACCCCAGTATCTGTATACTATCAGGATCAATTACCGTCACCATATATGATCTTGATCATCAACTAGGTACAGTCATCATTAGTATGGGAATAATATTTTTAATCGTCCCAAACAAATATCTAATTTCCATTAAAAGATAACAGTACACTACTGTCATTATTTAAGAGGAAGGATACATTGAATAGTTTATTTTTTCACATTATAACTCATACATGATAAAATATGAAAAAAATCTTCCAGGGGAACAATACATGGCATGTTATATGTCATATATGATGTGTATGTATAGTAAAACTAATATTGTACACATATTAAGACATGATTTCAAACATAATTAATCATCAAATACAATCTAATTATCATAAAATATAATATCTTTGGATGATTTTGTACACAATTGTAAATCATGAAACCAATGTAATGACATATTTTATTTAAAATCAAAAATTATATCCTAACATTATTTTAGATCTTACAAATTCATATGTAAACCTAGGGAATGCATGAAAAATGGGATGATCTAAAATGTCTAGTAAGGGAATAAATACAGTAATAAATCATAGAACATGGTTTAAAAGTCATTAAAAGATGACATAAAAAGAAAAGGAACACCAATAAACATAATAAACCATAACATGTAGAAATTGGGATCATGGTTTAATGGAATCATTGTAATGTTTTAAGAACAATTTTCATGAAATAATAATGGTACAATGAAAAATTCCAATAATACTACACATAGGGAGAAATTCCTATAAAAAATCAGGTTCAATCCACGTCCCAATGTGATGTGTCAAGAGACTAAACATTAACTAATCCATTAGAAATATATATAGATAAAAAAATATAACATGTTCACACATATTATTTCCATATGAAAAATTATACATAAGGAATAAACATAAGGGTAACCATGGAAGGAAATGGGTATCATCATCATGTCATAAGGCATAAAAATGGCCATATCATAAAGGACCCTATGAATGAATGGTTTTAAATAATAAATAAACATTTGTAAGGGATAATATGAATAATTAATTATAATTTATGTGAAACTAAAATGAAAACTTGTAAACATGGTGTTTAAGAAACAATAGAAATGAGTAACTGTAGATTGGTTTTAAGGAGAATATTAAATTTTCATTAAATCAATAAATTGAATATTTACATGAATAAAATAGAAAATGGAAATTTATAGTTTTCCATGATAAAAAATATTTTTTTTAAAAAAATGGTGGATTAAAATATATTATGGAGCGTACATGAAAATGGATAATAAATTTTGATGTTCTCTTTAGTCGGGTTTCTTATCATGTGGTATTGCGATAGGATCCTTATAAAAACATATTTACCCAAAAAATAAAGAATAATTGAGAAAAGGTATATATGTTTTTGACATTAAAAATATTTAGGATGATTTCATAAGAATAATTATTATTTATCATGTTTTAATGAGAGATAAAATGCAGCCCGAAAGAAAAATGGTGGTTGAGAGAGAATTCCTTTATATATGAATGAAACTGTTCTTCACTTGTACATAATGTACTGAGTAATCAAATTAAATCAATTAATTAATTAATACCTACCTATTATAAATTTTTTTAATTTATTATAATTTTATTAGGTTCATTTATTTCAATTTCGTAAATTATAGTGTGTAATTTTTCCATTGCCGAAGAATTCGTTTCAGGGATTTTATGATCGGTTCTCTTGAGTTTTATTATAGTTGTTCTTGTTAAAATGTAATAACTATTTATAAGTTGAATTATTTTGTATTTATTCTATTAAAAATTTAAATGGGTACATATTTTTTTCCATATATGATGATGATTTATTAGGTAAAATTTTAATGCAAAATGATATGTTTATTTCAGTGGTTTTTCGATCATCATGAGCTATTTTTTATTTATTTAATATTATAGATATAAAATAGTTTCAAATTCATTAAATAATTTCTAATAATCATATTATAACCTGTTTTTATAGTAAATATGGTTTTAGGACCATTATTTAATGTTGTAATCGAAAATTAAAAACCGTCACCCATGAGGGTGGTCAATCGACACCTCATGGGTGATTTTTTAATTTTTAGAATAAAAGGAGATAAGAAATGATTTTATGATTTATATAAAATTATCAAACTAAATTCTTGTATATATATAATAATTTATTTATCATGATATTTTTTTATAGGTGTGGGGATATGAGGACAAAAAATGAAAGTAAATATAAAGGGAAAGATATAGGGTTTGGCATCTTGAGTGTCATCTCATTGAGAACCTCCTTAAGGAACCTGTAAATGGTCTATTGGTGATACCAGATTGAATATAACGTGGGAAAGAGTTTTAGGAGAAGAATTGAAAATAATATAATCAATATTATTGTCTTATAAGGTGTAAAGAAACGTGGTGGTGAGGGTAGTATTTATAAGGGTAGTGAGGGATGTTTTTTGATTATTTTAGCCATGTGAATATTTTTTAGCACATGACTATAAATAGTATAGATTTTGTGACTAATTATATTAACTAGTTCATGTGAGTTAAAAATAGTGGTTTATTACCTTATCCATATATCATCTATGTATCAAAAATTTATTTATTTACTTATAATTTTAAATACCATAAATTACCATATTTCATTAATCACAAAACATTCAAACTTTTTAGAAAAATTAAAAAAATAACCTTAACCATTTTTTTATGTTTATTATTAATATAATAGACTCTATATTATATTTTTTTTCTATATATTAGAAATTTAATCTTTAATTAAAATCATCATTTCCACCATAAATAGAGATTTAAATATTATAATGAATTATATAACACATTGAAAAATTAATTAATGTATTCTATGTTTATCTTATAATAATTATAAAATGATATATTTATTTATGAATCTATTTAATGAAAATAGAACCTATTTTAATTCATTATTTTAATTACAATATTTTGAATAATCATTTATGCATTTAAAAAATACAAACACCTTGGTTATCATTTTTGAAATTTTTATTTAATTATACCATGATATAAATATAAAATATTTTCATTTATAAGATATATAAATTTTATTCATACTTTAAAAGGTAAGGATTCTATTCTAATGGCTAGATTAATTTTCCTATTGGTCACCTTACTAATAAAAAAGTAAGGTTACAATTTTATCGGTATAGGTTTCTTAATTTCTATAAATACCCCTTATCTCATTCGTTAATCATTTATAAAGATATTTTCCTGTTCTCTGTGAGATTTTTTTATTTATAATATATGAAATACATGTATGGAGGTTAATTTCATTAATATGATTTTCAGTCGTTACAATCATCCCCCTTATTGAATTTCTCCCTAAAATTTTCATTATGCATACTAATGTGAAAAGATGTGATGGTAATTCCCCATAAATACTCTCTCTAGTTCCCATGTTTCATATTTGTACATATTGTTCATCCATAGTAATTTGACCATGTGAGTAGTCTAGTTTCTAGAAAAATATCCCTATGGTGAAATATATTCACATGATGCTCTTCATAAGAGAGGTCATTTTCTATTTGTACCACATATGGATTCAGTACATGTGAGGGGTTATGTATTTACATTCAAAAGAGATATGCATAGAACACATCATCAAAATGAGCCTTATTTGGTGGATGGGAAAGCTGATATTCCATTACTCATATGTGATCAAGGATCTCAATGGAGACAATGTATGTTGGGATAATAATCCCTTACATTTCAAACCACTTGAATCTCATCCATTGTGATATTTAAAAGAATAATTTCTCTCTGACCAAAAACTCCAAATCCCTTTGATGGTTTTTTGAATATATAAATTTCTAACTCTGAACATATTTGATATATTTTTCGATGACTTGAACCTTCTCTATTATATCTTTCACATGATCATAATTTTATAGTTTCCTTTTTCATACTTCATCCTAACGGGTTGGGTTTATACATCTTTTCTCATAAACAAAATCATATGGATCCATGTAAATCGTTGAGGGGAAACTATTGTTTTATGATAACTCTAAAAATTGGATATATTGATCCCATCAACCATTAAATTCAATCGAGTAGGCTCTCAGCATGTATTTGAGTATCTGAATAGTCCATTCATATTTTCCATTGGTTGGTTGGTGATAGGCCCAATTTAAATTTAAATTGGTACTCAAATCATGATGAATACTTCTCCCTAATTTATATTTTAATATTACATAATGATTAGATATGTTTGAAAGTTGGACCACATGTTACCTCACCACTTTCTTCACATATAACATGGGAAGTTGTTCAGGTGATAATTCTTCCCAAATAACAATAACGTGGGTAGACTTGGTGAGTCAATCCAGTAAATCCTATATTAATTTGATTCCTTTGGTTGTTTTTTGGTGATTAGTTACAATGTCTATAGTGACATTCACACATTTCTATGTGGTCATTGGCAGTGGGTACATCACCCCTTTGGACTTCTATCTCTCTTCCTTAACTTTCTAACATACCAAACACCTTTACATGTACTATCCAATATCCATTATCATATTTTCCCATTATAAGTGTTCTCAAGCATCACAGTACATCATGGAACTTCTAGAATGGATAGAGAAAGGTCATTTGTGTGCAGTATCCAATAGAACCCTTATTATCATAGGCTTGGAAGGAATCTAAAGGCTAATTATGAACCAAATTAGACCATCATCAATGATTTGTAAATCATGTATATTTTTTTTACATATTTAACATTATATTTTTTTCCAATATCATCTTATTTTTCCTCATTTGTTTTATCATTGAGAGATGTTTGGGAAATAATTTTTGTAAGTTGCGATGTATTCCATACAAATATTATCTCTATATCCATCCATTTCATTTCCATAAATATAGGGTCCTTCTCAATCTACATCATTGATACAGTAGTAGGTTCATTTCTACTAATAGCATCAACTAACTTGTTTTCCTTCCCATGATAAAAGTTAATAGAATAATAATCATCATTTATTATCCCTATAAATAACCTTTTATTAATGTTGAGATACTTAGGTGGGAATATATACATCAGGCTCTCATGATCAGTATATATATTACAGATCTCACTATAGAGGTATTGCTACAATATTTTCAAGAAAAATATCACAAATAAATGCTAGATATCATTTTTGGGGTAGTTATACATATTAATCTTTAACATACTGGAGGCTTAGACTATCACATCAACATTCTACATTAGTACGCAACCCCACCATTTTTTAAATGAATCATTCTATATCATAAAACCTTCTCCACTTATTGTTTGTGTGTGAACCAGTGCAGTGATTGGACTATTCTAGAGTTCCTTAATGATTTCATCACATTCTTCCATCTAGAACAAAATTTTCCTTTATTGTGTTAAATTTGTTAGTGGGTTAGAAATTCATGATAAAGTCCTCAGAAAACATTGGTATTACCAATATAAACCAAGAAAACTATGGATCTGCATTATATATGGAGGATTGGACACTCCTCAATTACCTTTGTTTTAGAAGGGCTCACATATATCAATTTTCTGTTGATAACATTCCCCAACAATGATAAACCTTAAATACATGACTCATATTTATTGTAATTTTCATATAATTTATCCTTTCTCAAATTCATTAGCATAGAATTTAAATTATCCTCATGTTCCTCCTTGATTTTGGAATATATCAGAATATCATCGATAAAGACTAACAAAAATTTATCAAGGTAGTATCTAGAGTCTATTTTCATTATTTTCATGAAAATTGATAGATAATTAGTCAGTCTGAAATGAATTAATATGAACTAAAGGTCTTCATACATTTTTTTAAATTCAGTCATGGAAATACCTTCTTTCTTCACCTTTATGTTTTGATATCCTGATCGATGACCCACTGATTCTCGCTCAAATTTACCCAAGAGAAGAAGGTATGAAGGTCCTTGTATTTTAGCTTGGTTTGTCAAATCCTCAGAGACCTAAGAAGAAAACTATTGACACGTACATTCTATGAACTGTTTTTTGGATATGACGTGGCATACATGGGTTGATTTTAGATGGGTTTAATGGAACTCTAACAGTTTTAAGTGAATTCAACTTAAATGAATGAGTGGATCCTAGGTTATCACTCAGGGTGGATTGGACGTATTTCCTTTTCAATGATTTAAATTTATTATATTTGAGATGGATTCATTTAAAAAGATAAAACAACATCATAAATTACTAGTTTAATGCCTACCCCCTTTAATACAAACCACCTATACACTTGAAGGATCAATGTTTTGAGCACCTCAAGGTAAAGGTTCGTATTAGCACATGAAGTGTGTGGTCTTAAATTCAACAAGGACGATGGAGTTTAAAAATCATCAAATAAAAATATCAATTAAAGAAGTAATTATACATTAATGGGGTGATAAATAACATCCAATCCAGACCCTTTCTACTCCATTGGATCAAGCCATAAGTGGGTTAACCCTCCATTGATGCTATGGTTTCAATTGAAGCGGAAAGTAGACTCATGAGGGAGGAAATGGAGAAGTAAAAAAAACACAATAAAATATAAATCACTCCACCATTGTGTGATAATATCAAAAGGTTTGGTATGAAAAAGTTCACTCCTTGAACCAAAGGTATCAATGTGATAAGGAGAAGAACATAATAATAAGATAAGAAGAACTTTTTTTAAGAAACAAGGATGAATTAAAACAACTTACATGTGGTAGACAAATTTGAGACAACAAAACTGCAGCATAACATTATAATGAAAGAAATCTCAAATATTATCAACTCCTCCACCAACACTACCTTAAATAGTAATTTTGGTAGACTTGGGTCTATCCTCCAACAGTACAAAGCATCTCAATTAATTTTGGTTGGCCATAGATGGGTGGAAAGTTGAGGAAGATTTGATTTTTTCCACCCCTGACCCAAGGTGGCATCCAGCTTTCATCCACCAAACAGACATGCTTGGATGTCCTTCTATATGTCTGAATTATTGTTGTCCATAGATAAAGAAAATTTATCTTTGGATGGCTCCTAACCTCCTGTAAATGTTGGGCTCATTTAGAGTTGTGGATTAGGAGATATGATTATATTAGTGGGCTGTTTTTTTGGGCCGCAGAATCTGGCCCAGAATTTTATCTCCAACTTGGGCTGCCTAAATGACCACAATGGATGTCTAATTACTCTAGAAACTGAATAATTATTTTTTCCTCTATATTTCTTCTAGACTACCACAAAATTTGGGCTTCATTGGGTTTGTAATGTGGGTCCCACTTTCTCATCAGTGGGCTGGTGTTCAATCTGCCTTTTCCAAAATTGATTCCTTTCATCACAAAATACCCCCATCTTCATCAATGAATTATCCATTGATCCCTGAATGAAACATGTTCAAATTTAATTTTAGATCAAATTAAAAAAATATAAAATTAAATTATGGATAATTACATTCCTTAAAATCTGATGAATCACTGGGTACTTTAAATGATGTTAAAAAATGTACCACATAATAGTGCATTTTAAGAAGGTATTACAATCATAATGTGGAATGATGTTCAAAATGTAAAATGCACTAAAATGGTGTTTTTTAATAAAAAATCACATGAATATTATATATATTAACAATTAATATTATCCTCATTTAGTGGATAATCACACCCCCCCAACTTGAGTTTTTCTAGTCCTGAGAGAAATATATCTCATTAAAATGAACTTCAAATTCCCTTTTACAAAACAATTTTAATACACAACGAACACCAAAAATCCTTATACAAAAAAATAATGAACCCATAAAAATATTTTAATACAATATAGCTTCATAAGCAGATCCCAATCCCAAGCCCATTCCTTTGTTCAAATTCATTTCCATATTTCATCCAATATCAATTAAGTATGAGGATGTGTTGTGCATCACAATAGACATGGGGGGTTCATATTTATTCAAGGGAGAAGTGACAGAATCACTAGGTGGAATCACATTTCAATATTAAGATGAGTATTCAATTTTTTTGTATTATTTTTTTGCATTTTTTTTGCTTTTTCAACTCTTCCATGGTAATTGAAATTGAACTCAAAATAGTCAACCCCTGTAGTGATACTTTGCTGATGACTCCCAGGCTCAAAGAACTTATGGCACCAAGTGAAACCCACATACTCGGGGTTTATCTAAAGTTAACTCAGTAAAAAACATATTCAAATTACCAAAAATGGAGATAAAATTAATAACTCTGGGATAGAAAACTATAGAGTCACGATCCCGAAGTGCCGAAAGCCACGCATTAGTTCAATTCATTGCTCTACGTGGAAATTTATTATTATTTATTATTATTATTTATTGAATACTCATATTAAAACTAAAATGATCACTAATCCTATGCTATTTATTTGGGGGACCCCATGAACTCAAACTAATACCCCACTATCCAAAGGACGTGCATTGTGATCTCTTTTTTTTATTTGGATGAAAATATAAACGAAGAAATATCACATTGGACAGTAACACATTCCAAAATCGTTGTTCATGAAATTATACAAGGATTAAAATTAGAATCAGGGCATGCTAAATTATTTGATATTCAGTTTCAAAGTGTGAAATGTGTATTACCATGTTCAAAGTTAAAATAATTTTTCCTTCCATTTTACCATGTTCAAAGATAAAGGAATTCTTCATTCCATTTAACATTTTTTTCAAATCATTCATTTTTTTACACAAGAGCATTTTTTATTTCATCTCCCCCCCAACATATAATAACATTATCCCTAGTGATTAATGAAAAGAAAATTTAGAATGTGGTATAGATAGAGAATGAACGTTCAAAAATGAAATTGAAAATGAGGATCATGGAATGTAGTCACCTGGTGGTTGAAGTTGAAATTCTTGCTGCTTTATTTTAATCCTTTGATATCTATGCCACTTGCAGAGTTCCCTAGCAGAAAAAGGAAAAAAAAAACAAATAAAAAAACAAAACAAATATATATATATATATTTATATAATAAGGAATGTAAAATATAAGTATATATATAAAAATTATAGAATAAGGAAGCAGAAAAAGTCATAGGTCAGTGTTAAGTGTTCGCCCCTGTCTCCCTTCGGTATCGGGTTCGAATCCCCGCAGCCTCGCTGGTTGTGACGGGGTTTTCCCCATGACCTATGATGTGGCCTTTTTTATTATTATATTTTTATTTATTTTTTGTATTTTTATTTTAACCTACAAACACATAAAAATAAAATAAATCAAACTGATGATAGATTGTCTTATTTTTAAATTTCTGGGTAAGGTATTACTCAAGGATCACACCACGTGACACAGATGAATATGATGCTCCCCTTTCATACCCATCAATACTCATAATATAAGAACAGGTCTACAGTCTATTTTTTTATTTTTAAATATCAAAATGATTCATTAATCCTATTTAAAATATAAAGTTGATTAAAACAACAAACTGTTTGTAAACATGAAAACCATGGGTTGCCTCCCATGTAGCACTTTTTTTAACGTTGTTAGCCTGACATGGATCCTAAATCTATCAATTTTTTTTCTAGTTCATATGTTTTCTCAGTTAACTCAACCTCTATTTCTTTTTAATTTAATGATTCAATGAATGGTTTTAACCTTTGACCATTGACCTTGAAAATGTAACCACTTGTGGAATCTTGAATCTCTACTACCCCATGGGGGTACACATAATGCACTATGATAGGACCTGACCATCTAGACATTAACTTTCCTGGGTGTAAATGATGTTGTGAACTATACAAGAGAAAAAGGTTTCCCAGTTTAGAATGTTTGACCTTGATATTCTTAGATTGGTAGGCTTGAACTCTAGCTTTATTGATCATTGAATTTTTATAAGCCTCCATCCTTAGTTCCTCCGGTTCATTGAGATCTAATTTCCTTTTTGTTCCGGTAAATGAGAGGTCATAATCCATTCTTTTAATTTCCCAAAAGGTCTAATTCTCAATTTCAACAGGTAAATGGCATGCTTTTCAATAAACCAACCTATATGGTGACATTCCTAGAATGGTTTTGTATGTAGTACGATATTCCCAAAGAGCATCCAAGAGTTTCTCGGACCAATCATTCCAAGAAGGATTGATAGTTTTCTCAAGAATTTTTTGGATTTCATGATTGGTTAACTCAGCTTGACCATTGGTCTATGGGTGGTAAGCAGTGGACACTTTGTGAGAAATTCCATATTTTACCATTAGTGATGAGAATGGACAATTGAAAAAATGAGTTCCACAATCACTAATGATAGTCCTAGGAATTCCAAATCTAGAGAAGATATTTTCATCGAGAAATATAATCATTGTTTTATGATCATTGGATTTTGTAGGAATGGCCTAAACACATTTAGAGACATAATCGATAGCTAAGATAATGTAAAGATATCCCATACAGTTTGGGAAGGGACCCATGAAATCAATTCCCCAATAGTCAAAGATTTCAACCACTAATATGGGAGTGAGTGGCATTTTATTCCTTTTTATGATGGACCCAACTTGTTGACACCTAGAATAGCTTTGACAAAATTTGTAGGAGTCCCTTGAGATCTTGGGCCAGAAGAGACCACATTGAAGAATCTTAGCAGATGTTTTCTTAGAGGAAAAGTGACCTCCACATGTCTCACTATGACAGAATATAAGGATGGACTCTTGTTCAGATTCTGGAACACACCTCCTAATGACATGGTTAGGGTAGAACTTATAGAGGTATGGATCATCAAACACATAGTGTCTAACATTAGAAAAGAATTTCCTCCGAGAGTGATTCCCTATGAATTTTGGAATGACTCCTGTAACTAAGAAATTGGCTGTGTCAGCATACCAAGGGCAGTCACTCACAGAGTATAGGTGTTCATCAGGAAATGAATCAGACATAGAAATGTGTTTGTATTTATCTTTGAATTCCATTCTAGAGAGTTGATCAGCTACAACATTTTCAACAAATTTTTATCATTGATTGTGAGGCCAAATTCTTCTAAGAGAAGGACCCACCTAATCAGTCTAGCCTTAGAATCTTGTTTTTGGAAGTGTTATTTTAGTGTAGAATGGTTAGTGAACACAGTGATGGGGGATCATAAGAGGTAGGACCTAAAATTCTATAAATCAAACACAATATAAAGTAACTTCTTTTCAGTGGTGTTGTAGTTTATTTGGGCATCATTTAAGAATATGCTTTCATAAGCAATGACATAAGATCTTTTATCACAATGTTGTCCTAACACAGCTCCTACAGAAAATTCACTAGCATCACACATAAGTTCAAAAAGAAGGTTCCAATTTGGAGATTTAATGATGGGGGAGAGGTGAGATAGGATTTGAGGGTTGATAATGAACCCTCACAGCTTTCTGTCCAAACAAATGGATCATTCTTTACAAGTAGAGCACAAAGGGGACGGGAGATTGAACTAAATTATATGATGAATCTTCTATAAAAACCATCATGTCCTAAAAAAGACCTCACTTCTTTGACAATTTTGGGTGATGGAAGGTGAAAAATGAGGTCAAACTTGTATTTATAAACTTCAATCCCCCTACCCGAGACCAGATAGCCTAGAACTAGTCCCTCTTTTACCATGAAATGACATTTTTCCATTTTAGGACCAGATTATTCTCTTCACATCTTGACAAGACTCTCTCAACATTCTGCAGACATCCCTCGAATGTATCCCCAAACACAGAGAAGTCATCCTTGAATACCTCTAGAAAATCCCCTACCATGTCTGAGAAGATTCCCATCATGCACCGTTGGAAGGTACAAGGGACATTTCATAACCCGAAGGGCATGCGTTTGAAGGAAAAGGTGCTGTATAGACATGTGAATGTAGTCATCCCTTGATCCTCTAGGGAGACCTAAATTTGATTATACCTTGTGTACCCATCTATGAAATATTAAAAGGAATGATATGCCACTCTATCAAGGACTTGGTCATTGAATGGTAAGTGGAAATGGTCCTTCTTGGTGAATGAGTTTAGCTTCCTATAGTTAATATAGACCCTCCATCCACTACTCACCCTAGTTAGAAGAATATCTCCATCCTCATTGGTTATCACTATTATTCCTGCCTTCTTGGGAACCACTTGGATTGGGCTGACCCACTAACTCTCATCTATGGGATATATGATACCAGATTTTAACAATTTCAGAATTTATTTTCTTACTACCTCCATGAGGTTAATATTGAGTCACCATTGAGGTTGACGACATGGCTTTGAATCAGATTCCAGAACAATCATATGCATCCTAATAAGTGGGCTAATCCCAGGAATATCAGATAGGCTCCAACCAATTGCTTTCTTATGTTTCATAAGGGCATCTAGAAGAATCCTCTCATGAATGGATTCAAGAGATGAAGAAATGAGAATAGGATGTGTTTGATTGTCCCCTAAAAAAGCATACTTGAGTGTAGCGGGATGTTCCTTCAATTCAAGACCATGTTAGATTGGAATTGTAACAGATGATTAGGACATTGGGTCATGTTCAATTTCTTTTTTTAGAGTTTTAGATAGGGTTGATTCCCCACATATAGAAGTTTCATCTTCTAGATTAACATGATCAGATTTAGGGAAGGTATTTGGAGTAGTCTCCATGAAAGTGGTTTCTTTAAAGGTTTCACTGATTGTTAGACCTAAGACTTCATCATATGAGCAATTTGAAAATGATTCAATCCAAGGAGATAAACTTACTTCATATAAATAAAGGAAATCAGTCTCATCCTAAATTAAACATTCATCAAATATTCCTTGATGTTCTATGGATTCATTATCAGTGCTTCCAATCATGTTTACATCAGGAATGTCCTCGCCATCCCCTATTTGTGATCTTTCATTATATATGTTCAAGTCTAGACTCATATTCCCAAAGGTGTTGGCCATGTTCCCATTTTGGACTCAGATAATAGAGTTGATTAATGCAAGGAAGGGATGAACAAGTTTGTTTGGGGTTTGTTCCTAATTTACTATGTTTGGATGGTTGTCAAGGACAATGATGTCAGCAGGTTAGATGAAGTTTTCAACCTTTACCGAAACATCCATTAAAATCCCCTTTGGAACCCTAATGCTAAGATCAGCAAGTTGAAGTGTGATAGGTGTGGGTTGGAGTTCTTCTTGGCCTAACTGGCAGTACACAACATAAGGGATGAGATTGACACTAGCACCTAGGGCACACAAGGCCTTGACAACTTTGATCTCTCCTAGTTCAACATTGATGTAAGGGAAACCCGGGTATTTTAACTTAGCTGGAATGGTCCCTTGAATGGTGGTACTCACATTAGCAGCCAAAAGGACTTGGTTTTTATGTGATTTTTTTTAAAAAAGTGCACAATTACTTAAGGTACTTTGAGTAGGAAGGTATGGTTTGGATGTCATCGAGAAGGGGAATGTTCAACTTGACTTGTAAGAATATTTCCATCAATGTTTCACTCAATTCAGGCTTGGTTTTCCACCTCATACGTTGAGTAAATGGTGTAGGTTGTGAGGTTGTTTATTGAAGATTTGATTCTTTCACATTGTTATCATGTTTTTTAGTTTGATCATTTGGATCATTTGAATTTTCATCCATGTTTGAATCGTCAGGTGCTTTCTGAATTAGTTTTTCAGGTTTCTAAATTGATTTACCACTTCTTAAAATATCCATAGCCTTTAGTTGTTCATGAATTATTTGTGTACAACTTGAATCTCCCATTGAAGTTAAGGATGGCACCGCCTAAGTAGGCATGGGTGTCTTTCCAGTTTTGATGGTTTGAAGTTCTTGTTTAAGGGAAGAGACTTTCGGGTTCATCCTTTCCAATTTTTTGCACAGTTGTTCTAGTAGGCTCTGTGGAACAGTTTGGGTTGGTTCTTGAGAAGATTGGTTTATCACAAGGGGATATTTTGTAGGTGGGATAGATTGTTGAAAATGGACCGGTGGATGTTGGTGTTGGATAAGTTGGGTTTGGAACTAGTTATGGGTTTGGTAGTTCTGATGGGGGTAAGGATTTTGTCACCGTCGTAGGCTAGGTTGTTGGTTATCTTTCTATCAGAAGCCTGGGTGGTCATTATACCTTGGGTAGAAATTGTTTTGGTATTTAAGCTTTTGATAGTTCAAGGAATTTACTTCCTCTAGGGGTCCCAATAAAAGAACATTCTTAATGGATGGAATGGTTGCGTAGCTTTCTGTCTTATGGTCCTGTTTGTCAGAAATTGTGCAAATAGGTTATACAGTTTGGATTTCATGGACTTTCCTAAGGTCTATTTCTTCAACCTTCCTAGAGAGTGCTGCGAGTTTTTCCCTAAGGATTTCCTCTACTCTATGTGTATGAATTATAGTTGTTCTTTGTGGATTTTCAGAATAAGGTGAAGTTCCCCATGTTTGGTTTTTTTTTCAGAAAGGCTTTCTAGATACTCGTAAGCATAATTTGGGGATTTGTTTTTAAAGGTTCCATTACACAACATGTAATTGAATTGTTTGTTCCTCGGGCCCAACCCTTCGTAGAAAAATCACACATGTTCAGGAATAGAAAAACCATGGTGTGGAACCATGTTTAGAGTGTCATTGAACCTCTCCCATGTTTCATAGAATGACTCTCCCTCTTTTTCAAAAATGTTTTTGATACTCTTTTTAAGTGCAATTGTTTTGTGGTGGGAAAGTATATTTTGTAGAATTCTCTTTATAGTTGGTACCAACAGTTTAATGATGATGGTCTAAAATTATTTAGCCAATTTTTAGCTCAATCCTTTAAATAAAAATGAAATAGACTCATCTTATCTGATTCTAGTTGATGTGGGGGACACATGGTTTCTACAATGTCATTGAACTCCTTAATGTGAAGGTAGGGCATCTCGGACTCCATTCCATGGAATGTGGGAAGATGGTTTAGGACATGGGGTTTAAAGATGTAGTTTAATATCATACGGAATTGTGTCTAATGCATTAGGGTCATTGGTCAAGGAAGCTGTGAGGTAGTCATTCATGGTTTGATCAACTGCATTCCCCAAGTTTGGGGCTACCTCATTCGGGTTTCCATTTTGGTTTCCACCCAGGTTTATGAGTTGATTTCCTTGAAGACCTTACATTGAAATGGGATCAATTTTGGACTCTATAGTATTAGGAAGATTATGATCTAATGGTAAGAGTTCCCTTGGTTTACTTGGCTCCCCAACCCTAGGACTATCCACACTAACTACACGGTTTGACTGATCACGAGTGTAGGTGGACTTGCGCCAAAAGAAAAAAACGAGAAAGGGACAATATAATAGAATTTGGATGAGAAAAGAAGAAATGGAGGAGAATAGAATGGGAGTTTATATGACTTACTTGGGTCCCTAGCAACGATGCAAAATTTTTATTCTCACTCAAATTTACCCAAGAGAAGAAGGTTGGACGGTCGTTGTAGTTTAGCTTAGGTTGTCGAATCCCCGGAGACCTAAGAAGAAACCTATAGACAGATACATTCTATGGGAGGTTTTTGGATATGAAGTGGCCAACATGGGTTGATTTTATATGGGTTTAAAGGAACTCTAAATAATTTAAGTGAATTCAATTTTAAATAATGAGTTGATCCTAGGTTATTGCTCGGGGTGGATTGGACGTATTTCCTTTTCAATGATTTCAATTTCTTATATTTGAGATGGATTCATTTAAGAATATAAAACAACATCATCACTTACTGGTTTAATGCCTTCACACTTTAATACTAATCACCTATAAACATTAAGGATCAAAATTTTGAGCACTTCAAGGTTAATGTTCGTATTAGAAGATGTAGTGTCTGGCCTTAAATTCAACAAGGACAATGGAGTTTAAAAATCATCAAATAAAAATCTCAATTAAATAAGTGATTATACATTAATGGGGTGATAAATAACATCCAATCTCGCCCCTTTATACTCCCTTGGATCAACCCATAAGTGTTTTATTCCTCCATGGATGTTATGGTTTCAATGGAAGCGGAAAGTAGACTCATGAGGGAAAAATGGAGAAGTAAAAAAAATAATAAAATAACAATCACTCCACCGTTGTGTGATAATCTCACAAGGTATGGTATGAAAAATTTCACACCTTGAACCAACGGTATCAAAGTGATAAGGATAATAATATAATAATAAGATAATAAGAACTTTTTTTTAAGAAACAAGGATGAATTAGAACAATTTACATGTGGAAGACAAGTTTGAGACAACAAAACCACAACATAACATTCCAATGAAAGAAAGCTCAAATATTATCAACTCCTCCACCACCACTGCCTTAAATAGGATTTTTGGGATCCTTGGGTAGAGCCTCAAACAGTACAAAGCGTCTCAATTAATTTTGGTAGGCCATAGGTGGGTGGAAAGTTGAGGAAGAGCTGATTTTTCCACCCTTGACCCGAGGTGGCATCCAGATTTCATCCACCGAACAAATGCACATTGAAGACCATCTATATGGAAGAATTAGAGTGGGATATAGAAGAATAAAATTTATCCCAATAGTTATCCTAACCTTCGGTAATGTTTGGGCTCATTTCGAGATGTGTATTCAGAGATATGATTATATTAGTGGGCTGTTTTTCTGGGCCGCAGAATCTGGCCCAAAAATTTATTTCCAAATTGGGCCACCTAAATTACAACAATGGATGCTGATTTAGCATGGGCTCATGCAGAATTATTTGTTCTTATACATGTATTCTATCCTCCCACAAAATTTGGGTTTCATTGGGTATGTAATGTGGGTCCCACAATCTCATCAGTGGGCTGGTGTCCAATCTTTCTTCTCTAAAATTGCTTCCTTTCATCACAAAATATCTGTGTCTTCTTCCATGAATTCTCTAGTGATCCCTGAATGAAACATTTTCATATTGAAGTTTAGATCAATTTAAAAAAATATAATATTAAAATATGGATAATTACATTCCTTAAAATCAGATTAATCATTGGGTACTTTAAATGATGTTAAAAAATGTACCACATAATAGGGCATTTTAAGAAAGTATTACAATCATAATGTGGAATTATGTTCAAAATGTAAAATAAAATAAAATGGTGTTTTTTAATAATAAAGCACATGAATATTATATATATTAACAATGAATATTAGCCTCATTTAGTGGCTAATCACCCACCTTTGAGAAATAATTTTCCCTATATAATTGATTGAATTTTTAATTTAACTAGGGAATTGGATTCTTATTATTTATAATAATTTTTTAGAGATCACAATAATCAATGTAGTAGCACATTGATCTATCCTTATTCTGGAAGAAGATTATTGGTGCTCCCCATGCTGAAGTACTCTGGTATATGAAACGTATGTCCAGATTATCCTATAACATCTTCTATAGTTCTTCAAAATCAATTGTGTCAATTCCATAAGATGTTTTTTATATAGGAATTGATCCAAGTATAAGATAATTTGATAACTCAACTTCTCCATTACTGATAATACCATAAAATTCATTGGGGTAACACATCTATGGAATCCCTAGTAGTGGGCATCTCTTCAAGCATGAATCACTCCCTTTTCAAAATAATTTCAGACATATATTATAGTTCATATAAAAATAATATTCGTAATTGAGATTATGATTGATAAGAAGATAAATCCTTATCCTTACACTTTTTATAACAGGGAAATTCTTCAAAATGTCAAGAGTGATCTACCCTCTTCAACAATTGATGTTGGATTTGTATGAATATAAACTATCTAATCCGAAAATATAATCAAATTCCACCAATGGACATATAGAATGATTTTATATGGGGTTTATTACAAAAAAGCTAACTATGATTGAGTTATATACTTTGGATTGAACAATTTCCCCATTTGATGTTCTCAAAAATAAAATAACCTCTATATTTTGGTGTGGTGTTTGAATAATAATACTAAAAATACAAGGTATGAATGAATATGTAGAACCATAATCAAATTGTATATTCTCTATTCTTGAATGAATGACTATAGTACTTATAACTAAGTAATTATCACCCTCCCCCTCAGTAGTAGTGATATCATATTCCATTAATTATTGTCCTGGAGATTTATTTTGTTCATTTCTTCCAAAAAACCGTGGTTTAGGGAAATAGGTCACATAATTCCCATGTTACTAATAATAGAAACATTGAAATATTTTTTGTGTGTTAATATAAACCTTGCCTTAATTCTCTTAATTTATGTGATTATATATATCCATTCCCAAATTATTATCTAGATTCCCCTCTCTTCTACATTTAGGGCATCACCTGGTTCCCATTAGGCAGTTTTGAGGATGCTTCTTCACACACTTTTAACACATTGGGTGTTGGTTGTTTCCTTCTATAATGGTATTTATCTGTTGAACCTTCCATATTAAACTATCTTTTATGATTTTTATCATTGATTCTACAAGACCATTGAGAGTCTCTTATATCCATTTCAAACTTAAGGTCACAACATAAAATCTTCTCATAGGTCACAATGTCTCAATTCCCCAATGCTTTTCATAGACTTGGGTTTAGTCTACTAAAAAAGTTGTCCAAATTTCATTCAGTGTTCATGAAAAATCAATAGGGTTATCATGAAATCCTTGAAAATATTTCCTTGTATTCTATGATAGACTCATCTTATATTTTCATTTTTCTTAGGAACTCCCTTTCCATCTTAACATTTTCTTTTTATGGAAAATGATTATCAAAAAAATATTATTATGAATTATTCTCATTCTATGGACTCAATTTCCTCCATAGAAATCATGTAATTGATTATTGTCCCCCAGAAATCAACTTCCCCATAAAAATGATAAATAACCTGCATAATTTCACTTCTTCTGAGAAATATAGGATAGATTATATCTTTTAATGGTGTTAATACATTTTCCTATGATGAGGGTATTAGGAGATCCACCAAATATAAAAGAAATTTGATAAATTGCAGATTTGACTATAACAATCTATTTCTTTGGGTAAGGAGGTCATTCAATAGGACTCAATATAATATTCCTAACATGATCCTATTTAAAAAGAACTTTCACGATGTTTTGAGCACCCATTCAAATGAGATTTGGCATTTAATTACTGAAATCATCACATTTCCTATCACATTGATTTCTTGAATGGGTTATAATATTTCCAAACATTAACTACTATAAAATTAAAATTATGATGGATTTAATACATATAAAATAATAATATTGAAGATAAAACATTGAAAATAGAATGATAATCATGTAAATGAAATGTATATCCTAACATGTGATCGCAATGTTTTAGTCTTGGTTTTCCATTGTGATTGAATTATCCATAGGGTTCATAAAACATTTTATAGTCTAAATATTCAAAAATCCAATATCATTCTCTGATATTAACTATAGAAACCCTAGATTTTTACACATATTATTACCAATTTTTAATCACAATTAATCATTAAATACTAAAAAAATAACATAATGTCTAATTTATTTTGAATATTACATAAAAAATTAAGAAGCATTAAACAAAAATAAATACATATTTTATTTTAAATCCATAAGATATCCTAAAATCCTTTTATCTCTTATATCTGATTAGTATAACCTGGGGGAATACATGAACATGGTAATGAGCTAAAAGTCCCCGTAAGGGAATAAATATAAGATTAAAGCATAACAAAAGGGGTCTGAAGGTGTAGAATTATGACATAGAAAGGCATGAAACATGAATAAACCTAGGAATAATAACATGTATGAAACAATATCATATAGTCACGGAATCATATGAATTTGAAAAAAATACATCGCGATGTAATCAAGATTCAAGGATAACTACCAAGACTATAACACATGATTGAAAAAGACCAATAAAGTAACTTTGTTCAATCCAAATCCCTATATGAAATCTCATTAGACTAAAAAATACCCAATGTATTTTATTTCTATCACATTGAACCCATAATAACACATTCATGCATATGTGTGCCACATATATAATCACTCAAATGAAATAATCATAAGGGTTACCCATGGAATGAAATTATTATCGTAATCATTCCATAATACACAAAAATGGACCTACCGAAAATTTACTCATGAAATAATGGACTTAAATCATAAATCTACATTCATAAGTGAAAATCGGCATATATCATTATTAATGATTCCAATCTGAAGTGAATCCATGTTAAAAGAGTATTTATGAAACAATTAAAATGATCCACATCAGTGTGGTTTTAAACAAAATATTAAATAGATAAATTGTAATGACACTCGTTTTGAACCAGGTTAAAAAGTGGGGGAAATTGAACTTTTCAATTACTAAACTGGTCATTTCTAGAATCGGGCATCGGAACAAGGTTCCAGAGGTCTAAACCCATTTTTTTAATGTTTTTGGGGTTGGGCAAAGTCCTGAGATGTTTCCTGAGTGTCTCATGGAGTTTCAGGTGTGTTGTACCCGAAGAGGGCTAGTTATTAAGCAACAACAGAAGGTGAACAGTTGGTGCACAGTTTACGAAAATGTGGTCCCAAACCATGTGGCTTAAAATACAGAGGCAGAGGAGTCCGCACGGCCTACACAGAGTTTCCCCAAACCGTGCGACTAGCTCTTGCGAGGTTCCTGGGGTGTCCAGTAGAGGTCCCACAGTTTGCGCACGGTTTGGAAAACCGTGGGGGTCAAATTGTGTGCGGCCCTCCTTTTGGGTTGTTAGATATTTTTAAAATTATATTCAAATAAAAACATAAAATATAATAAAATATCCCCTCTTCCTCATAGAACTTGCATGAACCCTCCCCCATGGAGCCACCAGACTCGCACGTCTTCCCTCCCTCAGCCGCACCTCCTTCATCCTCCGTTCTTGGAAATTCCTCCTACGAATCTCTGTGGTAATCATACTCCCTCTTTCTTCCTACCTTCTTATCTGATTTTAGGGATCCTCCATGCCCTAACTTCATTCTGCCAAACCCCCCTTGGTTTAGGATTTGTTTTTGATTCGTTTTTATTTTGGTTTAATTATTGTAAGGGGATATGAAAGGTCCCTCAACACCCCGTTGGTGTGCGTATGATGTATGTCGCCAAAGGAGAGGCAGATTGCGGTGGTTTCAGTCTGCCAGTTTGATTCTGAGGTAAGTTTTTTACCCATTCATTGTTTATGCAGATCCCTTTTTGTTATGTTTAGTTGTTTTAAGGTTTGTAGTGAGTTTTACTTAGTGAATTGGTGGGTTCGGGTTGGTTTTGCTTTACCGGAGCTTAGCCGGCTCATAGTTAGAAAGTGTCAAGAGCCAGAGTGGACGGATGGATCCAACTTGTCGTAGGGTCTCTCTCATTGCCCTTTAATTTAAGGTGAAGCATTTAAAGAGTTTAATACTGCATTGTTTTAGTATTTATAATTATTCAAGTTTAGTCTATTAAATGCAACTATTTAAATCATGTGAATTGCAGGAATAAGATAAAACTGTTTCTTGGTCACTAAAACAACGATTTAATAATAAAACCCCTTGATCATGAGTGTGTTGTCTTCAAGATAAAAGTAGGAAGTACATTCTTATGATTTCCCGCTAAACTCTTGATATGAAATGGTTAAACTTGAATGAAATGGATTAGGGTGGTGAGACCATATCTTAGGATAATTAAATAAGAATGGATTATGTTAATGGAATGGATCTAGTAAATGGGACATACCTATGAGAGGTGGTCCATAGACCCTCTTTATGCTCTGCAAATCCCTAAATTATCTTGAAATGATATAAGAGGAATGAAGAATGAATTGGGGGTTAGCCAATACCGTACATGAGCGGGATGCCTCATGTACCTTATATAAATGTGATGAATATGTTAATGTCTTGATTTGGATACTTAAGAGGATTTTCCTTAAGTTTAAATGTGATGAATATGATAAACGATGTGATTGTGATACTTGAGATGGTTTGCCTTATGTATATTTTGTGTATGAACGTGATTATAACCATTTATGTGGATATGGATTCTTTGATTGGTTGTGATTGTGATATGACTTTTGAATGATTATGAGGTAATTCCATAAGTTGTATAATATAGACATGGTTTTTTTGTGAGTGCACACATGCTGATGCCCCTTAATGAATGATAATAAAGGTGAGTAAATGTTGAGGCCACCTAGTTACAAATACGTGGTTGGATGGGAGGCATTTATACCCCATTCCAGTGTGACAGTACATGTCTTGAAGGGAGGCATTCTTACCCCTTGACATTTGAATTTAGTTGATGATTACATGTTTGTAAGGGAGGCCTTCTTACCCCGTGACAGTTGACTTGTAGTGATGATTAACGTGGTTGGATGGGAGGCAGTTATACCCCATGACAGTATTATGATTGTGATAGATGGGAAGGAGTTATATTCCATGTCAGTTGAATGAATGTGATAGAATTTAGGATTTCTTACCCCTTTATAGTTGACCTTTAGGGAAGATAGGCATTCTTACCTCGTGCATGATATTTCTCTATACGTGTATGGAAGGGAGGCATTCTTTCCCCTTACCAATTGACCTTTGGGGACGAGAGTCATTCTTACCTCATGCCCTCTAATCATATTAATTGGTAGGAGGCATTCTTACCCCACACCATCAATGATCTAATTTCTTATATATATATATATATATATGGTGACATGAGTAGGTTACTTTACCGGCAATGAGCCGAAGCTGGTATAGTCGTCGGCTGTCCTTAGGGAACCTGGATGAGTGTTTTTATTCTATGTTGTTCTGCTTATTTAATCATGTTACACCTACTTCCTGCTTTAATTAATATTACACTGTCTGGATTGGGTTTGACACCGGTGGTGATGGACTAATGACATTTATATCTCACACCCTACTTGGGCTTCCATTCCAATGGGGTACCATAGTAGACCAATCTTGTTTGCCGGACCTAGGTTGGTTGATGTGTTGCTTGTACCTGGGGATAGGAGAAAAGGACCGAGTGGGAGGTCGGGATGCTTAGGAGAACACCTATCTGGCCTTGATACCTTTTCTTTATTCTTTTACATTTTATTGTAAGCATGTTGTAATGTTTCCTATTTATACATTGTATCATTCATCATCCATGTGTCTTGTAAACTAGCTTTGGCCACCTTTTATAAAAATTATTATTATTTGTCTTCCGCTGCTGTTTTTTCACTGTTTATCTATTACTTCCTCCGCTATTGATGTTTATTTAATATGAGATACCACTATTCAACTCTGATAAGAGGGTATAGTCTCCCCATTATCACCTGTCGAGACCCTTGTTGATAGTCGGCTGCCTTTGGCGGACGGGGAGATGCACTTGAGGCCATCTAGCGACTGGTCTGGCCACCAGATTGAGGGTGAGACGGTCCGAGATATTACAAAGTGGTATCAAAGGAGTTTTCTCTTCTGATTTGTTTTACTGTTTGGTGACATTAGATAGGGATAGGAAGGAATTATAATTTTCTAATGAGATGTGTACTGTATTGGCCTCCCCATGCATAGGGAAATGCCAAATTGCCTCGAATGCAATTATTATTTTAAGGATTTTGATTATTACGATTGATTTGATTTCACTGTTGGGTGACACACATGTTTTCTGTTGATACTATTGATGCATTTTTGGGTTCTATTTTTATTGAATCTCGATGATACGATGGTATGCCATCTCATGAATCATGTCGACAAATTATTAGGAATCACATTCCATGCCATCTAGGATACATTAGTATTTCATGCTGTTGTGATAGGTACTTTGGTATTTATTCCATACTTCTGTGATATATCATTTTCTGTGTTACTGCATATGATAACATTATGTTATTGATCGAAAAATGAAATTGATTGCTCTTTCTAAATTAAGTGATTGCGGTTACGACATGATCCAATTTCCAGTAGTAAGGTGTATGGGCACCTTGTAGCTAGGAAATGGTAACCTATGTAATTGGATTTTCTAAAAACGTTTGTTAATGTTTTAATTTTAAAATGGAATTGGTTTTGATTAAAGGGAGCCAAATTCCAAACTATAAGGTGTATGGGCGCTTTGTAGATTGGTAGGTGGCCCCCCTTATGATTGGATCGTTGTATTTGAGCATGTTAATTTCTGAAATGTGATCTATTTTTTTAATGGGAGCCAATTTTCAATTTATAGAGTGTATGGGTGCTTCATGGGTTGGGAAATGGCAACCCAAATGGAATGTAATGGCAGGATGCTTTGTGTGATGTTTATATGTGTAAAACCTGTTTGATTTTGATATGAAATGTTTTGACATGTTGGGACACTCGTAGGTCACCTAGTGGTTAAAAGGAAGTTGGTTGAAACTTTCCTATTATGCTTTGAGCTATTTCATAAATTGATCAAGTGCGTAGTGAATTTTTGTATGGAAAAGGGGTACTGGATTTGTTAAATTTACTATTTTAAAGTGATTAAATGATAAATGTGAATAAATATAAAGGGCTTGAAAAAAGGAACCTTCAGTGGTGTCCTCTATTGAGACCTCGTGTGTGGGTAGTTTAATTCTTTCTTGTAAGTTCCTTGGGAAGGAACCTTATGCATTTTCTGTAGGCTATCTTCTTTTAGAAATGATGTTAAATGTCAGGCTTTAAGCACAATGACTTTTGTTGGGCATGACCAAGTGCTTGGGTCGACGCTTGTTTTTTGTGAGGGGAAAGCCCGTGGTAGGTAGCGCCTTTAGAGATTATCTTCTTGGCTTGTTCGGTGAACTTTATGAAGCTTGGTACTGTTTGGGTACCATTGTCCTGTGAAGGACTTCTAGTTCTAATGACACCCTTGTTCGGACAAGTGGCCATGCTTCTTTTGATTTTGTTGAGGGTTTGAGCATTGGGTAATGCTCTGTATTAGTTGGTTGGACATGCCTTGGGCATGGTCGGTCGCCTTATTGGTCGATTGACCCTTTCTTTTTGCACACTAATGGATGACTTAACTTGTCATCTTCCAAGATAATGGTCGTATGGGGAAATATGACATTTGGATGTATCTCTTACGCTGTTGTTCATGGAATCAAGTCATCTCCATGGTAGAGTGACCTGAGCATTTAAGAATCAAGTTTTCCTAATGCTTGGGATGATTTTCGGAAAACATAGGTGGTTGACATGCCGGTCTTGTTTCTTTGGATTCCTTGTATGTCTGCTGTGGTGATCGTGGCTTGGAGGAGCGACGCACATCTGTTCAGATAATTATGAACAAGTCTTCTTATGAGCAGCTTGTCTTTCTACTTTCGATGATACCAACCCTTCTAAGGTGGGAAGCATCATGCCAGCTGAGTAAAGCATGTCCTTCCGAGTAGAAGGAACACACCAAGAAAGACCATCTTTGAAAATGTTCGGGATTTGGATCGAGTTCTTTTGGGTTTTGGTGGTAAGGTTTATCAAATAGTCCCTCGTGTGGGAAGAGGCATCATGATCAGTTGAAATATCTATGCGTCAGATGGTGGAGCCGAGTTTCTTCTTTAGAGTGGACCAGGGGTGGTTCGACTGTTCTCCCTCCCAGTTTTGTGTATGACTAACTTGAATCTTTTTAAAATCCTCTTAGAGTAATTTTTTATGTGACGAGAATGTCCCCTCTCTTCATTTCATCTTAGATGCACTAAGAGAGCATTGGTCTTACACCACGCTAATGTTTTTAAAATATTTTGAGACTGTTTGGTTGTTCCCTTTCATCGTGCACGCTAAATGCGTGGTTTTGTTCATGGTTAATCTTTGAGACGTCACCGGGAGTCAGGTATGTGCTTCGGTGAACATCTATGTTGTAAGTGTGAGATGCCTTGGGAGATGGTATCGTGTCTCAACTTCTGAAAACACTGGCCGTCTAAGCCTTGCGTCTTCTTGAATAGTTAGTCGGAGATGGCTTGGTTCGGTGTTCTTGTTTAATATCTGTGGTCGGTGACATACAATTCTCTAACACATCATCACGTAGAGGCCAGTGCGGATTGTGTCAGCCGATGCCTAATGTGAACAACCGGCTCAACTTGGGCCTCAAGGTCGATGGGGAATTGACCGTTTGATATGTTTCAAATCATGCTAGGAGCATCGTGGGAACGCATGGGGCGTTCATTGAAAGTAAATTCCAATGGTGGTCTGAACCATAGTTGCAATTGGTTGCCTAAAATTGAAAATATATGGTGGCAAGTACTTTTTATTGGATTCTTGGGGAGGTTGTGTCTCTGGTATGACATGCTTGTGTAAGAGTCATCTGGGTGTTTTTGTAGGAAAACAAGCATTGGATCGAGTGTTGACGACTTAATTTTCGTGTTCTTAAGTGGATGATCATGGATTGTTGAACGTTTGGAAGCATAAAACAATCATTGAATGAAGATTCACGACCCTTGTAGGTTGAATAAAGTGTGTGTAGTACCCTAAGGCTTCTCAGGGAAGAGAAGTTCGAAGGTGGGAAGGATGTAATGACCCGCATTCTGAACCGGGTTAAAAAGTGGCTGAAATTGAACTTTTTCAATTACTGAAACAGTTCTTTTTATAATTGGGTATCTGAACTAGGTTCGAAAGGATTAAACCCTTCTTTTTATTGTTTTTGGGGTTGGGCGAAGGTTCGAGTGTCTCGTGGAATTTCGAGTGTGTCGTACCAAAAGACGGCTGGGTTTTATGCAACAACAGAAGGCGAACTGTTGGCGCACGATTACCCAAACCGTGTGGCCCAAACCATGCGGCTTAAAATAGGGAGGCATAGGAGTCCGCATGGCCTGTGCACGGTTTCCCCAAACTGTACGACTAGCTCGTGCGGGGTTCCTGGGGTGTCCAGTAGAGGCCGCACGGTTTGCGCACGGTTTGGAAAACTGTGCGGGTCAAATCGTGCATGTCCCTCCTTTTGGGGTTTTAGATATTTTAAAATGAAATTCAAATAAAAACCTAAAATCTAATAAACTAACCCCTCTTCCCCATATAACCCACATGAACCATTCCCCTTGGATCTGTAGGCCTCGCGCGCGAGCCCTCTTTCGACCACACCTCCTTCCACCTCTTTTCATGGAGATTCCTCCTTCACATCTCAGCGGTAAGCCTCCTCCCTCCTTCCTCCCCCTTCTTAGCTGATTTTAGGGCTCTCCTTGTCCTAATTTCGTTCGGCCAAACCCCCTAGGTTTAGGGATTGTTTTTGATTCGTTTTTCTTTTGGTTCATTTGTTGTAAGGGGATTATAATGGTCCATCAGGACCTCGTTGGTGTGCGTATGATGTCCGCCGACGAAGGTGAGGCAAATTTCAGTGATTTAGATCCACCAGTTTGATTCATAGGTAAGGGTTTTACCCGTTCTTTTTTATGCATCTCCCTTTTTGTTATCTTTAGTTGGTTTAAGGTTCATTTTGTGTTTTTCGTAGTGCGTTGGTGAGTTCGGGTTGGTTTTGTTTTACCGGAGTTTAGGAGACTCTTAGTTAGAAAGCATTAAGATCCGGAATGGATGGATGGATCCACCTTGAGGTAGGGTCCCTATCCTTTCCCTTTAATTTAATGTGATGCATTTACAGAGTTTAATATTGTATTGTTTTAGTATTTTTAACTATGCAAGTTTAGTCGATTAAATTCTTATGTGAAAATCCTGTGAATTGCAGGAATAAGATTAAAAGTTTTCTTGGTCACTAAACCAACGATTTAATAATAAAACCCCTCGATCATAGGTGTGATGTCTTCATGATAAAAATAGGAAGTAGATTCTTATGCTTTCCTGCTAAACTCTTGTTATGAAATGGTGAAACTTGAATGAAATAGATTAGGGTGGTGAGACCATGCCTTAGGATAATGGAATAAGCACTTCATATGTTAATGGAATGGATCTAGTAAATGGGACTTACCTAGGAGGGGTGGTCCATAGCACCTATTTATGCTTTTCAAATCCCTAAATGTCCTTGAAATGATATAAGAGAAATGAAGAATGAATTGGGGGTTATCCAATACCGTACATGATCTGGTTGCCTCATGTACCTTACATAAATGTGATGAATATGTTAATGTCTTGATTAGGATACTTAAGAGGAGTTTCCTTAAGTATAAATGTAACGAATATGATAAACGATGTTAAAGTGATACTTTAGATGCTTTTCCTTATGTCTATTTTGTGTATGAACATGATTATAACCATTTATGTGGATATGAGATGTATGATTGGTTGTGAGTGTGATATGACTTTTGAATGCTTATGAGGTAATTCCATAAGTAGTATAATATAGACATAGTTGTTTTGTGAGTGTGCACATGTTGATGCCACTTAATGAATGACAATAAAGGTGAGTTCATGTTGAGGCCACCTAGTTATAGATATGTGGTTGGATGGAAGGCAATTATACCACATTCTAGTGTGACAATACATGTCTGTAGGGGAGGCATTCTTACCACTTGCTAGTTAACATTAGATGGTGATTACATTTTTGGAAGGGAGGAATTCTTACCCCTTTCCAGTTGACTTATAGTGATGATTTATGCGGTTGTATGGGAAGAAGTTATACCCCATGCCAGTATTATGATTGTGATAGATGGGAAGTAGTTATACCCCATGCCGTTTGAATGAATGTGATGGAAGGGAGGTATTCGTACCCCTTTCCAGTTGATATTTTGGGACGAGATGCATTCTTACCTCGTGCCCGCTATTTCTCTATAAGTGTAGGGAACAAAGGCATTCTTACACCTTTACTGTTCACCTTTGGGGATGTGAGGAATTCTTACCTCGTGCCCTCTAATCTTAGTAATAGGTTGGAGGCATTCTTACCCCACACCATCAATGATCTAAATGCTTTTATATATATATATGGTGAAATGAGTTTGTTACATTACCAGCAATGAGCCGAAGCTGGTATAGTTGTCGTGTGTCCTTAGGGTACTTGGATGGGTGTTGTTATTCTATGTGGTTCTGCTTATTTAATCTTGTTTTACCGGCTTACTCCATTAATTAATATTACCCTGTCTGGGTTGGGTTTGACACCGGTGGTGCCATCCTACTAAGATTTATATCTCACACCGTGCTTGGGCCTCTATTGCACAGGGGTACCCATGTAGACCATTCTTGTTTGCAGGACCTAGGTTGGTTGATGTGTTAATTATACCTGGGGATAAGAGGAAAGAACCGTGCGGGAGCTCGGGATGCTCAAGAGAACGCTCGTCGATCCTTGATATCTTTTCTTTATTCATTTACATTATATTATAAGCATGCTGTAATGTTTCTTGTTTTCACATTGTATCATTCATCATCCATGTATCGTGTAAACTGGATTTGGCCACCTTTTCTAAAAATGATCTCTATTTGTCTTCCGCTGGTGTTTATTCATTGTTTATCTATTACTGCATCCTCTATTTAATGTTATTTACTCTGAAATATTATTTTTCAACTCTGATAAGAGGGTATAGTCTCCCCATTATCACCTCCTGAGACCCTCACTGCTAGTCTGCAGCCTCTGGCGTACGGGGAGATGTGCTTTAGGCCATGTGGCAACCGGTCCGGCCATCGGATTGAGGGTGAGCTGGCCTGGGACGTTACAAAGTGGTATCATAGGAGTTTTCAATTCTGATTTGTTTTACTATTTGGAGAAATTGCACAGGGATAAGAAGGAATTTGAATTTGGTAATGAGCTTTGTCTGGGATTGGCCACCCCATGCAGAGCGAAAAGCCAAATTTAATCGAATGCAATTTTTATTATAATGATATTGATTATTATTGTTGATTTGATTTCACCGTTGGGTGACGCACATGTTTTCTGTTGATATTGTTGAAGCAATTTTGGGTTCTATTTCTGTTGCAACCCAATGATATAAGGATATGTCATCTAATGCATCATATAGGCGCATTGATAAGAATCGCATACCATGCCATCTAGGATGCATTAGTAATGCATGATGTTGTGATAGGTACTGTGGTAGTTATTCCATTCTTCTGTGATATAGCATGTTATTCGATACTACTTACAATAACATTCTATTTTTGATCAAAAAATTAAATTGGTTTCTATTGCTAGATTAAGTGATTGCAGTTACTACAGGAGCCAATTTTCAGTTGTAAGGTGTATGGGAACCTTGTATATGAGAAATGGTAACTTGTGTAATCAGATTTTTGAAAAAGATCTGTTAAAGTATTAATTGTAAAATATAATTGGTTTTGATTAAGGGGAGCCAAATGCCAAACTGTAAGGTGTATGGGTGCTTTGATGATTGTTAGGTGGCCACCCTTATGATTGGATCGTTGTATTTGAGCATGGAAATTTCTAAAATGTGATCTATTTTGTTCAATGGGAGCCAATTTTCAATTTATATAGTGTATGGGTGCTTCACGGGTCGGAAAACGGCAACCCTTAAGGACTTTAATGGCATGATGCTTTGTGTGATGTTTATATCTGTAAATACTGTTTGATTTTGATATGAAATTTTTGGGCTGGAAGGGACCCTCGTAGGTCACCTAGTGGTTAAAAGGAAGTTGGTTGAAACATTCCTGTTATGCTTTGAGTAGTTTGACCAATTGATCAAGTGCCTAGTGAATTTTTGTTTGAAAAAGGTGTACTTGATGTGTTGAATTTAATATTTTAAAGTTATTAAATGACAAATTTGAATAAATATAAAGGTCGTGGAAAATTAAACATGTAGTGGTGTCCTCTATTGAGACCCCATGTGTGGGTAGGTTAAGTCATTCTTGTGCGTACATTGGGATGGAACCATATGCATTTTCCGTAGGGTTTTTTATTTTAGCAATGATGTTAAATGTCAATCTTTGAGCCCGATGACTTTTTTGGGCATGACCAAGTGCTTGGGTAGATGCTTGTTTTTCGTGAGGGGCTAGCCCATGGTAGGTAGCGCCCTTAGAGTTTATGTGCTTGTCTTGTTCGGTGAACTTTCTGAAGTTTGTTACATTTCGGGTACCGTTGTCCCATGTAGGACTTCTTGTTATAATGACACCCTTGTTCGGATGGGTGGTCATGCTTCTTTTGATCTTGTTAAGGGTTTGAGCATCGGGTAATGCTCTGTATCAGTTTGTTGGACATGCCTCAGGCATGGTCGGTCGCCTTGTTGGTCGTTTGACCCTTTCTTTTTTTTTGTAGTAATGGATGACTTGACATGTCATCGTCCAAGAGAATCTTCATATGGGGAAATATGATGTTTGATTGTATCTCTTGTGCTGTTGTGCAGGGTATCAGGTCATCTCCGTGGTAGAGTGTCCTGAGCGTTTGATAATCATGTTGTCCCAATTCTCGGGTTGATTTTTGGAAGACTCGGGTGGTTAACTTGTCGGTCTGGATTCATTGGATTCCTTGTACATTTGACATGGTGATCATGGCTCAGAGGAGTGATGCACGTCTGTTTAGTTAATTATGAACAATTCTGCTTATGAGCAGCTTGTCTCTCTCCTTTCGATGATGCCGACCCTTCTATGGTGGGAAGTGTTGGGCCAGTTGAGTAAATCATGTCCTTCCTAGTAGAAGTACCATGCCAAGAAGGACCATATTTGAAAATGATGGGGTTTTGGATCAAATGTTTTTGGGTTTTTGAGGTAAGGTTGATCAAAAAATGCCTCATGTGGGATGAGGCATCGTGATCGGTTGAAATCTTGATGTGTCGGCAGGTGAAGCCGAGTTTCTTCTTTAGAGTTGACCAGGGGTGGTTCGACTCTTCTCCCTTCCAGTTTTTACGTATGACTAACTAGAATCTTTTTAAAATCCTCTTAGTGTACTAGGTTATGTGACGAGCATGTCCCCTATCTTGATTTCGTCCAGGATGCACTAAGAGAGCATTGGTCTTACGCTGCACTAATGTTTTTAAAAGCTGTTGAGCTCGTTTGGCTGTTCCCTTTCGGCGTTGCATGCTAAATGTGTGGTTTCGTTCATGGTTGATCATTGAGACGTCGCCAGGAGTTGGGTATGAGCTTTAGTGATCATCCCTGTGGTAACTGCGAGATGCCTTGGGAGAAGGTATTGCGGCTCAGTTTATGAAAACACCAATCATCTAAGCCATGCATCTTCTTGATTAGTTAGTCGGAGATGGCTTGAATCGGGGTTCTTTTTTAATGTCTGCGGTCGGTGACATACCATTCTCCGGAACGTCGTCTGGTAGAGCGGAGTGAGGATTGTATCGGCTGGTGCCTAATGTGAACAACCGACTCGACTTGGGCCTCGAGTTTGATGGGGAATCGACCATTTGATATGTTTCAAATCACGCTAGGTGTGTCGTGGGAACGATTGTGGCATGCTTTGAATGTTAATTCAAATGGTGGTTCGAACCATAGTTGCAGTTGGTTTCATAACATTATAAATATAATGTGGGAAGTACGTTTGATTGGTTTCATAGCGAGACAACAATGAGGTTGTGTCTCTGGTATGACGGGCTCGGGTAAGATTCATCTGGGTGTTTCGGTATGAAAACGAGCATTGGCTCGGGTGTGGACGACATAAGTGTCGTGTGCTTATGTGGATGATCATAGAGCATTGAACATTTGGAAATGTAACTCGATTGTTGAATTAATATTCACAACCCTTGTAGGTTAAATGAAGTGTACGTTGTTCCAAAGGGCTTCTCAGGGATGATAAGTTCTAATGTGGGAAGGTTGTAATGACCCACATTTTGAACCAGGTTAAAAAGTGGGGTAAGTTGAACATTTTCAATTACTGAACCGGTCTTTTTTGGAATCGTGCTTCGGAATGAGTTTACAAAGGTTTAAACCCTTCATTTTAATGTTGTTGGTGTTGGGCGAAGGCCCGAGAAGTTTATTGAGTGTCTCGTGGCATTTCGGGTGCGTCACACCCGAAGAAGGATGGTTTTTAAGAAACAACAGAAGGCACACAGTTGGCGCACATTTTCCCATACCGTGCGGCCCAAAACATGCAGCTTAAAATAAGGAGGGAGAGGAGTCTGCACGGCCTACGCACGGTTTCCCCAAACCATTCGAATAGCACTTGCGGGGTGCCGGGGTTGTCCAGTAGAGGCCGCACGGTTTGCGCATGGTTTGGTATACCGTGCCGATCAAATTGTGTGCGGCCCTCCTTTTGGTTTTTTAGATATTTTTAAAATGAAATTTAAATAAAACACTAAAATCTAATAAACTCTCCGCTCTTTCTCACAGAACCTGCACGAACCCTCCCCCTTGGAGTCGTTGGCCTCACATGTGAGCCCTTCCTCAGCCACACCTTCTTCCTCCTCCGCTATTGGTGATTCCTCCTTTGAATATCCATGGTAAGCCTCCTCCCTCCTTCCTCCTCCCTTCTTATCTTATTTTAGGGCTCCTCCTTGCCCTAATTTCATTTGGCCGAACCCTCTTGGTTTAGGGTATGTTTTATATTCATTTTTATTTTGGTTACTTTGTTGTAAGGGGATACGAAAGGTTTCTTGGGACCTCGTTGGTGCGCATATGATGTCCGCCGCTGAAGGTGATGCGGATTGCTGTGATTTCGATCTGCCAGTTTGATTCTGAGGTAAGGGTTTTACCCGTTCTTTGTTTACACAACTACCTTTTTGTTATCATCAGTTTGTTTAAGGTTCTTAGTGTGTTTTTCTTAGTGTGTTTGCAGGTTAAAGTTTGTTTCACTTTACCGGAGCTGAGGAGGCTCTTAGTTAGAAAGCATCAAGAGCCGGAGTGGACGGATGGATCCACCTTGATATTGGGTCCCTCTCTTTGCCCTTTAATTTAATGTGAAGTGTATAAAGAGTTTAATACTGTATTGTTTTAGTATTTTTAATTATGAAAGATTATTCTATTAAATGCTTCTATGAAAATAGTGTGAATTGTAGGAATAAGATAAAATGGTTTCTTGGTCACTAAACCAACTATTTTATAATAAAACCCCTCGATCATAGGTGAGTTGTCTGCAAGATAAAATTAAGAAGTAGATTATTATGATTTCCTGCTAAACTCTTGTTATGAAATTATTAAACTTGAATGAAATGGATTAGGGTGGTGAGACCATGCCTTAGGATAATGGAATAAGAATGACTTATGTTAATGGAATGGATCTAGTAAATGGTACATACCTAGAAGGGGTGGTCCATAGAACCTCTTTATGCTTTGTAAATCCTTAAGTGTCCTTGAAATGATATAAGAGTAATGAAGAATGAATTAGGGGTTAGCCAATATCGTACATGAGCAGGATGCCTCATGTACCTTATATAAATGTGATGAATATGTTAATGTCTTGATTTGGATACTTAAGATGAGTTTCCTTAAGTATAAATTTGGTGAATATGATAAACGGTGTGATAGTGATACTTGAGATGGTTTTCCTTAAGTATATTTTGTGTATGAACGTGATTATAACCATTTACATGGATATGGGCTGTATGATTCGTTGTGATTGTAATATGACTTTTGAATTCTTATGAGGTAATTCCATAAGTATTATAATATAGACATGGTTGTTTTGTGAGTGCTCACATGCTGATGCCACTTAATGAATGATAATAAAGGTGAGTGACTATTGAGGCCACCTAGTTACAGATACGTGGTTGGATGGGAAGTAGTTATACCCCATGCCAGTGTGACAGTACATGTCTAGAAGGGAGGAATTCATACACCTTTCCAGTTGACATTAGTTGATGATTACATGTCTGGAAGGGAGGCATTCTTACCCCTTTCCAGTTGACTTCTAGTGATGATTTACATGGTTGGATGGGTGGCAGTTTTACCCCGTGCCAGTATTATGATTATGAATGATGGGAAGCAGTTATACCCCATGCCAGTTGAATGAATGTGATGGAATGGAGGCATTCCTACCCCTTTCCAGTTGACCTTTAGGGGCGAGAGGCATTCTTACCACGTTCTCGCTGTTTCTCTATACGTGTATGGAAGGGAGGCATTCCTACCCATTGCCAGTTGACCTTTGGGGATTAGAGGCATTCTTACTTCATTCCTGGTAATCTTATTAATGGGTGGAGGAATTATTACCCAATGCCATCTATGATCCAATTGATTTTATATTTATATATATATATATATGGTGACATGAGTAGGTTACTTTACCAGCAACGAGCTGAAGCTCGTATAGCCATTGGGTGTCCTTAGGGAATGTGGGCGGGTGTTGTTATTCTATGTTGTTTTTATTATTTAATCATGTTATACCTGCTTACTGCTTTAATTAATATTACACTGTCTGTATTAGGTTCAACACATGTGGTGTCGGCCTACTGAGATTTATATCTCACACCCTACTCGGGCCGCCATTGCATTGTGGTACCCGAGTAGACCTTTCTTGTTTTCAGGACCTAGATTGGTTGCTATATTTCTTGTACCAATGGGATAAAAGAAAAGTACCATGTGGGAGACTGGGATGCTCAGGAGAACACCCATCAGGCCTTGCAGTCTTTTCTTTATTCTTTTACGTTGTATTGTAATCATGTTGTAATGTTTCATGTTTTCACATTGTAACATTCATCATCCTTGTATTGTGTAAAGGTGTTTTGGCCACCTTTTATAAAAATGATCATTATTTGTCTTCCACTGCTATTTTTTCATTGTTTATCTATTACTACTTCTTCTATTGAATGTTATTTACTCGAAGATACCATTGTTCAAATCTGATAAGAGGGTATTGTGTAACACCCTGAGATTTTATGAAAAATATTCCTTTTAATTTCATTGATGTCTTGTGTTGTACGCTACACCCAAAAGAGTTTTCACTACATGTATCCTTGACTTGGCTTGAATTACACGCAATCAAGACCTTCTTCGATAGCATGTGTAGTATGCAATTCCAATTTTCACTAAACGAAATATTATTATAATATTATTGTGAACTAGCCGTTATGAATAGTAATACCAACTTTTTTAAATTTTATAAATTTTATCTTTCAAAATGGACTTCATTTTTGGATTTTGAATATCGAAATTAGACTCGGGTGAATTTTTTGTATTTTTCTGAAAACATTCAATTTTTGATGAATAGTGAAAACACTAGGTTACTATTTAAAAACCGTCTTTTTATTTAAATAATTATTTATTTTATTTAAATTTATTTTAGGTCAAAATTGATACATAATACCTATATCAGTTCAATGTAATTAATTAGAGTCGTTTTATAATAAATTTAGATATATTAAAAATTTATTGACCTTTTCACCGTCTTTTACCCACCTCCTTGGAGAATTTGAAAATTTACAGAAATCTAAATTTTACTGCTTCTATGAGTGTAATTTTGAAAATTCGATAGACACAGTTAATATCAATGTGTAAAATGTGGTTTAATAACATAAAAATAATTTTTGGTGAATAGTAACTTCTTACTTTTTTACCACGGTTGAAAGTAGATAGGGTAATTAAGGGTAAAATGATTTTATTATTACCCTAAAACATGTCCTAATTGTGTTGGATATGTTTAATTCGACCAAAAAAACCTTAGGAATATAATATTATCATTTAGGTCCACTTGGATTGGATTAGGACATTTATTATTATTTTATTTAAAAAAGGGTTAAAATAGGTAAAATCAAATTTTAATAAATAAAAAAAATTTAATATAGGGTTATATATAAGATAAATTAGTCTACAAATATTAATTAGAAATATAATTAGATATCCAATCTAATGTTATTTTATTTATAATTTTTAGATGTTAAATAATGGAATTTATTTATGATATAATGGTGAGGTAGTAATTACCTAAATAATGAAATATTAAAACAATTGATATTATAAATACCCAAATAAATGTAATTAGTGACTTTTTATGAATTAAAATAATTTTATAGGTTAATATTACATGTTAGTATTGATTTAATAAACTTTTTCCGAACTAATCATGCTGTAATGATTTTCAAAAAAATCAAGTACCAAATAGTGTCAAAATTGACATAAAATAGTTTTTTAAGAAATATTATATTATTAATTGTTATTTTATTTATAGAAATCTACAGTGAGTCCAAATGACTTATATGAGGATATATATATTAATAATTAACCACTCTGGGTTTGTTTTTCATTTTATAGTATGTTTATAAACCATATAGTGTAAGAAGAAAAAAGACACGGTAAAAGTTAAATTATTTAACATAGAGTTAAATCTAAATGATAAGGATAAAATAGTAACCTAAACATGTCTAAAACCTATTTTTTTAGAGGATTTAAACCCATTCCCTCCTTATCTTAAAAATAAATCAACATGGAACTATTAAAAACCGAATATGACATTATTATAAAATAATATTTTATGTTTTCCTAATGTGACCCTCTCCTCACTTATAAAAAGGGCACCCCTTCCCTCTTCTCTTCACACCATTTTAAGCCTTTAAGCTCTGACAACCCCTGCCCATTTATACTATAAAATTCTCTAGATACATTCCGGAGGTTCTGGTCTTCTCAAAATACCAACTCATCTTCATTAAGAGGAAGCTTAAAGGAGGTGCGTCGAAGAAGAGGTAATCTCTTCTTCTGATTCTCTCAAGTTTCTTTCTTCTTCTACATCTTATTATTTATTTTTCTCATTATAAAGTAAAAAGATCAGTATTACTTATATACTGATATGTTATTGTAAATATTTAAAAACCCTATTCACATTTTATCCATCCTATGGAAAACGAAATAACCGCGCGTGCGTACGTACGGAATATCGTCTCCACACCGTGGTGTAATCTGTTTTTGACCACCACCTTATTTGCATGGGTATAATGGTGTAAATAAATAACTATATATGATTATTGTAAAGTGATATTGATTCTGAAGTATTATACATACACTTCAATACAATTCCACGATCATGGGAATTGTATCATCGATCTTGCGTACATACGGACTACCGTCTCCACGACACGATGAGATTCATTCTCCATGATTAAACATTCATGAAGGATTATAAAGTATATATAATAAGTAATCCTCAAATATATGACATAATAATGATACTGGATTTTTGTATATATATATATATGTATTTCATCTACTTAATTCCATTCAATTCAATATGGAAACAAAAACAACATTCATGCGTACGTACGACCTAACCTCTTCATGAACGACATATTTCAATACATTTATCAATCTATCATATATATATATATATATATATGTATATGATTAATATATATTATATATAAATCATGTTTTACATTCTGGAATTAATTAAATCATGATATAAGTAATAATATCAAGAACAACAAGTCGAAACACGTACAATAAATGAAACGATTTTACACAAATCGCTACTTTTACATTGAATTTACAAAATAACGGGTAATATAAAGTCATAAGAAAACCATATATGATATCATGAAAATTAATATGATTATGTAATAAGTCAATGACATTATTTAAATCATTATAAAATAGGTTCAGATACATACGAATCATATCGGACCTAAGGTAAAGGAAAATCTCACAATCTCATTTTTATTTGAGAGTATTTATACTTTAGAATTTAATGGGGAATATTTATCATCCACATCCATGTTTCCTTAATATTTAATATTATTTCTATCCTCCTACAATTTTTTAAGTCCAATTTTATCAATTGGTATGTTTCTAGTCAAAGATATGAAAGGAATCATTTGTCATTTTTAGTACGAGGTACTTTTTTGACTTTTCTGGCCAAAGTACGAGAAGAATGTTTTTTTAACATATACGGTATGAATGGATTTTTAGAACATTATTTCCATGAAGCTTCTTTTACAAGTTTTTAAGTTTATTTTTAATCAACTTCTTTTAGTTGAAAATTTTATGACATGTTAATAAAGGAAAAATGTTTTTGAAGTAGAAAGGATATTTTCCTCATGAATGAAGTGCATGTGTTTTATCAAAACTATTTTCCATCTACGATAATATAGAGTTCTATTTCAATCCCTAGTTTAACTTTGATTTTATTATGTAATGATGGAATTATTTTTATGATGTACTTTTATCTTATTTAGAATATGTAATGATGGCATGATGTTTATGAATCCCATTCTTATTACAAGGATTATGCTATGATTTATGATTTTGTGTCACACATAAGAATGGTTCCATTATGAGATGGGTGGGACCTATATATCCCTCCAATGCATTGGTTAATGATTTATATCTCATGAGATAGACATGGTTGGAATGGTATGTTAATCGGGTTAAGTGTAACAGGACTGAAATGAGGAGTGAACACAATTTAGAAAGGGACATTGTCCACTAAGATGCTCTTGGAAGCAATGCCTTCCCTAATATGTAAATCATATCATGTGATTAATTGTTTTTCTCAATTAAATGTTTTATTCCCATGCTATTTTATCATGATTAATGTTCATTTATGATTTATTCCTTAAGTACTTCCATGATTTATTTCACAACTCAGGATTTTGTTGTGTAAACTTTATGTTCATGTTTTGAAGTTCAATTGTATATAGTTTGTTTTATTTTATCCATGATTACCCTCAATGAGCATTTGAGCTCACCCTTTATATGTTTTACATTCCCCAAAGTATAAAGAATGGTTTTTAAGTAAGAAAACAAAGGGGTAGATCTTTATGGGAGATGTTGAAGATCTTTCACCATGATTAGAAGTTTACGTTCCAAGTTTGAAAAGACACTAAAATATTACAGTCCTTTGGTGTCTATTTTTTTATGTATTATGTATTCCAAAAAATTAATGTAATGTCTATGTACCTCAAGCTTTGGGCCTCTACAGTTGGTATCAGAGGGAAGTTTAGTCAACCTTTGGAAACTAGGATATGATAACTTTAGTGAGATCCCTAGAGATATTTCTAAGCTATATCTAGGGATGTCTATAAGAATAAGTATAAGTATAAGTTACAATCCTAGAATTACAGTAACGATCTTAGAAATATGCCAATGATTTTAGATATTGAAGGTATTACCCCTATATTATGTTGTTTTCCCTAGCATGATTTTTTTCTCTCACATAATTCTTTTTGGGTTTTAGACGGGGGCGAGAACCTGAAGGAAACGTGTTGATCAATGTAATGGAAAATGAAATGATTTTCCTCCTGAACAAACCAATGTTATGGGAGATGGAGTGTAAAATCTTATTGCTATACTTACAGAATCTATAAATCATTCTGGACATCTGAATGAGCAGAGAAGGGAACAATATTCTATTGAGTCCTTCATGATCCAACGTCCTCCTTCTTTAAATGGGTCTTCTGATCCACTTGTTGCTAAAAAATGGATTAGTACCATTGAAAAGATATTTTCCATAATTCGCTGTTTAGAACATTAAAAATTCATTCTGGCTATGTACCGTTTAGAAGGTGAAGCATATCAATAGTGGACTATAATTAATAATACGAGGCCCCGATATGAAATTGAATCCATGGAATGGGATGAGTTCAAGATCTTATTTTTCAATAAGAATTTCCCTTATATTCTTCAAAAAAAGATGGAAAATGATTTCCCTGATCTTAAGAAAAAGGTTGATGAATATGTTGGTATATACGAAGAAAAATTTAGAAGGCTTGCAAGGTATGCATCTAGCTTTATCATCCAACCTGAAAGTAAAGTTGATCGATTCTTCAGTGGATTAAAACCAAGTCATTAAAGGGAATTAGCTATAAGAGACTCCAGTAGCTATGAAGAAATTATGTGTTGTGCTATCAAGGATGAAATTGAAGTTGGTGTTACATTTCCACATCATGGTTTTGACAAGAAACAAAAATTGGAGTTCAAGGAGGAATCTCAGAATAATGGTGGAAAGAAGATAAATGTTTCTTTATACTAAAAGTGTGGAAAGAAGCACTGTGGAGATTGTCCTAAAGGGACCACAAAATGTTTTACTTGGGGAGAATATAGTCATCGAGCAGCTGAGTGTCGAAGTAATGGAAAAATAATTGATAATGATGTGAATAAAGAAAATACTGCAGAGAATGCACTACCAACACTTCAATGATTCATGTTCAAGGAAATGGAGAATTATGCTAATCAATTCCCTAATCCAAGGGTTAATGATGATCGAAATGAAAAACCATATAAGGAAAAGGAAAAAGGGAATTCACATGCCATCACTATTGGTGATGTTGAATATGAAAACGATGTGGTGGAATGACTAAGTGTTTATGTAATGGGATTCCATGAAAATGTTGTATATATTATAGTGGAATATTGGAATATTTATGAATTGGCCTATTGTGGTTTTTAAAAATTTTATTGTACCGGTAACCATGGATAGTGATTGCGATATTTTTGGAAAGAATATAATATGCTCATAATGAAGGTATAAGGAGAAAATGAAATGTTTGACAGTATTCATGAGCTCATGACTGATATAAGGAAAAAGTTATATCATGGTTTGAGTATATTGAATTTTTGGATTTTGGTATGTGGAAAAAGTAAACATTTGACAGCATTCATGTTTTTACTAAGATTCAATAGGTATTTATTTTTCAATAGAATGCAAGATTATGTTATTCACATGATTGGAATGCGATCAATGAGATATATTTTTTTATATATTAGGGATAAATGATGGTATTCACATGCTTATTATATGACCTTTTTTAATCGTTCTCTTTATACTATGAGTTTGGAAAGATGTATTTTGGATAAGCCTAAAGATTAGAATGGATTATGTTGAACATAAGTTAGTATTGTTTATAGATAGAATTTTTTTTTGATATTATTGATATAATGTTATAATACTGTATTTTACGAAAAAGGACAACCTGCAGAACAGACGACAACTCGTCGCGTCAGACTAGGATGTGGGAATCGAACTAACAACCGAAGTGCGACATGCCTTTATCACCTACCTTTGGCCTACAGAAAGTACCTAGTTATTATAAACTAGTTTTATTATATTAATAAGAATGATATATGAAGTATATGTCCATTTTAGGAACCATATATGATTAATCTCAATATAGATAGACTTGTGTATTTTTTATAACTTTTTCTAACCTTTTGTTTGAGATAGATGCAATGACCCATCATTCAATCACATGATCTACTAACACATCACAAATGACAAATTAAACTTAATTTCCTTAAGATATGAGGTGGAAATTGTCCAAGGAACGACCAACGATGATATTGTACCAAAATAAAGAAAGTATTTCTTCTAATTCTAATTTCTTAAACTTTAGGGAAATGATCCTAAAAACCAAAAATGTTGTCCTAGTGCCCTTATGTCTGATGACATATATAGTACCTTAGATCATCAAAAATTTATGGCTTTGTGATTGTTGGCTTTTTCGTAGCCATGTCCTCTACCACTCTTCATATGATGTTCATGGTGATATTTCTCTTCCATATCCATATTTTCACCTATGTTTTCCTATGTGGAAACCCATTGCTAGGTTACTTTGGGTGACTGTTATGATTCTAACCTACCTTTTTAAAATTAAGTTTTAGTATTCCTTTTTAGGATGTGGGTTTCTATGAAACAAACATTCATGTATTAAACCATTTATAACCCCGATGAATTTTGAGGGTGAAATTCATTTTAAGGGGGGTAGAGTGTAACACCCCGAGATTTTATAAAAAATATTATTTTTAATTTCTTTGATGTCTTGTGTTATATGATACACCCAAAGGATTTTCCACTACACGTATCCCTGTCTTGGCTTGCATTACACACAATCAAGACCTTCTTCGATAGCGTGTGTAGTACGCAATACCAAGTTTCACTAAACGAGATATTATTATAATATTATTATGAACTACCCGTTATGAATAGTAATACCCACTTTTTAAAATTATATAAATTTTATCATTCAAAATGGACTTAATTTTTGGATTTGGAATATCGAAATTAGCTTCGGGTGAATTTTTGGTAATTTTCTGAAAACTTTCATTTTTTGATGAATAGTGAAAACACTAGGTTACTATTTAGAAAACGACTTTTTATTTAAATAATTATTAATTTTATTTAAATTTATTTTAGGTCAAAATTGATACATAAAACCTATATAAGTTCAATGTAATTAATTGGAGTCATTTTATAATAATTTTATATATATAATAATTTTATTGAACTTTTCACCGTCTTTTACCCACCTCCTAAGAGAATTTGAAAATTTACATAAAACATAATTTTACCTCTTCTGTGAGTCGAATTTCAAAAATCTGAGAGACACAGTTAATATCAAGGAGTAAAATGTGGTTCAATAAGATAAAAATATTTTTTGGTGAATAGTAACTTTTTACTTTTTCCCCACGGTTAAAAGTAAATAGTGTAATTAAAGGTAAAATGATATTATTATTACCCTAACACGTGCCCTAATTCTATTGGATAAGTTTAATTAGACCAAAAACAACCTTAGGAATAAAATATTATCATTTAGGTCCACTTGGATTAGATTTGGACATTTATTATTATTTTATTTAAAAAAGAGTTAAAATAGTTAAAATCAATGTTTAATAACTAAAACATTTTTAATATTAGGTTATACATAAGATAAATTCGACTATAAATATTCATTAGAAAGATAAAAATATTTCATACCTAATTTTATTTTATTTATAATTTTTAGACATTAAATAATTTAATTTATTTATGTCACAATGGTGATACATTAAGTACCCAAATAATGAAATATTAAAAAAATTGATATTATAAATACACAAATAAATGTAATTTGAAACATTTTATTAATTACAATAATTTTCAAGGTTAATATGACACGTTATTATTGATTTAATTAACTTTTTTCGAACTAATCATGCTGTTTTGATTTTCACAAAAATCAAGTACCAAATAGTGTCAAAATTGACATAAAATAGTTTCTTTAAAAAATATTATATTATTAATTGTTAATTTATTTCTAAAAATCTAAGGATTGGAAAAATGACTTAGATAATGATATATATATTAATAATGAACCACTTGGGGTTCGTTTTTTTTGTTTTAATAATTTTATTAACGATATATTGTAAGAAAACAAAAAGACACAGTAAAAGTTAAAATATTTAACTTAGAGTTAAATCTAAATGATAAGGATAAAATAGTAACCTAAACTTGTCTAAAACCAATTGGTTGAGAGTATTTAGACCCAGAACTATATTAGATTCGAAATAAATCAATTTGGTGATATTAATAACTTAATATGACTTTATTATAAAATAATATTTTAAGTTTTCCTACGGTGCCCCTCTCCTCCCTTATAAAAAGAGAACCCCTTCCCTCTTCTCTTCACACCCTTTTCATCCTTTAAGATCCTCCAAACCCTGAAAATTTCTCCTCTCCACTTCCCTAGAATCATTCTGGAGATTCTGGTATTCTCAAAAGACCAACCTAACTTCCCTAAGACGAATCTTAAAGGAGGTGCGTTGAAGAAGAGGTAATCTCTTCTTCCTATTCTCTCAAGTTTCTTTCTTCTTATACTTCTTCTACATTAGTTTTCTCATTATAAAGTAATAACATCAGTATTAAATATATATGGATATGTTGTTTTAAATATTAAACCACCCTATTTCACCTTCTATCCATCCTACAGAAAATGAAATTACCGCGTGTGCATACGTACAGAATACCGTCTCCACGCCGTGGTGTAATTTGTTTTCGACCACCACCATACTTAGATGGGTATAATGGTGTAAATAAATAAATAAATATGATTATTGTAAAGTGATATTGATTCTGAAGTATTATACAAACACTTCAATACAATACCACGATCATGGGAATGGTATCATCGCTCGTGCGTACGTACGGACAGCCGTCTCCACGACTCGATGAGATTAATTCTCCATGATTAACCACTCATGAATGATTATAAAGTATATATAATAAGTAATCATGAAATATAAGAAAAAATAATTATACTGGATTTATGTATATATATATATATGTATGTCATCTACTTAATTCCATTCAATTCAATAAGGAAACGAAAACAGCGTTCATGCGTACGTACCGCCTACCGTCTCAATGAACGGTGTATTTCATTCCATTTATTGATCTATCATATATATATATATATGAGGAATATATATTATATAAAAATCATGTTTTACATTCTGGAATTAAGTAAATCAGGTTATAAGTAACAATATCAAGAACAACAAGTCGAAACACGTACAGTAAATGAAATGATTTTACCCAAATCGCTTCTTTTACATCGAATTAAAAAAAAAGAAAGGGTAATATAAAGTCATAAGAAAACCATATATGATATCATAACAATGAATATGATTCTGTAATAAGTCAATGAAATTATTTAAATCATTATAGAGTAGGTTCAGATACGTACGAAGCATATCGGACCTAATGTAAGGGAAAATCTCGCAATCTATTTTTTTCCGAGATTTTTTATACTTCAGAATTTACTGGGGAATATTTATCATCCACATCCATGTTTCCTAAATATGTATCATTATTTCTATCATCCTACAATTGTTTAAATCCAATTTTACCCATTGGTAAGTTTTTAGTAAAAGATATGAAAGGAATCTTTAGTCAATTTTAGTACGAGGTACTTTTTTGGCTTTTTCGGCCAAAGTACGTGAAGAATGTTTTTTAACATATACTGCCTAAATGTATTTTTAGATCATTATTTCCCTGAAGCTTCCTTGAAATTTTTTCAAGTTTATTTTTAATCAACTTCATTTAGTTTAAAATTTTATGACATGGTAAGAAAGGAAAAATGTATTTGAAGTAGAAAGGATCTTTTTCTCAATAATTAAGTGCAAGTGTTTTATCCAAATTATTTTCCATCTATGATAATATATAGTCCTGTTTCTATCCCTATTTTTACATTGATTTGATTATTTTATGAGGGAATTATTTATATGATGTACTTTTATCTTATATGGATTATGTAATGATGACATGATGTTTATGAATCCCATTCTTATTACATGGGTTATGCTATGATTTATGATTTTTTGGCACACATATGAATGGTTTCATTATGTGATGGGTGGGACCTATATCTCCTACCAATGCATTGGGTAAACATTTATATACCATTATATAGACATTGCTGGAACGGTAAGTTAATCCAGTTCAGTGTTACAAGACTGAAATGAGGAGTAAACTCGATTCTGAAAGGGACTTTGTCCACTAAGATGGTCATCAAAGTAATGTCGTGGCTACTACGTAAATCATATCATGTGCTTAATGGTTTTCCACAATTAAATTTTTTATTCCCATGCTATTTTATCATGATTAATGTTCATTTATGACCTACTCCTTATGTACGTCCAAGATTTATTTCACAACTCAATATTTTGATGTGTAAACTTTATGTTCATGTTTTGAATTTCCAATGTATATGGTTTGTTTTATTTTCTCCATGCTTAACCTTACTGAGAATTTGATCTCACCCTTTATATGTTTTCTTTTCCACAGGATATAAACAATGGTTTTTAGGTAAGAAAAAAGGGGAAGTTCTTTATTGGATATTTTGAAGATCTTTCACCATGATTAGAAGTTTACGTTCTATGTTTCCAAAGACACTAAACTATTACGGTCATTTGGTATCTATTTTTGTTATATATTAAGTATTATGCAAGAGTAATGTAATGTCTATGTACATCAAGCTTTGGGTCTCCACATATAGTCTCCCCACTATCACCTCCTGAGACCGCCACTGCTAGTCGACAACCTCTAGCGTATGGGGAGACATGCTTGAGGACATGTGGCGACCGGTCCGGCCACAGGATTGAGGGTGAGTCGGGCTGGGATGTTACATAATTTGTTTTCATAAAAATAGAAATGAAAAGAATAATGTTCAAAATTAAAGAAATATATTTTTAAATATTTATTGGTTAAAATATATAATGGGGTGAACATGAAAATGGGTATGAATTTTGGAAGTTTCCTTTAAATGGGTTTTCATATCAGGATGAATTGGTATGAGAACATTATAAAACATGTATTTCTCCATCAACTAAAGAATAATTTATCTTGGTATATATGTTTAGATCATACAAGAAATTATAGCAATATATAAGAATAATTAACAATTACATTGGTGAAATAGAGAGAATGTGTAACCCGAATGAAAAGAATGGTGGTTCAGAGAGAATCCCTTACATTATGTCTGAATTTGTTTAACATTTTTACTTAATGTCTTAAATAATGAATTAAAATCCATTAAAAAATTTATTCATAAACTATTATACATGTATTTAATTTATTATGATTATATTTTATTCATTTTTGTCTATTTTTTTGTGTTATTGTTTTTAGTTTTATCATTATGGGTGTATTCGTTTAATGGATTTTAAGATTGGTTCGCTCAAGTTTTTTATGGATGTTCATATAGAATTGTAATAACTCCTCCAAAGTGAAATTATACAATATTAATTCATGTTTAGAAATATAAATTCTTCTATATATCATTTTTTCAAAATGAGGACGATTTATTAGGTAAAAGGTTGTTGATAAATGATTAGTTTATTTAAGAGGTTTTTTGATCATCACCAACTTTTTTTGTTTTATTATTTAATATTATGAATATATATTAGTTTAAAGAATTTATATTAGTTTTAGTATTCAAATTATAATTTTTTTAATATAATTTTTTTTATGACCATCCTTGATGGTGCTAATATAAAATGAAGAATCACCATTCGTGAAGGTAGTTAATCAACACCTCACGGATGATGTTTTCATTTTTAGAATAATTGGAGAGTAGATGATATTCGATAGTTGATATACCATTAACACAGTAAAATTATATTATATATATAATATTGGATATATAATGTTTTATATGGATAGTTTAAGTGATATCATGATATGAAAAGAAAATAAATAAAACGGGAAAGAGGGAGGGTGTTACCTCATGAGTTTCGTCTCCTTGAGAACCTATTTAAGGCACTTGTAAATGGTCTTTTGGTGAGTCAAATAAGAAATTAATGGAGGGAAGATATTTGGGAGATGAATTGGGAATATGATAATAATTATTAAAATCTTATAATGTGTAAGAAGAAGATGTTGTGAAGGGTGGTATTTATAGGGAAGGAGGGGTGTTTTTTATTATTTTATTCATTTGTTTATTATTTTGGCTCATTACAATGAATAATATAGATTATTATGATTAAATATAGTAAATAGTTGATTTTAAGTTTAACTAATGGGTTATTATCTCATCCATACATCATCCAAGACTCAAAAATTCTTTAATTTCCTTATAATGTTAAATAATTTGAATTACCATATTTCACTATTCCCTAAAAATAAACTATTATAAAAAAATTATAAATAATAACCCTCATAATTTGACATCATGTATAATTCATAAATGGACACCATCTTGTGAAAATAATTTTTTAAACATAAGAAATTTTATTTTTATAAAAAACCTCATTTATAAGAAAAATACGGATTTTAATATTATAACTGATTTTATTACACTTTGAAAAGTTTATTAAGTTATAAAAAAAATTATATTATAATCATAAGACAACAAAATATTAATTTATAAATCCATTTTATGAAATATATATCTTCTTTAAATTATTATTTTAACTAAAAAATTATAAATAAATATTTATTCTTTTCCAAGATAACATCACTTATGTTATCATTTATGAATAACTTACTTAATTACCCCATGATATAAATTAATTATATTCTCATTGACATGATGCATAAATTTTATTTATACTTTAAATGGTATGTTTCCAATTTTAATTACTATATTTCTATTCATAGTGGTCACCATAATACTCTAATGGTCATGATATTATTCAATTGGTATATGTTCCTTAATTTCTACAAATACCCCTTATTTCATTAATTCTTCATTTATTAAGATTTTATTGTGTTCTCAATGTGATTTTATGTGTTTTATACTATATAAAAAATTATATTATTAGAAATTTCATTGATTCAATTATTATTTTTTATAGTAACAACCAAACATCAATCAAGTTATGTACCATTATTTTTTCACTATGTAATCCCATCCCAGAGGGCATTCCCACTAGGGTAATAAATTTATACACCCAAGGCTCCCATCGAGATGTGTAGAAACATCATGTCATCACATAAAACTCCAAATATGCATTATGGATCTTTTAGTACATGGTGTGTGATTCCATATGATACATCAAGTCATATAGTTTCATACTTCTAGATATATACTCGTAGGAACATGGAATCTCAGCACAGAAAAATTCACATGTCATGAATTGTGGAACATGTCATGTTACACCCAAATGCAACCCCATTATTTTATCTGATTTTATATTATATTAATGTGAGTAATTTTATGTCTCTATATTATCCTTAAATTAATTTTTTGATAACAGTTTATTTCAATAGGAAAAAACTAAAAGGAATAAAATTTGATATATTATTATTATTAGATGTGAGTATTAAAACATAGTCAATTTATTTTATGGTATTACTTGAAGTAACTATATCATAAAAACAATAACAAAAGTAATAAAAGATAGAATCTATAAGAATAAGTCATCCATATTAATCTTATTTCTACAAAATTGAAAGGGTGGTAGCTTCTCTATGGTATTTCATTGAAAAATAAAAATTAAAAAACGAGGAATTAATGTTTGAGAAAACCCATATACGGGATAATGTTAATCTCATAGATAATGGAATAGAATCCATTATAGATTAACCACCACCAAAACTAAAACCAAAGTTTAATTGATAATTTTTTCATGTGTAAAGATAATTATGGTTTATATCTCTATAAATTAAAATTATATCATAATTCAATATTTATATGTATAGTTATATCATGAGTTTATATAATTTTTAAAATTAATTTTCACCAAATTATAATTATGATAATAAATGTGTATTTTAAAAAATTAATATTTTATTAAAATAAATTACATTTATTTTTTATTAAAAAATTAGAACATATATTAACAATAGTTTAATTATTAATTTATAAAAACAGTATATTTAATATACCAACATATGTTATTCAATAAAAAAATTCTAAATTATTATATTTAATTAAAAATAAAATGTATATGTTTTAGGATATGAATTTTACAATATCAATATTATTATTTATTTTATAATAGTCATATTTTCTTAATATTAATTTTTTTTATTTTTTCAGAAATAATTTTATTTAGTGAATAATGAGAAAATGAATTTCATAATGTGTTTACATTTATGAAATTACTTTATATTAATGATAAATTGATTTCCTTTTAAGCCATTTCTATTATAAAAATATATTATAAATTATTATAATTAATTTCAAAGTAGTATGTTGAATTTATAAACCCATTCTCATAATTTTAGAAATTTATGTGGTGTTTTAATGAAATCTATCTTTCAACTATTTTTATAATTTATTATAAAATGATTAATTAAAGTTTTTTATTTATTTAATTTTTAAATAAATACTATTTTAATGTTAATAATTATTTTAAATTCATTTGATTCAATATAATTTGTAAGTCTACAATAATCATATATAGGGTTTCTTAAAAACAATCTTTTTAAAAAATATGGGTCTATGCGAGTTACAAGCTCTTGTGTTAAATTTTCGTTCAATACAAATAGAATTTATTTGATAGAATTTACTTCATATTTATAATTAGTTATTATAAATTATCACTTCTTCCCCATTTTATGTTTAGAGTATGAAATTTAATTACATAGGTAAAAATTTGTTTCCTTGGGAAAAATAAAAAAAATAAGAAAATTTAAGATTAATTTTTTTTAAAACATGTTAAAAAATTGTAGAAACAAATTATGATACATTAAATACAAAAAAATCTATCCACAGTCTACTTTAAACCATTATTGATCCATTGACACTCGAATAGTGTCATGGCATTAGTAAAATATGAAGAGTGTTTCCAAAAGTGCCTGTTTTACCCTCTAATAAAAGGGTCCCACTTCTACCCTTATCAAATACACGTAACCCTAGAAATCCTCCATTAAACTATAAAATTTCACTTTTACTATAACCCTATATCATTAACATAACCCTATGGTCACTCATATTAAGCCTATGTCCTTCAATTTTAAAGAGACATCTAATGAATGATCAAGTCTCTAATTTAAGTATTATCTCCTTAATATGTTATTCACCATAAACATGTTCTTCTGAGAAAATGTTTCCAACATAATAATATGTTGATTTAGTAACCATTATTATACTAATATATAGTTATATTTGTTTTAAAATAATTATTTATTAATTTTCATCATCATAGAATAACAAATGAAAAACAACCCTCTCTGTGTGCGGACTACCACCTCCACAAAGAAGTGTTTTATTTCATTTTTTTATGTTTTTTACTATTTATACATACATTCTAATATATGTTACACAATTATAAAAACATAACAATAATATATTTATTCTTTTTTATTAATATATTATAAAAAATCCTTCTTTAACCATAGTCTCTAGTATAGTTAATGAGTGTACATGTTTGGGTCATTTTAACCACATACATGCTCATTCCTTCAAAGTTTAATCATGGATGAAATATAGAAACCAAATACTGACATTATTATAGTTTAATAATAAAAAAATTTCAATATATATATTTTTTAAACTTATATATGATATCTAATTTATTATTACTTAATCACCATCGACAAAAAAAATTCCAAAATAAGCCATTTTTATTTGGTTTTCACATACCACAACAACAAAAAATATGAAAAAAATTAAAGAAATATAATCTATTTTTATTAAATAATATTAATTGATATTTCAATAACTAAATTGGTTTCAAAGGATGTGTAATTATATCAAAAATATTAAAAATGCACAAAATAATAATAGTGAATTTCAGTTGGTGGTCATAATAATTTATAACTAATATATATACTCGTGAAAAAGAAATATAACAAGGATTAGGTGATGATAATATTATTCATTAATTTTATGAATTATTATATTAATTTACTATTTTTTAGTATTTTAGATTGTGATTTTCCAATAAAGGAAACAAAGTAAGGGTTCCGTCTCAAATTTTTCTTTCTTTGAGACATAATTTCTATTATTCCACTAATATCATTTAAATGGTGAGTATATAACCTATTAGTTATATATTACAATTACTTATATTTATCATTTTATATTAACCTAATTTTAAATATATCTCTTTTTAAATGGTTTTTTATTATAACATTACTTAAATATATAATGGTTTTATTCTCAGTTTATATTCATTGAGACCCGTTTTGATGTTATCTTCCAATTTATTTTTTATGAGTTCTATAAACTACATGGGAATTAATTTTAATATTATTCATAATTTAATTAATTATATTCATATAACCATATGATTCCCAAGAATCCAATGCTATTTTGTTCAAAAATTAATAATGTCATATGGTTTCTTCATGACTCAATTCTATTTCTTGGGAAAATCACTATTCATTGACTATTATCATAAAATATTGATATATTATACAATAATTTTATTTCATGTTGTTTTTAATCATCATTTATGTTGAAATCAATTTTCACACTAAATTATTCTTCCTTTATAATTTTTTTCCATTAAAATGCATTTTTAAGAATAATTATTATTGATTTAATAGATTTTCCTTCAATATCTTTATTTTTATTTCTCACTAATGTTCTATATTCCCTGATGGAAACTGATTTTTAATCACCAATTACTATTTTGTTATAATTAATTAATTGTAATCCAATTTTTTATTTATCCTTTTAACTATTTTGATTTGAATAAGGTTATTCAAAAATGTTCAAAAGGTTTTTCTATCATTTCATATGAAAATATTTTATAATCCAATCCCAATTTTATTTTGATAATTTTTATGTATTAGAAAAGATATATTCATAAATATAATTATCAAAAGAAAAGGTCATCAATTTATTTTAACATACCATTTTTTAAATATTTATGAATTTCCTAAGTCTTTGTTATTTTAGATTCATCTCAAAGAAAATGTTTTCCAATGATTGTATCTTATATTTTTCATCCAATGATTATATCATATGATATAAAGTTTTTAACATCCTTTATATTCTATTATTTGTTTCATAATTTTTGAATTTTTTTGATAACCTATGATTTATTAAGTTCATATTATGTTACACTTTTATGAAACCCATTATTTTACCAGGGGTAATTAAGATATAATGGGGGTTAATTTCATGTCGCACACATATGAATCTATAATGATTGTTGGTGTTCTATATTTCCAAAAAAATTAATGGGTATTATTTTATATCTCATGAGATATTGAGTTCTTGAAAAAATTATTTTTTTCACACATGCATGGGAATGATGGGTTTGCTTACATTTTTAGGTTTGGACATAATGATTTTGTTCACATAGGCATGACCTGAATGAGATTTTTATCATAGGTTATCCTATTATTATAATTTTGAAACATTTTCAAGTTATTCTTAAAGTTATGTTAAATTTTCAATTTTCATTTTATTTCCTTTAAATTCTATATTTTCAATATTATTCCTTATTTATAATATATTTTTCACTTTTTATGTTATGAATGCTTGTTATTTGAAAATTGATATATTTCTCGATCTAGGTAAAATATTTTATTAACTATTAATGATATAATTATGATTTTATGTTACTCTAATGGTTTTTATGGTTATCATCTATGGGTTTGTGATCATTTATTATGAAATTTATGTCTTCATCATGTTTTACATTATGGGATGATATATTTTTTTTCATACTCAGAGATTGATATCACCGATCTCATATTTTATTGATCCCCAGGTTTTGAAAAATATTATTTCATGTTATATATAAAAAAGGGTCTACACTATTATGATTATGGTGAAGTTTCATCATGTGAAATAAAATATTTTGTTCATGTCATTAATTTCGTAGGCACTAAACCTTTCTGTCCACTAGTTATGTGGCTATTTTTTATATGTAAAAAATAAATTTTTTGAATGATATATTATTAAATTCATGTTTTTCATGGGTTTCAATAACCAAATTTTTAAACTATTAATTAAAACAATTTAAAATCCTTAAGGGCCACAGTTAGCTAGAATAGTTTTGAAAAATGTGTAGAAACTATGATTATTGGTTCTACGATCAGATTGTTTCATTTGGTACAGTTATTACATAGTTATCTAAACAATAAATTATCATGTGGGAAAATCTATGAGGTTATTTTTTTATAGATAGTATGGTTGGTCTAGTTTTCAAATCGTTTGGTAAATTGTGTGGGTAAACCATGCATGAGAATAGGTTTTTTTATTGGAATTTAAAAATTTATGCACTTTTTATTCTATATTTCCACCTCCACCTCTCCCTTAAGCCTTTTTTAACACCACATTATTTTTTAGCCCCTAAATTTGTGACCTCACCTCACCCGATCACATATCATCATTAAAAAATTTCACAAGAATTGTTTATGATTTAGGCCAGATCTCGAAGTTAATGATCATCCCATATTGATTTTTCTTCTTTTCATGGTGTCTTCTCTTATGAATTTTACTACATGATTTAATAAAACCTTACTATTCAAAAATGAACAAAAATTTCTGGTTCCATTGTTTTAAGGGTGTGAAATGTATTATTTTAGCTCCATTGATCCTTTATTTTTGTTCCATTCCATTTTTCAATGATTTTACATAGGGATCCCCATGTCCAAACATTTTAATTTTAGAACTATAAGTTTCATAGGTTTTAAAGTTATGTCTCAATTAATTAATATTATTGAAAATTATATTTATTGATTTTATAAACATAAAATTGTATTTTTTTTTTCTTCGTTTCCATATAAATTAAAGTGTTTCGTTATTTTAAAAATGGTTAATTTTTTTTATTAAACTGATACCACCAAACAATTTTATGATTTCTTAATAGACCTTTAAATATTATATTAAATATATTAAAATTTTTCATATACTCCTATATTAATTCATATAATGATTTTACTAATAATTTCATTTAGAGCCTTAAATTATTGATAATGATTAATTATTCAAATTTTATCTTTGAAAAAAACATTATTTAAAATTATATTTTGACTCTATTTCTATCAATTGATAAATTGAATGAATATTTAAGGTTTTTAATGAATGGGAGAAAATTATAAAATTGATTTTAATTTTTGGTTTTCAATATTAAAATTTAAATATTTTTTTATAAATAATTTCAATATTTAGAAATGAAGGACTTTATATTCTGAGTGGTTTTCAAGAAGGATCATTTGAAACATTTAGCATGATTATAAATGTGTGTGTTTGTGTGTATGAAGCACTGTTATGACTCATTGGTTTTGAATTATATAAAGTGTGGACCATGGGTTATGTTTTATAATTTGTTTCATATGATGGATGTGTGATTGAAGACATTTATTAAGAGGGAACATGATGTGAGAGTTAGAAAGATATTTATTTTGTTTTTTGTTATTCTCATGGATTTTTCCTCACCTTTAATTTTTTTCATAGGAATTAATCTTCTAGGGTAGAATAACATAGCTTGGATTACATTCCTTTTTACTATTCATAATAGTGAGGTATATTTTCTTCCACTTTCCAATGACATGTTACTATATATTTTCCATGAACTAAGGGAACTAACAAATATAATGATGTCAGTATAGGTTATCTATCCTTAAAAACAATCGGGTGAATTCTTATTATCTCATTCCATGTTTGGTAGATTGATATAAGGTGTTCAACTTACTTCTTTATATTCTGTTTTATTATATACATGTGTTTCATGTGAGATTGGTTTATTTAATTTCCTTTTTTATATATGAAATATTTCTTTCTTTATTCATCATTCACTTCCTACAAAAAAAATTTATTATTTTTTAGAAATGGTTTTAAATAAATTTTTCATATATAATAAGGGATTATTTTATATGGTGTGTGTGATTTATAAAATATTATTTTAGTAATTGTATTCACTTATGAAAAATAAAGATGAAATTTCATAAAACCATTTTTGTGTGGTCATTGGTATTAAATATAATTATTTATAAAGAACCTATTTACTATTAATATTTCAGACTACCATAAAATGGGTCATGAATTAAAATTCAGGCATGCTATATGGAGGTTGGTAGACAAGTAAAAATGTCTAATCTCACACTTTATATCTCTATTTTTGGATCTGGTTTAGCTATTGGACACGCTTTGAGAATTGATTTATATTTCATTGAGTTTAGTTTCAATTTAATTTATCGCATTAGGTGTTCATTTTTAATTATTTTGATTGATGTATATACCCATTTTCTATCATAGAATGTATGACCATGCGATCCGTCTAAATTATTTATTTAATGTTTTTAGATCTAGTTATTTGTGTATTGTACTATGTATATGTGGTTATGTTGATAATAGTTTCTGTTTTCTCTCTATAGGGAGTTAGCGGTGAGTTGAGGGATTGAATTTATTTTAATTAATTTAATATTTATATCAACTACTTAGTTATATTCTTCAATTGACTATATTTTTCAATTTATATGATTTGGTATCGACATCTAATTTACAAATGGTTCATTCAATTTTTTTAGTAGAAATATATTTCTTCTTATAATCTGATTTTTAATAAAAATAATTCCTAGTGATTTATTTTGATTCATATGATGATTTTTGTCAACCCTATGGGATGAAAAATAATGCTTCTGTACATCAAGGGCCATTTTGGGAGTCTAGTGGATGGGTGAATCAAGATATTATATGAAAAATGGAATCATAATATCTTTATTTATAGAGTATATGTTTCAAAATTTAATTTTATATTTTTGTAGTGAGGTTATTCCATATCAATGTTGTTATAACATGTGTAGTAATCACGGGGTAGAGTGTCAAGATCTCACTTCCCTTTTGATCCTCAAAGGTTGACACAAGTATAGAACTGATTTATGGAACCATATTTTTCTATTGATTGATTTGATTTTTTTATAATAAAATTATATATTACTTCCCAATGAATAATAATTTTTTTGGGGGTTTCCTTGAGATTTTGGTGATAGTTGATGAAAATCTAGCCTTAAATAGCTATTCCATTACACTTTTCAACCATATAGAACTCATTTTTATGGTTCAAAGGGGTCCCCTGCACTCATATCTGGTTACTTATTTTCATTTAAAGTTGTTTTTTAAACTATTTAAAAATTATAGAATCACCCTAATCTGAATTCTCACTTATTAAAGGGGAAATAAATAAGGGTTTTTCTTATTTTTACTATTATTTGGATAGTTGTGATATGGTGTTTTGTTTTATGACTTTGTTTTGATTATAAATTATAAATGATTTTGCTGAAAAAATAGGGTTTTATTATACTTTCTACCAAAATTGGTTTCAGAGCGTTATTTTCTGAGGTCTTTCTCATTTTATAATGAATATTTTAAATTGTGGAAATATTTATTACGTGTTTTGAGATAAATGTTTTGTAAGGATGATTTTTTTCATAGAAATGATTTAAATAAAATAAAATATTTTTAAAGATAATTAAAATATAATAAAATAATGACTTGGTTTTTTTTGGATCAAATATGGGTGTTCAAAAATTATTTATTGAAAAGTGTTTTTTAAAGAAAGTTTTATGGAATGTGGGAAATGTGTTTTTTATTTAACATGTATCTTCAATTTGTCCCTTTATAATGGGGTTGTTGGGTTTCCATTGTTATAAATGAATTAAATAAGTTTATGTCTCATTTTATTTTTCATATGTATATATGAGTGGTCAAGTAATAAGGTATAAGTATTTTTATTAGGGTTGACCCTTAGGGTCATTCTCCCCATATTTCTGGTGTAGTCCCTCTAACTAGTGCCCCTACGAGAACATGGAATCATGTAGTAAGGTTATAATTTTTATTTATATTCTACCCAATTAAATGTTTTTATAATATCTTTCCTCCCTATTTTTAATGATCTAGGTTTTTTATTATTATCTGTAAAGAATAGAGTTGAGTTCCATGGGAAAATTACATCGCATTTTCCTTGCTACTTTCTTAAATTTGGTTGATTCACTATTTAGTGATAAATATTGAATGGTGGTTTGGTGTGTACCAAGATGATTTGTGTTTCTTCCAGTTAGGATTAGTGTGGTTTTTTATTGGGGTGATTGTGATTTGTGATTGTTCAATAGAGTTTTTGCTGTTTTTTTCTCTATGTTTTGAACATGGTATAACCTTGGGATGATTTGATGAGGTAATTTGTACCAGTAATACATTTGATAATTACCTATGTATTATGGATCCATGTTATATATTTAGGTAATAGTGCCGATGTGGTTTATTTTATAGTCTAATTTGATGTAGCATGGTGATATAGGTCTAATGGTTCTGTTAATTTTTGGTGAGGCTTATGGTGGGATTGATATTTTTAGTGGATTTTCTGTCCTGAGGTGCGTGCCTTAGTTATTTTTTCATTTTTGGGATTGGTTTAAAATGTTATTTAAACTTATTTTCTGTATTTTTAATATATATGACTTATCATATGGGTTGTGTTAGTTCATTTAGGTTGTGTTATCCTTAGAGTGGTCTTATGATTTTCGGATATCATTTGGGTTTTTTGAGGATTTGGGATAGATAGTGTCTTGAAGATCATGTGTAGGGGTTTTATTCGGGTTTGATCTCTCTATATCCATTAACTACACCACCCACCCCTTGAAATTTAATGTAATGACATTTATGGTTCCAAAACATTCTACTTTGGTGGTATAACTTTTTAAAGGGGGGATTGGCATGGTAGAGAGAGGTATCACACCAATGTGAAATAGATGTATTTATTTTATATTATATAATATTTTATTTTATTTTATTTTATTTTGATTTGTTTAATATCATGGTAAATTGAATCCTACTAATTTTATATTTTTAATATATTTACGGACCACATGGCTTTTAAGACCATGAATCAATTGTGTGTATTTGTTCTGCGAAGGGACATTACTATTTATAATGTTTAGTGCATAGTTAATTGGGGTTTTAGAGGAAATGGTTTGATTCCATTTATTCTAGGAAGTGTGGTTTGAATTTTTTTCAAGTAGTTTGGAATATTTTGTGGGTCAACCATGCACAATATAGAGATTTTTTTTAGAATTTACAAAATTGTGCTCTTTTATATTCAATATTATTCCTTCACCTCTCCCTCACGATTTAGGTGCCCCCCTCTTAGTCATGTTCCAACACACATGGCCTCCCATATTATGATATAATCTCATAATTCATTATTTTTATGTTGTATTTTATCATTTCATGGCTAAATATAATAGTGAAGTCTCCCCATCCCTTTCTTGATCATCTTTTTTGAGTTTCTTTTTCTCCTGCTTGTGTATTGTTTGATCAAACACAAGGGTTCTTAATAGGCCCAATTTTTTGGCGTTCCCTTATTTATATTGTGTATGATCCAAGATTCCGGATTCATTAACCCAATATATTAGTTTTATGTCACAAATTATTTATTCTATATAGATATTCCCAAGTCTAGAAATTCTAATTTTAGAACCATTCATTGATTGGTTTTTTATTACTTTGTTAATTTTTAAATTGTATTAAAAATTATAATTATCAAACATAAAAATATAAAAAAATATTCATCTTATATTACATATAAATAACTAGGTTTCCATAATTTAAATAGTGGTTAATTTTTTAATTAAACAATGTCCACAAAGAATTATTATGTTTCCTCAATGAAACTTAAAATTTTTTATGGAAAATATTTATAACTTTTTGGATTTTAAAATTAATTTTTATAAGGTTTTCAGATGGAATTTAAAATGATAATTTAAATTCCATGTTCCCAAAACTTATGTAAAAGTCTTTTTTGAATAAAACCGTAGATTAAATGGTATTTTAACACTATTTGAGTTGAAATAAAATTTAAAATCATATAATGATTTTACAAAAACGGAGAATTTATTAAATATATTTAAAAGGTTAGTTTGAATGTGATATTTAAGAAATGTGTTATAAATAATTTTGCAATTGATAAAAAAGGGTGTGACATATTGTGTGGGTTTTAGGAATGATCATTAGGCACTTTTAAGTTGTATCTAAATGGTTTTGTTTTAGTTTTTGTGTGTACACCCCTATTAAGACCCATTAGTTTTGATGGATATTGGTGGTGTAATATAGGTAATATTTTATATTTTGTATGTTATAATGGATGTGTTAATGGGGATTGTTCTTTACATGGGATTAAATGCAAGGTTGATATTATTTTTTATGTTTATTATAGTTATCCTCATTTTGTATTTTCTCACACATACATTATTTTGTTCATTACAAATCTGGTTATGGGGTAATATAACATAGCTGGGATGGGATCCCCTTACCCTATCTATACTAGTGATGTATTTTTTCCACTAGATAATGATGTAATTCCATGATATTATTGAATACATTTCTTTAAATTGTAAGTGTTTTATAGTTTACTTGACATGAATCACTGATCATAAAATGAACTGAAACAAATTATAACATAGAAATTAATTTGATGGGTGTGAATTTGATTAACCAAATTATGAAATATATATATTGATAAATTAAAATTCATTTATTAATTTATAATCTATAAGTAATAAATTTTTAGAAAATTAATTTTATATCCCAAAATTATTTTCTCATTAAGAATAATTTTTATTACACCTTTTGTGTTTATATTATAATTATTTTTACACACCATTATAAAATTTATTTGAAAAAATTAATTTCATTTTTGAAATCATTGGGTCTAAATTAAGTTATGTTAAAAAATTAAAACTTTTTAGAATTATTTATTTTTTAGTGAATAGTATAAAATACCAATTTTTTAAATACCGAAATTTATTTTCATTAAATTAGTTAATCTAAAAGTGCCATTATATTTGGGATTTAATCATATAGTGAAATATGATCCATTTTATTTATAATAATATAATTTATGAAATTTTAATCTAAAATATTTATAATTTTTATTTAAGTTAATTATTTCTACAAAAACACATTTCTCTGAGTATTATCTTTTATTGCCTTTTGGCATTAAAAATAAAATTAATTGATTAAACATATTTAAATTTAATCCATAAAAAGGGTTCCATATATGTAATCATGAAGTTTAATTTTGGTAAATGTTGTCATTTTATTTTTGGTCAATAGAAGCAGTGATCGTGGTAAATAGTTGTCAGCTTGTTAAGGTGTTTATTAACTCAGTTTCTATTGATTAGAGTATAATATTACTTAATTATCTATTATATATATATATATATTTTTTTTCTGAAATTTCAATTAATTTTATTATTTTTTATTTATACCTTTTTGTGGTTTTAAAACTATCACACATGATCACTTCATTAATAAAATCATAACTCCAGTGAAAAAATATTTATAATGATAACTTATCTCAAAATTGTTTTATTAAGAGGTGTCTTCAATTATGCACCTAATTCATTTTATAAGATTTATATTCTGTATTTTATGATATTATATCATTAATTTATCATTGATAATTACATTTAAAGTTTCTTTTTAAGTTCCCTCTTTCATGTGATATTGATTCAGATGTTTTAAAAATAATAAGGGTTTATCAACTATGATTGACTTATATGGGAAATATATTATTTTATTCACTAATATTAATTTATGAGGTTTTTCTTAATATATTTTTACATCTTAAATAATGAATATCCTTATGTAAAGGATATTTACTATTTCATTTGATGTTATTATTTCATCGGGATTATGATTCAAATGTATCAAAAGTTGTAAGGGATTTATGTAACAATCACATTTTTATAAGTATTGTTTATACTTGAATTTTCATCAAGGAAATTATATTATCTTTATCTAATAAACCCATTTAATTTTATTCTCCTTTATAGAATTATTTATTTTAATTTGTTTCGATTAATTTCTCAATAATTAAGTATAAAAGATACAAAATGAATGATTTTATGAAAAACCAACATTGTTTTACTATTTAGACAGAAATATTTTTCTTCCATGTCGATGAATTTTATATAATGTATTCAAGAATGTTTTTCCTTTGATTTTTTAATGTCATTTTTACCATATTCTTTCAATAAAAATAGTAAAAGGAATCTTCTGATCAATTTTAAAATATGTACATTTCTATTATTAATGAAAATGTGAAAGGAATATTTGTTTTAATAAACAAGGGATGAAAAAAATCCCTCTATCATAACCTCACAATTATATAAAGATTCATTTACAGTAGTACATGGTTCTCTACAAGGAAAATATTTTCCTAATATTTTGTAAATATATTTATTTTAAATAAGATATTTTTAAATGAATATGATATTTTTTAGAATAATTATTTGATTAATACATTAATTAAATCTTTCATATATTATAAATTCCTTCGTTGATACTTATTATTTATTAGGGATACGATCCAATTATACCATACCTTTTAATTCCATGGATTATTTAGTATTATTAGAATGATATATTTATGAAACCTATTTTTTTTAAAGTTATTTATTGATGATATGAAATTTCATGATTATTATGATGAGATATTGTGAAACCTTTTTATTTTTCATAAGTTATGTTTTGATAATATGATGAATTTTTTATCATCATGTGGCATACTTAATAATGGATTAGTATTATTTAATCGGTGGACCTAAAATTATATATCCCTTCAATGAATTTATTAATGATGATAGAGTTGAAAAATTCTTAAGATAAGAAAAATTTATAATACTCTTAAGAGATTAATGAGTAAAATAAATATAAATTAAACTTAAGATAATGTTCTATATAATGGGGTGGGCATTTACATTATGGGACTGTTTCCAAAATAATAGTCTTGGAAGTAAACCTAACCATGTAACTAACTTTATATGATTATCCTTATTACAAAAACATGTTTATTATGATTATAATATATTAACATGGTTTATGATTGATTATTGGTGATTCTTTACTTTTATTTCTATTGTATTTTTTTGAAAAACTCTAATTCCAACATGCATGATTAAATATCATTGATTGATTGGTTATGATTATTATAAGATATATCAGATTTTCATACACTTATTCTTTACTTTTTTCATGCATATGATCATAAATTTTGATCTCCTTTGTTTAACCTTACTAAGCATACAGTGTAACACCACGAGTTTCATAAACATAGTGGATAATGTAATATATTTTATGAATGGGTTCATTATTATGTTTTTTCTAAAATTACATCATCAAGTTGTCATGGTTTGTATAAATAATGAATTAACTAAAAACATATGAAAATAAATGAGTAGTTTACATATCTAAAATATTAAAATATTGGCAAAACACCTCAACTAACCAAAAATGTCTATTGTAAGACCTAGAAAGACCAATGGAATGTGGAGAACCATTTTTCTAAGACCAAGTGTTTTTGGAATATGAAACACCCTAAAAATACATTTATAAAGTCATTTTAAATCATTGGAGTGAAAAATGATCGTTATAATTATGGTCGTTGATGTTTTTAATCCTTATGACCATTTTATTGAGATTAAAATGATTTAGAGGTTTTAGATTTATCTTTATAAACATATTATAAATTTAAAAAATTTAAAATAATTCAAAGTTATAAGGTATTTTTCTTTTCAAAATAATAATACCCAGTTTTATAAATATTATATATCTTAATCTTTTCATGTTTTTTAAGTATTTTATGTTCCATCTATAATTTCATATAATTTTAATTATGAAACCTAGTTCTTACAAAACAATAATATTTTATAAGGTTTCAAAACATAAGTGTTTCAAGTATGTTTTGTAATTATGTTGTAAGTTGTGATTTATATATTTAAATGTTAAACTATTGCTTTTATAAATCCATTTCTAATGTTGTTTAGCACTTAACGGTATTATCTTTAAAATGTAGTTTCCAATTGAAGTTATTTTTGAAATTCATTGAATTATAACAAGAACTTATTAATTGAGACATTATTTTCTTTAAATAAATGTTTCCTTTGATAAGTTAATATATATATATATATAATTAAAAAGTGTGCTTTAATATTTACTGTTATGAATGTATTATTAATATAAACATTTAAAAAACTATTATTAATAATTTCAAGATATTATATTTTATAAATGTTTGAAAATATTTTATGTTTCTCTAATTTATAAATATATATAATAAATTTATTAAAAAAACGCACCTTTTATGTTTTCATTTAAGATTTTATATTTTATAAATATATATAATTATTTGGTATATAGATAAATGTGGTTTTTTAAAAATATATTTAAAATTACGAGTATATATATATATATAATTATATATATATATAGTGATATGTTTAAATAATAATATATATATTGTGATTTAATAAAAAAAATGTGACGTGATAATCTCAATTAATATATACATATTTTTTAGAATTATATGTTCTTAAATATATATTATCATTTTTATTTTGAAATTCATTTGTGTTATTATGATAAATGTGAGATAAAAATAATATTTATAATGGTGATAATGATGGGGATGTTTAATCAAGAAACACATCCACAAACATGGATTAGAGTCATTACTCACACAAAACAAAAAACAAAAAAAAAAGAATAGAAAAAGAAAAATGATTAAAGGGGAGGCATGAGTCATGGCTTGGAGTAATATGATAGAAAGTCAATATTTATGTAATGATAAGAAAATAATAATAATAAATTATTATATATTTATGTAGCATAAAATAAAACATGTCTAAAAAATCTAGTCACCCGTGAGCCTTTGTTTAATTATTTTCTGTTTATTTTTTAGTAAGCTTCTCACATAAGCTTCTCTTTTCACCCCTTCTTTTATAAATTTGTAAAATTATCACCCTGCATGAAAAAAACCCTACGGTTTCTCTTCCTCAAGTCTCCTCAAATCCTGAGCCTCTCATCCAAGCCATGTAAGGGGTTCTTTTAAATTGTTTTTATTATATAAAATGGAATATATAGTTTTGTATATAATCATATATATATACATAAAGGTATACTTATTTTTATTTCAAATCCAAGATAGTTCATGTTTTAAAATGTTGTACGTTTGTGATCAAAAGTTTATAATATTTTAAGGATTAATTTTCAAGTGTTTTTATATTTTCAAACCCGATTATACACTTTGTATATAATCACAGACACACACACACACACACATATATATATATATAAACAAATTATCTAACTCAGACCAAATCATTTTTATGAATTTTAGAAGATGGTTTCCAATCCTTTAATAATGTTTTTGATGTGAATTATGTTTTGGGTTCAATTAAATTTGTAATTCTTATTCAAAATCCAATATATACTTATGTGCATACTTGGGTATATACATGTATACCTAAGACTCAATCCAAAACAGATTTATAGATTTTAAAGGATGATTTCTAACCTTCAAATAATGTTTTATATTCAAATTATATTTAGGGTTCAATTAGATTTTTATTTATTATGAAAAACCGAATATATATATATATATATATACTTATGTGCATATTCGGGTATATACATATATATTTATATGTATTTAAAATCCAAATTAATCCATGTTTTTAATGTTGGGTGTTTATGTTCAATATTGTTTAAGGATTTATTTGATACAATGTTTTTTTAATTGCTCTTATTAGATAAAAACAAAATATAAATATTATGTATATTAGGATATACATGGTATTTAAATACATAACTTTTTTAGAATTTTTATAATAAGGTAAATTCCAATATTTAAATAATATTATGGATGCGAAATATGATTTGGGTTCAATTGGATTTATACTTCATATACAAAACCCTAATTTTTATATATGTATACACAGCTGGTCATAAATGTCATAAACCTAACATGACTTGGTTTTCAATCAAGAAGGATTAATAATTAAATATGTTTTGGAAGTATTTAATACATGTGGGAAATTATAAAACCTTATTTGGTTGTGAAAATTTAAATACGAATACCCTGTGTATATATAGAAATATATATATTTATATAGTTTCCAAATCCCTAATTTAATGTTTTTATAATTACAAATAGTTACTATTTTGAAGAAATTAATGTTTGAATGGATTTTAATAAATATTAATTTTGTGATTTCTAAAATAATATGCACTTATGTGTATAAGTATACAATAATACATTAAACATGTCAAGTTTTTTTAATTAAAAAGTTTTAATAATATTAACTACGTTTTAATTTAAAGGAATATATTTTGACTTGACCAAAATATATTAGAATATAAATGGATTTTTAAATCATGTTGTGCTCACATATAGTGTTATTAAATAATGAACATGCTATAGTATTTGACGTAGGATAATCAAGTTTATGATTTATCCTATTTTCTTGTTCACGGATATATTTATCATCACATTAAATAAAATGTATTTTTTTATTAAGTATCCCTTTACATGAATAAGGATTTTAAGTCAAAGAATTAACATTTCATGTGGAAAACCCCATTCATTCATAATTTTATGTTCATTAATTATTATTACATGTGCAAAAGGTATTTTACTTGTCCATGCCTACCTTGGAAAATTGTTATTACCAAAATTTATATGTTAATTATCGTGTCATGTATTTCTATAGTAAATGTACAATTGTTTCATTATCCATTTTGTTTATCGTTGTATTCAATAATGCATGCATATGAAAAATCATGAAAATAAACTAAAATACCCAATGTTGTATAGTACACCATGGGTAATGAGAAATGAAATTAAATTACCCAAAGTGGAACGGGACACCCTGGGTAGAATATAATAAAATTAAATATTCAAAGTGGTATGGGACACCTTGAACAGAATGAAAAGTGAAATAAGTAACAAAGTAAAAGTGACACTAAGTTCGATATGTGATATATAATTTAATAAATCAATGTGTCATGAGAACATTGATTTAGAGATTTGAGGAATGCATTGGACCTAGTATGTTTCTGGGTGGGGACCGATAAAATTACGCCCTCCGGGTTGGGGTCAGGTTACTGCAGAACCTCCGGGTTGGTTTCTGGTTGTAGAGGCACTCTAGGATAGTGTCCAGTTATTAGAGGCACTCCAGGATGGATTCTGGTTACAGAGGCTCTCCGGGATGGGGTCTGGTTATAGTTATCCCCTAGGTCTTGGCACGAGGCCTTGACACTGTCTGACATATGCATTTTCCTCATTATGACTATGTAATTTAATTAACAAGAAAATATGTGACTAGTAGAATATTGGTTAAAGAGCTTATGAATTATAGTCGAGGCCTTAATTATTAGATGTCTTGGAAAAGGCCTCGACTATATGTTTTCATGATGATCAGCTTTATAATCCCTCACTATGTGTAGGTTAATTAAGAGACATTATTTAAGAGTATCAGAAAAAAATAATTTATGGCATGAAATATGTATAGCACTCAGTGATTTTAGAATCTGATGTGTAAAAAAATAAAGAGATTAACTTTACACACAACATTGATAATAAATATTATTAATAGTAATTTCACAACTTTTATGTTATGCATATTTAATTTATTAGATTTCATGCATTTTTATACAAGCATGCTTACTTTGTTTTGTAAGTGGCTTTCAGTTAAATTTTCAACTAATTGTGTATGAAGTCCTTAAACTGTATTGTATCAAACATTGAAATCTCATGATTTTTTTCCTTTAAGGTATTATTTTAACTATGATAATGTATTTTCCAAGGTGGTTTTTGAAAACTATATTAAGTACTTTCAAACACCCTTACTGAGTATTTAAATGCCCACCATACATTGTAATGAATTTTAATAGGTTAGTAGAGTTTCACCAAGATTTGGTATCATGATCCCATCTCAGTAATGACAAAGTTAAGTCGTTGTCTTTGATTCCCTAGGATCTAAACCAGAAAGTTCCTCTAGAAGAGATATTAAGTGTAATTTTAATGTTTCTCTTTCTGTGAAAAAAATTACACATCATATCCAGTGCATTGACTCCGGGCTACTGGGGTCGGGGAATTATAGTTGGTATTATAGGAATTGATTAGGTAACCCTTGAAAATTAGAACAACTATAAAACAAAGCTTATGTCATGACTTACTAAGTATGATTTGTTTTATGTTTTCAAATTAATTCTGATGGCAGATGAAAGATCACTAATAAGAATTTTGTCCCTGCCAACTTAAATTCTAGAGACCATAGTTGACAAGTCTTGTTCAGAAGATTATGACTCTTACAGGAACGTACGTAGGACCTACAAACACCATTATAATGTATCTAGCAGTCCAAGAGTCCTTCATCTCTTTCAAGGATCGTGATTTGTCTGTTTTTTCATGATGCATGCACAACTTCTTATCTATGCTCGTCGAGGAAAATACTCCGAGGGTCTTTTCAAATGTTTCACCCTGGATAATGACATTAATTCATTGGGGGACTTCAAAGAAGCTACACCAGTTGGTGTCCTCCACGCAACATACTTGTGTCAAATGTTGTCCTATGGTTTACGTGGTTGGGTTAAAGACTTTGAAATTTTAAAGGTCGAGTCTTTCTATTCGTTTTATAGATGTCAAGTTCAGGCCGAAATCTCCCAACTATACACCCTACATGATACTATTTTAAGTTACTATAGTTGTCTGCATGTTTCTGACCTGATATTCTCATATTGCATCTGGACTAGAGATATCAAAGAATTAGAATCTATGTATGGAATTCATTCAATCGGGAAATTAGGGAAATAATTGACACCAGTGGTACCTATGACGGTACAACGTAGTTGTTTATCTGAAAATTTCCTTTTTATTTGTTAATTCCTATGATTTTTGTGTAGGGTCATCACTCATGATGTCGGGGATACCATTTTGGTGAGTCAGTAAGAGTACACCAATCAAATCGTGAGGACGCAATTCTATTAAGATGGGGATAATGTAACAGCCCGAGTTTCATAAACATAATGGATGATGTTAGATCTTCTATAAATTATTACATTATTATGTGTTTTCAAAAATTACATCTTTGATTTTTCATTCGTAGTATAAATAATTAATGAACTAAAAACTTATGAAAATAAATTAGTAGTTTACATTTCAAATATATTATAATCTGGTTAAAAGACCTCAACTAACTAAAAATTTCTACTACAAGACCTAAAAAGACCAATGGAATGTGGAGAACCATTTTTCTAAGCCCAACTATTTTTGGAATATGAAACATGATAAACATACATTTATAATGTCCTTTTAGATACTTGGAATTAAAAATTACCGTTAAATTTATGGTCGTTGAGGTTTTTAAACCTTATGACCATTTTCCTTTAGATTAATATGATTTAGATGTTTTATATTTATCTTTATAGACATAGTAGTAATTTTAAATATTTTAAATACTTCAAAGTTATATGGGTCTTTTTCTTTTCAAAATAATATTACCTAGTTATATAAACATTATATATCTTAATCTTTTCAAGTTTTTTAAGTATTTTCTGTTCCATCTATAATGTCATATAATGTTAATTATGATACTTAGTTCTTACAAAACCATTATATTTTATAAGGTTTCAAAACATAAGTATTTCATGTATGTTTTAGAATTATGTTGTATGTTGTTATTTATATATTTAAATGTTAAACTATAGTTTTTATAAATACATTTCTAATTTTGTTTAGCACATAAAGGTATTATATTTAAAATTTAGTTTCCGATTGAAGTAATTTTCTTTAATGATTTGAATTGTAACAAGAACATATGAATTGAGATATTATTTTCTTTAAATAAATGTTTCCTTTAATAAGTTAATATATATATAATTTTAAAAATTATTCTTTAATATTTACTGTTTTGAATGCATTATTAATATAAACATTTAAAAAACTATTATTAATAATTTTAAGATATTATATTGTATAAAATTTTGAAAATATTTTTTGTTTTTTAAATTATAAATATATATAGTAAATTTTTTTTAAAAATGAACCTTTTATGTTTTCATTTAAGATTTTATATTTTATAAATATATATAACATTTTTGGTATATAGAAAAATGTGGTTTTTTTAAAATATATATAATTACGAGTATATATATATAATTATATATATAGAGATATGTTTATATAATAATATATATAATGTGATTTAATAAAAAATATCTAACATGATATTATTTTTTAATATATATATATTTTTTAGAATTATATGTTCCTAATTAAATATTATCATTTTTATTTTAAAATTTATATTTATTATTACGATAAATGTGAGATAAAATTAATATTGATAAAGTTGATAATGATTGAGATTTTTAATCAAGACACACCTCCCCAAACACGGATAAAAGTCATGACTCACACAAAACAAAAAACAAAAAAAATAAAGAGAAAATGAAAAATGCTTAAAGGGGAGTCGTGAGTCATGGCTTGGAGTGATATGATAGAAATTCAACATTTAAATAATTATAAGAAAATAATAATAATAAATTATGTTATGTTTATGTAGGGTAAAACAAAACTAGTATTAAAAAAACTAGTCACCTGTGATCCATTGTTAATTTATTTATTGTTTATTTTTTTGGTACGCTTCTCACATAAGTTTCTCCTTCCACCCCTTATTTTATAAATTGGTAAAAGTGTCACCCTGCATGAAAAAACCCAACGATTTCTCTTCCTCAAATCTCCAGCAAATCCCGAGCCCCTCATCCAATCCATGTAAGGTGTCCTTTTTAATTGTTTTTATTATATAAAACAATTTATACAGTTTTGTATATAATCAGATATATATATAAAGTATATTTATTTGTATTAAAAATCCAAGCTAGTTCATGTTTTCAAAAGTTGGAAGTTTGTGTTCAATAGTTTTTAATTTTGTAAGGATTTATTTCCAAGTGTTTTTATATTTGCAAACCCAATTATACATTTTACATACAATCATATATATGTATATGTATATGTATATATATATAAACGAACAAATTATATCAACTCAAACCAAATCAGATTTATTAATTTTAAAAGATGGTGTCCAATCCTTAAATAATGTTTTTGATGCGAATTAAGTTTTGGGTTAAATTGAATTTGCAATTCTTATGAAAAATCCAATATATACTTATGTGGATACTTGGGTATGTACATGTATACCTAAGACTCAATCAAAAAATGATTTATGGATTTTAAAGGATGATTTCCAACCTTCAAATAATGTTTTAGATGCTAATTATATTTTTGGTTAAATTAGATTTGTACTTCTTATTAAAAACCCAATATATATATATATTTATGTGTATATTCGGGTATATACATATATATTTATATGTATTTCAAATCCCAACAAATCCATGTTTTTATAGTTAGGTGTTTGTGTTCACTGTTGTTTATGGTTTTATTTGCTGCGATGGTTTATTTTAAATTTTTTATTAAGTAAAAATAAAATATACATATAGTGTATTTTAGGATATACATGGTATTTAAATATAGAACTATTTTAGGATTTTTATAAAAAGGTGAATTCCAATATTTATATAATATTATGGATGCGACATATGATTTCAGTTAAATTTGATTTATATTTAGAATGAAAAACCCTAATTTTTATATATGTATAAACACATGGTCATTAATGTCATAAACCTAACATCTTTTGGTGTTCAATCAAGTAGGGTTAATAATTAAATATGTTTTGGAAGTATTTATTACATGTAGAAAATTATTAAACCTTATTTGGTTGTGAATATTTAAATATGAATACACTATGTATATACAGATATATATATATTTATATATTTTCCAAAACCAAAATTTCAAGTATTTATTATTAGAAATAATTAATGTTTTTATGCAATTAAGGTTTGAAGGGTTGTTAATAAATTTTAATTTTATGATTGGAAAACAAATATGCAATTATGTGTATAATTATACAATAATACATTTAACATGTCTTGTTTATTTTAATTAATAAAGTTTAAATAATATTAACCACGTTTTAATTTAAAGGAATATATTTGACTTTACCAAAATATATTAGAAAATAAATATATTTTTAAATCATGTTGTGCTCACATATAGTCTTATTACATTATGAACTTGCTAGAGCGTTTGATGTAGGTTAATCAAGTTTATGATTTAGCTTATTTTCATGTTCACTGATACTTTTATCAACACATTAAATAACATGTATTTTTTTATTAAGTGGCCCTTTACATAAATAATAATTTTAAGTCAATGATTTATTATTTCATGTGGCAAACCCAATTCATTCATCATTTTATATTCACTAATTATTATTACAAGTGAAAAAGATAATTTACTTGTCCATGCCGGCCTTGGAAAATTTTTATTACAAAACTTTAAATGTTCATTGTTGTATCATGTATTTCTGTAGTAAATTTACAATGGTTTCATTATCCATTTTATTTATCGTTGCATTCAATAATCCATGCATATGAAAAATGATGACAATGAACTAAATTACCCAAAGTGGTATGGGACACCTTGGGTAATGATAAATGAAATTAAATTAACCAAAGTGGTAAGGGACACCCTGAGTAATATCTAATAAAATTAAATAGGGAATGTGGTATGGGAAACCTTGAACATAATGAAAAGTTAAATAAGTAACCATGTAAATGTGACACTTGGTTCGATATGTGATATGTAATTTAATAAATCAATGTGGCATGAGCACATTGATTTAGAGATGTGAGGAATGAATTGGACGTAGTATGTTATGAGGTGGGGACTGGTAAAAGTAATCCATCTTTGGTTGGGGTCCGGTAACAGCAGATCCTCCGGTTTGGTGTCTGGTTATAGGGGCACTGCGGGTTGGAGTCCAGTTATTAGAGGCACTCAGGGATGGAGTCCAGTTGCAAAGGCTCTCCAGGTTGGAGTCCGGTTATAGTTATCACCTAGGTCTTGACACGATCAAACATATTCATTTTCAACATTATGACTATCTAATTTAATTAACAAGAAAATATTTGACTAGTAGAATATTGGTTAAAGAGCTTATGTATTATGGTTGAGGCCTTAATCATTAGATATATTGGCCAAGGCCTTGACAATATGTTTTCAAGATGATCATCATTATAATCCCTCATTTTGTGTAGGTTGATTAGGAGCCATTATTTACGAGTGTCTGAAAAGAAAAATTTTATTGTATGAAATATGTATAGCACTTAGTGATTTTAGTATTTCATGTGTAAAAAAATGAAGTGATTACCATTATGAGAAACTCTGATAATATTCATGCTTAATAGTACTTGTAAACCTTTCATGTTTTGCTTATTTTATTTAATAGATTTCATGCATTTTTATACAAGCATTATTACTTTGTTCATTAAGTGGATTTCAGTAAAATGTTCAACTACTTGTTTATGATGTGCTTAAACTATATTGTATCAACCTTTGAAATGTCATGATATTTTTCCTGTAAGAAATTATTTTAAGTATGAGAAATTATTTTCAAAGGTGGTTTTCCAAAACTATATTAAGTAATTTCAAAACCACTTACTGATTATTTATGTTCTCAACCTACATTTTAATGAATTTTTACAGGTTATTAGAGTTCACCAAGATTGTGGATCTTGATCCTATCTCAATAATGAAGAAGTGAAGCAGTTGTCTCTGATTCTCTTTGATCAAAACCATAAAGTTCTTCCTGAAGAGATATAAAGTGTAATTTTAATGTTTCTATTTGTGTGAAAAAAATTACACACCATATCCAGTGCACCGACTCTGGGATAATAGGGTCGGGGCATTACAGTTGGTATCATAGGAATGGTTTAGGCAACCTTGGAAAATTAGAACAACTCTAAAACAAAGCTTATGTCATGTCTTACTAAGTAAGATTTGTTTTTATTTCAATTTAATTTATATGCAAGATGAAAGATCACTAATAAGTCTTTTGTCCCTTCTAACTGAAATTCTTGAGACCATAGTTTCCAAGTCCAATTAAGAAGATTATGACTCCTATGGGAACCTACGTCTGACCTGCAAACACCTTTATCATGTATCTAGCAGTATAAGAGTCCTTCATCCCTATCGAGGATCAGGACACTTCTATTTTTTCATGATTCATGCACAACTTCCTATCTATGATCATCGAGGAAAATACTTTGAGGGTCTTTTCAAATGTTTCACCCTGGCTGATGAATTTATTTCTCTAGGGGACTTCTAAGAAGCTACAAAAGTGGGTGACCCCCGCGCAACATACATGGCTCAAACCCTGTCCTACGTTGTACATGGTTAGGTTAGAGACTTTGAACATTTAAAGGTCGAGTCTCTCTGTTCGTTTTATAGACGACAAGTCCGTGCCAACGTCTCCCAACAATACAACCCATATGATACTCTTTCAAGGTATTATAGTTGTATTCTTGTGTTTGACCTGAGCTTCCCATATTTCATTTGGACTAGAGAGATCGATGAATTTGAAACTGTGTAAGGAATCTGTTCAACCGAGAACTAGGGAAATCATCGACACCAGTGGTACCTTTGAGGGTACAACTTAGTTGTTTTTTTGATCGTTTCTTGATATTTGTTAATTACTAAGAAGCTTGTGTAGATTCATCACTCAGGATGTCTGGGATACCGTGCCAGTGAGTTAGTAAGAGTACACCAATCGAATTTCAAAGACACAATTCTTTTAAGAGGGGGATAATGTAACACCCCGAGTTTCATAAATATAATAGATAATGTTATATCTCTTATGAATGTGTACATTATTATGCGTTTTTCAAAATGACATCTTCAAGTTGTCCTGATTAGTATAAATAATTAATGAACTAAAAACATATGAAAATAAATGAGTAGTTTACATATCAAAAATATTATAATATGGTCAAAAGACCTCGACTAACCAAAAATTACTACTGCAAGACCTAGAAAGACCAATGGAATGTGGAGAACCATTTTTATAATACCCAGTGTTTTTGGAATATGAAACACCCTAAACATACATTTATAAGTTCCTTTTAGACCGTTTGAATGAAAAATGACTTTTACATTTTTAGTCGTTGAGGGTTTTAAACCTTATGACTATTTTCATTTAGATTAAAATGGTTTGGATGTTTTATATTTATCTTTATAAACTTCATATAAATTTTAAAAAATTTAAATAATTCAATGTTATATGGGTATTTTTCATTTCAAAATAATAATACCCAGTTTTATAAATATTATATATCTAATGATTTTAATGCTTTTTAATTATTTTATGTTCCATATATAATGTCATAGAATTTTAATTATGAAACTTAGTTATTAGAAAACCATTATATTTTATAAGGTTTCCAACCTTAAGTATTTCAAGTATGTTTTAGTATTATGTTGTAAGTTGTTATTTGTATATTTTAATGTTAAACTATAGTTTTTATAAAGCCATTTCTAATGTTGTTTAGCACTTAAAGGTAATATCATTAAAATATAGTTTCCAATTGAAGTTATTTTTTTATTTCTTTTAATTTTAATAAGAAATTATGAATTGAGATAGTATTTTCTTTAAATAAATGTGTCCTTTAATAAGTTAATATATGTATAATTTTAAAAATTGTGATTTAATATTTACTGTTTTGAATGTATTATTAAAATAAATAGTTAAAAAACTATTATTAATAATTTTTATATATTATATTTTATAAATGTTTGAAAATATTTTATGTTTTTATAAATTATAAATATATATAATAAATTTATTAACAAAATTCACCTTTTATGTTTTCAATTGTGATTTTATATTTTATAAATATATATAATTATTTGGTATATGTGGTTTTTTAAAATATATATATAATTATGAGAATATATATATAATTATATATATAGTGATATGATTAAATAATAATATATATAATGTGATTTAATAAAAAAATATGTGACGTGATATGCTTTATTAATATATATATTTGTTTTAGAATTATATTTTCCTAATTATATATTAACATTTTTTTTAAAATTTATGTGTTATTATGATAAATGTGAGATAAAAATAATATTGATAAAGGTGATTGTGATGGAGGTGTTTAATCAAGACACACCTCCCCAAACATGGATAAGACTCATGGCTCACACAAAACAAAAAAACCAAAAAATTGAAAGAGAAAATGAAAAATTCTTAAAGGGGAGGCGTGAGTCATGGATTGGAGTGATATGATAGCAAGTCAACATTTAAATAATGATAATAAAATAATAATAATAAATTATGTGATATTTATGTATCGTAAAACAAAACAGGTATAAAAAAACTAGTCACCTTTGAATGTTTGTTTGTTTATTTATTGTTTATTTTTTAGTAATATTCTCACATAAGCTTCTCCTTCCACCCCTTTTATAAATTGGTAGAAGTGTCACCCTGCATGAAAAAAATCCCTATGGTTTCTCATCCTCAAGTCTCTATAAAATATCGAGCCTCTCATCCAAGCCATGTAAGGGGTCCTTTTTAATTTTTTTATTATATAAAACTAATTATAGAGTTTTGTATATAACCAAATATATGTAAAGGTATATGTATTTGTATTTCAAATACAATCTATTTCATGTTTTCAAATGTTGGACGTTTGTGTTCAAGATTTTATAATGTTGTAGGGATTTATTTTCAAGTCTTTATATTTTCAAACCCGATTATTCATTTTGTATATAATCATATATACATATATATGAAAAAAATATGTTAATCAAACCAATTCCATTTTATGAATTTTAGAATATGGTTTCAAATCCTTAAATGATGTTTTTTATGCGAATTAAGTTTTCGGTTCAGTTGAATTTGTAATTGTTTTGAAAAATCCAATATATACTTATGTACATACTTGGGTATGTATAGGTATACCTAAGACTCAATCCAAAAATGATTTATGGATTTTAATAGAAGATTTCTAACCTTCAAATAATGTTTTAGATGCAAATTTTATTTTGGGTTCATTTAGATTTGTACTTCTTACAAAAAAACCCAATATATATATATATACTTATGTGCATATTCGGGTATATACATATATATTAATATGTATTTCAAATCCAAAAAAATCAATGTTTTTAAAGTTGGGTGTTTGTGTTCACTGTTCTTTATGGTTTTATTTGCTGCAATGGTTTATTTTAAATTTCTTTTATCAAATAAAAATATAATATACATATTGTGTATATTATGATATACATGGTATTTAAATATTGTACTATTTTAGGATTTTTATAAAAATCTGAATTCCAATATTTAAATAATATTATGGATGCGAAATATTATTTCACTTCAATTGGATTTAAACATAGTATGAAAACCCCTAATTTTTATATATGTATAAACATATGGTCATTAATGTCATAAACCTAACATGTTTTGGTGTTCAATCAAGTAGGGTTAATAATTAAATATGTTTTGGATGTATTTATTATATGAAGGAAATTATTAAACCCTATTTGGTTGTGAAAATTTAAATATGAATACCATGTGCATATACAGAAATATATATATTTATATATTTTCCAAAACCCTATTTTTAAGTATTTATTATTAGAAATAGTTAATGTTTTTAGGCAATTAAGGTTTGAAGGGTTCTTAATAAATGTTAATTTTGTGATAGCTAAACTAATATGCACTTATGTGTATAATTATAGAATAATACATTAAACATGTCTTGTTTATTTTAATTAAAAAGGTTTAAATAATATTAACCATGATTTAATTTAAAGGAATATATTTGACTTTACCAAAATATATTAGAAAATAAATGGATTTTTAAATCATGTAGTGCTCACATATAGACTTATTACATTATGAACTTGATATAGCGTTTGATATAGGTTAATCAAGTTTATGATTTAGCTTATTTGCATGTTCGCTGATACTTTTATCAGCACATTAAATAACATGTATTTATTTATTAAGTGTCCCATTATATGAATAAGGATTTTAAGTCAAATATTTATCATTTCATGTGGCAAACCCCATTCATTCATCATTTTATGTTCATTAATTATTATTACAAGTGAAAAAGATATTTTACTTGTCCATGAAGACCTTGGAAAATTGTTATTACCAAACTTTATATGTTCATTGTTGTATCATGTATTTATGTAGTAAATGTATAATGGTTTCATTATCCATTTTATTTATCATTGTATTCAATAATCCATGCATATGAAAAATCATGACAATGAACTAAATTATCCAAAGTGGTATGGGACACCTTCGGTAATGATAAATGAAATTAAATTACCCAAAGTGGTAAGGGAAACCCTGAGTAATATCTAATAAAATTAAATATGCAATGTGGTATGGGACACCTTGAACAAAATGAAATGTGAAATAAGTAACCATGTAAATGTGACACCTGGTTCGATATGTGATATGTTATTTAATAAATCAAAGTGGCATGAGCACATTGATTTGGATATGTGAGGAATGAATTAGACCTAGTATGTTATGAGGTGGGGACCAGTAAAAGTAAGCCCTCTTGGTTGGGGTCCGGTAACAGCAGACCCTCCGGGTTGGTGTATGGATACAGGGGCACTGCGGGTTGGACTCCAGTTATTAGAGACACTCAGGTATGGAGTCCAATTACAGAGGCTCTCCGGGTTGGATTCCAGTTATAGTTATCCCCTAGGTCTTGGAATGAGGCCTTGACACGGTCAAACATATTCATTTTCAACATTATGACTATCTAATTTAATTAACCAGAAAATAATTGACTAGTAGAATATTGGTTAAAGAGCTTATGTATTATTGTTGAGGCCTTAATCATTTGATGTCTTTTACAAGGCCTCAAATATATGTTTTGAAGATGATCGCCATTATAATATTTCATTATGTGTAGGTTGATTAAGAGCCATTATTTAAGATAATTTGATATGTAAAAGTTTATGGCATGACATATGTATAACACTCAATGATTTTAGTATTTGATGTGTAACAAAAATGAAGGGATTACCTTTATTTGCATCTCTGATAATATTCATTCTTAATAGTACTTTCACACCTTGCATGTTATGATATTTAATTTTGTATATTTCATGCATTATTATACAAGAATGATTACTTTTCTCATTAAGTGGCTATCAGTTAAATGTTCAACTACATGCGTATGAAGTGCTTAAACTATATTGTATTATCCTTCTAAATGTCATGATTTTCTTCCTTTAAGGAATTATTTTATGTATTAGAAGGTATTTTCAATGGTGGTTTTCAAAAACTATATTAAGAACTTTCAAAACCCCCTTACTGAGTATTTAAATACTCACCCTAAGTTTTAATGAATTTTTTCAGGATAGTAGAGTTTCACCAAGATTTTGGATCTTGATCCCATCTCAGTAATGAAGAAGTGAATCAGTTGCCTCTGATTCCATAGGATCTAAACCAGAAAGTTCTTCCTAAAGAAAATTAATTGTACATTTAATGTTTCTATTTGTCTAAAAAGAATTACACACCATATCTAGTGCACTGACTCTAGGCTACTGGGGATGGGGCTTTACAGTTGGTATCAGAGGAATGGTTTAGGCAACCTTGGAAAAGTATAACAACTCTAAAACAAATATTAAGTCATGTCTTACTAAGTAGGATTTATTTTTTTCAATTTAATTCAGATGGAAGATGAAAGATCACTAACAACTCTTTTGTTCCTTCCAACTGAAATTCTTGAGACCATAGTTGCCTAGTCCTTTTTGGAAGATTATGACATCTATAGAAACCTACTTATAACCTAAAAAAACCTTTATCTTGTATCTAGAAGTCAAAGAGTCCTTCATCCCTATCGAGGTTCAAGATTCATCAATTTATTCATGATGCATGCACAATTTCCTATCTATGATTGTCGAGGAAAATAATTGAGGGTCCTTCCAAATGATTCATCCTAGTTGATGACTTTTTCTCTTTTGGGGACTTCCAAGTAGCCACACAAGTGGGTGACCTCTATGCAACATACATGTGTCAAACCCTATCATACGGTTTACATGGTTGGGTTGGAGACTTTGAAATTTTAAAGGTCGAGTCATTCTGTTTGTTTTATAGATGACAAGTCCATGCCGACGTCTCCCAACTATACACCCCACATGCTACTCTTTCAAAGTATTATAGTTTTCTACGTGTGTTTGTCCTGAGCTTCTTTTATTGCATCTGGAGTATAGAGATCAATGAATATGAAACTGTGTTAGGAATTCATTCTACCAAGAACTAGGGAAATCATCGACACCAGTGGTACCTGTGAGGGCACAACTTAGTTGTTTTTCTGATCTTTTCCTTGTTTTTTTTTTGTTAATTACTAGGATGTTTGTGTAGGTTCATCACTCAAGATGTCGGGCATACCGTGTTGGTATGTTAGTAAGAGTACACCAATCGAATTGCGAGGATGAAATTCTGTTAAGAGTGGGATAATGTAACACCCCATGTTTCATAAAATTAATGGATAATGTTATATCATTTATGAATGGGTAAATTATTATGTGTTTTCCAAAATGACATCTTTGAGTTGTCTAGATTAGTATAAATAATGAATGAACTAAAAACCTATGAAAACAAATGAGTAGTTTACTTATCAAAAATATTATAATATGGTCAAAAGACCTCGACTAACCAAAAATTCATACGGAAAGACCTAGAAAGTCCAATGGAATGTAGAGAACCATTTTTCTAAGCCCAAGTGTTTTTGGAATATAAAACTCCCTAAACATATATTTATAAGGTCCTTTTAGACCATCGGAATGAAAAATGACCTTTACATTTATAGTCGTTGAGTTATTTAAAATTTATGACCGTTTTCTTTTAGAATAAAATGATTTAGATGTTTTATATTTATCGTTATAGAATTATTAAAAATTTCAAATATTTTAAATAATTCAATGTTATATGTGTGTTTTTCTTTTCAAAATAATAATAACTAGATTTATAAATATTATATTTCTTATGCTTTTATAGTTTTTTTAGTATTTTATATTCCATCTATAATGTTATAGAATTTTAATTATGAAACTTAGTGCTTACAAAACCATTATATTTTATAAGGTTTCCAAACTTATGTATTTCAAGTATGTTTTAGAATTATGTTGAAAGTTGTTCTTTATATATTTTAATGTTAAACTTTAGTTTTTATAAATCCATTTCTAATGTTGTTTAGCACTTAAAGGTATTGTCTTTAAAATGTTGTTTCCAATTGAAGTTATTTTTTATTGATTTTAATTGTAACAAGAACTTATGAATTGAGATATCAGTTTCTTTAAATAAATGTTTCCTTTAATATGTCAATATATATATAATTTTAAAAGGTATGATTTAATATTTATTATTTTGAATGTATTATTAATATAAACATTTAAAAAAATATTATTAATAATTTTTAGATATTATATTTTATAAATGATTGCAAATATTTTATGTTTTTATAAATTATAAATATATATATATAATTTATTAAAAAAACGTAACTTTTATATTTTCATTTGAGATTTTATGTTTTATAAATTAATATAATTATTTGGTATATAGAAAAATGTGGTTTTTTTAAATATATATATAATTACGAGTATATATATATATATTTATATATATATTGTGATATGTTTAAATAATAATATATATAATGTGATTTAGAAAAAAAATATGTGACGTGATATGCTTTATTAATATATATATTTGTTTTAGAATTATATGTTCTTAATTATACATTATCATTTTTATTTTAAAATTTATATGTGTTATTATGATAAATGTCAGATAAAAATAATTTTGATAAAGGTGATAATGATGGAGATGTTTAATCAATACACACCTCCCCAAACCTGGATAAGAGTAATGACTCACACAAAAAAAAACAAAAAAAAGCGAAAATGACAAATGCATAAAGGGGAGGCATGAGTCATGGCTTGGTGTGATATGATAGAAATTAAACATTTAAATAATGATAAGAAAATAATAACAATAAATTATGTTATATTGATGTAGCGTAAAACAAAACAAGTATAAAAAATCTATTCACCTGTGAGTCATTGTTTATTTATTTTTTGTTTAGTTTTTTTAGTACGCTTCTAACACAAGATTCTCCTTCCACCCCATACTTTTTTAAATTTGTAGAAGTGTCTCCCTACATGAAAAAAAACCCTACAGTTTCTCTTCCCTAAGTCTCCAGCAAATCCTAAGCCTCTCATCCATGCCATGTAAGGGGTCCTTTTTTAATTTTTTATTATATAAAACTTATTATACAGTTTTGTATATAATCAGATATATATAATGGTATATTTATTTGTATTTCGAATCCAAGCTAGTTCATGTTTTCAAATGATGGACGTTTGTGTTCAAGAGTTTATAATGTTTTAAGGATTTATTTTCAAGTTTTTTTATATTTGAAAACCTGATTATACACTTTGTATATAATCCATACATATATATATATTTATATATATATATATATATACGAACAAATTATGTGACTCAAACCAAATCAGTTCTATGAATTTTAGAATATGGTTTCCAATCCTTATGTAAAGTTTTTGATGAGAATTATGTTTTGGGTTCAATTGAATTTGTAATTCTTATGAAAAATCCAATATATACTTATGCGCATACTTGGGTATGTACATATATACCTAAGACACAATCCAAAACTAATTTATGGATTTTAAAGGCTGATTTCCAACCTTCAAATAATGTTTTACATGCGTATTATATTTTGGGTTCAATTAGATTTGTACTTATTATGAAAAAACCCAATATATATATATATTTATGTGCATATTCGTGTATATACATATATATTTTTATGTATTACAAATCCAAACTAATCCATGTTTTCAAAGATGGGTGTTTGAGTTCACTGTTGTATAAGGTTTAATTTGTTGCACTCGTTTAATATAAATTGCTTTTATTGGATAAAAACAAAATATACATATTGTGTATATTAGGATATATATGGTATTTAAATACAGAACAAATTTAGGATTTTTATAAAAATGTGACTTCCATTATTTAAATAAAAGTATAGATGCGAAATATGATTTGGGTTCAATTGGATTTATAATTAGTATGGAAAACCCTAATTTTTATATATTTATAAACATCTGGTCATACATTTCAAAAAAATAACGTGTTTTCATTTTCAATCATGTAGTGTTAATAATTAAATATGTTTTGGAAGTATTTATTATAGGTAATAAATTATTAAACCTTGTTTGGTTGTGAAAATTTAAATATGAATTCCCTTTGTATATACAGAAATATATATATTTATATAGTTTCCAAAACCCAAATTTCAAGTATTTATTATTAGAAATAGTTAATGTTTTGATGTAATTAATGTTTGAAGGGTTGTTAATAAATATTAATTTTGTGATTGCAAAACTAATATTAACTTATGATTATAAGTATACAATAATACATTAAACATGTCATGTTTATTTTCATTAAAACTTTTTTGATAATATTAACCACATTTTAATTTAAAAAAATATATTTTGACTTGACCAAAATATATTAGAATATAAATTCATTTTTAAATCATGTTGTTCTCACATATAGTCTTATTACATAATGAACTTTCTACAGCGTTTGATGTAGGTTAATCTATTTTATGATTTATCTTATTTTCAAGTTCACTGATACTTTTATCAGTACATTAAATAACATGTATTTTTTTATTAAGTATCTCTTTACATGAATAAGGATTTTAAGTCAAAGATTTATCATTTCATGTGGAAAACCATATTCATTCATCATTTTATGTGCTTTAATTATTATTATATGTGCAAAAGATATTTTACTTGTCCATGCATGCCTTGGAAAATTCTTATTACCAAAATTTATATGTTCTTTGTCGTATCATGTATTTCTATAGTAAATGTACAATGGTTTAATTATCCTTTTTATTTATTATTGTATTCAATAATTCATGCATATAAAAAATCATGACATTGAACTAAATTATCCAAAGTGGTATGGGGCACCTTGGGTAATGTGAAATTAAATCAAATTACCCAAAGTGGTATGGGTCACCCTAGGTAATATCTAATAAAATTAAATATTCAAAGTGGAATGGGACACCTTGAATAGAATGAAAAGTGAAATAAGTAACCAAGTAAAAGTGAAACTTGGTTCGATATGTGATATTTAATTTAATAAATTAAATTGGCATGAGCAATTTGATTTAGAGATATGAGGAATGCATTGGACCAAGTATGTTCCGGGGTGGGGACCGGTAAAAGTAATCCCTCCGGGTTGGGGTCCGGTTACAGCAGACCCTCAGGGTTGGTGTTTGGTTACAGAGGTACTCTCAGTTGGTGTCTGGTTATTAGAGGCACTCTCGGACAGAGTCTGATTACATAGGCTCTCCGGGTTGGGGTCCGATTATAGTTAACCCCTAGGTCTTGGCACGAGGCATTGACACGGTTCGGAATATGAAATTTTATTATTATGAATATGTAATTTAATTAACCAGAAAATATTTTACTAGTAGAATATTGGTTAATGAGCTAATGGATTATGTCTAAGGCCTTAATCATTAGATGTATTGGCCAAGGCCTCAACTATATGTTTTCAATATGATCAGCATTATAATCCCTCATTATGTGTAGTTGGATTAATATCCATTATAGAGTATTAGAAAAGAAAAAGATTATGGCATGACATATATATAACACCCAGTGATTTTAGTATTTGATTTGTAAACAAAATTAAGTGATTACCTTTATGCACAACTCTGATAATATTCATGCTTAATAGTACATTCACACCTTGAATGTTATGCTAATTTAATTTATTAGATTTCATGCATTTTTATACAATCATGCTTACATTGTTCATTAATTTTCTTTCAGTTAATTGTTTAAATACTTGTGTATGATGTACTTAAACTGTATTGTATCAACCTTTGAATTATCATGATTTTTTTCCTTTAAAGAATTATTTTAAGTATGAGAAAGTATTTTCAATGGTTGTTTTCAAAAACTATATCATGTACTTTTAAAACCCCTTACTGAGTATTTAAATGCTCACCCTATGTTTTAATGAATTTTTATAGGGTATTAGAGTTTCACCAAGATTTGGGATCTTTATCCCATCTCATTAATGAAGAAGTGAAGCAGTTGTCTTTGATTCTCCAGGATCTAAACCAAAAAGTTCCTCTTGAATCGATATAAAGGGTAATTTTAATGTTTCCCTTTGTGTAAAAAAATAACACACCATATCTAGTGCACCGACTCAAGGCTACTAGGGTCAGGGCTTTAAAATGGGCTCCCCATTTATTATGTTTATTTTCCCCCAAGATAAAATGTAAAGGATTTAATAATGATGTGTCTATGAAGGGTGATTTATGTGAATATATTAATGGGAGATGATCTAAATATTTTATCTACCATATGTTTATGTATTAATGATTCTAAATGCACTAAATCCTTATGTTTATTTAATAGATTGAAATTTTATTTATGAACATTTATCTAAAAAGATATAATATTTATGTATGAAAACCACTGGTCATTAGAGTTAGTGTCATGGTAGGGTTAATTTAATATGAGGATTTATATTTTATAATTATTTGGTAAAAACTATGGGTGTAATTCTATGGTTTGGATAATATCCAAATCTTGTGGTGATGTATAGATTATTCATTATCCTAATAATTACATCCCTATTAGGATATTATCAAATGGGATGATGTTGTGAAATATATTCTCCTAGGGTTTTAAATCAAAAATGAAAAAATCGGGCATTAACTCAATCATCAATAGTTTATGATCAGTGGGCCTAATATTAATCACCTACCTAGACAATCCATATGAATATTGTTTGGTTAAGTCAAATTTTCATTAAATAGATAAAGTCCTTGGATGACATAAGTTACACCTAAGGTTTTAGATTTTGAAACAAAGACTTTCATTATTTAGACAAACAATGAATAATCATTCATTACTAATTGATTAATTTCTATGATTATTGATTCTCATACTATACTCTTTGGTTTTAGTCAATGGCTAGAACTATAAATAATTATGATAACACTAAATTTCATAAACAATGTGGTGATTTTACTCATGAAAAAACAAATGAAATTGGGGATGGAAGGTGAATGATTGTGATTTTTCGTAACCAAATATATCAAAATATGACTAACAACATGAACATAGTTGAGTTTCAAGATGAACTAAATAAGATAAAAATGGAGTATCATGAAGACCATAGAAGAAAGAATATTGATATTTCTACATGTCAAGAGTGTGGGAAGAATAACTTAGGGAAATATATCAAATTAATTAGAAAATGTTTTTGTTATGGAAAATATGTTCATAAGGCATATAAATAATGAGGAAAATTGTAACTTTTTGAAAACTCACTGGATGATAATAATGGATTTGTTAAGGTATCACCAATAGTTCAATGTTTTAAAAGTGGAGAGAATTGTAATTATGAAAATCAATTACCTATATTAAAATATCAATAAGTAGATCAGGAATGATGTGTGAGAAAACATTATACTATAGATAACGAAGAGAATTAAAATTACATATGAAAGGGATGAAGTATTAAATAATAATATAATGAATCCTAGTTAATTATTTCAATAAGGATGTAGATTTATTAATGTTCCCATGTATTGGGATTTGATAATTTTATTTTATAATTATCTCATTAATGATATTATTTTTATATGAATTGTGAAATATATGAGCATAGTTTTGTAGAACATTTTCCTTTCAAATTTCCAATCATGTGGTGAATGGTACTAACACCATAGAAAAATGATTTGGTGGTAATGTGATATTTTATAGAAAACAAAATATTTTTGTAAAGATAACCATTAATATGATTATAATACTGAGATACAAATGTTTATTTTGGGTAAATAGATGATCGATGTTGGCATATAAAATTCAATAGTATTGATGAGCTTGGAATTGAATAGTTAATTGATGTGAAAGTGATCTATTATATCTTAAATTAGGATTACTACATTTTTTGAATTATTGAATATATTATATTATATTACTTAAGAATAATGGAAGTGTTAATTTTGGAGGCATTTATGTTTTATATGATGTTTTATAGTGATTTAATTTATTTTGGGAGAGGATTGGAAATATTTATGATAATATATTTGCATTGTATTCACATGATTGGTGTGTGACACTATGATTTACATTATATTGTTTGGGGAATAAAATTATTTTGGTTTTGTAAAATTAGAAACCTTATTTATAAATTTCTCAGATTTAATTTTGTCATATATATTATAGATTAGTCTTAATGTTAACAATTTATTTAATGGATTAAGTAGAACATTGGTTGTTTTTTATGATTTTTTAGTGCTTAGTGTATTATTTCATCAATTGAATATTTATTGATATTAGGTAACTCGTGCTTACTATTTTCATTTTATTAAATTTATATTTATATGATGAATTAATTTTCATTTCATTAACAATATTATTATACATTAAAAGTTAATTTTTTTGGATCTTGCAAGAAAAAATAATCTGGATTATTCATTTTTTAAAATAAAATATGAATATAAAATTTAACAAAGAAAAACCAAGGGAGTAAGTTATTATTAAGAAAAAGAATGAAATAATTTATGTAAATTTTCATGCATACTCTATTGTGATTGTAAAATAGTCCATCATGTCTAGTAATAAGATCTTAAAAATTAAAATATTTGCTTCTTATAATCATTTAGGAAGAACTGGTGATCTTTTCACCGATTACTAATCTATAGTTTTTTTGTCATTAACATTATCATGATCATGTTCTTAGTCACTCTATATCTGTACTTAGATGTTATTTTTCTCCAATATATCTATATTTTATCTTCTTAAAAAATTATACTAATATGGGGTTCTAATTATATGTTACTTTAGGTACAGATTATGTTACTCACTTCTCCTCTTAAAATTATGTTTTAGTATACCTTTGTACTATGTGAGTTTAAAAAAATATATTTTAAAATAATGAACATTTTAACCGGACAATAATTTAAAGGGTCTAGTTTTTTAGAGTGGTAAAATGTAAAACCATGATATTTAAGAATGTATTTCTCTACATTTTTTGTGATCTATAGCTTATTTGACATGCAATGCTAAGAATAAAATATACAAATATATAATATAACAAATATTTTATTCATTTGGGTATGAATTCAATTTATGAAATTATAAAATATATATAAATGTTTTAATTAATCCAATTTGTTTTTACTAATCTATAACTTTAATGTACTAATTTTTTAGTAAAGTAGTTTAATGCCTCGATCATATGTTTTGTTAAAAAAATATTACATTTGGTTCATGAATATTATAACTTATTTATAATACAATAAAAATATTATTTTAAACAATTAATATCATTTTTTAAATTATTATTTCAATATGAAATTTGGGTGGAATTTTTGTATTTTTTTGTGATGATTGATTTTTATGTGAATAGTGAAAATATTAATTTTTCAAATATTATCATTTATTTTAATTAAAAAATTAAATTAAAGTTCATGTTTATTTAATTTTGTGTTAATGTTTAATATGTCATATTTTATTTATAATAATCAAAAAAATTATGTTTTAATTCGAAATCATCATGATTTTTATAAAAAAATAATTTTTAGGCATAAAAATAAATTTCTCAAAACATTGTCTTTCATTGTGTTTTATGAATTTACATTAGATTTTTTTTTCTAATTTTATAAAATGAATCATGAAAAGTGGATTCCATATTTTGAATTAGTATATTTTAATTTGGATAATTTACAAATTTTATTTTTGTTTATTATTAATAGTAACCATGGAAAAATATTTTTCACCTCATTATGAGGTTTCTTTACTCAATTTCCACCCATTTTGTTATACTCCTACTTCATTGAATATGTTTTAAAAAGATTATGTGTGTAATTAAATATGAGTGTATTATTTTTTATTTTAATTGTTTCTTATTTTTTTACAATTGTTACAAATGATCACTTCAATGTTTGAGTTCTAACTTTACTGATGAAATATTTTTAATGATTATTTATCTCAATATTATTTCTCATATACATGTCTTTTATTATGATCCTACATCATTTTATATGGTTTACATGAAACCTATTGAGGTATTATATCATGATTGGATCTTTAATCAATATTTTTAATGTTATTTTGAAGTTATATCATTACTCCCATGATGATTTAAATGTTATAAAAGTTGTAATGGTTAATTGTCACATGTTGTCTTATTTGAGGATTTTTATATATTATGTATATATAATCTTTTATGATGTTTATTAAAATCCCATTTCACATGTTATATCATGAATAACCTTATATTTATGATATTTAATTCTTTATTATATGTTGTTCTTTCCAGGGGTATATTATTCAAAATTTTCTAAAGTGGTAAGGGATTTAGGATTCAATCCCATTTTAATTGAGATTTTTTATACTTAAACTTTTGTTAATAAAATAATATTATCTTTATATAATAATCACATTTAATTTTATTCTACATGATTTATATCCTGAGAGTACATGTTTTTATTTTATTTTTCACTCCTTATATACTTAGGAGACAAAAAATGTTGTTTTGGGAAAACCAATTTTTTTTAATATTTGAATGGGAAACTTTTTATTTCATGTCAAAAAATTCTCTAAAATGTATTAAAAAATGATTTCCCTAAAATTTTTTAATATCAATTTTTCCCATATATTACATTCTACAAATAAAATCTAAAAGTAATATTCTGATCTTTTCCTGAATGAGTTACTTTTTACTTTTTATTGAGGAAGTGAAATGAATATTTTATAAACATATGTGGAATGAATAGAATTTCCCACCCTTATGAAAACACAATTCTTTGATGCATCCTTTATAAGTTTCTAAGGATATTTTCATATAGAATTTTTATTATAATATTTTGGAGATATTTTTATTTTGAATACATTATTTCAAAAATAAAATGGTATTTTGTTCAATAAAAATTCTAGGAGTATTTTAGAGGAATATTCTTTCAATAATAAAATATTTTGATGTTAATTATTCATTAATGGATATAGTATCCCAAAATATTATTGGGATAAGGATGATTATATATTTTTTGATTTGATTTTATTATAAGAATATATTTTTCTATATTGTTATGAATGAAGAAGGTTTTCTCAGAAGCATTATATTTTGTTTTAAAACAGAAATAACATTATATTATTATGATTTTTGACAAGGGTGATGTGATAGAGTTAATCAATTTGAGTTCACCAGACTGAGTCTGTTAAATGAATATTATGTGACTAGGAGGATCATCTTGAGTGTTGTGAAGAATAGTTTCCCTATAAAAATTTCATGTTCCATCATATAGATGGTTTAATGGATAAATTTTGAAAATCTATACTATTTTTAATGTTCCAAATATCCTTAGTACATAATGGTATCCTAATTCTGGAATAAGATGAAGGTGTAGAATATTTTTCATGTGTAGAAAGGTAATTTCATGAGTTGAACACTCCAAAGACACCCCTACTATGCTGAAAATAAAGAGTGAGATATAATAACTCCTGAGTCCGACCTCTAGTAGGGCCAAGGATGGTGATATGCACCAAGGGTATAAGATCCCACAAATGAAACACATTACCCACTGAAAAAAATATGATCACGGGATAGCATAAATGACCACTAAAAAACTATATAATGTATTATAAAATTATACACAATCATCCCATAATACATGATGAGATTAAATACATATAATAACCATTTCTAAAAGTAATGTAGAAAAAGGAAAAACATATAATGACACCCAAAATAATCTCTATCCCAAGATACTAATGTCATGTTTGGTCCTCAAATTAATTTTGAAAATAAGGGAAATAATTTAAATTTATAAGGTCAAAATATAAGTATAATTAGTATGATCATACCCATTTTTTCAAGTGAACATGTGAAAACAATAGACTAATGTGTTGGAGAACTTACAATAAAACCAATAAAAAGCTAAACAGTTCTACAAATTAATCCCAAATTCACCATGGATCACTCACCAAATAATGTATCCAATATAGTTCCATTATATCATAAAAATAAAAATATAGACACCTTGTAGCCACTACCCCACTTATTTTCTGCTCTCACACCCCCAATATCTAATGTCATGTGATCCCATCCCTTTCATAGAATTCAAATCTCAACCACATCACATCTATTCTCACCCAAATATACCTATTACATCATTGATGTGGGTGGAGATACTTCCATAACTACACTAAAATCAAATGTTCTAGTATACTATGTTGGTATTAGGCATCACCACACCATTTCCTCATCAAATGAAACATTTTTTAAAAATACCTTGCTCATCACTACTCATCATGTCCAGAAACCTGGGGCAACACTGCTAAAAGAAGAGTGGGGTATAGTGGGTATACATCCATATGAATCTCTATAAACATATAAATTGGGGAAAAACTGAGAACACAAAACCTCTACGAATTGGTAAGGTTATTAATCAAGGTAGGGGTAGAATAAAAATAATATAAAATAAATGATAATAGAATGAAAAAATATGTTATCTATGGGATCACATAAAATTTATTATCATAAACCACAACACCACCATGACACTACACGTTAAATTTCACTACCATTCTCTCCACTATATAAAATACACCACACATGCCACAAAATTTAATTTTAGTGTGGAAGATAATGAATCAAGCTTTAATGATTGACAAAAACATTCAGAAAAGGGGGTTTCCTTAGTATCTCGTTGTCATTTTTGTTTATGACCACATCTAGAAATTTCATGGAACCTGTTATTTTAATGATATTGGGAAAAAGATATTTGGGATTACATGTGGAATTTCTTAACAATATATAGTGTAGGGAGTTATCTTATATAGTTTCTTCAAGTATGGTTTCAGGGATTAGATCAATAAGGAGATGAAGGTAAGGTCGTAGGTGTCGAATTGATTGTTTTTTTTGGAATCTATGAGAGGCTAGAAATAATGATAAAGTGGTCAGATTGATTTTCTTGATTACTCTTTAGGTTCGAGTGAGATCTTTTCTCACAGAGTTGGGGATTATTTTTAAAGGATGGATAAACAATACAATGCATCGTAGTATCTTAAAAATTCACTTTATGGATATGAGAACAAGTAAGAAAATTCATGGAAGGTCTATCAAATAGAATACTTTAGTGAGTGGTTTAATGTTGAATATTGATGGATCATGCAATACTAGGATTATGAGGGGGAGGATTGGTTAGATATATTAACAGATTTGTGGTTTTTGGGTTCAGCTCATTATATAGACCATGAAACTCCATCGGTGTGGAGGCCAAATCCATGCATACTGGTCTCATGCTTTTCGATTGTTATAATTTATATATTACGGATGTTGATTCTAATTTAGTGGTGTTGGTCTGGCTTATTAAATGGATGAATGATCCACCTCAAGATTTGACTTATCTCATCAGGAGCTATAAAAAAAAATCAGATCGGGAACTAATGTTGGAAACTGTAAGGGGGATAATAATTTTGTGATAGATTTCCTAGCCAAGGGTGGATGACCTGAAGGTAATCATATTGTCTAATCCAACTAAGGGTGTAACACCCCGGGTAAATAAAGAATATGACATTTTTATATTTAACCATATTTGTGAATAAAATATAAATATTACTTTAATGGGTATGCTATGCTCGATGGCGTACCCAATATGCAACAACGAGTTTCTTGGGAATCATACGTTGCACTCTAATAATAAAATAATATTATTTTAAATAGTAGTTATCACCTAGCCATTGTAATGGCGGTAATGAACATAAAAACTACAAAATGATTATATATGTTTTTCAAATATTTTTACTCTTTACAATAAATATTAGAGGATTAAAAATGTGAATGAATCCAATTTTAAGCGTAGACATTCTAATATTCTTTAAAAGGCCGATTAAACGCCTTTTGAAGGCGAACCTCTTTAAAATCCACTTCTTGACAATTTTATGTGTTATATATGACAAAATAAAATTCTTATTTAGAATTGGGACATCAAAATTTACTTTGTGTAAACTTTTGGTATCTTTCTGATAAAGTTCATTTTTTAATGAATAGTTAAAAATGTTGTATTTTAATTCAAAAACTTTTTTTAATATAATTTATTTATATGACTAGATTATATTTTGAATTGTTTTTAAAGTTAAATTATAATATATTTTTACAATTTAATCCAACAGTGGTCATTGAAATTAATTTCACTTTGAAATTGGACTTAAACTAGTGTCAATATTTTGATACTTATTGTTTCATAAATACATGCTATTTGCTCTGACAACGGGAATTAATTATTAAATTAATTAATGCAACTTATATGTTTTTAATTTTTTAAAATAGACATCATTTTTGAATTCGGAATATCAAATATAGCTTAGGGTGAAGTTTTGGTTTTTTCTGGAAAACTTCAATTTTTGATGAATAGTGAAACCACTAAGTGGTAGTTATGAAACTGATTTTTCATTTAATTGAAAATTTACCACCTCTATGTTTTGAATTTCAAAAATCCAACATACACGGTTGTCCTTAAGAAGTAATATGTGGTTCAACGAGATTAAAATAATTTTTTGGTAAATAGTAACTTTTATGTTTTTAATCGCGATTAGAGGTAATTAGTGTAGTTTAAGGTAAAAATAATGTTTTAATAATATGAGATGAGCTTGACACATGTCCTACCCCCATTGGATGTGTCGTGGAAGACCAAGAAAATCCATGTGTCAACTTGGGGACCCCATGGAGCCACTTTGGTTGGGAAATGAAAGAAATAACTTTTTATTTAATGTTAAATTAAAAATGACACAAACATGAGATGTTTTACTAAAAAAATTTACATGGGGTTATACAAGTAATATTTTTAAATATATATATTCATTAGAATTCTAAAATGATTTCCTATATCATGATATTATTTTATAATTTTTAGACATTAAATATATTAAATTATTTATGTCATCATGATGATGCAGCGATTACCTCATTAATAAAGGATTTAAATTAAATGAAATGATAATGTAAAATCCATGACCTACAGATGTCCAAAACCTATTGGATGGGTATATTTCGAACCATTATAACCTTAGCCTCTAATTATATGAATGTGGGACCTTTTAAATCCGAAATGCATTTTAAAATAAAGGATCATTTATTTACTTTCCAAGGGTGCCCCTCCCCTCCTCTTATAAAAGGCCCCCACCTCTACCTCCTTACCCACACTTCCAAAGCCTTTGGCTCGTACAACCCCTACCAATTATGTCTCTCCACATCCCTCTATTACTCCTTGAAGCCTCACTTTGGGCATAAGTCTTTCCATGGAATCCTTTGAGCTCAAACCAAAGGGACTTACCCGATTTTAAGGTAATGTCTTCACTTGAGTCCTTTTGATTTATTTTGCTTCTACAACACCCTAAACTCTTTTTAATCATTTCTTTTGTAACAACACCAGTATCGTCCTTATACTAGGATGTTGTTATAAGAAGGATTCTAGCGACACTTACACACACCTCCGTCTAATTGTCCAAGAACATATTATTTCTATGGTTGGCGATTTTCTGCCTCACGAAACCATGATTGTTCAATATTCTTTTAACACCTTTAAATGTGTCCATTATGATATCACTGTATTTTATATATGATATATATGGTATTTATGTTTACCATATGCTTCTGTATTTTATATTTAAACCATACCTTTATTATTTTCATGTTGTGTAAATGTGATAATTTCATATGAGGAAGTGTGGACTACCGCCCCCTCAAGTGATGTGACTCGTACATGCAATAAATGGAATGTATAAAGAATAAAATTAATGAACATATGTGACCTATATAACATATATTTTATACTGGAATATTAATATATATATATATATATTTCATTTATTTTTAATTCAATTAATATGACAAAAAAATGAAAGTAGCGTTCATGCTTATGTACGGCCTACCGTCTCCATGAACGGTGCATTTCATTTGTTATCTCCAAATGATATGGAATAGTATAAAATGAATATGTACTAGATATATATAAAATTATAATCATTATTACTATTCTAGAAATTATTTACTTATAACTACATGGCCAATCATTTTTCAAACAAGTTCATTTTTGACTCATGTACCAAACATCGACAAAAACATCTGATATGAACTAACATTATTAAAAAATTATTATAACATTATAATATGTGATATTAACTGAATAATAATATTTAAAGGAGTTAATTAGGCAATTATAAATTGACCAATGTTTATTATTCAGGAATATAAAGAAATGAACAAGACCAGTCATACTTGAGGTAAGGGATCCTACTCCTCTCTTTCTTTTTAAGTACACTCTTTTATGTCATTCCTTTTAATGCACATCTTTCTTATTATTGGGATGTTCTGTTATATTACTCTTAATGTAATTTTTATGTTCATATGATGAGAGATCATATTCTCTCTCATCAATCCATTTTGGAAGTTTTAAGTGGCGCTGTTAGGCTGCCAAATTTTCGTAAGGGATTTTTCATCTCAATTTTATTCTCGTGAGATTTATGCTACATTTTACACAATTTCTTTTGAGTGTTATATGTAATTCCCATTATTCTAATCTTTGTGTAATATAATTCTGTTTATGAGTATTTACATCAATGTTGTATTGTCCTTCTTTCATGGGGTGTATGTTTCGAAAGATACCCAAGTCGGTAAGGGAACCTTTCACCCTCATCTTTTTAAAAGACTTCCTTTGTTATGTCTTTTAATTCACATACTATTATGTTGGGATATGTTCCTCTATATCCTTATAGATTTAATTTTTTATGTCCATGTGATTAGATCCCCTTTTTATCTCTCATCATCTCATTTTCTGAATTTTTTAGTGACGTCGTTAGGCTGTCAAATTTTTTCAAGGGAACATCTTAACCCAAATTTGATTCTTTAGGATAAACTTGTACTCCTTGAAAATGTCATTCTATGAATATGTGTGAATAACCCCTTGTTTTTTTACACTTAATATCCACTTATATTTTGTGTATCCATTTGTCACACATAATTATGTAATTGATTTATCCTTAATCCAAGGATACCTTCTTTGTATGGGACTTCATCTCAATATCCATTCATTGAGGCATATTTTGTTTTATACACAACATTATTTTATACGGTGTATAAACCCCTTTGACTTTTACGTTTATCCAAAACGGAATCTTTTTATATGAAGCATTTTACTAAAAGACAAAAGGGAATGTTTTTGTCATACGTATGCGGCGACAACGACTTCTCTGCCGTCGTGACTATTATTTGAGTTTCGACATCCTCTACAAGCCATACCTTATTTTTAAAAGAAAAATAAAGACCATGTTTTAATTTTCTTTTATTTTGGTGTCGAAAATGGTTTTCATAATGTTTTTATATCAATGTGTTGTTTTGGTATCTTGTGATTGAAAAGTGGAAATGTTATGTTTCCTTTATGCATGTTTTATGTGATACAATTATGTTATGGCTTTGGGAATTATTATGAAAATGGGTGGTTCCGTGATAAACTAAGGGCGGGTGAGCCCGATATAGCTCTCCAATGCATTGGGTAATGTGAAGGAGTAAAACGTTAAGGTTTCTCCGAAGAGATTTAGGGAATATACTGTGGTGGGTATTCCAAACGTAACCAAGAGGGCTACTCCTTATGTAAGAATGTTATGAATGCCTCAAGTTACCTTTTATGTCTTATTATTTCTATGATTTATTCATGATTTTTTGAGGTATGTTAATGTTCTTATGTTTTATGGGTAATGTATGATTTCATTCTTATGTATATATGAACTCATGTTTCCTTTCCATATTTTTATATCCCTTACAGAGCATTTTATTCTCATCCCAAGATTTTTTTAAATGTTTTTCATAGGTCAAGGAAAAGGTACATGATATGATGATAGTGTCAAAGAAGTGTCAAGAAAGAATCCATGTTTTATTTTAAATATTTTCTCGTTGATGGGAAAAATGAATACTATCTTTATGTAACCACTTTGTTTTAATGTGGAATGTAATGCAAGTTTTATGATCTTATTCTCTAAAACACTAAACCTGAAAAGATTTTCAATGTGTAATCTTGTATTAACTCACGATTATGTATGGTTTAAGGCTGGGGCCTTATAGTTGGTATCATAGGTCGGTTTACACAACTTTAGGGATTAGAAGTTTTTGTTAGACACATGATTAGTCACTATATCTATTATTTCAGTTAAATCCTTGTTTTATAAATTTTTTCCAGTCATGTAAATTAGGTTACGAATGGAAGGAGAAGGATATAAAATGACATTCCTATCTCTTCCTGATTACATGCTTGCAATAATTATTGCAAAGTCTTGTTCAGATGATTGTGAATCTTTTTCTAGCATACAACTCACTTGCAAGCAGTTGTTTGAGATATCAAACACCTTCACTATACCTTGTTATCATCGTGGATCATGGGTTTTTTTAGACTAATACTATTTTCACGATATTCTCATATTTTCAAGAAAGGTAAATATTATCAAGGTATTTTCAAATATTTTACCTTATCACAAGAATTTGAAGCATATTATGATTTTAGAAATGGTGCTGAGGAAGGATACCCTTGCGCAACCTATTTATATTTTCTTTTAAAATATAGTATCTCAGCACATACTTATGGTATTTTAAAGGACCAATAATAGAATGTTTCAACTCAAATTCTGTCAGACTATTTTATAGAAATCATGTTTTATCAGTTGTTTTGGAATTATATGTCCTACATTATTATTTTCCAAAACTATTTTTCTGTGAACACCCATATGACCCATGTTGTACAAGGTGTATTTGGATGGAGGAAGAAAATGATTTTGAAGGATCTCTAAATCATTGTTGTAATGCATGACACTTCTACCTACGTGAGCAAGATGATGATGAAACCGAGTGGACGCCATGATCGAGGTATGATGTTATTCATTTTTAGAATCTTTTTATTTTATCTTATGGTGTTGAAATAAGTCTTCAAGAATTAAGATTTTGAGATCGTAACGAATTTGGATGAAAATGAGAGGTATAAGGAAACTATTGAGGTTAAAACATGTTGGGGTTATTTTTGGAGTTTTATAAAAAGGACAACACACAGACTGTGTGACAACCGGTCACGTCGGACGAAGCTACGGGAATCGAACCCACAACCAAAGTGTGACTGGTATTTATCGCCTACCACTGGACTATGTGAAGTCCACGGTAAGTTTGACTGATTATTTATAGTTAGACGATTTTATGAATTAAGAGTAAGTTGATTTTTCGTTATCTATGGAAATTTATTAAACTATCATGGAGGATATGTGATTAGGTTAATTACTTTTTAATACGAGACATTAAGAGAAAATGAAGTTGTTTGGAGATAAATTTTACGATTTAACTTGGAAGACTATGTGACTAAATCTTTTAAATATTTGGGTTTCAATCATAGTTTGGTTTACTTTGAAGAATTTTATTGACAAATTGTTTATCGAATGGTCCTCATTGAACTTTGGGTTTTGTTAGACAAATTTTGGAGATTAAGAATAGATTTTCTTTTTATAAAGGGTTATCCTTTTCTAGATTATCTGATTTTGTACTAACCTTTTTGGTTTTGGTTTTGGTTAAAGTCTAATGACATGGGAAGTATATAGTTCTCTTTGATGGATCAGGTGATTCTCTAGTAGTTTATTATAGTACTCTTAATGTGAACACGTCTTCCTAAATACTCGTCTTTTGGAGAAAATATGAGTTCGTGTAAGGAATCTAATAAAAGTTGAAAGTCAACATGATAAGTGATTTTGTTTCCTTATGAATAAATTCCTCAATAAAATGTAACTTAAAACCAAAAATGTTGTCTATTAACATTTTTTACTGGGGAATCGAATACCGTTTAACCCATCACAAGTTTGTTATTTTCTTGTGGATAACTTTATCCTAAACATGTCTTCTATCACTCTCAATCAGAACATGACCCTATTTTTTCTCCTCCATGTCCATGTTTTCCAACATGGAATCCTAGTATGGGTTAACTCGGGTGACCTCTGTACTTATCTTTCTTTATTTTAAAGTGATTGGTTTACTGACTCATGTTTCGATGTGGGACTTTCAAAGATGTTTCCAAGCGACAATTTTAAAATTGCGAGGACGCAATTCCCAAAAGGGGGGAAGGATGTAACACCCCAGGTAAATAAAGAATATGACATTTTTATATTTATCCATATTTGTGAATAAAATATTAATATTACTTTAAAGGGTATGCTATGCTCGATGGCGTACCCAATATGCAACAATGAGTTTCTTGAGAATCTTACATTGCACTTTAATAATAAAATAATATTTTTTTAAATAGTAGTTAACACCTAGCTGTTGTAATGGCGGGAATGAATATAACTAACTAATAAATGATTATATATGTTTTTCAAATATTTTTACTCTTTACAATAAATATTAGAGGATTAAAAATGCGAATGAATCCAATTTTAAGCGTAGACATTCTAATATTCTTTAAAAGGTCGATTTACCGCCTTTTGAAGGCGAACTTCTTTTAAATCTACTTTTTGATAATTTAAAGTGTTATATTTGACAAAAAAAAATTCTTATTTAGAATCGGGACATCAAAATTTACTTTGTGTAAATTTTTGGTATCTTTCTGATAAAGTTCATTTTTTAATGAATAGTGAAAAATGTTGTATTTTAATTCAAAACCTCTTTTTAATCTAATTTATTTATATGATTAGATTATCTTTTTAATTGTTTTTAAAGTAAAATTATAATATATTTTTACTATTTAATCCAGTAGTGGTCGTTGGAATTAATTTCACTTTGAAATTGGACTTAAACTAGTGTCAATCTTTTGATACTTATTGTTTCATAAAAACACGCTATTTTCTCTGACAACGGGAATTAATTATTAAATTAATTAATGAAACTTATATGTTTTGAATTTTGTAAAATATACATCATTTTTTAATTTGGAATATAAAATATAGCTTAGGGTGAAGTTTTGGTTTTTTTCTGGAAAACATCAATTTTTGATGAATAGTGAAACCACTAAGTGGTACATAAGAAACTGATTTTTCGTTTAAATGAAATTTTACCACCTCTGTGTTTTGAATTTCAAAAATACAACATACATGGTTGTCATTAAGATTTAAAATTTTGTTCAATCGGATTAAAATAATTTTTCTAGTGAATAGTAACTGTAATGTTTTTAATCGCGATTAGAGGTAATTAGTGTAGTTTAAGGTAAAAATAATGTTTTAATAATATGAGATCAGTTTGACACATGTCCTACCCTCATTTGATATGGCATGGCCGACCAATACAATCCATGGGTCAACTTGGGGACCCCATGGAGCAACTTTGGTTGAGAAATGACATAAATAACTTTTTATTAAATGTTAAAATAAAAATGACACAAACATGAGATGTTTTACTAAAACAATTTTTACATGGGGTTATACAAGTAATATTTTTGACTATAAATATTCATTAGAAATCTAAAAAGATTTCCTACATCATGATAATTTTTTTATAATTTTTAGACATTAAATATATTAAATTATTTATGATATCATGATGATGCAGTGATTACCTCATTAATAAAGGATTTAAATAAAATGAAACAATAATGTAAAATCAATGACCTACACATGTCCAAAACCTATTGGATGGGAATATTTAGAACCCTTATTACCTTATCCTATAATTATATAAATGTGGGACCTTTTAAATCTGATACTCATTTTAAAATAAAGGAACCTTTCTTTACTTTCCAAGGGTGCCCCTCCTCTCCTCTTATAAAAGGCCCCCACCTCTACCTCCTTACCCACACTTCCAAAGCCTTTGTCTTGGACAAACACTGCCCATATTGTCTCTAAAAATCACTATATTACTCATTTATGCATAAATTTGTTAATAAGGCTTCCCAAGGAAGCCTTTGAGCTCAAACCAAAGGGACTTACTCGATTTTAAGGTAATGTCTTCACTTGAGTCCTTTTGATTTATTTTTCTTATCCAACCCCCTAAACATTTTTTATTCATTTATTTTGTAAAAAATCCAGTATATTCCATATACTAGGATGTTTTTATAATAAGTATTCTAGCTACACTTACACACACCTTCTTCTAATGGTTATAGAACATACTGTTTCTGTGGTTGGTGATTTTCTGCCTCACGAAACGATGATTGTTCAATATTCTTTTAACACATTTAAAGGTGGCCATTATGATGTCACTGTATTTTATATATGATATATATGGTATTTATGTTTACTATATGCTTATTTATTTTATATTTAAACCATACCTTTATTCTTTTCATGTTGTGTAAATGCGATAATTTCATATGAGGAAGTCTGGACTACCGCCCCCTCAAGTGATGTGACTCGTACATGCAATACATTGAATGTATAAAGAATGAAATTAATTAACATATGTGACCTATATAACATATATATTATACTGTAATTATAATATATATATATATATATATAATTTATTTTTAATTCCATTAACATGACAAAAAAATGAAAATAGCGTTCATGCGTACGTACGGCCTACCGTCTCCATGAATGGTGCTTTTCATTTTTTATCTCCAAATGATATGGAATAGTATAAAATGAATATTTAATGGATATATATGATATTATAATAATTAATATTATTCTGGAAATTATTTACTTATAACTATATGGGAAATCATTTTTCAAACATGTTCATTTTTGACTCATGTACTAAACATCGGCAAAAACGTTTAATATGAACTAACATTATTAAAAAATTATTATAACATTAAATATGTGATATGATCTGAATAATAATCTTTAAAGGAGGTCATTATGCAATTATAAATTGAAAAAAGTTTATTATTCAGGAATATAAAGAAACGAACAAGACCAGTCAGACTTGAGGTAAGGGATCATATTCCTCTCTTTCTTTTTAAGTACACTCTTTTATGTCATTCCTTTTAAAGCTCATATTTCTTGTTATTGGGATGTTATTTTATATTACTATAACTTTAATTTTTATGTTCATATGATGATTGACCCTATTCTCTCTTATCAATCCATTTTGGATGTTTTAAGTGGCACTGTTAGGCTGCCAAATTTTCGTAAGGGATTATTCATCTCAATTTTATTTCCGTGAGATTTATGCTACATTTTCCACGATTTCCATTGAGTGTTATATGTACTTCCCATTATTCTACTCTTTGTGTAATGTACTTTCATTTATGATTATTTACATCAATTTTGTATTTTCCTTCTTTAATGGGGTCTATGTTTCGAAAGATACCCAAGTCAGTAAGGGAACCTTTCACCCTCCTATTTTTAAAAGACTTCTTTTGTTATATATTTTAATTCACATAATATTAAGTTGGGATATGTTCTTCTATAGCCTCATTGATTTAAATTTTTATGTCCATGTGATGAGATCCCCTTTTTATCTCTCATCAACTCATTTTCTGAATTTTGTTGTGACGTCGTTAGGCTGTCAAATTTGCAAGGGAACTTCTTAACCCAAATTTGATTCTTTGGGATAAACTTGAACTCCTTGAATATGTCATTCTATGAATATGTGGGAATAACCTCTGGTTGTTTTACACATAATATCTAATTATATTTTTTTTATTCGTTTGTCACACATAATTATTTAAATGATTTATCCTTAATCCAAAGATTCCGTCTTTGTATGGGACTTCGTCTCAATCTCCATTCATTGAGGCATATTTTGTTTATACACAACTTTCCTTTATACGGTGTATAAACCCCTTTTACCTTTACTTTTATCCCAAAAGGAATCTTTTTATACGAAGTGTTTTACTAAATTATAAAAGGGAATGTATTTGTCGTACGTATGCGGCGACAATGACTTCTCCGCCGCCGTGACCATTATTTGAGTTTCGGCTTCCTCTACAATCCATACCTTCTTTTTAAAGGAAAAATAAATACCATGTTTTAATTTTCATTTATTTTGGTGTCGAAAATGGTTTTCATAATGTTTTTATATCAATGTGTTGTATTGATATCATGTGATTGAAAAGAGGAAATGTTATGTTTTCTTTATGCATGTTTTATGTGATATGATTATGTTATGGTTCTTGGGCATTATTATGAAGACGAGTGGTTCCATGATAAACTAAGGGCGGGTGAGCCCGATATAGCTCTCTAATGCATTGGGTAACGCGAAGGAGTGAAATGTTAAGGTTTCTCCGAAGTGATTTAGGTAATATATTGTGGTGGCTATTCCAAACGTAACCAAGAGGGTTACTCCCTACATAAGAATGTTATGAATGCCTCATGTTACCTTTTATGTTTTATGATTTCTATGATTTATTCATGATTTTAGGAGGTATGCTAAAGTGCCTATGTTTTATGGGTAAAGTATGATTTCATTATTATTTACATATGAACTCATGTTTCCTTTCCATATTTTTATATCCCTTACTGATCTTTTTATTCACATCCCAAACGTTTTTGAAATGATTTTTACAGGTCAAGGGAATGGTACATGATATGATGATAGTGTCAAAGAAGTGTCAAGAAGGAATCCATGTTTTATTTTAAATATGTTTCTGTTGATGGGGAAAAAGGAATACAATATTTATGTAACCACTTTGTTTTAATGTGGAATGTAATGCATGTTTATGATCTAATTCTCTAAAACTCTAAACCCAAAATGATCCTCAATGTGTAATCTTTTATTAACTCAATATTAAGTATGGTTTAAGGATGGGTCCTTATAAACAGTCCCTACTTGTTGAGTATAATCACATCATTCAGGTTAAATCCCTTTGCCTCCACCACTTTTGGCCCCATGAGGTCATTCTCTTTTTTTAGTTTGATTTTATGAATTTTATTATAAAAAAAATTTAATTTCATTCAATCATTAAAATAACACATATAAATTTTTAATCCATCCTTATTCTTGCTCCAATAGGTTTTTTTATTCATTTTATTCATCATTTTAATTTATTCCATTGTTATCCATAAAACTAACACAACATTGTCATATAAAAACTCACCCAACTCAGACAAACCGTCATTAACACACCACACCAACCAAACCATCTCACCACAAAAACCACATATCTTATCCACTACGCACCGAAACCACCAAATATCACCACCATATAACAAAACCATCACACACCACAACCACACATCACATCCATTGTGCACCACATCGCATCCATTTCATCTAAAAAATTCACCATATCGCAACACATAACATAGCCTAGTGATTCCCTTCTACCATGAAACAATATCCCAATATATACATGAATATATAAAAATGTATCCAAAAATAATATTAATGCATTCTAGATTCCACATTCATTCAGGGCATTTATCACATTAATTCTATATTTAGAATGGGTATTTTAAAAAAACATGATTTCTATGGAAGACCATTTTATTTTCCATATATACATTGTGTATTCTTTTTTTATATTGTGTGATCAAACAGAAATACAACAAGGGTCTCAACACAAATCATTTACATCATAAACCAGGATCCTAACAATGGTTATTTTTATACTGACAACAAACATGGAAAATATTTTCAAAATCACATATCAAGAAGTAAAGCATGTGATATATCCCCCCATACCCATCAATTTCAGTTATTAATACTAATTATATTTATTATGAAAACCCATACTATCCACAGAAATGAAAAACCATGAAATCCCAACACAAAGCAAATAAACAAGTGAGAACAAGTTTCTCATAACATAAATAATCTTTTCTGATCAACTTCATACTGTATGGAGATGAAGAAATGCCATGAAAACCAAAACTACACACATAATACACGGATCACGCTAATCCGCCTCAAATTTTTATCAAAACATATAAAAAACATAAAATTAATGAAACAACAGCACCATATTGATCATTTTGAAGAATTATGAAAGAAAACACAGGGAAAAGGAGGAAGGAACACACCATTTATCAACATTGATAAACCACTAAAACACACCATTGATCAACAATGAGCCTTATTAATAAACTTTTTATGCAATAAACCTTTATTTTATGGTATAAACTCATTTCATGCAGCAAACCCCTGCTAAACCCATGTCATAGACAGCTTGACACACATGTCATAAACCAGACAATTATGTAGAAAAAAGGGTATTTATGGTGTTAAAAGAGACATTAAATTATATTATTGATCCATCCACCACCAAACCTCCTTAAGGCTCATCCATAAACTATTAACTACCCTATCTGAAATAGTTACAAGTCGATAAAGCATGTACCATTATAAGAGACAAGTCTCAAATGCTTCTATACTAGAAGAATTAAAACCAATCCCAATGAAAAATAAAAGGTCTTCAAACAACCACACTATGAGATACCTCTCAAGGTTCTCATTACAACTCAAATTCCAACGACCAAACTCATCAACTAAAACACCCACAAACATCTCACACAACCACATTACCACCTCTCATTGGTCACAACATAACATAATCTAATACCATCAAAAAACCACATCATTTCCAAATAACCATTTAGAAAACCATATAAACCACCACACAGATCAAACCAACCACTACACCAACCATCACAATACACATTCCCAGACACACAAAATAGTGAATTCTATTTTCCATGTCATTATTTTATCTAATTTGTGTGGAACTCAATCACCATAATTATATTTCTCATTTCATTGTATAATGTGTCTTTATTTGGACTCATTTTCCCCTATTGACATAAAGTAATATTTAAAACATGTCACCATATCTTGGAAATAATAAATCTTATAAAACAGTAAGATCCAAACATCACAATAATACGAAAATATAACAATAACATTTTCAAAATAACATTTTTTTCTAGGAACATATCCTCATCTCTCAGTCCCAAGTACTCTACTTCTTTCCACCATTCCTCCATAACACATGAACCAATGGGATGGCTCATTCAGGTACCACCTTTTCTCAATGATCTAGGATATCTACTAGTCACTCCAATAACATCACATCATACTCAATATCTACGTCTCCATATTCCATGATGTTGGGGTCACCGTAAGGATACCATCATAGCAAGAAAATTTATAAGAAATTTTGGATCATGTATATCATTGGTGGAAGTCTAAATAATACACCACCATGATAACACACTCTACAGCATTAAAATTTCATAAAACTAAGAAGAGATTGTAATCCCCAAACCGAACCTCCACTGCCCACATCGAGGAGAGACCGTCAATAACACATGGTCTCCAACTGTGAACTCTAGGGGTAACCAACTATGAACTTTAGAGGACTTATAATGGACCAATATCACCCTTATACTCTCTAGAACCAATTGGATCTTTTTAATCATTCTATATACCATGTCAGGACAAAGAACAATTAATTCACTAACCACACTCTGAAAAAATGAAGAATGAAAGGATTTCATATAAAATTCCTAAAATTGATACATGATAATGGATGGTTTAGAGTAATTATTGTATAAAAACACCAAAATATGTGTTCATTCACCATGACCCAACAAAGTCCAAGAATAAATCTTAGAACATATCCTCCAATTTCTAGATAGTCTTCTCTATATACCCATCTATCATATGGTGGAAAGAATATTAATTTCATAACTGAGACCAAAATAATGTAGGAATTATATCTATAAACATAAGGTAAAATGAGGATCCTAATTCAAGATGATGGTTCTTAGTACCCTATGAATTATAACCACATCTTCCATATACTAATTCACCAATACAACCATATCACTCGACATATGGATTTCTTAAAAATGATCAAAATTTGTCAGTCATTCCACTATCACCTAGAATTGTATCACAACCTCCCTAATCTCAGGGAAACCCTATAATAAATCCCATTGATTGAATTTTCATTTACACTTTGGGACATCCATGTACAATAATAAACCTCTAAGAGTATGGTAATTAATTTTTACTTGAATACAGGCTAGACACCTCTTTGAAACCCCTACCACTGACCATTTAATCCTCAGCCACCAAAGACATCTCCTCAATCAACAATATATCTTTATCACATGGTTATGTATAGATAATGGTGAGATGTGAAACATGTGGAGAAATCACTAGTTAATTTCCTAAATAATGAATAAAGCCTCTATAATAATATCTACTTCTAACCATCCATTGATCATCCCTATGGGGAATAAGCATGGCTACCATCATCTGGCATCATCTCTACCCCCATGTCTACCCACTATGAATCCACCACCTTCCACATCAAGGATGAGTCCAAAGTCATCTAATAAATAAAACCCTATAAAATTATCTCTCTTATGTATTGATGAGTTTCTATAATTTCATTTCAACCTTTCCAAAAATCTATATACTCTTGAAAAAAATATCCTTGTTTATTCAAAATCAGAAGATCAGTAGTAATATCCCACTTTAATAGTGTATATGACATGTTAGAGTTTTAACCAAACATAAAATTAATCCATTTCTTGTATAATAGGTTCAATTATCATTCTGAGAAATAATAATTCATGATATTTTAATTCGTGAAATCCATAATGTGCTCCCATATTAGATAATTGTGCCACACCATTAGTTCAAACACAGCCACTACTAGCTCTATATCATGGATGTAATAGTAATTTTGTGAGTGCATAACTGTTTATAACCATAATAGATCAATTCCCTTTTATTTATGGGAACGAATCTCAATCCTAGATGTAATAATCTTAAGATAACATTAAATAACACACCCTCTTTAGGAAACCAAATCATGGGATCACAAAACAAATTCTCCTTCAAGAACTGAATGTTAATTTGCACTAATCAGTCCACACAACATCCTAGTCATTCTTAGTCATAGTTGTTAGTGGGGACACCACTCATGAGAAATTAATAAAAATCCATTGATAATATCCAATCATAAAAATAAAACAATGAACCTATACCATGTTATTCGGGGTTTCCTAATAAAAAACCAACCTATACCTTTAAGGGGAATGTGACGAGGCCCTATTAAGACACCAGTTGTTCAGAGAAATTCACCTCTTCCATCTGGAATATACACTTGGATAACATTAGATAGATCAAGTGGAGTCTAAATACCTATAAAATATCTATGAGATTTCTAGAATTATCCTCCTCTAACATCAACTAAACGAAGATTTATCTATGAACATGATGAAAAAATAATCTAAAAACTCACAGAATATGGATTTCACAAGCCTCATGAACACTAATAGTGTTTTAATGACACCAAACAACATGAACATCAACTAAATATGATAATACACAAAACTAAAGGTTGTATTTGGGATAAAATTCTCATTCATTCCCTTCTACATGTATCTTGACCACAATTAAACCATATAAAACCATCTAGACCCCCTCGGCTAGTGAAACATGACATTGATCCTTGGAAGGGTTAATGGTTATTAGCTGTTACCAAATTCAACCTATTCTAGTCTAAGCATAGGATTATAATAACATTTTCGTTCTTGAAGAGAAATTATGGAGAACCCCAAGGATAAACACTAGGATTAATGAATCCCCACAACATCATATCATCAAACTATAGTCCAAACTCACACAAAACCATACACAACATTCTATAGAGATCCATCTAAATTGGAGTCATATTTCACTATAACTATATCCCAAACTAAAAACATGTTCCAGGGGTAACACCATATCCTAATTTGGGAATCATTATTTTACTCCAATAAAACCCTAGGAACACCCTCTAACTGATATTCTACCGATATTTTAACCAACTATGACAAAATAAATCCTACCTTCCTGTAACCCATCAGATAACCTATCCACTTACAAGCCATCCACATCCGAAAAACAAACTCTCATTCAAAACATAAAATTGGTTGGAAAAATAAATACAACAATTACATACCAAGAGGAACATCATGTGGATATGTCGATAATAAAAAGAATTTTCCTGGTTGATTATTGCTACCACATCACCATTCTACATCACTTGCACACATTAGACAAAGTATACGAGGATCTAACCAGTATAGAAAACACCAGGGCACTAAAATATCACAACATCCATTCATAATTAATGGGCCAATATTGTATAAAAAAGGATTGTAATCGCCACGAGTTAAAAAATGGACAAAATGGTAGATGATAAACTGATTGTTAGTTTGATAACCTCTATCCATGCTAGAATTTCTATTTTTAATCATGTATCTAACCGATCCAACCTACAAATCATCTTTGATGTCAACATCTTTGAATGAACAATGTACAAATTCACTATAGAGAAGGACCATCATGTGGAATATCTCTACCAACACCATCTATATACTATCGGTTGATTAAAAATTAACTACCTTCTACATAAACCGACTCAAATGAAATAACAGATGTTGCAGAAAAGGGGGTTGAACACCCACTTGATACTAGAATCCCAGAGCAGTCTGACACAATGTTTAAATACTCTATTATCTCCCACATATATATAACAAAAATGAAAATACACTAGTTGGTTCTTGAAAGAAAACCACCCTAGAAGAATTGATGGATTTATTCCATGGTTAGTTCCCCACTAGATACAACCCTAGATTCTAGAACACCTATGGCCTAATGCCTAAGGACCTAATCCTAAAATCACCCATTTGGTCACTCTCCTGTTGATCAAATCCTGATGACAATATCCACTTTATAACCTCTTATGTTTTTTACAACTTTATATACATAGAGGGAGTAAATAGTGTGTCCATATACTAGTTCACTAGGAATAAATCCACCTCTATATTTTTCACTATAGGATTCAGATCCAAAAACTAATATGAGGAATATTTTTGGAGGTTCTTGAACAAGATCTCATGTTCAAACATGATTGGGATCCCATACATAAGTGAGATAAACCCCTTCCACTATGATACCTTTGTTTTTGATAACAATAACTCAAAATAGGACTCCATTTAAAATTATAGCTAATACAAATAATCTTCCTCTTGATCACCAAGAAATAAAATCCCCTAGTCGTGTAAAACAGAAAATTGCAGAAAAAATGTAAGTGAAAACCATAACTCTGCCCTTACTTGGATTTGACTAGAATTGATATTGAACTCCTCCATCCATCACCCAATTTCAATATTTGACATCCCCTCATACTATCCATGAATCTAGGGTTTAAAGTTACAGAAGGACCTCTTCCAAACTACATCCTCCTATATCGATTCAACCCTCTAACGATCAACCAATCTTCCTAATGAACCTCAAATACTTAATACACATATAGATGATGACCATTAAACATTAATTAAAATAATGGAGAACATAATAAGCCTGGTAGAAAAGAATTCTTTCTAAGGTTTATTTATTTTATTTATTTTAAATTCCTACAATCATCCAATTTAAATACAAACACAATTATTCAAGATTCATGAACCACTACAACATATGTACCCTATAAACAAGTCCACCTCACTAGTTCACTCAATGTGACCAAAATTTCATGCACAAAATCATGGGGGAATAAAATACCATGTTACATCTAAACTCTATATCATATGTCACACACCATGATTGATTGGATTTGTTCCCCATCAAAACCATTAAATCCTCATATTGTACAACTCCAAAAATCGCTCTAAATATCAACCAAAACCATTAATAACACTCTTTCATGACCTCATTCCCTCAAATATACCCCTCATGGCTAGGTAGTGAAGGAAGAGAAATAATTACCCATGATTCCCACCTCTAGTAGGCTCTGGTTTTGCAATATGTTATGAGTGTATAATAATATGTGAAAAGGGGTGAATTAGTCTCTGGTGAAAAAATGGATCGGGAGGTAGGATTAACAACCACCAGGAATCTATGGAAAATAATTTAAAATTATACCCAAACCATCCCAAAATTCATGAAATCAACCAATAGATACACTAATAGGATTGACTGTACTAAACAAACCTATACCCACCCTCGTTCACTCACCAAATCACACATACAATATTGTAATATGGTATTATAAATATAAAAATTAGAGAACCTTGATTCCACTTCCCCATTGATTTTCTTCTCTCACTCTCTATCATTTATAATCTCGTGATCCCATCCCTTTTATACGTGTCACATCACGACCACATCACATCACATCTCTCTTGAAGACACCATATCCATCTCTATTGTGGTTTGAGATGCGTCACTTACAATCCCACCCTTGTAAGGTCCATCATCCTATTCTAGAATCAGGCTTCACCACACCACTACCTACTTAGATAAAACCTATCTAGAAAACGCCTAGTCATTACTACACACCATGCTTGAAGAGACCTAGAAAAACACTATTTAAGGAAGAGTGGGAAAGAGGGGAATCCAACCATTTATATCACCACCATCATGGATATAGGGGAAAACACCTATTACCCAAGTCTTATTATCATTGGTAAGATTATCATAATCAATTAGGACGCATACTGAAATAAAATAAAATAAAGGATTTATTGATATCACATTGTACAAAGCCTATGGGTTCATATCAAATGCACTAGAATAAACTACATCACCCCCCACCACAACACCACACATCTATCATAAAAAACAATACCCCCACTATATGAAATATACCACGTCACCACACATGTGACACAATTATATTTAAATTATATAGTTCACCACTTCCAAAAATAACATGTTTTTAAAATCATCCATTTCTAAGCCAAATATTTTCTGTTTTGAACACCCCTTTCCTTTATTCCTTTCATTTAATCATCCAATTATCACATATCAACTTCCAACCCATTCTTATTCATTTATTAAGCATTTAATTTTTACATTTCATTCAATATCATAATTTATCCCATTTCTAACCTAGACACTAAAACAACCACATTCTATAATAACACATCCATCTCACATTAACCATCATCACCACACCACACCATCCAAACCATCTCACCAAATAGAACTATACATATCATCCACCACATACTACGTTCACAGATCATCACAATCATGTATCACATCTTTCATCAACAATCACATCCTAACCACCAAAAAACACATCACATAACTTTACACATCGCATCCACCCCAGTCAACCATAGAAACACATCCCCACATAGCACACAAACTATCTAGTCACTTCTACTGTTACACAATGTCCCAAGATATACAAAGATTCACAATAAAATCTATGAAAAATAGTAATGCATTTCTCCATCTATAATTATCTCTGGGATTTATCAAATCATTTAGTTATTTTGAAAGCGTATAATCAGAAAAATCAATTTTACATTGGAAAAAAATGTATTGTCTATATATAGATTATTTATTATCTTATCTAGGGATTGGTCAAAAAATAGTAAGTATTATAAAAAATATCATATAAAACATAAAAAATTCCCCCAGCTACCATTATTTTTATTTTTTTTTCAATATGCATGAATAATATCATCAACAACATATATCAAGAAGTAAAGCATATGATAGGACCCCCATACCTAGAAAATTTAGTTATGCCAAGTAATTATCTTTTTTTATTCCAACACTAATAATCAACCCAAATGAAAAACAATCTTGAAATCCCCACACATAGAACTTAAACAGGTGAGAAAAATGATCTCTTATCTTGAAGAATCTATTTTTATTATACACACTTCAGGGTGATGAAGAAATAGCACAAAAATGAAAACCACACATTGAAGACCAAGGAGAAGGTAAGAAAATGTAGGCTTGAAAATATCCGATTATCATATAGGGTTCACCATAAAATCAGAGAAGAAGATTTTGAATGATAGGGTTCATTGATGCCTTCTCATTATATATAGGGTTTAACTCGTTTTATTTTCGATGTAAAATACATTTTTATGTGGTAAATTCCATGGTCCCGTATATTACAATGCGTAAAAAGACTATTATGTTTTAAAACCCTTTTTCCACATACAAATTTCACAACAAGATTAAAATATTTTACAACATAAACATTTTTTATAATAAAGACTAGTTTTACATGGTACTACCACAATGAACACAGGACATAAATGGATGGTGACACAATTAATAAACCACGAACTTACATTATAAAACCCAATATTATAGAATAAAAATCTTACTATTGTTCGGTTGTAGCTCCATCCTCTACTAATCCTCCTTAATAATCCATTAAAGAAACCCAAATTTCAAAACTAACATCGTAATGCGATGAGATGACACCAACCATTACAATTCATATTTCAATGAACCGTTTAGTTCACTACCCTTGGAATTTATTAGATGTTTTAAAAAATTGAAGTTACTGGCCTATGGTAAAACTATACTGATTTGGAATCTCATTGTTATAAATTTTTATATATCCATCTTTAAAGGATATGAATTATTAGAGTTTTGGTGTTATGAAATGTTATCATTCAATAATTTTTCATGATTGTTTATTATAATAAATTAATCGATGTTAAAAGTGAAGTTGCTGAGAAATGTCATCAGATGAAGAACATTAGATGATATGTCACATTTTTATCAGTCTTATTCCATCATATGAACAAACGTTAATGTTAAATTATGTTTATGTATATAACACCATGAAATTATAATTTAAAATAATATTATGCCTAATATATTTCTTCAAAAGAATCACCGAGATTTAATAAAATAAATATATAATATAAAACATATTAATATTTAAATGGGACCATTATATAATAGTTTTTGTATTTTTGGGAATGAATCTTTGTATCTCATAATGTTATATATTTATAATGTTACCACTCAATACAAATTATTGATTAATTCTTAGAAAATAATGTTTTCTTCAAAAAGTTGTTATTATTGCATTATATGTATAAATATTAAAAATAATTTTAATCAATTTTAAGAAATTTATTTTTACCAATTGAATATTACTTTGAAATCATAATTTTAAAATTTCATTATGGTTATATTTGGGTGATTTTATGAAAAATTTTATTTTTGGGTTAATAGTGAAAATACATATTTTTAATGAACACTATTGTTTTATTATCCTATATTTTCAATGTAAAATTTTCATTTTAGTTATTTTTAAAATTTCATTATTTTATTTTTATTAATATTATTTAATTTCATAACTTCTTATCAATACTATACGTGATCTAGATATAAAAATATTTTTAGCCATAAAGGGGCATTTTTTAGAAAATCGTTTTTCCTTGAGTTTTACTGGTTTGTTTTAAAATGAATTTTTACCCCATATTCAATATAAATCATGAAAAATGGATTAGATATTTTTTAATAAATATAAATAATATAATTGAATAATTTCAGTTTAATGTTTTTCTATAATGAATAGTAAAAAAATTGAAACTTTTAACCATAGTAAATGGGTGAATTTGGTTATACTAGGTTTAAAGTAATGTGAGAAGGATTAAAATTATTTAAAACACTTTATTATATTATATAAAATGATTATATTTTATCCATAATCATCCAAAAAAATTAAAAATGAAATTTTCCCCCATTTGTCATTCACAAAGACTTATATAATATTTTGCGTGAAGAAAAGTACAAAATGTCACTCTCCTGTTTTTAAATATATCTTATATGTTCTCGTATAGATAGAATTAAATTGTATATGAATAATATATTTTATATTGATAATGATTAAAAAAATTCATTATGTTAATTTATTTTTTCAGTTTCTTTCACTATATAATTACCTTAAACACTTATACAATGTTGACATTGTGATTCTATACATAGTTAAAAATCAAGTAAATTATTTTTGAATAATTAAAAGTAATTAAATTTGGTTAAAGTATTAAGTTACATGAATTTTTTAATTAAATATAACTTATTGTATTTTTAAAAAAAATGTATATTTGAATTTCATCATTATCTTCACGTCTTTAATGTAAAATGTTTTTGAATAGTGATAAAATATATTTTCTAGGTGATATGATATATTTTATGATACTATCATAACAAAAATATGATATATAAATTTTTGGAACTATTTAAAATACTTATTTATGAAACTACACCAAATATATACTAAATAATGTTATGTAACATATAATTTATAATTTATTTCATCATTAAAATGAAAATCATTAACTGTGTTCATGTTGTGCTATTGTAGAATTGAAAATGTCAAATTTGGTATCCAAAAGAATGTAATTGAAAATGAATAAGAATTTTAATTGCTTGTATATTTTATATTATGTATATTTTTTAAAAAAATATTGATGTTTACTATCTTTTTAATAATATAAAAAAATGTTATCCAACTTCTTGTAAAATTCTTGTGGTAAGTGTGAAATGAAAAAATAGCATATTAATTATGTTTTCATGATATTAATGAGAATATATATTCCTTATGAATAAATATAATGGAAAAATTCCAATAATAAAGGAATTGTTGTAATAATTTATTTTATTTTTCAAAATTATTATATTTGTCTAAAACACTTCAGTGGTAATGACGCGACATATATGAAAACATTAAAAGATTAATAAATCATTTAAAATATAAAACAATGTCAATTTTAAAAAAATATTATCCCATAAATTTAATATATACATATAAATAATAAGTGATTATCTGATATATAATATTATATATTTGTAAATTCCATTATATTTTTGAAGTTAATGTTTTTTAATATTAATGTAAAAGAGCATAAATGGAATTTGATGTTTAAAAATTATTTCTAAGTCATTATAAAATTAACAACAAAATTTACAATTACCCATATAATAATTAAATTTTCTATCATACCATTTATATAAATTATGCATAACACTTTTTATTTTTATAATTACCTTTATGACCCTAAATGATTTGGAATTTGGAAAACACCATTGGTTTTTTCCTATAAAAATGGTCCGGCTATAAAAAATATTACATGACACAAATTTATTTTCCCCATGAAACATATTCCAAAATAACTCTATAATAATCCATTAATTCATATTTCATCCATTGCGGTGATCATAAACCTCAGCTATAAATAACTTAATATGAATATAAAGAATCTGACACAAAGGGAAAAGAAAAATTTTTCTTAAATAAATTACCATTCATTGGGTTATATCACTTCTTCAATTATTATGCTTCTAAAAAATTTTGCGACAAGTAAAATTTTACTATTAAATGTTATATTAATAAAAATATTGTGTGGATTTACAACTTTTACACATAATTTCTACATTGATTAACTGTAACAACAACTGTGTGGTATTGGTAATGAAATTTCATCTGAATTTCCCTCCACTGCAACAAAATTTTTAGTATACACTAATATTAATTTATATGTTTTATATATATCCAATTTTTACATAAAATATCTTCATTCTATTTTTTAAATGGAGTATAAATTTTAATTTCAACTTTATTTCTTTATTGGATTATGATTTGAGAGTAACCAAACTTGTAAAAGTTTATGTTACAATGTCACTTTTTTACATTGGATTGTTTATACTTAAATATTTGATAACTAAATTAAATTATATCTCTCTATGAAAACTTTTTTTTATATAAAATTTCTATTTATATGTTTTTTATTTATTATCTCTATTTTTTATCTTCATTGAAACTTAATACGATCTAAAAAAATGTTTCTAATAAAAATCGACCTTATTTCATTTTGGGGTGACAAACATTTTTCTACATATCCATATAAGTATTTTAGAAATGGTTTTACAAATATAAAATAATTTATTTAAATTAACTTTTGCATATATTTTATATTCTTTATAAGGTTTTAAATATATATTATTTTCTATTTCTAAAAAGGAACATTTGGATTTTTTTACTGAAAATGTAAAAAGAATATTTGTTTTAACATTTACCAAATGAATAAATTTTCTCAACATCGTTACCATAATTTACATTCAGGATTCCATTATAATCATCAAAATTTGTCTTTATATAAAATATTTTTTATATTGTTTTATCATTTTTTAGAAAATGGAATTACTTTAAAAATGTTTCAAAACTATTTTGGGAAGTAATTTATAACATCATATTTATTAAATTTCACAAAAGTTTTTTTGGAAATTATTTTTTAATTTATTACTTCCATTCTATTATATTTATTCTAAAATAAATTTATTTACTAAAAAACATATATTTATAATGAATTTATGGACCTTTTTCATCCCTTATTGATTCAAGGTTTTGTGGGAATGGGATTAATCATGCTAATTAACATTATAGTGATCATGTTCTCTAAAAATGTCCAGCGTACCTTGGAAATTTAATTTATTCCTCTATATAAATATTTTGTTTACCTCTTTTATGTTTATTTTCCAACATATATATCATTTATATATATAAATTATGTTGAAGACACTTACTATATGTATTATTCAATTGAATATGGATTTATAATTATTATGTATTCCTGAATAAATATTGACATGTTTTATTGATAAGTAATTTTTTATAATAAATTATATTTATCCCCCAACTTATGATAAATTAATTGGAAACAAGATTGTCATTAGTGGGTCCTGGTTATATATAGACCCTTGGTGCGTCTATAGCCTCCTAAGACGAACCATGAGGTCATGATGTTTAGGATGAATCTATAAGATATTGTCACAAAAGTTTGGAATCTTATGTATACTTAAAAAATAATGAATGTAAATGTGTACGAGTCGTTGATGATTAAATTAATGATGTATTGGCCTGAGTCTTGATGGTATGATCATAAATGTCCATAAATAATAATTTATTACTATGAAAGTTCAATTTTTGGTTTACATGTGACTACATTAAACCATGGTTATAATTCATTATCATGTTGTTGATTAAATGTTTCTCATTTTTATTAATTACTTTATCATATTAGTATTCCTTATTTACTCATTATAACTTCCACTATATGTAATCATTTTTAGGAATCTGATCATAGCCATAATTTTTTCCATTTCCCATGGTTATGAATAATTATGTTGAATTTATTATGTCTAGAAATTATTAATTTAGGAATAATTTTCTGGGATATGATGAATAATTCATGTTTAATAATAAAATACGAGTATAATAGAAATAAAATTCAATCAAACAAATGTGTATTATTATATAAGAGTTTCCACAATTCTACAAAACTATAAACCAAAAAAGTTATTGGGTGGGTAAGTGCACCATATTTTAATTTAATATTATATGTTTGGATTTATAAAATTATTAATTATTTATTGGTTTCAAAGATAGATATGTAAAGATTGTATTTAAAAACTTGATTTGAGGATTTTGGGTTCAAAGCTATAAATATTGGTATTAGTGAGGGGGTCATATTAATTTTTATATTATGATGTTTTCATGAGAGATAATATAAAATGTGTGGTTACTATCATGGGTTAATAAGTATATAGTTCTCCACATATTAAATGGAGGAAACATTCTTTTTTAGTTCATATGTGATTTTTCCATGAGGTGATTTGAAACTTTTATACTGCAAGTGATAGAATAATCAATTTATATTTTTATAATAATTTGGGTTAGTATATGATTTAATGTTAAGGTGATTATGGTATATTTCAATGTATAATATAAATAACATTAATGTTTGGAAAGTTATTCATTAACAATATAATATTTTAAAATATATATATGGTCAGGAAAAGTATTTTATTTTAGGTAAGTATCTAAATTTTATTTTTGTTGTTTTGATGAATTTTAGTGAATTTCAATAATGTAAAATGATTTATCATGGTGATTTGTGATATTTTGGGAGATGTTTATTTCGGTTGAGTTATATATAACCCTTATATTTAATATCTAACTTAACATGAGAGATTATTTAGGGGAAATGTTATCATATTTTTGGGGATGTAAGATGAATGGTATGACATCACCATTGAAGTTAATACATTTCATAATATTATGGTTATCATGGTTATTTTGTACATAATGGTATATATTTAAATAATTATTTATTTTAATCAATGGGTGTTGTTATATAAATTTTATAGATATATATATTATTTTAACATATGAATGTTTGCTCATTTGGATGTTATCTTAAAATATTATGAAAATATTTAGATTTATTTAATTAATTAAGATATGTTGTATAACTTTTCAAAACTTTTTTATCTTATTATAAGTATATTTTAGTGATTCGAGTCTAAAAAATTCTTATTTTTCAATCATTTTTTGAGTGTGGGATGTAAATGTGTTGAATATAATTAAAACAAAAAACCAATTGATGAATTTACATTTATGGATTTAAATAAATCATTTATGTATATTTTTTTGTTAAAATATTATAAAAAATCTTATAAATATTCTTGAAAATGACAAATTTTTTCTTTTTGAAATAATTTCTCATGAATTAATGGTTGTTTTCACCCATTAGTGACATATAGTTTTGTGGCCATTGAATGTCTCATGGGAGTTTTCTCTATCACACTCCATCATAATTTGGGTATCATTTTATTATATGTTAATATTTTTTCTTCAATTCAATGTTCTCTATATCTAGTAACCCATTTATTTTTTATTACAGATAATGTTTATTTTTCCAACATCCTCTTTTAAAAGTAATTTTTTATCCCTTGTTATGACATAGGTTTTCAAAAAAGATAATGACCCCTTGATTATAGATAATAATTTAAAATTGAAAATGATTAATTTATTTAAGGGGTGAGAATGATACAGAAAAAAAATAATTTAAAATAATATTATTCTCCATATCTTGATAAACCTAAAACCACATGATTTATAAAGATTCTGATATACTATAAAAAATTATTTAAATGTGGATATTATAACATATTCATTTTTTTGAGGTTATGAATATGTAAAATATCAATATTAAATAAATGAATATTTATCCTACTCATGAAATAATATATTTTTTTATTCTTATGAAATAAGTATTTAATTTTTATTAATGTCACATTCTTCTTCAAGTATATATTTTCTTCAAAAATGGTATCTACAAATATTTTGTGATGATATTATAATTATTTCATAACATTTTAACATGTATAATTTTAATAAAATAATATTATTTTTTAAATAATAAATCCAAAATTCGCTTTGGGTCAATTTTTGGGAATTTACCTAGAAATTTAATTTTTTTGGTTAATATATAAAATAAAAAATTTTAAAGAAAATTACACTTTATTTTCTAGTATTTTCATTAATCCATTTTGATTTCAGTTTGTTTTATAAATTAAATAGTTTATTGATGTTAAAAATTATTCAATTTATAACCATTACTTCAATACTATACTTAATCATGGTATAAAAATACCATTATACTTAAAAGAGAATTTTTCCAAAAATTCTATTTCATTTTATATTGGGAGTTTATTTAAAAATGATGTTTTTCCACTAATAGATTTTTAATCTTGTGAAATGGTTTCATTTTTTTATTAATAATAATTAATATTTTTTAATATGTATATATTAATTTTTGGTCATAATGAATTGTAAAAATAGTAAAACATTATCATCATGTTAAAAGGGTAAACCAGGTAAATGTTGTTTAATAATAATGTGACAAGGACTCAAATTCATTAAAATTTTTTTTTCATTGAATGTGTATAATTAATACATAATAATATAAAAATATAAAATTAGACCTTTGTCTCAATTTGAATTTGATTATGAATTACGGAATATTTTAAGTAAAATTAGTATGGAACATCCCTCCATTGTTTTTAAAATATATCTTATATGTACATAAAAGGGTAAAAAAAGTCATGAATAAATATTAAATGTTGTTTTGATCATAATGAAATTATTTAGATGGTGTAAATTTAATTATAAATATTATTTATTATATAATTACCTTAAATTCTTCAAAAATGCTAACATAATGCCTGTAGTGGTAGTAAAAAAGCATGTAAATGATTTGAAAAAAAATTAAGGTAATGTAATTTGGATATATTATTGAGTTCAATGAATTTTTTGATACATATAAAATATTATTACTATTTTGAAAATATAAAATATAAATCCATAACTACATTATTATTTATAAAATCAAATTTTTTTGAGTGGTGAAACAATATAAATTTTATGAGACATAATATATTTTATGATATTAGAATGAAATAAATATGTAATATAAATTTATGACACTTGTGGAACAACACATTTATGGCAATATAATAAAATTACCATAAATGAATATTTCTAAAAAAAATTATATTTAGTGTCATTATAAATACTAATATCATTTTCAGTGTCTATTCTGTGGTTGTACATACCTAAAAAAGTAATCATTAGTGTCCTACATATAATAATTAAGAGGGAAAAGGTCTTTTCAAAAATATATTATTAAATGTTATTTATGAATGATAATTTGGATTTATATTTGTAATATTTGGAGTTATATAACAATAATATTATCCAAATGTTGGGTAATTATTTCACAATATGTGAAAATAAAAAATCAGATATTAAATATGTTTTCAATACGTGAATGATAAAATATATTCCTTATGAATGATTAAAATTTATAAAAATTATATATACATAATGAAATATGTAAATAATTTATTTTTATTTATTTAAATTATTTTATTTGACATAAACACATATAGTACGATGGTGTGTCGTATTTTAAAATATTAAAACAATTAAATAAATGATTTTTTAATTATTAATAATTGTAATATTTAGATGATTTTGAGTGAATAATAAATTTTATATATATTAAAAAATATTAAGTGATTATCTAAGATATATTGTTAAAAATGGTTAATTTTTTTTTGTTTTTAGAGTCTGGTTTTGTGACTAGTTATTATGAGCGCATTAATAGAATTTAATGTCTAAAATAAATTTTTAAATCATTAAAAATTTATAAAAATTCATCATTATAGACATATATATATATGTGTGTGTGTGTGTGTGTGTGTATTCAAGATTTCTAATAATATCAATCAAGGATCTTATTTTTTCATCTAGTATTTTTTATAATTACCTATTTGACCATTTATGATTGAGTAAATCGTGAAAACTACATTTATTACTAAATCAAATACGATACTCACATCAACATGTTTTAGAAAAATAAATTTAGTTTTTTAAAAAAACCACAACCAAAATACCCATAAAAACATCCCTTTTCATTTCCCCATTGTCTAGTACAAGTAAAAAATATATTCATCTCAATGTATTTCGCACATAAGTTATTTATAATGTACATAATCATGTTTTATAACGTTGGTTTTTATAAAATGAAAAAACCCGTGAATACTTTATTTTCAACATTAATTATCAAATAATCAAAATTTAAAATTCAATTTATAATTTTTTTTATTAAATATATGATGTGATAAACTATTTTTTATGTCTATTGTTGCATAACCGATGTGATAAACATTTATAAATTTTATAATATGTCTAATATACTAATTTGGAGTTTATTATTTCTCCTGATTGTTTTTTTATTTTCTCTCAGTAGGGGAACCCTAACTCATCATTCTTTGATCATATGTACTCTAATCCCATTCATTTGGAATTACCACTGTCATCCACCCTCATAAATTTTTGCTCACTGCTTTGTATATCTCTACATAAAATTTCTATTTTCCTCAACATCTCATTCATCCCACATCCAGTATATAATTGTGGATAATGCTTTTTTATATTCCATGCATAAATTTCTGTTTTAATAGATAAATATTGTTTTAGTCTTGATTTATTAAATGATCTCTATCATCACTAGTGTTTTTTCATATCTTCACTATTTTTATTTTTTGTTCCTATTATTCACACATGTGAGATTATTTTCAATTTTTGTATGATTGTTTTTGAGATTATGGATTGATTACATTACTGGTTTATGAATTCATATTATAAATAATACTATTATACAAATTAACATATGACTAATGTAATTTTTCATTCCAATATGTGTTTTCATTGTATATTGGATTATGAAGTTTGAATATATTTAGGTGATCATACTAATTGAATGATATGATATTTAATTTTATACGAATAAATGTTATGTAAACTTGTCCAAAATGACATTTTTCTGAACCATTTCGTATTTATATTATTTTAATTTTAAAAATTTCATATTTTTTATTGATATTTTAAATATCTATTTGAAATTAAATTTCAAAATAAATTATATATTTTCACAACATTATTTCTATAAATTATAGTGTATCATAGTTTTATAACAATAATACTATCTAGTGATGGATATGAGGAAGGTGTTAATCATTTTTTAGAATTTTATAAATGAAAGATTCCATAAAAAAATGTTTTTCTAAAAATCAATGAAATGGTTAAATATAAATAAGGTTTAGAGAAGGGAAATCAAATATATTTTAAATTTTCATTGTCTTAATCTATGTTATAGTCATTGAATTTAGCATGGTGAAACTGAATATAATTCCATATCTATTAATAATAATGATTTCAAAGATGATATGTTTAATAATATTAAAGAATTGATTTTAGATATTGAATAATAACAAATTGGGATAGAACCAATAATTGAGTACAGTATGGTGATTCTAAGAAAACATTATACCCAGGTATTATGGAAGTTATGATTTTACCAATAGTGTTAAGATTTATTATATTTAAGGTGAATAATTGATTAAGTGATAAAATATTTACAATGTTCCAACTACTATTGAATGAAATATTTCCTATATGAAATTATCTTCTAAATTCAAATTATAATGAAAATAAAAGATTTTTGTTGATGGGTTTGGGTTAAAAGAATATACATGACTACTCAAATTATTTTTTACCATATTGGAATGAATATGAAGTTTTTTTAGAGTGTCTTAAATATAGTACATAAAGGAATAAGATAAATTAAAAATCATAGTATGATTTAACAGTTATAAAGAATCATGCTAGGGAAATTTGTTATCTTCCAAAATTTCTTCCTTTAAATTGTTTATGTTCAAATTTAAATGATTTAAGAGGGATAAAATGGCATGTTTTTTAGTGGATGTATGATTTATAATTGTGCCATTTGGTATATTTTCAATAGTGGGAGAAATTTGATCAAAAATTATATCTATATATAATTGATGTCATAAGTATAATACATGGACTGTTAAAATATGTAATGATTATATATATAATTAATAATAGTTAAAAAAAATTTATTGACCATTTTATTATTAATTTATTACTTTTATCATTTATTTAAGGTAAATAATAAACATATCATGTCTAGTTTGAAAAAAATAGCCTCAAAATGATATTTATGTTATCTTTTCACCATTAATTGATGAATTGATTCTTTGAATAGAAGAAGAAAATATGGTGTATGATTTTTATAAAATGGAATATTTTCCACTAAATGTAATGATTATGTTCACCAATACTTCCATGCATATGTGAATTTGTATAGATATAGTGTTAAAGGTTATAAATATAGTCCAATTTGTGAACAATAGGCTTCATATCATCATTGCAACATGGGGGAAAATGGTATACATGGTTCATAAAATATTTTTGTAAATGGATGATCTTTATAAGATATAAAAATGGAATTCAATTGAACATAATTATTCAATATTTCTCCAACAACTTTTTCCACCTACTAGTCTGGTGAAAAACAATAATGTCACATTCAAAAATACATAAAAATCATGTGGGTAAAGAAGTATTTAGATGTAATGGTCAATATTTTTTGAGCTACCATATTGGATATATACTGAGCTAAAATAGAATATTGATATTATGAATATGAAGATGAATATCTGTGACATATTGATTTGAACATTGTTGTATATTAAAGTAAATACTAAATATTTTTTCAATGGAAGATTTTACATACTATTAATGGGAATATGTTCAGAGTTAGATACCACTCCCAGTGGAAGATGAACATACATACATTTGGATTGATGAACAATATCCAAGAGGGAGAAAATTAGCTTTTTCCTTATCATCATGATTTTAAATCTTCAATGGTTTATTTATCAAATGTAAAAAAATTTGTGACATAAAAATATTCTATGTTCAAAGGTATTAAATCTCATGATTATCACATCATGATGCAACTACTCCAACATATTTCATTGCATATAATATTTTCCATATTTTTTATAATGACTACCATGAAGGTTTTTTATTTTTTCAATTTAATTCATAATAATTTTATTGATTTTAATTAATTAATAAATTTAATGAACAATGTTGTTTCTATAATTTTTCAATATGAAATGTATTTTCCTCCATTTATTGTTTATATCATGGTTTATTTAATGATTAATTTGGTGTGAGAAATAAATATTTAAAAACCTATTTAATTACATTGGATGTATCATTTTGAATGGTATTTGAAGATATTGAAGGGACATGTTAATAATTGATATCAACATGAATCCCCATTATTGAGAATTATATTTTTGAGGCAGTTTTTGAGTTTTTTACACACTAATTATTTGTAGTGGAGCACTTCAGATTGCCTAAATCACAACATGAACGGGTTAATTATGAGGGAAAGTGTCTATATATGGATTGAATAGAAAATAAATAAAAGTTGAATAGATAATGAAAATACATGTAAGGATCATTAATAACAGAGTTGATTATTATCTATACATAACATTTTATATTATTTTTAAAAAATAATGTACCTATAATAAGCAAGATATATGGATTTTGAATGATCGTAAACAATCATTTTATTCATGTATTAAAGATACCTTTCATGCTATATCAAATGAGTAAGAAAATTTAATATGTTTAGTGAATTTTATATGTATAAATTTGAAAATTATTCTACGCATGACATTAATAGTTGTACATTTCATGAAAAATGTTAGGATAATAGATGTTCATGTCAGAATAGTAGTGTATTGGTGTTCATAGAAAAAAAATTTAGTTCAAAATATATAAAATCAATATTATTGTAAAGCTTAGATTACAAAGTCATTAAATAAATGTTGGATTATAATTATATTAAATTTAATGTTCTATTTTTTAACTTGAAATGGGTTATCTATAAAAATAATGTTAGACATAGTGGATTCAGTATGAAATTAGCTAGTATAAATATATTACAATGGATAATTGATCTTTTTATCATGAAAACACTTGGAAAAAAAATTAATATTTTTTTATCCATCAAATATGTGTTGGATTATCATTTTCAAAAGAAAAACAAAATTTTGGTGATGAAAAACTTGTCAAAGATGATTATTTATATGAGATTCCTATATCTGTATAAACATTAATAAATAATGATGATGACTAAATTTTAAACATGTTTTCCATGTTGAATTATCATGAGGAATGAATTTGGGAAACTATGATTTTTTTAATTTCCAAATATTATAGGAAATACATATTTATTCCCTTTTACTTTTTTAAATTTCATAAAATTGTTGATATGATAATTATAATTTTTATTAAAACATATACTAAAAATAATAAGATATGTTTGAAAAAAATTAATTTTTTTAGTTTACACTGACATAGATAATGTTAACCCTTACCAAACTTTTTGATTTGTTGATTTTATGAAAAAAAAATAATTTTAATTAATGTACTTAATAAGGGAATACCGTTTTATATAATACTATATTCACAAAATATTGTTTTGTTTATGAAATGTGAAATATGTTTTTGAATTTTTTTTATTCAAATAATATTTTCAGTAACTATACTTCATAATGGTTTATTTCATTAGAGATTCACAGATTAATATAATAATGTCTGGTTTATTTAGTATTGTTTTTTTGAATAATTATAAATTTTTTATTCATGTTTTAATATTATATTTGGATTTTTTAATTCATTTACATCATATTATATCTCATTAATATTTATATAATTTTTTTAACTACTTTAACACATATGAATAATTATTTTTTTGTTTATTTCACTTTTTTATGAACAATTTATAAATTTTATATGTAATAGTTGGATTGGTATATTTTTGTACTAATTTTTTGTTACATTGAGTTATAGGATAATGGAAGATAAAACATCTAATTTACTATGAGAATCCCATAGAATTGTACTCATACATCTAGGTTAGATCATAGCCATAATTTTATTATGGATCATCTTTATCCTTCTATAGAATATCGATCAACTTCCAAAGTTGATATAATACTTTGAGGATTTGTTAATGTGGAATCACACATTTTCCAAAATTATTAGTTACCTTTAGATGGGACCAGATGATACTAGTTTACTTTGGTGATAATGATATTACAAGGGTTCTAAATTCAAAACAATTTAACACTTTTATTGCAATAAAAGATAGAGGAAAAGTTAGTATTTCAATTCCTAAATAGAGAAGGGTTGAAAAATTGACTTTACCTCAATTAGCAACGTAAATTTTGGTAAGTTAATTTTTTATAATTTTATATATTTTAATGTGTTTTTAATAATATATTTTTCCCCTTATTATCATATGACATGTGATATACCTTATACTGTATGAGTCGTGACTAAATTATTAGAATTTAAAGCTTGTAGATAGAGATATTTTAAATAAATACTCACATTAGATTTTCTTTTTGGGATAGACAACATCAAAATCCATGGTATATATAACCATTACTAGATGAATAAACATGGATGTATTTTGTTAAAAGTATATGAAAAGAAGAGTATTTGGTATGTTCAATATTATCATTTATAATTATTTATACATTAACAATCATTTTAATGATCTATATATTCTTAATTGATAGAAAATGGGGAGTCCTAGTCATGAGGTCAAATCCAAAAATGTATACCCTCTTACATAATATCATGGAGGCTATAAATTATTTGAATAAAAATTTATTCCTAAAAAATTTAAAAAATTGGGAACTGAGTCATAATGCTCCGTAGAGATTGACCCCCCTACCAGGTAGACAAAAAAAATAGATAAGGTCTCAAATGATTAATGTGACATCTTGACCCAGATTCAACTAACCTAGTGCCCCGAGACAGTTCACCACAAGTCCTTAAACATGAAACCCTGTAAGTTAGAGGATTACAACTAGAAGTAAGGGGTCTATAATTGGTTTTGTGTGGAGACTATATGATCATATCAGAGTTACAATGGGAGAAATTAACAAATATCATCTATGATGTAAATAAATAGTGTTAAGTCACTAAATTATTGAAAGGGAAGCACATTGTTATAATAAATGAAATGTTATGAAATCCCAAACACACATGACATAATTAAAACATTTTTCACCAACTAGTTTGACCATATATGTAGGAGAACCTAAATAAAACTGATATAATATTATAAGGATCTTATACTAACTGTAATTCAGAAGACATACTCAATATTTAAGAAACATATTAGCTCGTGCAGCCTGATCAAGTAATCCACATGATCTTCTCCACTAAATCATGCTACACCGGGCCTTAGCCTTGTCCATCATGCATATGTGCTCAACCTAAAAAATAGACATAAGGTATGCACACACACCAAGGATCACATATATGTGTTAAAAAATCTCATTAGGACACCCAAATGATGAACCTATAAATATATTAATATATGTTCATCTAAATGAAATATTCATTGCCTAGATGAGAAAAAACATGAAAGATTAATAAATGAAATAAATTAAGTTAAAATACTATCAATACCTAGGATTGGGATCCTGGTCAACTAGGCAGTGTTTCATCTTGTATATTTATATTTATTTTTGGTGTTTATATATATATCCCAATATATATATATATATATGTGTGTGTGTGACTATACATGAGTGAGGTGGAAAATAGTATAATCAATTGTAGTCAATCCTTCGGTACATAATAAAATAATCTAGACATCTAGTAAATAATAATTGAGATGGATATCATAAAACTATATTCATTCATAATTATATTGATCCATGTGGTTGTAATCATGATCAACAATACAAAATTTATCAATTATTATAAATTTTACTAGGTTTCATATGTACCATAGGGGGATACACATCTAAATCATGGGTTAACCTGTGCTCATATCTAATCACCATAATGAAGAATATCATATACCAATGTAAAATACTACTATTAAACACTAATATGGATGTCATTACACTCATACCATTAATATCCAATCTGATTTTTGATCCCTAGGTTCTAGTCTGTAGGCGTTCAAGACAGTTTGACATTTATAATCTCTATAGTTTTAACCCTTAGGCAATATATGTGGAGATATCACCAGTGAGCCTTCATCCCCCCTTAAGGTCACTCGTGATGAACATCAGGAACAAAAACATTCATAGGCATAGAACATCACTTCTAATCACTCTGATAACGTAAGTCTCATTAACCTAATCTAAATAAGTAAATCTTGATATCCCTATCTGTTTGAAATTTAAGAGAGTGTAATAATTCTCATTAAACCAAAAGTTGAGAAGAGAGTTATTTTTCTCGTTATAAAACATATCATGGACATATAAATCATCCTCATCATACAAAAAATGGAGGATGGTAGAATCATCCTCATGTGAATAAAAATTGGATTTAAAGAACATCCATACATATTAGTTTCAAAAGATGGATCTTGGGAATCATGTATGGATATCTAAAAAAATATCCTAAAAAAGGTCTATAATCTTGATCCTAAGATGGATGTATGGGTGTCTCGATGATATAAATAAAATAGATAACAATTAGGGTCCCATGAATTTCATCTAATAACCCATGTAAATTAATAATATGGATTCCATGATGCATATCTATGTATCCAAAAGGTAAATTTTTCATCACATTAGTCTCATCATCCCAGAACTAGGAAGAACCTCTAGTAATCATTGTTATATTAGTTGTAAGTAGATGAATGCATAAAAAATGACTGAGGGTGGTCAAAAACCTAAACCATCCACTACCTCCAGAACGTCATAGGATTACTTGTTCAATATGGGTTCTAAAAATACACCCTTTACATTAATTAGCCAAACCCCAAACACAATATCTCAATTTCAGAAAAATATTATGGAACCCACTCAAACCCTCTTTTTCTAACATAATGGAGGAATCCAACTTAGGATCCCTGGTAATAAAGGTAAATTGAAGAATACTAAAGAGGATATTCTAATGCTCGGAAAACAGAGGCATCCTACGTGGGATCCTTAGATAAATTAATAGGAAGAGGAATCCTACACAAGACCCTAAAAAACTAGTGATAAGATAGATTCAATCTATATTGGATCTTCAAGTTCTAAAAGTAATAAGAGAAATCCTTCTAAGGATCCTTAGAAATAACTAATCTCCCATACTCCAATGTTAGGAAACATTTTACAAGGTAGTATTCCTCAAAGAAAAATCTATGAAATAATCGAATAATCGAGATAGATCATTTCTCATATTTGGTCAAAGGGATCACTTTTAGTATATATGGGAATCCATTTACCAGAGGATGAACCTCTCTTATTAGTAAAAAGCTAGAAACAGCTAATATGATTCCTTCAATCACCTTAGGGGTTTTCCCATCACGATCTGTATAGAATGATACTCAAAATGGAATAATCATGTTTTCAATTCTTACTCCTCTGCATAAAGATGTGAAAACCCCTCAAATTGTAGAAAGGGAGGAGTATACTACATGTATACCTAGGTACTGGGTGTGTATCCTTAAATCTCCACCTTGGTGTGTAATCCAACCAAACAATGTGAGTAAAATCACATGAACGCATTGTTTATTATACGTACAACTCATGTACCCTTTTGGGGTTTCTACCCATGTACTTAACATTGTATGGCCATGTATGTAGCCTTTTTTAGTACTTATACATGTTGTGAAACCAATATGGTATATATTCGTGTACTATACATGGTCATATGCCCCTACAAGTGATTTTTATCCAGGAACTCGGCTATATGATTGAGTCCTAGTTCATGGTGTGTATACCCTATACAAGGCATGTACTCTAAAAAAGATAAAATTTCCCAAATGATAATAACATGTATTGTTTGTTCCCTAAACTACACATCATGTGCTAAGGATTTATGAACAAGAAAACCTGCAAATAACTGGAAACCCCATTTTTCTTAAACACTCTATAGATTATACCAATAATAGTAATATGTAGTCAAAAGTGGAATAAAAATAGAAACATGAAATTTATTGGGATCTATGGAAAAAATAAAAAATTACTAACCTTTGGGTGGAATTATCCAAGGCTTTACCCATTTCCACAGTCAACCGCTACCACACGATGATGCAGCTCCTCTCGAGATGTGAGGTAGTACCACTATTCCACTCTCCCTCATTATATCCCCGTATTAATCTATCTCTTATTCATATAAATATTTTATAAATGATTAATTCTACAATTTCAATGCATGATAATATAGGGGAAGATAAGAATAAAATATAATTAAATAAAATTAATAAGAAAATTTAAAATGGGATTGTGCCATCATCGGTGCCTGACCTAAGTTCATATCATGGAAAATAAAAAATACTTCTTCTAGACTCAATGGAATATATATAATATCAATCCAACACTCCATTAGAAATATATATATATACATGAATGTGTCTGAATAAATTATGATTTATTTAAACATTTATTAAATACTTATTATTCCACCCACATTCTAATGGTTCATAATTCCACCATACAACTGTCTGAGGGTGAACACCTTATTTTGAGACCAAATGAGTGCTCAAAAAATAATTGTAAATATTCTACTCATGTTAAATATCTATTTTACCACTTAAAAAGTCTCAAATTAAAATTAATATTTTTTCTCAAATTTCCAGTCCAAAAAAATACAGGTCATTACAACCTCCCCAAAATAAACCATATTGTCTTTAAAAAGATAATGGGGTAATCTATTATCCACGATCTCATCCCAATAATATGAATAACTGTAATTTTTTAATTGTCATACAACTAGTCTCATAGAATCAAAAACTCTCTTACACTAGACACACTCAATTTTGTATAATAAATTTACACCCACAAGAGGAATACCCTTATCATCATCTCACAACATCACCTGATCCCACATCCAAATAATTGTTTCCATTGAAAAATAAAAAATTTAACTGAAAATTAAGATCAACAACCAAAAAAATTCAATTTTGTACTCTCCACCATAGGTCTTATAATTACCTTAATCCACTCCTCTATCATATCCTTAATATTTTACTTTATGAAATAGTGATATATATTTAGTAATAAATAAAGGATTGTATAGAGTCTATGCTCCCTCATCATAATTAAGATGATGTTAAGGTAAAGGAATGATAATATCAAACATAGAGTATGATATGATTTTATCCAAAGGCATGTATAGCACATTCTGAGGCATGTCGCATCAAATAGGGTTCCATATACTTTTAGCAACACCTGAAACCACATCTATTAAAAACGATTGCCTCGTCCCTTCCATGGTCAACTATCTTGAGGTAATCGATTAATTTTTTATGTCTTCTATATCATTGATTTAAATTCTCATTTTAATATCTACACCTAGTGAACCATGCCTGTGGAATGTATTTGAAATCATCATTCCTTGGATCCCACTTGGCTAGTAACTGATTTAAAATTTAAAAAACACCAACTACACCTTGTGTGTACCTTTAAAATCTAAATACTCCATCAAGTCATCTGTTATTAAAGAAAATATGACCATTCGATATGGAAATTTAGTCCAAGCAATCTATAATCTCCCATTGAACTCCTCCTAAAAATGTAGCACCAGACCTTTTCCACAATTTATTCTATGACCGCCTCTCACCCTATTTTGTTCTAGTTATAAGAATCCAGCTTCACTCTAACTACATTATCACAAACAAGAGCATTGATAAATAGGGACAGACACCCAAATAGTCATATCTATCGAATACATTCTTCGAACCATAGAACCCTAGGTGATTTTTCAAAATCAAAATGCATCAACATCCCAATTTTAGAAAACTCTAGAATTAACATTGTATTGGAATCCAATGAGCATATAATCAAACCATTTCCCAAAAGGCATCGATAAACCCAGGCCAACACTACTCAAAGGTTTTCTTAAATCAAAATGAAACATCAACTGGAAAGGGTCAGAATGAAAACTAATTGCCTCTAGGACTATGGCTTAGACCTACTGATCATGTCTCACAACTGGGTCAAATGTTATAACCATATATCCCAAAATGAAAGCCACTCCAAGAATGATAATGATTACATTGACATATGATGTTCAAAACATTAAAGATTCAGCATAATAGAACCCTGATTCTATCCAAGAAACCTCATAAGGAACATCACAATGTAGGTCACACTATAAACATAGAATAGAAATTGAACTAACACTCACCGAGAATCCCTATATGATTATACCCACAAAATGTTTCATTCATTGCAAACTCCCTGAAACCAATCAGTATCATACTCAATGATCACACTAGATAACTATAAGATAAAGAATAAAATACTAATATTGTCCAATGAGGTCTAGAAATATGCACACAACATCATATCAATGATCCATTTCTTACCACACATATAGTTTGGTTAAATATAATTTCATTCTAATTAAGTAGTAAAACACTGTATAGGTTCTCACCAAAACCATAAATTACCAAACCTAAATTACAACCCCTTGTGAGGGATTTAACACATGGGAATCATGTTCACTATCATTATACTTGGGTGACATATCCTATTACATAGGATGAATGATCCATCATCCTCGACATCATTCTTTTCATCAGTCCACTCAATGTAAATCCGCACATCCTTCCATTAGAATGAAATTTATATATGTGAGTTTATCCAATTGTGTAGAATTTCTCCAAAAACCTATATGGTAAAACACCATTTATGATTTCTAGCACTTCAAACAAGTGGATCTATCATTGGACATAATAACACACTAACATGCCTATAGAATGTGAGTTATGTGTATTAAATATAATGTATGAGATGCCTATTTTCATTATATACAAGAGTTAAAATACATAACCAGCCTATTCACAAAAGGAAAAGATACATAAATTCATAATAAATATAAACATCCACACAACATGTGTGTCCCTAAATGATAAAATCATATAAATATGTAATATAACATAACAATAACATATATCCTATATCACAATAAAACAATACTTCTTACTAAAACAAGTGTTCTCAATGCAACTAGAGAACCCTCGGTTTGAGGTATGTAGAATATTTTATGCCTTTTTTTATGTTTAATGTTTTTTGGATGATTTGGTAAGATTTTGGGAGAGTTTGTAAGTGTTTTTAATAATTTTAGAGGATTTTCCAGGGGATCCCAATTTGATAATAGTTGGGGGAAACCATACGGGTTCTCCAGGAAACTGTGTAGAGGGAGACAGTGGGCTTCGTATGAACTGTGAATAGTTTACCAAAATGTTTGTAGAAACTATTTGGATCCTTTATCTCGAGGAATTTCTGTGTGCATGGTTAGCATACGGTTTTTCAAACCGTGTGGACTAACAATGCATCCACTTAAAAATTGGGTTTTTTAATCCAGGCTCCCTCGAGGTTGCCTCATTTCATTCCAAACACCATCTCAATCAATCCTAAATTAGTATTTCGGTTTATAAAATTTTTTAGTTTCTCTCCCACATGTTTTGGAATCAAATAGAAGGGGTTTCTTGGTGTATTTAATGAGGTTCTTCTTTGGTAAGTCTCTTCTCAAGGTTCTTTTTTGTTTCCTCTAGATCTACATCACCCCTCTCTATGTTTACTATATCTACACCCATTGTGTGTAGATCTAGGGTTGTGGTTTCCTTAGGTGTGGATTTCATGGCTTGTTGATTATAGGGAAGGAGATCTATATCAGTTTTCATGGAGTTTTTTCCTTACTGTGATGCAGTTTCTTGTGGGAGGAATTTCCCAGAACCCTAATGGTAGGTGGTTTCTCTACCAACTCCACATGGTTAAAACTAGTGGTTTTAGTAGAACTGTTTTTTTATAGAAATAAATTGTGATAATGATGTTTGAATGATGTGGGAGTCCTATTTGGTGGTGATTTGTGGATTTTGAGGAAATCATGTTATTGTTATAAAAATGATGTTGTTGTGTGATTTTAAAATCATTAATGGTTGATTATAAAAAACAATTGAAATATAGTTTCTAATAATTATGGTGTTTATTGAAATGTGGTTGGGAAGGGAAAATTTGGTAATGGGTGTTTCCAAAAAATGGGGGAATTATTGAAGTGAATTGGCATGTGATGGAACTGATGGTGTGCTTTTGTGTGGCCTAGGTTCTTTGTGCTTGTTAGTTGATTATGTTTTATGTCTTGTGTGGATTGTGTGGAAGTGATCATGAAGTACCACTATAAAAAGGGGATGGATAGTGGATGGATGTGCCACCATCAATAGATAAGTGGGTGTGAAGTACAACTAGATGGAAATATAGTGAATGGGTTGGATGAAAACTCCACCTTTTCTTCATTATTATGCATTATTTTACTCAATGTAATTTTCTGGGCTAATGTGAAATGGTGGAATGCCTTTTTTCATGGTTGTTTTTCCTTCCTTTGGGTTTCATGGTTTGGGATAAGGTGGATTTATAAGGTTGTGTTTGTCTTGTTGAATGTTATTTCACAATTGAGTGTTTTATATAATCTATTTTATGTAAATATTCTAACGGTTTTATCCTATGGGTGTGTGTAGAGAAGTCATTTGGGGAAAACCTAATGCGTATTTGTACTCACCCCATTCTTTGACACTAGGGTTCTTTTTCAGATTCTGTATTCTAAGACACATGTATGAGTAAATTATCTCATTTTTCTAGGGGTCTGTCATGACGCTTTGGTGATATTGTGGTCCTTGTAACATGGATCTTGGTGTTGGGCTATGGATGGTGTCCCTGTTCTGTCGAAGCATTTTATAGTATTCTTCTTGGTTCTCTGATTTTGGCTTGGTTGTATTTGGAAGGTTTTATTTTTATCAATAAGTTGGTTTTATTTTTTATAATTCATGGGTTTTGTTATTTTGTCGACATGAATCATGTAGTTTCTTGATACTGGATTTCTTGTTTAGTCAGTTTTATCTTAAGGGAAAATTGTTCCCCAATTTATTCTTGAATCCCTCAGAATTTATTGCCAGCCTTTGGTGCCACGTGAACTTCATATTTGACCATGTAACATTTCTATACCCTATTAAGCCAATGTGATGGGGTGGGAAGTATGAGTGGACTTAGTTCATTCGGTCATTGGCTTGAAAGTGGGAGATGTTTTCCTATCCTTGGTGTAGATCACTTTTCTTGGTGTTGACATTCATTCACGACTTATTTCTGAAGTCTGGATGGTAGCAAGGCATAGGATTATCAAAACATAGAGTGTATAGTACAAAATGATGTAGATAACCCTTTTATGAAGAACTTAATGTTACCAGGAATTTGGGTATATAAGTGTTTGGAGACACTTATAGGCATTGGGAATCTCATTGTCATGGGTGTAGCCAATGAGATGAGCATGACATGCATGGTAGAAATGAAATCCCACTAGGATGCATATTTCATTAGGGTAGAATTATATATGTTGTGGTATAAATTTTTTTATTTTGAAAATATTTATTGGATTTCAAAATGAATGGATTTGAAATAGGGAATGTTGTGGTATTTTGAAAATGGGTTGATTTTCATAAAATTGTAAATTTTTCTAAATAGTGCGATAAGGGAAATGTGAACTTGTAGAATGAATCATCTTGACAGTTGAAATGTATTAAAATTGAAAATTTAATACTCATTCTTGTTAAGGGAGTTAAATTTTTTTTTTGTTGATTAAAATGGTACTGGGTAGGCGTAATAAAGTCCAACCGGAGGAAGCTGCTAAAAATGTGGTTGTACTTGATCCTTAGGTGAACCAGCATCTTCTACATAATATATTGAAATATTTCCAAGATCAGTAAAGTGGTAGTAATGCAGATTAAACATGGAATGTTAATCGTTCGGTTTAGTTTTAAAGGCAGAATCTACCCATGTATAGGGGAGATTCAGAGCTAGAAATGGACGAATCATGGTTGAACATAATTAATAGGTTATTTGACTTCTTGGGGCCACCAAAAAAGCTGAAAGTGAAGATAACCAAATATATGTTGGAATATCTCTCTATCTAGTGGTGGGAGATGGTCTTCCATGATGGGACAGACCAATGTGTGGCATGGGAGGGGTTTTAGGAAATTTTTAATAAAAATATTATACCATGAAATGATCAGATTTCAATGTACAACAGATTTATTTAGTTTGAAGCAAGGGAACATGGATGAAATGAAAAATGTGTCTATTTTGATAAACATTGTGTGGATTACAACCGAGGTGGTGGGTAGTACATTATTGAAGGAACACGTTTTTGAAGTGGGGGTGAACCATAAAATTTGTTCCAAGATAATGGTGTTATGTATAGATGATTACACAAATATATTAAATAGTGCTATTGTGGCTGAACAGGATTTTGTGGGAGCTACAGTTGGGGGAAGTATGTTGGTACCCATGGGAAATAGTGGGAAATAGAATGATGGGTTCAAGAGGAAGTGGGAAACTTATTTCCAGGGTGGGAGTATGACTCAGAATCCGACGACATGATCTGTGAATCTTTCTCTGAAGCCTCAGATCAAGATAGTATGTTTTTACTGTGGTCCTATGAGTCACATCAATCCAAATTGTATAAAACAACCTCAAGCATGTAATAAATTTAAGAATATGGTTTATCTTTAATGGTATTGTCATAATTGCCCAATATCAGGTGCCTGTGACACTCCTCATGGGTTATATGGGTATTATGACTTAATAGGATGGGGCATCAGCATACTTCTTGGTAGTAGAGTAAATTAGGTCGTGGTGATTCTCAGAATACCACAAAACCTCAGTAGGGTAATAAAGATAAGATCCTGGAAAGTAAGTAGTTGTTTTTAGCTGAGTAGGTTTTGGTGAATGATCAGTCAGGACCATCCGTGGTGTCAGGTACAGTTAGTTTAAATTCAACAATGATGCAAGATTTTTATGATTCAGGTCATTTACATTATTTTATTTCTACTTGCATAATTTATTTTTGGGGTTTACATTGGGAAATGATTCCTTCTATTTTGAAACAACAAACTCTTCTAGGTTAAAGAGATTATTGACCCTCCTATATAGAGTGTGTTAATTTGTTATGAATGACATTGAATTAATGTGGGATTTCATAGTGATTGAGATGGATGCTTATGATATATTCCCATGAATGGATTTTTTGGCGATGTTTAAGGCCCACATTAATTACTATTCATGAATGGTTAGTTTTGAAATTATGGATGACATTGAACATCTCTTGAGAGGAGAGAAGAATGAAAAGGTGGGTGCAAAATATTATTTCACACGTACCATTGGCATGATCTTGTATCAATTAAAGTATTTTTCATTATAATTGGTTTAAGGTCTTGTAATGAGGGTTCTTACAGTAGTTGTGGATCAATTTATGGAGGTATTAACTGAAGAATTTATAGGGTTTCCACTGATGATAAAAGTGGAGTTTACAATTGATCCCCTTATATGAACCAGTATTATCTCACTTCCATCTTACAGAATGGCACTAGCAAAATTTTGGGGAATTAAAGGTGTAGTTGGATGATTTAGAAAACCAAGGGTTTATCTGACATACCACATCTTCATGGGTTTCGCCTATTTTGTTTGTTAAAAATTCGGATGGAACCTTACAATTATGTGTTGATTATCATAGACTTAATAAGGTTACGATAAAGAACCAATATACATGTCCATGCACTGATGCTTTTTTATCCAATTGAGGAAGTCTCAGTTGTTCTCTATGATTGAAATGAGTTTAGGATATAACCAATTGTGGTTGAGTAAGGAAGATATTCATAAAATAGCTTTCAAAACTAGAGATAGCCATTAAGAGTATTTGAATGTGCCCTTTGGTCTAAATAATGCAGTAGAGGTGTTCATAGAATTTATGAATCTGATATTTTAGAGATATATGAAATCATTTGTGGTAGTATTTCTGGATGATATATTGGTGTATTCGAGGACAAGGGTATATCATGAGAAGCACATGGCGATAGTGTTGGGGATCTTAAGGGATCATCTTTTATATTCCAAATTGTCAAAGTGTGACTTCTGGATACATGAGGTTCATTTCCTTGTCCATGTTATTTCTGGTTGGGGTGTTTGAGTTGATCCAGAAAATATAGAGTCTATTATCACATGGAAACCACCAAAGAACGCTTTCAGGATACAGAGCATCCTTGGTCTAGTGGGGTATTATCGATGTTTTTTCAGGATTTATCATCATTGGAATCACTAATGAAAGCCATAAAATGGAAGATTATCACATTTCATTGGGATGAGTATTTCCTAAAGTTATTTGAATAGTTAAAGGGTCGCATGACATCAATAGAAATCTTGGTGTTTTCAGAAGCAAGGATAGTTTACATGGTGTATTGTGACACATCGAGAGCAGGGTTGGGGTGTGTTCTCTTGTAGGGGGTCATCTGGATGCATATGGATCACAATAGATTAGGTTTCATCATAATAACAACCCAACACATGATTTAGAGTTTGACGTAGTGGTTCATGCTTTAAAAATGTGGTGTCCCTCTTCTATGAGAAATTTATAGTGTTTACTAACCATAAGAGCTTTAAAAATATTTTCTCACATAGATATTTGAACTTGAGTAAAATGAGATGGATGGAATATCTATATATGTTTGATTTTGACTTAATGTACACACCAGTTAAGGGAAATTCAGTGGCAGATGCGTTGTGTATAAAATCACATACTCAAGTGGTGAAATAAGCATCAGATTTATGGCAGTTGATATCATTCAAAGTTGACATGCCAGTGGGATGTGAGGAACGGGGTTCCATATTGGAATTATTTCCTATTTCATTGGTTCTCTAATTGAATTGTTTGGTTAGTGACGCACAGACATTGGATTACGATTTTATGGAATATGGGTCAAAACTAAATGGTGGGGAGACCATTGAGAAATGGGAACTAAATTGAAATTCAGTATTGTGTTTTTAGATTCGGATGGTGGTAAAAATGGCTTGTTGGGAGGAACTTCTCAGGGATTATCATAATTCGAGGGGGGGTATCCTTCAAAAAATTTATAAGATGTACAAGGCATTGAAATTTTAGTTTTGGTGAGCTGGTATAAATAGGGTTTTGTCCGGGTTTGTCTCGAGATGCTTGACTTGCCGGCATGTCAAGGAAGAGCATCAGCATCCAGTGATCAAATTTCAATATTTACCTATACCAGTGTGAAAATGGCTGAAAATAGTAATGTATATTGTAATAGGTCTCTCATGAACAACTAGGAAACACGATTCCATATTGGTGATTGTGGATCGGCTCACAAAGTCACCCCAGTTCATCCTAATTTGTGAATATCATATGGTGGAAGACCGATCCAAAATCTATATCTGGGAGGTGGTAAAGAGGCATAGTGTTTTAGTTTCTATTTTATCATATAGTGACCTATGGTTCAAATCTCGTTTCTGGAAATTCTTACAGCAACCCCTTGGAACACAATTGACTATAATCATGGTGTATCATCTGCAGACAGATGGCTAATCCAATAGGATGATACAAACCATTGAGGATATGTTAAGGGCTTGTGTGATGGAATTTTTTTGTTCATGGTGGTAGAACATACCTTAGGTGAAGTTCCCCTATAATAATAGACATAATTATTCAATACATATGTCTCTATTTGAGGAATTATATAAAAATCTATGTCGTTATCCAATATGTTGGGTAGAAACTGGTGAACATTTGAAGATTGGATCGAGCTTTTTCCAAAAGACTATAGAGAATATCATGTTTATTAAAAATTTGATGGATATGGATCAAAGTAATCATAAATTTTATTTATACTATCTTCAATGACCATTTTTGTTCAAGGTGGGTGATCATTTGATTTTGATAATCTCTTCAATGATGGGACATCATCAGTATGGGAAGCTGGTAAGTTATCTCTGAGGTATATTTTCCCATTTGAGAAACCTGAGCAGATTGGAGAGGTGGATTATCCATTAGATTTTCCACTATGGTATAGTGAGGTGAAAAATGTGTTTCAGATGATGTAGTTGAAAAATTATTTGGCAAATCTTGACCATGTGGTTCCTTGGGATCATGTTGAGCTATAACCGGATTCATCCTCGGTGCATGTGCCGGTGCAGATTGTGGACAAGAAAGAGAAATTATTTCATGGTAAAATCATCAGTTTAGTTAATTTTTTTTTGTATCATAGTAACATTCAAGTGCATACATGGGAGCATGAGAAAGATATGATCGGGAAATGGCCCAAGGACTTTCGGCAACGAAATGTTTCCATACATTCTAAGGACATAAAGTCCAATGATTGGTAGAATGTATCACACCTATTTTGATGTATGTATCCTTTTTATGTCTTTTTAGGTGATTATAGTGCTTGGAATGATTTAAAAAGATTATGGGATAGTTTGGAAGGGTTTTTAATAAGTTAGGTGGCTTTTCTATGGGAGCATAGTTAGAGAATGGTTGCAGGAAAACGTGCGGGTTCTCCAAGGAACCGAACAAGGGGAGATAGTGGGCATCGCACAACCTGCCCACAGTTATCAAAACTATGCGAGGAGATGATGTGGACCCATTCTCTCTAGGCAGTGGTGTGCACATAGTTAGTGCACATTTTTTCAAACTGTGCGGGCTCACCATGTGGCCAATTAAAAATAGGGGTTTTAAATCTGTATTCCCTCAGGATTACCTCAATTCATTTAAAACATCATCCCACTTGAGCCTAACTTAATATTTTAGATTCTCAATGGTTTTAAATGATCTCCCACATGTTTTTTTATGCAAATATATGGGGTTTCTTGGAAGATATAAGGTTTTTCTTCTCGGGTGAGTCCTCTCTCGTGTTACTTTACAATTTCCTCAAGATCTACATCTCCCAATCTCTTCATTTTCGAGATCTACACCTGTTGTGTATAAATCTTGGGTTATGGTTATCATTGGTGTGGGATTTAATGTTTTTTATTATAGGTAGGATATCTAGAGAGGTTTTCATGGAGCATTTTCCTGAATTGGGTGTGTTTGCTTGTTGGTCAAATTCACCAGAACCCAAAAGGTAGGTGGCCTCTCTCTCAAATCCACATGGTTAGAACTAGTGATTTTAGTATAATTAAATTTTCTCATGAAATTAATTTTAATAATTATTTGTTAACATTTTTGGAAAATTATTACTTTAGTGATTTGGGGATTTTGGGGCAAACTAGTTATTGTTGCCAAACCGGGATTTTTTGTGATTTTAAAATCGTTAATGATTGATTAAGAAATATTTTTTCTTCAAACAAGGTTTCCAATAAAGATGTTGTTTATGGAATTAAGGATAGTAAGGGAAATTTGTTATTGGGTTTTTTCAATAAATGGGTTATTTATTGAAGTGAATTGGCATGTGATGAGAATTATATTGTGATTTTGTGTGGCCATGATTCTTTTTGATAGTTGGGGGATTAAGTGTTATGGATTGTGTGTATTGTGTGGATGTGGGCCAAAATTACAAATAGAAAAATCAGATGGGTAGTAGACGGAAGGGACCACAACAAAGGATAAGTGGGTGGGAAGTACCACTAGTTGGAAATTATATGAATGTGTTGGAAAAAATATCCATCATTTTTGTTTTCTTATTATGTGTATTCTTGCGAGATTGAATTTTTTTGGGCTAATGTGAAATGGTGGAATGACTTGTGTAATGGTTTATTGGACTTCCCATTGGTTTTCTAGTTTCATAAAAGGTGGATTTTAAAGGGTTTGTTTGGCTTGTTGAAAGTTATTTCACTATTGAATGTTTTATAAATTTTTTTTATATAAATGTGATAATGGTTTTATCCTAGTGATGTGTGTAGTGAAGTCATTTGGGGAAAACCTAATTAGTATTTTTACTCACCCCATACTTTGGCAGTTGGGTTCTTTTTCAGAAGATGTATTCTGGGACACAACTAAGAGTACAACATCTCATTATTCTAGTAGTTCGACATGATTCTTTGGTGTTGTTGTAGTTCTTAGAGTATGGATCTTGGCGTGGAGTTTTAGATCGTGTTCAAGTTCTGTTGGAGTCTTGATGTAGTTTTCCTCTTGGTACTTTGATTTTCCCTTGGTTGTATTTGTCATGTGGGATTTGTATAGATTAGTTGGTTGCCATTTTGTAATGAATTGGTTTAGTTGTTTTGTTGACACACATCATGTAGTTTCTTGATAGTGGATCTCATGGTTCTTTGTTATTATCTCAGGTGAAAAAATTTCACTAATTTATTCTCGAAGCCCTCAGCATTTATGTTAATTCTTTTCCATCTTGGGAATTCCACTAAAGGCCAAGTAACATTTGTCCTCCCTCTCAAGCCAATGATATTGGGTGGGATGTTACATCACCAGTATAATATCCATCACATGTTCTAAAACATTCCTAATACTCCTGACTACCATATCCCAAATAGAAATAAACACAAAAGAAATAATTGTGATTCTATTTTGTAGCTTCCCAACCCATATGCCACTAAATGGATGCCCCCAGTCAGTTCACCATAGGACCTCAATCCCACCACCCTATATTCTAGAGGCTACCAACTATAAAAGATGGTCTAAATGTGGTACACTGGGGTGAAGATAACTTCTTATCAGATTAAAAATGGTGTAAATAACTAGATATCATCCAATCAGTAAATAAAAAATGTTTGGATTCAATTAATAACTAATGTATAAGCATGCTATAATAATAAATGAAATTCTATAAAATCATGTTTGGCGATGTCATACATAAAACACTATTCACTCACTCGAACAACCATACATGCATGCAAACATAATGAAAATTTATATAAAATTAAATGGCTCTCCTACTAACTCTGAGATAGAACAAATATCTAATCTTTAATTAATTATCGATCTACACTAGTATAATTAAAAAATAAAAATTTTAATCATCTCTTTACCAAGAACCTCTGGTCCTCAGCTCAGTCCATCATACATCTGTGATCAACCTAATAAATCATACATAAGATCTACATACACACAAAAATGTATGTATATGGGTGAGAAATAATCTAATTAGGACAACACATTCATGAACCTATAAATCTACTTTCATAAATGTATGCTCATGATATATACTCATCATAGCCAAGACACAACTATAAAGGTAAATAAACCCAATTAATCAAGTGAATCCATAGACGATCCATGGGTCCATGATCCTCATGAACTAGGTAATGTGATATCGTGTATATTTATATTTATATGTATATGTATATATATTCTCTCTCACACACACACACACACACACACACACACACACATATATATATATATGAATATACATAAGTAAGTTGAAATATTACATACTTAAAAATATTCAGTCCATAGGTCTGTAATCCGGATCATCTAGAAATCTGGGGGAAAAGGCACTATGTTGGATATCATACCTCTCAAGACATGTGTAATTAATTCAATACCTAGGTCTATAATCCTGGTCAACATACTTACCTAGGTCTACTTTGAATATTCTATTAGAAAGATACATCACCATAGGGGGATTCACATCCTAACCTAGGCTTCATCTTTACACACGTCCAATCACTATAATAAAGCATACCATGTACCAATATAAAATATTGTAAATGGTCACTGATTTGAGAATCATTACACTCATTCTAGGTATGTGTAGTCTGATATATGATCACTAGGTCCCAGTCTGTAGGTGGTCACAAATTTGTATCTCAAACAATCCCTACAGGTATGGACCTTTGGAATTGTTTAATGAGAGCTCACCTTAGAGACATGATGGACCCATCTTTGGCATTGAGAATTAGGACCAACATCAATAATGGGAATGAAATTTCATGTACAAACACCCTGATAATGTAGGAATCGTAACCATAATCCCAACAAGTACTTCTGAATATCCACATCATATTCCAAATTGAGGAGAGCATAATCATCATCGTTTCCCATCAATTTCTGAATAGAATATTATTATGTGTTATGAAATAGATCAATGGGATTAGAATCATCCCCATCATAAAACAACTCATGGGTAGTGGAATCATCTTTATGATCATAAAAAATGGATGTAAAGAACATCCACATGTAATAGGCTCAAATGCTAGATCTAAGTAAGCACATTTTGGTATCACATAAAATATCATCAGAATAAAAATCTAAATATCTAAAAATTTAAACCATAGGAATCACATAAGGGTATCCAAAAGATATAAATAAAACATATTAGTAGGTAATTCCTTATAAGAATATGTGGTAACCACAATCAGACTAATAAGAAGGATCCTAGTATGTTTGTTTGTGAATCCCAAGATAAATGTTGCATCATGTTAGGGTCATCAACAAAAAACTAGAAATTACCTCTGGTAGCCATCACTGCAATAACATTAATCAAGTGGATTCATAAATAAAATAATAGGGGTGGATTAATGGCTAGAATCAACACTACTAACAAAACCTCAAGAACATACAAGTTCAATATGGGTTCTACGATGAAAACCATGACCATAACTACCCAAACACTCAATGTACTAAACCAGGGTGGGTCAAACATCAGGGTACCCACTAGGTCCCTAATTTCATAACATAGGATAAAAATATAACATAGGTTCCTCAATAGTAAAGGTAAAAGGAGTAATCATACATGGGATACTTTAATGGTAATGAAATAGAGGAATGCTACAAAGAATCCTTATAATGATATATAGAATAAGTCGTCCTACATGGGACCCTCAAAATCAGTGATATTAGAGAGACATCCTACATTGGATCCTCTTGGTAAAAATATATATAGATGCATCCTGTAGGGGTTCTTGAGAAACAACTAATATCACATCCTCCTAGAACAGAAGTGTATATCTAAAATGAGATACATCCTCAAACAATGATCTAAAATAGGATATTCAAGAGGCATAACCCATATCACATCCCAAGTCAAAGGTCTCACTCTCAAGAGATAGCTGAATTTAATTCCTGGAGCAAGAAAATCGCCATTTAATAAGAAAATTGTAACTCATCATATGAGTCCTTAAATAACCTCAATGGTTTCACCATCATGATCTACATGAAAAGATACTCAAAATGGAATAATCATGTTTCATGTTCATGCTATTGGTAAAAAACATATTAAAGCCTCTCCAACTATAAAAAGGGAGGAGTACGTGACTTATGAAACCTAGAACATGTTGTGTACCCTCAAAACATCACCGAGGTATGTACACCAGCCAAACATGGTGTGTAAAATCCCATGTACAAAGCATGTAAGATAGGTAGCCTATGTGTACCCTATATGTGGTAGCTTCTCGTGTACCTCACATGGCCCATAACTATACTTCTATATATTGTGAAACCCACATGGGTTCTAGCTGTATGCTCTACACAGCCATGTGTTCTTACCCGGGCTGTCTGACTGAGTAGTCAGCTATATAGACGAGTTCTAGTACATTGTGTGTATTCCCCATACATGGAGTTTACTATAAAGTAGATAATATTCCATAAACTATAAGAAAACATGGATTATGTTCCTGAACTACACGTCATGTGATTGGGATTTCCAAATAGTAAACCCACCAAATCACATGAAACCCCCTTTTTCCCAAAAAAGTTATAGATCAACTAATTATGGGTCATATGTATCTATATAATGGCATTAAAACTATAAAATATAATATCAATGAGTATCTATGTAAAAACTTTATAATGAGTTACCTTAGGTTGGAATCCATCAAGTCATCCCATATTTTTAGGGTCCATGGTTGTCACACGATGATCTGACTCCTCTCGAGCTCTATGATGGTACTTCTTTTCACTTATACCTATTTCTATCTCTACTTATTCCTCTTCTCTCTCTGTCAGAAGAATGAGGAATCCATCTGAGGTTGTGTGTGAGAATTTGGAGAAGAAAAATAATAAAATAAAAAAATAGAAAAGGAAGAATAAAAATAAAATAAATCATTATTTTATGAAAAACACAACAATCATGACTCAAAAGAAGTGATATAATTTCAATATAATTTTATGCTCAAAGTATATGGCTTAAAAAACATGCATGAATAAATTAATATTTAATTAAATATTAATTAAATATTAATTATTCCACATAAATTAAAAATGATTGTAATTCCACCAACCTTATATACTAATTCAGACACCCTCTTCTGAGGTTGATGGGATGTTCAGAACATATCCAAGATCATATTATAGGGTAAAGTTACCATTTTACACCTTATAACAACATGAAATTAAAAAATCGTTTTGTTCCAATTCCAAGCTAGAAAACCAATGTTAGTTCTAATAAAAATAGGGAAATATCTTACAGAAGAGTTGAGGTTTATAAATAATATAATTTTAAGAAGTTATTTAATTTATATATGTAATTTAAGGTAAATATAATCTTAAAATTGTGATTGAATACTAAATTTTAAAATATGATATACAATAATCCCTTATAGAGGTAACCATACTCGGGACCATCATATATGATGGTATGATGTATATTTTATCCATTTACTGGGAGATCCAGAACATTTAGGTGGTGTATCTGGATACGTGACAGGTGTATTAGAAAAAAGATGTTTGGTCTTTCTAATGATTCAACAATGGAGGATGATTAGAAAATAAAATTAAGCTTTAGAATCTCATGTTCAGGACTTGGGCTAGATGATGGAGTACAAGATCTGATCATTGGTAAAATTGACATTTTTAGAGAAGAAAATAAATTTTTAGGTTACTAATCCCACTCCAAAAACTCTACATTAAGATCCCACTCCTCCGCATCCTTCTACTTATCTAAATCATACTCCACATCCTCCAAAACAACCTACTTAATGTGTGTTATATGTTAGGGATCCCTACTATCATATTTTTTAATATAGGATTATTAATTATATTGGGTTACTTTTCATCATCAATATATATTGATAGTGAAGCTTAGGGTCATTGTACATGGTATTATTGATAGATCCACAAGAATATCATTTCCTTTATATTAGGTCACTATAGTTGGATAAAGTATTGACCATTTTTATGATTCTCTATCTTGAATTTTTCAAAAAAAAAAATTACCAATGAAGTATGTTTAGATTATACCCATTATTTCATATTTCTGTTCAATATGGATCAAAATATTAAAATATATATATTTATCAATTTTTTATAGGAAAATATTAAATGTGATGAAATTGTGTATAAAAATAACAGTTAAATGTTTTTATGACTTTAGATAAATATCTTTTGAAATTTATAGATTATCAACATATAATATTTATTGTCATATGTTTATGATCTTCTAGTGGATCCTAATATTTTTGGGTGTTAGATAATCGCCACACTATTATGGAGCTTATAGCTACAGTTGTGTTTGGAATCAAAATGATGAAAGTATTTTCCATGTAAGACCATTACTTAATATCTTTTAGTAATTTTAATTTATTTAAACATTATAATTATATTTGATTTGTATTAGGTGTCTTTATAAAAAATTTATGCAACATGATACGTCATCATTATATGGATTTATAGTCCCATAATTTATTTCACCTACATCTATGAAGATTACATATATAGAATAAACATTTTATATTACAGAAATATTTCAAAATAATGAAATTAAGTGTGGGATTATTCCTCAACTAAAAAGGTATGAAAATTATATTTCATAAAGTGTTAGATCTCTTAATTGAATAACCATTTGGGATTGTATTTTTTAAAGATAGTGTACATTGTATGTTGGGTATTTTATTCCAAGTAATATGATACTCTATTAGTTATTATCTATCCCTGGTAATGTGTGAGAAAATTTTAATAATGAATCAAACACATTAGTTTTAATACATTAAAATTATGATATTTTATAACACCATTTATATTTGTATCATTAATATCATTTTAAAATGGGTCCAATGATTAAATTAGAGATACAATATGAATCTATAGTGGAAATATCACATATGTAAAAGAAAAGGTAAAATTTCATTTATAATTATTATATTATTCCTATAAGTAATTAAACTTTTATTTTGAATTGAAAAAATATTTTCGATTAGATGTGATATATTAATGAAGTATTAAAGGGATGGGGATACTATGTTATAAGATTAATGTTTGTAAACATTACAATCTGGACAGTTAAAAAATTTTCAAAATTTCAGATTTTATTGTAAATATTTCCTGTAATTTTTCAATTCTTATATTTCAAATACATGTTAAAATATTTATTTTTGATATGTAGATTTTTTATAACCTTATAAATTATACTAGAGAAGATATAATACTCTTAAAAACATAATTGGTGGATAATTAAATATATTTTATTGGACTTTATATTATTTTTAATATACATTTTAAATTTCAAATTTCAAATTCTAATGTTAAAATAAAATGATTCTAAGATGTTTTTTTGGTCTATTATATTTTTTTATCTATTTTTAGTTTTCCATTATACAAGTGGGAAGGTAATTTTCTTAATATTAATTAAAAATAAATATTATTTAGTTTTGTTATCTTATAACAGACATAAAAATTTGAATAATAACATTTATCACATCGGTTTTATAATAACCTAGGTGAAATTTTCATTATCATTAGACTCACCTATTTTGATAATCCCAAATCATGATTCTATAATTCCACATCATGTTTTATTTATTTGATAATTATGTTTCCCTTACAAGATAATTATTTATGTGAAAATAATGTTTATATGAAAGTGATAACTATGTACGTTTAATCTCACTTCCCTCTTGTTTAAATCTCAGAGTGAAAAATTTCTCCAAGAAAAAGGGTCATCGATGCAAAGGTCACCGATTCAAAGGTCACCAATTCAAAGGTCACTGATGCAATTTTCACCGATTCAAAGGTCACTGATGCAAAGGTCACCGATGAAAAGGTCACTGATGCATGGTCACTGATGCAAGGTTATCGATGCAAAGGTCACTGATGCAAAGGTCACTGTTGTAAAGGTCACTGATGTAATATCACTGAAACAAGGATACGGTTGGGAAGGTTACCTATGGAGCGTTATCAATCAATGGTCACAAATGAATGGTTACCGATGGAGAGTTATTAATCCAAGGTCACCAATGAAAGGTTGCCTATGGAGAGTTATCAATCAATGTTCACCAATGAAAGGTTACAGATGGAGAGTCATCAATAAAAGTTCACCGATGAAAGATTACCGACAGATATTTTTCAATCAAAGGTCTCCAATGGAAGGCTACCGATGGAGAGTTATTGATGGAAGGTTACCATTGGAGAGTTTACTAATGAATGTTGTTGTTGTGCACTTACTGTTGAAACCTATTGTTGTGAAGGTTGTGGTTACCAGTCTACCATACACTTCTACTCTATACTATTTCAAATTATAAAGATTATTCTAACCATCATATTTGCTATCATTAATGCTTCTAACCTTAATTATTGCTTATTATAGACATATCAAGGGACCATATATAGGGATAGTACGAGATACAAGATAGAGTACACATGATTTACTTATACGTATTATCAGACCTCAACTATAAAAAGGTGAAGCAAGTGAGTAAGGACAAACTGTGAAGATAAGAGAAGGGAAGGGAAGGGCATCTGAAAATATGAAGAAACGTACTCACTAGATTAAATAAAATACATCCAACACCAACACTATGAACCCACAAGCATCACGAAGATAATTTTGGGGACAAAATCACTTTTTCCTTCTGTGATTCATCAACTCAGGATCAACACAAGAAGCAGAACACTCAATTACTAAAAGCAAGAACCTGTAGTTGTGACACTCTGTTTTGGAGACAACTTCTAGAGAAAGACTCAAACATCAAATTCTTCACTTCAATGAGCCAAGAGATGAACTAAAAACACATAGAGCCTTCAAAACTCAATCTCATCATATTTACTCTACTGTGTTCTTTTTATTTTACATTTATGAGAAGTGTGTATTTGTTTCATACACACCATATCTTGTGCTTGAACTGGAGAATACAAAAAACCTCATATCAAACTTCTCTTACTCCTTGTTTCACCACTTATAATTGTGAAAGAAACCGTGTGCATTCTGTGTTGTTTTTCATTCCCATGAAGAATTGTGGTAGACGGTAGGACACCTGGAATGTTTTTGAAAACTATTTTAATGACAAATATAGTCTATTGATCATGTTTATTGTTAATATATAATTCTTGATGGTAGGTGATCACCAAGTGGAGAGGATTAAGTCTCAGCTTGAGACGAAACCTCTTGTTCAACCTTTATGTGCACTATATTTTGTTATACTCTGTTATATCTATTTTTCCACAACTTATAATTAATAAAACATAAAACTGTTTTGAATTCAATTTGATAATTAGTTTTGGTATGTGTGTTTATGTGTTTAATTCATTAAACATGTTTAAAAAGTTGAAGAAGTTCTATACACTAATTCAACTAAGGACTAATCACCCTTTGAGAAACGTCTTAACCAATTAGAAATCTAAATCTCTATTGTCTTAATTAACTGGGCTGTTTTCATAATTTGAGCGATGATTATAATAATGTTTTTAACTGAAATTTTAAGTAGTAACTCAATTCACCCTCCCCCTCATGAGATTCCACTCCGACCAACATTTTGTATTAGATGATTTATTCTAGTTTGTTTTTACAACTGCCTAAACTGTTGTGAATCTTTTCAAATTCTTGAACTGTGATTTTAGTTGTATCTAAAAGATCTTAAAATTTATGTCTTATCTAAATTTTCAATTCTGTAAAATTCTGATTAATAATCGATAATAGAGTTGTGGGTGATACAACTAAGAAGACATCTTTATTTAATTTAAATAACTATAATCAGTGATAATTAAAAATGAAAATGTATCCAGAGAGCATGGGACCTAAAATCTGGGCACAATTGTAGAACAACTTGTACTACATGTTACTGTTAGGGAAACAAGGTTTTAGTTGTCTAAAGATACATATAATAATAATTGTAATGTAATTAATGCATTTTACGATTATCTAGGTGATGAATAATTCAATATAGTATCTTCCTATAAAACTGTATATACAATTTGGGATACTTTAGCTACTTCCCATGAGGTAATAACCGATGTTAATGAAATGAGATTAAATACTTATACGATTAAATATGATAATATTAAGATGAAGCTTGAAGAACCTTTCTCTGAAATGTATCATAGGATCAATGAAATATTGAATACCATGAGTCTTCTTGGAAAACCAGTGGACAACAAGTATCAGATTATGAGATTGCCTTGATGACTACCTGACAAATGGAGATGAATTTTTGTTTCTGCCCGAGATTATTGTGACATATGAAAGCTATCAGTAAAGGAACTAATTGGAATGCTTATGATGTATGAATAAGAGATTAAGGTAAATCAAGAAGCAGATGAATAACAAAGAAATAAATCTGTAGAATTTAAGACTTCTGCGCAATGAACAAGGACAAAGAAAAAGCTCAAGCACCTATAGACACTTCCACCAGTGAAGACTCAGATTCTAATAGTGATGATTAGATGCATCAACTTATTAGGAAATTCAAGAAGTTCTTCTATAAGAAAAAGTTATTTAGAAATTTTAACTATAAAGGAAGGTATTATAATAATGTAAAGTGGAAAAAGGACAGAAAAATGGAATGATAATACAAATGAGATAGTATGTTATGACTGTAAACGAAATGGTCATGTGAATGTTGATTTCACCAAGATGAAATTTAAGAAATATGTTTAATAAAATGGCAAAGGATATGAAATGTAGATACCCATAGATTTACATACATGGGGATTACATTTATTTTGCATAATATGTAATTTATACCAAAAATAGACACCCAAGGACTGTAATATTTTAGTGTCCTTGGAAACACGGAACAAAATCTTCTAATCATGGTGAAATATCTTCAATATCTCCCATAAAGATCCTCCCTTTTTTTCTTACCTAAAACCGTTATTTATATCATGGGGAAAAGAAAACATAAAAAGGGTGAGCTCAAATACTCAGTAATGGTAAGTATATATAAAATAAAAAAACATATACATTTGAACTTAATAATAAGAACATAAATTTTAAACAAAAAAATATTGAGTCTTGAAATAAATCATGGCAGTATGTAAGGAATAGATCACAAAGGAACATTAATCATGATAAAATAGCATGGGAATAAAACATGTAATTGTGGAAACCCATTATGCATATGATTTGATTTCCAAAGTATCTAAGGCATGGCTGCCGAGACTATCATAGTGAACAAAGTCCATTACTGAACTTGGTTTACTTCAAGTTCCAGCCCTGTATTACTGAACCAGATTTACTTGATGTTTCAGCCATGTATTTCTCATGAGATATAAATCATTACCCAATTTATTGGAGGGAGATATAGTTCCCACCCATATCATAATGAAATCATTCTTTTGTTTACCACAAATTAAACATAAATCATTCATCATAACCCAATGAATAAAATGGGTTTTATAAACATTATCCCATCATAACATAATCCATATAAAACAATGATTATAATTTCATCATAAACAAAATAAAACCATGAAAATAATAGATACATTATGCTTAAAACATAACTATATTAAAGAATGTCATTATTGATGGAAAATAGTTTTGATAAAACACTTGAAATGAATTCTTGAGTGAAATATACTTTATTCTTTCAAATCATTTTCCTTTCTCAAAATGGAGTGCTGTTTTAATAGAAAAGAATTTTGTTGAAAATAATCATGAAATCTTGTAGAATAAGATTCATGTAAATAAGGATTTATGAAAATCAAAAAATATCTTCCTCCTGTATAAGTTAAAAAATGTTCTCCTCATACATTTTCCGGAAAAGTTAAAAATTTCCTCACATGGTAAATAAAAGAAAGATTACTTCCATACAATGTGATAAAAAAAAATGGGTAAAAATTACATTAAAAATACATGGAAAAATTATTATTATTTTATGAAAACATATTTATAATACATAGACATGGATCATAAATATATCCCCAGTAAGTACATAGGAATAAAAAATCTCGAATTAGAACGAGATTGGAATAATTCTCCCTTACCTTAGATCCAATTTCTTCTGTATGTGTTAGAACCTCCTGTATAATGATTTAAATAATGTCATTTACTTCTTCAAGAATCATATTAATTTTTATGATATAATATATGATTCACTTATGACTTTATATTACGTTTTCATTTGTTAATTCCATGTTGAAGCAACGTTTTGGGTAATAATCGTTTCATTTATTGTACATGTTTGGACATTTTTTCTTGATATTATTACATATATCATGATTTACATAATTTCAGAATATAATAAAAGATTTATATGTCATATTTATATTCAGTTTATATATATATATAATGGATAGATAAATTAAATGAAATACACCATTCATGGAGACGGTAGTCCATATGTACGCATGAATGTTGTTTTCCTTTCCATATTTACTTGAATGGATGTAAGTAGATGACATATATATATATAAATAAATCATATAGCATTATTATGTAATATATCTCAATATTATTTATTATATATAGTTTAGAATCATTCTTTAATGATAAACATGGAGAATAAATCTCATCGCGTCATGGAGACGGTAATCCATACTAACGCACGAGCGATGATATCATTCCCATATTTATTAAATGGAATTGGAGTGGATGATATAATATCTAAAAATAATTATCATGATATAATAATCATATATAGTAATTATTTCCACCATTATACCCATCCATGTATGGTGGTGGTGGAAAAAATATTACACCACGGTGTGGAGACGGTATTTCGTACGTACGCACATGCGGTGATTTCATTTTTCGTTTAATGGATAGAAGGTGAAATATGTTTGTATAATATTTATAATAAAATATCATTATATGATTTATATGGATGTGATTACATTATAATTAAACTACAATATAAGAGGAAGTAGAAGAAGAAATAAATTTGAAAGAATCAGTAGAAGATATTACCTCTTCCTCGAACTGCCTTCTTTAAACATCATCTTAGAGAACCAGAGATGGTCTTTTGAGAAGTCTAACACCTCTATAATGTAACAAGAGAGATTTATAAGAGGAATTTTTAGGGTTTTTCTGATCTATATGGATCAAAATTGAGTGAAGAGGAGAGGGAAGGAGGTGCCCTTATATAGGAGAGTAGAGGGGAACTTTTGGAAAGATCAAAAAAATTAATTTATAATAAAACCCAACCCAACATAAAAACCTCAAAAATGACTCATCTTTGAAGATCAGATGAAATAGGGTGGTAATATCATCAACCAAGAAAATTTATATATGTTTGGAATTTATTTTAAACCTTATCATTTTCATTTATCCTTATTTAATCTATTTGATTTTATTTCTGGTAATAATATTCAAAATTTTAAATCATTATAAATTCTTACAAATGTGTTGTGATTTTTACATAATTAGATAATTTATGAAATTTTCTAACATATAAATTTAAATTTGTAATTTTTAAATATTTTTGTGTTTTTTAAATAATTTAACAATATGTTTTTTTATAAAATATTGATCGTGACAATTTTGACAGTATTCATTTATTTGAATTTAAATAAAATCCACATAGAAGATATATCAGAAAAAAATATTTAATAGATTCTTAAAATGTCTTATTCATCTATAAAATTAATGGATCACATTAATTAGTTCATATAAATTTTATTTTAATATTTTTAAAACCATTTTTTTGTTACTTCTCTTTATAATATAATTACATAAACATTTTTTGTAGTAATTTAATATACTTATTTTTATCATAAAAATTAAAATTAAAATACAATGATGAAGATAAATCTAATATATTTCATAATAATACTTTTCATCGAATTTATCATCTTAAAATCACAACATTAAAATTGTTATATTCATTAAATTGTGAAGGGGACAACTTTGACATTATTTAAAATAATATAATATAAATGTTCTAATCTGTTTTATAAGGCTCCAAATGGTCCAAAATTCAGAAAATGGATTATTATGGTGTATATATACTCTACCAATAAGTTTTGGTTATGTTTTTGGGACTTTTTATGGGTATTATTATTTTAATAAAAAATATATTATTGATTTTTTACTTAATAAATAATTTCTCCATCAATAATGTATAAGCTATTAAGGTAATTATATATTTCATAAAAATTAAAAATAAGTTTCCATGATATAAAAATAATTTATATTTCAAGTGATTATTTATAATAGAATTTATATTCTGTATAACGTTATATTAAAAATAATTTTATTATTAAATTTTGAGTGAGACATATTTCACTTTCCTTTAACTAAAATAAATTTAAGGTATTAATATCACCCAAGTGGGTTCAAAAAGAAAACATTTCAACCCAAGTATATTCTAGGATAAAATATAATCATCCAATTATATTAAGGCAAGTGTTAGGGTAATTTTATAATATTATTTTTACCCTTAATTACCCGATTTACCTTTAACTATGGTAAATAAAATTTTCCGTAGTTACTATTCATAATGCTCAAAAATAAAAGTAGCCTATTAACTTAGTTTAAACCTACTTAATCTAAATATGGAATCCATTTTTCCAAATTCAAGACATAGATGATGCTGAAATTTAATTTAAAATTAATCTCGTTGTCAAAAATGGGTTTTTGTTAAAAAAATTGCAAAAGATTGAAATGATTTTACCGATGAATACATTTTAAAATTAATGATAATGACATAAATTATATTAAATGATAAAAATATATTCTATTTATACTTTTAAACCATTTCATATTATAATTTAACAAAATAAATTATCTCGATGAAAAAAAATTCTTTTAAGTAAAATTTAGCATTTTTTAATTATTCATCAAAATTTGAAAGTTATCATAAAAATAAGAAAATTTTATCCAAAGTAAATTTTTATATCCTGATTCAAAATAATTAGTTTATTTTGTCAAATTTAACTTAAAAACATGTCAAAAATTAGATTTAAAATGGGTGTGCCATCAAAATGCAGCAAAACTGCAATTTTTAAAGAAATACTTCCTTTAAAAGAAAAATTGTTTTATTCTCATAACATGTTCTAGAATATGTGTATGATGAATTATAATGTTATAAAATTAAAAATCAAGTTAATACTATTCATAACAGTATGTTCATGATAATATTATAATATATCACTATTTAGTGAAACTCTGTATTTCGTACAACGTAAGCTATCGAGGAAGGTCTCCCTTACGTGTATCAGAATCCAAGTATATTGTTGCATATAATGCAAGCTAATATTGGTTTATAATACAACAGAAGATATCAAAGAAACTAAAAATAATATATCTCATAAATCTTGGGGTGTTACATTCTACCCCCATTAAAATTAATATCGTCGTCGATATTCGTCGGGGTTATAAATGGTTTACTACTTGAATGTTTCATTCATATAAAACCACATCATAAAAAGGAGTATTAAGACTTAATTTTAAAAATCAAAAGTGTGAAACGTAATGGTTACCCAAATTAACTCATCACTCTATTTTCACATAAGATAACATAGGGGAAAACATGGATATGGAAGAGAAATTTAACCATCAAGTTCTGATGGATGGTGGTGCAGAACATGGCTATTAAAAATTCAACAATCACAAAGCCATAAATTCATGATGATCTAAGGTACCATCTGATCCATCATATATGAGGTTACTAGGAAAACATTTTTGTTTTTCAAGATCATTTTCCTAAAGTTGATGAATTTTTTCATAAGGATAAATACTTACTTGATTTCAATGTAATATCATCATTGGTCATTCCATGAACAATTTCCACTTCATATATTATTTAAATAAATTAATTTAAATTTAAAATTCTTGGATTGTTATTAGATCATGCGATAGAATGATAGGTCATTCCATCTGTCTTTATCACTGAAAGGTTAGAAAAAAATTCTTAAATATACATAAGTCTGTCTATGGTGAGATTAACTGTATATGATAACAAAAAATGGACTTATAATTCATCTATCATACCTCTTAATAAAATAAAACTAATTTTACTAACTAGGGACTTCCTGTAATCCAGTGGTAGGCGATAATGTCTTGTCTCACTTTGGTTGTGGGTTCGATTCCTGCATCCTTGTCTGACGCGACAGGTTGTTGCCTTCCTGACAAGTTGTCCTTTTTTTCTAAAAATATACTATTATAACATTTTGGAAAAAAAAATTAGCATTAAAAAATACTAATCGATGTCCAACTTAATCCAATCCAACCTTTAGGATTATTGAAAATACTTTTGTCCAATCTCAAAGTGTAAAGAAACGATTACTACAAAGTTCATCTACCAAGCATTGAATACCATCATTTATTCCTCATATATCATATGATATATCTTGCTGGTCACATTCTAAACATGTGAATTCCTTAATCATGTATTCTATTAAATCATGAATTACCAAAGAATATTTTTGAAAACATGAATAATTTCAAAGGATAACTCTTTCCACATACCAAAATCACAAAAATTCTGTATACTCAAACCATGATATAACTTTGTTCTTATATCAGTCATGAGCTCATTAATACTATCAAACATTTCATTATCTCATTATCCCTTAATTATGTGCATATTAGGTGCATTCAAAAAATATTTCAATCACATTTCATGGTTACCGGTACCATACAATTATTGAAAACCGCAATAAACCAATACCTAGATATTACAATATTTTATGATATGAAAAATGAGATTCCACTTCACTATTTTGGAGTCCTATTACATAAACACTTAATCATTCCACAAATTCATTTCCATATTCAACATCACCAAAATTGATTGCATGTGACTTACCATTGTCCTTTTCCTAAAGAGGTTGTTGATGTCGATCATCATTAACCCTTGGATTAGGGAATTGGATAACATAATGCCCCATTTCCCTTCACTTGTTGCATTGAAGTGTTGGTGGTGAATTATCTATAGTGTTTCCTCTATTCACATCATTAGCTACCTTTTTCATATTAATTTGGCACTCAGCTACTCAATGACCTTCTTTTCCACACTTAATACATTTTCTATTCCCTTTAATACAATTTCCACCATGCTTCGTTCAAGAGTTTGAGAATAACGAAACATTTGTCTTCTTTTCACCATAGTTTTGAGATTTTTCCTTAAAAACCATCTTTCGTTTCTTGTCAAAACCATGAGATTGATATGTAACACCAAATTACAGTACTAACTTGATAGCACAACTCATAATCTCTTCATAAATACTGAAGTCTTTTATAGCTAATGCCTTTTCAAGACTTCATTTTTTTTCCAGTAAAGGATCGAACAACATTATATTCAGGTTGGATGATAAATCCATATGCATACACTGCAATCCTTTTAATATTCGCTTCGTGTATACCAACAGATTCATCATCCCTTTTCCTAAGCTATAGGAACTCCTTTTCTATCTTCGTTCAATGAATATGAAGAAAGTACTTATTGAAAAATAATTTCTTGAACCCATCCCATTCCATGGATTCAATTTCATCTTGGGGCCTCGTATTCTTAATTAGAGTCCACCACTAGTCTGCTTCACCTTCTAAATGGTAAACATCCAAAATGACTTTTTCATGTTCTAAAAAATAAATTATATAAAATATCTTTTCAATGGTACTAATCCATTGTTCACCAGCAAGTGGATAAGAAGACCCATTGAAAGAAGTTGGATGTTTCCTCATGTAGGACTCAATAGAATATTGTTCCCTTATCTACACATTTGGAAGTCTAGAATGATCCATAGCTTGTGTAAGTATAGAAATAAGATTTTTCACTCCATCTCCCATAACATTGGTTTGTTTAAAAGTAAAATCATTGTATTTTCCATTACATTGATCAACATGGTTCCTTCAGGATCTAGCTATTGTTTAAAACCCAAAAAGAATAGTGTGATGGAAAAATTCATGTTAGGAAAACATCATAATAAAGGGGGATTACCTTCAATATATAACATCTTATGTTTAATTATAAGATCATTATCATAATTCTAGGACTATAACCTATACATATACTTAAACATAGGTACATACCTAGACTTACCTTATAAATACCTCTAGGGATATCATTAATGTTTTCGCATCCTAGTTTCCAAATGTTAACTAAGAATTTATTCTGATACCAACATTAGAGACCCATATCTTAACGTTCATGGGGATTACATTACTTTTTCAGAAAACATAATATATAACAAAAACAGACACCCAAGGGCTGTAATAGTTTAGTGTCATTAGATACTCGGAAAAAAATCTTCTAATCATGGTGAAAGATCTTCAACATCTCCCATAAAGATCTTCCCCTTTTTGTTTTCATACCTAAAACTTTTCTTTATATCCTGGGGAAAAGAAAACATAAAAAGGGTAAAATCAAATGACCAGTAAGGGTAAGCATAATGAAATTAGAAAAACGTATATATTTGAACTTAAATACAGTAACATAATGTTTAAACATCAAAATATTGAGTCATGATGTAAATCATGGAAGTATGTATGGCATAGATCACAAAGGAACATTAATAATGATTAAATAGAATGGTAATAAAACATGTAATTCTGGAAAACCATTAAGAACATGATTTGATTTCCATAGTATCCAAGGAATGGCTGCCAATACCATCATAGTGGCCAAAGTCCATTACTGATCATGGTTTACTTTCCATTTCTCCCCTTTATTACTGAACTAGATTTACTTTTCATTCCATCCATGTCTATCTCATGAGATAAATCATTACACAATGCATTGGAGGGAGATACTCGTCGCACCCATCTCATAATGAAATCATTCTTTTGTGTGACACAAAATAAAGACAATTCATTCATCACAACCCAATGAATAAAATGGGTTTTATAAACATCATACCATCATAACATAATCCATATAAAACAACGGATATAATTTCATCATAAAAAAATCAAATCATGTAAATAATAGATACATTATTCTTGAAATATAACTGTATTAAATAATTTCATTATAGATGGGAAATAGTTTTGATATAACACTTGAAATTAATTCTTGAGGAAAATATCCTTTGTTCATTCAAATCATTTTCTTTTCTCAAAATGACGTGCAATTTTAAAAGAAAATAATTTTGCTGAAAATAATCATGAAATATTGTAGATGAATCATCATGGAAATAAAGAGTTATGATACTGTAAAAACATTTTCATTCCGTATAAGATAAAAAAAGTTCTCCTCATACTTTTGCCGGAAAAGTCAAAAAGTACCTCGTATGGTAAATAAAATAAAGATTCCTTCCATACCATGTGGTAAAAGTCAACAAAGGGTAAAAATGAATTTATACATACATGGAATAATATTAATCATTTTATAAAAACAGGTTTAGAATACTTGGACATGGATGATAAATATAACCCCAGTAAATACTTATGAATAAACAATCTCAGATAAGAACGAGATTGAAACAATTATCTTTTACATTAGGTCCAATTTCTTTTGTATTTGTATGAAACTCCAGTATAATTATTTAAATAGTGTCATTGACGTTTTCCAGAATCATTATCATTTTTATGATATCATATATGATTCCCTTACGTCTTTATATTACTCGTTTAATTTTTAATTCCATGTTAAAGCAACGTTTTGGGCAATAATTATTTCATTTATTGTACGTGTTTGGACTTGTTTTTTTATATTATTAATTATATAATGATTTACATAATTACAGAATATAAAACGAGATTTATAAGTGGTATATATATTCAGTGTATATATATATAAAAGATATATAAATGAAATGAAATAATTCGTTCATTGTGTTGGTAGGCCGTACGTACGCATTAATGTTGTTTTTTCTTATTGACTTGAATGGAATTAAGTAGATGACACATATATATATAAACTAGAATTATTATTTCATATATCTCAGTATTATTCATTATATATAAATTATAATCATTCTAGAATGTTAAATATGGAGAATGAATCTAACAACGTCGTGGATACAGTAATTCGTACGTACGCACGAGCGATGATATCATTCGCATAATTATTGAGTGGAATTGGAGTGGATGATATAATATCTCATAATTAGTATCATGTTATAAAAATCATATATAGGTATTATTTCAACCATTATACCCATCCATGTAAGATGGTGATGTAAAAATATATTACACCACAACGTGGAGACGGTATTCCATACGTACGCACGCGTGGTGATTCCAGTTTTAATAGGATAGATAGAAGGCAAAATAGTGTTGTATCATATTTATAATAAAATATCAGTATGTGATTTATAAATATGTTATTTATTTATAAATAAACAACTAAATAATAGGATTTATAAGAAGAAATAAATTTGAAACAATCGGTATAAAATATTACCTCTTCCTCGAAGTGACTCCTTTAAAATTCCTCAAAGGGCACTAGATTTTATCTTTTGAGAAGACCATAACCCATATAATGTAACTAGAGAGGTTTAGAAGAGTAATTTTTAGGGTATGACCAAACATTAAGGCTCAAAATTTTGTGAAGAGGAGAGGGAAGGAGGTGCCCTTATATAGGAGAGGAGAGGGACACTTTTGGAAACCTCAAAAATATTAATTTACAATAAAAGCCAACCCCACATAAAAACATCCAAAATGACTCAACATAGAATATGAGATGAGATAGGGTGGTAATCTTATCAACCAATAAACTTTATACATGTTTGGAATTTATTTTAAATCTTATCATTTTGATTTATCCTTATTTAATCTATTTGATTTTATTTGTTGTAATAATATTCTAAATTTTAAATGGTTTTGAATGCTTACATATGGTTGTGAATTTTCCATAATTAGATACTTTATTACATTTTCAACCATATAAATTTCAATTTGTAATTTTTAAATATTTTTGTAATTTTTAAATAATTTAATAATATGTTATTTTAATTAAATATCAATAGTGTCAATTTTGACACTATTAATTTTTTTGAATTTAAATAAAATCCACCAAGAAGATATATTCAAACAAAAATATTTAATAGATTCATAAAATGTCTTATTAATATAGAAATTCATAGAGAACATTAATTAGTTCATATGATATTTATTTTAATATTTTTAAAACCTTTTTTTTATATTTATCCTAATAAGAGTATTACTACATCATTTTTGTATAATTTTTTAATATACTTATTTTTTGTCTAAAAAATAAAAATAAAATATTGTGATGAATATAAATCTAATATATATCATAAGAATACATTTAATCAAATTTATCATCTTAAAATCACCACATTTAAATTGTTATTTTAATAAAATTATGAAAGTGAAAACTTTGACATCATTTAAAAAATAATAATATAAATGTCCTAATCTGTTTTATAAGACTACAAATGGTCCACAAGTAGACACTGGGATGTTTATGGTGTTGATATACTTGAAAAATATGTTTTTCAAGTGTTTGGGCCTTTTATGGGTATTATTATTTTAATAAAAACTATATTATTGATTTTTCACTAAATAAATAATTTCTTCATCATTAATATATGAGATAATAAGGTAATTATATATTTTTTAAAAATTAGAAATAAATTTACATAAAAAATAAAAACATTTTATCTTTAAAATGAGTATTTATAATTGAATTTATATTCTGTATAACCTTATATAAAAATAATTTAATTATTAACGTTTTAGTGAGACATATTTCACTTTCCTTTAAATAAAATAAATTAAAGGTCATAATAACATCCAATTGGGTCACATAAGATAAAATTTCAACCCAAGTATATTTTAAGACAAAATATAATCATCCAATTATAATAATACATGAGTTATGGTAATTTTATAATATTATTTATACCCTTAATTACCCAATTTACCTTTAACTATGGTAAATAAAATTTACCGTAGTTACTATTCATAATGACCAAAAACAAAAGTAGCATATTAACATAATTTGACCCTACTGATTACAAATATGTAATACATTTTTCAAAATTCAAGACGCAAAAGTTTCATAAATTTAACTTAAAATAAATCTCATTGTCAAAAAAATGGGTTTTTCTTTAAAACATTGCAAAAGATTGAAATGATTTTACATATGAATTCATTGTAAAATTAATGATAATGGAATAATTATATTAAATGGTAAAAATATATTCTATTTATACTTTAAACTCTTTCATTATTATAATTTAACCATATAAATTATCTCGATGAAAAAAGTTTCTTTTAAGAAAAATTTAGCGTATTTTTACTATTCATCAAAATATGAAAGTTATCATAAAAATATAAAAAATTAATACAATGTAAATTTTTATACCTTGATTCAAAATAATTAGTTTATTTTGTCAAATTGAACTTATAAACTTGTCAAAATTTATATTTAAAATGGGTGCACCATCAAAAGGTAGTAAAACTGCATTTTTTAAACAATTATTTCCTTTATATGAAAAATTGATTTTTTCTCATAACAAGTTCTACAAAATATGTAAAATGAATTATAATGTTATAATATTCAAAATGCAGTTAATACTATTCATAACAGCTATTTCATAATAATATTATAATATATCATTTTTTTAGTGAAACTCGGTATTGCATACCACACAAGCTATCGAGGAAGGTGGCTCTTACGTGTAACACAAGCCAAGAATATTATTGAATATACTGCAAGCTAATATTAGTCTAGCATACAACGGAAGATATCAAAGAAATTAAAAAGAATATATCTCATAAAATCTCATGGTTTTACATGGAATGGATATGAAAGCTACATGGAGTGCCTAAGAAGATATCTAAAGTGGATATGACACTTATGATATTGAAATGAACAAAAATGTAGACATGTGCTTCATGACTGAAATATCTAAGGTAACACCCAATTCTCATGTACATAATGCTTACTATTCTGAGAATAAAAAGGAATCAAACAATGATGAAAATATGACAAAGGATAAACTATTTGAAAACTTTAGATTTTATTAGGACACCTTTAATGAACTCATTGAAAAATATGAATTATTGAAAAGACAGCATTCTATAAATTCCAATTATAAGTCCGATCTTGATATTGGAAAAGAAAAATGTGTTCAGTTGTTAAATGAAAATATTGAACTTAAATTATCTAATGAGCAATTAAAAAGATCTCTCGAGAATGTTACTGTAGGTAGGCATACTTGACTAAATTACTAGGATAATAAATTGGTCTAAAACAAGAATCTGGTCTAGAATATTATCCAGGACAAAGAAGAATTATAAAGAATAAATTTGTTCCAAAATATGGACAGTTCGCTACTAGTTCATGTTCTAGACCATCTTTTGAAAAAAAATTATCTAAAAGAACAAACAAAGTGTTTATGTCTCCAAAAATATCTATTGATTAACGGAAATATGTGAGACAAGTATGAGGTCCCAATGTTTTACTTGCTAACCTCTCTGAACCCAATAAAATCTGGGTACCAAAGTTACCCTGCACTTAATCTGTTTTGTAGGAAAAATTATTAATGGGCTCTTGTAAAACTCTATGGTACATGGAAAGTTGATGTTTAAGACACATGACAGGAGACTAATCATGCTTCAAAAACCTAATTAATGTTGTGTGTGGACATGTTACATTTTTTGATAATTCAAAAGTGATGATTTTTGTCTTAGTCTAAATTTGTAACCCTAATACTGTATTAATTTCAAAAGTACTTTTTATGCGTTAAAGTACAATTTACTAAGTATCTCTCAGTTATGTGATGAGGATTTTTATGTTAAATTTAAAATGATGTGTGAATAGTTTTTCATTCTTAAAATGATTTAATATTCACTGCTCTGAGAAATGAAAATTTATATGTTGTTTATTTAAATTATTTAGCTAAGTAAAATGTTTCATATTTAAATTCTTTTTCATAAGAAATCATGGTTATGGCATAGAAGATTAGGACACTACAATGTGCACTCACATAGGAAACTAACATGGAAAGGATTAGTTAGAGACTTACCTAAATTGGAATTCCCACTTAACAAAGTTTGTAATTTTTTTCAAAAGGGAAAAAACACAAAGTTTCATTCAAACCAAAGAACTATGTTTCTACTACTCAAGCGCTTGAGTTGGTTCACATGGATTTTTTCGGACCATCTAGATTTTATGTTTAAGGAGGAAGCCCTATTTTTATGTTCATGTAGATGATTTTTTCTAGATATACTTGAGTATACTTTCTAGTGCACAAAAGTGAAGCATGTTCTTACTTCATTAAATATTCCAAGTCTGTAGAAAAGTGTAGTGGCCTTAGAATTAAGATCTTGAGAAGTGATCATGGTTGTGAGTATGAAAACCAGAAATTTGATTCCTTTTGCTCACATAATTTAAATACTGAAAATTTCTTTTCTCGTATAACACGACAAAAAATGGATTTGTAGAAATTAGAAATAAGACACTTCAAGAGATTTCTCGGACTACGATTAATGAGTATAATCAGACTATCTATTTTTAGGAAGAATCCATTAATATATCTTGTTACATTATCAATAGAGTCTTAATTAGACCTAATCTTAAGAAGGCACTTTATGAGATCTTGAATAATAGGAAGCATATGTTTAATTACATTAGAGTTTTTGGTTTCCAATTCTTCATCCTTAACACTAAAGATGATCATGACAAATTTGCTTCTAATGGTGATGAAGGAATTTTCCTTGGTTGCTCAATCACTGGGAAAGCTTATAGAATATTTAAATAGAGAACCAAATGTGTGGAAGAATTAGTTCATATCAAATTTGATAAGACTGATACACATGAACCCAAAACCAATGTTTAACTCATTGAGGATGAAATGTCAATTCTAGACCTTAATGATAAAGACAGTGAGCCCTTAGTAAAAACAACTAGTTTTTAAAATGTTCTAGAATATGTGCATGATGAATTTGGACCTATAGACATTCAAGAGGATTCTAGTTCAAATATTTCTAGAGGTATTATTACTCTCGATAATCATCCTTTAGATTCTGTAGTGGGTGATTTAAATAGAGGAACACTAACTAGATATTCTCTGAGAAACCAGGTTGAACATCAAGCCTTTATTTCATAGCTTGAACCTAAAAATATTTTTGATTTAATCAATCACAAATTATGGGTGATATCTATGCAATAAGAGTTGAATTAGTTTGAAAGAAACAATTTTTTCGAATTAGTTGAAAGACATAAAGTCACGTTGACCATAGGCACTAAATGGGTGTGTAGAAATAATGTTTACGAATCTGGAAACATAGTTAGAAAAAAAGCTTGACTAGTTTAACAGTGATATAGTCAAGAAGAAGGAATAGAATATAAAGAAACTTTTAAACCTATAACTAGACTAGATTCCACTAGAATACTACATGATTATGCAGCACATCTGAATTTCAAACATTATCAAATAGATGTCAAAAGTGTGTTTTTAAATGGATATATAGTGGACAAAGTATTTCTTGAACAAACCCATGGTTTTACAAATCCCAATTTTTCAAATCAGGTTTTAAAACACTTTAAAGCTTTATATGGTTTGAAACGAGCTCCAAGATCTCGGTATGATAAACTTAGTTCTTTTATTATTTCAAAAAGTTTTAATAAAAGAATAGAATATCCTACTATTTTTATTAAAATATTACAAGAGATGTTTTAATATTATAGATTTATGTAGATGATAGTATTTTTGGATCCTCTAAAAGTTCATTATGTACTGATTTTTCAAAAACGGTGGAAGATGAATTTGAAATGAGTTTAATGGGGGAACTTAAATTTTTACATGGATTTCTAATTTTTCAAAATAAAAATGGTATTGTTTTAAATCATAGAAAATATACCAAGGATCTTTTGAAACATTTTGGTTTGGACTGTAATTAAGGTAGTGATACACCTATGTGTACCACCTGTATGTTGTATGCTAATGAAACTGGTAAACCTGTGGATCAAACCAATTAGAGAGGTATGATTAGAATTTTTCTCTATCTTACAGCTAGCAGGACTGATATTATGTTTAGTGTGTTCATGTGTGCTCACGTCCCATATAATCCTAAAGAGTCTCATTAAACTGCTTTTAAATGAATTTTTAAATATATCAAGTATACAACAAACATATGGCTGTTTTGTCCAAGGGGACAAACATTTGATTTAATAAGTTATTTGTATGCTGATTTTGCTGGTTTCAAATTATATTGAAATAGAACATCGTGAACGTGTCACATTTTAGTCAAGTCTATAGTATCATGGTGTATTAAGAACCATAATTTTGTTGCATTATCTACTGTGGAAGCTGAATATATAGCTGCTGAGAGTTTTTGTTCTCAAATTTTGTGGATGAAACACAATTTACAAGACTATGGATATCAATTCAAACATGTCTCTATAAAGTTTAATAATATAAGTGATATTAAAATTTCTATAAATCATGTATCTTGTGATAACATGGATTTTCGGTTTTGGATGATTGAGAGGGTATGGTGTTGCCATCGGTACCAGGCCAATGTATTTTTGCACAGGACAGCTTGCTGAGTATCCATGCATTGGTGGAGGCATGCCTTAATGTTTTTTATGCTGGGTAGAATCACTTCTTTGTAGTCTTGTTCTGGGTTGCAACCCTCTTACTTTTCTAATTTTATTAATTTATTGATGTCCTTTAAGTCCTGGTTTCCTCCTTCACCCTTAAAAGGCGGCTTATCCAAAATCAATAAAAAATTTCGGCCTTTGGGCCATTCAGTCAGTCAGGTATCTCCAGATAGGACAATGAACATTGATGTCAGACATCACTTCTTAAGAGATCATTATCTGAGAGGTCATATCACTCTTGAATTAATTAATACCGAACACCAATTGGCTGATATATTCACAAAGACTATGAATTCTTAGAGGTTAAATTACATCAAACAAGAGTTAGGTGTGATAAAGTATAAGGGATAGGAACCTCACCAATAGGAACCTCACCAATAAGAACCTCACAGTTAGAGCCCTCACCATTAGGAACCTCACCAATAGGAACCTCACAATTAGAGAACTCACTGTTAGGAAACTCACTAATAGGAACCTCGCCGTTAGAGACTTCACCATTAGGAACCTCACAGATAATAACCTCACAGTTAAATACCTCACCATTAGGAACCTCGCCATTGGACCTCACCATTATAGACCTCACCATTAGTAACCTCACTGATAGTAACCTCATTGTTGGATCTCGCCATTAAAGACCTCACCATTAAGAACCTCACCATTAGAAACCTCACCATTGTTTTCTTACTGATAGTTGGTGTTTTAGGGACATGTGATTTCTCTTCCATAAGTTGAAACATTTTCTGATTTATTTATTTCTTTTACTTGATTTTATTTTTAGATCCCTAAGTGATAAAGTTAAAATATCATACCACATTTCGATCCACCTCAAATTCTCTCATGAATCTCCTTTCTCCCAATCCTCAAAACCTATCCCTCCTCCAAAACCCTCAAACTGCTTCAGATCGCATGGAAAGAGTGAAGAGACCATTGGCCAGTGAAGAATGGGATGCTCCAAATCCGAAGAGACAACAAGCTGAGTCAAGTAGTGGAAGCAAGGAAGATACAAAGTCGATCAACACTCATCTCTCAACGGGGGAAATCATAGTTGAAAGTAATCTTAGTTCTCAATGGTTTCTGATGATAATATCATTAGTGCTGAAGGCATTTGAAGCTCATGGATGGGTTGAATGATTTACAAAAAACAATGGAAATTATTTTCCGAAGTTAGTTAAAGAGTTTCATGAGTTTTTGAAATTAGAATAGATGGAGTATGAGAATAGAATGTCACAATGGTAAATGGAGTAAGTGTAAGCTTCTCCTCTGTTGAATGGGCTACGTTTTTGAGAGTACCACAAGAAGGGATTAATGATTACTACACAGGAGTGGTTCCTCCCATCACTCGGTTAATCTATTATGAAGATTCCATTTCCAAAATGATAGGGAGTGGGATCCCAAGGAAATCCATTACTGCTGAGATGGATGGAGAAGAAAAGATGTTGTTTAAGTTTGTTCATCATGTCATGAGTCTCGGGAGAATGTGCATTGCTACATTGAATGTTCAGGGTGTATTTATTTTGTATCTATTGAAGAATTGATAGAAAATAAATTTATATAGTCTGTTGATGATACAATTTGAGGAATTGACAAAGCCTACTTCAAAATAAAATTCCTTTTTTCATGCTAGATTGATATCATTGATGCTAAAGGTGAAAGGAGTTGCTCGAGAAAAGCAGGAAAAAGAATTTATAAGTGATAATTTCTGCATTACAAAGGTAATTTTGAAGTTGATGAAGGTAAATTAGAACCCTTGGAAAAAATATGGGTACATGATGAGGCTATGTTATATAAGGAATTCAAACCTCTCACTCATCCTACAAGGCCTAAGGACAAGAGATATCCTGGTCTAAAGCCTTGTAATGTAGATCATGCATATTAAGAAGAATAAGGAGAAGCTATTGTTGTTCTAGAAAGAGTGTATTCTCTTATAGATGACATGAGTGATCCTAACCTTCCCTCTAATCCTCGTGCTAATTCTGTATCCTTTGTAAATCCTAGCCCACTAAAGACATTTCCTAGAAGGGATACTATTCTAAGGTACAATGATGATGAAAAGACTAGTGAGGAAGAAGGGGAAAATATCTTAAGAGACATTAGAGGGACCTCAGATGAGGATGGGGACATTGAATCTAGTCATGCTAACATTAAGACTTCTACTGATGTAGGTGAAGAAGAATGTCTATGGCTCAGTCCTCTAATAGGAAATACAGAAATGGTTGAAGACGTAGATGAAGAGTTTGCTGATTCAGTTGATGCTGGAATTGATTTGGATGTAGTTGATGATTTAGTCGGAGAAGTGTCAGTGGAAACTCCTATTGATGATGTTGCTAAAGGAGGTATGGTGGAGATGGATATAGTTGTTCAAGAGAATTCTCCAAGTGAGGGGGAGGAACCTATTGCCACTGGTTCAGTTTTTGTAGCTCTTGGAATAGAAGATTGGTAAGATGAACCTGGTTTCGAAGTATTGTGCTTAGATTATGGAGACTCTGATGACAACTAGCCTATCAGAAGTCCTCCTATTCCTACTGTTTCAAAAACCACTATTGTGTATCCAGTGGTTCATTTTCCTCATGACTATGTGAAGAAGTATGATTTTTAATCAATAAAATCATATTTTAAGAGAAATTTTGAAGAGATATGTGTTTGGTTAGAGAGGGTTATGACTCATAATAAAGAAGTTGTCACTTCTGTAGTGGAAAGGCAAGTCTCTCCCTCTCACGCTATTCTTCTAGAGGAGTTAAAGGATTGAAAGAATTAGATCATAACCTTGTAAGATTCTATGGAATCTATGAAGCATTATATTTCTAGAATAAACTCATATATGGCCTTAAAAGTTCAGGTGGACAAAGATCTTCGATATATTAAAAGTGTGTTCAAGAAAATGCTCACTGTGTTTGAGGAATTTAATAAGTCTATGGAGACACATGTTAGTGGCCAAGATGAGGATGTGAAGAGACTGTTCAGTGGGATTACTAAATCTTTTAAAGAGATAATAGCTTTCACTATGGAACCACTGTGTGCATCTGCTTTATCTTCGGCATCTCCTACAGTTGATCTAGAAGCCTTTAGGATGGTTGTTAGAGAATAAGTTGAGATGTTATCTAGTAATAGTACCTCAAATCCTCATTTTATGACTCAGGTTATTTCCACTACCAAAGAAATTAATAATATTGTGGGAAATTATCTAAGGTAAGCTGCTAAATATCATAATTTAATCAAGGAACAAGTTGATTTTTACTAAAAAAAGGTATACACTAAGCATAAGATGGATGGTCACTTCAAGTTTCTGTTGGAGAACTTGAGTATTCCACCATTCACTCAATCCATTATAAAATTGGTTAGTAGTCTTAGAGAGTTTACTTCTACCTTGGAGAAGTTTATGGAGAATAAGGAAGAATTTATTCCTGCCATAGAGAGAGGAGGAAGTATTATTATGGATTTCAGAAATCTTTTGATGCCCTTCCCCCATGTGGACTGCACTCCCATCATTGTTCCTCCAACCTTTCCTTCTACCTCAAGTGCCTTAGTATCCGCTAGTTTTGCACCAATAATGACACCTACATAGGCCATCAAAGCTTGAACCTCACCATTCTTCAGAGATCTACTCACTACAGGTCTACTGATCCTTTTGTTGTAGCTCCTCCTACCCTGTTAACTGTCATCCCAAGGCATATCCCTCCATCTTCAGAACATTATTCCCCACTTAAAAATACAAAAATCCTTTATACATATCTAATGTGGATTGAATGTGGTATTTCTTAGTTGATAGGGATCTTCGTAAATTTTTTGTATATAATAATTTTCATTCATTACAAGAAAATCCTCTTTTTTTCTTTTTATCCTCCAGTCTTTTTGTTAATAACAAAGTGGTTGAAATATTTGAGCTGGAATATCACCAAATCCATTGGGAGAGAAATAAGACAAGTTTATGTTTTAATGATCCTAAACATATAGAAGGAGCCATTTTTTTGTTGGCTGAAATCTATGCATATATATACTATCTACCCTTTTCCATAATAAACATGTTTCAAATGTTCTTATACACACCTCTAAAGATATTAGAAAATATGCTTAACCATAATTCATAAAATACTGACATAATTTGTGATTATCAAAAATGGGATATTATTGGACTCACCTGTTTTGATAATCCCAAATCCTGTTTCTATAATTCCACATCAGGTTTTTCTTATGTGATAATTATGTTTCTCTTACAAGACAATCATTTGCGTGAAAATCATGTTTATATCAACGTGAAAACTATGTTAGTTTAATCTCAATTCTTTATTGATTAAAGCTCACAGTGAAAAATTTCTCCAAGTAAAAAGGTCACTGAAGAAAAGGTCATTAATGCAACGGTCACCAATTCAAAGGTGTTCGATGCAAAGGTCACTAATGCAAAGGTCCCCAATGCATGGTCACCGTTGCAAGGAAACCGATGAAATGCTCATTGATGCAGCGGTCACCAATTCAAAGGTCACCAATGCAAGTTCTCCGATGCAAGGCTACTGTTGGGAAGGTTACTAATAGAGATTTATAAATCATAGGGCACTGATGAATGGTTATTGATGGAGAGTTATAAATCAAATTTCATATATAAAAGGTTACCGATGAAGTGTTGTCAATCAAAGGCCACTGATGAAATGTTATTGATGGAGAGTTTTCAATCAAATGTCACCGATTAAATGTTACCGATGGAGATTTATCAATCAAAAGTCACTTTTGAAAGGCTTCTGATGGAGAGTTATTGATGGAAGGTTACCATTGGAGAGGTTACCGATGAATGTTGTCGAGGTGCACTTACATTTGAAGCCCACCATTGTGAAGGCTACCATTACCTGTCTACCATAAACATCTACTCCATAAATGGTAAAATTCTTAAGATTATTCTAAAGGTCATATTTACTACCATTAATGCATTAGAGATTATTTATTGGTTATTGTATACATATCGAGAGACCATATCTGGGGACAATACGAGGTACAAGAAAGACTGCATGTGATGTACATATACCTATTGTCAGACCTCAAATATAAAAAGGTGAATCCAGTGAGTAAAGACTAACTGAGAAGAGAAGAGAAGAGAATTGAAGCCCGTCTAAGCATATGAACAAACGTACTCACTAGATCAAAGAAAATCTATCCAGCACTTACATTGTGAACCCGCAAGCATCACGAAGATCATTTTTGGGACAACCTCACTTTTTCCTTCTATGCTTCATCATATCACGATCAACACTAGAAGTAGAACACTCAATTCCTGAAAGCATGGACCTAGAGTTGAGACACTCAGTTTTGGAGACAACTTCCAGAGAAAAACTCAAACATCAAATTCTTCAATTCAATGAGTCAAAAGCTATACTACAAACACATAGAGCCTTCTAAACTCAACCTCATCATATTTACTCTATTGTGTTATTTTATTTTAAATTTCTGAGAAGTCTGTATTTGTTTCATACACACCTGTCAAATTATTTAACTGTGATTTTAGTTGTATATTTAAGATCTTAAAAATTCTGTCGTATCTAAATTTTTAGTTCATTACAATTCTAATTAAAAATGGATAACAGTGTTGAGGGTGCTGCTACTAACAGGCCCCCTTTCTTTTATGGTAATAACTATGCTCAGTGGAAATTAAAAATGAAAATGTATCTAGAGAGAATGGGACCTGAAATCAGGAACACAATTGAATAACAACATGTAATACCTATTATTTCTAGAGACATATGGTCTCATTTGACGAAAGATACATATAATAATAATTGTAATGTAATGAATGCATTATATTGTTCTCTAGGTGATGAAAAATTCAATAGAATATATTCCTGTAAAACAGGATATGAAATTTGGGATACTTTAGTTATTTCTCATGAGGTGACAACCAATGTTAAATAAATGAGATCAAATACTTATACTATTAAATATGATAATTTTAAGATGAAGTATGATAAACCTATCTCTAAAATGTATCTCAGGTTCAATGAAATAGTGAATACCATGAGTCTTCTTGGAAAACCTATGGAAAACAAGGATCAGATTATGAGATTTCCTTGATGCCTACCTAACAAATAGAGAGTAACTTCTATTTTTATATGGGAATCTTGTGACATATGCATGCTACCAGTGAAGGAAATAATTGGAAAACTTATGATGTACAAAGAAGAGCTTAAGGTAAATCAAGAAGTAGATGAAGAACCATGAAATATATCTGTAGCATTCAAGACTAATACATAAAAGAACAGGAAAATGAAAAATCTCAAGCTCTTATAGACACTTCCACTAGTGAAGACTCGGATTCCTACAGTGATGATGATATGGCTCATCTTGCTAAGAGATTCAAGAAGTTCTACCATAAGAAAAAGTTCTTCATAATACTGAACTATAAAGGAATGTATCATTATAAAGGAAAGTGAAAAAAGAATAGAAAATGGAATGATAAACCAAATGAGATAGTCTATTATGAGTGTAAAAAAATGTCCATGTGAAAGTTGATTACCCCAAGCTGAAACTTAGGAAAAAGTATGAAGACAATGGAAAGGGATATAAAATGGATATGAAATTTATGTGGAGTTCCTCAGAGGATAGCTCAAGTAGATCTAACACTTCTGATATTGAAAAGAACAAACATGAAAACATGTGTTTCATGACAGAAAAATCCGAGGTAACATGCAATTAAAATGTACATATTGCTTACTATTCAGAGAATAAAAGTGAATCAAACAATGAAGAAAATATTAATAAGGAAGAACTATTTGAATATTGTGGAATGCATTAGGACACCTTTAATGAACTCAAGGATTAATATAAATTATTGAAAAGAAAAAATTCTTTAAATTCTAATTATAATTGTGATCTAGATATTGAAAAAGAGAAATGTGTTCAACTATTAAAAAAATATTGAACTTAAATTATCCAATGAGTAATTAAAAAGAGATATTGAGAAGTTTACTACATGTAGGGATACTGTAACAACCCGAGATTTTATGAGAATTATTCTTTTTAATTTTATTGATGTATTGTGTTTTACGCGGCACCAAAATTAGCTTGTTCTAAACGCAACACTATATACACAACACTATTCTTGGCTCATGTTACACAAAATTTCATGTTCGTTGGATAGAAGTTATTCTACGCAATATTGAGGGTATATATATATATATATTCAAATTTTAAATGAAATATTGGATTCTATTATACACAAAAACAAAAGAATCTTGCACAACACTCAACCCTGACTTGGCTTGCCTTACACACAATCACGACCTTCCATGATAGCGTGTGTTGTACGCAATCCCGAGTTTCACTAAACAGCGAAATGTCATTAAAATATTATATAAACTAGCCGTTATGAACAGTAATACCCACTTTTTGAAATTTTATTTTTCAAAATGGACTTCATTTTTGGATTCAGAATATCGAAATTAGCCTATTGTGATTTTTTTTATTTTTGTAAAAACGTTCAATTTTAGATGAATAGTGAAAACACTTGGTTACTATTTAAAAACTGACTTTTTATTTAAAAAATTATGTCACGACCCATCCTCAGGGCTCGTGCCGTGACTACCCGATGCCTGCCTTCCATAGGCCAGGGGATGGCGACTAGCACCAAGGCGTAAATCCCAACAAAAGGGAAGGCATTTCCTTTAAAAAGTAAACAAGCACCACAGAGTAAGCAAGCGGAAAAGTAATCACTTAGTAAATCTGTAAGAAGCTGTGTTGAAAGTAAAAGGGGCCGGAAAATACAAGCCCAACTGTAAAGTACAACTGAAAAGGGGAAAACAGCAACTGAAAGGAAAAGTTGCAGCGTCGATCCATCCTCTGGATGTCCCACCTGAAGGGTGGGTACAGATAGCCTCCACTGCTCCTCGGGTCCACCTGACCGCTCCGAGTACGTCCCACCCAGTGGTCCACATCCAAGTACCGTCCTGCTCCGCACGCCTCTGCCACGATCAGCGCTCTCCGTCGTCTGTAACCAACAAAACGAAGTGCGGGCAAAGCCCGTGCAGGGGTGAGTATAAGCTACTCAGTAGGGACCCCGAGACCCCCGAATGTCTCCCGAAATCCACAAAGGATAATCCACAAAGGAAAGTTAAAATCACGAAGTAACAACCGACACTTCTTCGATATAGGCCCATACATATACCTAAGTCATCAATACTCATTCGGCTCCAACGTCCGAGCCCAAGAACAACCCAGTCCACACAAGAAAGAAAAACGTATACCCACACAGGATGGCACAACACAATCCACAAAGGAGAGTAAACAGTAATCCACATAGGATAGCTCAACACAATCCACAAGGGAGAGTAAACAGTATTCCCAATAGGATAGCTCAACACAATCCACAAAGAAGAGTAAACAGTAATCCACATAGGATAGCTCAACACAATCCACAAAGAAGAGTAAACAGGATTCAGCTCACACATGTATAGTTCTTGTATGACGATAAAGATGATCACTGATCCATCTTAGTCATCGGACCGACAAAGGATCGATAGGTAACTGACCCCCGCAATGACCCACACAGGATTGGGCCCACAAAGGACCTTTAGCACTGATCCACTTAGGATCGCTGAGTGCTATAGTCGTCGCAGTACACTGAGGATATCTGCACTGTCGTTGTCGCAGTCCACTAAGGATCTCTGCACAGTTGTCGTCGCAGTCCACTAAGGATCTCTGCACAGTCGTCGCTGTCGAAGTAGTAGTCGCAGCCAGCTCTAGGGTTCCCGCACACAGCAAGCTCATTCGGGAGGGTCCGCTCCACGAGCCGAGAGGCTGATATATCAACTGACACAAAGTCCGAAGTTGATGTATCCAAAAGTTCCGTATCGCCAACAGGAACTCAACATCGCAGACGGCGCGTCAATCGGACGCCCGGTCTGAGAGTCATTGCCTTTTTCGTCCCAGGGGCCCGGTTGGTTTTTAAGGAAAAGCCAACCCGACCGTACTCTACCTACGTCCAAACCTCAGGCGGAGTATGCCAAAACATTATTCTCACTTATAGAAATCCACCAAAGCTGACGGCACGTCAATCGGACATCCGTAGCTCAAGATATGAGTGTTTCCACTCCGAGGGCCCGGTTGGTTTCGTGTACGAACCAACTCGGCCGAAACCAACGTATTCCAAAACCTTGAGTTCGATATACCGAAACGACCGTCTCGATCCAAGGATCGCGTTGCCGCTTACGGCGCGTCGTTCAGAGGCCCGTAGCTCACGATACGGGCATTTGACCGAAAATGGTCTGAAGATGGGGGGTCCGGGCCTGGGCCGACCCGGCCCGACCCCCCCTGGGTCGCCCGAACCGGGTCGCCCGAACCGGTCCGACCCGGTCGGACCGGCCTGGCTCGGTCGAGCGGCCGAGCGACGCGGGGGGGGGGGGGAGCCGCCACCCCCGCGACACCCGCGGTGTGTCGCCCTGGACGACTCGAGCGACGCGGGGGGGGGGGGGGGGGGGGCACCGCGCCCGCGTGACAATCCCGCGGCACCCGCGGGGTGTCGCCCTAGACAGCCGGACCCGGCTTAAGCCATGTCCTGCACGTGCTGGACCCACACGTCCGCGGGTCAGCGGGCGCTGCCGCCGTGGCTGAAGCCGCGATGGTTCTTCCGGCGGCACTCCGGGGCGCCGCCGCCTTCTTCCGCGGGCCACAGGAGTCACTCCGGTGGTCCGTTTTCCTTCCCATCTGCGCCGTTGTTCCTCCCGGGTTCCGTTCTTCACTGTGGGATCATAAAATTTCCATTGCGGCATGTTCCGTCATCGCCCGTCAAATCCGCACAACACGAAGAACGGCGGAGGGTTGTCGGGCCATGTTCGTTTGGCCCACACCCTGTGCATTAGATAAAAACAACGGGAGAAAATAAATCAACACATGATACAAAAATTTTAATAAATTAAAATTGTTCGTTTGCATCCGGTTTTTTAATTTTAAAGAAACTTCCACGGGAATAAAATACAAAAGGGGTATTTCCAAAATAAATCCCTACCTCGTAGTCATCATCGTACGCACGTTCTTCGCGGATTTGCTCGTCGCAGAAGGAGGGGATCGTCGCGTCGTCACGGAAGGGCGTCGCGTCGATGAACTCAACGGACCAAGAAACAACAGATTTAATTTAATTTTATAAAATTAAATCCGTGTTTTGTTAAAAAAAATACAAGGGAGATTTAAGAGAATCTCGAAGTCTCTTACCTCAAACAGCTGATCGAAGATTTCATTGCAGAGGAAGAGACGTCGCAGAAGAACGTTGTAGGAAGGGAACGTTGGCATCGCGGAACATGGCGTCGCGTCGTCGACTTCCGTGGATTCGGCGTTCTTCGTCGGAGTCCGGCGCTCTTCGCGTTCTTCTCGTTCTTCGCGTTCTTCGCGAAGGAGGATGAAGGCTCAAGAACTCAGACAAAACCTCTCAACGAGTAATCCTCCAAAAAGACTTGTTGGTCTTATTTTATTATTACGCCAACAAACGCAAAATGGTAAGTGACGACCCATCAATTCGTTGAATTAATTCAACGAAAGAAACCGCCCATTTAATTCACGAAATAAACCGCCCAATTAAATGGTGCGTTAAGGATTTAAGAAAACGCATCAGTTGACTTTCATAATGACGGGTTTTCGTGGGTGCGTTACTTAGCGGAAAGAAACGGTGGGGCTCGTGTGGGCCCCACCTCACAAATATCCTACCAAGGGGGTAGGATATTTCTGGATAGAACCCTATCCATTTTAACTCAGTTTAACTAGCTTTCAAGTGGCTTCAAGTGGCTTAAGTGAAATAAAATAATGTTTGTCGAACCAATTATTTTATTTTTAAACTTTATACCCAAAAATTAAAAACCACACCCGAGCAAACGCAACTCCGGAATAGGAGTTTCTAAGCAAATACCGGTGCTGTTATTTCATCGGTGCCCTCAGAATTCGATTCCGGGCACTGGTTCAAAAGTTAGAAAAACCCGCTCGTCCGTTCACTGAACGTACCCGAGCCAAACTTCGGAAAATGATTCCGGGCACACCAGGCCTCGGAATCAGGTGCCGTCAGAAACTGCGTTCTTTCAAAATTCCAATGAAAATTAAGAAAAAAATTTCCTTGAAATTTACGGGTCTTTACATTACTCCCACCTCAGGGATTTACGTCCCCGTAATTATACATCAAAAACTAGGGAAACAAATGTGGGTACTGAGCACGCATTTGAGCCTCCCACTCCAAAGTGCTCTCCTGGAGGTTCCCGTGCTGCCATCTGATGCTTACAAGAGGAATCGATCGCCGACGTAGGACCCGCTCCTATCAATCCTCTATCTCCAACAGAACCTCCGCAAAAGTCTCCCCATCATCCACGTCTAGCTCCCCATAGTCAATGATGTGCGTCAGGTCATGCATGTATCTCCTCAGCTGAGATACGTGGATGACGTCGTGCACCCGGTGCAACTGAGGTGGTAGGGCCAGGAGATAAGCAACTCGGCAACCCTGCTGAGGACCTGGAAAGGTCTGATGTAGCATCGATACAACTTTCCTCCTTGTCCAAATCTCCGTAAACCACGTCGAGGTGAGACACGCAAGAAAACGTGGTCGCCATCCTCGAACTCTAGTGGCCTCCCCCTCCTGTCAGCATATGACTTCTGTCAGCTCTGAGCTGTCCTCATCCGCTCCTGCATGACCTAGACCTTCTCCGTCGTAGCCCGGACCATCTCTAGTCCCACAAGTGCTGACTTCCCAGGGTTTGTCCAACACAAAGGAGATCTGCAAGGTCTGCTGTACAACACCTCATATGGTGCCATCCCAATGGTGGAGTGGTAGCTGTTGGTGTACGTGAACTCCACCAAGGGTAGATGGTCCACCCAGCTGCGACCAAAGACGAGGACACATGCGTGGAGCATGTCCTCAAGAGTCTGAATGGTCCTCTCCGTCTGACCATCCGTCTGAGGGTGAATGGCGGTGCTCAGACGTAGCTGCGTCCCGAACTCCTCCTGCATCCCCTTCGAAAGCCGGGAAGTAAAACGAGCATCCCGATCAGATACGATAGTCGATGGGACCCCGTGAAGCCGTACAATCTCCTGAACGTTGAGACGCCCCAAGCTCTCTACTGAGCCCTGCTCTCGGATGGTTAAGAAGTGTGCTGACTTGGTGAGTCGTTCAATAATCACCCAAATGGAGTCGTGACCTCTGGAAGTGCGTGGAATACCAGTCATGAAGTCCATAGATATCCCGTCCCACATCCACTCTAGGACCTCCAAGGGCTGTACCAAGCCTGCTGGTAGCTGGTGCTCTGCTTTCACCTGCTGGCAGGTGAGGCATCGAGAAACAAACTCTGCCACAACCTTCTTCATGACCGACCACCAGTGCTGTCATCTGAGGTCCTGGTACATCTTTTCCACTCCAGGATGTACCGCCAAAGGAGAAGAGTGAAATTCTCTTAGCACCTCCTCTCGTAAAGTGACTGGTACCAAGGTACGTCCTCTGAAAAGGACTTTGTGCTCTACTCCAAGGGAGAATCCATCAGGTGCCTGTCTCAAGGATATCTGTGCACGCCATGTCTCACAGTCAGCATCCTCACGTTGTGCCTCTCTGACCTGCTGTAGAAGTGGAGGAGAGACAGTGAGAGACTGAAGGAAGGCGGCTCCGTCTCTATCCACGAAGGATATATGCAAAGCTGTTATCTGCTCTGTCGCCTCCTCAAGTAGCTGGATGCCCGTCCTCCTGCTGAGGGCATCGGCTACCACATTCCCCTTCCCAGGTGTATAGAGAATCTCAAAGTCATAGTCCTAAAGGAACTCGAGCCTTCTCCGTTGTCTCAGGTTCAAGTCCTTCTGCGAGAAGATGTACCTGAGACTCTGGTGGTCAGAAAATACTGTAAAGTGCTCTCCCATCAGATAGTGCTGCCATGTCATCAGAGCGAAGACCACTGCTACTAACTCCAGGTCATGGGTAGTGTAGTTCTGCTCATGCGGCCTCATCTGACATGATCCATAGGCAATCACGGCCCGCTCCTACATCAGGACACACCCAAGTCCGGTCCGTGATGCATCGCAGTAGACTACGTATCCAACACCCTCCTTAGGAAACCTCCAGATAGGTGCTCTGGTCAATCTCTATCTCTGCTCCTGGAAGCTCTGCTGACATCTATCTGACCACATGAAGGGTTTCCCCTTCTTCGTCAATGCTGAGAGTGGATCCGCAACTCTGGAGAAGTACAGCACGAATCTCCGATAGTATCCGGCTAGACCCATGAAACTCTGCACCTCTGTCACGCTCCTGGGTGGCTCTCAAGCTAGCACTGCCTCGATCTTCACGGGATCCACTGAAATTCCTGCCTTAGAAATGACATGACCCAAAAAGTGGACCTCACGTAACCAGAACTAGAACATCGAGGGCTTTCCATAAAGATGGTTCTCTCGGAGTGTGTCTAGTACAACCCGCAAGTGGTAGGCGTGGTCCTCCTCCGTGGTCAAGTACCCCAAAATATCGTCGATGAAGACCACGACAAATCGATCAAGGTACAGCTGGAAGATCTTGTTCATGAGGCTCATGAACACTATTGGAGTGTTGGTTACGCCGAAAGGCATAACCATGAACTCATAGTGGCCATACCGACACCTGAAGGCCGTCTTCTGCACGTCCTCGTCTCGAACTCTGAGCTGATGATAGCCACACCTGAGGTCTATCTTTGAGAACCACCGTGATGCCTTGAGCTGATCGAAGAGGTCATCAATCCTTGGTAGCGGATACCTATTCCTCACTGTCACCTGGTTCAGGTGACGATAGTCGACACACAGTCGCAAGCTCCTGTCTGCCTTCTTGGCAAACAAAATCGGTGAAGCCCAGGGTGAAACGCTGGGTCAGATGAACCCCTTAACCTGCAAGTCCTCCAACTGTACCCGTAGATCTCGAAGCTCAGCGGGGGCCATCAGATATGCTGGAGTGGATATCGGTGTTGTCCTGGGGTATAAATCAATATAAAAGTGTACCTCTCTACGAGGAGGTAGCCCTGGAACATCGTCGGGGAAGACGTCCACATAATGATCCACCACTACAGGAAAACTAGGACTCTGCACGTCCACTCCTCCAAGGATGAGGCTAGCCAACTGATGAGTGATGGGCTGTCCTCTCCTCTGCGAGAGTCCATACTATGCCGCTAAGGCTCCCTTCTCAACGGTGAAGGTGAACCTGCTCCCCTCGGTGTGCACACATCGCACCTTGCGCCTAAAACAGTCAATCTGAGCATGGACTGTAGTTAACCAATCCATGCCCAAGATGACATCGTAAGGCCTCGACGCCGCTACAAGAAGATCCCAGCCGAATCTCTCACCTCCTAGAGTAAGCTCACACTACCGTCACCAGTGTGTAATCATCGAGTCTACTCCCGTAGGAGTCTCTAGCCGTAAGGATCGAGCCAACGGCTCTGTCAGAATCTCCGAGCTCCGAACAAGGGTAGCGGCTATGAAAAAGTGACTTGCTCATGTGTCTATAAGAACTGCAGTAAGGGTGGAATAGACACAGATCGTACCTCGAATCATCTTTGGCACACCGTGGTCATAGGCCTCCACTGCCTAGAGCAGTGCCTGTCTCTGCCCGCCATCTCCCTGTGGTCGGGGCGGACCTCCTGCTGGTGGTGGTGGCAGAGCCTCAAAGCGTCGCCCACCACCTGCTGCTCGGCCAGCTCCTCTTCCTCGTCCGCATCCTCCCTGTGGACCACCACGGTCAACCCTATGCCTATTCTTGGGTGTCCCTTACACCATCTACTACTCCTCGATACGGCGGGTCGGGCAGTCACGAGCCATGTGGCCCTGCCCGCCGCACGCGTAGCACTGCCTGCCTCTCGGATGACTGGCTCCGCGCTGTGTGCCCCGCACTGCTGAGCCAGTTTCCTGAGGTCTTCTGCTAGAAGGTCTGGTCTTCGTAGAACCCTGAGTCATCCGTCGACTACCTACTGCCGAAGACTCTGCCACCTGCCGCCCTGCGGTAGGTCTCGCTGTGGACTCGGCCAGAAAGCTCTCGATCAGAAGGGCTCGCTCCAGGACTCCTGCCTGGGTCGGAATGCTGAGGGAGATCAGCGATTCCCTGATCTCGGGTCTCAATCCCTGCTTGAAGGTCCGGGCTCGTAAGAAGGGGTCCCATACCATGTCGGTCGAGTAGCGGGAATGATCGGTGAACCTCACCTCGTACTGGGCGACCGTCAAGCTGCCCTTCCGCAGCTGAAGAAGCTCCTGAATACGCACCGCACGGAGGGTGTCCAGGACGAACTCTGAGCGGAAGAGGCTCTCGAAGTCCGTCCAGATGAGAGAGGCCTCATCATGCACCTGGAGCATCAAGCTCCACCATCGTCCCACTGCTGCATGATGTGGGCTCGCCGCGAGGATCGCCATGAAGTCTGCTGGTTTCCTCACTAGCCTAAAAACTCGGACGACCGCCTCCAGCCAGTCCTCGGCTGCCTGGGGGTCCGTCTCCCCACGAAACCTGGGTGGTCGCTAGCACTGGAACTCGTGCAGAGCTCTGAGGCGTCATGCATCGTCAGCAGCCGGCGCTGGAAGCATCGGGGGCTCGGCGGGTAATGGTACCGCTGGTGCCTCTGCTGTCAACGGGCCCTATAACGAGGCCTCGTCGCTCGGCGGGCTGTCGTCGCGCTCTACTCTCGGAACCCTAGCTGGCTGCTGTCGTCGGGCCATCCTAAAAATGAAACAAGTGCGCCATGGTCAGAACAATATACCTGGTGAGCTAACACAAGTAATCACAAAGAAAACTTGAAACACACATGAAATCAATGTTTTCGTGCATTAAGTCGGAAATCAGAAGTCAGGGTCCTGGTGTACGGATACGTTGGCCGCTGCACCAACACTTGGATCCCTGGACTGATATCCACACCCAATACGCTAAACACTATTGCTTCACATAGAAGAATATCAGAGTCTACGGTAGAACCGACCAGCTCTGATACCAATTTGTCACGACCCATCATCGGGGCCTGTGTCGTGACTACCCCAAGCCCTCCTTCCATAGACCAGGGGCTGGCGACTAGCACCAAGGCGTAAATCCCAACAAAAGGGAACACATTGCCTTTGAAAAGTAAACAAGCACCACAGAGTAAGAAAGCGGAAAAGTAAACACTAAGTAAAACAGTAAATGGCTATGCTGAAAGTAAAAGGGGCCGGAAAATACAAGCCCAACTGTAAAGTACAACAGAAAAGGGGAAAACAGCAACTGTAAGGAAAAGCGGCAGCATCGAGCCGTCCTCTAGAAGTCCCTCCTGATGGGTGGGTACAGATAGCCTCCACTACTCCTCGGGTCCACCTGACAGCTCCGAGTACGTCCTGCCTAGTGGTCCATCTCCAGGTACCGTCCTACTCCGCATACCTCTACCACGATCAGCACTGTCCATCGTCTGTAACCAACACAATGAACTGTGGCCAAAGCCCGTGAAGGGGTGAGTATAAGCTACTCAGTAGGGACCCCGAGACCCCCGAAGGACTCCCGAAATCCACGAAGGATAATCCACAATGGAAAGTTGCAATCACAATGTAACAACCGACACTGCTTAGGTATGTGCCCATATATATACCTAAGTCATCAATTCCCGTTCGGCTCCAACTTCCGAGCCCATGCACAACCCAGTCCACACAGGAAAGCAAAACGTATACCCACATAGGATGACACAACACAATCCACAAGGGAGAGTAAACAGTAATACACATAGGATAGCTCAACACAATCCACAAGGGAGAGTAAACAGTAATCCCCATAAGATAGCTCAACACAATCCACAAAGGAGAGTAAATAGTAATCCACATAGGATAGCTCAACACAATCCATAAAGGAGAGTAAACATGATTCAGCTCACACAGGTATACTTCTTGTATGACGATAAAGATGATCACTGATCCATCTATGTCGTCGGACCCATAATGGATCAATAGATAACTAACCCCCGCAATGACCCACACAAGATCGGGCCCACACAGGACCTGTAGGCACTGGCTCACATAGAACCGCTGAGCGCTGACCCACACAGGATCGGACCCACACATGATCGGGCCCACACAGGACCTGTAGCACTGATCCACGTAGAATCGCTGAGTGTTGTAGTCGTCGCAATCCACTGAGGATCTCTGCACTGTCGTTGTCGCAGTCCACTGAGGATCTCTACACAGTCGTCGTCGCAGTCCACTGAGGATCTCTGCACAGTCGTCGCTGTCGAAGTAGCAGTCGCAGCCAGCTCTAGGGTTCCCGCACACAGAAAGCTCGTTCGGGAGGGTCCGCTCCACGAGCTGAGAGGCTGATACATCAATTGACACAAAGTCTGAAGTTGATGTATCCCAAAGTTCCGTATCACCAACAGGAACTCAACGTCGCAGACGACGCGTCAATCGGACGCCGGTCTGAGAGTTATTGGTTTTTTCGTCCCAGGGGCCCGGTTGGTTTTTAAGGTAAAACCAACCTGACCGTACTCCACCTGCGTCCAAACCTCGGGCGGAGTATGCCAAAAGATCCATCTCACTTATAGAAATCCACCAAAGCTGACAGCACATCAATCGGACGTCCGTAGCTCATGATATGAGCGTTTCCGCTCCGAGAGCCTGGTTGGTTTCGTGTACTAACCAACCCGGCCGAACCCAAAGTATTCTGAAACCTTGAGTGCAATATACCGAAACGACCGTCTCAATCCAAGGATCGTGTTTCCGCTGACGGCGCGTCGTTCGGAGGCCTGTAGCTCAAGATACATGCATTTGACCGAAAATGGTCCGAAGACGGGGGGTCAGGGCCCGGGCCGACCCGGCCCGACCCCCCCTGGGTCGGCCGAACCGGGTCGAATCGAACCGGTCCAACCCGGTCGGACCGGCCTGGCTCGGCTAGCCCGGACTGGCTCATCCGAGCAATGCGGGGGGGGGGGAGGAGCCGCCACCCCCGCGTGACACCCCCGCAGCACCTGCGGGGTGTCACCCTGGACGACCCGAGCGATGCGAGGGGGAGCCGCCGCCGCCGCGTGACAATCCCGCGGCACCCGCGGGGTGTCACCCTAGACAGCCAGACGAGGCTTCAGCCGCGTCCCATGCACGCCGGACCGGCGCGGCCGCAGGTCAGCGGGCGCCGCCGCCGCGCCGGCAACCTGCGCCGCCGCCGGCATCCGCTGGCCGCCGGAGTCGCTCCGGTGGTCCGTTTTCCTTCCCTTCTGCGCCGTTGTTCCTCCCGGGTTCCGTTATTCACTGTGGGATCATCAAACTTCCGTTGCGGCACGTTCTATCGTCGCCCGTCAAATCTGCACAACACGAAGAACGGTGGAGGGTTGTCGGGTCGTGTTTGTTTGGCCCACACCCTCCGTGTTAGATAAAAACAACGAGAGAAAAAAAAAATAAACACATGATACCACAATTTTAATAAATTAAAATTGTTCATTTGCATCTTGTACATTAATTTTAATGAAACTTCCACGGGAATAAAATACAAAAGGGGTATTTCCAAACTAAATCCCTACCTCATAGTCGTCGTCGTACGCACGTTCTTCATGGATTTGCTCGTTACAGAAGGAGGGGATCGTCGCGTCGTCACGGAAGGGCGTCGCGTCGACGAACTAAACAGATCAAGAAACAGCAGATTTAATTTCATTTTATAAAATTAAATCTCTGTTTTGTTAAAAAAACACAAGGGAGATTTAATAGAATCCCGAAGTCTCTTACCTCAAATAGCTGATCGAAGATTTCGTTGCGGAGGAAGAGATGTCGCAGAAGAACATTGCAGGAAGGGAACGTCGGTGTCACGGAACACGGTGTCGCGTCGTCGACTTCCACGGGTTCGGCGTTCTTCGTCGGAGGCCAGCGCTCTTTGCGTTCTTCGTGTTCTTCACGTTCTTCGTGAAGGAGGATGAAGGCTCAAGAACTCAGACAAAACCTCTCAACGAGTAATCTTTCAAAAAGACTTGTTGGTCTTATTTTATTATTACACCAACAAACGAAAAAGGGTAAGTAACGACCCATCAATTCGTTGAATTAATTCAACGAAAGAAACCGCCCTTTTAATTCACAAAATAAATCGCCCAATTAAATGGTGCATTAAGGATTTAAGAAAACGCGTTAGTTGACTTTTATAATGACGGGTTTTCGCAGGTGCGTTACTTAGCGGAAAGAAACAGCGGGGCTCATGCAGGCCCCACCTCACAAATATCCTACCAAGGGGGTAGGATATTTCTGGATAGCACCCTATCCGTTTTAACTTAGTTTAAGTGGATTTCAAGTGTTTTCAAGTGTCTTAAGTGAAATAAAATAAAGTTTGTCGAATAAATTATTTTATTTTTAATCTTTAAGCCCAAAAATTAAAAACCACACCCGAGAAAACGCAACTCCAGAAGAGGCGTTTTTATGCAAATACTGGCGCTGTGATTTCATCGGTGCCCTCAGAATTTGATTCCGGGCACCGGTTCAAAATTTAGAAAAACTCGCCTGTCTGTTCACTGAACGTACCCGAGTCAAACTTCTGAAAATGACTCCGGGCACACCGGGCCTCGGAATCAGGTGCTGTCAGAAACTACGTTCCTGTAAAATTCCAAAGAAAATTAAGAAAAAAATTTCCTTGAAATTTACGGGTCTTTACAAATTATTTGTTTTATTTAAACTTATTTTAGGTAAAAATTGATATATATTACCTATATAAGTTAAATGTAATTCATTGGAGTCATTTTATAATAATTTTAGATATATAAAAAATTTATTGAACTTTTACCTTCTTTTACATATCTCCTAGGAGCTTTTCGTAAACTTATATAAAACTTAATTTTACCACTTCTTTGAGTGGAATTTCGAAAATATGGGAGACACAGTTAATATCATGGAGTAAAATGTGGTTAAATAAGATAATTGTATTTTGAATAGTAACTTTTTACTTTTATTTACCACGGTTAAAAGTAAATAGGGTAATTAAGAGTAAAAATGGTATTATTATTATGATAACACATTTAATAATTCTATTGGATAAGTTTAATTCGACCATATACGGCCTTAGGAATAAAATATTTCCCTTTAGGTCCAGTTGGATTAGATTAGGACATTTATTATTATTTTATTTAATGAATAGTTAAAATAGTTAAAATCAATGATTAATAACTACAAAATTTTTAATATAGTGTTATATATAAGATAAATTCGACTATAAATATTAATTATAAAGATAAAAATATTTCCTACATAATGCTATTTTATTTATAATTTTTATACATTAAAGAATTTAATTTATTTATGACAAGAAGATGATTTAGTAATTACCATATTAATGAAATATAAACATATTTGATGTTATAAATACCCAAATAAATGTAATTTGAGACATTATATGAATTACACAAAAATTTTCTAGGTTAACAGGACATGTTAGTATTGATTCAATTAACTTTTTTCAAACTAATCATGTTGTTATGAGTTTCAAAAAAATTAATTACCAAATAGTGTCAAAATTGAAATAAAATCATTTTTAAAAAAAATATTAAAATATTAATTGTTATTATATTCCTAAAAATCTAAAGATCAGCCAAATTACTTAGATAAGGTTTAATATTCTAACAATTAACCACATGGGGTTCATTTTTCTTGTTATAGTATGTTTATTAACCCTATAGTGTAAGAAAACAATAAGACACGGTAAAGGTTAAATTATTTAACTTAGAGTTAAATCGAAATGATAAGGTTAAATTAGTAACATAAAAATGTCTAAAACCTATTGGTTGAGTGGATTTAGACCCGTCCCCACTTTATCATTGAAATAAATCAATTTCGAGCTATTATAAACTGAATATGACTTTATTATAAAATAATATTTTAAGTTTTTCCAACGGTTCCCCTCTCCTCCCTTATAAAAAGGACACCCCATCCCTCTTCTCTTCACACAATTTTTAGCCTTGAAGCTCATCCAAACCCTACCAATAACTCGTCTAAAACTCTCAAGTTATATCATAGAGGTTCTTGTCTTCTCAAAATGACCAACTCTAGTGCACTAAGAAGATGTTTAAAAAAGGTGCGTCGAAGAAGAGGTAATCTCTTCCACTGATTGTTTCAAGTTTTCTTTCTTCTTCTACTTCCTATTCTTTAGTTTTTTCATTTTAAAGTAATAACTTCAATATTAATTATATAATGATATGTTATTATAAATATGAAACAACCCTATTTCACCTTCTATCCATCCTACATAAAATGAAATCACCGCGCGTGCGTACGTACGGAATACAGTCTCCACGTCGTGGTGTAATCTGTTTTTACACCACCACCTTACTTGGATGGGTATAATGGTGTAAATAATAACTATATATAATTATTATAACATCATACTGATTCTATGATATTATATCATCCACTCTTATACCATTCAATAAATATGGGAATGATATCATCTCTCGTCTGTACGGACGGATTACCGTCTCCACGACGCGATGATATTCATTTTCCATGTTAACAAATCAAGAATGATTATAAAGTATATATAATAAATAATCATGAAATATATGACATAATAATTCTACTAGATTTATTTATAAATATATATATATGTCATCTACTTAATTCCATTCAATTCAATAAGGAAACGAATAACATCATTCATGCGTACGTACGGCCTAACGTCTCCATGAACGGTGTATTTCATTACATTTATAGATCTATTATATATATGTGTATTATGAATATATATTATATATAAATAATGTTTTTTATTCTATAATTAAGTTATAATTATCTAAGTAATCATATTAATAATTACAAGTCAAAACACAGATGATAAATGAAACGATTTTACCCAAAACGCTGCTTTAACATGGAATTGACAAATGAACAGATAATATAAAGTCGTAAGTGACTCATATATGATATCATAAATATTATTATGTTTTTTTACAAGTGAATAATATTTTTAAACCCACTATAAAGCAGTCTCATACACATACATAAGAAAATGGACATAAGGTAAGGGACAATTGTTTAATTTCATTTTTATCTGAGATTACTTATACGTAAGTATTTATTGGGGTTATATTTTAAATCCATGCCCATAAAAATGTTTTTCATAAAGAGTTTAATATTCTTACATGTATGTTTAAATTCGTTTTTACCCCTATTTTACTTTTACATTGTGTTATAGAAAGAATCTTTCTTTTGTTTACCATACGAGGAACTTGTTGACTTTTCTGAGAAAAGTACAATGAGAATGTTTTTTAACTTATACGGCATGAATGGGTTTTTACGGTTTCATAACACCTTATTTTCGGGAAGCATACTATATAATATTTCATAACTATTTTCAAAAAAATAAACTTCTTTTAAAATTTCATGTCATTTTGTGAAAAGAAAATGATTTTGAATAAGAAAGGATATTTTCCTTAAGAATTTATTTCAAGTGTTTTATCAAAACCATTTTCCATCTAAGATGACATTATTTCATATGTGTATGTTTCATGTATAATTTCTCTATTATTTACATGGATTCACTTCTATAATGATTAAATGATATCCATTTGTTTTATATGGATTATGTTATGATGGGATGATGTTAATGAAACCCATTTTATTCTTTGGGTTGTGACGAATGATTTATGTTTATGTTGTGGAAAACGTAAGAATTATTTCATTATGAGATGGGTGGGACATATATATCCCTCCAATTCATTGTGTAAAGATTTATATCTCATGATATAGACATGGCTGTATTGGTAAGTTAATCTGGTTCAGTGATACAGGACTGTAATGAGGAGTGAACTCGATTCAGAAAGGGACTTTGTCCACTAAGATGGTCTTGGCAAGAATGCCTTGGCTACTATGGAAATCATATCAACTTATTAATGGTTTTCCACAATTAAATGTTTTATTCCCAGGATATTTTTTTATGATTGTGGTTCCATTATGATATATTCCTTACATACATCCTCGATTTATGACTTTTCTCAATATTTTGATGTTTAGATTTTATGTTCAAGTTTTTTCATTCAAATGTTTATGGATTGTTTTAGGTTCTCTATGTTTACCCTTACTTCCCATTTTAACTCACCATTTTATGTTTTCCCAGGATTTAAAGAATGTTTTTTGGTATGAAAAAAATGGTAAGATCTTTATGGGAGATGTTTCAGATCTTTTACCCTGATTAGAAGATTATGTTCTGAGTTTCCAAATACACTAAACTATTATAGTCCTTGAGTGTTTGTTTTTTTATGTATTATGTATTCCACAGAAGTAATGTAATGTCCATGTACGTCATGTTTGGGGTCTCTACAGTTGGTTTTACAGGAATGGTTTAGTTAACATTTGGAAACTATGATGCGAAAACATTACAGAAATCCCTAGAGATATTTCAAAGGTATGTCTAGGGATGTACCTAAGGTTTAGTATAACTATAGGATATAGTCATAGAATTATGTTGACGATCATGAATAACCTAGGGTGAACCTAGGGTGTCATGGATTAAATAATGAGTGATATGTTAAACATCACATAAATGACTTTTTATGATTTTGTGGTTCCTCATAATTTTAACTATTTCTTACACAATAATTTTTGGTCTTAGTCATTGGAGGGAACGAGAAGGAATTTAGATAACATTTATTCCAATGGAAATATTAGTGACTATGGTCAACGAAATTATATAACGCCTGGAGAGAACGATATTGTGATTATGCCAAATCAGACATCTCGATATATGAGTAACAAGGTGAACTTCAGTTGTATTACTAAGTCATCAAATAAGAGGAAGATGGAATTTTATGCATGTTCTCATGGTGAGGATCATAGAGAAATAAAGATTGAGATTTCTAAAGAAGGGAAGAAGAACCTTGAGGAATACCTCAAATGGAGGGTAAGATTTTATCTATGTGGAGAAATGGGTTATAGAGTGACAGATTGTTATGGAGTCCAATGTCTTGTCTGCAGAGAACATGAGCATTACCCAACTCAATGCCCTTACCTAAGAATTTACTTCTAAATCGAGTAAAGACCTATTCCATGCCAATAATTTATGAGGATGGATTGAAGGGATTATGTATTGGAATTCAATAATAATGTTGTTGAGGTACTTTTATAGTATATTGAAATATCTGTGTATTGGTCCATTTTGATTTTCTATAAGAATATGGTACTAGTAACCATGAAAAGTGATTAAAATATTTTGGAATGCGGATGATATGCGCATAATGAATGGATAAGGAGAAAATAATTTTTTTATAGTATTCATGAGCTCATGACTGATATAAAGATAAAGTGATATCATGGTTTGAGTATATAAAATTTTTTTGATTTTGGTATGTGGAAAGAGTTAACTTTTGACAGCATTCATGTTTTTACTATGTTTCAATGGGTATTCATTTTTCAAGAGAATACATGATTAAGGTATTCACATGTTTGGAATGTGACCAAAAAGATATATCTTGTGATATATGAGGGATAAATGATGGTATTCACGTGCATGTTATGTGACCTTTCCAGTAATCATTTTCTTTATACTATGAGATTGGATAGATGTATTTTGGATAAGTCTAATGATTGTAATGGATTATGTCGGACATTATATAGTATTGTTTAAGTCTAAAACATTTTTTCGATATTATTGCAGGAATGTTATAATAATGTAGTTTTAGAAAAAGAGACAACCTACTGGACGGGCGAAAACACATCGTGTCGGACAGGACTATGGGAATTGAATCCACAACTGAAGTTTGATAGGCCCATATCGCATATGACTGGCCTACAGGAAGTCCCTGGTTAGTACAAACTAGTTTTATTTTATTAAGAGGTATGATAGATGAAGTATAAGTCCATTTATTGAACCGTATATGATTAATCTCACCATAAATGGACTAATGTATATAACTATTGCTAACCTTAAGTTTGAGACATATGAAATTACTTATCATTCTATCACATGATCTGCTATCACTTCACAGAAGACAAATTCAACTTCATTACATTAAGAGATGAAGTGGAAATTATTCAAGGAACGAACAAAAGTGAGATTGTACCAAAATCAAGTAAGTATTTCTTTTAATTCAAAAATTCTTCAACATTAAGGAAGTGATCATGAAAAATAAAAATGTTGTCCCAGTACCCTCATACCTGATGAATCAGATGGTACCTTTGATCATCTCAAATTTATGGCTTTGTGATTGATGGATTTTTCATAGCCATGTTCTCTGCCACTCTCCAACAGAACTTGATGGGTAGATTTATCTTCCATTTCCATATATTCACCTATGTTCTCCTATGTGGAAACCCAGTGATGAGTTAATTTGTGTAACCTTTCCATTTTATACTTTAGTTTCTTAATGTTATGTTTTGGTATTCCATTTTATGATGTGGGTTTCTAGGAAATAAAATTTCAAGTAGAAAACCATTTATAAAAAGGGCACCCCTTCCCTCTTCTCTTCACACCCTTTTGAGCCTTTATGGTTGGCCAAACCCTGACAATTTCTATTCTAAACCTCTCTAGTTATATCATAGAGGTTATGTTCTTCTCAAAAATACGAACTCTAGTGCCCTATGAAGAAGTAAAAAAAGGTGCGTCGAAGAAGAGGTAATCTCTTCTACCAATTCGTTCAAGTTTTCTTTCTTCTTATACTTACTCTTATTTAGTTGGTTCAATATAAAGTAATAACATCAGTATTACTTATATACTGTTATGTTATTTAAATATGAAACAACCCTATTAAACCTTCTATCCATCCTACGGAAATGAAATCACCACGTGTGCGTACGTAAGGAATACCGTCTCCACGCCGTGGTGTAATCAGTTTTTCCACCACCACCTTACTTGGATAGGTATAATGGTGTAAAGAATAACTATATATAATTATTATAACATCATACCTATTCTATGATATTATATCATCCACTCCGATACCATTCAATAAATATGGGAACGATATCATCGCTCGTGCGTACGTATGGATTATCGTCTTTACGACCCGATGAGATTCATTTTCCATGATAGCAAATCAAGAATGATTATAATGTATATATAATAAGTAATAATGAAGTATATGAAATAATAATTCTACTGTATTTATGTATATATATATATATGTATGTGATCTACTTAATTCCATTCAATTCAACAAGGAAATGAAAAACAGCGTTCATGCGTACGTACGACCGACCGTCTCCATGAACGGTGTATTTCATTCCATTATTCGATCTATTATATATCTGTATATTATAAATATATATTATATATAAATAATGTTTTATATTCTGTAATTAAGTAATCATGATCTACGTAATCATATTAATAATTACAAGTCAAAACACAAATGATAAATGAAATGATTTTACCCAAAACACTGATTTAACATGGAATTGACAAATGAACAGATAATATAAAGTTGTAAGTGAATAATATATGATATCATAAATATTATTATGGTTCTGTTACATGTTAATAATATGTTTAAACTCACTATGTAGGAATCTCAGACACATGCAGAAGAAATTGGACATAAGGTAAGGGACAATTTTGTAATCTCATTTTTATCTGAGATTGTTTATACGTAAGTATTTAATGGGGTTATATTTTTCATCCATGTCCATAAAAATGTTTTTCATAAAGTGTTTAATATTCTTCCAAGTATTTTTAAAGCCAGTTTTACCCCTCTTCTACTTTTACTTTATGTTATAGAAGGAATCTTTCTTTTGTTTTCCATACGAGGAACTTTTTGACATTTCCGTAAAAAGTACGATGAGAATGTTTTTTTAAATTATACGGCATGAATAGATTTTTACGGTTTCATAAAACATTATTTTAATGAAGCTTACTCTACAATATTTCATAACTATTTTCCAAAAAATACTCTTACATTAAAATTTCATGGCATTTTGTGAAAATAAAATGATTTTGAATAAGAAAGGATATTTTCCTCAAGAATTTATTTCAAGTGTTTTATCAAAACCATTTTCCATATAAGATGAAATTATTTCATATGTGTATATTTCAAGTATAATTTATCTATGATTTACATGGTTTCACTTTTCTTATGATGAAATGATATCGATTTGTTTTATATGGATTATGTTACGATGGGATGATTTTTATGAAACCCATTTTATTATTTGGGTTATAATGAATGATTTATGGTTATGTCGTGGCACACGTAAGAATGATTTAATTATGAGATGGGTGAGACCTATATCTCCCTCCAATGAATTGGGTATAGATTTATATCTCATGAGATAGACATGGCTGGAACTGTATGTTAATCATGTTCAGTGATACCGGACTGGAACGAGGAGTGAACTTGATTCAGAAAGGGACTTTTTCCACTAAGATCGCCATGCCATCAATGCCGTGGATACTATGGAAATAATATCAAGTGCGTAATGGTTTTCCACAATCACATGTTTTCTTCCAAGGTTATTTTATTAGGATTGAGGTTCCATTATGATATATTCCTTACGTACTTCTATGATTTATGTCTTTTCTCAAGATTTTGATGTTTAGATTTTATGTTCAAGTTTTTTCATTCAAATGTTTATGGATTGTTTTAAGTTCTCTATGTTTACCCTTACTAAGAATTTGAGCTCACCGTATTTATGTTTTTTTCCCAGGATTTAAATAAAGGGGTTATGTAGGAAATAAAAAGGGGAAGATCATTATTGGAGATATTGAATATCTTTTACCATGATTAGAAGATTATGTTGCAAGTTCCCAAAGAAACTAACCTATTATGGTCGTAGATTGTTTGTTTTTGTAATTGATTAAGTATTCCAAAAATGTAATGTAATGTCTATATACATCATGTTTGGGGTCTATAGAGATACGTTGACCTAGTTATTATAAAAATAGATTGCTCCAAAATACACTACTGGTCTAGCATATTAGGCAGGATAGGGAATAATTATAAAAAATAAATTTGTTCGAAAATATGGAAAGTTCAATGCTAGTTCATGTTCTGGACCATATTCTGAAAAACAATATTCTAAAGGAACAAACTTAGTTTTTATGACTCAAAAAATAACTATTTATTATAAGAAATTTTTGAGACAAGTATGGGTTCCCAAAGTGTTACTTCCTAACCTCTCTAGACCCAATAAAATCTTGGTACCAAATTTAACATGCACTTCATCTTTTTTTTTTGGAAAACATATTAAAGAACTCCTATAAAACTCTATGATACTTGGTCAAAAAATGTTCAAGAAACATTATAAGAGACTACTAATGCTTCAAAATCCTAATTAAAGTTGATGGTGGACATGTTACCTTTGGTGATAATGCAAAAGTGAAGATCATCAGCTTAGGAGAAATTGGTAACACTAATAATCTATTAATTTCCAATGTAATTTTTGTTGATGATTTCAAGTACAATTTACTTAGTATCTCTTAGTTATGTGATTGTAGTTTTAATGTTAAATTTTAAAATGATTCATGCAATCTTTTTAATTCTTAAAATGATTTAATATTCCCTACTCTTAGAAATGAAAATTTTTATACTGTTGATTTAAATTATTAAGTTAAGTAAAATATTTTATGTTTAAATGCTTTTCATAAAGAATACAGGTTGTTACACAAAAGATTAGGAAAATGCAATGTGAACTCACTTAGGAAACTAACTAGGAAATGTTTAGTTAGATGCTTACCAAAATTGGAATTCGCACTTAACAAATTTTGTAATCCTTGTCAAAATGGAAAACAACATGAAGTTTCTTTCAAACCAAAGAAAGAAGTTTCTACTTCTCAATCTCTTAAGTTGGTTGACCTGGATTTGTTTGGACCATATATAGTTTATAGATTATATAGGAAGCACTTTGTTTATGTTCTTATAGATTATTTTTCTAGATATACTTGGATATACAATCTAACTCACAAAATTGAAGCATGTTCTAACTTCATTAAATATTCCTAGTCTGTATAAAATCTAAGTGGACATAAAATTAAGACCTTGAGAAGTGATCTTGGTCGTAAGGTTGAAAATCAGGAATTTGAATCCTTTTTCTAACATAATGTCTATACTCACAATTTCTCTGCTCCTAGAACACCTCATCAAAATGGTGTTGTAGAAATAAGAAATAGGACTCTTCAAAAGATTTCTCAGACTATGATTAATGAGTATAATCACCCTATCTTTTTTTGGGTTGAAGATGTTACTACATTTTGTTACATTATCAACAGATTCTTAATTACACTGTTTATAAAGAAAACCCCTAATAATATTTGGAATAATATGAATCCTATGGTTTATTAATTTAGAGTTTTTGGTTGTAAAGTCTTTATCCTTACCACTAAGAACAATATTGACAAATTTTCTTCTAAATGTGATGAAGTAATTTTTCTAGTCTAATCAATCACTAGTAAAGCTTATAGAATATTTAATAAGAGAACAAAATGTGTGGAAGAATAAGTTCATGTCAAATTTGATGAGACTTATCCACATGAACCCAAAACCACTATTGAACTATTTGAGGAAAATATGTCAATTCTGGAACTTAATGAAAAAGGCAATGAGCCCTTAGTAAAATCTACTAGTTCTGAAAGTTCTCTCAAATCTGTGGATGATTAATTTGGACCTGTAGAAATTCAATAGTATCCTAGTTAAACTCTTTCTAGAGGTATTATAACTCTCAATAATCATTCTATAGATGTTGTAGTATGTGATTTAAATAGAGGAACACATACTAGATCTTCTCTGATAAACCAGGTTAGCCATCAAGACTTTCTTTCACAACTATAACCTAAAAATATTGTTGATGAAATCAATAATGAATTTTGGGTGATAGCTATACGATAAGAGTTAAATCAGTTTGAAAGAAACAATGTTTGGGAAATAGTAGAAAGACCTAAAGACACGTTTACCATAGGCTCTAAATGGGTGTTTAGAAATAAAATTGATGAATCTGGAAACATAGATAGAAATAAGGCTAGACTAGTTGCACAAGACATAGTCTGGAAGAAGGAATAGACTCCAAGAAATCTTTTTTCACCTGTATAAAGACTAAAATCCATTAGAATACTACTTTCTTATGAAGCTCATCTGAATTTCATAATTTATCAAATAGATGTCAAAAGTGAATTTTTAAATGGATACAAATTTGAAGATGTATTTTTTGAACAACACCCTTATTTTTCAAATCCCCATTTTTTAAATCATGTTTTTAAACACTCAAAAGCATTATATAGTCTAAAACAAGCCCCAAGAGATTGGTATGACAAACTCAGTTATTTCCTTAATTCAAAAAGTATTACTAAAGGAATAGTGGGTCATACTATTTTATTAAACGGATTTCCATAGATGTCTTAATAGTAAAAATTTATGTAGTTGACATTATTTTTGGATCCTCTAAAAATTCTTTATGTACTAATTTTTCAAAAATGATGCAAGATGAATTTGAAATGAGTTTAATGGGGGAACATGCATTTTTTCCATGGATTTAAATTTTTTCAAAATAAAAATGGTTCTATTTTAAATCAGAGAAAATATACCAATGATTTTTTGAAAATTTTATGATTGGACAACAATATAGGTAGTGATATACCTATCTGTACCACATGTATGTCGGATGCTGATGAAACTGGTAAACCAGTGTATCAAACCAATTACAGAGGTATGATTAGAAGTCTTCTCTATTTTACTATTAGAAGACCTGATATTATGTTCAGTGTGTGCATGTGTGCTCACGTCCCATCCTATCCTAAGGAGTCTCATTTAAAAGATGTTAATTAGATTTTTAAATATCTTAAGTATACTACTAACATCAAAATATTTAATCCAAGAGGACAAAATTTTGATTTAATAAGTTATTCAGCTGCTGATTTTTCAGGTTTCAAGTTAGATAGAAAGGGAAGCTCTAGAAAATGTCACATTTTAGGAAAGTCTCTAGTATCATGGTGCAATAAGAAACATAATTTTGTTGCATTATCTACTGCAGAAGTGGAATATATAGTTGTTGGGAGTTGTTGTCAGCAAATTATGTGGATGAAACACACTTTACTATACTATGGATATCAATTCAAACATGTATTTAAAAAGTGTTATAATACTAGTGCAATTAACATATCTAAAAATCCAGTATCTCATGCTTGGACAAATCACATTGATGTGAGACAACACTTCTTAAGAGATCGCTATCGAAGAGATGATAATCATTGTTATTGAACACCAATTGGCTTATATATTCAAAAATCCTTTGAATTATGAGAGGTTAAATAACATCAAACATGAGTTCGGTGTGATAAACTATAAGGGATATGAACCTCACCAATAGGAACCTCACCAATCGAAACCTCACTGTTAGATATATCGTCGTTAGGAACCTCACTGATAGGTTCCTCACTGATAGGAACCTCAACGATAGAGACCTCACTGTTAGGAACCTCACCGATAGGAACCTCACCATTAAAGACCTCACTATTAGGAACTTCACTGATAGAAACCTCATTATTAGATACCTCATAGTTAGTAACCTCACTGATAGGAACCTCAACATTGGACCTCATTGTTAAAGACCTCACCTTTATAATCCTCAGCTATAGGAAACCCACAGTTTGACCTCCCCATTAATGACCTCACCATTAGGGACCTCACCGTTAGAAACCTCACTTCTGTTACCTTACTAATAGTTGATGTTATTGGGACTTGTGTTTCCTCTACTGAAAGTTGAAACGTTTTCTATTTTATTTATTTATTTTACATGATTTTCTTTTTCAATCCCTGTGTGATAAAATTAAAAGATCATACCACATTTCGATCCACCTCAAATTCTCTCCTGAATCTCTGTTCTCCCTAAAATCAGAACCTAAACCTCTTATGAAACCCTAGAACTGCTTCCGATCGCAAAGAAATAGTGAAGAGACCATTGGTCAGTGATGATTGGGATATGCCAAATCCAAAGAGACATAAAGTTGAGTCGTATAGTGGAACCAAGGAAGTGACAAATCAAATCAACCCTCATCATTCAAAGAGGGAAATCATAGTTGAAAAAGATCATAGTTCGGAATGGTTGCTGATGAGTAGATCATTAGTGGTGAAGGCAGTTGAAACTCAAGGCTGGGCTGAATACTTTACAAACAACAATAGACCTTATTTTACAAAGTTATTTAAGGAGTTTTATGAGTTTTTGAAATTAGAACGGACTGAGGATGAGAATAGAATGTCTTCATGAGTAAATGGAGTAAGTGTAAGCTTCTCCTCTGTTAAATGAGATGAGAATCTGAGAGTACCACATGAAGGTGTTTATAATTACTACTCAGGGGTGGTTCCTCCAACGACTGAGTTATTCGGTTATGAAGAAGCCTTAGCCAAACTGAGATGGATTTGGATCCCTAAGAAATTCATTGCCGCTGAGATGAAAGGAGAATACAAGTGGTTGTTTATGTTTATTTAGAATGTCTAGAGTCCCAGGAGATGGGACTTTACAACATTTATATTTAAGGATGTATTTATTTTGTATCTATTGAAGCATGGAAAAAAAATAATTTTATATAGGCTAATGATGATCCAATTGGAGGATATGACAATGCCCAGTTCCAAATCCAATGCCTTATTTCATGCTAGATTGATATCCTTGATACTGAAGGTCAAACTATTTCTTAGAGAAAATGAGGAAAAAGTTGTTGTAAGTGACAATGTATGCATTACAAAAGTAATTTTCAAGTTGATAAAGATAAATTAGAACCCCTAGAAAAAAAGATGTATACATGATGAGGCTAAGTTATATGAGGAATTAAACTCTATCACTCATCCTATTGGCCTGAGGATAAGTGATATACTGGTCTAAAGAATGGTGAATTAGATCATCCATTTTCAGATGAAGAAGTAGAAGTTTCTACTATGCCAGAAAGGGGGTATTCTCTTATAGATGAAACAAGTGATCCTAACCTTCCCTCCAATCCTCAGGCTAATACTGTATCCAATGTTGAGGCTATCCCACCGTATAGATTTCCTAGAAGGGAGACTGTTCTAAGGGACAGTGATGATGAAGAGACCTGTGAGGAAAAAGGGGCATAAAATGTCTTAAGAGACATTATTGGGACCTCGGATGAGTATGAGGACACAGAATCTTGCCATGATGACATTGAGACTGCTAATGATGTATGTGAATATGAATGCCTCAGTCTCAGTCCTATGAAAGGAAATAGATAAATGGTTGAATATGTAGATGAAGAAGTCTCTGATTCAGTTGAAGTTGGAATTTCTTTGTAAGTAGTTGATGATTCGGTAGAAGAAGTGGCAATGGACACTCCTATTGATGAAGTTTCTCAAGGAGGTATGGTAGAGATGGATATAGTTGATCAAGAGAATTATCCAAGTGAGGTGGAGGAACATCTTTCCATAGGATATGTTTCTATAGCTTTTTAAATATAATATTGGACAAAAAGCCCTTGTTTCGTAGTTTTGGGATTAGATTATAAGGACTGTGATGATGACTAGCCTATCAGAAGTCCTCCGATTCCTATTGTTTCAAAAACCACTATTGTGCAGCAATGAGATCTTTTTCCTTATGACTATGTGAAGAAGGATGACTTGGAATCCATAAAATCTGATCTGGAGATCCACATTTAAGAGAGACTTGTTGGTTTAGAGAGGGTTATGACTCACAATAAAGAATTTGTCACTTCTATAGTGGAAAGGCTAGTCTCTGGCACTCACTCCATCTTGCTAGAGGAGGTAAATGACGGTAAGAATAAGATCAGAACCTTGGTAGATTCTATGGGATCAATGAATCATTTTATTTCTAGACTATATTATTATATGGCCTCAAGAGTTTAGGTGGAAAAATATATTAGATATATTAAAAGTGTGGTTCAACAAATGGTCACTGTGATTGAGGACTCTATGAAGTCTATGGAGACACATGTGAGTGTCCAAAATGATGATGTGAAGAGACTAATCAGTTGGGTGACTAAATCTCTTAAGGAGACAAAAGCTTTCACTATGGAACCTATGTGTGCATCTACTTCATCTTCAGCCTCACTTACTGTTGATCTAAAATCTTTCAGGTAGGTTTTTAAAGAAGAAGTTGAGAAGTTCAATAGTACCAATACCTCAGATCCTTAGACTATGACTCAGGTTTATTCCACTACCAGAATAAATTCATAATATTGTGGGAAATTATCAAAGGGAAGCTACTCAAGATCAGAAATCCATATAGGAACAAGATGATTTCTACTATAAAATGGTTTACACTAAGCATCAGATAGATGATCACTTCATGTTCTTATTCGAGAACTTAAGGATTCAACATGTCACTCAAGAATTTAATGATTAGCTTAGCAGTCATAGAGAGTTGACTCCTTCCTTGGAGAAATATATGTAGAATAAGGATGATTTTATTTCATCCATGGAGAGAGGAGGAAGTATAATTATGGATTTCAGAAATTTTCTATTGCCATTCCTCCACGTAGACTACCCTCCCATCATTGTTCCTCTAGCCTTGCCGTCTACCTCTGGTGCCTCAAGATTTGCCAGTTCTACACCAATAATGACTTCTACACATGCCATCAGAAGCTTGTCCCCCACCATTCCTCAATGATCTACTCACTACAAGTCTATTGATTCTTTTGTTGCAGCTCCTCCTACCCTACTAACTTCCATTCCTCTGCCAATCCCTCCATCTTCAAAACATGCCTCCTCCACTTCTAAATAAAAAACTCCTTTAGACATATCTGATTTGGATTGAATGTGGGATGTCTTATTTCATAGGTACATTTATAAAATGTTTGTATATTTTAATTTTGATTCATTACTGGAAAATACTCTTTTGTTTCTTTTTATCCTCCTGTATTTTTGTAAATCAAAAAGGAGGAGAAATATTTTAGCATGAATATAACCTGACCAATAGGGGCAGAAACAAGTCAAGTTTATGTTTTATGCTTCCTAAAAGTAAAGGAGGGGAATTTTTTTTAGTTGAATAAACATTGTGAATATATATACTATGTACACTTTTCTATAATAAACATGTTTTAAATGTTCTTATACACACCTTTAAAAATATTATCAAATGTTATTAACCATAATTTAGAAAATACTGACATAATTTGTGATTATCAAAAGGGGGTATATTATTGGACTCACCTGTTTTGATAATCCCAAATCATGTTTTGATTGTTCCAATTCATGTGTTTTTATGCGATAATTATGTTTCTCTTACAAGATAATCATTTATGTGAAAATAATGTTTATATCAAAGTGGTAACTATGTACGTTTAATCTCACTTCTCTCTTGTTTAAGGCTCGAAGTGAAAAAATTCTCCAAGTAAAAAGGTCCCTGATGCAAAGGTGATCGATTCAAAGGTCACTGATGCAAAGGTCACTGATGCAACGGTCACTGATGAAAAGGCCACCGATGCAATGATAACTGATTCAAAGGTCACCAATGCAAATGTCACCGATGCAAAGGTCACTGATTCAAAGGTCACCGATGAAAAGTTCACCAATGCAAGGTCACTGATGCAAGGTTTCTGATGAAAGGTTACCGATGCAAAGGTCACTGATGCAAAATTCATCAATGAAAAGTTCACTGATGCATGGTCACCGATGCAAGGCTAATATTGGGAAGGTTATCGATGGAGAGTTATCAATCAAAGGTCACCGAGGAAAGGTTATCGATGGAGAGTTATCAGTCAATGTTCATCGATGAAAGGTTACTGATGGAGAGTTATCAATCAAAGGTCACTAATGAAGGGATATCAATGGAGAGTTATCAATAAAAGGTCATCGATGGGAGGTTACAATGGAGAGTTATCAATCAAAGGTCACCTATGAAAGGATACCGATAGAGAGTTATTGATTGAAGGTTACCATTGGAGAGGTTACCGATAAATGCTGTTGATGTTCTCTTACTGTTGAATCCCATTATTGTGAGGGCTACCACTACTAGTCTACAATACACTTCTACTAATACTTTGTCAAATTCTAAATATTATTCTAACAGTTATATTTGATAACTTTTAGTCTTATGAAATTAATTAATGCTTATTGTAGACATAGAGAGAGAGACCATATTTGGGGACTGTATGAGGTACGAGAAAGACTGCATGTGATGTACTTATACCTATTGTCAGACCTAAAATATAAAACATTGAAGTAAGTGAGCAAAGATGAACTGAGAAGAGAAGTGAAGAGAATAGAAGCATGATCAACATAAGAAACAGGACACTCAATTCATAAAAGTATGAACTTGGAGTTGTGACACTCTGTTTTGGAGGAATCATCTAGAGAAAGACTTGAACATCAAATTATTCACTTCAAAGAGTCACTTGCTGAACTGAAAACACATAAAGCCTTCTAAACACAATATCATCATATTTACTCAACGATGTTCTTTTATTTTAAATGTCTGAGTAGTGTTTATATGTTTCATAAACACTGTCTCTTGTTCTTGAACTGAAGGATACAAAAATCCTTACATAAAAATTATCTTAATCCTTGTCTTCCCATATATAATTGTGGAAGAGACCGCATGTAGTCTATGTTGTTTTTTGTTCCCACGAAGAACTGTGGTAGAGGGTATGAACCCTGGACAATTTGTGAAAATTGTTGTAAAGCCCGATATAGGCTGTGTATAATGTATTTTGTTAATATAAATAGCTTGGTGGTAGGTGATCACCAAGTGGAGAGGATTATGTCTTTGCTTTAGACAAAACATCTCGTTTAGCTTTTATGTGCAGTATATTTTTCTTATAATCTCTTCTATCAATTTTTTTCTGCTTATAATTTCTAAAACATAAAACTATTTTACATTCACTTTGATAGTTAGTTTTGGTAAGTGTGTGTATGTGTTTAATTCATTAAACATGTTTCAAAAGTTGAATAATTGTTCTACACTAATTTAACTGAGAACTAATCACCCTATGAGAAACCTCTTGACCAATTAGACATCTATATCTATACTACCTTAATTAACAGGACTGTTTTCGAAATTTTGGGGATCATTATAATAATGGTTTTAATATAAATTTTAAGTAGGAACTCAATTAACCCTCCCCCTTGAGATTCCACTCCGACCAACATTCGGTATTCGGGGATTTAGTTTAGTTTGATTTTACTACTACCTAAACTGTTGTGAAACTTGTCAAATTCTTTAACTGGTATTTTAGTTATATCTTAAGGATCTTAAATTTTATTTCGTATCTAAATTTTTAGTACATTAAATATCTAATTAACAATGGATAATATATTTGAGGGTGCTACTACTAACATGTCACCTTTCTATAATGGTAATTACTATGCTTAGTGGAAATTAAAAATGAAAATGTATCTAGAGAGAATGTGTCCTGAAATACGGGACACAACTGATGAACAACATGTATTACCTATTACTGCTAGGGAAACATGATCTTAGTTTACTAAAGCTGCATATAATAATAATTGTAAAGTAATGAATGCATTATATTTTTCTCTAAGTGATGAATAATTCAATATAATATCTTCATGTAAAAAAAATATGAAATTTGGGATACTTTAGCTATTTCTCATGAGGTAACAACCAATGTTAAATAAATGAGATTAAATAATTATACTATTAAATATAATAATTTTAAGGGGAATCCTGATAAACCTATCTCTGAAATGTATCTCAGGTTCAATGAAATAGTGAATACCATTAGTCTTCTTGGAAAATGGGTGGACAGCAAGGATCAGATTATTATATTTCTTCAATTCCAACCAGACAAATGGAGAGGAACTTCTGTTTCTATCTGATAATCTTGTAACATAGGAATGATACTAGTGAAGGAAATAATTGGAAAGCTTTTGATGTTTGAAGAAGATCCTAAGGTAAATCAAGAAGTATATGAAGAACCAAGAAACAAATCTGTAGCATTCAAGACTGCTACCTCAAAGAACAAGGAAAAATAAAAATCTCAATCTCTTATAGAAACATCCACCAGTGAAGACTCACATTCTAACAGTGATGATGAGATGGATCATATTTCTAAGAGATTAAATAAGTCATACCATAAGAAATTTTTTTATAAAGCCAAAATATAAAGAAATGTATGATAATAAAAGACACATGAAAAAGGTTAGAAAAAGTAATAATAACAGGAATGAGATATTCTATTATGAGTGTAAATGAAAAGGTCAATTGAAAGTTGATTACCCCGAGATGAAATTTAAGAAAAAGTTTTAAGGCAATGGCAAGGAATATAAAAAGGATATGAAATATATGTGGGTGCCTTAGAAGATAGCTCAAGTGGATCTGACACTTCTAATATTGAAAAGAACAAACATGCAAACATGTTTTTCACGATTGAAAAATTTGAGGTAACACCCAATTCTCATGTACAGAAAACTTACTATTCTAAGAATAATATTGAATCAAACAATGATGAAAATATGACTAAGGATGAACTATTTGAATATTTTGGAATGATTTAGGACACCTTTAATTAACACAAGGATAAATATAAATTATTTAAAAGACAAAATGCTTTAAATTCCAATTATAAGTCTGATCTGGATATTGAAAAAGAAAAATGTATATAACTGTTAAAAGAAAATACTGAAATTAAATTACCCAATGAGAAATAAAAAAGAGATCTTGAGATGTTTACTATAGGTAGGGATACCTTGACTCAGTTACTGAGAAAACAGATTTCTTCAAAATAAACAACTGGTCTAGTATATCATCCAGGATAGATAAGAATTATAAAGAATAAATTTGTTCCAAAATATGGATGGTTCACTACTAGTACATGTTCTGGACCATATTTTGAAAAATAATTCTATAAATAAAAAACAAAGTGTTTATGTCTCAAAAAATATCTGTTGATTATAAGAAATCTGTGAGGCAAGTATGAGTTCCAATATTTTTACTTGCTGACCTCTATGTACCCAACAAAATCTGGGTACCACGGTTACCCTGCACTTAATCTTTTTTTCAGGAAATATTCTTAAAGAACTCCTGTAAAACATTATGTTACTTGGAGAGTGGATGTTCAAGACACATGACAATAGACTACTCATTCTTCAAAATCCTAATTAAAGTTCATGGTGGACAAGTTATGCTTGGTGATAATGTAAAAGGAAAGATCGTCAGATTAGTCCAAATTGGTAACCCTAATAATATATTAATTTCAAAAGTAATTTTTGTTGATAGGTTAAAGTACAATTTAGTAAGTATCGCTCAGTTACATGATGATGGTTTTAATGTTAAATTTGAAAATGATGCATGCAAAGTTTTTAATTCTAAAAATGATTTAATATTCACTAATCATAGAAATTAAAATGTAAATGCTTTTGATTGCAATTATATAGATACGTAAAATGTTCCATGTTTAAATGATTTTCATAAGGAATCCTAGTTATGGCACAGAAGATTAGGACACTGCAATGTGAACACACTTAGGAAACTAACTAGGAATGGTTTAGTTAGAGACTTACCTAAATTTGAATTCCCACGTAAAAAATTTTGTAATCCTTGTCAAAATGAAAAACAACACAATGTTTCTTTCAAACCGAAGAAAGAAGTTTCTAATTCTTAACCGCTTGAGTTGGTTCACATGGATTTTTTTATACAATCAAGAGTTTCATGTTTAAATATGAAGAACTATGTTTATGTTCATGTAGATGATTTTTCAAGATATACTTGGGTATAATTTCTAGCTCCCATGTGTGAAGCATGTTCTTACCTCATCAAATATTCAAAGTCTATAGAAAATATTAGTGGACTTAGAATTAAGACCTTAAGAAGTGATCAAGGTCGTGTGATTGAAAATCATGAATTCGAATCCTTTTTCTCATATAATGGCTATACTCTCAATTTCTCTGCTCCTAGAATACCTCATCAAAATGGAGTTATAGAAATCAGAAATTAGAATCTTCTAAAGATTTAACAGACTATGCTTAATGATTATAATCAACCTATCTATTTTTGGGATGAATCTATTAATACAACTTTTTAAATTATCTATAGAGTATTAATTATACTTGTTACCAAGAAGACCCCTTATGAGCTCTGGAATAAAAGGAATCCTAAGGTTAATTACATTAGATGGGTTGGTTTCAAAGTCTTCATACTTAACACTAAGGACAATCTTGACAAATTTTCCTCCAATGGTGATGAAGGAATTTTCTTAGGTTACTCAATCACTAGTAAAGAGTATAAAATGTTTAATAAGATAACTAAATTTGTGGAAAAAAAGTTCTTGTTAAATTTGATGAGACTGATCCACATTAACCCCAAACCACAGTTCAACTCCTTGAGGAATATATGTCAATTCTGGACCTTAATGATAAAGATAGTGAGGCCTTAGTAAAAACAACCAGTTTTGAAAATTTTCCAGAATCTATGAATGATGAATCTGGACCTATATACATTCAAGGGGATTCTAGTTAAACTATTTATAGAGGTATTAGAGCTCTAAAGATTCATCCTTTAGATGCGGTAGTAGGTGATTTAAATAGAGTAACACAAACTTGAGCTTCTCTGAGAACCCAGATTGAACATAAAGCCTTTATTTCATAGCTTGAACAAAAAATATTGTTGATGAAATCAATGATTAATTCAAGGTGATAGCTATAAAAGAAGAGATAAATCAGTTTTAAAGACACAAAGTTTAGGAATTAGTAGAAATACTTAAATACACGTTGACCATAGGCACTAAATGGATGTTTAGAAATAAAGTTGATGAATCCCGAAACATAGTTTTAAATAAGGCTAGAATAGTTGCACATAGATATAGTCAAGAAGAAGGAATAGACTATAAGGAAACTTTTGCACTTGTAACTAGACTAGAATCCATTAGAATACTACTTGCTTATGCAGCTCATCTGAATTTCAGACATTATCAAATAGATGTCAAAAGTTCTTTTTTAAATTGATACATATTTAAAGATGTATTTTTTGAACAAAACCTAGTTTTAAAAATCCCCATTTTTCAAATCATGTTTTTAAACACTCTGGACCATTATATGGTCAAAAACAAGCTCCAAGAGCTTGGTATGATAAACTATGTTATTTATTTATTTCAAAAAAAAATCCCAAAAGGAATAGAGAATCCTATTATTTTTATTAAAAAGATTTCTAAATATATTAATTAGTATAGATTTATTTATATGACATTATTTTTGGATCCTATAAGATTCATTATGTACTGATTTTTTAAAAATTATGAAAGATGAATTTGAAATGAGTTTAATAGGGGAATATACATTTTTTCCATAGATTTCAAAATTTTCAAAATAAAAATGATTTTTTTAATTAGAGAAAATATACCAAGGATATTATGAAATTTTTTTGTTTGGACTGCAATATAGGTAGTGCTACACCTATCTGTATCACATGTATGTTGGATGTGGATGAAACTGGTAAAACAGGGGATCAAACCAATTACAGAGGTGTGATTGGATGTCTGCTCTATCTTACTACTAGCAGACCTGATTTTATGTTCAGTGTGTCAAAATGTGCTCACTTCCCATCCAATCCTAAAGAGTCTTATTTAACTGTTGTTAAAAGGATTTTTACATATCTCAAGTATACTATAAACTTAGAACTATTTTTTTTCAAGAGGAAAATAATTTGATTTGATATGTTATTTGGATGTTGATTTTGGTGGATCCATGTTAGATAGAAAGAGAACCTCTGGATGATGTCACATTTTAGGCAAGTATCTAGTATCCTGGTGTATTAAGAAACATAATTATGTTGCATTATCTACTGTGGATGCTGAATATATTGTTGCTAGGAGTTATTGTTCTCAATTTCTATGGATGAAACACACATTAATAGACTATGGATATCAATAAAACATGTCTCTATAAAGTGTGATAATACATGTGCTATTAATATCTCTAAAAATATAGTATCTCATGCTAGGACAAAGAACATTGATGTGTGAAATCACTACTTAAGAGATCATTATCAATGAGATGATATCACTATTGAATTCATTGGAATTGAACACCAATTGGATGATATTTTAACAAAGCCTTTTAATTATGAGAGGCCAAATTACATCAGACATGAGTTAGGTATGATAAAATATAAGGGATAGGAACCTCAACAATAGGAATTTCGCCAATAGGAACCTCACTGTTAGAGACCTCACCATTAGAAACCTCTCCGATAGGAACCTCACCGATAAGAACCTCACTATTAGAGACCTCACCATTAAGAACCTCCCTAATAGGAACCTCACCATTATAGACCTCACCATTAATAACTTCACCGATAGAAATCTCATTTTTAGAGACCTCACCGTTTGGAACCTCACTGGTAGGAACCTCACCGTTGGACCTCACTATTATAGACCTCATCGTTAGGAACCTCACTGATAGGAACCATCAATGTTGGACCTCACCATTAGAGACCTCAACATTAGAAAACTCACCATTGTTACCTTACTGATATTTGATGTTTTCAGGACTTGTGTTTTCTCTACCGGAAGCTGAAACATTTTCCTTTTTATTTATTTATTTTACTTGATTTTCTTTTTCGATCCCTAAGTAATAAGATTAAATATCATACCACATATCGATCCACCTCAAATTCCCTCCAAAATATCTATTCTCCCTAACCTCAGAACCTAACCCTCTTATAAAACCCTCTAACCGCTTCCGATCGCATAGAAAGAGTAAAGAGACCATTGGTCTGTGAAGAAGGGGATGCGCCAAATCCAAAGAGACCTCAAAACGAGACGAGTAGTGCAATCAAGGCAGTGACAAATATGATCAATCCTTATTTTTCAAAGAGGGAAATTGTAGTTGAAAAAGAGATTAGTTATGAATTGTTGCCGATGAGCATATTTCTAGTGTTGAATGCAGTTGAAGCTCATGGCTGGGTGTAATGATTTACTAACAACAACATACATTATTTTATGAAGTTATTTTAAGATTTTTATGAGATTTTGAAATTCGAATAGACTAAGGATGCAAATAGATTGTCTCAAGGGTAAATGGAGTAAGTTTAATATTCTCCTATATTGAATTGGATGAGTGTTTTAATGTACCACATGAAGTTATTTATGATTATTACTCAAGAGTGGTGCCTCCCATGACTGAGTTATTCTGTTATGAATAATCCTTAGCCGAACTAATAGAGACTGGGATCCCTGGGAAAGTCATTGCTGATGAGATGGAAGGAGAAGGAAAGCTTTTGTTTAAGTTTTTTCAACATGTCTTGAGTCCCAGGAGAGGGGACTTTGCTACATTGAAATTTTAGGATGTATTTATTTTGTATCTATTGAAGCATGGATAGAAAATAAATTTATTTAGGCTATTTATGATTCAATTGGAGGATATAACAAAGCCCAAATCAAAATCCAAAGCCTCATTTCATGCTAGATTGATATCATTGATGCTAAAAGTGAAAGTAGTTTCTAGAGAAAAGGAGGAAACAAATTTTTTAAGTGACAATTTCAGCATTACAAAGGTAATTTGAAAGTTGAGAAGATAAATTGGAACCCCTGGGAAAAAAGATGGGTACATGATGAGGCTATGTTATATGAATAATGCAACCCTGTCACTCATCCTAATAGGATAAATGAAAAGAGATATTCTGGTATAATGCTTGGTGATGTAGATCATGCATATTCTGATGAACAAGGAGAAGGTGTTGTTGTGCCATAAAGGGTGGATTCTCCTATAGATGACAGGAGTGATACTGACCTTCCCTACAATCCTCAAGATGATATTTTATCTTTTGGTGATCCTAGGCCTCCAAATAGTTTTCCTAGAAGGGATACTATTCTAAGGTAGAGTGATGATGAAGAGAACATTGAGGAAGAAGGGGCAGAAAATGTCCTAATAGACATTAGAGGGACCTTAGATGAGTATGAGGACACTGAATCTAGTCATGTTGACTTTGACACTTATGCTGATGTAAGGGAAGAAGAATGTCTAAGTCTCGGTCCTATTATAATAAATATATAAATAGTTGAAGATGTAGATGAAGAAGTTATTGATTTAGTTGAAACTGTAATTACTTTGTAAGTAGTTGAAGATTCAGTAGAAGAAGTGGTAGTGGGAACTCTTATTGATGAAGTTGTTCAATGAGGTAGGGTATAGATAGATATAGTTGATCAAGATAATTCTACAAGTTAGGGGGAGGAAACTATTGCCATAGGTTATGTTTTTGTAGCTCTTGGAATAGTATATTGGTCAGAAGACCCCGGTTTCATAGTTTTGGGCTTAGATTTTGGAGACCCGGATGATGGCCAGCCTATCAGAAGTCCTCCAATTCCTATTGTTTCAGAAAACACTATTGTGGAGACAGTGGTTCTTTTTCCTTGTTACTATGTGAATAATGATGATTTTTAATTAAGAAAATCATATCTGATGAGCCACTTTGATGAGAGACTTGTTGGGATAGAGAAGGTTCTGACTTACAATCCGGAATTTTTCACTTCTATAGTGGGAAGGCCAGTTTTTGCATGTCACTCTATCCTTATATAAGAGGTAAAATACTATAAGAATCAGATCAGAACCTTGGAAGATTATATGGAATATATGAAGTAGCCTATTGCTATACTAGACTCCTATATGGCCTCAAGAGTTCAAGTGGATAAAGATCTTCGATATATTAAAAGAGTGGTTCAGCAAATGGACACTATGTTTGAGGACATTAAGAAGTCCATGGAAACACATGTGAGTGTCCAAGATGATGATGTGAGGATACTAAACAGTGGGATGACTAAATATTAAAAAGAGACAGTATCTTTCACTATGGAACCTCTGTGTGCATCAAATTCATCTCCATCCTCTCCTACTGTCGATCTAGAAGCCTTCGGGTATGTTGTTAAAGAAGAATTTGAGAAGTTCATTAGTACCAGAACCTCATATCTTCAGTATATGACTCAGGTTATTTCCACTACCTATGAAATTTATAATCTTTTGGTAAATTATCTATGGGAATCTGCTGAAGATTATAAATCCATCACGGAACAAGTTGATTTCTACTACGAAACGGTATACACTAAGCATCAGATGGACGGTGAGTTCAGGTTGCTGTTGGAGAACTTGAGGATACCACCTGTCACTCAAGACTCTAAAGATTAGGTTAGCAAGTTTAGAGAGTTGACTCCTGCCTTGGAGAAATTTATGGAGAATAATGATGATTTTATTTCAACCATGGAGAGAGGAGGAAGTTTAATTATGGATTTTAGAAATCTTCTATTTCCCTTCCTCCATGTGGACTGCACTCCAAACATTATTCCTCTCGATATTCCTTCTTCATCAGGTGCCTCAGGATCTGCATGTGTTGCACGAATAATGACTCCTGCACAGTCCATAAAAAGCTTAACCCCCACCATTCTTCAGATATCTACTCACTATAGGTCTACTGATGCTTCTGTTGCAGCTCCTCCTACCCTATTGACTTCCATCCCTAGGCCTATCCCTACATCCTCAGAACATGGTTCCTCCACTTCCAAATACAAATATCCTTTAGACATCACTGTTGTGGATTGAATGTTGGATTTCTTAGTTTAAAGGGATCTTTGTAAGATTTTTTTATATTTTACATTTAATTCAACACTAGAAAATCTTCTTTTGTTTCTTTTTATCCTCCATTATATTTTTTAATCACAAAGGGGGATAAATATTTGTGCTTGAATCTCACCTGACCCATAGGGGGAGAAATAATTCATGTTTATGTTTTAAGTTGCATATACTTAAAGGAGGAGACATTTTTTTAGTTGACTGAACTCTATTCATATATATACTATCTACACTTTTCAATAAAAAACATGTTTCAAATGTTCTTATACACACCTCTGAAGATATTAGCAAATATTCTAAACCCCAATTCAAAAACTTCTGACATGATTTGTGATTATCATAACAGGGGGATTGTTGGACTAAACTATTTTGATAATCCCAAATCATGTTTCGATAATTCCACATCATGTTTTTTAGTTAATAATAATGTTTCTCTTTCTAGATAATAATTTATGTGAAAATCATGTTTATATCTATGTGATAACTATGTACGTGTAATCTCACTACTCTCTTGTTTAAAGCTCACAGTGCAAAATATCTCCTAGTAAAAAGTTCATCGATGAAAAGTTCACCGATGCAAAGGTCACCAATGGAAAGGTCGCCGATGAAAAGGTCACTGATGCAAAGGTCACCGATGCAATGTTCATTGATGCAAAGTTCACCGATGCAAGGGTCACAGATGGAAAGGTCACCGATGCAAAGGTCGCCAGTGTAACAGTCACTGATTCAAAGGTCACAAATGAAAAGGTCACTGATGTAGAGGTCACCAATGCAAAGTTCACTAATGCACAGGTCACCGATGCAAGGTCATTGATGCAAGGTCACCAATGCAAGGTTACCAATGAAAATGTCATCAATGCAAAGTTCGTCGTTTCAAGGTCACCAATGCAAGGCTATTGTTGAGAAGGTTATCGATGGAGAGTTATCAATCAAAGTTCATCGATGAAAGGTTATAGATAAAGAGTTTTCTCTCATTGGTCACTAATTTAAGGATACCGATGGAGAGTAATCAATCAAAGGTCACCAATGAAATGTTTCCGATGGAGAGTTATAAATCAAATGTCTTTGATGAAAGGATACTGATGGAGAGTTATTAATCAAAGGTCACCTATGAAAGGCTACTGATGGAGAGTTATTGATGGAAGGATACCATTGGAGAGGTTATTGATGAATGCTATTGATGTTCACTTACTATTGAAGCCTACTATTGTAAATTATATCGTTACCAGTCTACAATACACTTGTACTCCATACATTTCCAAATTTTTAATATTATTCTAACAGTCATATTTTCTAACATTAATTCTTCTGACATTAATTAATGCTAATTGTAGACATATCGAGTGATCATATCTAAGGACAATATGAGGTACGAGAAAGACCTCACGTGATGTAAATATACCTATTTTCAGACCTAAAATATAAAAAGGTGAATCAAGTGAGTAAAGATGAACTGAGAAGAGAAGATAACAGAAGAGAAGCGCATCTGAGAATATGATGAAACTTACTCTCTATATCAATGAAAATACATCCAGCACGTACACTGTGAAGCCACAAGTATCAAGAAGATCATTTTGGGGACAAACTCTCTTTTTTCGTCTGTGCTTCACCAACTCACAATAATCACAAGAAGAATAACACTCAATTCCTAAAAGTAAGAACTTGTAGTTGCGAAACTCTGTTTTGGAGAAAACTTCAATAGAAAGAATTGAACATCAAATTCTTGACTTCGAAGAGTCAAAAGCTAGACTGCAAACAGATAGAGACTTTTAAACTCAATCTCGTCATATTTACTCTATTATGTTATTTTATATTGCATTTCTGAGAAGTGTGTATTTGTGTCACACACGCTGTCTCTTGTGTATATACAAGAGGATACAAAAATCCTCACATTAATATTCTCTTACTCCTTGTTTTCCCACGTATAACTATGGAAGAGACTATGTGTAGTATGTGTTGTTTTTTATTCCCACGAAGACCTATAGTAGAGGGTATGAACCCTGGACAATTTTTGAGAAATGATGTAATGCTCGATATAAGTTGTGATTTATGTTTATTGTTAATATAAACTGCTTGGTGGTAGTTGATCACCAAGTGGAAAGGATTAAGTCTCAGCTTGAGACTAAACCTCTAGTTTAACTCTTCTGTAAACTATATATTTTTATACTCTGTTATATCTATTTTTTTTCTTCTTATAATTGCTAAAACATAAAATTGTTTTTCATTCACAGTGATAGTTAGTTTTGGTAAGTGTGTGTATTTGTTTAATTCATTAAACATTTTTCAAATGTTGAATAATAATTCTAAACTAATTCAATTAAGGACTAATCACCCTTTGATAAACCTTTTGACCAATTAGACATCTATATCTCTTCTTCTTTAATTAACTAGGCTGTTTTCAAAATTTAGGTGATCATTATGGTAACATTTTTAACAGAAATGCTAAGTAGGAACTCAATTCCCCCCCTGAGATTCCACTCTGACCAACATTTGGTATCAAAGCATTTAATTTAGTTTTTTTACTACTATCTGAACTATTTTGAAACTTTTCAAATTCTCTAACTTTGATTTTAGTTGTATCATAAAGATCTTAACATTTTTTCGTATATAAATTTTATGTTCATTACAATTATAATTAACAATAGATAACAGAGTTGAGGGTGATACTACTAAAAGGCCACCTTAATTTAATAGAGATAACTATGCTCAGTGGAAATTAAAAATGAAAATGTATCTAGAGAGCATGGGACCAAAAATCTGGGACACAATTGTAGAAAAACATGTATTACCTGTTACTGTTAGGGACACGTGGTCTTAATTGACTAAAGCTAAATTTTATAAATACTATAATGTAATGAATACATAGTACTATTCTATAGGTGATTAAGAATTAAATAGAATATCTTCCTGTAAAACTGCATATGAAATTTGAGATACTTTAGCTGTTTCTCATGAGGTAACAACCAATGTTAAAGAAATGAGATTAAATACTTATACTACTAAAGATGATAATTTTATGATGAAGCATGATGAAGCTATCTCTAAAATGTATCTCAAGTTCAATGAAACAGTGAATACCATGAGTTTTCTTAGAAAACCAGTGGACAAAAAGGACCAGATTATGATATTGCTTTGATGCCTACCTAACAAATGGAGAGGGACTTCTGTTTCTGTCCAAGAATCTTGTGACATAGGAAGGATACAAGTGGAAGAACTAATTGGAAAGCTTATGATATATGAATAAGATATTATGTTAAATCAAGAAGAAGATGAAGAAACAAGAAATTAATCTGTAGCATTCAAGAATGCTACCTCAATGAACAAGGGCAAAGAAATATCTCACGCTCTTATAGAAACTTCCACTAGTGAAGACTCAGATTCTAACAGCGATTATGAAATGGCTCATCATGCTTGGATATTCATGAAGTTATTCCATGATAAAAAGTACTTTTGAATGTAGAATTTTAAAGGAAGGTATGATAATAAAGGACAATGGAAAAGGGACCGAAAAAGGAATGATAACCCAAATGAGATAGTCTGTTATGTGTGTAAACAAAAAGGTCATGTGAAAGTTGATATCCCCAAGCAGAAATTTAAGAAAAAGTATTAAGACAATGTCAAGGGATAAAAAATTGATTTGAACGATACGTGCATTACCTCAGAAGATAGCTCAAGTTTATCTGAAACTTCGGATATTGAAAAGAACAAACATACAAACATGTGTTTCATGACAGAAACTTCCAAGGTAACACCCAATTCTCATGTACATAATGCTTACTTTTCTGAGAATAAAATTGAATCAAACAATGATGAAAATATGACTAAGGTTGAACTATTTTAATACTATGGAATGCATTAGGAAACCTTTATTAAACTCATGGATAAATATAAATTATTGAAAAGACAACATGCTTTAAATTCTAATTATAAGTCTGATCTGAATTTTGAAAAATAAAAATGTGTACAGTTGTTAAAAGAAAATTCTGAAGTCAAATTATTTAATGAGTAATTAAATAGAGATATTGAGAAGTACTACAGGTAGGGATACCTTGACTAAGTGACTAGGAAAACAGATTTCTCCAAAATACCCAATTGTTCTAGCATATCATCCATGACTATGATTTATTATAAATAAGGAATTTGTTCCAAAATATAGATAATTCACTGCTAGTTCAAGTTTTGGACCATATTTTGAAAAACAATTCTATAAAGGAACAAAGTGTTTAGGTCTCAAAACATATCTCTTGATTATAGTTAATCTGTGAGACAAGTATAGGTTCTCAAATATTTACTTGACAACCTCTCTAGACCCAAGAAAATCTGGGTACCAAAGTTACCTAGAACTTAATCTATTTTTAGGAAAACTTCTTAAAGAGATCCTATAGAACTCTATGTTACTTGGTTAGTTGATGTTCAAGACTCATGATATGAGACTACTCGTGCTTCATAATTCAAATTAAAGATAATGGTGGACATGTTATGTTTTGTGATGATGCAAAAGGGAAGATCGTCAGCTAAGGCCAAATTAGTAACCCTAATACTATATTAATTTCAAACGTACTTTTTGGTGATGGCTTAAAGTACAATTTAATAAGTATATCTCATTTATGTGATGATGGTTTTAATGTTAAATTTAAAAATGAAGAAAGAAATGTTTTTAATGCTTAAAATGATTTAATATTCACTTCTCTTAGAAATGAAAATTTATATGCTGTTGATTTAAATTATTTATCTAAGTAAAATGTTTCATGTTTAAATGATTTTCATAATGAATCCTGGTTATGGAACAGATGATTAGAACACTACAATGTTCACTCACTTCAAAAACTAACTAATAAAGGTTTAGTTAGAGACTTACCTAAATTGGAATTCCCACTTAACAAAGTTTGTAATTCTTTTCAAAAGGAAAAACAACACAACGTTTCTTTCCAACTAAATAAAAAAGTTTCTACTTATCAACTACTTGAGATGGTTCACATAGATTTTTTTGGACCATCTATGATTCAAGTTTGAATAGGACTCACTATGTTTATATTCTTATAGATGTTTTTTCTATATATACTTGGGTATACATTTTTGCTCACAAAACTGAAGCATGTTCTTACTCCATTAAATTTTCCAACTCTGTAGAAAATCATAGTGGACTTAGAATTAAGACCTTGAGAAGTGATCATGGTTGTGAGTTTAAAAATCAAGAATTTGAATCCTTTTTCTCACATAATGTCTATGCTCACAATTTCAATGCTTTTTGAACACCTCAACAAAATGGAGTTGTTTAAATAAGAAATATGACTCATCAAGAGGTTTCCCATACTATGCATAATGAGTATAATCAACCTATCTATTTTTGGGCTGAAGTTATTAATACATCTTACTACATTATCAGTAGAGTCTTAATTATACTTCTTCTTATGAAGACCCCTTTTGAGGTCTAGAATAATAGGATGCTTAAGGTTAATTACATTAGAGTTTTTTGGTTTCAAAGTATTCATCCTTAACACTAAAGACAATCGTGAATGAATTTCTTCCAAAGGTAATGAAGTTATTTTCCTAGGTTACTCAATCATTAGTAATACTTTTAGAATAAAGAATAATAGAACCAAATGTGTGGAAGAATCAGTTCATGTAAAATTTGATGAGACTGATTCACATGAACCCAAAACCATTGTTGAACTCCTTTAGGATGATATTTCAATTCTAGACCTTAATGATAATGATAGTGAGCCCTTAGTAAGAACAACTAGTTCTGAAAATTTTGCAGAATCTGTGCATGATGAATTTGTACCTATATACACTCAAGATGTGTCTAGTTAAAAAATTTCTAGAGGTATTAAAACTCTCAAGAACCATCCTTTAGATTCTATAGTAGGTGATTTAAATATAGGAACAGAAACTAGAGCTTCTCTGAGAAAACAGGTTGAACATCAAGCCTTTCATTCACATCATGAACCTAAAAATATTATTGATGTAATCAATGAAGAATTTTGGGTGATACATATGCAAGAATTGTTAAATCAGTATGAAAATGTTTTGGATTTAGTATAATGACCTAAATACACGTAGACCATAGGCACTAAATGGGTGTTTAGAAATAAAGTTAATGAATCTGAAAACATAGTTAGAAATAATGATAGACTGGTTGCACAAGGATATAGTCAAGAAGATGGAATAGAGTATAAGGAAAAATTTTCACATGTACCTAGTCTAGAATCCATTAGAATACTACATTCTTATACAGCTCATCTGAATTTCAAACTTCATAAAAAATATGTCAAAAGTGCATTTATAAATGGATAAAAGTTGAAGATGTATTTTTTGAACAACCCCCTAGTTTTACAAATCCCCATTTTTCTAATCATGTTTTTGAACTCTAGAGGTTTATATGGTCTAAAACAAGCTCCAAGAGCTTGGTATGATAAACTTGTTCCTTTCCTTATTTCAAAATGTTTTACTAAAGGAATAGTGGATCCTACTATTTTTATTAAAATGACTTATGATGATGTTTTAATAGTACAGATTTATGTATATGATTTTATTTTTGGATCCTCTAAAAATCATTTATGTACTTATTTATTAAAAATGAGGCAAGATGAATTTGAAATGAGTTTAATGGGGGAAATTAAATATTTCCTTGGAGTTCAAAATTTTCAAAATAAAAATGGTATTTTTTTTAAATCGGAGAAAATATACCATGTGTAATGACCCGCCAATTCTTATTGGCTTGAGAGCTCAACAAGTCATTACTAGGCCTTAAGAGACATCCCCTAGGCAGCAAAGGCTGGAAATAAATGCCAAAGGGTTTCATGTACATGTGGGGGAAAATTTACCCTTTATGAAATAAACCAACCGAAACATCACTAACAACCACTATATGATGCATGTTAATGAAACAAACAACTCATGCATTATCAAAAAAAATTATTCCACAAACCAATACAACTAAAACAATATCAGAGTATCAAGAGAAATACTAAAAAAAGACCAAAATAGACCAGGATATGCTCCACGGCTCCACCCCGAGCTCCATGCACCAAGCACCACCACATCTTCCAAACATCACTATGAACCACTAGTAGTAAGATGTTTTACCTTTACCTGTGTCCCAGAATACGACATCTATAAAATCACCAACGTGTCAAAGCAGGGATGAGTATAAAATATAGTAGGTTTTCCCCAATGACTTCCCTACTCATGCCACTAGGATAGAAGAGTTAGAAAAAATTATATAAAAACAGTTTATATAAAAAAAATCACAAAATATGATTATAACTAAATATAAACAAGTTTTCAAAACCATTCATAACCAAAAGCATCCAAGAGAAATTGAAACAAATTTTTTAAAAAATTTATTTTTTCATAAAAAATAACTAAACAAGCTTTAGAACCCTTTCAAAAACATTACTTTTTGGAATACCCCACCATTTCGATAAACCCATGAAACCAACCATGCATGTTACCTAAAAGTGAGGGAAATAGCAAACCATTATCCATTCCAACCATGATGGGGGAGACCTCTTAACCTTATCCAACCCAATTTCACATTAATGCTTGACGAGGGAGATCCCTAACCCTTATCCATCCCAAAATAGATGGGGGAGACCCCTAACCCTTATCTATCCTGAATGCAATATGAATATTTTATGGGGGAGATCCCTAACCATTATCCATCCCAACACTGATGGGGGAGACTCCTATACTTTGTTCATCCCGAATGCAATATGAATACACACCACATCTTCCCATCAGTCATTCCAAAAAAACCATTTCAATAAAAGCACTTTTTTATTGAAAACCATTTCCCTAAAAACCATTCTAAAGCCAATCCATTTCAATTTCAAGTAATTCCAATAAAACTCCCTTTTTATTGAAAACCCATTTTTCATCAAACCAATTTCATTTTCACCAAATCCATAATTTAAAATCAACATTTTAAATTCAAGAAGCTAAATAACATTGAACAATAATTAACCAAGATTTCACATTTCATCAAAACCATAAATCAATAGTAAAGAAGATTTATTCCATTCTTTTCACAATAAATTCCATTCAAATAACAAACTTGAAACTAATCCAATCAATTCGAGAAAGAGGAGTCAAGAGTGAATCCTCATACATCATGGTTGGGATGGATAGGGGTTAAGGATTCCCCCCTCTTCCTAGTAGAATGCATGGTTGGTTGCATGGGTTTGTGGATATGGTTGGGTATGCCAAAAAGGAATGTTTTTGAAATGGTTCTAAAGCTTGTTTGGTTATTTTTTTGGAAAAATAACTTTCTGGAAAAATTGGTTTCAATTGCTCTTAGATGCTTTTGGTTATGAATGGTTTTGGAAACATGTTTATATTTAGTTATAAACTCCTTTTGAGAAAATGTTTTATATAAACTATTTTTATAAAAAAAATTCTAACTCTTTTATTCTAGTGGCATGAGTAGGGAAGTTATTGGGGAAAACTACTGAGTTTTATTCTCACCCCTGCTTTGGCACGTTGGTGCTTTTGAAGAAGTTGTATTACAGGACATAGGTAAAGGTAAAGCATCTTACTGCTAGTGGATCTTGGTGATGCTTGGGAGATGTGGTGGTGCTTGGTGCATGTAGCACAGCATGGAGCCGTGGAGTGTGTCTTGGTCTATTTTGGTCATTTTTTAGTCTTTTACCTCGTACTCTGATATTTTCTTGGTTGTATTGGTTTGTGGAACAGCGTAGTTCTCTTTTGATAATTCATGAGTTGGTTGTTTCATTTACATGCAACATATAGTGGATGGTAGTGATGTTTTGGTTGGTTTATTTCATAAAAGTTAAATCATCCCCCACTTGTACTTGAAACCCTTTAGCATTTATTTCCAGCCCATAGCGCCTTGGGGGTGTCATTTAAAAACTAGTAATGACTCGTTGATTTCTCAAGCCAATGAGAATTGGAGGGTCATTACACCAGGGATATTTTGACCGTTTTGGTTTAGACTAGAATAAAGGTAGTGATACACCTATGAGTACCACCTGTATGTTGGATACTAATGAAACCTGTAAACTAGTGGATCAAACCAATTATAGAGGTATTACTGGAATTCTGATTTATCATTCTACATGGAGACCTGATATTATGTTCAATGTGTGCATGTGTTCTTACTTCCCATCCAATCTTAATGAGTCTCATTTAACTACTGTTAAAAGGATTTTTAAATATATCAAGTATACTAAAAATTATAAATGTTTTATGCAAGTGGAAAAACTTTTGATTTAATAAGTTATTTGGATAATGATTTATCTTGTTTCATGTTAGATAGAAATCAAAACTCTGGAATATGTCACATTTTTTTCAGGTCTCTAGTATCATGGTGGAGTATGAAATAGAATTCAGTTTTATTATCTACTGCGGAAGCTAAATATATAGTTGATGGGAGTTGTTGTGCGCAAATTATATATATGCAACACAGTTTACTAGACTATAGATATCAATTCAATCATGTCTCTATAATGTGTGTTAATAAAATTACAATTAACATCTCTAAAAAATGCAGTATATAATTCTTGGACAAAGCACATTGATCTGACACATCACTTCTTAAGAGATCATTATCAAAGAGGTTATATCACTCTTGAATTCATTGGTGTTCAATACCAATTGTTTGATATGTTCCCAAAGCCTTTGATTTTGGAAATGTTAAAATACATCAAACATGATTTAGGTATGATAAAAAATAATGTATAGGAACCTCACCAATAAGAACCTCACGGATAATAACCTCACCATTAGAGACCTCACCATTAGAAACCTCATCAATAGGAACCTCACCTATAGAAACCTCACTATTAGAGACTTCATCATTAGGAAACTCACTGATAAGAACCACACCATTAGAGACCTCACCGTTAGGAACCACACCGATAGAAACTTCACTGTTAGAGATCTCATAGTTAGGAACCTCAGTGATAGGAACCTCACTGTTGGACCTCACCATTATAAACCTCACTGATATGAACCTCACTGATAGGAACTCCACCGTTGGACCTCAACATTAAGGACCTCATCTCTAGGAACCTCACCATTAGAAACCTCACCGTTATTACCTTACCGATAGTCAATGTTATCAAGACCTGTGTTTTCTCTGCCAACAGTTAAAAAATTTTCTGTTTTTTTTTCTTTTACTTGAGTTTCTTTTTTGATCGCTAGGTGATAAAATTAAAATATCATACCACATTTCAATCCACCTCATATTCTCTCCTGAATCCATTTTCTCCCTATCCTCAGATCCTAACCCTCTTCTAAAACCCTCAAACTGATTCAGATCACATGGAAAGAGTGATGAGACCATTGGTCAGTGAAAAAGGTGATGTGCCAAATCCCAAGAGACCTCAAGCTGAGTCGAGTAGTGCAAGAAAGGAAGTGAAAAAGCCTATCAAACCTCATCTGTCGAAGATGGAAATCATAGTTGAAAATGAGATTAGTTCTGAATGGTTGCTGACAAGTAGATCTTTAGTGCTGAAGGCAGTTGAAGCTCAAGGCTGGGTTGAATACTTTACAAACAACAATGGACCTTATTTTCCAAAGTCATTTAAGGAGTTTTATGAGTTTTCGAAATTCCAACAGGCTAAGGATGAGAACATAATGTCTTCAAGGGTAAATGGAGTAACTTTAAGCTTCACCTTTATTGAATGGGTTGAGTGTCTGAGAGTACCATAAGAAGGTATTTATGATTACTACTCAATATCGGTTCCTCCCATGACAGAGTTATTCTATTTTGAAGAAGCCTTAGCTGAACTGTGAGAGAGTGGGATCCCTAGGAAAGTAATTTTTCTTGACATGGAAGGAGAAGAAAAGCTGCTGTTTATGTTTTTTCAGTATGTCTTGAGTCCTAGGAGAGGGGACTCCTCTACATTCAAATTTCAAGATGTATTTCTTTTGTATCTATTTAAGAATGGATAGAAAATAAATTTATGTAGGCTAGTTATCATTCAATTGGTGGACATGACAAATCCCAGTTCAAAATCCAATGCCTTATTTCATGCTAGATTGATATCCTTGTTGCTGAAGGTGAAAGGAGTTGCTAGAGAAAAGGAGGAAATAGTTGTTGTAAGTGACAATAATTGCATTACAAAGGTAATTTGGATGTTGATTAAGATAAATTGTAACCCTTGGGAAAAAATATGGGTACATGATGAGGCTAAGTTATATGATGAATTCAACCCTATCACTCATCCTACTAGGCCTAAGGATAAGAGAGATTCTGCTCTAAAGCCTCGTGATATAGATCATTCATATTCAGATGAAGAAAGAGAATCATATGTTGTTCTATAAAGAGAGGGTTCTCCTATAGATGTCAACAGTGATCATGTCCTTCCCTCCAATCCTCATTTTAATACTCTATCCTTTAGTGAGCCTATACCACCAAAGAGATTGCCTAGAAGGGAGACTATTCTAAGAGACAATGATGATGAAGAGACCAGTGAGGAAAAAGAGGAGGAAAATGCCTTAAGATACATTAAAGGGACCTCATATGAGGATGAGGACACTGAATCTAGTCATGACGACTTTGAGACTTCTGTTAATGTAAGTGAAGAATAATTTCTATGTTTCTACCCTATGATTGGAAATATAAAAATGGTAGAAGATTTTCATGAAGAATTTGTTGATTCGGTTGAAGCTAGAAATGCTTTGGAAGTAGTTGAAGATTCAGTAAAAGAAGTGGTAGTGGACACTCTTATTGATGAAGTTTCTCAAGGAGGTATGGTAGATATGGATATAGTTGATCAACATAATTATCGATGTGAGGGGGAGAAACCTGTTTCCACAAGATCAATTTCTGCACCTCTTGGAATAGAATATTGGTCAGAATACCCTCGTTTTGTAGTTTTGGTATTAGATTATAGAGACTCTGATGATGACGAACATATCAAATGTCCTTCAATTCCTACAATTTCAGAAACCACTATTGTGTATCTAGTGGTTCTTTTTCCTCATGACTATATGAAGAATGATGAGTTGGAATCAATAAAATCGGATCTGAAGAGGCACTTTGATGAGAGACTTGTTGGGTTAGTGAGGGCTACGACTCACAATCAGGAATTTGTCACATCTATAGTGGAAAGGATAGTCTCTACCTCTCCTTACATACATATAGATGAGGTAATGGACTATAACAAAGATATCAAAACCTTGGAAGATTCTATGAAATCTATGAAGGAGTGTATTTCTAGACTAGTCTCTTATATGTACAAAATAGTTCAGGTGGAAAAAGATCTTCAATAAATTAAATGTGTGGTTCGGCAAATGTTCACTGTGTTTGAGGACATTAAGAAGTCCATGGAGACACATGTGAGTGGCCAAGATGATGATCTGAGGAGACTGATTAGTGGGCTGACTAAATCTTTTAAGGAGACAACAACTTTTACTATGTCACCTCTGTGTGCATTTGCTTCATCTTCAGCCTCTCCTACTGTTGATCTAGTAGCCTTCAGGTCGGTTTTTAAAGAAGAAGTTGAGAATATCTCTAGTACCAGTACCTCAAATCCTCAGTCTATGACTCAGGTTATTTCCACTACCAGAGAAATTAAAAATCTTGTGGGAAATTACTTAAGGGAATCTTCTCATGATCAGAAAGCCATCATGGAACAAGTGGATTCCTGCTACAAAAGGGTATACACTATGCATCATATGGATGGTCACATCAAGATTTTGTTAGAAGACTTAAGGATTCCACCTATCACCCAATCCTTTAAATATTAGATTAAAAGTCTTAGAAAGTTGATTCCTTCCTTAAAATAAGTTATGGAGAATAAGGATTATTTTATTTCAACCATGGAGGGAGGAGGAAGTATTATTATAGATTTCCAAAATCTTCTATTTCCCTTCCTCTATGTGGACTACACTCCAATCGTAGTTCCTCCAGCCTTGATTTCTACCTCAGGTGCCTCAGGATCTTCCAGTGTTGCACTAATAATTACTCTTGCACATGCCATTATGAGCTTGACCCTGACCATTCCTCAAAGATCAACTCAGTATTGGTCTACTAATGCTTCTGTTGTAGCTCCTATTACCTGGCTAACTTCCATCCCTAGGCAGATCCCTCCATCTTCAGAACAAGCTTCCTCCACTTACAAATACAAGGCTCTTTTAGACATTTCTACGGTGGATTGAATGTGGGATGTCTTAGTTGATTGATATCTTTGTAAAATTATGGTATATTTTACTTTTGAATCATTACTGGAAAATCCACTTTTGTTTCTTTTTATCCTTCTTCCTTTTTGTTAATCAAAATGAGGGATAAATATTTGAGAATAAATCTCACCTGACCCATATGGGGAGAAACAAGCCAAATTTATGTTTTAAGCTGCCTAAACTTAAAGGATGAGACATTTTTTTAGTTGAATGAACTATGTGAAAATATATACTATCTACACGTATCCATAAAAAACATGTTTCAAATGTTCTTATACACACCTCTGAAGATATTATCAAATATGCTTAAACCTTATTCAGAAAATACTGACATAATTTGTGATTATCAAAAGGGGGTGATTGTTGGACTCACATTATTTTATAATCCCAAATCATGTTTCTATAATTACACATCATGGTTTTTATGTGATAATTATGTTTCTCTTACAAGATAATCATTTATGTGAAAATCATGATTTTATCAAAGTGATAACTATGTACATTTAATCTCACTGCTCTCTTGTCTATATCTCACAATGAAAATTTTATCCAAGTAAAAAGGTCATTGATGAAAAGGTCATCGATGAAAAGGTCACCTATATAAATGTCACCAATATAAAGGTCACTGATGAAAAGGTCACCGACGAAAAGGTCACCTATGAAAAGTTTTCCGATGCAAAGGTCATGGATGCAAAGGTCACTGATGCAAAGGTCACAATTGCAAGGTCACTGATACTGTGGTCACTGATGTAAGGTCACCAATGCAAGGTTACCAATGAAAAGGTCACTGATTCAAAGGTCACTGACGCAAAGGTCATTGATTCTAGGTCACCAATGCAAGGCTACTATTGCGAAGGTTACAGATAGAGAGATATCAATCAAAGGTCGCCGACGAAATGTTATCGATGGAGAGTTATCAATCAAATGTCATCGATGAATGGTTTCTGATGTAGTGTTATAAATCAAAGGACACCGATGAAAGGTTACCGATGGAGAGTTATCAATCAAAGGTCACCTATTAAATGTTACTAATGGAGAGTTATCAATCAAATTTCACCTATGAAAGGCTACTGATGCATATTTATTTATGTAAGGTTACTACTGGATAGGTTACCAATGAATGATGTCGATGTGCACTTACAATTGAATCCTATCATTGTGAAGGTTACTATTAATAATCTACCATAAAATTCTACTCCATACCTTTTCAAATTATTAAGAATATTCTAACGGTAATATTTTATAACTTTAATGCTTCTGACAATACTAAATGCTTATTGTAGACATATCGAGATACCATATCTGGGGATAGTATAAGGTATGAGAAAGACCACATGTGATGTACTTATACCTATTGTCAGACCTCAAATATAAAAAGGGGAAGAAAGTGAGTAAAGATGAACCGAGCAGATAAGAGAAGATAAGAGAAGAGGCATTTGAGCATATGATGAATCTTACTCTCTAGATCAATGAAAATCCATCGAGCACTTACACTGTGAACCCACAAGAATCACGAATATTATTTTGGGGAGAAACTCACTTTTTTCTTATGTTCTTAATCAACTCATTATCAATAAATGAATAAGAACACTCAATTACTAAAGGTAAGAACCTAGAGTTGTGACACTCTGTTTTGGTGACAACTTCTAGAGAAAGACACAAACATCAAATTATTAACTTCAAAGAGTCGAGAGCTAAAATTCAAACACATAGATCCTTCTAAACTCAATCTGATCATATGTACTTTACTATGTTCTTTTATTTTACATTTCTAAGTTGTGTGTATTTGTGTCATACACATTATCTCTTTTTCTTCAACTGGAGGATTCAAAAATCTGCACATCAAACTTCTCTAACTCCTTCTTTTCCACGTATAACTGTGGAAGATTTTGTTTGTGGTCTGTGTTGTTTTTCATTACAATGAAGAACTGTAGTAGATGGAATAAACCCTGGAAAGTTCATGAAAACTGTTTTAAATCCCGATACAGACTATGTATGAAGTTTATTGTTAATATAAACTGTTTATTGGTAGGTGATCACCAAGTGAAGATGATTAAGTCTCGGCATGACACTAAACCTATTGTTAAACTTTTCGGTGAAATATATTTTCTTATATTCTGTTATATATATTTTTTGCTACTTATAATTGGTAAAACATAAAATTGTTTTGCATTCACTTTGATAGTTAGTTTTGGTATGTGTGTGTATGTGTTTAATTCACTAAGCTAGTTTCAAAAGATTATGTAGTTTTCTACACTAATTAAACTGAGGACTAATATTCCTTTTATAATCATGTTGACCAATTGGACATCTATATCTCTATTTCCATAATTAATTGGGCCATTTTAAAAATTTGGGGGATCTTTATTATAACGTTTTTTACATAAATATTAAGTAGGAATGCAATTCACCCCCTCTTTGGATTCCACTCCGACAAACAATTATCATATAAATTTTTTTAAAAATGATGTGATAAATAGTTATTTCAGATAAGTTACATGAAAACCAACATTGAAACCCACCTCAAAATAGGAATTTTTAGGATGGTTTATAGGATGGTTTTATAATTCTTATCGCATAGATTATTTTAAATCCAACGTTATAATTCATTTATCATGTTGTATTTCACAAAAAAATAGATGTGATAAATTGTTCCCATGTTGGTTCCCTTGTATCCAATGTGGAAAGAAATCTTCTAATAGGTAACAGTTATAACTTTGGTTTTCCTATAAATGATATGAAATACTTATTGAAAAATTCTAATGTAATAACATCACATGGTAATTTTTGAAAAAATATTTAAAAAGATGTGAAAATAAATTTTTTACACTAGTATGTTATTATTATAAGAATCTCATACAAATTACATAAGTTCGATCAAATGGAGGAAACATAATCGGAAAATAGAGGTTTTTTTAACTCATTTTTTTTGTTTATATCACTAATTCAGTGATTATGTTGGGCAAAAATTATGTAATAATTAACCTTTTATTTTTCTATGTAATATTTCCACTTTTATTGTGTGGATTAAAATTTTTAGACATATTTCCTTAATTGAATAATTCTAAATTTAATGGTATGATCTCTATAAGAAAGCATCATCTCAATTTTACTCTATTTGGATAAAATTTATTTTATACACTTATTTTCATTTATAAGGTGTATGTACAACCCCATTTCCAATAAATATCATTAATTATATTTATTACATGGTATCAAATTTATTTATTTAAATTTATTTCTTTTAGTGGGTTCAGATTCATGATTTACCTAAGCGATAAAAATTTGTGTCACAATGTCACTTTTTAGAGGGGATTATTGGGGCATACATTTTAGAAAACAAAATTAGTTGGTCTCTATCTCTCTAAATTACATTATATTTTATTATTTTACAGTTATTTTTAGGGTTTTATATAATTAGTTAAATTTTTACCTTATTTAAAACTTAATATGATCAAGAAAAATCATTTTTAAGTAAGGTCAACCATATTGTTACTCTAGCTGATGAACTTTTTCTTTCATATGAATTTGTTTATAAATTTATTTAAAGAATGGTTTTAGAAATTTCTATATTATTTGGTAAATTTAAATTCATCTATATTTTTTTAATCCAAATTTTATAACGGAATCTTCTTATCATTTTACAAAAAAAGTTACTATTATATTTTTACCAAAAAAATTAAAAAGAATCATTATTTTATTGTTTACCAAATAAAATTTCTCACTATAATGGTTGTACTTTTATTTGAATCATACTTTATAATATTCCATATTTATTTTCTAATAAAATTACTTTTTTAATTATTTTATTAATTTTTTAAAAAAGTTATTACTTTCTAAAAGTTTAAAAAAAATTAGATGTAATTTATAACGTTATATGTATATGATGTCTCAAAAAAATTTAGAATTTTGTTTTAATTTTTTTAAATCTATATTATTCTATGCCATTTAAAAATTTATTCCTTTTAGATCAGAACTATATTTATATGGAATTTATTGTCTTCTATTAACCCATACCGATTTAAGGATTTTTGGTCATTAAAATTCTCAAGATTATTCACTTTGTTTTGATTATGTTCTCTAAACTCTCCAAAATTCCTTAGATAGTATATTTTTCCTCCATATCCATATTATTTTTATTATGATAATGATATCTTAAACTATCCATCAGTCCTTGTATATTTTATTTTTTCTCTGTATTCATATTATTTGGTATCTGGAATATGTTTATTATCTAAATCTTATATAATTTATATATACAATGCATGTTATAGAAACATAATATGAAAGTTATCCAATTGACTGGGGAATTATAATTATTTAATATTATTCATTCAAAATATACATTTTTTTATTAATGAGAAATGTTTATTATGAATGGTATTTATTATGAAATTAATGAGGTATTCATTGAACAGATGTATGTGATGGGTGGTCCCCATTTATTGATATCTACTCGATTCATTGATAGTATTACGAGATAAAATGGGATGGAATGATTTATAGTCCATAATTGTTGGATGATTTCATAATATTTTATTATAATATTTATATTATCCCATTAAATAAAGTAAAATATCATGTGTCCTTGATGATATCCTAGAATGAGGCCTTGATGGTCATATGCTGAATGAATAGTATTATTCATTTACTCTATTGATATTTTATATATTACCTTCCATGTAGTTACATTAATCATTGGTCATATGTCATTATCAAGTTATTGACTAATTTGTACATATATTTCATATTCACTCATCCATATTGTTATGCATTATTTTTATTATAGATTACACTATATATAATCCTTACTGAGAAGGTTATCTCACCCCTTATTATATTTTCATTTTCCCAAAATTTATAAAGAATTATTTCAAATTTATTACATTTTGAATAAATTTATGTGTGAATAATTTTATGAGAGATTTTGAAGACTTAATTTCCAAAAAGAAAAGCTCGGTATAATGGGAAAATACTCACATAAATACCTATATATTATTATGTAACTTCTTTTTCAAATTTTTTAAATCACGAAACATAAAAGGCCATTGTTTATGTTAGTGACCCATATTTACATTTCATTTTGTATGTTTTGGATTTTTGGAATTAGTATATATTTATTGTTTTAAAATCCGTATATGTAAAGATTGTGTCTTTTTTACTGCATCCTAGGAGTGTGAGATAAAGGCTATTATAGTCTTTATCGGATCTTTGTTTTAATAACTTGGAAGATTATAATGTTTTCATGTGAGGTAACTTAAGATTTATGGATACTATCATGGATTAATAATTTTATGTTTTACCACATGTACAATAGAGTAAATTATGTTTGTAAGGTCATAAGTCATTATTACTTGATGTGACTTTAAACTTTTACTAGGTTTATGAAGAATACTTCATTGATGTTTACATAACCCATTTAATTAGTGTATTATATTAATTTAAGGTAATTATGGTCTATTTCTTTGTGTTAAATATATAACATTGAAGGTTGAAACAGTGAAAATACAATATTTTTAGAGATATATATTATATATAAAATGATTTCCATTCATGATAGTATCTAAATATGATTTGTAATATTTTAGTGAAGTTATCTATATTATAATATTTTATCATTATTTATCATAATTATTAATAATATGTTAGGAGATGGTTCTTTGGGTTTAGGTATATATAACCCTTTGGTTTATCATGTTGTTTAACATGTGTGTCTATTAGGGAAGAATGCAATTGTTTTTTTTTAATGTAACATGAAAGGTATAAGATTACCTTTGATGTTAATACATTATTTAATGTTGATATTTGTGATGTTAATTGGGTTTTAGTGTTAATTAGTTATGGAATTATTTAATGTGATCATTGGTTATTGTTGTATAAATTTTTAAGACAAATATATTATTTCATTATATTAGAGTTTATTCATTTGGACTATATTGTAATTTTTTTTGTTTTTTCAACTGACTAAAGACTTATTGAATAACATTTCACAGCTTATTTATCACAATATAATTTTATTTTAGTGCTTGAGGAATTAAATTGTCATATTTTTCATTAATTATTTTAGTTTGGGATAGAAGATGGACGATGCTAGTTGAATCCCATAGGAAAAGGAATATATTACATTTATGGATTTTAAGAAATAAATTATGAATATTTTCTCATTAAAACAATCCATCAACACTGGAGAATTATCTTTAAAATGAAAATTCTATCCTTTTTTAAATCATTTCTCAGGAATTTCTCTTTGTTTTCACCCATCAGTGACCAATAGTATTATGGTCATTAACGATCTCATGATCATGTTCTATGTCACCCTCAGTTGTAATTTTGATACATTTTCATCCATGTTAATATTTTAAAATTTTTATAATGTTCCTATAATCTAGATACCTAGTTAAATGTTATTCAAGGTAACATTTATATTTCTCAAATCTCATTTTTAAAATAATTATTTATTATCACTGTTTACAATTTGAGTTTTCAAGATAGCTATTAAACCCTTGATAACCAATATTAAGAATAGATTGAGAGGGAAAACATATTGGGGGGGGGGGGTTAGTATAAACACCAAGAAAATTTAATTTTTAATTATATTATTATAAATATTTTTCTTCACATCCAACACCGATCTTTAAGAAAATTTTGATATTCTATAAAAAATTATTATTTAAATGTGACCCTGAAAACATAGATTTTTAGCCAGAGGGTATGAATATAGGTAACTGAATTTTGAAATATATTTACGATGGTACTACTCAATGAAAGTTTATTGATGAATTCATAAGAAATAAATAGTATATTTTTTGTAATGTCATTTTATGTTTCAAAAATATGTTTACTCTTAAAAAATAGACTGTATAGAATTTTTTTGCCGATAGTATTGATAATTTAAACAAATTTTATAAATATTATTTGAGAAAATTAATATTATTTTTGAAATCTTAATTTCAAAATTACCTTAGGTTTTATTTTATATAATTTTCTAAAAATTGTATTTTACATAAATAGTTAGAATAAAAATTTTATATAATATATTCTCATTTTCTAATATTTTAAAAGCCCGATTTTAATTTGAATTGGTCTTAAAATTTAATAAGTTTTTTTAAATAATTCAATTTATATTTTTTGGAATAATACTATACATGATTAACATATAAATATACTTTTATTATTAAATGAGTATTTTTCATAAAATGGTTTACCATCTTGTTTTAAAGGTTTATATAATAATGAATTTATACGAAATTAAAAAATTTAATCATTTAAAATGTTTTATATAATTTTAATTATAATAATTAATATTATTTAATAATTTTAACTTTATTATTTTTCATGTTGACTATTAATAATAATTAAAATTTATCACTGTGTGAAAAGGGAAAACATGGTTAACCTACATTGAACCTAAAGTGATAAGGTATAAAACCATTCATACAATTTATTATATTTTATTTAATTGTTATATTTCTTCTATAAAAACACAAAATTAAAAAAATTAACCTTTACCATCCATTTATCTGGAATTGAGACCAATATGATATTTTATATACTAGAAAGTACAAAATACAACTCACATACTTTTAAATGTATCTTTTCTATTCATATGGGAATAAAAAATTGGATTTATTAATAAATATTATTTTTATCATTCTTAAATTATTTTCATGATGTTAATTTTTTATAATTTGTTTTATAATATTTAGCGATTATATAATTATGTTAAGCACTTATACAATGATAACGTAACGCTTGTGAAAATAGTAAAATAATCAAGTAAAGGAATTTAATGTAATTAAAAGTTATGCCATTTGGATAAATTGTTGGGTTACATGACTTTTTTAGACAAATATAATAAATTATTAGTGTTTTAAAAGTATAGATTCAAATTCCATTACTATATTCATGTCTTTAAATTTAACATTTGGTGAATAGTGAAAAATATTATTTTTACGTGATGTTGTATATTTTATGATATTATAATAAAATAAATATGATATAGAAATTTATGAAAACTATGGGATGAATAATTTATGATAATATAAAAAAATAACAAAAAATAATATTTCATAAAATATTAATTACATTTTATTTTATGATAAATATAAAAATCTTTTTGAGTGTTGATGTAATGCTTGCACTACACTAGAAAAGTCGTGTTTTGTTACTTTTGGATAATAATTAATAATTAAATGAGACTTTTAAAGAGTTTTTTTTAATATTATGTACAAGTTATTATGTTTATTAATTTTTTTGACAATGGATATATATGACAAGATTCATTCCCAAATAATTTTCCAATGATTCTATAGGGTGTCAAAAGACAAAATAGAATATTAAATTTACTTTACTAATAATTATTATAATAGATATACATTAATTACTAATCAAAACAATAAAAATAATTTATGATAATTTTGGTTTTTTAATAATTAATTTTTAATTTGTGAAATTATTTTATTTTTCTAAAAAAACATACGTCAGGATGGTATGGCATATGTCAAAACAATAAATCAATAAAATAAATTATGTTAAAAATATTAAAAATGATAAAAATTAAAATTATATATATATATATATATATAATGAATTTAATATATGTGTAAGAATGATAAGAGATTATATAAGAAATTTTTTTCAAATTTTTTTTATTTTCATGATGTTTTTTACATTATGCTTTCATGAATTGTGGTGAAAAAAAATCCTTAAACCATATTTATTGTTTAATTTTTTTTAATTATTATGAAAATTTTATAAATTCTATCATGGGTCGTATAGAAATGAAATTCTTGGTGATATCATTCCTGGTAATTATTTGTGTCACTTAAAATTTGAAAAATATCCTTTATGACCATTAAATATAGAGAAATAACTAAAATTCCATAAATTATTGCCTATAAATTGGGACTCACTTCAATATTTTTTTACCTAACTAAAATTTAGTTTTTCACTTATAACTCTTCCAAAATACCTCCCTAAACATCAATTATTATGCCCCTTTTCCACTAGTGTGATCAAAAACCTTTCCTCCCAAGGCTTTAACATAAATCGAACGGAGGGGACACAAATGAAAAATTAAGGGATTTCTTAACTCAATATCCATTCATTAGGTTATATAACATCTTAATTTATTATGTTATGTGAAAATTATGTGAGATGTAAAGTTTGAATTTTTTGTTCTATTTCACTTTTATTGTGTATATATACATTTTTTCACACATAATTGTTATTGTAATAGCCGGTTCCCTAGAACCAACATGAAGAGTACATTTGATTTCCATATCATGTATACTGTTAAAAATTCATGATGTATACATATCATTATTGTTTATATATTTCAATTTCAACTATTAAATCGTAATTTCATAGATTTATTATCAAATCATAAGGTTATAACATATACCAAACTATAATGAGAACCTCAAGATACTATGTAATTAATCTTAAACCATTTGAATATGGACCAGATACATTATAATGGCTAGAAATAGTTTTTATTGAGTATGTGGTGATGATGTCTCGTGTGAATTGAGTCTTATTCTCAAGAATATCACACCGAGTGATCTTTAGTAAAATTATGAGGACAACCCTGTAAATATGAACACCACATGAGTCAGGTGTCATTGGATGTTACTATATATATACATGTGTATTGGTATCCTAGATTGATATCATTTCATGTGGGTTCTATTTGATCACATACTTCTATGCACAGAGAAAATCATGACATTGAAATTATGGTGAGGTAGTTTGTGTTGGGTGCTTTATTGGAGGTATAACACTGTTTGAATGGTAGAGGAAGGATTGTTTGCATCTAGTTTGAAGAAGTAATATATCTCAGGCCATATTGATCATTATGTAAGTGCCTACATAAGACATTGGCCATGGAAGTCGGGGTAAATCAATCCAGTTGGATGAACAAATAATAAAGCGAGAAATGGTGATGACACAATTATGTGTCCTACATCATGAGAAATCTAAAGACAAAAAAATTATTTTAAAAAGTGTGTATATGTAGGTTGGTTTTCATTATTATGAATTTACTTATATCATTAGCGAGACTTGATGGGTTACTAGATACCTCTCTTGGTCTTTGGATTCTAGTCACTTATATAGAGATAAAGTCCTAGAGGGTCACACAAAATAGTGTATTAAGAAATCTTCCCTATTTAGTTTAATAGGTATTTTAGATGTGGTGGTCCCCAACATGGGGTCTAAGTGTTTTCCAAGTTATCAATCACCAGTAAATAGATAAATTCATTATTATTATAATAAAAAATAATTTGGGTCAGTTTATATATTTAAATTATTTACATATTTAGTAAATACAAGAAATAATATTAATCAAATAAGTCTTATTTAATATTCCAGGATCATTTAATATTATGCTAGAATTATGAGTAAAGATCAATGGATCAGTATTATAAGGTAATATATTATATTAATATTACATTTATGTGATAAAATAATAACTAATAGTACTGATGTCATTTATTTCATCAATATTGATTGTTTATTAGTTATTTAGTGGTTGTTTCTTTCCAAGGGTCATGGAACCCAACTAGGTATTTTGACTCCCACTATAAAAGTAGTGAATATGGTCATTATTGTTTCACTCTTCATTTCAATGAAGTGAGAGCATATATCTCCACCCACCATCTAGGGAGAGAAATCATCACTCCAGGCATTGATCTAATCACGACATCAACAGATTGAGGGAAATATATCATGGTGATCACCACATCATTTTAAAACTCATCAAACCGTCACCATAGTACCCGAATTATAATGATTAATGAGCACATAGATTTTTGCAGTATTCTTGGTCGATCAAGATGGGTTCAGTTTTGTATCAGTTGAGAAAATATCAATGATGATGAGTTGCAGTAGTTCTCACTTCTGTTTCATAAAAGGAATTTATTTTTAATAATTTTTTACCCTATTTAATTTATGAAAGGAATAAAGGCCGTATAGGGGATCAAATCATCTGATAAAATATGTCACATCATCCTGATGATTAAAATTTTAAAATCCTTTGGCCACTAGCTTTCACTGATCTCCCCAGTACATTTAATTGGTATTAGAGGGATCTCATAATTGGTGACCACCATAAATCCCGATGGCCTCATCCAATGTATATCACCACTCCCAGGACATGGTATTTGGTCGGACCAGCGAAGGTTGAGAGGGTCAGTTAAGGCTAATACCTTAATGGGCAGTGTCCCCATGAAATCATCCCGAACCAGAGCAGACCACCCGACCATTATCTCCTCCTCCCAACTCCTTCTGACCCCACTAGGGGGACCTTCCAACGTGTTGCTTCCATACCCTATGGTATTTGTATTAACTAGTTTTCCACATATGGTCATATTCCCATGTGAAAGATGCCCAGGTAGAAAGATAATAATTTTTACAACACCAATGTTTCCCAAAAGTGGCCCTGTCGAGTCTTCCCAACCCAAAATGGCTCTAGGTGGATTGACCTGGCCTAGAATATCCTAACACATGTTTTGCACATCCTGTTATGGGTGTATGTGGGTTTAGCATCACCCGGATTGGGCCAGGTCTGAGTTTCAGGGCCCGACCAATTATTTAAATTAATTCAATTATGTTTTTTTTTTAATTTTTTTAATTTTTTATTTAAAATATTTTAATTAATATATTAATTATAGATTAAAATTAAAATTCTAATTTTATGGTCAAATTAATTTAATTTAGATATTAATTTAATTTAATTAATTTTACCTTTTTTGTATTAAAATAAAATTAAGTAAGTGGCCAAAAATAATTGTGTTATTTGAATTATTTCATTCTATTAATTTAATTAATTCCCTCACACTTTATTTATTGTGATATAATTTTTTCACTATTAAATTTATATCGATGGGTCTTGAGAAATATCCCAACCAATATATATCTAATTTATTTAATTATTTATTTTAAATACCTAAAATGTTGGTAATATAATTAATTAATTTATATGGTTTTTGAATCTTATTTTCAGTCAATATGTATAAGAACCTATGCATCCATTTTACCTTATGTACATTACACCCATTCTCCCACTTTTCTGTGCGTGAGTATTTTCTATACATTAGACAAAGACGGTGTTCCCCGTGGACCCCTCCTAGATAATGCAGTATACCTTGACCAAGATGATGCATGATGTGGACCCCCACGAAAATGAGGCAGTGCACTAGACAAGATATGAAACCCTTCAAGATGGGGTGTAACTCTTGATGAGTGTTGGACATACTGGATGAAATAGAGTTGTATTTCAAGTCAATTGATCACTATGGTATGATGACCCTAGGTAATGGTTTGTTTGTTGAATTTAAATGGATCTACCAATATTAGATGCTCAATACTTTTCAAGTTGTATATTTCCTATAAGCATTTATTTATAAATTTATGGATTTTTTAACCATGTGAAAATATATAAAATAATAAATAATAAAATGTATAATGAAGTGGGGAATGTATTTTTATATTAATTATTAGTTGTGAGTGAAACAACATATATGAACAATTTTAATATAAATGTATTATATTCATCAAAATAAAAAAAAACCAACAAAAAATATTAAGTCACAACCACCTTCCATCATTCAAATTTAAACAAAATTGGATGTTCGGGGTACTCTTCAGCCAATGTTAAGGGTGCCTCTTAATATCAGGTAATTATTATGAGAGTGATGTGTTGACATAGAAAAATTTTATTAAGTCTTATCCCAATATAAAATTCTATCTTTTTAGAGGCATGCGTTGAGTAAATCAGGTTATTATTTTTTAAGAAGGGGCTTTACTTAACAGTTTAAGTGACCATGATTTTATGTGGTTGGAATGTCAAGAACCTACGTTTAACACTTCAATTAGTGGAATAGAAAAGATTGTATACTATTAGGGGAGGTTTATGAATTATTACCACTGGAATACTATTGTGATTGAGTACTCTGTTTCAAGTACTGTGGGTTCCTATAATCCATTAAAATAGTTAGAGATATTAAATGAAATAATTAATCAATAATTTATAACATGGTAAACAAGATAAAAGTACAATCGTCTAAATTTAATTTTTGTAGAAAATTGAAAGCAATAGCACAAAAAAGTCATGGTAAGTATTGTACAATGTAAATTTCTAGACTACCATGAATTTAAAATTTTAGTACAGGTACTTGCGCACAATACTAATATATCAAAAATTCAAGATGTCGGCATCCCCATACCTATTAATCCACCTCAAGAAACAAGGATTTTAAAGATTATTATAGGAGACTCATGTTTGTAAAATATGATGGTTATTTTATAATTCTATCACCAATGTCTGATGTTTTTTATGGTTACAACAATGGGACCTAGATGATTTAACATGAAGTCTCATATTTGAGAAGTTTTTAAGGATAATGTGAATCAAGATATGAATTTTATGATTACACTTTCTTCATCTAAATATGAATAATAGATATCAATATCTCTAGGAATCCCATTCTTACATATTTTTAACCCATATACTCAAATTTCATTTAATATTATAAAATTAACAGGATTGAGTAAAGGATTTATTACATTTTATTTATGGATCACCATGTAAATACAAACATTAATGAAAAAAATATTTGATTTTTATAGTGAATAATTGTAAATGAAATTTGATAAGTCCAATGTAATGAATAACTCCAATGTCACAATATAAATGTCATAAAATTATATGGGGTAGGTTATTAAACCAGAGGATATTCTAATCAGATCACATTAAATAATTCTATGGATTTTTAAATGAAATGAATTAAATTGCATAAAAAAGTTTTTTATTTATTTATGTATATTAATAAATATAGAATGTAATTATTTCATTCATACTTCTTGGGTATTAAATAAATTATTTTTATTAAATTTGGATACTGAAGTATAGTGACCATGTAAGTAATACAAATATTACAATATGTAAGGTGTATTCTTCTAGAAGCATAGAAATGGGCGATTCCAATTTTAGTGGTGAGAAAAACATTACTTTTAATTTACAAGAAAATGATTGATGCCATACAACATTTTAGTATAATAAGAACATTTATGTAATGTGTTCATTGGAAACTAGTAAAAATTATTCAATGATTAGTAATGAATTTTTTTTATGGTGTATCATCTTCAACAATTAGTTTATTAATACATTAATCATTGGAAATATGTGATGAATATAAAATGGTATACTTTTCCCAGTTTTGGAATGATACTTTTTTTCAAGTAATACTTGATGTGGATGTCATGGATGTACCCTATTTGGTATTTAGACCTGGTATATCTAAACACATTTGGTATTATATACATATTTATTTTGGACAAAGAATCCATTGGAAATAAATGTGTTTCACAAATATTAGAGAACTAGTTCAACAAGAGTTCATTAACTATTCTAATTGAATGCTAGTTGTAATAATATTCTTCATAATATTCATTTATGTAATTTTTTAATGTGATAGTGAATTATGAGAAATATAAAAATATATAAGATGCTTCAGACCAGCATATCGAAGAGTATCACGGACAATCATTCATCAATCAATATAATGTACTGTGGAAAAATTCTAAAACACAACTTACCTTATCTCTATCACAACATTGATTTCAACAAGTAAGATTGATGATACATCTTACTTGTTATCATTGATCAAAAAAATTAGCATGCAGTAATTACTAAATACACATTTTATAAATCATATTCCCGATTTATGTAGTTTCAATGTTACAAATTGAAAACACTTCTATTATATTTCAATATGTTCTATTTAAGTATTTGTTTATCCCATAACCAAATTGTAATGACTTGTATTTTCCTATATGTGTTTATAAATTATTTAAGAAAATACTGAAACCAGGTGCTGTGATGGAGTGTGATTCTATGGTCTATTCTTCCCTTAAAAATTTGTTGAAAAATTTTATGTTTTTATCCGAACACACATTATACTATTCTTAAAAATTAAAATAAATCGTAAACGGGTATATATAAGAAGTCCAAGGGCACCGTTGTGCATAGAGAACTGGCCTAACCCTAGGAGAGACATAACATTGGTCTACGCTGGTCATCTATAGAAAAAGTCACCATGGATGTAACAATAAATATAATTATTTAAATAAAATTATTTTATTTTTAAATCCCAATAAAGCGTTAATAGTGACTCGAATTAAAAATCGGATACCACCATTGAGTTTTTAATTGGGTGTTTTCCCTATATATGACTTAACTTTTGTCTGCATGTGTTTCTGTGTAATAACCTAGAAAGGATGCAATCATCATTAAATAATTTTAAGATAAATCTTTTTTTACATATTGATGATTTCCTTTAAACATATACTTTTGTAGAAATTCCAGGGCTAGCCTCATAACTTTGAGAAAGCCAGAAAATCTCCAGGGGAAGCTTGGAGAATTTTCCATTGGCAAATGATGACCAGATCGTGTATTGATGATCGATGCATGATGAAAACAAAGGATATATTCAATGATTAAAACACATCTATTCTTCATTAACTATTCATCCAAACTCCATGTTGGTTATTGTGATTTTATTTATTTCTTTACTTGATCTTATAATCAAGGAAAAAACGAAGAAACCCATGAAAAGGTGGATCCGCATTTCAATCGTTCTTATAGTATGGTTTTTATTTTGGGATTTATTTAGGGATTATTATTATATTGATTAGTATTTATTTATCATTCGTACAAAAACAGACTCAGATCATAATGAACAAAAAATTGAGATTTTTTCTTACAGTTTTTTCAAAGTGATTTTTCCCCTATTTCCCACATGTTCACCATTCCTTGCAGGATATGAAGTAATGATTGTTTATCCTTAGATTCATAGTGAAATAGTCTGAATTCAAAGATTCAAACTCTTGAGGAAAAAGTGAAGTTATGATGGAGAAGGCACAATGTGATTTTGCTGGGATAGTGGTGGGCCGGATAGTGGCTCTAGTCAGTCTAGGAAGGTGGTGGCGCGGGTCTTGGAGATGATCTATACTGATAACAAAATGGATGGTGAGGCACTAAAAGTGTAACATCCCACATAAGTAATGAATAATAGATATTTTTATCTATGTATATTAATGAATTGGATAGTGTTTTAAGAGGCTAAAAATGAAAATAAATCCAATCTTAAGCATGGAATACACTAATATTCTTAAAAGATTGTTTTACTGCATTTTGATGGAAAACCCTTTCTAAATCAAACTATTTACAATTTTATAATCTATATTTGTCAAAACAAACATATTCATTTTGATTGGGACATTGAAATTTAAATTGGATTAATTTTTGGTATTTTTCTGACAATGTTCATTTTTAATGATTAGTGAAAAATACTTCATTTTACATCAAAACTGATTTTTCATTTAATTTAATTATATGGTTATATTATATTTTGAATTGGTCTTAAAGTGTAATGTGAATATAGTATTACCATTTAATTCAATGGTTGTCATTAAGATTAATTTCACTTTGAAATTGGTCATAATCTGATGCAAAACTTTTCATAGATATTATTTCAAAAAAACCCGCTATTTGTTTTGAAAACGGGAATTATTTTTAAATCAATTATTGAAATTTATGTGTTTGTAATTTGGTAAAATGGATTACATATTTGGAATCCTAAGGTCCATATTATGTAATTAAGACTCTTTTGTTTTTGGACATTATGAATAGTAATGACGGTAATTATCTTTAATCATATTGATTAATGAGTAATCAGGTAGATAAGGATAATAAAATATATCATAATAATATAAAATGACACCAAAATGTGTCCTAAGGCTACTGGTTGTCTCATGTACGACCATGGGATGCCTTGTTCTAAACATGGGGGCCACATGAAATCACGTTTGTGAGAAAGTGACTTTTTATCTTTTTATTTTTTTAAAGAATGTTAAATGTAACAAAGAATGTATCACCTATGTAAAAGATTTTTAATTTTGTCTAAATAAATGATATTTTGGACTATAAATATTCATTGGAAAGATAAAGATATTTTCTACATCATATTATTTTTTTTATAATTTTTATACATTAAATATATTAAATTATTTATGACATCATAATGATGCAGCGATGACCTCATTTTTTGACGATTTAAATAAAATAGAAAGATAATGTAAAATATAAGACCTACACATGTCCAAAACCTATTGGGTTGGTATATTTCTAAACCTTATCACCTTATCCACGAAATATATCAATGTGGGACCTTTAAAATCCGAAACCCATTTGATAATAAAGTATCATTTCTTTACTTTCCAAGAGTGCCCCTCCTCTCCTCTTATAAAAGGCCCCCACCTCTACCTCCTTACCCACACTCCCAAAGCCTTTGGCTCCCCAAACCCTGCCCATTTTGTCTCTCCACATCCCTCTATTACTGCTTGAAGCCTCACTTTGGGAATAAGTCTTCCCAAGGAAGCCTTTGATCTCAAACCAAAGGGAGTTACCCGATTTTAAGGTAATGTCTTCACTTGAGTCCTTTTATATTATTTTTCTTCTCCAACCCCCTAAAATCATTTTATTCATTTATTTTGTAACAAATCCAGTATCAATAATATACTATTATGTTTTTATAAGAGGTATTCAAGATAAACTTACACACACCTACATCTAATGGTTAAAGAACATACTGTTTCCGTGGATGGCGAATTTCTGCCTCCTGAAACGATGATTGTTCAACATTCTTTTAACACCTTCAAAGGTGGAAATTAAGATGACACTATATTTTTATATGATATATAAAATGTTTATGTTTTCCTTAAGCTTCTGTATTTTTCATTTTGGGCATACCTTTATGGTTCCCATTATGGGTAAACGCGATATCTTCATTTAAGGAAGTGCGGACTACTGCTGCCTCAAAGTGATTTGATTCGTTAAATACCATATGTGGGACTTATAAAGGATTGAAATATGATATTATATATTATATTATATTGGAAGTATAATATACATTTATATCATTATGATTCCATTCTGTAAAATACGAAATAGAAATGAAAGTAGCATTAACACGTACGTACGACTTTCCATCTCCATGAACGGTGCATTTCATTTCTTACTTCTAAATGATTATGTAATATAACAAATGCATGTATATACTGGATATATATGATATATACATCATGCTTATAATTCTGTATATAATGGATACATGAACAACTTGTAATTATAAAGGGTTTCTTTTTGACTCAAGTACCAATGATCATTAAAACGACCGTTATTAACTTAAATAATTACATAGTGTTCATGACATTGAAATAAGTGATATAAAAGGAATAATGAACTTAAAAAAAGGTTATTAATAAAGTAGAAATTAACTCAAGTTTATTATTCAGGACATTAAAGAATGATCGAGTCAAGTCGGACTCGAGGTATGGGACTTCGTCTCAATCTTCTTTCATTGAGGCATATTTAGTTTTATACTCAACCTTCTTTTATATGGTGTATAAAACCCGTTGACTTTTAAGTTTATTCAAAAAGAATATTTTTTATAGGAAGCGTTTACAAAACGACAAAAGGGAATGTGTTTGTCATACGTATGCGGCGACAACGACTTCTCTGCCGCCGTGACCATTATTTGAGTTTCAGCTTCCTCTACAAGTCATACCTTCTTTTTAAAAGAAAAATAAATACCCTGTTTTACTTTTCTTTTATTTTGGTATTGAAAATGGTTTTCATAATGTTTTTATATCAATGTTTTGTATTGATATCTTGTGATTGAAAGGTGTGAATTTTATGTTTCCTTTATGAATGTTTTATGTGATACGATTATGTTGAGGTTCTTGGGAATTATTATGAAGACGTGTGGTTCTGTGATAAACTAAGGGCGAGTGAGCCCAATATAGCTCTCCAATGCATTGGGTAACGTGAAGGAGTGAAACGTTAAGGTTTCTCTGAAGATATTTAGGGAATATATTGTGATGGGTATTCCAAACGTAACTAAGAGGGTTACTCCCTACGTAAGAATGTTATGAATGCCTCAAGTTACCTTTATGTCTTATGATTTCTATGATTTATTCATGATTTGATGAGGTATGTTATAGTGCTTATATTTTATGGGTAAAGTATTATTTCATTATTATGTATATATGAACTCATATTTCCTTTCCATATTTTTTTTATATAACCCATACTGAGCTTTTTATGCTCATCCCATTTTTTTTGAAATGTTTTTCACAGGTCAAGGGAATGGTATATGATATGATGATAGTGTCAAGGAAGTGTCAAGAAAAAATACATGTTTTATTTTAAATATGTTTCCATTGATGGTAATGAAGAATAATATCTTTATGTAACCACTTTGTTTATATGTGGAAGGTAATGAAAGTTCTATGATCTAATTCTATAAAACTCTAAACCCAAAAAGATCCTCAATGTGTAATCTTGTGATAACTCAAGATTAAGTAAGGTTTAAGGCTGGGGCCTTGTAGTTGCTATCAGAGGTCGGGTTAGATAACTTTAGGAGTTAGAATTTTATTAAATTATTATCCAAAAATATTTTTTTTATGGTCAAATTGAAGAGATATAGTATTTGAATATTACTATGTTGGTTCATCTAAGAAATGTCTGTTCAGAATGGTTTTCTACAGAGGAAATAGGGAAGCAATGCTAGGAAGGCATGCAGAAGGAAATAACCTTCCGAATCAGCATCCTGAGATGGTCGGAATTGGAACTGAACAGTTTGTTGCAGTAATGGCGCAGTTGACTCAAGCGATAAATGGTGGTGGTATCCATGCACGAGATCAGCCAGATCAACCGCATAAAAACATGTCAGTGATGGAACATTTCATGAGGAAACATCCCCCATCAGTCAGAGTATCATATGACCCTGTGCTAGCTGAAGGGTGGATTAAAGCACTGGAGAAGATTTTCGATGTCATGGGGTGTTCAGACAATCAAAAGGGTAGTCTTGCTATTTACCGTTTGGAGGGTGAAGCAGATCAATGGTGGTCGATGGTTAAAAATATCATAGATGCCAATGAGATCGATGCTCTTGACTGGGATGAATTCAAAGGTATGTTTATTGAGAAGTATTTTCCTAAGGCTATTTGACTTAGGATGGAAAAACAATTCTTGGAATTGAGGCAAGAGGAAGACCCAGTGGATGCCTTTGAAGAAAGGTTCACTCGATTGGCAAGGTATGCTCCAAATTTTATCCGAGACCTTGATAGTAAAATCAATCGTTTTTACTCAGGATTAAAGCCAAAATATCTAAGGTAATTAGCTTCTCATGAGTTTAAAAATTATGGAAAGCTTGTTCGATGTGCTGAGAAGGTGGAAATGGAGTTTGCCGATGATCAAGTGTTCTATAACAACCAACAGAAGAAGAGACCAAGGTGGAATGAGAAAGGTAAGAATTCTTCAAAAAAGTCTGATGGTAAGAAAACTAAGTTTCCAGTTTGTGATAAATGTGGCAAAAGGCATGCTGGGGAATGTATTATGAATTCTGGAAATTGATACCGATGTGGTAAGATGGGACATAAGGCTCGTGATTGCACTGAAAAAGATCAAGGTGAAGGTAAGACCAAATTTTATTTACAGTTAGTGAAATGTTTTATGTGCAATGAGATGGGTCACTATGAAAACGAGTGTCCGACAAAGAGCTTTAGTGATGGGAAGCAGTTATACTACAAGCAGAAAGGGGTGGTGAAATCCTTTGCAACTACTTCAGTAGATGTCGGGCCATCAAATGAAGTTGTATCAGGTACATTGTATGTTTTTTCATATTATGCCAGTGTGTTGTTTGATTCAGGGTCTACATATTCTTTCATCTCTGAAACCTTTTCCAGTAAAATTGGAATTCCATCTCAAGAAATGACTCCTGAACTTGTTGTAAAAACCCCTGGGGGAAATGTTGAGGAAAAACGAATTTATAAGAGTCTTCTTACCCTTATCTGTAGAAAGAACCTACATGAAAACCTTATTATTCCACCTCTAGTAGTGTTTGATGTTATCCTAGGTATGGATTGGCTCTCTATTTACCATGCTATGATTGACTGTAGAGATAAAGACGTTTATTTTCAGAAAGACTTTCAGTTTGTGTACAAGAAAGAACCCTTACTGTTGATAACATATCAAGAGGCCAAGAAACTTTTAAAAGATGGAAATGAATGTTACCATGCACACATCGTTGAAAATAATGGAACTGTTCAGATTAATGATGTGCCAGTGGAAAATGAGTATCCTGATGTTTTTCCTGATGAGTTGCCTGGAATAATACCAGATCGGGAAGTTAAGTTTACTATTGACTTAGTTCCTGATGCTAAGCCAATTTCAAAAACCCCGTATCAAATGGATCAAATTTATCTTTTAGATTTGAAGGAGCAATTTCAAGATTTATTAGAGAATGGTTTCATTCGACCTAGCACATCACCATGGGGTTCTCCAGTTTTATTTGTTAAAAAGAAAGATGGTTCAATGAGACTTTGCATTGATTATAGAGCCATGAATAACATCACTGTTAAGAAAAAATATTCTTTGCCTCATATCGATTATTTGTTTGATCAGCTCTAGGGAACTCAATATTTTTCAAAGATTGACCTGAGATCGGGGTACCATCAGCTGAAGGTAAAGGAAGAAGATGTTTTGAAGTCCGCATTCCGTACAAGATATGGCCATTATGAATTTTTAGTAATGCCTTTTGGGCTAACCAATGCACCTGCTGTATTCAAGGATTTAATGAATAGAATTTTCCATGAGTTCTTGGATATGTTTGTGGTTGTTTTCTTTGATGATATTTTGGTGTTTTCTAAATTTAAAAAGGAGCATGAAAGACATTTAAGGGTTATCTTGCAAACCTTAAAAGAAATGAAACTCTATGGGAAATTCAGAAAGTTTGAGTTTTGGTTGCAACAAATTTCTTTCCATGGTCACATTGTTTCTAAGGATGGGATAATCGTTGATCCTGCAAAAACAAAGGTTGTTGATGAATTGCCAAGACACACAAATGTAACAGAGATTCTTATTTTCCTTTGTTTGGAAGGCTATTACAGAAGGTTTGTTAGAAAATTTTCTCATTTATCTAGTCTAATGACTAAGCTAACACGGAAGGGTGTTAAGTTTATCTGGACAAAATAATGTGATGATTGTTTTTAAAAATTGGAAAGAAGATTGGTGAATGATCCAGTTTTGGCACTACCATCCAGGAATGGTGAGTTTGTTATATACAATGATGCTTTATTGAAAGGACTTGGTTGTGTCCTAATGAAGAATGATCAGGTAATTGCTTATGCTTCACTTCAGTTGAAAACTCATGAGGTAAATTACCCTACACATGATTTGGAATTTTCTGATGTTGTTTTCGCTGTAAAAATTTGGAGGCATCATTTGTATGGAGTAAAGTGTGAAATATATACTGATCACAAATGTTTAAATTATATATTCACTGAGAAAGAATTGAACATGAGACAAAGGATATGGCTAGAATTAATCATGGATTATGATTGTACAATTCATTACCATCCAGGAAAAGAAAATAAAGTGGCTGATGCTTTGAGTCTAAAAAGTAATGCTTTATTATAAATGTTGTGTTTGGAACATGATCTTTTGGTTAAGGATTTGATGAACTTTGGCATAGAAGTTTTTGGTGTAGGAAGTTCTTCTGTTTTGTTTCAGGTATCAGTGGGATCATCTCTATCAGATAGAATCAAGAAAGCATAGAAGCAAGACAATGAGTTGGAGAAAAAAGTAGAGCTGGTTCAGAAAGGTAAGTTGCGTGAAGTCAGCATTGATAATGATTGCGTTTTGAGATTTGGGAAGAGATTTTGTGTGTCTTGTGATTCACAGTTAAAGGGAGAGTTGTTATGTGAAGCTTATAGTTATCCGTTTTCAGTTCATCCAGGCAGTACTAAGATGTATAGAGATCTTCAGGATTATTACTGGTGTGATGGAATGAAAAGAGGTATTGCTGATTTTACTGTGAAGTGTTTGACTTGTCAGCGGGATAAAGCATAGCGACAATTACTGAAAGGGATGCTTCAACCATTACCAGTGCCAGAGTGGAAATGTGAGAATATATCCGTGGACATTGTTGTGGGTTACCGAAGACATCTCGAGGTAATAATGCAATCAGGGTTATTGTTGATCGCTTGACTAAATCTTCTCATTTCCTTTCTATACGAGATACTTTTTCCCTAGATCAACTTTCCATTTTGTATCTTAAAGAGATAGTAAAGTTACATGGAGTTCCTCTCTCCATTGTATCTGATCGTGATCCCAGGTTCACTTCTGACTTTTGGAAAGGCCTTCAGAAGTCGTTGGGTACGGAATTAAATTTTAGTACAGCATTTCATCCTCAATCAGATGGGCAGTCAGAATGAACAATTCAAACATTGGAGGATATGCTACGAGCTTGTTCTATAGATTATCCGGTAAGTTGGTACCAACATCTTTCTTTGGTTGAATTTTCATATAATAACTGTTTTCATTCCAATATACAGATGGCACCATTTGAGGAGTTATATGGGATGCGTTGTCGAACTCTAGCTTTCTGGGATGAAGTGGGTGATAGGAAGTTGATGGGTCTAGAATTGGTAAAAGAGATGGCCGAAAAAGTTCAGCAGATTCAGAAGCACATGAGAATAGCTCAGAGCAGGCAGAAGAGTTATGCAGATAACCGAAGGAAGGATCTATCTTTCGAGGTAGGTGATCATGTTTTTCTCAAGGTTTCTCCTTGGAAAAGGGTTATGAGATTTGGTAAGAAAGGAAAGATGAGTCCAAAGTTCATTGGACCTTATGAAATTCTTGAGAGAGTTGGATCAGTTGCTTACCGTGTGGCTTTACCTCGGAGTTTATCTCAGGTACACAATGTTTTTCATGTTTCGATGTTGAGGATGTATATGCCAGATCCATCTCATGTTTTGAGTCCAGAGGTAGTTCAAATGGTAGAGAACCTATCTTATGAGGAACAACCGGTATAGATTCTTGACCACAGGGAGCAAGTGTTATGAAATAAGGTGATTAATCAGGTAATGGTTTTTTTGGAAAAACAACATGATGGAAGAGGCAGCATGGGAATATGAAAATGCAATGAGGGATAAGTACCCCCATTTATTCGATAAGTAAATAAATTGTGGGGATGTAATTTTCTAAAGGGGGGAAGGGTGTAATATCCCAAGTAAGTAATTAATAATAGATATTTTTATCTATGTCTATTAATGAATTAGATATTGTTTTAAGAGGCTTAAAATGAAAATAAATCCAATCTTAAACATGGAATACACTAATATTCTTAAAAGATTGTTTTACTACATTTTTATGGAAAACCCTTTTTAAATAAAACTTTTGACAATTTTATAATCTATATTTGTCAAAATAAACATATTAATTATGATTGGGACATTGAAATTTACATTGGATAAATTTTTGGTACTTTTCTGACAATGTTCATTTTTAATGAACAGTGAAAAATACTGCATTTTACATCAAAACTGCTTTTTCATTTAATTTAATTATATGGTTAGATTATGTTATTAATTGGAATTAAAGTGTAATCTGAATATATTTTTACAATTTAATCCAATGGTGGTCATTAGGATTAATTTCACTTTGAAATTGGTCATAAACTAATGCCAATCTTTTCATAGATATTACTTCAAAAAAAAACCCGCTATTTGTTTTGACAACGGGAATTATTTTTAAATCAATTATTGCAATTTATGTGTTTGGAATTTGGTAAAATGGATTAAAAATTTGGAATCATAAGGTCCAGAATATATAATTAAGACTCTTTTGTTTTTGGACATTATGAATAGTAACGACGGTAATTATCTTTAATCATATTGATTAATGAGTAATAAGGTAGTTAAGGATAATAAAATAATATCATAATAATAAAAAATGACACCAAAATGTGTCCTAAGGCTACTGGTTGTCTCATGGCCAACCATGGAATGCCTTGTGCCAAACTTGGGGGCCCCATGAAATCACTTTTGTGAGAAAGTGACTTTTTATCTTTTTATTTTTTAAAGAATGTTAAATGTAACAAAGAATGTATCACTTAAGTAAAATATTTTTAATTTTGTCTACATAAATGATCTGTTGAACTATAAATAGTCATTGGAAAGATAAAAATATTTTCTACATCATAGTATGTTTTTTATAATTTTTATACAATAAATAAATTAAATTATTTATGAAATCATAATGATGCAGCGATGTCCTCATTTTTTGACGATTTAAATAAAATGAAGAGATATTGTAAACTCTAAGACCTACACATGTCCAAAACATATTGGGTGGGTATATTTCGAACCCTTATCACCTTATCATCGAATTATATCAATGTGGGACCTTTAAAATCCGAAACCCATTTTTAAATAAAGTAACATTTCGTTACTTTCCAAGAGTGCCCCTCCTCTCCTCTTATAAAAGGCCCCCACCTCAACCTCCTTACCCACACTCCCAAAGCCTTTGGCTCGGCCAAACCCTACCCATTTTGACTCTCCACATTCCTCTATTACTCCTTGAAGCCTCACTTTAGGCATAAGCCTTCCCAAGGAAGCCTTTGAGCTCAAACCAATTTGAGTTGCCCGATTTTAAGGTAATGTCTTCAGTGGAGTCCTTTTGTTTTATTCTGCTCTTCCAACCCCCTAAACTATTTTTATTCATTTCTTCTGTAACAAATACAGAATCTTCAATATACAAGGATGTTGTTATAAGAAGTATTATAGCTACACATACACACACATACATCTAATGGTTAAAGAACATACTGTTTCTGGGGATGACGAATTTCTGCCTCTCCAAACGATGATTGTTCAACATTCTTTTAAAACCTTCAAAGGTGGCCATTAAGATGAAAATATATTTATATACGATATATAATATGTTTATGTTTTCCTTAGGCTTCTGTATTTTTCATTTTGGGCATACCTTTATGGTTCCCATTATGGGTAAACGCGATATCTTCATTTAAGGAAGTGCGGACTACCACCCCCTCAAAGTGATTTGATTCATTAAATACCATATATGGGATGTTTAAAGGATGGAACTATGATTTTATATATGATATTATAATGGAATTATAATATACCTTTATATAATTATTATTCCATTCTATAAAATATGAATTAGAAATGAAAGTAGCGTTTATGCGTACGTACGACTTACAGTCTCCATGAACGGTGCATTTCATTTATTAACTCTAAATGATTATGTAATATTATAAATGCATGTATATACTGGATATATATGATATATACATCATGATTATAATTCTGGATATAATGGATACATGAACAACTTGTAATTATAAAGGGTTTATTTTTGACTCAAGTACCAATGATCGTTAAAACGACCGTTATTAACTTAAATAACTACATAGTGTTCATGATATGGAAATAAGTGATATAAAAGGAATAATGAACTTAAAAAAGGTTCTTAAGAAAGTAGAAATTAACTCAAGATTATTATTCAGGACATTAAATAATGATCAAGTCAAGTCGGACCCGAGGTATGGGACTTCATCTCAATCTCCTTTCATTGAGGCATATTTTGTTTTATACTCAACCTTCTTTTATATGATGTATAAACCCATTTGACATTTATGTTTATTCAAAAGGAATATGTTTTATACGAATCATTTACTAAAAGAAAAAAGGGAGTGTTTTTGTCGTACATATGCGGCGACAACGACTTCTCCGCCACCGTGACCATTATTTGAGTTTCGGCTGCCTCTAAAAGTCATACCTTTTTTTAAAGAAAAATAAATACCATGTTTTACTTTTATTTTATTTTGGTATTGAAAATGATTTTCATAATGTTTTTATATCAATGTGTTGTATTGATATCTTGTGATTGAAAGGTGGGAATGTTATGTTTCCTTTATGCATGTTTTATGTGATACGATTATGTTGAGGTTCTTGGGCATTATTATGAAGACGGGTGGTTCTGTGATAAACTAAGGGCTTGTGAGCCCGATATAGCTCTCCAATGCATTGGGTAACGTGAAGGAGTGAAACGTTAAGGTTTCTCCGAAGATATTTAGGGAATATATTGTGATGGGTATTCCAAATGTAACCAATAGGGTTACTCCCTACGTAAAAATGTTATCAATGCCTCAAGTTACCTTTATGTCTTATGATTTCTATGATTTATTCATGATTTGATGAGGTATGTTAAAGTGCTTATGTTTTATGGGTAAACTATGATTTCCTTATTACGCATATATGAACTCATATTTCCTTTCCATATTTTTTTTATATAACCCATACTTAGGTTTTTATGCTCATCCAATGTTTTTTGAAATGTTTTTCACAGGTCAAGGGAAAGGTACATGATATGATGATAGTGTCAAGGAAGTGTCAAGAAAGAATCCATGTTTTATTTTAAATATGTTTTCATTGATGGGAAAGAAGAGTAATATCTTTATGTAACCACTTTGTTTATATGTGGAATGTAATGGAAGTTTTATGATCTAATTCACTAAAACTCTAAACCCGAAAAGATCCTCAATGTGTAATCTTGTAATAACTCAAGATTAAGTAAGGTTTAAGGATGGGGCCTTATAAAAATGGGTCAACAAAGGTAGAATGCAGTATATCGGGGGCCATGTGGGATCACGTGGTGGTAGAGAGGCCACAGGTAGGAAAATTTCATGTGGCACATGTAGACCAGGGGGACATATGATCGAGGTGGACTGCATGTGGTGGAAAAACTGTCTTGCTTGCTTGTGGGATAGAATAGGTGAATAGGGCCATCCCAGGTGGCCTGGTGGGCTGGATCGGGTGGGGTCGGGCCAGCCAGTGGGTCAGTCCGGGTACATTGGGTCGGATATCACACAGACCAAGCCTAGGTCAGATCTTCTAACTAGAACTATCATGACATTAAGACATAGAATCTTTTTTGACATGCCATCAGTGGAGTTGGGACCCTTTTGACAACACTTCCATTATGAGACCACTAGTGTCTATTAACTTGGACATATTTCTAGTGAGAAGGTACTTTTACATGAGAATTATTTGGGGTCAAGGGGTACAGTGGTTGTGGCAACTACTTATAGTGTACCCTCTCATTTCAATGTGAATAGATTACCTCATCCACCGTATCTGGGATGATATTAATTAGGGTATGTTCCCTTTATTTTTTCCCTATTTTCATGTTGGTATTGTTTCTTTCTCATATGAGAATTATCCATTCAGTAGGACACCAATTATAGAGTTGTTGGAATCCCTAGAGAGGCCCAGAGTAGATCCTCTATTCCTTTTGTGTTCCCTAGGTAGAGTCCTCAATATTGATGTGACAAACAACACCGAGTGTCAATCTTCCCCATAGAATGTTAATACAGATTCAGTTTTCAGTATCACCCCATGGCCCATGATGTGATCCTCATACAATTTATTGTATCCCTCTTCAGATCATTCATCAGATCTTTCTCTCATGATGGTTTTTGATGAATGGTACTTCTCAGATGGACATCATCAGTGCTATCAGACTTAGAAGTTTGTTCTCACATATCTCTACTTCATGGAATCATCGAACTGAATCCCTAGTGTAGGTATGTGGTATTTGTTACTTACCCCTAGAGTATGTTTTGTGGATTCATTATATCTATAAATCCATGTTATATGTTCGATAGAAAAATACTTGTGTAGATATTAGTGTACCTCTCTTTTGTGTATTGCTTTGTGGTTTTCATAGTTTCATATTGAGTATTTTCACAGACACCTTTGTACGGGATTAACCTACACATGTTGTGTCTTCTGAATAAGAGAAATATTTTTACATAGTCTAGGGTAGACCAGGACTAGGTAGATCTTTGTTAGATGAGATAGGATGAGGTGTTTATACAGCATTAGGAAGCAGTCCCAATACCATTTTTTATAAGTTGTCCATTTTAGTTTACAAACCCTTTATTTTTTATGATCTTTTATTCTGTCCCTATTTACATTTCAGTTCTACAATGTTGTACTCTAGTTTTAGGATATAGTGGCATACATGAATTGTTTAATTAGTTTTTTTACATTTCAAATTTTTGCGTCATGGTGTTGTGTGTATGTGTACTGGTACTTCAGGATAATGACTCTAATTTTTGTTACATGCATACTTGGGGCTAGTAAATATCCCCAAGACTATTTGAGGTGGGCTTAGACTAGTAACAATAACATCCCCTCTTGGATGGGTTGTGAGAGAGTGGTATCAGACGTGTTTGGTTCTACCTTAGGTCCAAGAGACTGTCACATTGGTTTTGGGAAATAATTTTAAGTGTTTAGAGTTTGAATTTTAGAACAGTGACTCAAGTGGTGGTGTGGCGACCGATGTATCCATAGCCCAAGAATCTAGTAACCTAATTTCCGACTCGGTACATAAGAACACTAGTTGTTTGTAAAGTAATGTTACATTCATCATATAAGAATGGGTTGTGGTTTCCATGTCCTTCTTGATTCATCTATCCAGATTAATCATTAACCATGGTAATTCTTGTTTTCTTACAATATGACTCTACAATGCATACCATGTAGAAATTAGAAGCTGGATCATAAGGATGACCCCCGGTAATGACAAGGATTTGATATTTGGAGCAGTTTCCCATATGTAACGTCCATGTGGGGAATAAGAAATACCACCATCTTTGGGGAAGCATATAGTACCCATAGTAAAAGAAGATGGGGAGTACAGGATGAGATCACTCCATTAGTTTCAGAGATACAGATGCCTTAGGTTTTCAGGAGAGACTAACTCATATGTGGATAAGGACATTCTTGAGGGAATGGCCTATGTTTTCTGTCAAGATCAAACACCAGTGGATCAAATGTTGAACGGAGAAATGATCCTACTAAATGGATCAAAAAGGAGATGGTGTAGTTTTTCTACCATACTCAAGATGAGGCGACTCTTCTATAAAAATAGTTTGTGTGCCTCTTCAGAGATAAGTTTTCATATATTACGATGAGAGTTGTGCATGTACAGTATTAGAGAGATCCTTAGGGTAGCAGACATGGAAGAGGGGATGGTAGATCAGTAGGAGGTGGTCACTGTTTTGACATGTTACCACCACCACCCCTATGTGGTCCACACAAGGCACAAGGTGCTCAAGGAAAGGGTGGGGATAACTACATGCGGTTGAGGAAAAATACCTGGAAACTCCAGGAATGATTAATGGTATAATCTATGTGTTTTATACATTAGCAACCATACATATATACAAATATTCTAGTCATTCCTTTCACTCCACACATCTTTTATGATAACTTTATATTCTTGTTGATCAATTGATGTGACCCTTACACTTGGATACACCAACTAGAAAAGACACAATGATCACACATCTTTTCTAACAGTGTGACCTGACCCTTGGAGGTGTGTGTTTCACTTGGAACCTCTAGGGGGAAGCGTCAAGTCCATATGACATCATTCTTCGATTGAATTTATTACCTACATTCCAAGATCAGATTTATTTTTTTGGGTGAAGGGTGTTGTGTGATGAACATGCATCCACTATCGAGAATTGATGACCTCTTTGATTTGTTGAGAGGGTAACAATGGTTCTTGAAGGATGACCTTTTATAACGCTATCACTAGTTGCGATTATGGGTTGATGATATCCTGAATATGGATTTTGTATATCCATACATTCACTAGGAGTTCATGGTGATTCCATTTGGCATGAAGAATTCCCCATCAGTGTTCATGGGACTCATCAAATAGATCATTCAGCCTTATTTAGACCAATTCGTTGTATTTTTTACTGACGATATCATTGTGTACATGGCGTCTATGGAGCATAATATAAGATACCTAATTATGGTTCTAGACATACTCTAAGAGAACCAGATTAATGGAAGACTATTGAAGTACATATTTTGGATTTAGGATTTCCACTTTATGGGTCATGTTATCTCAGTTGTTGGAGTGGCAGTGGATCCATCCATGGTTGAGGTAGTATAAGAGTGGGATCCAAATAAGAGCGTGATGGAGGTGTATGGGTTCTATGGGATGTAAATCTATTACCGTAACAAGGATATCATCACCCTTGACAACTTTAACCTGAAAAGGGTAGCCTTTTGTGGAAAGAGATGTGTCATCAGACTTTTTCACAACGAAACGTTTTATGAGAACTCCGATCATGGGATTTCAAGAGGAGGGTGTCAAGTATGTCGTGATCATTGATTAATTTGGGACCAGAATTGGAATTGTCCTTATAAAGAGGAAATTGGTGGTTTCCAATGTTTTTCTCTTGTTGAGATCACACGATCCGAACTATGTGACCCACAATTTTGAGCTTGCAGTGTTAGTCATCACATTGAAGATGTAGAGACACTACCTAATGGGTGAGGGGTTTATCAACTACTCTGATCATAGGAGTCTCAATTATATGTTCTCTTACAAGGATATAAACATGATACAAAGGTTATTGCTATAGTTTCTATGGGATTAGTACTTTGAGTTCATATATACTCTAGGGAAGGGTAACGTGGTGGAAGATTCTTTCAGAATGAGATCTTGTTCATAGTTAATGGATGAGGCATCATAGATGTTTTCCTAGTTGAATTTATTGTTTATGGGTGGGTATGGGAATTTTTACCTCCAATCGATGGTTTTCACCCATCCAGATATACAACGAGACATGGAGGCACAACTTATTGATACCAACTACGAGACCCTATGGGCTAAGTTATCCATTGGTAATTCCCGTGATATATATTCGAAATATGGGGAGAACATAATTATTTTTAAAGGAGGCATAGTTTTACTTGTGGCATTACTGTAGGAGGTTTTGAGGGAGTTCCACACATCCCCTTTGGTGATACATACTATTGTGACAATGATATACTAGGACCTATGATGTCAGTCTTGGTGGCTACGGATGTAGAAGGGAGTTGCAGAGATCATCATTCAATTCCTCATATATCATCAAGTGAAGGATGAGAACCACGTTCCAAAGGGTTTATCCCAACCCCTTTGGGTTCTCTAATAGAAGTGGGTTGGGATATCGATAGACTTCATGATGGGTTTAGCACATATGTCCAGGTGACACGATGAAATCTAGGTGATTTTTGACCGACTAACCATGTTGGCCCACATCCTTGCTATGCGAGAGCAGAGTTCGATAGAGGGATTGGGATGAATCTATGTGCTGAATATAGTTTGGCTTCACGGAGATCCACTTATAATAGTTTCAAATCATAATGCTCACTCTACATCTTGATAATGGAAGGGATTAAAGTAATTGTTTGGGACTCAGTTATGATGCAATGGAGGGGTGAAGTTTATGGAACAAAAATATTTGGTTGGGATGGTGTGTCCCAAAAGGTTTCAAGGGTTGTGGTTCTAATCGGTCTAGGGGAGAAAGAAGTGTAGGTTCCGGGGGGTGTTCTTGTATGATAGTCAGGAAGATTTTGAGCCGCCGGTGAGGCAGCCGAAAGAGGTGAAATTCGACACAGTGGGGGTTGTGTGAGATCCCATGAAGGATCCAAGGATATAGGTAGGGGAAAATATGGGAAACACATAAATATTGTAGGTCGGATGCATGGGATGTAGCATGACACCACATAGACCAAGGGGCTTGTGGTCATGGGGACTGTGTGTAGTGGAAAAACTGGGCCTCTTGCATGTGGGTCAAGCGAGAGGAATCTTGATAAGCCAATTGGGCTAGTGGTCCCAGTGGGATTTACTGGGCCAAGTAGGCTAGACCAGGTTAGGATGGGTCAGACAGTGGTTTGGGCTAGTTCTGGCAGGTCAGATTGGACTTGGACTCGACCCAGGTCTAATATTTTTAGTAAAACAATATCATTCAAACCGAGCATTTGTTTGATGCACCATCGGCAGTTTTGGGAACCTTTCAATGATAAGTTCCTTATGACACCAACATTTGGTCTTATCTTAGACATATTTCTAGTGAAATGGGACATTTAAACTAGTAGTACCCAGGGACAAGGTGCAAGACAGGTGTGAATACTACACACATTGATCCATATCTTTGCTACGTGAATTGATTCCCCCATCCACCATATGATAAACACTTTTAGTTATTGTTTATTCCTGTTATCATTACCCTGATGTTTTTTTAGGTATCATATCTTACTCACAGGAGTATGATCCTTTTAGCAGGGTCCCTGGGATAATGTTGTTGGAATCCTCTGAGAGGCCCAGTGTAACGTCTCGGTTCCAAAAGTCACCAAGAGGCACCCCATACCTGGTTGGTCCCTTTACCTCAAGCACATTTCCTCGAACGCCAGAGGCTGCCGACTAGCAGTGAGGGCTTTGGGTGTGATAGTGGGGAAACTATGCCCTCATTGGCAGAGTGCCCAGCAGAATTAAACAAATACATACAAGAGTAGAAGCGGTAATAATGACATATAGTAGTAACAGCAAGAAACTAAAAGTATAAACTGGAGAACATATATATATATATATAAGGATACATGATACATATGTCTATGAAAACATTCAAACAAGTCACAATGCTGGAATAAAACAGTGATAAACCAAATTGCAAAAGAATATAGAGAAACTCCTCAGCATCGCAAGCCCTAGCTTGGTCCCATGCTCTCCATCTCCACAGCAAGTCAAGTATCTGAAGTAAAAGGGTGTTTTCCCTTATCTATACCTGCTACAATATAAACTATTTGGTACCAAAAGTATGACCCAAACATGGGGTGAGACTAAATCGCAGTAGAAAACCACCCAAAGATATCATCTTAACAGTCAGTGAGTATATGGCAGGTAAAAGTATAGAAATCAATAAATAGGAAAGCACTAGGTAGTAAACAATACACAGTTTAAAGCATTCAAATCACCAAAAGACATGAAACATCTAAACAAAAAGACAAACACAACAGGTAACCCTCTTGGAAGTGCCCACTACCTATCCCCTATAGTCCTACCTAGTAACACAAGAAAGCATCTAGACACACGGTAACCCTCTTGGAAGTACTCACAACCTATCCCCTCTTGTCCTACCAAACAAGTAAAAGTCACCATATGTGAAGTACACTCAGTCTAACCCCTATGGTTCAGATTAAGAATAGACTCTCTGAGGAAGCACTAACCATCAATTCACCCTATAGTCTCGTAATGTTACTAAAGGTTCTCCAGGGAAGCACTCAATGTCTAATTCCTCCTGTGGCCCGCGTCGAGGAACTACAAACACTCTGGGGAAGCACTCAATGTCAATTTCCCTAGTGTTCTCACATCAAAAATTAAAAATACACTCCAGAGAAGCCCTCAATGACCATTCTCCCTATAATCTATACACCAGGTTCTCTCTGCCCTTTGTAAGTCAAACAAGTGTAGCAGCACGTAACGGCTGAGTTAAAACTCAAGAACTATTTGGCTAGAATTCTACAACACAAAAGTATAACATAAAAACAGTCACACCATCCTATAATACTAGGCATGGGAAAGTAAATAGAATCCAAACAGGAAAACAAGACACAAAGGTCAAAACAGAAAAAACATGCATGGGAAATATATCCAAATCACAACAATTCACCCTATTTATAAACAGTAATCATCTACTTAGGAATACCATCATAGAAGAGAAATAATAGGGTAGAAACAGTAAATGTGCAATACCCTGTTCATGGGTATTGAGAAAATTTTCACATAAATCACAATGACATTCAATTGAATTCCAAAAACAGCCTACCTTAGGGTTAGAAGATAAATATACATAGACCCTGAATCTTGAATCTTTTTGGAATGTCATAGATATAAGATAACATATAAAACATTCGACACACGATAACTTGGAAAAGAAGAGGAATCAGAAGATGATTCTATAGAAGAAGAGAGAACTCTCTGATGAAATTCCAACACACTCAATGGTTTTCAAATCGGAGGATGGATAAAGGCTCGGGGCTTGTCGAAGATCTGCGGTCGTACGGACTCTCTCTAATGAATGAGACCTAGAAGGAGGGTGTTCTCTCCGTCAAAAGCGACCCTGGTGCATTTACTGAAAAAAATACACGGCTTGTACTTTTAGAGTACATGGCATGTACTTTCCATTTTTTTAGTCTAAATTAGGTGGCCTCTAAGTATCTTCCACATGGCCTTGTGTTTGTGGACTACACGGACAACACACAGCCTCTTGTGGCAAGGATGTACATGGTGTGTACTCGTAAAGTACATTGTGTGTACTAGAATATTTCAAGAAGAAGGGTGTGTGGCTACTACACGGTTGTGTGTGTGGCTACTACCTGGCCAGCACACAACCCCCTATGGTAAGGCAGTACAGGGCGTGTACTCATATAGTACACATTGTGTACTTAGAAAATTTCTAGAATTTCATATTTTATCCAAAAACAACCAGAAAAGTAAAAAAAACCAGGAAATAAGATTCGGGTTCTTACAAACATACCCCTTAATGGAATTCGTCCCTGAATTTCCCTAGAGTGGAATAGAAGAAGAACCCTCAAACAGTTCCGGAAATTGTGGTCGTACATCATCCTCCCTCTCACAAGTCTCATCCTACACTCTCCCATGCTTCCATAGCAATCATACTAGAGCAATAGACTAGAAACAAATAACCATTGTACCGCAATCCACAATCATGATAGGATGCCACTCAAATAACAAATCCACATTAAGATCATCCTCCTTAGGTTGAAAGACATGAGACGGGTCTGAAAAGTAACGTCAAAGCAGTGAAACGTGGAAGACGTCATGCATAGCCCAGAACCTCTGAGGTAACTACAACTGATAGGAAACCGGCCCAACTCTATACAACACCTCAAATGGCCCAACGTACCTCGGTGAATTCTTACCATGTATCCTAATCCTCCAGTGTCCCAACCTTGGTGTGGCACGTAGGAAAACATGATCTTCGACCTCAATCTCCAGAGATCTTCTCTGATGATTGGCATAAGACTTCTGTCGAGACTGAGTTGTAACCATCCTATTCTGAATAAACACTATCTACTATGTGGTATCCTAAACAAGATAAGGTCCTAGAAAAGCTTCCTCTCCTGCCTCTAGCTAACATAAAGGTGATCGTCTTGCCCTACCATACAAATCCTCATAAGGAGTCATCTGAATAGTTTCTTGTAAACTATAAATGTAGGAAAACTCCAAAAGAGGTATATTCTTCTCCTAAAAACCTCCAAAATCCATAATGAATGCTTGTAGCATATCCTTAAGCAACTGAATTGTACTCGTGGACTAGCAATCTGTCTGAGAGTGGTAAGATGTACTCAAAAGTACCTATGTACCAAAATCCTTCTGATTTCCATGCCAGACCTGAGAAGTAAAATGTGCCTCCTTGTATAAAACAATGGACTGTAGAACTCCATAAAGACGTACAATCTCTCAAAGGTAAAACTACCCTATCTCATCAACAATGAAGGCTCCTTGATCGAAAAGAAGTGAGAAACCTTTGTGAGTCTGTCAATGACAACCCAAACTATGTCGTTCCCTCGAGGCGTCCTCAGCAAATGAGTCATGAAGTCCATCGCGAGGGCATTCCACTTCCACTCAGGAATGGGTAACTTCTATAAAAGCCTCGTTGGTCATTGATGCTCTTCCTTCACCTACTGACAAGAGTAACACTTCATGAAAAAACTAGCAATGTCCCTTTTCATACCAGGCCACCAATACTAATGGTGAAGATCAAGATACATCTTGGTGACACTAGGATGAACTTCCGAATCTAAGGAATGAAAATCTCACATCAACTCCCCATGTATATCTTCTAGAACCCATAAGCTCCCCTAGAAACACAGGATCTCATCCTCGCCTATGGTCCATCTAGGAATAGGGTCCTCTCTTGACACACATTGCCTTATGACTAGGCCTTTAGAATATGAAAGCTGCCTTATTCAAACTTGATAAAGAAGAGTAGAGGTAATAGCTACAGAATATAAAAAGTCTTCCCTTGTCTATCGTGCACCTCCAAATTAATCTTAGAGAACAGAGCCATAAGCTGCCACTCACTACTGGCCTCATGAACTGCTTGTATATGAGTCCTCCTTCCCAATGCATCAGCCACTGCATTTCCTTTCCCAAGCACATACGAAAGCTCAATGTCAAAGGACTGTAGGTACTCAACCCACATGCATTGTCTCAAATTCAGAACCTACTGAGTGAAGATGTACTTGAGAATTTTTAGGTTGGTGAAAACCACAATGTGCTCTACCAGAAGATAATCTCTCCAACAGCGTAGGGCATGAACAACAGCTACCAACTCTAGATCATGCATCAAGTACTTCCTCTCAAGTGACCTCAACTGCAAAGACCTGTACGCAATGACTCCATCTCCCTGAATAAAAACAGCTCCCTACCTGATACCTGATGCTTCATAGTATCTAGTATAGCTCTTTCCTAGCTCTGAAAAGACTAGTATCAGTGCTGAATTCAACCTCCCTTTTATCTCATTAAAGGCGGACTCACAAGAATCTGAGTATAAGAACTCACCCCCTTCTTGGTCAGAACTGTTAGGGGTGCTTCTATCCATGAAAAGTCCTGTATAAAACGTATGTAATATCCATATATCCCTAGAAAACTCCATACCATAAATACTTCCTTTGGATGCTCCAATAAAACTACATCTCTCACATTCTCTGGGTCTACTGATACTCCTGCCTCTGAGAAAACATGACCCATGAAGTGAATCAGATTCATCCAAAAGTGGTACTTTGAGATCTTAGCCTATAATTGATTCTCCCTTAGTGTACTCAAAATGATCACAAGATGGGTAGAATTTTCATGTTGAGTGTGAGTGTACACCAAGACATCATCCACAAAGACCACCACAAATGAATATAAGTATGGATGGAACACTCAGTTCATCTTTTCCATGAAAACTACAGGCACATTCATGTGCCTAAAAATCATAACCAAATACTCGTATAGACAATACATGCTCTGAAAGGTTGTAAGAGGAATATATAATGGCATAACGTGCAACTGGCGATATCCAGATCTCATGTAAATCTTCAATAACACCCGGGATCCTTGAAGATGACTGAAGAGATCGTCGATCCTCGACAAGGGATATCGATTCTTGACCATCAACTGGTTCAGCTTCCGATAGTCCACACAATGCCTGAGGGTGTCGTCTGCCTTCTACACAAACAAGACTGGCGATCCCAAAGGATAAGTACAGGGTCAGATGAAAACCTTTGACTGCAACTCCTCCAATTGTTTATTGAGCTCTTGCAACTATGGTTTATCCATCCAATAAGGAGTAATGGACACTGGTGCCACTCCTGGCACAAGATCAATCGATAAGTATACCTCATGCTTCAGAGGAAAACCTGAAAAGTCCTCTAGAAAGACATCTCTGAAACGATCCACCACTGGAGGAATGTCTAACTGTGAAGTACCTTGGTCATCCAGATAAATATTAGCAATCTGGGCTATAACTCCTCCCAACCCAGGATGCTCTGGACATGCTCTTCTTGCCTGGACATCCCATTGGCCCCTATGAAGAAAGGATTAACCCTCTAGTGATATGAAACTAACCCTTCAGCGATGAAAATCTATGACTGACTGGAATGGAACTAACCAGTCCATCCTGAGAAATAAATCATAGCCTATAATCTTTAGGAAATAAAGGTCCCATAGAAAGTGACATCCACTAACCTGTAGAGGTCACTCTCTGCATTGACGTACACTTTCCCTTCTAGTCCCCAACAGAGTGTCTAGTATCAAGATATCCGAAAAAGAAAATATATAGAGTTCAAGGATCTCCACAACTAAAATAGAGATAAAGATATGAGATTCCCATGTATCAAAAAGGCTAGAAGCTAAAAATGAGTCTACTAAGATCGTACCTCGAATGGTAGATGTTTCAAGATCCTGCTCCTGCTGGGTCTGCTCCACTACAAAAGTTTGGCCTGTACCACGACCCTGTGACCCAGATTGACCACTCTGAGCTGATTCACCCTAATGCCGCTGAAAACTGGGCGACTGGATACCATGGCCATGAACTTCACCTCACCTTGAATGGCTGGAAGAACTCTAGTTCCCTTACTAGTGAGAAACTGGTGGTGCTGCTCCTGAACGAGGAGTCATTGATCAACCCCGGTCACTAGCTACTAGAGAGAAGATATGACAAAAGCACTGAATATGACCCATCATGCCAAAATATCGGCACTCCACTAGGTATTTTGGGAAATTTTTCCTCGTATTCCCTCCCTTTCCACACTAATAACACACCACCTAGCTACCAGAAGAAGTGTCTCACCTCCTCGAATCACTGCGTGAAGACTCCCTGTATCACTTCCTGCTGTTAGTAGGAGGAATAATAACCTCATCTGTCGAGTCCCCCTGGCTCAAAACTCTAGAATCCCTCAGATTTTTCTATTTCATATGTTCCTAGTTGACTATAGATGTTATAGAATTCAACCAGATGATGTTCACCTATGATTGGATGTCGTGCCTCAGACTATCCTTGAAATTACATGCCATGAACAACTGATCAACTCCCAGAATTGGCATGAAGTGCTGATGCTCGATAAAACTAGAGGAATACACCATAATAGAAAGTTTTCCCTGCTCGAGACTCATAAACAATTGGGCGCAATTAAAACTTATGGTCTATGGATATAAGTAATCAAAAAAGATGCGTTGAAACTCGTCTCACACCATCACGTGCTGGCGTCCTGCCTGTGAGATCACATCCCACCACCTCATGGAAGAATCCCAAAGAATATAGGTTTCGAGCTTCAACCTCCTCTTAAGAGGCGTCTTTAGATGCTTAATGATCTTTATCATGGATTCTAGCCACGGATCTGCAGCCTGAGGTCCTCTATCCCCTGAGAATGTGGGATGATGCAGCTTTTGGAAGACACGTGTCAAATCAGCCATCGACGGGGTAGGAGGTGGCACTGCCAGAAAGGTTTGAATCACCCTCATGAAGCCTTACCTGAACTGTGTGTCAGAAATGGTAATAGGTATAACTACTAGTTCCAAGACTGGAACAACTTGAGGATCTTTCAGAAGTCCTTGATCAGCCATATCCGGTGTCTGATCACTACCCTATAACTGGGGGACAACCGGAGGATGTATCGGTGGCATGAATCGGCAAGGTCAAGTGCACAACTTAGATTAGAATTAACAGGGACTAAAACAAGGAATTTTAAGAAGATAAAAAGTAAAATAAAACATTCATGTTTTACAAAACATGACTACACGGCGTCTACATTTCCTACACAGCATGTTCCTTGAATTCAATCACATTGGTGTGTACTCCTGCCTAAATTTGTTTTGTAACACCTCAAACACATGGCATGTAGTTTTAACACACGACGTGTACTTTAATACTCATTCCCTACCCGAGTACTTCTACACAGTTAAGACACACGGCTCTCCTAAGGCAATACTACCCGGCATGTAAAATACCTACACAGTGTGTACTAGACAAGATTCAAATGACCCGTGTTGTTCGTGACATGGCCTAACACATGGCTCACACTACATGGCGTGTTACAGAAGGACATGGAGTGTATGAAAATGGACAACACCATCCCTTATTGTTTGTGACATGGTCGGGTATTTAGGTTGGACTACACGGCATGCTCAGATGGAACATGGAGTGTATTGGACAATACATGACCAACCTCTATTGTTAGTGACACAGATGGGCACAGGTTCGACGCGACACAACGTGTATAGGATGTACACGGCGTGTTCACTCCAGGTTCTCCTTATCCCATGTCCCTACCCACACGGTCTAAGACATGGCTTGAGACTACACAGGGTGTACTTAAGATAAATAGTGTGTTCTTACCATAGTTTTCTCCATCCCATGTCTCTACCCACGTGGCCTATGACACAGTTTAGAGATTACACGGTGTGTACTTAAGAAAAATTGTTTCTTCCTGAATAGAAGAACACACGGTGTGTACATAACACTACACAGTGTGTATTCTTGGTTTTATCGGATAGTAAGCCTCAGAAAATAATTTGGAACCTATAAAACACTAAAACGAGTATAGAAAGTGCCAAATTCCCATCCGTGAGGGCCCATACTCCCGGCGAATCAAATTTTGAAATCATACATAAATTATAAAATGGAAAAAAGCACTGATCCACAAAATTTCAGTCCAGGAGGGACCATAATACCTTTATAACTAGAGTTTGGAATTCATTCAAGAAAATATCTACACAAACAATACCCTATCAAACACCATGTATTTGTTATCAAGGAAACTATCACAACAGCATGTATATTTTACACATCATCTAGCCCAACAACATGAAATCACTAATACATCCTATATGGCATAGTAAAAATGCATGACATGAGATTTCTAGAAAGTTCCAATATGATGCATGAGATGGAATACCCCCATTTCATCAGGTTGAAACCGAAATAGAACCTCAATAATATCAATAATAGCAACACAAATCATGTGAATCACTCAAGGTGATATCAAATCAACTGTAATAATTACAAAACCAGAAAAATTGCAATTCAACGGGGTAGATTGGATTTTCCCAATACATGGGTTAGCTACTCCCAAGAACAACTTATTACCAAGTACCTTTTTCATCCTATCCCTGGTTAAGGCTCCAAAGAGTAAGTCAAGAGAAAGGAAACCCTCTGATACCACTTTGTAATTTCCTGATTCTAGAAGCTACCTAAAGGTGCCCCCTACCCGGTAGGTCACATGGCATCAAGCACATTTTTTGAAACACCAGAGCTTTCTGACTAGAAGTGAGGGCCTTGGGTGTGATAGTTGGGAAACTATGAACTCATTGGGAGAGTACACAGTGGAAGTAAACAAATTCATACATGAGTAGAAGTAATAATAATTACATACAACAGAAAAAGCATGAAACTAGAAGTATAAACTGGAGAACATATATATAATGATGCATGATACATATGTCTAGGAAAATAGCCAATCAATTCACAATGCTGGAATACAACTGTGCTAAACCCAAGTGCAAAAGAAATCAGATAAACTCCTTAGCATCACAATCTATAGCATGGTCCCATGTTCCCCTTCTCCACAATAAGTCATGTACCTGAAGTAGAAGGGTGTTTTCCCTTATCTATACCTGCAACAATATAATCTATTTGGGCCCAAAAGTATGACCCAAACATGGTGTGAGACTACAAACCAGTAGGAAACCACCTGAAGATCTATTCCTAATAGTCAGCAAGTATATGACAGATAGAATTATAGAATGTTGTAAACTGGAAGGCACTAATCAGTAAACAATCCACAGTTTTAAGCATAAAAATCACCACACAACATGCAAAAGCTAAGCAAAGGAGATAAAAACAATAGGTAACCCTATAGGATGTACCCATAGCATATCCCCACTGTTCCTACCTATCAACACAAGCAAGTAGCTAAACACATGGAAACCCATTGGGAAGTACTCACAGCCTATCCCCTATGGTCCTACCTAACAAGTACAAGCAACTCTCTAGGCAGTACACTCAGTCTAACCCCTTTGGTTTAGCTTAAGCATAGACTCTCTGTGGAAGCACTCGTCGTCAATTCCACATATAGTCATGTAATGGTACTAAAGGGGCTTTGGGGAAGCACTCAACATCTCATTCCCCATGTGGCCTGTGTCGAGGAACTACAGACACTCTGGGGAAGCACTCAACATAAATTCCCCATGTAGTCTTGCATCGTAAATAATAAAGACACTCTAGAGAATCCCTTAGTGTCCATTATCTCTATGGACTATACACTAGGTTCTCAGGGACCTATGTAAGCCAAACAATTGTATCATTTCATAATGGCCAAGGTAAACCAATAGAACTACTTGGCTAGAATTCTACAGCACAACAGTATAACAAAACAACAGTCACACCATCCTATAATACTAGGCATGGGAAAGTAAACAATATCCTAACAGGAAAACAAGACCCAAAGGTCAAAACAGGAAAAAATGCATGGTAAATACATCCAAAGAAAAACAATTCACCCCATTGATAAACATAAATCATCTACTCATGAATACCAACATAGCAGAAAAAAATAGGGCTGAAATGGTAAATGCGCAATACCACATTCATGGGTATTGGGAATATTTGCACATAAAACTAGAATACTTTCAAGGGAATGGCACAAACCACCTAACTCTGAGTTATAAGATAAATATACTTGAACCAAAAACCTTGATTCTTCATGGAATGTCATAGATCTAAAAAAATTTATAAAATTTTCAACCCACGATAACATGGAAACGAAGAGGAATCAAAAGATGATGTTCTAGGAGAAGAGAGAACTCATTGATGTGATTCCAATGCAATCAACGGTGTTCGAATCGGATGACAGATGGAGGCTCAGGGGATTGTCGAAGATCCATGATCGTACGAACTCTCTCGGACAAACGAGACCTAGAAAAAGGGTGTTTTTTTCGTCAAATGCGACCCTGATGCGATTAATGAAAGAATAAAAATACACAGCATATAATTTTGGGGTACACAACCTGTACTTGCTGTTTCTATACACCTTGTTAGGTGGACTCCAAGTCACTCCCACACAGTCTTGTGTGTAGTGACTACACGATCAACACACAACCATATGCGGTAAGGATGTACATGGCATGTACTAGAAAATTTCCAGAAGAAGGGTGTGTGGCTACTACACGGCCGTGTATGTGGGTAAAAATCATCCATTACATGGCCTCTGGCTGCAAGGCAGTACACGACGTGTACTCATAAAGTACACTGCGTGTACATAGAAAATTTTCAGAATTTCTTATTTTCTCCAAAAATGACCACAAAAGTAAAAACATACCTGGAACGAAGATTCAGGTTCTTAAACCCAGAGTGGATCTTCTATTCCTTCTTCATGCTCAGGGTACAGTCTTTGGTATTAACATGACCAATATCACTAGGTGTTGATACTCTACAAAAATAGTTAATCCAAATTGGGTTATTGGTATCACCACATTTCCCTATATGTGATCATCATCTGATGTATCACATCTCTATTCAGATTATTCAGTGTATCTTTCTCTCATGACAATTTTCAATTAACTGTACTTTTCAGATAGAAATTTTCAGTGCTATTGAACACAAGAGTGTATTCTCCCAGATATGTGCTTCATTGAATCTTCGAACTGAATCCTTTGGGTGGATATGTGGTAGTTGTGACTTACCTATAGACTATTTGTCATGGTTTTGGTATATCTAGACATTCTCGTTAGATTTTTTATAGAAATATACCTGTGTATTGATTATTTTACCTCCCCTGTGTGTATTGGTTTTTTGTTTTTGGTGGTCTCCAAATGATTATTGTTATACTCACCCATGGACGGGATTTCCCCCACATATGTCGTGTATTTTTCAGATGAGTGACCTTTTGATAGAGTCTTGGGTAGAGCAGGACTGGATGGTGATTTGTGAGATCAGATGGGCCGATGTGTTCCTATGGCTTTAGGTAGCATTCCTGGTACCTTTTTTGATAGGCTGGTCATTGTGGTTGACAAAAACTTTTGTTCGTGGTGGGCTTGTATTTTGGCCATGTTTACATTCCAGTAGTTCACTATTGTACTCTGGTTGTGGGATATAGTGGTTTTCATGAATTGTTTACTTTTTTATTATATTTCAACATTTTTTTTGTTGGAGATGTGTGTGTGGGTATAGGTACATTAGGTTAATTCCTCCCATTTGTTTGATATTCCTACTCAATACTTGTCACCATCCTCGGAAATATTGAAGGTGGGATTGAGGATGTCCAGACATGTGGCCCTCTAGGATGGTTCATGTAAAAAACACTAATTATCATGAAAAATGGAAACAATATGGTTCATTATTTAATGGATATAAATTATGTCATAAGACATGTGTTTAGGCACATAAGCCTCAGCCCAACTAGTGAGGACTCCTTAAGTGCATCCAGGAGACCCGAGATAAAATCCAGGTGGAGGCTAATTTCTAGGGTTACTATAGTAGGACTATAGTAGTACTATAGCAGTACTATAATAGACTGTAGTAGGTACTGTAGTAGGTACTTTAGAGGGAACTGTAGCAGGCACTGTTTCGAACTGTAGAAGTCAGGAATATTCCCCCGTTGGGGCCTTCGGGCCACCGATTTGGTCCCCGAGTCCTTTAAGGCCTACGGGCCAAACAGATCATCAAGTAAGTAAGGCATTTGGGCCACCTCAAGGCCATTAAGCCACCATAAGTGTAGATGAAAACCCAAAAACTTACAAGGAACAAGATTGAAAATAAGGAGGAGCAAGGTTCTTTCACCATAGTAGAAGCTAAATGGATTGTAAGAATGAGAGGTCATGGCACCTGCATTTGGGACAAGCCTGTACTTGCACGGGAAAGCTTAGCTAACCAACCATGCGAAGGTGGATAGATGATTTCATGATGAAGATGCTAGGGAGGTCATGTTCTACTAGTTAGTCTAGGTTGTTTGTAATGTTTGAAGCCTACAGGTAATGAATTCTTCTAAGGCCTACTGGACATGAAATACTTATGCATACGGGCCTTTTAAGGGTTCGACCTCACCCCTTGAATGGTGTATTATCAAAATCAATAAAAAAATGAAGGCATTTGAGCCATTAGAGTATAAGACATTTGTATAGATGAAAATATTTTTTTATGATAATAAAACTAACATCAAGTTAAACACATTAGGTATCTATGTAATTATCCTATCTATTGCTTAGGATATTACATAAATACCTACAATAGAAAATATTTTGTCAATTTATAGACATTATTTCCATATATGGGTGCACAACTATTATGAGATAGTGGGAGAAAAATTGGGTTGGGTTTAGTCAATTCAAGATATTCACATGTAGTTTTCTTAGTAAATATATCCATAAGTTCATACAGAAGAGAAATATTATAATGACACATATTTCATAATAAGGTTGAAAAAATATTGATTGTTTTATATTCACCACATTTGGTGATATATTATTCTATAAGAATAGTAATTCATAAAAATAACCAGTATATGGATATTACCAAATATTGAAACGATTAGTTCATATTCTATAATGTATTAAACGTATTAACATGAAAACTGGATTATTATTTTCATTACTATGATAGGAATTAAAGTAAATTGATACATGGGTGGTACAAGAATGATACCAATAAGGATCAATTGGTTATATAATTTCATTGTGAATAAATCCATTCAAATTTAACTTATCATGGAATCATTATATGACCATTTAATTAAGAATTGGATGTTATGAATGACTATCATGGAATGTTTCTATATGTTGCAACTAGAGATGGATGGTGACATCACAAAATTTCAATAAGGGTATAGGTTACGAAAATCTAGTTTAGGATTAATGTAAGCATCTCAATCATATAATTTTAATTTGTATCAAATGATTTCCATGTGTCTACCAGAGGTTAGTTGGAGATCCATTATATTCCTATTGAAATATGTTTGACATGATATGGAAAATAAAAAATACTATTATAGTTATTTAAAAAATAGCAATTCTCCAGTTATTGACTTAAAGTAGTTTTATATGTTTTATAGAATAATATCTGCTATGGTAGACCTAGTGGTTTCTTTTACCTAGTCAATCGTACAGATAGTAACATGATATTAGAGAAATACAATTTGTATCAAATCAAGGGAATATTTTTTTCCAGTGTCCCATGGAATAAATAACTCCAAGTAGACATGGAACGGTAGAAGATAGTATTAAGTTGTCAGTTAAGTTACGTAGGCTTCAATGATTGATCAATCAGGAATAACATAATATGTACCTGAATTAATATTTCAATGATGTACTTTATGGTAATAAAATATATGTTTTATCTAGGGGAATTGAAAGTGAAGTAGTTAAAACAATAAAATTATACATGGTAATTTACAAATGATATGTATTTAGTATATAGAGAAGAAGTTATTCTAGTTTTGAAGGGGTTGCAAACTAGTCTTCCTTTGATAAATGTGATTTAATATCATTGTTTGGATATGGTTTTGAGAGATACGAGCACATTAAAGTTAGTAGTATCCATACCAACATATACTGAGTACGTTGTAGTTTTGAGGTAGAAAATAATAATTTACTAAATGAAATAATTTATTCTAGTTCATTGAATAGAACCTACCAAGTAAATTTTTATCATAATTATAATCTTATTACTGATACTAGCCAATAGTTCGTGATTTGATAGTGGAAAAAATTATATAATAGGGGATACCAACTCTTGATATGTTTTACTAAATCAAGATGAGGACAAATATCATAGAATATCTATGTAGTGGAATCATAGAAGACCCAAAAACTAAAGTCATGAATAAGAATAAGAATGATCTTAATCATGTGATAACTACTATGGTTTGTTAGCAAGTTGCCTCTAGTGAAAGTTGGAGGGTATTAATAGTGGGTTTCTTAAACCCATATTGAACAGTACATTTCGCTACCATATCATATAAATAGTTAACTATACATGAGGTATACATACTATTTTTGTGTATATATTTTCGAATCCACTATGTGATGGTAATTTCCATAGCTTAATGTTCCTATTAAAAGGTTATAGGAAATTGTAGGCTGTAATGAGAACCTTGATATACTATGACATTAATCTTAAAAAATGTTCATATGGTCTAAATACATCATACTAACTAGAAACAATTTATGATTGACTACTAGGTGTTGCGGGATCAAAACCATTGAGAATTATTCTCAAGAATTTCACTTTTTTGTTATTTTTAGTGGTGAGATCATGAGGAAAACCCCACCAATTGAAACGCCACATGTTTCAGGTGTAATTGGTTGTTACAATCTATAGACATGTGTATTGGTCTCCAAACATGTTATAATTAATAGTGTGTTCCACTGTATCCCATACTTTAATGTTAAGAAAGTACTATGATATTGAAATTTTGGTGAGGTATCTTGTGTTGGGTGAGTCATTAGTGGTATGACATTGTGAAATGGTAAAATAAAGATTTTTAACTTCATATTTGAGTAAATATTATATCCCAAGACTTATAGATTGGGATGGGAGTACCTTCATTAGACCTTGTAAAAATAATTTGAGCAAAATGCATCCATTATATTAAAAAAATAATAATGAAATAAAATGGTGATGACACAAATGTGCATCCTGCTTTATGAGATTATAAAGATAAATACATTATATTACGTAGTGTGTGTCTATTATTCAGTTGTCATTTCTTGAATTTTATTATCTATTTAGGGGGGGACTTGATGGGTTGATTGACTCCAATCCTGGTCTTTGGATTCTATTAACTTATATCGAGATAATGACCTAGAAATACATACACAATAGTGAATTCAATAATCTTCTATATTATGTTAAATATTTATTTTGGACATTTTCGCCCCCAACACATGGTCTGAGTGTTTTTAAAGTTATTGGTCACCAATAAATAAATAAATTCATCATTATTCATTTAAATTGTAATTAGATTGAAGTTATGTATTTCAATTATTTACAAGTTAAGAAAATAAAATAAATAATCATAATCGAAAAAGTTTTTTTTAATATTATATGTTCATTTAATATTAAGATAGAATTACAAGTTTATTTAAATGGATAAGTTTTATAACATAATATATTATATATATGTCATAGGTATGTGATAAAATATTAAAAAAATATTAATGACATAGTTTAGTTCGTCAATATTATTTATTTATTTCTTATTTAATTGGTATTTCCTTCTAGGGGTCATGGAACCCATTCAGGTATTTTGACTCCCACTGTAAAAGTAAAATACATGATTAATATCAATGTGTTGTTCATTTTAGTAATGTTAGGTCCTCTCTCTCCTCTCATATTATAGATAGATAATTCTTATCTTTGATTGTCTATCCAATCACACCTTCGATAGATCGAAGACAATAGATCGTGGTGATCGTCATGACACCAAAGGTCCTTTCAGAACTCTATGCTTACACCTGGATTACAATGATTTGAGAAAGAGTGGATTATTGTAATGTGATTGAGAGATCAATATAGTATTTTCTTTAGATCCTTTGAGAAAATAACCCCAATGATGAGTTGTAGTCATGTGTGCTCCCATTTTGAACAAGGTATGTGTTCATTTTTATTTTGTACTCTGTTTAATTTATGTGAGATCCTTGAACCATACTGAGGCTCAAATAATTAAGGATGAAAAATATCATCATCCCAAAAATTAAAATTCTATACTCCCAAGCCCACTGGATTCTTTTGAGCACCCGGGTACCTTCAATTTTTTCATTTATTAAAACTTTCTTCAATACTATGATATTTATAAAGAGATATGATCTCAACTACACTCCATAAGGACAAAATTAAAATATAACATTATTTAAATTAATATGTTTATATATTACCATTTCATAATTAAATACCATGTATTATATTTATCCAATGGTATATAAATTTTATTTCATGTTAATTCCTTTTATGGGTTCAGATTCCAGATTCACCCAAGTGGAAAATGTTTATGTTACAATCTCACTTTTTACACATGATTGTTTATGCTTAAATATTATATGAGGACATTAAATGATATATCTCTCAAATCCATTGTGTTTTATTTTCCTCTGGTTATTTATATTTTTTTTCATGTATTAATTCCACTTTTATAATCTTTGGGACTTCATATGGTTGAGTTATTTTTTTATGAAAGGTAATCCTTATTTCATTTTTGGTTGATATAAATTTTCATCTGTATTCATATTTTTTTAAAACAAATTGAAGAATATTTTTAACATTATAAATTATTTTTTATGTAATCTTCAACTATATTGTAAATTATTTTCAATTTTTGTAAAGCAACATTTTTTAAATTTTCTAAAAAAATGTACTTTTGAATTTTTACTAAAAAAAGAATATTTGTTTTAAGGTTTACCAAATGAATGATACACCTCAACATCATAATCATACATTTATTCGAATATTTATTTAAAAAAATCCATATTTATTTTAAGGTAAAAACCATTCTCTATTATTTTATGAGTATTAGAAAAATTTATTAATTTCTTAAATTATAAAAACAATATTTGTAGCTAATTTAAAACGTCGTCTTCATATAATGTTAAAAAAGTCTTATGGAAAGTTATTTTTAATTTGTTAACTCTATTATTTTATTTGTTTTCCAAAATATATTCCTTTACTATAAAACCTATTTTTTATGAATTTATTGTATTCTTTCATACCATACTCATGTAAGGTTATTTGGTAATTGACTTTCTCATGATCATTCAATTTATTAGGATCATGTTCTCTAAAATTTTCCATAGATCTTTGGATATTTTATATTTCTTCCAAAACCATATTATTTTTATCAGGGATATATTTACTGTCTAAAACATATCTAATTTATATACATGGTGTAATTTGAAGAAACATAGTATGGAATTTATTCATTTGACTAGGGGATTTTTTTATGTTCTTGATCCAATATGTGCATGTGTTGAATGATAAGGCTAGTTCATTATGAATTATATTAATCATTTAATTTATGAAGAATTCATTAACACATGTATGAAATGGGTGGGTTTCAGTTAGAGATTTCACCTCCATACACTAATAGTTTCAGGAGACAAAATGTGACGACATGATGTATAGCCATAATCTATAAGATAATTTCATAAAAGTTGAGTATCTTATGTATACCTACAAGTTAATCAAATTAATTTTGAATAAATCCTTGATTTATAAATTCATGATTCATTGGCATGAGGCCTTCATGATTAGATCATGAATATTTTGCATCATTAATTTCCAATAGTGAGATTTTAGTTATTACATTTCATGTGATTACTTTAATCAATTCTTATTATTCACTATCATGATATTCTTTAAATGTAACATGTATTTATTACAAATTACACCATATTAATTTTACATATTTACTCTTGATATCATCCACTGTATGTAACCATTAATGATCATATCAGATCACAATTTATTTTGTTTTCATTTCCGCAAATTATGAAGAATGAGATTAATTTAATTATTCCTATAATAGGTTATTGTGTGAATACTTTTATGGTAGTTATTGAGCGATTAATGTGGAATAAGAAAATATTGGTATATTATGAAAAATTATCACTTAATGAAAAGGGTATTTTTATGTATGATTTTTTCTAATTATCTAAAATTCTAAACCTAAAAATTCTTTGGGTATATAAGTGATACATACTTAAATTTGATATCGTAACTATTGGTTTATCCAAATTGCCATATATTTATTTGTTTCAAATATAGAATTTCAAATATTCTGTTTTAATCATTGGATTTAAGGAGTTTTGGTTTGGGCTATCATAAATTACGTACAGTGGATATCCTATTGAAATGTATGAAGATTTGAAGGGTAGTTATTATTGTATAGTCAAACAATAGTCTTCAATTAATCAAACTGATGGTTTTGGTTGATTTAATTTTAATGAAGGTGTTGTATTAAGATCATAAATCATAATTTGGTATATTAATGTAATAGTTTAAGATGTTTTATGCATGTTAATATATGGTAGATGTTCCTTGGGGAATAATTTCAATACATTCTTCTCAGGTTGTATAGGAACTTTACATATAGATTCATTAGTCAGAAATGTTGATATAAAGTTTTACAGTTAGCATGACTGGTATAAAGTTGTACTAGCCTAAAGGTATTTATGGTGCTTCTTTAAATGTATTAAATTTGATGGTTCTATATGGATTTTTTTAATGTTCCAAATATTATGGAGCAAATATCTATGATTCTTAATGTGTAATAATGATTTTTTATAAAGATAATTGATATTGGGTCTTAAGGGATTATCCTAGTTTATCGGTTAACTAAATGAAATCAATGGTAGGTATTTTCATTGAAGGATGCTGAGAAGGTTTTAGGGGTATGGTTAAAATAAAGTTCAATTATTTTCCTAAAAATTTGGAGGTGTTAACATGATTTTTTCACCATGGTGTCATATAAATTTCTTTGGATGTGAATTGAATCACAAAATAATTGAAAATTTGATCGAATAAACATTAAAATGGGGCACAGATATAATAAATACTATTCAATGTCTTTAAATTAGTTGGCATCACATAGATGGGTTAAATAAGTGATTGAATAAATAGTTTGAAGAGGAAATAGTTGTTAAGATACAATATACAATTTCTTGTTTTGTTGTATCTGACAGAAACTGTGTAGAGGTTATTGAATAAACAATGCATTAGACGTGATATCATTATATAGGAAGGGACCAAACAGACACCATATGAAGTATACCATATGTACCCATTAGATGAACATCCATCTAATTAAAGATTGTTTTTTCTATTTTCTCATGAAATTAAATAATTATATTTGGTAGTTGTAAATGGAAAATATGAAGATTTTTTAAGTAGTAGAGTGGAAGTATATTGAAGCTTTTTAGTGAAGGTTCTTAGAGATTCCACAAAAACAATATTATATCATGTATTTATGTGATGATCACATTCACTAAAATTTTACTATACTTTTACTCAAGTGAAAGGATTTTCCCTACATATTCTAACCACCCAAAGGATTTTATACTATTTTTTATTGTATTTTATTATTTCCAAACCATAAGAAGAAGAAGAAAACCATATTGAGTAGTGAACCATATAAATATATGTGTTCTTGAGATTTTTATTATTATATTTTTTTCACGAGATTCATATCTTCATAATAGATGTAAAAATTTGTTTATTATGTAAAAAACTAAAAAGATAATCTCACTTATTCACCCCCTCACCCTATCAATGGTTTTAGAAATACTAATTACACCTTTAAAATGGTATCTGGGTAGGTTACCTTTGTATACTCTTTGTTGATGTTTGGAGAAAAGAGTAGTTGACATGGATGATAAAAACTTTTTGAATATTTAAGGGATTCATGTCACTGATGGGAAGAACTGTCATATCTAGATATATGTAATGTTACTTTATCACATGTCTATTTATTATGAAGTCCTTGACTTTGTTAATGATTATATTTTTTCTCATAAAAATTTCATTCCATTTACTTATTTTCGTTAGAGAATTTTGGATAATGATGAGTAAAATTTAAATTTTATACATTCCTCACTCTAAAAAGTAATTTTCTTAGGGTTAAATAAAATTAAATGGATAAATACATTTGGGATAAGATAAAGATCATATGCGAAAGAATTAAGAAAATAAATAAAGAAAATTTAAATATATATTTCTTTCATTGTGAAAATATAAATATAGGTGATGATGAAACTTTGAGTGAATTATTTACAAGGTTAAATTTTATTATAATCACCATAATATGTATTGATGAGAAGTTGAATCATTCAACCATAGTTAAAAATATCTAATAAACTATTCCTCAGAAATTTTATGCAACTTTACCATGTTTAGATAATAGAGATCATGAAACCAAATATATGGATGACCTATAAAACAGTCTCATAAATTATTAAATGAGAAGAGAAAGTTTATAAAGAATAATAAAAATGTTTATCAACATATCTTAGTTAAATTTGTCCAGTATGGATATTCTAAGAATGTTATAGAGGAATCAGATAGTTTCTATGATATCGAGGAGGTGATCAGTAACAAGTTTGATGATTTTATGTATTTTTTAAAATAAAAAAAGGCATAGTGAATTACAATGGAAAGTTACCTCTAGTTCGATTTGTATATGGAAAAATTGGACATTTTGATATAAATTTTCCCTAAATTAAAGAAGATGAAGAATGTGACGAAGATGATAAAAATCTGAGAATATATCTGAAAAATAGGGAAGATGAATCTAAGTTCCATGAAAAGGGAAGGGACAATAAGTCCCTTATATTGAAAAAGAGAATTTATTTTTTTATTATAAATTAGTTGATGACAGTGAAAAAGAAGTTTAAATCACCAGTGATTTTTTAGTTGAAAATTTTATTATTGTATAGTTGAATGACTAGAATTTCACCAATGACAAAAGTAGTAGCTTTGATGAAATATAAGGGGAAACCAAAATAGATTTTATGCTTAAATTATAGTTAAAATAATTTCTTCTAAAAAATATTACACATGATAAATATAATATTATGATAAAGATAAAAAATCATTTAGAAACACTTAAGGATTTTTTTGTAATAAAAATCCATGTTTCATAAAGAAACTTATGATTAGATGATGTTAGTTGATAAAGAGAAGAACCAAAACATTAATAATGATGAAAATATAAATGTAAAGGATAAATATTTAGAGATCATTCAACAAAAACATTATAATGTAGAGAAAGGGATTAAAAATTTCCAAAACATAGTTATAGACGTTTTTGAAAGTTATGAGAAGTGTAAACCTCATAAGGATCAAATAAATTATATTAAAAGTTTAATAAAATAGATGAATGTTTTCAAAATTAAAATTAAGTAAATAGTACCTTGTATGCAACCAAAACATGTGGAGTTGAAAATATTATAATTCATAAGGTTTCAAAGAGTAAACAAAAATGTTATACTACTGGAGATCCTAATAAGGATAAGAAGAAATATAATCAAAAGAATAATATGTATAGAGGTTTATAAAACATTGAACATAACAAAGTGACAAGGTGGATGGCCTGGAAAATTATATAAACAAGTACACAAATCTAGAAAGAATATATGTGAAAATAAGAAAAAATATTTCTATTTTTACTAATGGTATTATGGATGATTTTATAATATTATAAAGATTTGTTGGTGAAATAATTATTATAACAGAGAATCTCAGATAAATTAGTGGAAGAGTTTGAGGGGTACTCATCCTACAAAATGTATAGAACTTGATAAATTCATTTTGTAAATTAAAAATAGTATCATAGACATGGTATATATTTTCGAAAGATGTGATTGGATTAGAAATCAGGAAAAAGGATGGGTTTTCATGATACCTACATAATAGGTTTTATTTAATAAATCTCAAAATTCATTTGATAAGGATGAAATTACTTAGGATAAAACCATAGTTGTTCAAAAGGAACATAAAGCTATAAAATGACAATATCCATGGATATTAGACAGTGAGATTTCTTCACACATGAAAATAGATTTAATGTTATTAAATAATATTAAATACTAAATGTAATGAAAAATAATTTTCAAAATTATGAGTCCCTCAATCTAAAATTCATTAGATTTTATATCATTCAGAAAGAAAACTTAAAATCCAAAATATCCCAATTAGTTTATTGGATGAAACAAAATTTTTTGAGTGTCAAAAAAAATGATTAAGGTAATGAAATTATTTTTAGAAGATAATTTTTTTTGTTAAATAAATTTAATAGGGTAAAATTTTTATGAAATGAAAACAACCCAAAGGAAACATATTTTATGTTGGTGATGTAAAAATTTCATGATATCTAAGCGTGATGGAAAAAAATCAGTTATAGCATTAAATGATTGGGCATATGTTTCAAAGGAAAATGGGAAAGGTAACTGATGTAGAAAGTATTCATTAATTTTATAACATGAATAAAATAATATATTAGTGTTGTTCCATATTCTATAAAGGGATGATAACAAACTTAGTACATGTGAAGGTTGAGATTCATTCAAATAATACATTAGATCTAATACACTCTGAAATATGTGAAGTATTGACAAATTAATCAAGCAATACAAATTAGCACTTTCTTTATATATATGATCTCACTAACTGTAAAAGTATTATATTTCTAAAACAAAGGTAAAGGGATCTCAAAATGTTTGAGAGTCTTAGGAGAAGTGCTGAAATTAAATTTAGAAATTATATAGAGAATATTCCAATTGATAATGGTGTTGAATATAAAAATGGAAAGTATAGATAATATCATTAATATCATGTAATTAAACATCAATTTATTACATCATTAACAAAACAACTGACTGGTGTTTCTAATAGAAAAAAAGACGTTGGTTTGAGATGGAACATGTTATGTTGACTAAATAAGATACATCATGATACATATATGGGAAAAATAATTTAGTATTGTTTTATATTCATAATTTTAGTTTTTTATATGAAAATCTCATATTTGAATACTAATATGATGTATAGTAATAAAAACACCATGTTTGAAGTACCTAACAATATTTGGATGTCCATTCTGTGTGATATTTACGGGTGATAATCATGGGAGTTTTGATCCGAAAGGGGTTTATGGAAATCGTCTGGGATTCCATCTTTGTTTTATAGGATATAGATTATATAATAAAGATACAATAATCATTTCTAATAATTAATTTTTGAAATTTTGTAATCATTTTGATAATTAATATATCCAGTCAATTTAAAATATGATAGTAAGTGAAGATGAAGTTTTTGTAGTTAAAGAACATGACAATTTTAATAATGATAGTAATAATGTTAAAGTTGATCAAGATGGGGAATATAACTCCACTGTCTCAAGTGATGAATAAATACATGTTAATATCACCCTAGTATTTGGAACCATGTGTATGTATAAAAAATAATTGGAGGCCAATGAGAATAGGTTCAAACCAAATGAACATCAATGTTTGTTTCCCAAAAATCCTTATAGAAACAATTTTAGCAAAATTATGTCGGTAACGATTTGGAACATCAATAGTGGACTAATTATATGAATTAATATAAATATATTTTAGAAGAAAATATATTTTTTAACATGTAACTAAACCAAATGATAAGAATGTTATTAGAATAATGTGGGTGTCCCAAAAAAATTTGAACAAAAAAGTTATGTGGTAAGAAACAAGGCATGACTGGATTGTAAAGGTTACTAAAATAATTAAGGAATTGAATTATATGAGACATTTCCCCTTTTTAAAATACTATTAACAATAATAATATTTCTTTTTACTGCTATATAATAAAGATATAAGATTTTATATATGTATTTTAAGTCATATTTTATTAAAAAATTATCAATGGAGATTTTTATATGGGGAAATATGGGGTTTAATTCATGGGAAAGATGAAAACTATGTGTACATGTTAATGAATTATTTTTTTTTTCATTAAAGAATGTTCTAATAGATTGGTATTCTAATTTTGTTACATACTTTAGGAAATTGAACTTCATGAAATAATGTGTTGATGGTAACCACTAAATAAAATAAAATCAAGAGGTGACCCTCATTGTGATTATTTATGTTGATGAAATTATATTCACAGAAAATGGTGAAGAAATATGTGAAAATATTTCTAAGGAGAAGGAAATGATTTTTGAGTGTTCCTTTATAGGATAAATGAAATACATTATTAAAAGAAGAATTATATTTTATTATTTTATGATATGTAATCTGAGTAACTTCTAAATATATTTGGAATTGAAAATATGAAGCATATTTCAACACATATTTCATTGATATTTATTTTAATCAAAATATGGGGAAGGAAAAGAGGTAAATCGTAAATAATTTAGATTGTTTGTTGGATGTATATTATTTCATATGGATTTAAGGCCAAATATATTTTAGGATATTAAACTTCATTCTAGTTACCAAGGTGCACCAAAATATTCTCATATTATTGTAGGAAAAATAATTCCTAGTTATAGAAATGGAATTATTTATTTTGGAATAAAATGTGATATCTCAGAAAATATTGATTAATTTAGTTATATAAATGTATATTGGGAAGGTTTTGTTGATGATATAATATACACATCTAGTGAAGTTTTCTTTGTCAAAGAAATATTTGTGAGTTAATAGACAATGAAGAAAAAATATATTAATTTCATCACTACAGAAGCTAATTAAATAGAGTCCACTAAATTTGGAATAGAACATATATATATTAAGACATTTTTGGATGAATTTTTTGTTGATGTGAAATTTCCCCTTATCTTGGGATGTGATTATCAATGTGAAATAAATCATACTAACAATCTTGTACAATATTCTCACTCTATGCATATTTATATAAGATATCACTTAATCCCTAATAATGTGAAAAATATTGAACTATAGAAATATTTTTTTCCTACAACATAGTAAATTTCTGATATTTTCACCAAACCATTAATTAAAGAATAATTTCATATGGTAAGGATGATTATCAGGGAATAACCTTACCCTGTTCAGGGATAAGGTATGTGAGAATCTTCTCCTCTCTCACCTTGTATTTAGCTAGTTTTTTCAAAGTGGTAATAAATTTATATCATAAATATATCTATTTTTATATTCTAAGAATAAATTAAGGAATAAATAATAATTAGGGGTTCTTTAAAAGGGTTAAGGTATAATTTTAGTATGTTTCATCTACTTTAATAGTTTTTTAAAATTGATACATAAATAGTTTTTCATGAGGGTTGATTTTGTTTTTATGTGTAATGTTTACAGTGAAAGGAAAAAACTCATGATTTTTCTATAAAACATTTTTTACAAGGTGTAATTGTAGTTTCTTTAGTCGTTACTTATGGAAAAAATGGCATTATTGTTCAATGATTCTGGTTTCCTCCAACGAGGTCTCTTACGCAAGCATATATATTATGGATAAGTAATATATTTCTTGTGTTTCAATGTTTCATTGATTTATATTTCATGTTTGATATTAAAATTCAAAGGGGGGGGGATAGTTGGGAGTAAGATGTTTTAGTTGTTTTTATGTAAAATTGTGATAATAAGATCATTCTTAGGTTTATTATCAATAATTATTATTTTATTGGAAAAAAATATTTTTTTTCTAATGTAAATCCCAATACCATATTAAAATTTTCATCAAAATTTATTATATATAGTTGATTAGCTTGAGTTTATCAGACCAAGACCATTAGATGAACATTAATGGTTTGTTGTGATAAGCATAAGTGTTGTGCGGAATGATTATTATATCATGATTTCATGTTCCATCATAAAAAGTGTTTAATGATAAAATTTTGTGATAATTTATTGTTTATAATGTTCCAAATATCATTATTACTAAAATATTTCATGATTCTAACTTTATTTGAAAAAGATTTAGAATAATGTTCATGTCTATAAAGTTCATTTTATGAAGAACTATGTAGTTCAATAGACTATAAAGTTGTATTAATTTTACAGGGTTAAAGTTTCCAGTCAAATGTGTGGCTGTATAGGTTCCAAATATAAATGTTATTAATTTTAACATTTTATATTTGAAGGTTTAGGATTTTTTTTAATTGTGTTGTATTAAGTGTTATTGGTTAATCATTTGTTAAAATTGTTGATGAGGAGAATTTTGTTCATGTATAAAGGGATGTTGTTGTGGAATCTTATATGATGAAGTCCAATAAATGATCTCTTATACTATTATAGGTCGTAGTACATCAAACAAAATAGATATATTTTTAAATCATATGGTAGATGTTTCATGTAGAATACTTTTTGTATGTTCTTATGAATTTGTGCTAAAACACAAGATGGACTGTCATTGGTTGGAGTGATATTATGAATATTTGCCAAAATTATGAATATTATAAATTTATATTGGTTTGAAAAAAACAAATATTTTGTAAAGTTATGAAATGTGATAATGGTATATGGATTATTCAAAATTTAAATTAACATGGGGGAATTATCTGTGATTCCTAGAAATTTGTTCAGAAGTATAAAAAAAATTATAAACAACAAGTTATCTTGTAATTTTCTTCTTTCTAAGAGAATTTAATGTGGTTAAAGGTAGGAATTTTACAATATATACACTCAAAATTATTGAGTGGGAAGGTTCAAAAGATGTTTTCATGTAACCCATAACTGGAGAGATATTTTTTCATTATAAATGGGGTCATTATGCCATAATGTCATGTTAATTTTGGGTAATTAAGTTGAACAACTAAATAAGTGGAAATTAAATCAAAAATAATAAAAATAAAAAGATTCTTTGGTCATACAAATTTTATAAGAAGTCATCCCATTAATTGGTATCAGATGGATGGTGTGTAAAAGAGATCAAACAGACAAGTTAAAATTGATAAAAATAGAAAATATACCTCACATATTATCCTGTAAAGTGAAATTGGATAGAAAATATTTCAAGGTATTAATTTGAAAAACTTATTATAAATGGTATTAATATACAATAAATAATTGGATAAAGTACACTATACAGACCATACATGGAGTATACTAGGCGAACCCATCAGATGAACTGTTATCTAATTGAAGAATTCTCTTTCTAAAAACATCAAAATAATGTGAAGAAGAAATTATTACAAAAAAATTATATTATAAAGATTGATCAAGCAACATAGTGACAACATAATAAATCTGGTAGGTGAAGGTTAGTGTAGTTATTACCAAAAAAATTTATATAATTTATCTCAATAATAAGCATGTGAAATATCACTCCACTATAGTATGATGGAAGTAAATTGATAATTTTTACTTTCTCAAATAACCCAATGGATTATTTTTAGTGATTTTCTTGGTCTTGGATTATTTCAAAACCATTCTAAGGAAAAGTTTCACTTACTAAGTATTAAATATTTAAAATACTTATGCATTTATGGTTGTTCTTATTTAATCATTTTTATAAGAGATAGATATCACTAAAAGGGGTGTAGGGTATTTTTTAGGAAAGTAAACAGAATAATAGAAGACCAATGATTCACCCCCTTTCTACCATAGTGATTACTCGAATTTTGATTATTCCTTTCAGATGTCATCATTGATATTTCTTTAGATGATATATTAGAATAATGGAAAGGTTTTTATGGATGAGCTTAATTTTCATTGCTTATGTAATTATGGAATTATAGTTTTTATTGGGATGATGATAGTTTTAAAAAGACTCTTTATTTCCCACAGGTTATATTGTGATGATATGATAAACATTTATTGATATTGTGTCACAAATATGAATACATTCGGATTAATCGATGGGGGGTGGAATTATTTCTCAACCTAATGAAATTGGTTAATGATGAAATGGTAGGTAAAATTTAAATAGATAATGGATATAGTAAACTCCTAAGATATAATGGAGTAAACTAATCAAAAGATACTCTTATGGGAACATTGGAAATGACTGGGTAGGAATTACCATTATGGTACTTTATCTATAAAGATAATCATGGGAGTGATCCTTGACTAAGGAAGTGATTTTATAAACTTATGTTTATTCCAAAATTATATTTCTTATAATTATGATTTATTCCCACGGATCATTATTTATTTTTGATGATTCCCCACTCTTATATCTTATATCATTTTTTTTGGAAAAAAATATATTTTTATTTATGATTAATGATTTTTACTAATCTTGGAATGATTATTGTAATTTATGATCGTGTTCTTAAACCAAAATTCTCATCTTATTATTGTTTTTTATTGTCATTTTAAATCACTTATATTTACCCTTACTATGCACATGATCTCAACCTTTATTATGTTTTATTTTCCAAATCATATGAAGAACATTTTTATGTATGTTTTGTCAAAGAACAGTTATAGTTATTTTGAACATATCGGTAGATAATTTATATGTATTATGTACCACTTATTTATATATTCATGTTTCCAAATATAGTAAACCTTTACAGTTATAGTATGGAATGTAATATTATGTACTGAATATTCATCTATTAAGAAGCCATATTTATTTATATAAATTATTCATCATTATAAGTGAAATGTTACTAGTTATTTTCTACTAATTAAAGAAAATGACCCTCAATAGTGTTGTTATTCTAGGTTACCCAGCCTTAGTAATTGCAGTTTAGAGCCCATGAAACTCATTTCATGGTTTCCATATTGATATAGGGGGTTCCATTTTCTTATTTAGATTCCACTGCTGACTCTATATATATGTAATCTAAAATTTATTTATTTTCTTTCTTTATTTCATCTATGAAGTGTTTCATTATTTATTTATATTTCACTTCCTATATCATGTATTTTTTCAAACAGTTTTTAAAAAAATTACATGAATTTTTAAAATTAAATAAAGATTCATTTTTTATGGATTGTTTGATTTCTATAAAAGATAATATTATGTGATTGATTTAATTTATAAAAAATAAAGTAGAATGTGTTTAAAACCATTCTAAGCTGTTACTAATCTAAGCCTTATTTAAATAAGAAAGATATTATAAAATATTATTATTTAAACTATGATTAAAATGATTTTTAATTAATTGATAGGTATTTTGTAATGTGGTTTATCGCATACTAGGATTGTTTCTGCTCACTCCTATGGTATATATTAGTTGAGGCCTTTGTTTCATCTTTTTCCAACTCTTAAAGAATTTATCAATATAATATTTGAGGTATGTTTTCATTTTTTGCATCATCGTTGAATTTTCCTTTTAAATGATTTAGTAGGATGTTCAAACCCTTTCACTTTCATATATTTTTTTACCAATATTTCCCTTTAAATAAGTTCATTAATCCTTTCAGTTATGGTTATTAATCGATAGTATTATATATATATATATATATATTTATATATGACACTCTAGATTCTTGTGCTGGTTGATTCAATTGAGGGATTTGTGGGTGAGGGGAAGGATTAAATTTATTTAAAAAAATTAAATTATTTTTCAATAAAGTCTTTGATTTATTAAATTATCTATATATTTCATCTTATTTTTATTATCTAATTTTTTATGGACGTCTAATTTATGGATGGGTCATACCATTTTTTTAAATAATTCTTTTATTTTTTATACTCTTAATTTTTTTGTGAAATAATCCCCATATATATCTTTTGGTTCATATGATGCTTATGCTTAGCCCAAGGTTCAGTGATGTCCCTTAGGTATTTTCCATGATAGTTTGGTAATTTTTTGGATGGATGACTTGGGTTGGTGTACGATATTTTATGTGATGAATACCCACATGGTGTATACTAATACACACATAATACATTAAATGGGTTTCCTGGATATGTACTATAATTCCATGGATCACCTACTCAATAGACATATACAATGTATTCATAAGGCTTACACACCATGTGATGGTTTTCTTCTATGTGGACATATATTGAAGATTGTAATGGAATGTGTTCATTAACTATAGGTCTTATGATTAGGAATTCGATACATTTCCAACTCTATGGGCCGCTTAATCAACGAGTTCCTTAAAAATAATCTTATAGACCATTTGATTTTAATCATGTATTAAATAAAATTACAAAAGAAGTAAAATAAATAATGAAACAATTATAAAGAGATAAAATTATATTATAAATCCATACGTTGAGGGGAATTGTTGAATCTTATGGGTTATATTTAGTAATTTGGTGTAACAAAATTCTTATTAAGGATAAATCAACCACCTTGGAAGACACTCTATAGACCATCCACCTTCTCCCTTGATGACCCCTGTAATATATGTCCCCTCCCAAAATATTAAAATGGTGAAATATTCCGTTGGGAGGAAAATAAAAAAAATTATAAAAATTGAATACACAATAAAGGCTCACACTAGGACCAAAAATTGTATTGGAGTTTATATTTCACATAAAGAAACCTAAGAATATCATATATAAATATTACATAACTTTAGATAAATATTTAACTAATAAAACAATAATACATTCCCCAAAACTTTATAGTATTAGTGTTATTGGATAATATATACATAATAGTTTAATTTCATGAAATATCTTCAAATTTAAGAGAAAATTTCATCTCACATAGTAACCTAGTTAATACCATTATCCATAACATGTGAAAAATATTAAATAATAAATGGTAAGCCCATATTATTAGTAAGTGTAAACATTAATGGTATCAACTAATGATCATAAGTGGGAACAATATAAGTATAAGGGTATGAAAACTAGATCATAACATACAAAGGCTATACACAATCTACTAAATATCACTGATCATGATTCATTTAATAATGAATTTTCATAAAAAAGGAAAAATCTATAATAGTGTATAATAATCAATAATAAATCAATATCAATGACAATATAAATTATGAATAATACATAAATTTCTCAATGCACATAGGAATATAAAAACATTTCCTTAATCAAGGCTCACTACTATGAAAATTATTTTGACAAAGTCTCAGAGCCTCTTAGGTTCACTCTACATTCCCATCATTTACATAGTAAAGGATCACTAACAAGACTGTCATAGTGGAATAATTTCAATAATGGATAGTTTCATTCCAGATTCCATTATTTCTTTGTTTATGGGTCACTTCCAGGAATATCATGGTGGGCATAGTCTTTTACTGAAGTATGTTCACTCCATATTACAGTTCATATTATCTCATAAGATATAATGATGTTACCAATTTTTGAGAGGTATATATAATTTCAGGTCCACCATTCTCATAATATAATAATATATATTTTTTACCTAATATCATAAAAATAATCATCAAAGAATAACCTCTGAATTTCAAATGGGTTTCATAGAGATTTCATCATATATTAATTAATCCTTTAGACATTAATGGGTTTTATGGATTCATTATTATAAAATAATCACAATATAACAAATAGAGGAATAAATTAAATCGTATGATATTTTCATATCCTTATTAATGAAAAAATATCCTTAATGTATGTTGACATAGATAATAAATATATTTTATAACACCATTAAAAATATTCGTTGAAGATATAATAATTTTTTTTCTTTTGGTGACATAAAAAATAAAAAACATGATAATGCATATTATAATACTTTCAATGAAAATAAAATTTTAATATTATAATGTAAGGCTAAACCAATATAATTTTCATGACATTGGTACAATTTTTTCATTCGGTAAATGATAAAACAAGGATTCTATTAACACTTTGGTAATAAAAGTCCAAAACAACTTGTACTGAAACATTAGAAATTATTTCATTTAATTTTTTGTATAGAAATTAAATTTTAGAATAAATAAACATTAAAATAATTGTCTATTAATGAAATATTCAATAAAACATATTGAATATCATGGATATTGATGAAAAAATAATCTCGATCTAAGAAATAATAAAGATGGGGGAGCTTTTCAAAAAAAAAATTATTGATCTTTTTATCTACCAAATATAGAAAAATTGAAATGAAATAGTAAAACCAAATAAATAACTATAAGTTAATAAAGTATATTGGGTATAAAATATAAGGATCATATAATTTATCTCAATGTACATTTAACCAAGAAAATACCAAAAATAAATGAGATTATAATATAAACCCTTATAGTTTTGGAAATATATGAATTGAGTCCTAATAATTTAATTAAATATAGAATTATTTTCAAATACAAATAATTTTCATTAAAATAATCATAAAATACATTCATGTTTATTATATATATGACAGAAAAGAAATAAGTGATTAAAATGACCTACGTGTCACAGAAATAAAAGTGCTTCGAGAAACCCTTGCCTAAACTAAGAAAGTTAATCATATGTTATCTTAACCACATATATAATAAATTTTGATTTATTATACATATATAATAGAAAATATTAATACTAATAATACCAAATATGATTCTCCTATGACATTTTAACCAATTTTTTTTAATTTTTCTTCATTGAAATATTTTTTTTGGGTGTTAATAGTTCTGTTCTTCTTTCATGTTTTGGTTTTTTGGTTCCATTCCTTGCACAATGATCAGAATATCATCATAAAGAGAATATAATTAAAAAAATAAATATAATATTTATTCATTATATATAATGTTTAAAAAATCTATTAAATTAAATGGTAAAAAAATAAATTTCATCATTTTGTGATAACGATAGTCTATACATATGCACCATTGATATTTTCATTTTCCAACTAATGGAAAGAATGAAATGTAAATAATAATATATAATTGTAGAATAACAATAATATCATATATATCATTAAATATGCCCTTTTTACAATCAAATTTAAGATAAAATGAATAATAAAAATAATCCCATTTCTTCATTGATGTACTAGTCTACCCATACACACGAGTGATGTAACTGTTTTCTAATGAATGGGGAGAAAAAATGAATATATTAAATTTTATTCAAATAAAAATAGTTATTTAATAAATATATATATGTATATATATAAACTATATATCCATAATAATATCTTTTCATGAAATATGGTGATGGACAATGAAATGAATCGCTTTGTTGATATAGTAGGTCCTACATACGAACAATGATGCTTTTAATTTCCATTAGATGGAAATGAGTTTTAAAGAATTTTTAAAATAAATATAATAAAATTTCAATAAATTAATGTTCATAAATTCATTATTTTAGTATAGATACAATATATATGAATGGTGTATATGAAGAAATAAACATAATTTAATCATTTAAGACTTATACCTTTTCTTTTAAGGCCCTCCTTTATATTGAGTTGAATTACTTTGAAGGTGGTTTATGGTCAACAATGGGTCTTGGGGACATGTTAAAGAAAAATTAGAGAGTAATTTGTGTAGATTTTTTAGATAAAACTAAACCCATTTTTTCTTTTGTAGAGCACAAAATGAGTCCCTTTATATTAAAATATAAATGTTATTTTCATAAATGTTCAATAGTTATGGGTCATAAAATTAATTTTAGAAATTAAAAAGGAAAATTAATGAAGCTTTCATGATATAATCTATAATTCTTCATCCACTCGAGTCAATATTGAATATTTATGGTTTATAATGATTTAAAAAAATTAGCATTAAATTCTATTTAAAGTCATTTTCAGGACAATTCACAAAATATGATTTTATACATATCATGTCAACAATTTAATTATAATATAAAATCCTTAATCACACATTAATACTGTATATTTATCCATATAATTCATGTAACAATTTCATTCATAAAAAATATATTAATTTGACGTTTTCGGAAATATATTACTTGATTTTTATACTGTTTGTGTAAGCGCTACATCGATGATGTGTAGGTGTTCTTGGAGATTATGTCATAAATAACAATTAAAAATAAATTAACATCATTAAAATATTTCATTATTATTTAAAATAACCTTATATAATCACACATAACTTGTGTTTATACCTATGAAAACATATTAAATAATAAAATGAGAATCATTTTGTAACTGTACATTAATTAATGTTTTATAGGTTTTAATCAACGAAAAGTGGAACAAAATGAAATATTATTTAATATAGGAAGATTATGGTAGAAAATAAATCATAAAAATAAATAAAGGTAACTATTTAATTTATTTGTGGACCATATCCTGCCATTATAACCCGGTTTAACCCATTTTCCCTTTATCATGGTGATAAAGTTTTACCATTATGACAATTCATTATGACTAATATTAAATGGATCTGATTACATAATGTTAATATGATTATTATAAATATGGAATACATTTTTAATACATAATTTACATAATTAGAATCAATTATTTAAAATTAAAGTTCTTGAAAATAATGATAATCCTTTTTTATAGATAATCATTTTAATCAAAAAATTAATTTTTTAAAAATATCAACCATAACAGTAACACCATTCCTAATAACCCATTGAACGGTTACCCTGTGTAAGTTTACCAAATGTTCTCAATCATTCCTCCCCACACATGATTCCCTTCTAACCAAAAGTGATGTTCAATCAGTGGTATACTAGGAAAACTTTACCCACTTATTATAGTTCAACACAACAGAATTACATAGAACATCATATACATCACATACATATAAAACTTTATGGTGATAAAATACCATGTCACATCCCCTATAAAATCCTATTAATTATACATACATAATAAGAGCATATATATATACATGTAAGTCAAGTTGTCTACAACTATCCCTAAAAGTGAATGAATGTAAAAGGATAAAAGAAAACTAAAACCCCGAAATCCTGAGATGTATCCTGAATCCTATCTCCTAAATCTTATTCCAGTAATACATTCATAGATAAATACTATGGCTCATTCCATTATCAATAACTATAACCATGAATGTTGTTTGCTAATCAAAAGAGTCATGAATAGGTTGTGGGTAAAACTAAGTTGGAAAACACCAATGGTGTATAAAAAAATTGGTTCCGTAAGTGTAAGCATAATTGAGAAAAATAAATAAGTGATCCAATGAGAATAATAATAAGTTACATGAATAATTATAACAAATTAAATACTTAGTTTTTGAGAAGAAAACAAGATATAACCCAACCATTTATGTCCTACACCTGTATCTTCAAACATTATGGTGGTATCATGGATCAATTTTATTCCTAAACCAAACTACTTTCAACATGATAGATAATCAAAGTGCTCCTATTTGGTGAAAAAATAAAAATTCAAGATATTATCTTATATTTTATGCTCTCTTAGTGTACCAAAAATGACCTTTATGTGATGTTCATGATCCTCCATAATCTTGTAATACATTATTATATTATCCTCAAAAACCACAAAAAAAGTATCCATGTAAGTATGTAATAATTTTTTCATTCATTATATAAATATTGTTGGTCCATTTGAAAGTTTGAATGACATGAACTCATAATTTTAGATGTGATACCTACTTCAAAAAGTTGTATGTAGTATATCATAGTGTCAAACCATAACCTGGTGATAACCTCCTCTCAATTTGATCATTAATAATATATAAACACCCCTAATACAATAAAAAGGATCATTAATATGTGGTATTGGATTTCGGTTCCTAACAGTCACATACTCAAGCCACCGATAGTCCACTCAAAAACTATAATGAATCATCATGCTTCTATTCAAGGATGTCAGGGGAACCCTAATGGGATATACTAGGGTGGATAAACCCCATATCCACTAAGTCCCCCATAGGGTTCTTAATCTCATGAAGCTATACCATATCCATCCGATATATATGAATAGAAATAGGATCAACGATTGATATGAGCTCGATGGTTAGCTCCACCTCCATCTCAGGTGATAATCTTGAGAAGTCATTAGAGAAAACATCCATTAACTGGTCCATCATAGTTGAGTAAACTCCTTCAAACTCTCCTCCATCATCTAATGCATCGATAAAAATCTAATTTAAAACCCCTACAAGAATCCATTGATCAAGACCTACATGATAAGACTATAAGTCCCTTTTTCCCTTTTGAACATGAATTCCACCTTTAATTGACATGAAAGATATCCCTAAAATATTTAGAATTACTTGATCTCAAAGGGGAATGAACAAATCTCTTCTAATTATAATTTCAAACTAGTAATATGTAAGAATAGAATGTCCTAGGTGGACTTGTAACATTTTATCTTGAATAAAAACTCTCTACAGTAAATGAATCCTTCATATTGGGCTCCCAAGAGGGTGTCTATAAACTCTACCCCAAACATATACTCGACAACCAAACCTATAAATTAAATGAATCGAGTAGATATGAAAGAGTGGGAACCCACCATGTCAAATGAAGTTGATACTAAGGATGAATCAAATTAAATAAAACTTCTAATGGAACAATTCCCATCATCTTAAACCATAGGATAATATTTATTTATATGAATCATCTCTAAAACATAACCTTTAATCCTATCCTACTACCCTAGTTTTTCACTACTCAATTGGCACAATAGAATCTAACCCTACACACCTCTTCTTCCACCATGGCCTATGTAACCAGTCAATATCTAACTACCCACCTACCATGGATTAGTAAATAAAATTCACAGTACCTAAAATAGTCCAAAATATATAATGTTTGGTGTATTTGATATCTTCAAAAAAACTATTAATATGATCCATCCCCTAGAAATATCGTTGCTTGACTACTGACCTATCCGGGTGTCAATGTTAATGTCATTCCATGCCATACTGATGAAATAAAACTATAATATCACCTAGGATACTCTATCCTCCATTTCTCTGTTAGGATCTATAGATGTCACTTTTCCTTTCACCATGGGATCCACTACTAATTGGTTATTACTTCCCTGAACCATGCTCCACTCTCAGATATTTATTAGATATAAAATCATTTTTCACTATCTCTGAGACTGTGGTCAGGAAAAATATGTTCACCTACACATTTATCTCTTGACTAACGGGATCCTTGAAGCACCACACTCTATCCAACACAACATTGTCCATAGATAGGAAGAACCATTTTATGTCATTATGCTTATTAGCATAATCGAGGGAAAAAATTTCCCTACTCCTAGTTTTTAAACTCTATAAATATTTCACACTATAGGGTATCAAGGATTTTTCATAAAGAAACTAGTCAAGTAACCATTCTTATCCATGTATCCATATTTATTATCCTAGATCATAACTCCCTCCATTTCATATCCTAGATAAAAATCATGTTGTTGGAAATATTTCCCATATTTTCGAGGGGTCTCTAGATGGTAAAAAATAATATACATATCCTCAACCAAAGATTCAGATATTTGGGTCCACCCTCCCGAGATAAGGTGCATGAATGTTGCACGTAAAACTTCATATTCAACTCAGAAATCATCTACATAGCTCAAGGTGAATCTCTCAACACATACCACATCACATAAAGAATATTCTCCCTAATCTAAACATTTATAACCTAACCATATACCACATGTGAATTGGGCCTCATCACCTCAAGGTCATTATCACTAGTTATATCCTAGAATTAAACTGGTGGTCTAATATGTATCATTAGACTATAATGTTAGAGTGATATCTCAGAACTCATTAAAAACACAGTTCAGGAAATCAATGTTTTTGAAATAAAATTATCAAATATAAGATCTTAAAATCACAAATAGGGCACTCTTATTTACCCCATCTACCCACAATGGGGATATGTGTATAATATTAAGAAACCTCCCATGAACAATCATGGTTACATTAGATTTAGTTCACATTTTATGAGGTAAATTACCTAATAAGTTTCTTACTGGAATTTTATTTAACCTACACCATAATTTAACATGACTTAGGTATCACATATCATGTTCATTTTGGTATTATTAATTTTCTAGTCAACATAAATATGTAATATCCATAATCATGGTGTTTTTTATGGATTTTCCACACCAATTTATTTTGTAAGACATCCTTCACGTTGTCATTAGAATCCCATTTAATCACCCCCATGTTTTGATTCCATGTTTTGAGGTCAGAATATCAAATTTTTATTCATTTAGAGATTTTATAGATATAATTCCATCATTAATTCGTATTAGAGACGTATTTTTATGTTAACGTAGACACATTAAATAACCAGTTGCTGTCAGAAAAAAGAAACCAAATAAAGTATGATAATGGAATGTAAATAAATACATGCCAAGTATGTTGAACTTACACATGCCCTCTTGTAGTAGAATACTAAGACTAAAAACCTCCTATAATAAATCCTAAAACATTTTTTTCAATAAATGTGACAATAAATAAACATTAACAATGAATTCCATGAACAATTTTCCCTCCCCCATTAATTTGGAATTTTTCTAGTGCATATGTCGAATGCTCCAAGGAAGAAGTGGATTACTAATCACCAACACATCCCTTCACCTGTATACCAAGTATATAAAGTACAATAAGGTAAATAATAATCTTTTATACCATTTTAATCAACCAACCCCCAAATCCACTAAACTGGTTACTCATTTCAATGTGGAACATTTCTTTAAGCACGCCTTTTTGTGATCAGTATGCCAACAATGTGTAGTAATGTTCTATATGTGTTACAGTTGGGAGAATATAATATATAGTTTTAACCAAAACAATATAAATAAATGAATAATTTTATACATCAAATTCATATATAAATATTAGGTGTTAAAATATAATGTCATATACCTAGTAATATTTTAATGATGCTACAAAAAAACAGTATAGTATGAATATCAATCAAGTAGGGTACAACCATCCCCAAAAGTAAAAAAATGGAATAATAACAAATATGGTAAAAAAATAGTCTCTAAGATATACCCAATATCTAAGGTCACAAATATATCAATATCCATACAATCTTGCGTCCGTAGTTGGTAACATTACTATATCTAGACCTACATCCACAAAAGTCGTCTGAGTAACAAATGGCAGCCCGAACAGGCTGTGAGTACAAATTAGTAACCCACCCCAAATAGTTTCTAAAAAAATAAAATCTCTAAGTGTAAGTATAATGTTTATTAATAAATAATTGGTGTGGTAAGAATTACATCAATTTGTATAAACTATTATAATCATGTTGAAACATTTTTCATAATGAGGAAACCTTGGGTGGCCCTAACTGCTTCAACCTATGCTGGTATCCTTGAACATAGTTGAAGTATCATGGATCAATTCTATTCTATGGTAAATTTTAAATGAAAAAATAATCAATTATTTTTATGGAATCTATCTGACTCTTCCTGGAATTCCCTTCCAACAATTCTCAACAAAATCCATTCCTAGATTCAAAAACTCCTGGAACATCCCTTAACATTCAGAGAAATGGGTCAATTGGAATCCACTTCCAACACTCCCGGAATTTAAAACCAATGTGATAAAGTAGGATACATGCAATTAATCTCACATAATTCAATAAGGTAAACCTATAGAATCCGAAATATTAATAATATGAGTCAAATAAGTGTATAAATTACCTAAATACAAGGGGGAGCATGGTATTAATGGGAATAGCTCTCAATATAATCTAATATATCACTTGGAGAATATCATAGCTTTGGATATCATTTAACCAAAATAAATATTCCCTCCAAACATTCTCATGATTCCTCTAAGGTATTCCAAGTATCTTCCATGTAATTCCACACTGAAATAATGAATAAAGAATCTAAAGACTATTTACAAGGAATTACAACATTCACAAACATGTCAAGAGAATAAAACAAGTGTTTATTCCATATTTTAAACATAATAAATTTTATAATTTTTATGCAGGATCATGATTTTCGTTTATTTAACATTTTTCATTTCTAATTTCCATTTCTGTGATAACTATTAGGTCATAGGGGTTATCCTAGTAAACACAAAATTCAAGTTAACTTATCATGTTACCAAGGGCTACCCCAACCATCCTAATTAATTCAATTATTCCTGAGGTGATATCAAAAAAAATTACATTAATGGTTTAAAGAAGAATTGTTTACCCAATCTAACATTCTTTTCAATGTCCAAGGGAATTTCAAAGACATTTATAAGATTTCAAAAAAAAATACTAATATTAATTTTAGGTCAAGGGTCAGCAGAGTCTATGGTACCTCACAAGAAGAACCATAATATGATGGTGAGATATTGAGGAAAAATGTACTATACCACCAACCATAACCTATAAGGGAACCATAAATCTGGTATCATCCTTGGATTCAATATAAAATGGGATATATTGAGAAACTGATCAAAATCACTCAAAAAATATTATTTAAGTTAAACATGGTTTAAGATATATAGATAGTTAGTAAAAACATTATTTGGAGATACAACAGTGTTAAAAAAACTATGAGAAATCTAAAACACCCAACAGTAGAAAAATAAAGAATGACTGATGAAGAAGTATCCAAGAACCAATTAATTGAGAGAAGGGATACCACACTCTTGTTATTATACCAAAAAAGAGTAAATTTTGAGTTAAGGAGAATGGGGATAGCATAAAGTGTTTTTTATTCCATTTAAACTATTAACAAAAAACCAACTATAGAGAAGTTGGGCCTCATTGGCAAGTTGATTTGATTATAGTGTCTTATCAAGATTACAAAAAAACACCATCAATCTGGTATTCTAAATCCTTCTATATAGTGGCACTAAATCCTTTAGTTTGTATACCCTAACCTCCTCCCAAGCCTCCCAAAAACCTATGTGACACCCTAAATACCATTATATTATTCTTGTAATACATAACTAAGGGGTTTATTAATATTTAAATGGGTACATGCCCCAAAATGATAGTGGTATCTAAAAAAGTGTTGATTACCATATTATTAGTTGAATTATAATTAATAAAAGGAGACATATTTTACTTTTAAAAAATCCAAAATAGAATGGAACTTTTATAATAAATTATTAAAAGAAAAGAAACAATAGTTTGAAAAAAATTGATATTTTTTAAAATTCAATATTATATTAAATATTTTAGAAAAATATAAAAAAATAACATTATGCTAATTTTGATATGATAAAATAAAAAATCAAAACATTTTTATTAAATTATAATACTAAATTTTGGAAATTTATCATTTAAATAAAATTAAATCATATATAAAAAAACTAATTTTATTTTTAAATGGAAATTTTATTCATTATCTAGTCTTAACCATATATGGATTCATTATTATCATTCAAAAATTCCGTATTTATTTGATGGGAAATAATCAATAAAATAGTAATAGAAATAAATTTCCTTATATATTTCATAATGTGGTTACCATTATTTATGCCTTACAAAACAATGACTCTGTTATAATAGAAAAATTTCAATAATAATATATCTATAATATATACGTATGCATTTAATATTTATGTGGAATGAATGAAATTCTGTCAAATACATAAAAATTATTTAAGAGAAAATATTATAAAATACATGGGTTTTGCATTATACCCCTTAAATAAATTTTATCCTCACATTTTTTTGAAATTATATTTGATGAATAATTGTTTTTAAAAAATTAAAATAAATTCCAAGGAGTGGAAGATAAATATTAATAATTGGAAATAAATACCTTCTTATCTATATAAAATCAATTTCTTGATTTAAAGGACTTTAATATCTATATTAGTACTAGTAATCTCATCATTTCCTAAAAATATCACAGACCATGTGTGTATTAAAAAAGTAATAAAATTGAATAGGTTTTCAAAGGCTTACCTTGATCATATATTATTCCAAAATTAACATAACATTTATCTTTAAACATCATTAACCACTCATAATGTAAAATACTAAAAAAGTTTATTCCCAAATCATATCATACAAAAATATCAACTTCTCTGAAAATTAATTTTCACAAATATCGATACCTTTTAACATATGTTTTAAAATGTTGACTCAATTATACAAACCACTATGACATAAAACCCCACATTATCCAATAACATTACATTCACCATAACCGTATAATAATCCTAAAATATAATGACAATATTCATCAAATCAAATGTTAAACCTAAGGGTCACATATATCTTTATATTTATTGAGAACCTAATAATATTATCCCATGTTCATCCAATAACATAAAACATAAAAATTTAATCAATTCCACTAAACATATGATCATATATAAACATAACAACTCTTAAATTAGATCATAACTCTCAAAACCCTATATGAGATATTTTAATCATTCATCATTCTTCATAAATAGTTAAAAATATTATCCATCACATTCCATAATACATACTTCATAAAATATGAAATATTAATCATGTCCTAAGATTTATAAATTTCTATTTAATCTTGTTTTATACTTTTAAAATAAGAAATATTTCATACCTTTTATAAGTTCCTCATAGTTTCTTCATTTTTATACATAAAAACACTATTCAATTGACCTTTTTAATAACTATATTTAGCATCCCTCTAAGGATAAAAATTATATCATTCTATTTAATTGAATGAAATTTTTATTTTTCATTACATATTTATTCATATATGCAATTATTTTCCATAGATAAAACATCTTATTGTTTCCTTGAGACATTCCCTTGGGGGTTTATTTTCAAATTTATAATATAAATAAATTTTAATATTCTTTCGTCTATGGTTATCACCTCTTGTTACTCATGAAAAATTCCATTCTCTATTACTTGGTGTATCTAGAAACTCACTTGGGTTCATATTTTTAATAATAAATCGGGATACCTCGTTATATATAACCATAAGTTGTTTCACTAAAGTTTATATCCACATTGGATTCCCATTTGGAAAATCCCCACATTTTACGTTACACCAATTTGTATCTTGGTTCCTTTTAGTTAATGATATTGAATATAACAAAAATTCTTATCATGAGTATTAATCATCGTTAATGAGATTGATAAAACAAATAATCATAAAAATAATCTAAAATATATCCTAAATTATGATACTAACTAATCAACCTGATAGGTTCTATCTTCCAATCTCGAATATATTCAAGTCCATCATAATAATTTTTATATAGAATGTTAACTGACCAATGAATATCCACTAGTAGATTTATACTTAGTGTTCTTTTAGGAATCTCTATTGTGTATAATGTGAATATCAAGTTAACACCCAAATAAAATTTTTGAAGTTATTACCCCTAGGTGAATATGTTCCATATCCATCATCATATTATTCATATCTAAATAAGTATTTCATTTCTATTAAACCAAATAAATATTTTTTCAAAAAAACATTAGGATTTTATTTTATAAATATAATTAGCTTTAAGATTTTAACTATGGTTTTTAAATAATAACCAGATAGAATAACTAAACCCTATAATGATACCAAATTATGGAACCCAATAATTTCATACATAGATATTTGATAATTTTATAATAATATTTAATACATTTCACAAAAATACACACCCTAGAACCATAAATAATTAGATACATTGGAGACGGAATACATAGTCATCTATTTTCACAAGTTATCTTCAAAATCCCACACAAATATCTTCTCACATTGTAACATTCTTATAAATATCCTAGCTATTATCATTATACATAACATGAGGAAAATAAAACATAGGAAAAGGTGATCTTAAATGTTATGTAAGGGTAAATATGTAAGATATCAATTAATTATCATAAGTGAGAAAATGATAAGAAAAAGGGAATGACATAATGATGTTATCTTAAAAAATAATAACTAATTAGTCAAATATCATTGATCCTGAGTCATGTGATAATGATATATCAAAAATAAAGTAAATAATTATTAAGATTATGAAATCAAAACAAATTAATCATGAGACATGAGCATGCATCATAAATATAAGACATAAATTTCTCACCTACACATAAGAATATAAAATAATTTTCTTATTTAGGGATCACTATTAAGACTATCATTGTGGAAAGAGTCTCATGTTGGGTTGGGTTAACTATCCATTACCATAATATCCTTGTTCAAGTATCACTTATATTACTATAAAAATGGGAAAAGTCCCAAATTGTATTAGGTTCAAAAGTCCCAAATTTTATTAGGTTCAATCTTTATTACATCTTTTCCTTAGTCAAATATCACTCCCAATACAAATATTGTGTACATAGTCCCTTAATGAATTAGGTTTACCCCTCATTTAGTTCACATTAACTCAGTATATAAAAATATTTAACCAATGAATTATAATGTTATATAATTATAGGCCCACCAAAAATTTATCAAAAACAATAAAAAAATATTCCAAAAGATCACAAAAACATTATTCATAGTATAACCCATGGAATGTAAAAGTGATTCCTTATGATTTCATCATATATTAATAAAATCATGGGAATGTAATGAGTTTCATGGAATAATAAATAAACCATCAACATCATAATATATCCTGTGAAATAAAGTGGATGGTATCATAATATTACATCCCTAGTGATGTATAAAAAATTTTAAAGGATGTTTACACAATTGAAATAACCCTTTTATAAAATAAATAAAAATATTCTTTGAAAGCATAAGAAAACATATTTTATTTTTATGACTTTTAAAAAATAGAAAATTCCATAATATTAAAAAAAATATTCTTTATAAAATAAAAATTCAAACATAAAAGTAAATCATTAAAACTATGTATTTTCATGATGGTTGGAAATGTGTTCATTTATTAATCGTTAAAGAAGAATTTTTTTTCACATTTTGATAAAGAAAATAAAAAACTAGGGTAAAAAATTTGAAAATATTTTTTTTATCATTTCAAAATAATTTCCAAGTTATTTAAAATTAAATATGTAAAATAATTTAGTATTTATATAAAAACTGAGAAAACATCATGAGAAACATGGAAATATAGGAGAAATATTCCTGACCCAAAATGAATAAATATGGTCGATTTTTCATTAAAATATTTTCTTGGTCATCTTAAGTACCAAAGTGATGAAACTATATAAAATCATGAAAAAAAATATGAAATGTACATATTGTGTGAAATAATATGGTTTTTCAAATATAAGGATCATATAATTTCCCTATATTTAAATTTAACCAATAATGTCCGAAAATGAAATGAGATGAAAACATAACCCCTTATAGTTCTTTTAATCTCTGAATAAAAATGTAAAAAAAGAGAAACCATGTATATATTATTAAATCTGTAGAATTTTCATTTAAATAATAAAAAAAAAAAATTCATTTTTATTATATATACAACATAAAAAATTATGTTGTGAGTATGGAATATGTCTCACAGAAATAAAAGTGAGGTGATAAACTCTTACACCAGGCCATGAATTTCAAGATAAACTATCTTGAAATAATTTATAATAAATTTATATTTATTATAAATATATAATAGAGCCTTATTTATACTTATAATACTAACTATTATTCTCCTATTGTATCGTCTCTCCTGTTTATTAATTTTTCTTCACTCAAACCATTATTTTGGGTGTTCACTGTACTAATTTTGACGCATGTTTTGGTTTGGAGTTCAAGTACTTGAACCATGAGATTATTTTAATCATCTAAAAATATTATAAATGATATAAATATAATATATATTCATTATACAAACATTTATAACAATACATGTAATTTTGTCTCGAGAAATGAATTATAACACTTCATGCAGTTGGGAGTCCATACGTAATCATGATTAATATTATCATATTCCAATATATGGAAATAAATGAATTTAAATGATAATATATCCTTCAATAATTATAATACCATTATAAATATCATATATAATCATTAAAATAATCATTATACAAATTGATTTTAGGTAAAAATGAATAATTAAATCACATCACTTCATGAAGGTGGTAGTCCACATGTATGCATGTGTATCATTATTGTTTTCCAATATATTGGTGGGTAATGAGAAATAAAATGTGTTATATTTTTAGAAAAATATTTATTTAAAAATTTTAACATCTATATATTAAATTCATCATAGTATCCAATCATCAAAGGAATTGATGGAAAATGAAATGCCTCTCTTCGTGGAGATGAAAGTCTGTATGTACGCAGGAGAGATGCTTTCATTTCCCATGGGATGGAAATGAGGTACATAATAGTATTTAAAAAATAATTATATTTATTATATTGGATCTATTTTTTTATAATGTATAAAATAGATTATAAAAAAGGTGGATGAATAAATAAACAAAAAAGAAAATGGTAAAGATTTGTACCTCCTCTATCGATATCCTCCATTCAATTGATCTTAAGACCTTTGAATGATAGATTTATGGTAAATACATGGGATTTGTGTGATTATAATGGAAATATTGATATGAATTTGTGTATATTTTTTAGAAAAAACTGAACATCAGTTTTCCTTTTGTAAATCATCAATTGAGTCCCCTTTTATATGAAAATTGTAACGAAATTTTCATAATTGTTCAATATTTAAGGGTCATTAATGTAATTTTAAAAATAAAAAATTTCACATACATTAATATTAAGTGATAGGAGTTATAAATTCCCATCCACTTGAGTGATTAGAGGATTTTTATTATTTTACTATTATTTAATAACTAATTTAAAATGATTAAATACCATTAAAATTCATTTTTATGACTGTTCAAAACATTTCAATTTAATAAAATAAAGAAAACTATTGAATTATAATATAAAGGTTTTAAACATTTATAATAATTTATAATTATAAATTATATTATATTTAGACCACAATTTATCCAAATAATTTTACTTTTAATGTTTTTTAAAACAATTAAAATTATTTTTCTACTACTTGCACAAGTATTGTGTCGACGTTTCATAAGCACTAAAATTAATTATTCCATTAATAAAAAATATATTTTAATAAAAATAATTCATTTAAATTCAAAAAAACCATTTATAATCATTCATAACATATTTATATCCCAATGAAAACATAATAGGGATTTTGAAAGAATGATGTTGACATTTTAAAATTATATTTTATGTAAAATAATACAGATGTTATAATCAATGGAATGTTACACCAAATTTCAATATTTTATGATATAGAATTCTTATTTTATTAATAAAAAAATATAATAAATTATATTCATTTTATTGATTGATATTAATAAAATATCCTGTAATTTTAACTTCATTTAACCCATTCTACCATTAACCGTGGCCAAAAAAATCTACCTTGTATACTATTAATTATGAATAGAAATTAAATGAAACATATTAAGTAATTATAATAAGATTATTCCATATATTTAATCCATTTTATAGTTTTTAATTTCCACAAGAAGACAATATTATTTTTAATAATTCCATTAAATTTAATGAAAACACATTTTTCATAAACTAATTGTTCGAAGCATAAAAACAATTTTATAAATAAATAGTTTAAAATATTGATTCCCATAGATTTATTTGAATATTATTTAATAAAAATATAACTATTTTACTTTAAAAAAAATCAAAGTTATAGTGGAACATTTAAATTGATTTATTTGATTAAAAGTAATAACAATTTTTCAATAAAATTTATTCTCACTAATTAATCTAAAATATATATTTTATAAAAAAACAGAAAATATTGCACCAAGATAATTATCCTATGATGAAATTAAAAAATTATAAAATTTATTTTAAAAAAATTTTAAAAATTAGATTTTAATATAAAATACATCATATACAACAAAATAACTTTTAATGAAAAAAATATCCTTTAAATCATTCAATCTTTTTCACCTTATATGATTAAATTTTTACCATTTCAAATTTATTAATTATTACCTTGGAATTAGTGAAAAAAATTTATTAGGAAGGATTTTATAAATATGTTTTACAATGAATTAGCCCATGTTCATAACCATCAATCCGAAATCTGGGTTATAACTATTGTATTTAAATAAAAACGTCTATAGATTATATCGGGGTTAATTTAAGCTCAATGTTCCATGAATGAAAAGATATTTTACACATCAAAATTCCTAAATTGGAAACATTATAAAATATATATTAATTACATCACTAAGGTAAAACAACATGTTCACGAATCAAATGTGAAGTTAGAACTTCAATTCATCGCTCCATTCAGGAGACATCAAAATCCACATTTGTGAGAATAAATAAAATTTATTTAATAAATTTTAAATAACCCAAAAAGATTCAACCAATATATAATCTCACTAAATTTTTGACCAATTATAAATGTTTTATCATCATAATACTAAAAACATCATAAATTATTTATGATTTCATTTTCTATCTGAAATAACCATTTTAATCATGTTAAAGGTTCTGGTCTTCAAAAATCAAAAATTATTTAAAACCTTCACATGGGAGAATAAATAATAATTTTATTTTAGGTTATCATTAATTGTTTATTATCATTGAAAAATACTTCTTTACATTTTTTTAAAGATAAAAATGAGTTATTTTATTAATTAATTTATTTTTTAAATATTGTGGTTTTTGTCATTGTTTTTTATTTATTAGTTACATAACATCTCGAATCATTAAATGAATAAATACAAAAATACACACACACACACACACACACACACATATATATATATATGAGCTACAAAAATTGCCATGAATTTAGTAATAAATAAATAATTTATAACATGTGCATAGGTAGAAAAACTGACTAACAAAGGGACATTTCAATAGAGGGAGAGTGATAAAATATATTATCAATTTTTTATAATAATTATACAGTATCATAATAAAAAATTTATATTTATCAAAATTATCATTTTACATTCTAATTAAAACATTTAATTCATTTATATTTAATAATTAATTAGCATGGGGAGGTTACAATGGAAATTATAATAGCATAATATAACAAAATAAATTAAAATAATGATATTGTAGAGTTTCCACTGATTTTATGATTTTTTTCATTTCCATGCAATTAATGCCTTGATGTCTTGGAATGGGGTGACATAAAAAACATCACCATGACTCTAAAAAGGATTTAGGGGGGAGATATGTGTATATTTTTATAACTAAGTCAAATTTATGATGTTATTATTCATAAGTGGGATGATGTATATTTAAACATAATAGGGAAGGGTATTTTGAGTTAAAATATTGAATATTAAATTAATTAACAACCAAGATTTTGAATAAGGGTTTTTGATCTATATAATAGTAGTATTTCACACTCATTTGGCCAAAAAAAATTTGTTCATACATGGTGGGTGATATTGTTTCCTATCGATGTTATTTTTACCTCATTATTACATCATAATTATCCTTTTTTAATATAATGTATTGTTTTCTAATTTAAAATATCAAAAATAAACCCTAGACTTATCTCATTATCTTAATTCTATATATAAAACATTCTCATGGAAATTATTTTCTACCTATAGTAAAATTAGTTTCAAAAAAAATCCCTTAATACATTAAATATGTAGATTTTATTATTTAATATAGTTCCTAACCACATAATAATATTATTATTGACATAAAAAATATTTTCTAGATTTTTAGAAATAAATTTAATATTTACATATATTTTATATTACTAATAAATCAATATTTTATTTTTAGAAAAAATTATTTCCAATATAGATTTGAAAATATTATTATTCACTTAAGATTCCAACAATTTTATAAAATTAACAAAAGTTAATACATGAATAACATTGCTTATTTGACTTCAAATTTGAATTAAATTTCATAAAATTAAAATTTTAAATTGAATAAAAACAATATTTATGTTGATTTTAAAATACATAATATTTATTACAAATATAAAGTGCGTTATGAAAATAATTGATTAATTTGTGTTAGTTGAATTAAAATAAATTTTTATTGAATTAAACACTTATTTATTATATTTTTTTGTTAAAATATTAGTATTATATTTACATCAGATATTTTTATGTTCTAACTTGTATTTTTTTATTCTAACAGTATAGTAACTATTTTAATTTTCCTTTGTTCTAACTATATTGTATCCTTATACTACACTGTCTATATCAATAATATCTTTTATATTTTATTTTCATAGTTTCTCTATAGGATATTATATATTTGTTTTTTAATATACCAATCATATTTCAAATAATTTTTTTTATTATAGTGGTTTTCATGAGTGTCATAATTATAGGAAACTACCATGCACTATAATATAAAAATATATCTATGTTATTAAATTTTGGTTATTATCCCATTATATTATTATCAATTATATAAAATGTATTTATCCATCACATGTAATGTTTAATATTTAAAATAGTTTTTTACATTATTGTGTAATACAAGTTATTTATTTACATTATACCATATAATATCATTTAATATAAAATTTATTTTATATATGATACATATCTGTGTTAATAATATAAATTTATATTTTACATGTTTAGATAATTAAAATGGTGATTTATTAGGATTTTCATATTAATGTATCATGTATTGGAGATACTTTTAGCATAAAAAATACATTATCCATATAAATTCATTACATATTTGAATGTGACATGAATAGTTAAAATCCGTATGATTTTGTTAGTATATCATAAAGTAAATTTATGTTATTAGAATATCTGGAATTATATATATTTGTCATGTTTTTTATTTTATTAATATTTTCCCATTATCATTCATGCATATATTTTCTCCTTATAACATGAGATTTAAATGAATAATAACATATCAAAGTAAAAACATCATGTTATCCATAATTGGTGATCATTTGGAAAATCCATAGGTATTGGTGATATGATATTATTAATATTACTAGGATATGGAGTAATTGTATTCAATTTACTCATCATACAAAACTATAACATTTTAATAGACATTGAATATATTAATTATAACACATATAATTTTATACATAATTTCATTTGTATGCTTAGATTTTATATTTTATATTAAACCCTAACACAAACGTTTGACAAGGTATGACACTTCTAAACATTGTTACTTTGATAATTTTCTTATGATATTCTTGAAATTATTCTAATTAGTGGATGGATGGGTATGTTGTTTCCATGTGATGCATATTTCTTAACCATAAAAGTACCTTTCCTTCTAAATAATGGGTATAATATAAGGTCAATATACTGAGTAAGACTAAAGATGTATTTGGAATTACTTATTATTAAAACATGTGATTTAATCTATTACATAGATTAATTACATGTGATATATTAATTTATCTAAGTCATTATTTCTTATAATATCTATATTTCATAATTTTACTTATAAGGGACCGATATCTTTTTTGTTCTCTGGATAAAAAAAATTTCCTTGAAAAAAGTATTGTATTATTATTTATGATATATAGAGATAAATTTTGGGGGATGCCTCTATAATGATATTTATGTTTGATTAAGATAAAAATCACCCTTAAATTTATTTCATGACTAGAATTAAAAAATATCCCAATATAGGTTGAATAAGGATATGTTAAATTGAACTCTTCTCTTTCAATAGTATTGTCATTATGATTAGTGAGACCCTTATATCCTCATTTCTATGTAAGTAATTTATAAATAATTATTAGTCTATTATTTTTACCCGGTTCACCCAATTATTCATTTTTCCAAGGTGCAAATACTCAATGATATTCTCATATTCCAAATTCAATAGTAAAACGATTCATGATTCAATGAGAATTCACTATACCTTATAATTTATAACCTTTTTAAAGAAAACTAATTTCACTCTCTCATGGGATTACTTCACAACATATTTGAAGATAATTTACATGATATCATATATAAAATGATTATAAATAATTATAAAATTGTTATAGGTATTTTTTATTCTCCCACTATGCTATAATGGATTCAATCCATCATCCTATAGAAACAATTTTCCTTCTTTTCCATCCTTTGGAATGCTTAGTCAATCACTTCTAATTTTTATCTTTTTCTAATTCCACACATTTCATGATATTCAATATAATTTTTAAAAAAAATAATCTCAGTATATTTTAAATATATCATAACATTACTTTTTGATTTTGGGAAGGTGATGTACATGTATTTTTTGATCATTTATTATAAAATTTTAACTTAGTTTTAATTAATTTTGTTAACTATTTGTAGGTTTTTATAATTTTTTGTAGTTTTGTATCATTTTAGTTGTTTTTATATTTTATATATAATTATATTAATAATATTTATATATTATTATTGGTATATGTCAATCTTATTTTTATTTTATAGATTATTTGTCAATACATTTTTATTTGTGCAATATTTTAACAGTTGTATTATCACTATTTACACCAAATTCTACTACACATAAAGTGGTTAACCCCTCTATCAGCACCTTATTCAATGATCATGTTGGGACTCTACCAAATTCACACCCTTTATTAACTATCTACAAACACCTTTCTCTCTTTCTCACAACGCTGCATATCTCTACACCCACCATTCCTTTTTATGACAACCCCACCACCCATGGAAAGTTGATCACACCCACCTAACTTACTGTTTCACAACCCACGTCCTAACATAATGAGAAAATATCCACCACCAGTTTCATCATCCGATTAGTTCTGCACTTTTTTCATTTTTTTCATTGTGGTTTTTTTCCTTTAGTTGTTCATTAATCAATTGTTAATAATAAAATCCATCATTGCTACTTATTTGGAATTTATTAGTACTAGTAATGTCCTTTATTAAGACAAAAAAAATTAATGTTGTAATCATCTTTAAAATATGGTCTCTTTCATCATAACTACTAAAGGCCCCCTTTATTAATTGTGAAAAATCACTAATGAAGTCTTCCTTTATTAGTTTTTTTCACTAACATTGTGGGTATTATCCATCATAACCATTATTAGTATTAATTCTAGTGGTTATAAAATCAACCATTATCAATACTGATAACGAGTGTATATAAAATCACTAAAATATTTTGTAAAATTTTTTAAATCTATAAATATAGCCTTTTATCAATTCTCCACCCTTCTCAAGGTAGTCATTTCAGACCATGAACATGCCCATTCTCAATGCTCAACCAATCCACAAATACATCCCATGACCTGAGCCCTTATCAACATGCTGAACCACTAGACACCATTTTTAATCCACCCATGTGCATGCCTGAACCTATAGGGTTTTGATCCTAGGACCACATTCAGCATAAGGAATGCGATTATAACTACCTCATCTAGATTTCTTTACTATTTTACTAGTTATCTATTTATTTAAATATATATATATATATGAATATTTTTATTAATATATTTATTCATAAAATTATATTTTCTTATATAATTTTTTTATTACATTTATGAAATATTATATTTACATATATATGTATATATTTTTGAATATATTTATATATTTACATATATATGTATATATTTTTGAATATATTTATATATTTACATATATATTTATATATTTACATATATATTTATATATTTAGGTATAATTTTATATTTCCATATCTAAAAAATATATATTTTTATAATCTTGTATATATTTATAAATTTTTGTATAATTTTGTATTTTCATATAAATATTTTATAATATATTTAGAAATTGAAAATTTTTGGTAAAACAATTTCATTGTGTGTTTGAATAAGTTTATATGTGTGACCTCTCTCTATCTATATATATTTTGTGTGTGTGTTTATATATATTAATGTATGTAGATTTTAATATTTATTTATTTCAATGTATAATGATACATACATATCAAGTACACTTACCACTAGCCTCGATTATTTTACTTGTTATATATTGGAATATTGACATACATGTATATATATATATAATGATATTTTTATTTGTTTTAATATATATATATATGTATTAAAATTTATTTGCACATATTATTAGTAGACATAGTTAAATATATATTTTTCATTAATAAAAACACATACTTATATATATTTATGTATAAACATTATATATAGATTTTTATAGGTATATATACATTCATAAATTTTTTAATGTATGTATAATGGTAATATTTTATTTTTAAATAAAATGGTTAACAAATATTTATTCCAATATGGTTTATATATTAAAAAATTATTTTATAAGTAAATGTTTTTGAATATTTGTATTCAACTATATCTAAATATGTATATATATATATATATATTTAATTTTAAATAACACTAAATTGTGAAAAATGAAAAATTTTCAACATCATAATATCTATAAAAGTGAAATACCATGAAGAAAATTCAATCTTCACCAGAAAAGGATAATAATATCCTCCCAAAAAAGCTGAAATCTCATCGAATATTAAAAAATTAGGGTATCTCAACTAAAACCTCAATTTTAGAGGAATTTTCAGTATTTTTACCTCTAAAAAATAGTAACCATGATTTTAATTGGTCAACATAGAATAGATCTCTTCACATGATTTAATTTCTCATTTAATTGTGCCCAAACGGACACCTAAATAAAAATTTCTGGTTATTTGTGGTTCAAATCCTATTTTAAATGTATCCTAATATATGAAATAGTTTTTTAATATTTCCTAAAAAAAATTGAATTTAGGTGTCCATTAATCAGTAATAATTTGAAAATTATTAATTATTATTTATTTTTATTTAATTTTTAAACCATTCTTCATTTAATATACTATATATTGAAAAATCATATTTATCATTATTTAACTAATATTTATGAAAATAATATATATATATATATATATATATGTTTCTATATAAATATGTATTTATATATAATGAAATATGATTTTTAATAATATATATATTCAGTTTCATGAAGGAAACAATTTATAATTTCTATGAAAAGGTATAATAAATCCTCAATTATCAATGCTAAGAAAGAGATATGATAAAGAGTAGCTATAAAAAACATGATTTTGTAGTAGTTCTTATGTGTTCTCGTTCGTAGTGATTTTTGAAATGAAATGAATTATTTTTTTAGATAGTGAATAACCATAATTTATCTAAGTTAAAAACCTCTATATGATCCAGAACTATAACACCAAACTATGGTAATTGTATAGAAGTTAAATCTTCTAATAATGACATGAATCCATAATAAGAGGGCATAGAAACAAAAATTACAATTAATTCCAATGGAAAAGTCATTCCCCTCTTCCAGAACTATAACTATGATCACAGACTAAATAATATTATGAAATAGTAATTGAGACCTAGTGTAGTCAAAGTCAAATATAGTATTGAAATTAAATAGATCCAGGTTACTCACTCTGAACTGAAGACATCTATGTTCAAGTCTATTAAATAAGGTACATAATTCCATGGATAAAGTAGTGAAGACCATTATATTAATGTGAAATGGTTTCTTAAATTATATAACATCTGAATATATATTTGGGTAATGTAAGATGCATTGATATTCAGACTATTTACATTACATTTTTAATGGAATGATGATGATTTCATGGAAAATATAACCCTAGATACTATGTTTACCAAGGAAGATACGAGAAGAAAATTGGTAATGATTTTTATATGAAACAAGAATCATTGAAGAATAATAAAGACCAAAACTCCTCTCAGAATCAGTATGGATCACTAATAAAATATTTTGAATGATTTAAGTCCAAGTTAAGGCATTTTACATTTGAAATTATGATTTTAGTGACCCAATTACATGATTCATTACTATATACATCATCTAGGGTGTTTGTTGAAATCAATATAACTACTGGAAATTTATTCATGGTGATGGATCCTAAATATCTGTATGAATTAATTAAAAAAATGAAAAAACATAGTTTCAAATGGTTAGGGTTTTATTAAAGAAATAAAGAAGGAGTTTATTATGTACAATCACATACATTCATAGTTGGATAATGTGAATCTCTTAGAAAGAGTTTATAAAACTTTTCATTGAGAACTCATCAACCGGTCCATGTAGTTGAGGTAAAACATTCGTATCATTTTAGAGTTTATCATGGTTATTCCATGGGTCTGTTTAACACATTTTTGAAAAACATTTCTAAAACTAAATTTACCGAATATAATATAATTATTAATGATATTAATTATTAGAACAATATAACTTTTGTTTTTTGGGTTGTATTTATTTAGAGTGGTATTGATAGAATATTACTAAAAATTGAAGAAATATTAACTCAAAGGATGTATGAGTTTTAAGAATTTTCTATATAAAATATTCAAAATAGAGTTCTTAGATTGTTTATGGGATTTTTGCTATATCCCGTATATGTAATATTTTTTTAAGAGGTGAATATAGAAAAGGATTGGTCCTCACAAGTGATGAGTAATATTATCTAACAGATGCATATAATATTTTCCTTTTATTTCATTTTAAATTGTTAAAATGCAGGGGAAAGTTATGATATATTTCAAACCATAGAAATATATTTCATATCATACTGACAATTAGAAAAAGAAATATATCTTACAAGATACATAAGATATTCTTTGGATTTCATAGTATATCATGAAGATGCCGATTATTTCCCTGAATAAATAAAAAACATTATCTCGTATGTAATATCTTCCAAAATTAGTATGATTAGAAAAGATAAAAAACCTTTTAGGATATAGTCGATAAATATTTAAAATTCTTCATGGTGATTGAATATAGAAAAGGGAAGCACCCCTGTGATGTGTAATATTTTGGATCTTATAATTATTTTTTAATGGAATGTGTAAATGTTTTCCAGTTTTATGGTTTCTAGAGTATGAAAATATTTTTGAGCAAATTTGAAATATTTTTCAGAGAAATATATTGTTTTTTATAACCTTCTTGTGTGTGTTAGGTTTTGTACTTATGAAAATCGTATCAAAATCCCTAGGTCACCTCATCAACTGGTAGAAATTTACAAAATCTATTACAAATTATAAAATATGATTATGGGTTTTGATGTTATTAAGGAGAAAAAAATGTTGAAATTATATGTGGATTATTTCCTATTATTTTAGTTTTTATCCACGTTTTACATAGTGAACTGTGAATTCTTAAAATATAGAAAAAAATAGTGATTTTATTCTATAAAAAATATAGTATCTTGTTGAAGATTGTGTATCTGATTTTTTTCAAATATTAATAATAGTTTTTTGGAATTTAATGTTAGATAAAATCATGTCTTCAACCTTGGTAGTTGGGATTTGTCTTAGGGGTAAGTGCTTTGTAATTCTACATTAATGTTTTGGGGTAAAATCCCATGGAGTGTAGTTACTATAGAATCACTACAGCAGGGGGAAAATAGTAGAAGCGGGTGGCATTGTATCAATGGTATGTATTATAGAAATATATTAGTAGTGATAAACTATAGTTTTTGGGGGTATTGTAGCATTACTATTCACATAATGGGACTTGGCCCATAATTTCAGGCCAACAGGCAATGTAATGGGATTCATTCCCATTGGGCTTTCAGGGAAAAATAAACATAATGTAATATTGTGGATTATTGGGTGGGTTATCCCATTGGGAGCTATGAGCTAACTTTCAGACCTCTATGTGCATGGTGTGTGTTTGTTTAATGTAATTATACCCCCAAGTATCTATTATAATATATGTTTTTGACCTTGTATTTTCCATAATAAAATATAGAAACTATTTCCCATGTAAATATTCACTGAATAAAATATAAAAATAAATTATAATAGAAACAAAAATGAAGACTCTCTTGGCATGTGAATTTGATATATATATATATATATATATTTTAAAGATTAAATTATGTATAGAGGAAAGAAATTATGATTGGATTATAAAAATTGGAATAGGATTCTATGCTCACATTGAAATGATATGAGAATAACAATAAGGTTTTATAGGGGGTATCTTGCTAGAAGTTTAGGGTTGTAATGATGTTTGATACATTATCTCTAGAATAATTTATACTTATTGTTCATCAAATAAAAAACATATTACCAATGGAGAAGTGAGTACTATATTTTAGGGAGAGAAATAAGTTCTTCAATTGCTCAATCAAGGATATAATCTAATGTTCAGTGTGTTCACTCTATATATTTAAAAATGGAGTCATTTGGGAGTTTCAGGTGAATCAACTTGTAATCATTTCATATTCATTAAATTATCCTAGTTTTGGTGAACTATAAACATATCATGTGTCCCTACATTACTATTATTTATATTTAAAACTTTCAATGTGTGATAGAATGTTCCTAATAACTATTGAACAAGATCATTCATAAAGTTTGATTACAAAACAGACATACCCTAATTCAACCCTACCCATAAGGTATTCACCATTCATGGTAACAATAATAAGTTTAATATATAAATTTCCTTAGGTAATTTGTTCTCAATCTATAGTTAATGTTGTGGTAATCATCCAAAAGTGAATTCCAATTTTTGATAGAAATAATTTCCAATTATAGTAAAATATGAAACAACATTTTTTTTACTATTTGGGAATATATCTTTATACACCAACCAATCATATTACTTTGACTAGTAATGAAAGTGTAAATTCATTAGAAAAAGAATAAATTAATTTTGGTTTTGAAAAAAGGAGTGAACATATTAGGAGGAGAATTCACCAATGTTTTATATATGATGGTGATATCTTGTAAATCCTCATATGGAATGTCAAAAACAATTATGAAAATTTATGAAGGAACTTAAAAGGCATATAAATATTATTTATAGGTATCATAAAATAGGTATACAAATTTTGTAATAAACTTTTATGTGTTCATAGAATCATTCTTTGATCAGGTGAGTATAATTATAGAGTATATGCATGGACTTGTAGAAAATATCTATGATATGAAAATAATTAATTGGTTTATGATAAAAATGCAACCATGATTTAATGAGAACTATCAATTATAAAACTCCAATACCCATTTTATGAGATGATGAATAGTTATTAAAATACTCTCATTTCATATTAGATTATGAAAATGAAAACCAATCCATTGAAAAGTATAATTCTCTGAAAATGGTGTTCATATATGTTAGAAATACAGAGAAAATTTAATTGATCTAAAGATAAAAATAGGATATAATACCTTCATTTTTAATGAATTAATGGATATAATAAAAATTCAGGTCAAAATAATTGAGGTACTCAAAATTGAAGTCATAACGATGTAATAGAAGCTTTATGATCAAGATATTATTCAAACTCCAAGCATGGAATCAAGAATTTTGGGTTCATAGGATGCGAAAATAAGCAAGGATGTGCATGCAGAGTCAAATGAAAAATTAATAACTTTCACACATGTTTAGTGATTCCAAATATAAGTTTAAATTTATTTTTCTATTCATTATAAAAAAATTATTGGGGTTCTTATAAAACCATAGGCACCCACTCCCAAGAATAAGTTTATTTTCAATGACTCACAATAGACTAAACTAGGATAAAATCATATCAATGAAGAAAAATAATAATACACAAAAAAAATATAGTGATATTATTGTGTATATATAGGTAACAAAAAATATATGTATTCTATAGTAAATAGTAATTTTAACACTAAAGATAAATAAAAATATATGAGCATAACTTCATATAATTAGTATGTTTTTAATGAATTTTACTTTTAGTGGGATCCTTATAGACACAACAGATTGAGTTTATCATCAAGGATACAAATAAATTCATCAAACGAGACCTAAAAGAGCACATCCCATAACCTAAAACCATCATTAAGTGGGATTAAAACTTATTAGAAATAAACAAAATATTATAATGAGTAATATTTAATGAATTCATAGTTTGAAAATTCACATTCACCCACAAAGGAATACAATCATCTAAAATGGGTTAATCGAAAAATATATGTAGAATTTTTTTCAGCTCTTTCATTAAAAGAGATAGATGGGATAGTGTGCTGATAATTGATAGTGAATTCACATTATACATAAAAATAAACAAAAATATTTTCACTAATATTATAAATGAAAAACAAGGTGTATTCCTCTTTGTAAATGATGTCGGGTTGAATATTATTGGTACTGAGAAATAAAAAAACTATATTGAAAGACATGAGGCACATATACATCTTGGTTAGTGGGGGAATGGGTCACAATTTTTCTATGTTATATCCTATTATGTGACTCCGAATATGATGTTAATTTCAATAATAATTTATTTCATTCATAAATAAACTCATAGTTCAATTGAGATATAATAAATGTACACAAAGTGGAATCTATAAATCATTGATGTGGATGGTAATATGTATATTCTAACCAAGGAAGAAAAGAATGAGTTATGGAATAAAAGTCCTGGGTAGTTGATCTAGAATTCCTTACATGACATATTGAAAAATTAATGTTCATGAAATACCCCAAATCTCTCATGAGATCATACTCATATGTGTGACACATCCCAAAAAGAGAGAATCATTCATAATAAATACAAATATAAGGATAAGAAGTCAAATATACTTCTTGATTTGGGGCATATCAATGGGTGTCAACCAATATCACCCAAATCCATAGATGTAATGATATGTTGTATTGTTATTATCAATGGTTACATGGTTGGTGGTAATTTCCGACAAATATGAAGTATTAATGTATGTTACAAATTATCTATAATAATAAAATGCAATTATTTATAAGAAAAATTAATTTATATGGCCTTGTATTGCTATAAATTTTTTATAAAATAATGTTGAAAAATATCTCAAAAATAAATATATTTGGAACCATGTTTTATAATATGGACTCCTTAAAAAATATAGTTAATAAAATGAGGAACTACATTAACAATAATATGGCACAAACAATTCTCATAGAGAAAAATCGATGAGAGATATATTAGAAATTATAAATAGTTTTCATAATCTAAATTTATAATATATATTTTATTTATAACAAAATATTAGAAATTTTATAAGATATTGTATGATGAAAATATAAAAGTAATGTAATTTTATATTTATAAATGTAAATTCTTTATTCAAAAAATTAGAATAATGGAAAGTGTTAATTGCATTAATATGAAGGTATTTTACTTGGATAATTATACATAATCTCTACATAATATTATATTACAAAATTATTATGAAAATAAGTGAATATTAATACATTATGTTTATTGATAAAAGTAGGTTTTTTACCATAGTGAATAGATTTCATAGCAAATGGGAAATGAAATTAAAAATGATATTGAGGTCAAATTTACATACATGGGGGATAAAATGGGGATACCGAATAATTTGATGAATATATTGATAATGATGATAATATATCGGGTTTAGTAGCTATAAATAGGATACAAAGTCGGGCCAAATCTAATGAAGGAAACATTATTATTGACTGGACTTCATCAGTTTAAATATGGAAGAATATTACTCTATACGTAACCTAATTTTATTAAAAGTATATACATTGTGTTTTTTATATGCTTACATAGAATAAAAGTGGTAAAATTGATTCATTATATAATTGAAAATTTTAATGGAATCTATATTGGGAATTTACTCCAAGGATGAATGATAAAAAAATTACTACATCCAACTGTGTGCTTTAGAAAAAATTCAATAAAAATAGGAACGTAACATAGACTAGGGAAATGATATTCTAAAATGGGTATAACTAACATGAGGTAATTGATGTTTATGAGAAATTTTCAACAAATTTATTATTGGAAACTATATTAATTTTCTTTGAAAATTCACTGCAAGGAAGATTTTAGGTGTACCAAATAGATATCAAACCATCATTTCTTAAAAGATTCTATGAGGAGGAAGTGTTCATTGAGTAACATTAATGATTTATTATATATAAATATGAGAGAAAAGTGTGTTGGTCCAAGAAGGATTCCTACATAATTAATTAATCATTAAGATATAGGTATTATTGTCTTGATCAATACCTTAAAATGATTGGATTTTAATGTAGAGTATTTTTAAAAAACCTTCAACATCATGAATGAGAATGATAATTGGTTTGGGGTTCTTATTTATGTGTATGAAATAATTTTTGGATATTTATTTCTATATCGGACGAGTGGAATGGAAAAACGGGTTCATGGAGATAGAGGTGGTGACTCCATAGGGTGGAGTTACCATTTTTTGAAAAACCTATTATGAGGGATGCCATATGTATGGACAACTGGGGAACATACTGCATAGTAAGGAAAAGGATCCCCCTGGATTTGTGACATTATATTTCTCATAATTGAAGGATGTTTATAGAGATTCAAAATTTTCAAGGCACATTGCTTTGTTTTTGAAAGTAATGTACTGAATTTAAAGGAAAGTATTTCAATTTAAAATTACCAGGGTATTGGGGGAATAGGTTCCCTTATATAGGTCTAACCCAAGCATGGAAAATATGGTGCCTCTATTTATATGTCATATAACTAAGAGCATGGAATATTGGAAATGTTAGATGATATGTGGCCTAACGGGCATTGTTCATTCTATTATAGTTTGAACACATGAAGGAGGAAATTATAAATCATAGTCTTGGGGGCTCTTAGATAGAGAGAACGAATATGGGATTAATATTGAAAGTTACCCCATACTATTTAAAATCATGGGTTTTAATATATTTTTATCAATGCTCACAAGGATATACGAGGATTGTTTGAAGGGTGAAGTTACCACTGGTTGACAAACCTATTATGATATTTATTTTATGAAAGTATAAATGGGTCATGTGTAGAATAGTCAAATAGTTTTATACTTTGGATAATGAGTCTATTATGAGAGTTGTTTTTTGAAATTCCAACTAGGGGATCATACTGAATAGTTAGGAAAAAGAGCCTTTAATAATAATACATTCTATCACTGGGATATGGATAATGATTATGAAGATCCGAAAGATTCCAAGAATTAGAGTATTAAATATTAATGTGGGGTATTTATGAGAATAGAAGAGGTTTTTGTACAAATATTTGGTTCTAAATTATCGATACCCTTCTTTATTTCCAGGACATTGGTCATGTAGTATAATGTCTTGTGGTATGGATGTAGATAACATCATGTGATAAAGGGATATTTTGGTTGGACCAGGGTATAATTCTCAAGCATCATTGCGTATCTCATTAGGATGAGCATTAATCCACACATAGTTTTAGAAATAGGGATCCCCAACACAGGTTGAAATCATTTCTAAAGGATAAATGGTGATTTATCTTTTGAATAAAGGGTTTTTTCGTAGGAAAAGAACCCATATTTCATATTATTATTTATATTTGACTCATACATAAGGTAATGGTAGCATTACTTGAATTTTATTGTGACTATGCCTAGGATTTAATATATACATGTCATTATTTATCTCATTGGATTGAAAATCATGCCATATGTAGTTATTGAGGAAATCATATAGTTTATTATCATGTGTCAATGAAATCTGGTGTTCCTTTAAATGTCTTGAAACCATGACTATGATAATTATGATACAAATCACTATTCCTTAATCATGCAGGTAAATCCCTTACTAATTTTCCTAAGACCACATAAGCTACACTCGATGTGATAAAACAGAAGTGGTAAAATATTCTTCCATGACACAAAGGCATCAAAATTTAGGGATAGAGTCATAAATATTTTTTAGGGTGTTTCACCTAGGAGGTATGATCCAAGAATTGTAACTTATCTTATTATGATCATAATCAAGCATCACATTGTTCTTGTAAAGGATCCTTGTGTATGTCTGACCCTTACATGGGGAATGGGAAATTTTTATCATGGATGATCCTAGGTTTAGATATCAATGAATAACTACATATATCATTATAATTAGAATCAAGTCATATGTAGTTGTGGAGCTACCTGAAATTTAAGGTCATGTGGTGAGGAAATTAGTCATGCATTTTAACATCATGTAGAATGGATGTACATTAACCATCTTGAAAAAGATGGGAAATTTCGGGGCTTGTACCATGGATAAAAGACTATGTGGAAGTACAAATCCCATTGGGATGTGAATCAATCCATATGTATTTCTTGAAAATAATTTGAATTTTATCATTACATATAGAGGACATTGGCCAAATAGTTTAACATTTTTCAATGGGGACATGGGTCATCTGATGTTGAAACAAATATTTCAGTTGGAAGAGTCTATAAGACTTGGGAGTCACTGTGTATCTTAATAGGGAAATAATCGAGCCACATGTAATTCATAGAAGTCACCTCCCCACCTTCATCTGGTTTCTACGTGAGGACAAAATTATTTTATATTTTATATAATGATGGTTGGGCCTAGGATTAGAGATTTTTATGTCACTACATATCTCATTGGGATGAGAATCTAGACACAAATTGTTCTAAATATGTTCTTGTGTATGTTTGACCCATACTCCCATGGAGTGATGGGGGTTTATTTAATAGTAGTTGGACCTAGTATTGGATATCCATGTGTCACTATGTATCACTTTGGAATGAGAATCAAGACACACAGAGTTCGTGAATGGTAGAATATTTTATCATCATGCAATGAGGACATTGGTTGTGCATTTTAACATATAAAAATAAAGATGTGATGATTTTGGGGATTATTCCTATAAAGGGGTCCCAAGTACCACTATAGAGTGGAAATGATGTGAGTGGGGATTATGCATGGTAAATTTCCTCTCTTTCTTATTCATGTCTAACAAAGAGGGAATCTCGACCCACTGAGGTGTTAGAGGTATATGATTGGGTTATATGCCTAAAATGGAGACCCATATTTAAGGGATGTTGAGGAGTGTCAACTAATAGGATTTTGGTAGTTTCTTAATATCCAATTGGGGAGATGTTAACCATGCAGTTTGATGTCATGAAGTGAGGAAAAATGGTATCTTTCAATTTTTCTCCATACAACTAAGACCATAGGTTGGAAAATTTATTTTCATGTTAATAGGGTGATGATTACACACATTTTATTGTTGTTTAGTAAAGAAACTATTTCATAAATTTTAAGGTCATGTTACATGGACCAACTTTTCGGTTTATTATCCTGAAATTGGGATGTATATAGTTCTATGTGGTTTAACATCCTGATTATAAGAAGATTTTTGTGTAAATAAACGAAATATTTCATCAGTAACCTTGTATTTTTTGGAGTCATAGTTAGTACTCCATCTTGTGAGATCATGGATTAATCATCATTTGAGTGAATGTTATGTAGGGAGAAAGATCCATTCCACATTGACTCAAGATTTTGAAGATTATTACTAGTATCATTGGAGTCCTAAGGACCAGTAACAATTCTCCATGGAGGAATGAAAATACGAGGATCATATTGTTCAATGATTGTACTATCTGGTTTTGATAGACTTCAATGTTCTATAAGGTGTAAAATGTTTTTTCATCCAATCACTCCAATTCATCCATTCATTTTTGGGATTTCTCATATGTAAATTGATGGTCAATGTTGGAAATTCAAAGTGTTGGTAACTGAACCTAAATGGGAAAGACTGCTTCTTTTCCGTATACTAGTGAGTAAAGAGTAACCAGAGTGGAAGTACAGGTTATAGTCTTATAATCCCATAAGGCATGAAAATTAGTATGAGGTCAATACATTTTTTCGTTTTCTACCATATTCTGGAATTTGTTTTAAAGGGTCTTCTTGAAGGAAACTATCTATCCATTATCTACTACATGATAGTAGGATGAATGCTGGGATTTGATCTTTTATTCCTGATATAGCTTTTGAATATCAATGGAACATAAGTTAGTGTTTTTGTCTATCAATATTTTATGAGAGAGAGAAATTTGGTAATTATTTAAGCTTTAATTAATATAACAATGATTTTATCCCTTATTTCTATGAGGGGTATCACCTCCACCCATTTTGAGAATAAATCAGTAGAAGTGATGATTTATTTAAACTTCTTGTACATAGCTGGAGGTTATGGAAACAAAACATCCATTCCCCATATAAAATATGTCCTAGATTATTGGTTTTTGTAGTAACTCTAGGGTTTTATGGATAAAGTTTTCATGCACATGGATGAAATGAAATTTCTTGGTGAATTTTATGCAATCATTTGTCACGGTGGGACAGGAGTACCCAATACATAAGATTTGGTTGAAATATTGTATCCTAACGGGTGGGAACCATAGTCTCTTGAATGTACATATTTAATGATAGTAGTGTATCTTATCCATAAATTATTCTAATAATTTTTCCATAAAATACTCATTTGTAGATGAATTTTTTTTGATTCAGGCTATCATAAAGAGAGAAATTAGATACTCATCATAGGACTTTCTCCATATCATATCTATTATTTAGGAGGAATACAACCAGATGGTAGACCATGATGGAAATAATCCACCCAGTGGTAAGACCATATGGTTCAGGGATGGGACTGACTTGATTAATATATACCATTCTAATTTGAAAAAAATGTGAAACCATTATATGGTGAATAATTCTTGTTGACTATTTCATCTTCATTTGTATCCATAAGTGTTGGGGTTGATTTTTAAAATGTATCTACCTAGGAATTTTGTGATCAGAGGAAGTTAGTCAATGTGGGATCTGAGAGGAACACTTCCATAAACCCTCAGACATAGTAAAATAGGGGGATAAGATCATCTTTTATAATATCATAATCCTCATTTATGCGTTTTATTACCAAATTAGAGTCACATTTCAGCACTAGGTGGTATGTTGGTATTTGGACCTCCAGTTCCTGGCATACAATGAGGTCCTGATATTCTATATCATTGTTTGTATATCTATCTAGCATTAATAAGGAGTAGAGAAATACTTCTATTTCTAGAGATATAATCATGATCCCTATCCCCTTTTTATTGAGATTAGGTTCTTCCATTCTACTCACTGTCGGGATCCTATATTCAATTTCATAATACATTTCCTATATCTAGGGTCATAATGAATAGAAAATATCAATTCATATATATAATTAGTATATAACAATGCCTCGTTTGTAGGTGGGTATTATGAAATGAAATCATCAAAGTCATGGTATTTTACTGCATTCTGAGGTACAAATTGTATTTCAAAATGGTGAAAAATAATCGCCACAAAGACATATATCCTATTAACATGATAAGAATGAGGATATATTTGAGTAGGTTATTTTGAGGGACCAATTGGACATCATGATGTTTCATATAGATCCTCATCTTCTGGACTGAGAAGATTAATTCATGGATTCAATTCTCAATATCTGAATAATGAGTCTCAATAGCAAGCATAGTTGGACTAAGATAATAATATTTTTTTCATTCCCAGTGTCCTTATTTTGTATAAGGAATATTCCCAGTCATCACTCTAGGGTCAAAATGTATATAATTATAGGATCCCTTTTAACATCTGGCTTTAATATTAGTAGGATAAATATTTATTTCTTTATGTTTTTAAAATCATCCTTGTATTCATTGGTCCATTGATATGTGACTCCCTTATTCATAAGTCTTTTGAATAGTAGAAATGTGTGTTCAAGATTGTCTATGAAGCTCCAGATGTAGGCCCAATTTTCTTTAAGTCATCTTAAATCATTCTGCTTTTAAGGAGGTGACATAAAAAGGATATCTTTTTCCTTCATGGGGTCAAATTTTATATCACAATGGAATAGGAATAAATTCATGAAACCTTTACATGGTTACCCAAAAATTACATTTTAATAGATTCATGTTAAAAATATGTTATCAAAGATTTTTAATATGGATTCTAATTCAGACATGTGGTTAGAACACTATCAGTATTTAACCACTAGATTGTCAATGTAGGACTCAACAAACTTCACTGAGTAAGGATGGAAGATGAGATTCATAGAATTTCAGTATGTGGATCCTATTTTCTTCAAGCTAAAGTGCATTACCTGATAGCAGAATAATCCATGAGGGACTCTAAAAGTGGAATCATATTAATCTTATAGGGAAATTATAATATGGTTGTAGTTATAGTATCTATCCATGATAAATATGGTTTGATAACAAGTTGTTTCATTAATCAAGAGTTTTGTTATTGGGACTAGGAATTCATCTTTTAGACATTGTTCGTTGAGATATCTGATCTCAATGAAAACTATTTTATTCCCATTATTCTTTTTTATTTAGATGATATTGGATAATTGTTTTTTATGATTCACTTCCTGAATGAATTTATCTTTGATTAGCTTTCCCACTTCAGCCTCAATTTTGGAGTTGACTGTCGAGTGTGTCCTTCTTTCTTCTTGTTTGAATCCTTGATAATCTTCTTGAAAACCCATGTGATGGGTAGATACCATAAGATAAAGAAATAAAATCTCGATCTAATTATAGGAAAACACATCATTTTTTCTTTATTAAATTATTATATACTTCTTGTTCCTTATAATTCATGGAAACACTGATTCGAGTGGGTTGTGGATCTTAATTCATTCCCAGGTTTATATCCTTAAGTTCATCCAATGTGGTAGAGATGCATTCATTAAATGCTATTGGGGAATCACTGAGGTCTTTCTCCTCTTCATCTTCCACATGTTTTACCTCTTACACATCTTTCTGGGATGTAAGTGATGAATTAAGATTATTGGAGTCTAGGGAGATGTTGACATCATGAAATTTGGATGATAAAGCAACCATTTATGGATATAAAGATTGAACAATGAAATTTTTTATTTTTGAAGGTAATATTAGAGACTAGGAATGATAATAATAATCATCTTCTACTAACATGACAACTTCTTCCAGCATGAATGGAAAATTCAAGGTTTTCTGAAGCTCTGTGGATGGAATGAATAAATTTTTATGCATAATTTTACTACTTCTCAGAGAGATAATAACTTCTTGGATGCCTCTATGCTTGTTTGTCATAATTAACATCAAATAAGTCAATATATGTGTGTTTGATATTAGTAATACCCCTTCGATTTGATTGACTGGAAGAATTTACTTTCCACCGAGATGGATGAGGGGGTTTGCTTGAATCATCTCTACACCATTAGATACATTGATGTGAGAAATATTGTCAGGGATGGACTATTCCCTTCCTTATAGAAAAATCCTACATTGATGTACTATGTATCATAGTGTTGTAATAGTGCATTGTCACCATACCATGGCCCAATTTTAGTATTGAAATAATTTATGATGCATTTGTTGTATGTTGAAGGAATAGTCGCATTGTGATGCAGCAACGATCTTCCAATAATAATTTTGAAGGACGTGTCTTCCAAAAAACTATGAATTCTAAGTTAGATATGATATCCCTGAACAAATATCTAAGTTTGATATCACCAATGGGATCTTTCTATTCTTATGATAACCCTATAACATTAGAATGAATGGGGACAAGTGAGATTTATTTAAGCCTAATTGATGCAGTATTCAGATCAGAATTAGGATTACTCCTGAGTCATTGTCAATTATGGCTCGTGGGACATCAATGCCATTCATCATTCCTGATTAGAAAAATGTTCCAACATGTCCTTTTATGATTAAATCCGCATCATAGTCTAAGAAATATATGAACAGGTGGAATCCTATAGAATCATTCTCTAAATGGTATACTTCATAAGTAGCAACATCATCTTCAAACTCATGTGCACTCAACAAAGCCTCAATATGTACCTCTCAGAGGTTTTTCAATAGACTCAAGAAATCTGGGTTGATAACTTAGCTGTAAGTAGGGATATTTTTTTCAAAACATCATATTTCTTGCTCAATGGTCTGTATTTCCCAATATAGGGATGTCATTTCTAAAAAAACCTTCCATTTCTTATAATACTCTTAAATCATTTTTAAGATAAACTACATAATAGTAATACAAAATCAGGATCCATAATTTTAGTGTCTCGAAAAAATTATACCATTCATAAACATTAAATTATAAAACATAAAAATTACTTAATTATTTCTTCTCTGGATTCTTCAAGGCCCTTTAATTCTCTATAGTACAAGTATTCACCCAATGATATACATCAAAGAAAGGGGGGCTACAATCTCAGTAATATGATAGATAAGAACATTAAAAAATAACATGGGTGATAATAATCATCATACTCAAATTATAATAATAGTATCATCATTAAAATCTTGAGAGGAATCATTACAAAAAGTCACAAAATGTGAAAATGAAAAAAAATGAAACAACATTTCTTTGTGGTCAACTACCACATAAAGTTGTGCACAATTCCAACATCTTGTAACTGATTAATTCACTTTTTCTCACAAGATACATCACAATACCCAATTCATTGGAGAACTATATAATTCAAGGAGAACCATTCACATCAATAACATTGACATTGTGCTATATAATTCCAGGTTTATCCATCACAACATAACGTATACATATAATAGACAAGATGGAGATCATGATAATGGTCTCGGAGACTCAGCGACCGCAAAACCTTATTTACTCTTTCGATTTTGTCTGAAGATCTATCATGACTGGATTCGATCCGCAGTGGGAATTATCACCCATTGTTTCTCATGCTGCTCTAGACTATGGAACATCCAAAATCGAGGTTGGAAACCTGGAGGTGCCACTTCACGCTCCACCAATCTCCTTCTGAGATTCACTTCAAGGCTCGGATCAAGCTATTACGAGGGAACACAAACAACCCCTCTTCATGAAACGAGCAGATGGAGGATTTACAGTGGATGCGGATCCAGAAGCGCTGAAGCAAAGATCTCAAATGTTCAAACATGCACATCTTGGTCGTGTCTCTTACAACTCGGGTGATCATCCATGGCCTCATATGGAACTCAAACATTGAATTGCACACTTCTGGGGAACTACAAAGTGGAATATGGTTCTACTTGGTATGGGTTATTATCACATTCTGTTCAACACTCAGGTAGAACTTGACCAGGTTTGGAAGTTAGGTAATCTCCATCTTAAGCCTGGTTATCTTATAATTTCGGTCTGGGATGTTTCTTTCAATCCTTTCACACATAAGAATTCCATGGCATATGTTTGGGTAAAGCTTCATGGGTTGAATTGGTATTACTGTCACCCTATGATCTTAAGTGACATAGCTTCTTGCATTGGAATCCCTATTAAAATTGATCACAGAACACTAAATGGAGATCTAGGGCTCATTTCTACAGTTATGGTCAAAGTAAACGTGACTAATGAACTCCCTTAAGTCATCAATTTTAATTCTACTGATCATAGGGCTGAAATAAGAGTGGAATATGAGAGGAAACCTCCCTATTGTGAGGTTTACAATTTGATTGGACATAATATAACTAATTGTAGAATTATCAGAAAACAAGTAGATCCCCCCATTGTGAATGAGTGAAAGGATGTTAAGAGCACTAAAAAAGGAAAATCTATTTTGGATAAGCCTAACCAACCTAAAAAGAAGCAATACATGTGGGTTAAGAAAAATACCTAATCCCCACTAGGTAAATCATGGGGATAGATGGTTAAGGAAGAATAGACACTTCAAATAGATGATAAAATTGCCTTTGAAATTGAAATCATGGTAGCTAGTTTTTTTCAAAATCAACATGGCACTGTTAATGCAACAAACAAGAACAACCAATTCACTAACTCTGCATTACACAGTTCTGACTCTTTTCCTGATTCTTCTGCTTGTATAAAGTTTAATTGTAGGAATCCCTTCCATTCTTCAAAATCCGCATGTGTGGAACTTAAAGCTATTGAGGGTCTGCAATGCTTTCTCGATGCACTTTTGGAGAATAAAGGTAACCTGGGAACTGTGTTTGAAACAGGTAATCCGGCTTTCAATTCTGCATTTACTGGTTCTGATAGAAATGTCACGGATGGTATACATGCACCTAATAGTGATGTTGTTTCTTTTCCTACCAACAGTCCTATCGATAGTGATGCTCTTGTTTCTAAACCTGATGCTAAGAATCCTGATTTTATAGGTAGTCCATCTATATCTACTGTTCTCAAACAGGCTTCTGAATTAAATATGTCCCCTTTGTGCTCTAATTTTATTAACTCTGATCTTGCCAAATTTGAGTTATCTCATTCTGCTCCAACCATTTTGGTTGGGCAACCCAATATTGATCTATGTCTTGCACATGATGTGAATATATTCCAGACAAAATATTCCCGGATCCTTTCTTTTTAATGTTATAACAAGCTAGATAATTTTGGTCACAGTGAGGTTCCTAGCTCAGTTGAGGCTATGAACTCCACCAATAATGTAGATTTTCCACATCCTGTTCAGGAAGATGCTTTGGATAACCACCCGAACAGTAGTACCCTGATCCCTTCTCCTATATCTACATCTATTTCTGTTCTTCCTTTGAATAGTGATATGAATAATGTGGTTTCTCCTTTACCCAAGCATAATTATGAATAAAATAAAACAAATCATGCCCCCTCTCTGTTACCTAGGAGATCTCAGAGGAAGAAAAACTCATGGAAATCCAAAAAAGGGTTCTAACCAAAAACACAAATTGAAATGAATATTCCTTTCTGGAATTGTCAAGGTATAGCTAATCAGGATACCTCTACTACTCTTATGAAGATCTTAACCACTCAAAAACCACTCTTGTTTTCTATCTCTGAACCTAAGGTCAACTTTAATTTGAATCTTTTGAGGTTTGGCTCCTTTAATTACCACTTCCTTGCCTCCTATAATAAAGGAACTTTAACTGATTCTTTGTGGGTCTTCTATCACAATTCTCTTCAAAGTGTTAAACTTTTTCAAAGAAAGGATCAACAACTCACCTGTGACTTCTTGTGGAATGGAAAACATATCTTTTGCACGATGGTCTATGCTATCTATAGATATCAAAAAAGGAGGACTCTTTGTCTAGATCTTTTGGAGATGGCTAATCAAATTTAACTCCCCTGGGTTGTTTTGGGGGATTTTAATTCCATTCTCAACTCTTGTGAAAGGATGGGTCCCTCGCACCTCTCCATCTCTTCAAGAGAGTTTTGGTCCTGTATTGAGGACTGTTACCTCTTTGAGGTTACTCTTACTGGTTCCAAGTACACTTGGTATAGAAGGAATCATAATAAAACTTTTGAAAGTAATCTAGATAGTGCTTTCGTCAACATGAAAGCTCTTGGAACATTCGATAATGTCACTAGTATTACCCTCCCTAGACTTAACTCTGATCATCATCCCATTCTTCTTAGTTTCCTCAGTAATGAAAGTAGGCTCACCCCTCATTTTAAATTTAACAAAGCCTGGTCATTGGACCCAGATTATGACTTGTTAATTAAAAACACTTGGGATTCTATGAAACATCACAAGGACTCTTTTCCGTGCATGTTCAAGTTGAAAACATTAATGAATGCTCTTAAAAATTGGTGTAAAATCAAAAGAAACAAAATTAATTTATATATCTCTTTGCTAGAGAAAGTGCTTAATCAAATTCAAAGTCTTTACACCAACTCCGATTTTAATGGGGATTTGAAATCTGAGGTGAATCTTTCCCTTAAACTAAACCATCTACTCAATTTCAAAGATAATATGTGTAAAAAATGTTTAAGACTAAATGGATTAATGATGGTGATCGTACTACCAAGTCTTATAATTCCTTACAAAGAATCAGAAAGGCCAATCATCCTTTCTCTAAACTCATACACAATGATTTGATCCTTGAAACTGAAGAGGCCATCTCAGATCATGTGGTCTCTTACTTCCATAACATTTTCAATGGTCCTGACGTGAACACTAATCTAAAGTCTGGCATAATCCCCTTACTTCTGGATGATAATGATAATAAATCTCTCCTCTCCGTTCCTTTTGATCATGAAATCAGAGACACGGTGTTTAGTTTAAATTCTGACAGCACACTTGGTCCTGATGGTTTCAACAATGGCTTCTACCAAAACCATTGGGACATCATTCACTATGATATTTGTAAGCTAGTGAAGCCTTTCTTTTCAAATGGAATTCTTCCTCATGGTTTAAATTCTCAATTTATTACTTTGATTCCTAAAGTTGACAATGCTTCTGAAATTCATCAATTTAGACCCATTTCTTTAACAAATACCATCTATAAGATTATTACTAAAATTATTGCCAATAGACTTGCTCCTATTTGTAACTAAATAGTTTCATGGAATTAGTTTGGTTTCATCAAAGGAAGATCCATTCAAGATTATATTTTCCTTGCCTTCGAATATACCAATAGTTTAATTAAAAATATGATAGGGGGTAGTGTTTCTGTTAAATTGGATATTCGAAAATCTTTTGAAACCATTTATTGGTCCTTCATATTCATAGTGCTTGAGAGCTTTGGCTTTCATGAAACTTTTATCAGAATTATTAATGTTCTTTTCCAATCCTCTCTTATTTCTATCTTGATCAATGGTATTCCTTGTGGTTTCTTCAATTATACTAAGGGTATCAGGCAAGGTGATCATCTCTCAGTGATCCTTTTTGTTATTGCTGAAGATTACTTCAGCAGATTCCTAAATAAGCTGGTTGAACAAAATAAGCATAAACACATCCAAGCTGCCAGATACTTAAATGTGCCTACTCATCTACTTTATGCAGATGGTATCTTCTTGTTTATAAATGGAGATCAACGAATCATTCAAGTTCTCAAGCAAGCCATTGCCCATTATGAGGACATTTCTAGGCAAGAAATCTCCTAGAATAAATCCCACGTCTTCTTTGGAAAAAACATCCCTGCTAAAAGAAAAAATATCATCATCAATAACCTGGGTATTAAAGAAGTCCTTCTTCATTTCAACTATTTGGGTGTCCCTCTATTTTGGGGATGGCCGAAAGCCTGCTACTTCTTGAATATAATTAATCAAATAACTAGCCAACACTCTTCGTGGAAAGGGAAATCCCTCTCCATGGCTGGGAGAATTTTCCTTGTTAAATCGACCATTGTTTCTAAAATGGTTTACTCCCTCATGATATACAAATGCCCGACTAGTACCTTCAAGAAAATTAATACCTATATAAAACATTTCATATGGACAGGGAGTATTCTGGATAAGAAACTTGTCACCATCCCTTGGAAGAATTATTGCAAGCCCCTTGACAAAGGCGGGATTGGCATTAAAAACATAATATTGTTCAATGAAGCTCTGCAAGCCAAACATACTTGGCAGCTTATTAATTGTACTTATAATGCTTCTGATTTCTTAAATAGGAGATTCTTTGATAAAATCTTAAAAATGAATTTCAATTTCATTAACTCTTCAATCTGGCCTGCCATTAAGAACTTTTATCAAAAAATAATGGAAAATGATAGATGGATGGTTAGTCCTGATTCCTATATAAACATCTGGTGTGACAACTAGTATGGTACACCTTTGATATCTTTACATTCCCACGATAATAATCTTGAAGATATTAGACTTTCCATTAGAGATATTCTTCAGTCTCATAGGCAAGAACTCCCTAGCAGTATAGCTCAGATCACTGACAATTATCATTTCTCTACTGCTGGAGATTGTCTAGCTTGGGAACCTGCCCCCAATGGTATTCTTAATTTGAAATACTTCTATAAGAATTTTTTTCGGGTGATGATTCCAGTTTTCAATGGATTAATTCCTTTAACAATTCTTTGATAAAACCCTCTAGACTCACTCGGATTTGGCGTCTTTCTCACAACAGATTTCCCACTGATATTGGTCTGCAAACTTTTGGCTTACAACTATGCTCCAAATACAAACTATGAAATCAAAATAGGGAGGATGTTGATCATCTCTTCTTGTCCAGTTCCACTGCCACTGCTTTATGGAATTATGTTTTTTATTTATTTGATTGCAGATGGTCCATCCCTGACTCGATTTGTTAGCTTCTTAAAAAATGTGTTAGATATGATGCTTCCTTGAAGGATAAAAATTTATTTCTTGCGGTGGTGGCAGAGCTTATTCACGATATATGGTATGTTGGAAATGATATTTTGCACAATAATCACTCATTATCTCAAATTGTAGGAAACAATTGTATACTCATTGCAATTCGAGAAGTTGCTTCTATTCAAAAATACTGTTTCAGTAACTCTATTGGTGATTTTGAAATCCTTCGGCGCATCTGCATTCTAGGCATCTTTCCGAAGCCCAAGCATTCCTTCGAAGTCTTCTGGCAGGCCCCGCTACTAGGTTGGGTTAATGTGAATGTGGATGGTGCCTCTAAGGGAAATCTTGTCCCTGTCAGCTGTGGAGCTATTTTTAGATACTTGAATGGACAATGAAAAGGTAGCTTTTATAGTGGATGTGGTCTCACCTCATCTCTAGAAGCCGAAATGTTCAGGGTCATTCATGCTGTGGAACTTGCTATACAGAGAGGATGTAGAAATATTTGGATTGAAAGTGACTCTACCACTATCGTTTATGCCATCGGGAACGATGTTATTCATCTTGCTTGGCCACTTAACAATCACTGGATGAACTGCCTGAATTCGCTTCATGGGATTGATTTTATTACCACCCACACCTTCCGTGAAGCGAATGTGATTGTTGATTCCCTTGCCAATTAAGGATTGCAGCAAAACTTTACTTTGCTGGATTCTTTACCTGCTGATTTACTTCCTTATTTCGACAGATATTGTAGAAAAATTCCATCTTTTAGACTTTTGTAATTCTGTTTCTTTTTAATACATTTTTGGTTCTGTGTTCTTAAAAAAACATCATAACTTATACATTAGCATGCATTCCATATAGAATTATTATTAGTCTTGGACATAAAATAACCCATGAAAAATAATGGGATTAATTTCATAAATCATTCATTAATGGATAAACATTAGGGTTCTTAAAATAAAAAGGGAATAACATACTTGGGAAAATAATCATTATTCATTTGTGAATATGAAGCAATATCACAAGTAAAAGGTTTTTATAATAAGAGTTCATTGAAAAATATTTTTTTTATAATAGACTCGAGTAAAAAAAATTATATCCCAGAAAAGTAAATGGGATAATAAGTAAATAAAATTTAATGATCATTAAATTAATATTCATTATTAAAATATTGTGAAATAGGGAGAACACAAGGAAATTGAGTTGGGTTCGAGAATCCCCTTTCCTTATGTATGAATGCATTCTTATTTTTAGTATCATTTATAATCAAAATAGACTCAATAATTAACAAATAAAAAACATTTATACATTAATTTGATTCATTATGTTTTTTATTAATTTTATTTATGATCTTTTTGATGTTTTATAGAGTTTAATTTCATCGTTTGGGAGTGTTCATTTTCATAGTTTTCATTATCAGTTCACTTGTACACATGAATTTAATTTTGTGTAAAATGCAGATAAATATCCAAAATTGTTATTATATATTATTATTTATCATACAATTTTTTTTAATTACCTTATAAATAATTTTTTAATTGATATGAGGATTAATATTTATATATATAGTTAATGATAATCGTTTAGGTTAATTTTGGCGGTTTCTGATCACAATGAACTCATTTTGTTTTATCATTTAGTATTATGTATATAACATAGTTCCAAAGCATAAAACATGTTATTAAATAAACTTTAAAAAATCATCCATTTAAATGGTTTTATTAACATTCATGAAAGGTTTAAGTGGAAATTAATTAGCATCATCCATGATGTCAGTAAATTGACATATCACGAGCGATGATTCTATTTTTATAATAGAAGAGAGAAAGGGATTATTTTAATGATGGATATTCCATTAACATTATATAATTACAATATATGTAATGTTGTGGACTTATAATTCCATTTTGATGAGGGGATGTGAGGAGATAATAAGAAGAGAAAAGAAGATGAAATGAAATTAAATGAAAAGAAAGATGAATTTACTTCTTGAATTTCTCCAGCTTCAGAACCTTATTAGAGAACGATTTTTCTTCTTTTGATAATAAAAAGATCTTATAAAAATGGAGGAGGGGATATTGTGGAGAATTGTAAATAATGTTTCCAATAGTAATAGATTTTAATGTGAAAGGACAAGATGTTGTGTGTGGTGGTATTTATAGTGGAGGAGAGGGGTGTTTCTCATTATTTTAATAATTATTTTATTATATTGGATCAATACTATGAAAATTTTGAGTATTATCACTAAATATATATTAATATAATGATTTATTGTTTTATATTTTGGGGTTATATTGTCTATACATCATCTATGACTCCATTAATCATGTATTTACCTTTTATCTTAAATTACTGTATTTCACTACTCACAAAAAAGTAATTTATTTTAGGTAAATCAAAAAAATTAACCTTAACTAGTTATCAAAGTGTAGAATTCCAAAATTAAATCCTTTTTAAGAAAATAATTTTATAAATATTATTCATATATTTTTTAATTAAAATATTTATTTTCTAGAAAAATAGTGATTTTCAACTTATAATTGATTTTATAACACATTGAAAAAATACGTAAGGTCATATAAAATTATCATAAAATAAAAGGCATAAAAATATTAATTTATGAATATATTTTTTGAAAATAGGTTTTCATTTAAATTATTAAATTAATCATAAAATTGTAATTATATATTTATGACTTACTAATATACCAACACTTAATTAATAATTTTTAAATCCTTTATTCACCTAGACTATGATATAATTATTCTATACATACATTTATAATATTCCTAAATTTTATTTATAATTTCATTGGTGAGTTTTCTTTTTATTTGGTCATTTACTATTCAAGAGGGTCATATTACTATTCCTAAAGTAAATTTACTATTTCATTGGTAGAGGCTCCACAACATCTATAAATACTTTTTATTTCATTAATTATTCATTTATAATATTTTTATTGTTGTCCCTATGTGATTTATAACTTATGAAATTACTATAAAAAGTGATAAATTCCATTGATAATGGTTTGGTTCATTTCATTCTACCCCCATTTAAAATTTCTTTGTCGAAATGGCATTTAACATAAATAGGTGATGGTACATTCCCTTCATTACCTCTTTTTTACTGATTTTCTTCTTTGTACATATAGTTCCTCTATAAAACATTGAAAAGGTGGGTTGTATTATTTTGTGGAACCATATACCTCATGTTTGGAATCACGTATGGTCACTCCTGATATGTGATACCATGTTCCAGCTGTACCACACCTGAGTTCAATAAATTTAAGGGATCTGTTATGTACATCCTATGGAGTGATATGTGGAAAACATCATGAAATTGATCCATATTTGGTGAATGTGAAAGCAAATTAGACACAACTCATATGATATCAAGGATCTCAAAGGGGCCAATGTACCTTGGGCTTAGTTTCCCTTTCTTTCCAAACCACATGAATCTCTTCCATGGTTATATTCAACGGAATAATTTGTCTCCATATTCAAACTCTAATACCCTTAGACGGTTGTTAATATATCTCTTTCTCTATCTTTTAACACCTTTGATACGTTTTTTGATTTCTTGAACATTCATTCTCATGTCTTGCACAACATTAGTTCTATGTAGCTTTATTTCACTAACTTCATCTAATAGGTTTGAGTTCTACATCACTTTCCATACAGAGCATCACATGGATCTATATGAATACTCGAGTGGAAGATATTATTGTATGAGAAATCAAGAAATGGGTTATGTTTATCTAATCCACCTTTCAATTATATTGAGGAGGATATTATCATGTCTAAGGGTGTTTGAATTTTCCTTTTTACATTGGCCATCAATTTGGGGGTGATAGGTTGGGATTAAATTCAATTCAGTAGTTAATGCATGCTGAAGACTCCTCCAATATTTAGATGTGAACCTGGGATTGTGATATGAGAAAATCAAGAGAGGAACCCCATTCAGTCCCACCACATAATTCACATATATCATTTCAAGTCATTCAATAAAAATATCATCTTAAAAAGAGACAAAGTGGGTAGTCTGGATGATTGGGTCCACCACAACCAATATTTCATTATTTCCATTAGATGCCTTCAGAAGACCAATGACAAAGTCCACAATGAGATTATCCCATTTCGACATGGGTATAGATACTGTTTGCACCATATCTTTGGACATATATTTCTCTACCTTAACTTTTTGACACATCAAGAACCATTAGATATACTTAGCAATATCCATTTCACTATATCCCACCAAAAGTGTTCTCAAAGATCACGGTACATCTTGGTACTCTCATGATAGATAAATAAATTTGAGAAATGTGCATTATCCTATAGATCATTCCTTATCCCAAGTGATTAATTCACACAAAACCTCTTTTGAAACTGAATAACACCATCATAATCAATATGGGACTCTTGAAACATCCCTTCAATTACATCATTCACCTTCTTTTGTAACTCAAAATTAACCATTTTTTCTCCTTAATCTTCTCTTGGATAGATGACTATGTAATAATTTGGGAGAGTTAGGATGTATTCACTATATTTATGATTTTAAAATCCATCCTTTGCATATCCTTGAATTTTGGGCCTTTCTCAATCCACAACATGTATAGAGTAGCGGGTTATTTTCTATTAAGAGCATTACTGACCGTATCTGCCTTTATTTATTGATAGTGAATAGTAAAATCATAGTCTTTGATTAAATCCACCCATAACCACTTATACATGTTGAGATCCATTTTTTTAATATAAACTTTAGGATCTTGTGATCAATATATATGTCACACATTACACCAAAGAGGTAGTGCCACCATATTTTCAAAGAAAAAATCACTAGAGATAGCTTAGATCATGTTTCTGGTAGTTCTGATCATGGATGGTCGAACACCACGAGGCATTGGCTATCACATTATTATTTTTCATGAGTATAAAATCCAATCCTTTCATGGAAGAATCAATTTATATCACAAATAATTCTACACTTTTTTGAAATCGGAGTATAGTTGTGGTGATCAGCCCCTTCTTTTTCTCCTTGAAGCTTTCATCGCATTCTTCCATTCAGACATACATTACCCCTTTCATTGTTAACTTATTTATAGGGCCTGAAACTCCTGAGATATTTCTCACAAAATTATGGTAGTACCCTTCTAATCCAAGAAAACTATGTATTTCCATGTCACTAGACGGTCTATCCCATTTCTCAATCACCTTTGTTTTTAGTGGTCCACAAAAAGTTTCCCACATTTCATCATGTGTCCCTAGAATGTGAATTTATATATCCAAAATTCTCACATTCTTAACTTGGAATACAATTTATCATTCCTAAATGTCTCCAACACAATCCATAGATGTTATTAATATTATTCCTTACCTTGGAGTAGATGGGAATATCATCAATAAACACTACCATAAATTTTTTCAATGTAATTTCGAAATACTATATTAATCAAATCCATAAAGATTTCATGGAATTAGTTAGTCCAAATGGAATCACTAGAAACTCATAGTTCCCATACCATGTATGGATAGTAGTTTTCTAAATATCATCCTTATTTGCCTATAACTGATGCTTTCCAAAATGAAGATCTACCTTTATGAAATACTAAGCTCCTCGTAACTAATCAAACAAGTAATAAATCATTGTAAGAGAATAGTTTTTATATATGGTGAACTTGTTGATTTCCCAATAATCGATGCACAATATCATTGATCCATCATTCATCTTGAAGGAGGGAACTAGAACACCCCATGTTGATGTACTAGGGCATATGAACCCCTTATAAAAATGATTTTGTAGCTACTTATTTAACTCCTCTAGTTAGATATGATCCATCCTATAGATACACATTAAGATAGGAGTATCTCTGGGTATGAGTTCTATTGAGAACTCAACCTCGTGATCTAGGGAAGGATTAGGTAAGTCTTTAGGAAATACATCATTTTAATCCCTCATGATGAGAATTTACCCTATGTTGATACCTTCTTTTGACTACACCATTTAATAGAGGAATTATTCTTCACATGGAATCAACACCCACATCATTGAAGTATTTTCCAAAGAATATTCATGATATTACATGAATTTTTAGATGAGAATGGGATTTTTCAGAATAGAAAAACATATTTACTTATTCTAATAGTTGATATGTGATATATATAATGAGATCCAATCCATTCCAATTATGGTGTCGAATTCCACCAGGGGAAGTATCATAATATTCCAGGGAGGAATTTTCCCACATATGCCTGCAAGAGAAGAGTCCAACATTTTGGTTCTGATGATTGTTCCACTAGGTGTTTTTATAGATATCTCAACTTAATGGATTAATTTTTTTGATTCAATAGTTCTAGAGAACATATAAGATATGAAGGAATGAATAGAACCGTAATCAAATAAGACTATTTCCATTCTGGATAAAATATAAAGTGTACCTTGTATGACATTATTTTCTTGTTCCACATCTGTAGTAGTGATGGCATAAACCTTCCCTTTATTATTTGGGTTTGGTGGCAGATGACACTTATTACCCTTAAGGAATAAAGGGTTATTTAATTGGATTTCATAGTTCCCTTTATCCCTAAAACTGAAGCGTTGAACCATTTGTGGTGATCTCCTTTATTCCAAAACATTTTACTACTTCCTCATGTATTTTTTTCATTCTTTAGATTCGTGGACTTCTCTCTCACACTTATATCATTTCCTCATCCCATTGAGGTAGTTCCCATTATTCTTATTCCTACATTTTTTACATGTGGATGGTTGTACTTTCTTTCCACCATTCTCATTAGATCTGTCATCTAGAAACTCCATCCTTTGTTTCTTATCACCATAGCCAAGACACTATTCTCCAAAAATCCTCTCCAAATTGATATCACATTGAAACACTTCTTAATAAATCCAATAGCCTCAAATTTCAATATCCTTTCGAAGGTGTTCTTTTAAACCACTAAATAATATATCAATTTTTATAACACTATTGATATCCAAAACCAATGTATACCTCTCAATCCTTGTGATATTTTCTTCATAGGTTGTGGCATTTTCTCCTTCCTTTTTATTCAACTTTATGAATTTTATCTCCATCTTTTTATAAAGAGTTCGTGGAATAAAGTTGTTAAGAATCAAAATCGTCATGTTTTCCTACTCCATTTATTCAAATTCTTCCTTCATCTTGGTATACATAGTCAACTCCAACCATTGTATGACCTCTCTATCTAGACAATAAACAAAAAGAGTCACCTTCTCTATATCAGAATTGTGAAGTAAATAAATGATATTCTCCATTAATTTGACTAATTATTTTGTGACTAGTGGATCAGAAGATCCACTAAACGTTAGTGGTGGTTTCCATATAATGGACTAACTATCTAGTTTCTCCCTCTATGGTGAAGGTGATTATTCCACATTATTCAGGTTATTATTCATATCTTGAGATAGATAGGTAAGCATAACAAAGAAATTTTGATCTCTGCCTCTTGAAGCATTGAGGATTTCATTCGGGAAATCGATCCATTGTCCCTCTCATAGCTTTTTTTCCAACTTACTCTTGATTCCCATCATTTTTTATATACAAAATTTTTATAAAAATACATATCTCAACAAGCCGTGAATAAAAAATTTATTCTTTTATTTTCAATTAAATATAAAGGCATACCTTGTGGGATCCCTATGTTTATAATTTCCAAAAAAAATATTATATTATTATCTCTTATATATAGTCACATACTAAGGATTTTCACTATGGTTCTATAATACTAATTCCCGAATTTAATAAATTATGCTCTAATACCAACCATAACAACCCTGATTTTTCATACATTATTATTACATCAATTTATAGATAAACAACATAATAGTGATACAAACCAAGGATCCAATGGTTTAGCGTATTGAAAAAATTAGGGCCATAAATAAAAATTAAATAATAAATAAAAAAACATTATTTATGTCCTTATTATCTATTTTATTATTGGCCCTTGAATTCTCTTTACTAAAAGTGGTCAGCAAAGGATATAAATCAAATAAATCGGTGATATAAAACCCTGGTAAGAGGATAGATAAGATCTTGAAACAAATAACATGGGTGATCATAATCATCATAATCACTACATAATCATAGGATCATCATCATAATCAATAGAGGATAAATTAGATAAATCATGGAATGTGGTAGTGCATAAAAATGAAACATCATGTTTTAGTGGTGAACTACTACAGATTGTTATGAACAATGCTAGCATCAATTTCAAAAATATTTCAATTTTCTATTTATATACATCACATTACACAACTCATTAGATCACAATATAATTCTAGTCACACTCTTTACATTATAACATTTACATTGTCCTATATAATTCCGGTTGCACCCATCACATCATAACATTTACATTATCATGCATGTCACATTGATTTTATATCAATATTGGACATAAAATAGCCCATGAAAATGAATGGTTATAATTTTATAAACAATAGAATCATAATTAAACTTTTTTTTAAAATAAATAGGTAATAATATACTTTGTATAAGAATCATCTTTCTAGACAGAAAAAGATGTAATCTCACAAGAATTAAAAGGTTTTCTTTTTGAAGGATGAGTTCCTTTTGTAACCATTTTGTTTATCATAAAATAAATTAAAAAATATATTTATATACAAGTAAAATAAAGGGTAGAATAAGGAAGTGATATTTAAGTATCATTAATATAAATTCTAAAATTGGTGTGAAATAGGGAAAACCTAAGGAAATAGAGTTCGATTCGAGAATCACCTTACCTTATGTCTGAATGTTTAATTCACATTAATATCTTGTATAATCACATTAGATTCATTAATTAAAAAATAAAAAATCCTTCTATAAATGTATTAGATTCATTATGGTTTTACTAAATTAATTTATAGTCTTTTCGATGAGTTATATATTTCAATTTTGTCATTTGGGAGTGTTAGTTTTCTTTCTTTTCATGATCAGTTCACTTGTATACATGAATGGATGTTTATGTAAAATGATTATAAACTTCCACAACTTTTAATATATGTTATTATTTATGTTAAATAATTTTAAAGGATCATATAACAATTATATTTTATAAGGATGAATCATTAGATAAATAGTTAATGATAATCGTTTAGGTTAATTGTGGCGGTTCACCATCACAACGAACTCGTTTTGTTTTATCATGTAGAATTATTTATATTAGTTAGTTACATAAAATAAAAAGGGTTAAAAAATAAAATTTAAAATATTTCTTCAACCATTTAATGCTTTTATTAATATCCTTGAGTTCATTAATGTAAAATTGCAGTGCTTCATCCTTGATGTTGTTAAATTGACACATCACGGACGATAATTTCATTTTTAAAATAAAAAGATCGAGAGGGATGAGACTAATTATGGATATTACATTAACATGATATAATTATATTATATTCAAGGTAATAGAGTTATCAATCCATTTGTATAAGGGGAGAAGAGAAGATAAAAATAAGAGAAAGGAACATGAAATGAAATTAAAAGAAAAGAAAAGAAAGATGAATTTACCTCATTAATTTCTTCCCCTTGAGAACCTCCATATGATAATGGTTTTGTAATTTTTATAATAACAAGAGATCATGGATATTTGTGAGGGTCTAGGTAAGAGTATTGGGAATAATTTTAACAATTTTCAAGTCTTGTAAGGTGTAAAGAGAAGAGGGGTGAGGGTTGTATTTATAATGGAGGAGAGGGGTGTTTTCTAATTATTTTACACATTAGTTAATTTTTTTTTTTGAATACAATGAATTATTTGATAATTATCACTAAATATATTAATAAAGAAGTATTTTTCTATATTTTGAGTTTAAATCATCCATACATCATCTATGACTCCATAATTCATGTATTTAGTTTTTGTCATAATTTATCATATTTTAATATTCACAAAAAAATCAAGTATTTTAGAAAAATCCCAAAGATTCACCGTAACTATTTTTCAATGTGTGGAATTATAAAATTAAATCCATTTTATGAAAATAATTTTATAAATATGAGGAATTTAATATTTAATTTAATTTACCATTTACTCAAAAAATACATATTTTAAAATTATAAGAGATTTTATAATACATTGAAAAATTAATTATGGTCTCATAAAAGTATCTTAAAATCATAAGACATTAAAATATTAATTTATGAATATGTCTTATGAAATAAAATTTTCTTTTAATTTTCTAAAATTAATAATAAAATTGTAATTAAATATTTTATGACTTATATAATTCAAAAACATAATTATTAATTATTAATACATTTATTTACTTAGACTATGATATAATTATACAATACTTTAATTTATAATATTCCTACATTTTATTTATACATTCGTGGATGTGTTACAATTAATTTTGGTGGTTTACTTTTCATAAGTGTCATATTACTAATCTTAAGGTCAAGTTACTATTTTATTATTATAGGTTCGTTAACATCTAGAAATATTTCATATTTTATTAATTCTTAGTTTATAATGTTTTTGTTATGGTATCAATATGATTTATAATATATGACATAACTATTTGAAGTGAGATATTCCATTTTAAAATTCTGGGTTGTTAAAATTTTGTATGAACTTTATGAACTAAAGTACATTATGGGGATGGTTCAACACAAGGCACATGAGATGAAGGTACTTCTGCTCTTTGAGGATGAGGTCAATTATGCTTACCTACAAATAGAGGTTGATTGTGTGATAACATATCTTCTAGTCGATATTCTAGGATGATCATGTCATGGAAGACCCTGTCACATGTGGGAGAACTTATTTTCTTCTATTGAGCTCACTATAAATCTCTCGAATGATTTTTTCCATGTAGATAGTTCAAGTAAATGTGTGGTTAATGTTTTGACTATAGGCTCAACCACATCTCCACTTGTATCCTCAACATTAAATGCATCTTCCTCTAGTTCTGAAATCATTAGTAGGTAATTTGGGTTCATAAATGCAATCATCATCTAATAAAAGATCCATTAATTTAATAACATTTAAAGAACCAATGATAGAATCGCTGTATAATAATTATTCCACTTAGAAAATTGACTCTTGTTGTATAATCTGGTAGGGCAGGGCCTATGCTACCAGGGATTTAGGATTGAATTTCACTAAATTCAAAGACAACATTGGATTGGGAACAATATCATCTTCATGTGTTTTCATTTTACCCTTTTGGCCATGTCACTTTTTTAAAACATGTATTTCATATGACTGAGCTGAGGAGACATTTGTTTATGTTCAAGTGAATGAATTTGATGGTCTTACTGGATGTTTCAACTACATTGTGAGGGTAGTATGAGTTCAATTTATCCTATTTATGTCCACCTAGTTACTGAAATTTTTTACCCTTACTATTAACATCATTCCATTCATCCTTATTCTCTATATTGGTGGAAGAAACAAATGCTACATGATCATGGGTATTCTTCAATTTCACATTCCTAGAATCCACCATGATTTGCAGGATATCTTAGAAAACAAAACACTCCTAGTTGATTTTCCCCAATTCATAAATGAATGGAACATAATTTGGGAGATCTCTTTCACCATCCTTTTAAGGCCTATTAGAATTTGGTAATGTAACCACATTGTTTTCCAATTTCTTTATTATGTAACTAAGAAATTATTCATTCCAAAAATAACTAGTCCTTGTTTTTATATCCAAAAATTCTTTTAGCCTATACCCCTTTTGATAAAACTGACAATAAAATCATTAATTTTATTATTGCGGGGTGGATCTAATCTCTATGGTGATGGCCTTAGAGTAGGAGCAAGTAGAGGGGCCTATTTAAGTGTAACACTAGTAGCCTCTACTTTCTTGATTCTCCTTCCTTGATCTGATTTAATTACACGAGACTTAGATTTAGTTTCTATGATAGAATCTTCAACATTTTTAGTGATTGTGGAAATGTCCTGAAACCCTCTTGTATATTTTATAGCTCTAAGTGTAATTTACAACTCATCAGGAATATTTTTGATATAGATGCATAGAAAGTCTTCTTGGGGTAGTAGAAGGTTTAAGGATTATAGCAATCCTTTCCACCGAGTAATGAAATATAAAATCTTGTCATTATCATGCTTCTTAAAGTTATAGATGTAAATGAATGTTTTCTTCAAGAGTGTCAATATCAAATATTAGAGGAACTTCTATCTTAAGTCTCCCCACCCCGTAATTGACCAATAGTACATGATAGTATACCATATAAAGACTGATCCCTATAGTGATTTCACAAACCATCAGAATTTAACTGCCTCATATTGTTCAAGGGTGCCCATAATAGTGTAATAGTGAGAGTTGAAATTAATAAAACTCTACTCTTAGTCATTCAATGCATTAAAAATTGGAAATTTGTGGTTCCTAAATATAGATGGTGGAGGATTCAGATCTATCCATTCAGGTTAAAGAATATTTTCTAGTTGTATCGGCGCACACCATTCCTCTGTGTTTTCCAATCTGGTTGTTAGAAACTAAATGATCATCATAAGATTTTGAAGAAGGTCTGTATGAATTAGATATTTAATAGGTGCAACGGTCATGTCCTAAACAGGTGATGAAAATAGTAGGTCCATTATTGGTGGCACAACTAGTATATTTTGTGGGTAACCTATAGGGGAAATCCGATAAGGATATGCCTGGACCTGCTTGTCTTGTTCACCCATGGGAGGGAACACTCAATCTGAAAATGAAGGGTCCAAATATATTGGTGTTTGGTATCCAACATTGAATGTATGTTTTAGATATGCTTCATTTTCATTAGCAAATCCTCTTTTTTTAGGTGTGCCAACTGGTAGTACGAGATGATTGTATATGTTCAGGGTATATTTGGTATTAAGGCTGACTCATAGTAGTTATTAATTGATTCTCTTCAATTATTTAATATCCTCTTCTTTCTAAAAAATATTTCCTCATGGTAAATAAGATTAGCCTCTCGGGGAGGAAGGTGTGGTACAATCTATTCCATACCCTTCCCATTGTATTGTTCCTTTTGAGAAGGTTGTAGTGGAATGTTTGAGAAAGTGGACAAATTCAAGGTAACCTCTAGTTTTGGGTATTCAAACCTCATTTAATTGAGTTAGTTTGTCCCATGTTATGTACCATAACCTCTTCCTGTTGTTCCTCCAATGAGCTGGCCTCATGTTCTATGGGATCTGTAAGGGATGAATAGATTAAAATTATTGATGTGTATTGCATCACATGAATTATACCTGTGTCTTTGTAAGACTATCACTTCCTATTCCATTTATGGGGTCATGTCATCACCTTAGATTGTCATTTATAATTTTTTATGGATATTAATCTGAATAGAGTTTCTATATTGTTCTGTGGTGCCTGTACCTAGAGAGGATACTTAATTAGGAGATGGGATGAATATGGAGGAACCATTCTGTGACATTTCACCTAATCATATCCCAATATTTTTTCATCATTCTAATTCTTTCTCGAAATCCATTATCTTTCAATGATTTATTTTTTTTCCTTCATTGATGGAGATTCCATGCATGATGAATGGTGGCATAATCTTGTAATCAGTCACTAGAGATCTAGTATGAAATTTTTCGTCATTTTTTCACTTGTTCTTCACAATATTGATGTCATCCATCATCGTTTATGGCAATATTATGAATCATGCCTTTATAGATGAGTGATTTAGATTTTGATCCCCTGGAAAATGGATTTGGGTATGAATATGATTATTAGTGTGTGTGGGATTGGAAGTGGGTGATGGAGGATCATTGGAAAGAAAAAAAGGGTTTTATGATTTGAAATGGTGTTTTGGGCATTGGAGTTGTGTTTTAATTGATTATGAAATATTTTTTTGATATGGGACAGCTCAAAATTGACCATTAGTGATAAGAAATGGGTGAGTCCTTCAACAGTTTTTACACCCCATCTGAGTTAATCATGGGTTTTATGAAGAAATTCTAGGTATTTGACTATGGGAATGTCTCCACACTGTGATGCAAATGGCAATGGTGTGACGAGGGGGTTAATTTAGGATAACATTGTGGTGCATAATGGCATGGTGTGATGTTTTGGGAAAGATTTGAGAGAACATAACGTGTTAGTGTGTTTCATAGTAAAAAAATTATGGAAATTTAGAGGTAAATTGGATCCATGGGAAGGGCTCACACCGTGATACTTCCTTCATATTGATGAATCATAGCATGTTTAACACAATCATTCCCCAATGATATCATTCCTGAAAGTTGATATGAGTGTATTTAATTTTCTATATGGAATGGTATAGTTCATCTATATTTGGATTAATAGGTGGTACATGATGTGACATATGTGGTTTAGTATCCTTGAATTTGTAGGCATGATGATGGGGATCTGGTGTAGAAATTAGAGAGTCTATGCGGTAGGTACTCCCCTAGTAAGCATCTTCATGTTAGGGTGTGGGTCCCCTATATCACTAATATATTTTATTACTCCCTAACATACTCATGAAATATGTATCCTATATATATATATATAGTAATCCCTCATTTATTTTCTCATATAGAGTGTAGATCCTTTACTAGGGTTGGTTACTCCCTTAACTGGTTCTTATCCTTCGATGAGGTGTGGGTTCTGTACTATACTTCCCTTTAGCTGATGGGGTTGCTATGTTGGATTATTCAAATTATACGGATCAATTTTAATTTCACCTATGGTTGGTATATGAATACAGGGACACTCTATATGGTTATAGATTCTCGAATTTTATTGTCTTTTCTAATAGATTACTATTCCATTCTTACCTCCATGGGATTGATATAAATAGTTGTCTTTTTATTACTTTTTCACTTTTGGACATCCTATTGGGTATTTATATACTCTCCTCTACATGGTAACATTCACCCACACATGTCATGTCAAATGTATATGATGGAAAACACAATAGCGACCTTGGTGGACATAGTGTTGATGGATCCTAGTGGTACTACAATATGGTAGTAGAAAATTCACCTAGATTATTATGCATTATTATATCATGTTTGGATGTGTGAATTTTGTATAGGGGCCTTAGGATAATTCCTCCCATCATGTTTGGTATTTATACTCAGTGGTAACCACTCACCATTGTCTTATTGGAGGTGGGGTTGGGGTGGTAAACATGCCTTATTACTTCCCAATAGTTGTCCTAGTTGGTTGGTTTGAGATAGAGTGGTTTTAGAGCCAACTTTTTCTTAGGAGTTGAGTTCTTAGTTACATTTATTGTAATGATTTGTTTGGAATTTTAGGTAAATTGTGTTAAATTATATTGTATATGGATTTATATAAAATAATCTAGTGTTGGAGTAATTAATAACATATCCACTAACCAATACTGGGATAACCTACTTATCGAATTATTATACATAGGAGTCAATTATATAGAACCAATAAATAGTGCATGCATCATATGGGACTGGGTCATGAATTTCCTTGTACTTCATGAGTCATCTACTAACATGTAATTTAATAACTATGGTTTATCTTGTTAAATTGTAGGTTTCCACCACACACACCGTTAACTTGGATAATATGGAAGGGTTAGGACATGATCATGTCTGTGATGGAGCCTTATTTTGAAAATCATGTCAATGATGAGGATTCCATCCTGGGATTATATCATTTGGTGATTACACCAGGTATATAAGGAGTATTACCTATACAAGATATGTGGCTAGTAGATCACGATTCCACGGTGCATGTGAACATTTATCCACCAAAATGCAGTCATTTATTCATGTGGGATAGGATGATCATATATATAGGATGAGTGTGCTACATGATTTCTTACAATAAATACTATATGTGATATATTTTCAGTATGAACCTCAATTATCTATGGAATATATAGATATAATTTTCGGAGTATTATGACTTTTTTGGATTTTCAGGATAGAGATGGTGATGAAAGATGTTCTTGGGGAGGTGAATAAACTAGATTAAAATATAAAAAAGATTTAAATTAATTATCAAAGTTTAATTATCCATCATAGTAAGAGAAAATATATGGTGGAAAATAAATAATGAATATTAATGATTTTATAATATTTTGATCTGATGTAAACCTATTCAACTCTTTCAACTTTGCACTCTCTAAGAGACAAGTCATGCTTTACCTTATTTTTTTATTAGGAATAACCTAATTATAACCTATTTTTTGTACTGGATGTATAACCACGATTCCTAATTTTTTGGTGGGGAATCATAACATTTAAGAACTGACATTAGACAGTAAGAGTCCCAACTTCCAGGGTCCATAATTTAGAATCCTAGAGTCACAAATTAAAGATAAGGATTCTTTTTTGGGGAAACTAATAAACAAAAGATTCGATTACAAGTGAGATATATATATAATGAATTAAAGTAGACTCAATCAAAAATAATTATATGAATTCATATAATATTGATTAAGAATAGGAACCAACCTTTGAGTAGTGGATCAGTACATCTCATCAAATTAGTAGTAATAAAAAAAGATTGGTTTTTTTGAAAGACCATAATGAAGATGTAAACAGGTTTGAAGTAGATCAGATAATCATACAAAACATTCTGAGTTTAGAAGTTAAATTTTATAATCAAAATAATACTTCATAGTAATGTATATTTCATTTCTATATTTTTATTTATTCTTAAGTTAATTTAAATTTTATTTTTTAAACTAACATGTCAATCTCTAACTGGGTGAGAAATTAAAATTTAAACATCTTAATTATCAAAGAGAGAGAAAATAATTCCCATTATTATCATAACAATTATACATTGAATTAAAAACATTAATACTAATTAAACCTATTTTTAATTAATCATTTTATATTGCATAATATCTTCATGATAATATGTCAAATAAATTCCACCGATATCACATACTTTGATTCTCTAAAATTCAAATTTTAATTTATAAAACCACCTTCCATATTAATATAGAAACATATTTATTCAACATAATAATAAAATTTCATTAAATACTAAAAAACAAGTTTGAATAATTTATTTTTCAAAAAAATATTTTCAATATAATAAGATAATGAAATTAGTACAAATATAAAGATATAGGTATTCTAAATATATGTTGAATGTCTACGCGTGAAATAAAGAACAAATTTATTCTTATTGAATTTTTTTTATAAATTTATAATAAAACTTTTCAAAGATTATATAATATTATATAAATATATAAAATAAATAAAATTTATTAACACACTAAATATAAGAGTGAAGTGAAAATAAATACAATGAATTTCATAAAACTAAGCTTATTGAAAAATCCCAAACATTGCTAAAAAATTAAAGTGATGTACTGACCATGAATGTAGATTGATCACTTGGTATATAACATGTGGTTGATTGAATTTTTGTAACATCATAACATGTTTTAGTTTAGTATATGATGTGATCAATCAATATATTATTCTCTATAATCATTGATCATGAAGGTAATCGTGAAGTTTTGTATGTGGTAGCTTCACTATATGCACACTTTACAACATATGAATTCTCTTAAAATTGTGATTCTGTATGTGTGGCATGAGACTCGTAAATATAAAATTAATAGATTTTCAAAATTATATAGTGATTTTTTATTTTATTTTACTGAAATTTTGTACATGTATACCAATATGTTTTGTTCTCACTATACATCATAGTGTAGATTCCAACTAATGATCTATAAATTGTAATAAACCATCAATTGTATGATTAGTTTTAGTGCATGTGTCAATAATAACCTTCTACTAGTCATACTCCTAATCATAATTCATGATATATTTTTGCATTATGCATGAATGTTTAGAGTTTGAATGCAGTGGTGTAAAATATAAAGTATCGTCCTATCCCCCTCTCTACACATGTCAAGATCACATGGATCATGGAATGTTCCCATTTTGAGAGAGAGAGATTGCATGTTTCATGAATTTTCTATGATTGGTATGTAGGTATCTCATAATAGAAAATGTGTGGATAGAAGATATAATAACTCATCCTTGAGCTAGTTTGAAGAACTAATCATGTGGTGGCATTATATATCATGTTGTCAGATAAGAATAGTGACACAATAGTTCATCATGTGAAAAATGCATCCAATATCACAGTATGTTAAATCACTAATGAAAAGTATTTATTCATAACTCATGTAGAAGCTTGAGTTCCAAATAGTAACAGAATATTGAAATCCTCTATGTGGTAGGTCATCTACTAGAGGTACACTCATGATACGTTGAGTGACTATAAAAACAACTCATATATTTGGTTGTAGGTTTAGTCATGTAGTTTTTTCAGTGGATGTGTGTATGTTTAATTCAATATGTGGTAGATAATTAATTAAATTTAGGATAATATACCAAAATCCTCAAAACAACATGAAAACTATACCATCTATACATCACTAAAATTAGTTATTTTTTTGTGGAACTAATCATCAGAATAAGCATTCAATATAGTAGAATTATATTTATTTAATTAAATAATATTTACAATAGACCAAATAAATAATTATTCTGTATTTTTTAACACCTATAATATTTGATATAATATTGAAAATTTTATTTTGAAATATAAACAATGATAAGAAAAGTTATTGAAATTTAGATATTTTTTAGACCATACAAATAATAATTGATGCCTTCCATATAATTGAATGAAATGTATATAAATATAAAATCTATACATATCACCATGAAAATCAAAATAAGTAGTTTTTCAACTCAATATATAAATGAAAATAAAAAAATAAACCCTAAACTGAAGATAAATTGTATAACATTAAACTTGATGAAATTTTAGGCCAAAAATGAAAATATAAATCAACTAATTTATCCGTCAATATAGTTGAGTAAATTATAGATAATATTTTTATATTACTAATGTATTAGTAAGTATGAAATTTTTTTGGATAAATATTGTGATATAATAAAAAAATAGAGGTCTATTAAAATATAATATAAAATTTAATCATTCTTTATATGTGGAATTAATAATTATAATCACTTTAAAATTAAAAACTATAGAACTATCTTAAAACAATATAAAAAATAGAAAATAAAAATAAAATATATTAAGAAATAAATAAAATAAAAGGGTGAGTGATAATTAAAAAATATATTAATTCATATGGAGACACTAACACATACACATATCGATTAGATGGTAGTGACAGCATATAGGAATCAACCATTCGAGGTGATCCATTAGTTTACCTTGACCATATATAACTATGATGAGGTGACACTTCCATATATAGAATTATAGAACCGCTTCCATGAAAATTACTTCTTCATAATATTGAGTTCCTTTTACATTATGGAGCTTTTGGTGTTATATTAGTGGAGAAAGTTTGTAATAGAGTATGTATTGGGATTTTGGTTCTCATGAGGTATTCCCTCAAAATTATTTTTGATAGATTCTTCTAACCATTAAAGGTAGAAAATAGACTACACAGAGACATCTACGTCTGTGTTTTTCCTCTAATTATCCAAGCTTGCATCAAGGAGTTTGTGAGATCCTTGGTGATAGAGAGCATATGTGTAGAGGGACTAAAAATAAAAGGTGTTTGTGGCCATCATTTAGGAGTAGAATCATCAATTATTGTTGTCTTAACAGAGTATTTAATAACTCAATACATGGTTCATTTTCATATATAGTTTCATACATGAGGACCTACAACACAACAACCACATAGAGGATTCAATTATCCAAAGTATATTATTTTCTATTCCTTTGGAGGGTGAGGTCATATTCCATATTAATCCCTAACCCATATATCTACATAGATAATTTAGATGGTTGATGAACCACTACATCATAGGTAATGGTGTGATCAAGTACCCCCAGGAGGTGAATAGGGTTTTCCTTAGAGGGGTGGTGTTCATAGTGGATATGGAGGTTGAAAAAGGAGGGTCTATATGATGGAATCCCAATGATTCACTTCCACTATCTCTACCCCAAGGAGGTCCATTCCATGTATATTGGGATAGTAATCAAGGATACAACCAGATACCAGATATGGAGGGATATGACTATGATGTTCCCAATATGATATAAGGACTGATCTATGTCAACTCTAACTTGACACCCACACTAATAAACACCAAATCAATACATTAATTTATTATTTCATCACTATATCAAGAGATATTGATTTTGGTAAATCCTATAGCCCAACTAATGTGACTTAAGACTTCGACTAGAAGAGATTCCATAATAACTCACATATGTTGATAATACAAGATGTTTCTTAGTGGAGAAAGGTTACTGTATGAATATAATGTTTAACTGATAAATCCATATGAAATAATCGTTATCATAGACTATCTATTATCATTTCATTATTGAATATACTAATTTCATTAGAGAATGATGTGCATTAAGGATAATGGATTGAGATTATAATTTTTGGGTGAGTGGGACGTTCATTATAGATGACTAATACTTGTGTGGGAAGTTTCTTTTGATCTCCCATAATTTATAATGTTTGGATATATGTGATGTATCCACCTCATATGATAATTTTCCCATCATGATGGAGTATTTCATGAACATTTCTATTTATTTTGTACTAGGGTTTTCCCCTTTATCAAGAGGTCAAATTTTGTATCCAATAGAACATTGATACTACTGTGATATCTTCTCCATCATATCTAATGGTTCTAGATATGATCAGGGTGTTGAAAGTGTAATTTTAATACCTTATAGAGAATAGATTAATCAAATCCAGTGTTTCCCCTCAATTTTACACTCGTGTAGTTATACAAGAAGGCATATGGAAGCATGAGGGTACATATTAACTATCACCATAAATATTTGGTGAAATTCAAGAGAAAGTATGTAATTACCCAACCCCAGTTACCCTGAGTTGGTGAATTGTTACATAACATTGGCATGATCACAAAATATCAAGTCTCAAAAGACCGATTAGTTTAGTAGCCTTAGAAACACTAAATACATTCATAAGTCTTACATTACATGATAAAGGGAAAAACTACAACAACATAGTCTACATATTTCACACTCATATTCCCTCGTACTATCCTTGTAGGTCAGTCATATAATACTTCTTCACATCATGTGAAAAATAAAACATAGAAAGGGGTGAGCTTAGATGCTCAGCAAGGATAACAATATAGTGGAAACCTTCATAAATAAGCATAAACATTTAAGGAAATGTATAAATAAAAAAAAGCCTTTTAAACTTGAACATCAGAATAATATGGAAAAAATAAAATGAAATAATTCAATTTACTTATTCACATGGATATTCTACTAGTTTAATAATCACATGAAATATCAATAACCACTTTCATAATGATGGAATGCATAATGTCAGACTATCATAACCACATAGTCAAGGCCTTATGCCAAGATTACAAATAATATTTTTTAAGGACTTTTGCCAAGACACTAATTTGTCTCATGATACCTACTGATGCATCGAGGAGTTATAGAGGGCTTCACCCGTCACATACTAAGTCCAATGCATTCCTCATATGAAAAGGTTTAAACATAACATAAACATTCGTATTAAAACTAGCATATGAAATGTAAAAACCTTATCCAGAAACCATTAATGGTATAAAAATAACACATCCATATTCAAACATATCAAAAAACCTTCAATAAAATATGGATGTTTTGTATCATAATAAATCAACTTCAAATAAACATAAAATTCGTCAAAGGATGTTGACATAGATGAAATCGAAACCTTTTTTTCATGAAATATCTCTTTATATTTTGAAATCATTTAAAATTCATATATTTTAATACTAAAAAACTTATTTTTAAAATATTCTTATAATATTTTAAGGGAAGATTAAATGATTTTAAAACGGTGGAAAATAGCTGCACCCGTCGTATAAATTAAAAAGGGCATTCTTACCTTAATTTTGTCGAAAAGGTTAAAAAGAACCTTATTTGGAAAATGATTTAAATATTACTTTATAAACATCTTATAATAAGTAAAATATGGGTATAAATGACTTTTACCAATATTTTATAAAATATTAAAAATGTTTTGAAATACATTTTTATGAAACATGGTTGTGGATGATAAAGAGGTCCATGTAGATAATTACTTATAAACAACCTCGGATAATGAAGAGATTGTAGAATTAACCCTTACCTTGTAATTTTACTTTGTAGAGGGTTATTTAACCTCCTGTATAATGGTGAAATAATTTTTATTAAATTATTCAATAATAATATACATTAATATGATATCAAATATGATCTTTTAACATTTTATGGTTAATAATATATTAGTATTATCACTGTTTCGGGTGTTAAGGGATTTTTTTCCATTATCTTCTATGTTATGTGAGTCATAATTATTATGTATGGGATGTATATTATTCATAACAATAATTTTATCAAGTCTTTAAACATTATTTTTAATCATTAAATGAAAATTACTCTTGAATGGATACGATGGGGAATGAATCTCATCGCTATGCGAAGACAGTAATCTGCACGTACGCATGAGCGACAATATTATTCTTTTGATATTAAAATAATATATAATTCGATATTATATCATATATATATTATCATTATCATGTTATATTTATTATTTAAATCAATTACACATCACTATTATACTCCTCCAAATAATAATGTATTGAATAACAATTACACCAGAGCGCGGAGACCGTAAGCTGTACATACGCACGTATTATGAAATGTCATTCAAAGGATGGATAGAATAATGAATATGGATGTACCATATTTCTAATAACATCATGGTATATATAAGATACTGAATTTATTATTTTATGATGGAAGCATCAAAGAAAGGGGAAGTTGAAGAAGAAAGGAACTTAAAAGAGGTGATGAAATATTTACCTCTTCTTTGAGTTCTTCCTTTTGATTTGATCAAAAGTGCTCCTTAGATTGGATTTATGACATAAGTAAGGCCTCTATGATTAAGGGAGTATTGTTTATAGGGTATTTGGGAAAAGGATATCCGAGAAAAATGGATTTTAAGGTGTGAATTAGAGAGAAAGGTGAGTGCCCTTTTATAAGAGGGGTGAGGGGCACCTTAGGAAAAGCTAGAAATTTTATTTTATAATAATATCATTTTCGGATTCTAATTGATCCAAAATATATTAATTGAAGTATAATGTTGGGATGGGTATAAAACCACTCAACCAATAGTATTTATATAGGTTTGGGTCACTATATTAACTTTATCTTTTAGATTTAACTCTTAGTTAAATAGTTTGACATTTACCATGTGTCTTTGTATTTTTATATTATATAGTTAATAAACATAATATATACTTCTAATAAAACCCCAAGTGGTTCACTAATGAGTCACCTATAATTATATATGTCCTTTGGCTAAACCTTGGATTTTTAGTAATAGAATATCAATTAATAATATAATATTTTTTAAAAACTCTTTTAGGTCAAATTTGACACTATTGGGTATTTTGTTTTTTCTAAATTCTTAATATCATTATTACATTGAAAAAAATTTATCTAACCAATACTAATATGTCATATTAACCTATAAAAATTATTTTAATTCATAAAAAGTCTCAAATTAGATTTATTTGGAAATATATAATATCAATTTTTTAATATTTCATTAATTAAGTAATTACTTCATCATCATTGTGTCAAAAATAAAATAAATTATTTAATTTCTAAAAAGTATAAAGAAAATATCATTCTGTAGGAAATATTTTTATCTTTCAAATTAATAATTATATTGGAATTTATCTTATGTATGACCCTATATTAAAAATGTTTTAGTTATTAAACATTGATCTGAACTCTTTTAACTCTTCTTTGAAATAAATAATAATAAATGTCCTAATCTAATCAATGTGGACCAAAGAGGTTTATATTTTATACCTAAATTTGTTTTTGGTCAAACTATACTTATCCAATAGAGTTAAGACATATTTTAGGGTAATAATAATTACATTTTTACCCATAATTACCCTATTTACTTTTAACTGTGGTAAATAAAAGTAAAAAGTTACTATTCACCAAAATTTATTTTCATCTTATTGAGCAAAATTTTACTTACTGATATCAACCGTGTCTCTAGGATTGTTTAAATTCCACCCACATAAGCGGTAAAATTATGTTTAATGTAAATTTGCAAATTCTCCTAAGAGGTGGGTAAAAGACGGTGAAATGTTCAATAAAATTTTTATATATCTGAAATTATTATAAACTAACTCTAATGAATTACATTGAAATTATATAGGTATTATGTATCTATTTTTACCTAAAATAAATTTAAATAAAATAAATAATTATTTAAATAAAAAATCGATTTTAAACTATAACTCAGTGTTTTTCACTATTCATCAAAAATTGAATGTTTTCAGAAAAATACAAAAAATATACTCTAAGATAATTTCGATATTCTGAATCCAAAAATGATGCCCAATTTAAAAGCTAAATTTTATAAAATGTCAAAAAGTGGTTATGAGTATTCATAACAGCTACTTTTGTTGGCCGCAGTGTGTTAGAATGTCAAAGTTGCATATAATGCAAGTTCTTACATTATTCAAAGGGAACCGTATCATGGAAGTTTGGGGTGTTAAAAAGTACCATCTATTGGGTATTGATTTCTTATTTGACTCATTAAATAGAGTGATGTAGTTCTCAATAGTCAATATTTCTTCTAATTATACCTATCTTTGGGTTTTGTGATGATAATATTTTAAAGAAATAATTTTTATGTCATTATGTTAATTATGGGTACTTGGTGAATCCAAGTAGCATGATGAATATCCCAGTTGTGTTCATGTGTTTTATGAACCATGTCATTGATCCTTTCTTAGAGAATTTCATGGTTTTTTTCATTGATGGAATCCTCATATATTTAGAATTAGTGGACGCGTTTGTTGAGTATTTAAGGATTATCCTGAAAATATTATTGAAACTCAAGATGTATGAAAAGCCCTCAATATTATGGTCATATGGTTGATAGGTCCACATCCTAGTTTATGTAATTTCATAGGGTTCATTTTACGTAGACATGATAATGATAAAGGAAATACTATATTGGGATCCCCCCAAGAGCATGTTTGAGGTGTGAATCATTATTGGGATATGGGGTACTATCAAAAAAAACACGGTATACTTATAAAATATTGTGGGCCCCATTAATAAAATTAATTGAAAAGTGAAACCATTAATTTATACCTAGAAATGAAAGAGTTAATTTGATGAGATGAATTATATGTTAATGAGTGCTCCATTCATGAGTTTTCTATAGAAGGATGTAAAGAAGGTATTGTTCTATGATGCCTCTAGATATGGGCATGGTTATGTGATGATGTATAAGAAGGTTGTGATTTATTATGGGATTAAACAATTTATACCCCATGATTAGAAATATAAAATCATCTATTTGGATTTAGTAGCATTAGTATTCACCTTGGTGACATGGAGGCACTTGCTTTTTGGAAATTGGGGCATAGTCTATACATACCACAATAATATCAGGTTTATCTTCACTCAAATACATCATAACCTAAATTAGAGGTTTTTTATAGTTACCCTGATATATGAATTTGAAATTTTCTATACATTGGGGAAATGAAATATAGTAGTATATTCACTTATAATGAAGTCTTGTTCAAAATTTTCGGTGGGGAGACATTTGAGTAGTTATCCTTATGGTTATTATCCTTAGTGAAAAAGTTAGATGTTTATTATCTAAAATTGATGGTGGTGAACACTATAAATTTTTATAATGTAAAGAAGGCCTAGTTCAGAGAATTTATTTCATGGTTTTTCATGACCATATAATCATTGGAGATTCACCACATATATATTTTCATGGTGGGGAACATGTTACACTCTTCTTTCGATTGGCAGTGGTTATAATTGGATTCATTTAAAACATATATAGTATTTTAGATCCCATAACTACCCTTATTGAAAAACAGTATTCACACATTTAGAATGAGTTATTATTGTTATATTTTGATAATAAGAATTATTGGTTTATATGATTGATTTTTTCCTGCATTTCCAGAGAAGGGAGTCAAGTACATGGTGTTTTTTGATTCATATAGATAATTATATCATTGTGTGCTATCTTAGAGGAAATAAGTGATTACTTATGGGTTCTTGTAGGTGAGACCTCATGATTATAATAATGCAACACAAATTCTATAGTTAGTAGTTTTAATGTTATCATTGAAGACCTGGAGGAACTATATTCTTATAAATTTTATGACAGTATATACAAAATATAAAAATATTATGTATATATTCCCTCAAATAATTATTAAACTAAAGTAGTATAATTGTTTTGAGTTTATAAAAAAAATATGAATTTGAGATATTCTTTAATTTTTTTATGGGTAATTAAATGGTTGATTCCCTTTCTATAAAGTCTTATTATTAGTTTTTTTGGTGAGGTCTCTAAGAAACTAGCATATTTGATGTTTTCCTTATAAGATGAGGTATAATTATCTTATCCTTGATAGATGGAGGTCACCCATCTACATTAAATTATAAAAAGGAATCATAGTTTGGATAAACATTTACATGTTTATACATGAATAGATAGCCTCTTTTTTCACCATATAAATATTCTAAATGTTTGTAACATGTTATCCTATTCTGTGGATAGATAGTGGTGGTAGTTGTGCTATTTGAGGAGGTCCTATGGGTGTTACATGATCTATAATTAATGATATATGTGGGAGTCAATAACATATTACAATACCTTGGGAATAATTTTTATCAGGAAGGTATGAAATTGAGTTTTGATGAGATTATGTTTTGACGCCTGACCTATCAATAGGTGATGGTATAGTACCTTGTACTAATAGATTTAGGCTAACCCATCAATGTTATGGAGTGTAAGAGGGGTTTAATTTTAATGAATTACATGATATAAAATCCATGATTTATGAGAGTTCATGATGTTATATTTTTTATCATCACCAAAAAACCATGTTATCCTATTTCATTCCAATTTAGGGGTAGATTTTGGTAGAGATACTAGGATGACTATACATGGTGGAAGTCTACCCGCCACATGGTATACCCTCAATGCTATTTTTTGACTGATATTATAAATTTTCATACCAACAATGGAGGAGTTTTAATATTCATTTAGAAATTAATTATAGTTGAGAAAAGTGCTCCTCCCTCTAACTGATTGTTATACCAAGAAAACTAATCATTATCTAGATTATATATTGATGGATTTCATATTAAATTTCTACAAAATCTATAATGATCACATTCCTTTAGTGAATCTCACTTACCAAAATATTTACCACTATACCATTATAATTTTATTTTTGAGACCCAATATGGGATACACTTTTTCACACCTAACATGGATAGATGTAAGAGATTCATAACATATGGGGGTGGAGTTGGTTAATGTGACAATATTGAAGGTTCAAGTGATATAGGCGTGAATTATAACCTCTCATTACTGTCATAATTCTAACAAATAATAAATATTGAGGCTTTTATGTGTTCTTGAAGGTATTTTCATATTGAATTTTGTATATATTTGGATTAAGAGAAAAGTTTTCCTCAATGTTTATCAGTCCATTCCAAATTATGTATAGGGTGGGGGAGTGAGATTTCCCCATGGAAATGCCTTTATAATTAGACCGAGTGCACAATGTATTCCACATTTAATACTAAGTGGATTCATTCAAGACCCATCACATGTTATTAACTAGTGTGAGATAGAAAAGAAGAATGATACCACCTTCATGGAGTACCTAATAGAGATCAATAATATACAATATAATTATATTTATATAAGATTTATTCCATTAGAGTGAATCCCTTAGCAATATTGGGATATTTAGAAGAGCTTATGGGGGTGTTAGAACCAAATGTGGGCTTAGTACCCTCACCTTTTTATGTAGTCTAAACTTTTCAAGGAAAATTCCTTAAATGTGGAGAGGATGTATTGACCTATTTTATTATTGTATAATCATTTATAATATTTAAATTTATATTTTTTATTATTGGTCATATATCTATTTTTATTCTAGTTTAACTGGGATTTGTAAATAATATATGTGTTTGATTTATTAAATATTAAAGTAATGGTGGTGTTACATTATTCCTCTTTGTGTCATTTCATTTCAATTAGTTTCATGGTGTGGAAGGTTAGGTTGTGGTGTTTTTCGTATTTTATGTAATGGGGTGTACGCTATTATATTTTGGTGTCATACTATTTCGAGGTGGGAAATGTTATAGAAACAAATGGTACTTTTCTTGTAGTGAGGTTTTCTAAAAAGGTGTTCCCGTATCAATCGTGGTGTGACACCCTGGGGAAGAGATCATTTTCACCCATTGATATACTTTTTTTAATTCAATTTATTTACTTATTTTTTATTCTATTCCCTTAATCATTTTGAATTTAATCCTATTGATTGCCTTAAGTGTATAGGGGAAAATTCGTAGATCTGAAAGACAAAAAAAGTGATCTATTTGGAGGATAAAATCGGACCATAAAATTTGAAATAATTTTAATCATTGATCTATCCACAAATGAGTTAGTGCTTTATTATTTTTATATAACACTTATCTTCATGATTTATATCTTGTAATTTTGTTTTATAATGCTTCCACATTTATTTTTTAAAATATTATTATTATTTATAATTCATGAATAGAACACCTTATCTAACACTGTTTTATTGTCCATAATTGTTTACTAGAGTATTCATGCCCAATGAATGGAGGAATGATCCTAGAATCAGTCACTAGAGATCCTGGTAGAAATATATCTTTATTCCATCCCCCTTATTCTTTATGTTTTTTTTATAACAACCATCATCTTGGAAAAAAAATCATGGAATTAGGCCCTTATTGATGATAGATTAATATTTAACAAATATAATCCATTTATTTAGATGTAAAATTGGTGATATAGGCATGGTATATCAATAAAATGTTATAGTGAATTACTATAAGGAAAGGGGATATGATTCCTCAAATTTTAGTGGTGTTTTGGAAATTAAGGATTTGTGTAAATAAATTTTGAACTTTTTTTAGTGAGGAATATCTTGATATCAACCATTTAATGAATACAAATTATAAAAGGGGGATGAAATAGTTTTTTGGGTCACATAAGTTTCATGGATGGTGATAGAGGGGCGATTCTATGTGTTTTGTGGTGGAAATTTTCTCATGTCATGATTTAGGGGGTCACAACATGATGAGGTAGTTATTCCATGATTATTTCATGGTAGATCATTAGATGGAATTAAATATGTGGTGAATTTTGATAATACATGACAAGGAAAAGGGTTCCACAGCATAATATCATGGAACAAAGGAGGATCATGTCTCGAAGGAGAATGAGATATGCCATTAGACTGCATCCGTGCTAGGCCATCATGACATGACCATCATTGTCACATCCTAAATGTATATTTTCAACGTATAAAAATTATTATGGTTTACGTTCCACATGGTATGTGGTGGTACAATTATTTTTAGTATAATAGGGACGAGAAAAAAATATATGTATGATTTAGTCTTCTTAGATTCATAGGGTAAACGAAGAGGATCATGATTGGAGAAAATGACATTCATGGGAAATATATTCTCCAAATACATTTTTTTCATTACAAATGAATGGGTCCTCCTTCATAAATTATATAGGTTAGTACTCCCAAACATACTTGAGTCATGGACCCTCTACAAATAGAGTCACTACTCCCCCATATATAAGCTTAAATGGGGGATGGTTCCTCCACTTGAGTTGGTTTCTCCCTCAACCAAATGTTATCATTTAGTGAGATATGGTTTTCTAGACACCGATCCAAAGAGCTGACATGGGTTTCTAGGTTGGGTGATTTAGATTCATGTGGATTTCTATTATTTCCCTAGTGGTAGGGATTTAAATAGAAGGTATATCCTTTATGTCAATGTCTATCTACTTTAAATATTTTCTTGATTTTTATTATGGGTTACTCTTCCCTTCCATTCATCATGGTTTTGACGAGGATAGAAATCATTTTATTCCATTTTCCTTTTTGAGGTGTCCTACCGAGTATGTATATACTCACCCTTGTATAGGAGTTTTTGCCTATATGTGCCATGTCAATGAAAATGATGGATAGATGAATGATAAACTTGGTGGACACTATTATTGTGGGTCCTAGTGATATATAAATGTGTTATAAATGAATGGTATTCATTTTAGGTGATTGTTTGTTACACGAACATCTTCACCTCAACAATTTATATTGGTTTTCTTAACTTCTGTTTGATTCAAGTGTATCATACATATTTTAATTGTGGTTTATGAATTGGTAATACAATTTTGGATCATAGAATTTGTCACATTCATTATATATATACTTTTTAGATTTATTTTTCTTTTTATTATTATTTTGTTTCATGTGGAGGTGTTTATTGTTCCCTAATGAATTAGGTCAGCGCCTCCCATTTTGTGTGATATGCCTACTTAGTGCACATAATCATCCTTTAACCTATTATAGGTGGGTTTATAAAGGCACACTCAACTTACTGCCATTCAATAGGGGTCTTAGTGGGTTGGATCATTATATATTATGACTCTTACCTATTTATTGGGTTTAACTTCATTCTGGAAACACCTTCCTCTATTTCTTACAGTGCCTCACACACTTTCACCAATAATTAATTTTTTTGATCCCCCATCCACATGAAGTAAGTCAGTCAGACATGACACAACATCTTCTATATATCCCAAAATGAAATTTCCATGATATATACTCCACCACCAACAACATCATCTCGTGAGTCCACCCCCTCCCCGCCTTATATGATTTTTAACCATGGAACCTACTATCCATACATGTTAGTTACATTAACATTGGTTTTAACCTCATGTTTTCCATAAACTATTTCTTATTTATATAATACATGAACATTCACAATTATTGTAATCTGTAGAAAAAATTGATATTAGTTATTAATGGATTTTGATTGTGGATTTTCTCAATTTCTGATCAATTGTAATTTGGGTTCATGAAAAGCATCGATGGTCTTACATTCATAATAATTCTAGGAGTTATTTTATTTATTGTTATTTTTCAAGTAACTTCATTACATGTGGAGGTTTACTTTTAATTTCGGGGATCTATGGGTGGTAAGATTCTTCATGTTGTTAGTTTCAGCCTAAAATTGATTAATTCTGTAACACATTTACAATTTTCATAGTTTATTATGTCTAATATCACATTAATTTTATCATGATATTTGGATAATTATTATTCATATTGGGATTTTAGATGAGTAATATTAATTATTATGAATTATGTTTTACTATTTGTAATTTTTGATTAATTTTTTGAAATGAATTAACTTTCAATTATATTTTACCTTCATAATTATATTTTTATTAAATTAGATTTTTAAAAAAAAATTCATAATTAAATTATAGTTATTTAATTAATATATATAAAGTTATATTTTTATCCATTGAGATTATAGATAAGTGATGCGACTTTAAAAGAAATAGTTCATTTCATTTCTTCAACTAGTTTGACACACAAGTTTATCTTATAATATATTTATCACAATGTAAAATAGGAAATTAAATAAATTAAATTATAAAAAATCATATTAGGATTGAGATTTTGTAACTATTTATAATTCATCTCAATAATTATTTAATCTCCGAAAAAAATTATTGCATGCATAATAATTAACTTGAATTGATAGTATCCCAAATAATAAATTTCTAATTAGTTTCCATTATATTTATACGATTCTGTATTTTTTTAGTGTCATTTTATCACTTTTTTTAGTGTTACAAAAAATATAAAAACTCTCACAATATTATTTTCTTAAACACTTTTAAAAGAGATCAAAATAGTGACCCTGACCTCATGTTCCCAATAGATTAACCATTATCACTACTTCTACAGTCATAATAAGGTTACACATTTTTAAATTTTTCATATTATGATAGTTTTATGAATAGTTAAATACCATTAAAAATAATTATTATTATTGAAGTTAAAAAAATATATTAAAATCTCAATTTTTCCCCATTATATGAGATATAAAATTTAATATTTATAACAGAATCATGAAAACACTCATTTAGTCCCATTTTACCATTATGTGGTTTCTTTGGTCAAATGTTCATTCCACAAACCATTTATATAAATTATTATTCCCCTAAATTTTTCATGCATTTCTGTAATTATGGAAAATTTATCAATTATATGATATGATTTTTTCTTCTCCTTACAAGGATGTTCTTTGCTGATGTGGAATATATAGTACACTGGTCGGCTAAAATTTCCAAATCAAAGATCATCACCATGAGTACCCACACTAATATAAAGGGATTATAAAAAAGATTTTCCTTATTTACAATATCCACTTTGAAAATATTTACTCTTCTAATTCATTTTAGAAAAAATTTATCTCTGATTTCCCCTTTAAAATTACTAACCACCATAAAATGATTTTCATCCTTTCTTCATCATTTTTTATCCAAATCTAAATGAGCATTAAAATATTTTGTGATTAGTTTCAATTTAAAAGATTATATTCATAAAAATATTTTTAGAAAACTACATAAAACATTCTATAAAAATTTATCCATTCTTATAATGCAAAATGACTCATTATGGCATAGTAAAATCCATCATGACTTAGTTTTCATTTATCCCATAAAAACACAAGTATATTCCTATAAAATTCATAAAAACACTAATTAATATTTCTATATATCATTATACTTCATTTAACAAAAATAAATAAATTATTCAACCAATAAAACCATATTCTAAATGATTCTCTAAAACCCATTTTAACCATTATTAAATGTATTTTTCTTTTTAATTGATAAAATTTAACTATTGTATTAGTTAAATCATAGTAAATATCATTATAACATGAAAAATACATTGTTTTATTAACGATGAATATTACAAAAAAATATTAAATGAACATCAGAGATATAAGAAATTTATATAGAACATAATTAGGAAAACTAAAAGTTGTAAATAACCACATATAAATAGAAATATAAAAATATTGAAATATACATCATTACAATCTCCCTTAAAGTTCATATCATCATGAAAAACTATGAAAATAACGAGAAGAATTATAAATTTTGTATGATTTTTGAGAAAGGAATAGGATGAATGATTTTATAGAAGTGTGTAAGGTTATATATAAGAATAGAAAAGGGTAATATGACTATTATAAAATTATTAGTTATATGACTATTGGATATATGATTGTTATATATTTTCTGTTTGGGTATACTTGTATCCAATAGTTATATTGAACATTTTATAATTGGAATGTAGAATTTATTAATGTGTTATAAGTATTATATTTTATATTTGATTAATAACTAAAAAGAAATATTAGTATTAATTAATTTGTGAAAGAATATTTTATTTTAATGAAATTGTATTATGTATTATTTATTTTTTTAAATTTCTTACTCTTAGAGAATTATTTTTAACTAAATTAATTGAAAAAATTCAATGAATTGATTTTAAATAACATAAAAATCAAATAAATAATTAAGGAATGAAAGTTTAATTATTAATGTCCAGATAAAAATATTTAGAAACATTGTTTTTATTATATTTATTATGTTTTTAAAATGATATATTTATCAAATTTAGATTATTATATTTAAAAAACTGTATTATATATATATATATATAAATTAACGTTCATGAAATTGTTATTAATTGTCATATAATGAGAATAAATCATTTAATGTTTATAAATCATTTTAAAAAAATATTTTTTGGGATTTTGATATTATTTGTAAAATAAATTTTATTTATTTTAAAATAAATTTAATAAAATGGATTTAACATTATGATGATATTTTCAAAAATAAATATTATGGTAAATTTCATTTTAAGGAAAAATTGAGTTGTTGAGGTGAAAAAGTGAGTTACAATAACAAATGGTAAAACAAGGTAATATGATAAACTAAGGTGTAAAGTGATAAAATGTAACACCCTGAACTAAAATCCATTGAATCAATTCCTTGGTCCAATGAATCACATAACCTTAGGTGTATATCCTCATATGGATGCTGATTAGAAATGAGAGTCTATATGGACATCGTGGAAAGACTATACCCTCTCATCAGAGTTATGATAACAATGTAGTAATAATAAATCATATAAATCAAGCTAAATAACCATCATATAAAAAGGGAATGTATTGATAATAATAATAATATCAAAATGATATAATAATGAGGGTATCTAAACATCCATAATTGATCCCCCTATGGGTGGATCATATATAAGGATAAAATAGAATGAGATAAAAATGGAACAATAAATGAACCCCAAATATTCATGAGTTATACTTGATCCAAACATCTCTACTCCAATCCTATCATGATAATCCAATCCTTTATAACCAAAAATATATGGATATTTTCCATAGCTGAACCTAAAAATTTATTATCTTCTAATGGGGTACCCTAGTGTCATGGTGGACATAGTAGAGTGTTAGTACAACTCAGTAGGCCACCACCAATGAATTACATTAAATAAAAAATATATATATAAAGTTTATGAAAAAGTGATACTGATAACAAATTAATTTACCAAAAAAATAAATAAAACAAAATCTGTGAAGATGGGCTCTATGGTGAATCACAAGTTGGAACCTACCTACTTTGTCCAATTATTTATTTCTATGAATTATGTGACAGGTCACATAATCTCAAGATAGATCCAAGGTGTGTAACTAGGGAAACAGTTTCCATAAAAACATAACAGAATCTTTGGGGGAACCACTGAGTATTATCAACTTACCAAGTCATCTAGAATCCACATGATTCCTCAGTATAATTCTTCTTTATAAAATTCAAGTGAATTTAGGTAATACAACATTGAAATTATCTATATTTAACCTAAGGAACAACATTTTAAGATCATTCCATGTATTAAGATTGACTGGAATCCAGGACCACACCTATAGAATTCTATCTCAATAAATCATGTTAAATCTAGGGAGCTCATCTGATCATATTCAAAAGGGCACCCTGAGGAAGTTAACAACATTCATCAATGACATTCAATACATAAGTCTTCACCCATATCCATAGAGGAATCATCCAAATGAATTTTTAGTAATGAATTAGTGTATAATTCAAGGTATGTCATGGAATTATTTAGCTTTATACAACCTCCAATCCAATGAGGCATCATCCTAACGAATTCAACTGACTCCACAAATGGAATCCACAATCACTCAATGAATTCTACATATTTCATATCCTAACTGAATACATTTGATAAAACCCAAGGCATTAAACCAATAATAATGATTTATGATCTAAAATATCAATTAATGAATATTTATTTATGATTTAGTAATTTTCTATCATAACAAAACATCATCCATGGAGAAAACCGGCATTTTCCCCTTCATGGACTGTTTCTACCCAAAAACCAAAATCTAGTTAATTTGTTCAATAAATAACATTACATTCCATAAAATCTTTATCACTATTTCTACCAAGCACTTTAATTAGACACAACATCATATTCTTCTTTTCAAGGTTCATGTTTAATATTTTCAAAAAAAATTCATGATTTATACATTTCCAAGGATTGACTAAATAGTGTTTCATTCACAAGCTATAAATAAAAATTATTTATAGGTTTCTTACCAGAACTCTTTTTATCCCACACAATATGTTAATAATTCCTTTCAATTCAAAATTTAGGAAATTATGATATAATATTTTTCACCCATTTCATAATAATGGTTTACCTTTTTACTATATTTCGTGGTCATTCTGTAATCTCATGTTCTTTTCATTATAATACATTTCCATCATAATTAAATATTTTTACAATCAACATTTTCTATTATATTAGTCTCAATTCAAAGGTCAAATCCATTTTTAATTATCAATGGTTGTGAAATTACATTTCACAATAATTGATTCAAAACTTATTTATCATTTAACAATTAAAAATAGTTAAACATTTTCCACAACAAACCCATTCAAGGTCCAAGATCAACTAGGTCACCCCACAAGGAACTATCCTTTTTCTATGGTTCATGGAATGATAAATGAGGAATTATGATAAATAAATATTTAAAAAATAGTTAATTTTAATGATTATACCAAATCATGATAACGTTTTCATAAACTCACAATTACATCTCCTATGAAAAATAGAATGATTTTGGGTTAGGATAAGGTTCCACCTACATTATTATTATAAAATCACATGAATTGAGTATCAACCATCAACTAATCCGAAATTAAAAGAAATTTAAAAACCAAGAAAATGTATAGAAAATAGAAAATTTTGATTATAATTACAAAACATATCTTGATAGTGGAAAAAATGAATAAAGGGAAGAATAAGAGTTTTATAATCGCCTTAGGATATTTATCACACCCTATTATGATTGAATTAGCTAAGGGATGATAGATATCCATCATAGAAAAAAGGATAGAGGGATGAGGACACCAAAAAGTCTTTTACTATCCAAATGTAAAGTGAATTAGGTATGGGGGATCTAAAGTGAAATGTGAGAAAAATAGTTTTCTTCCCCCATTTAAAAAAACTACCCATGAGGCCATTGAATAACCAATATCCTTCCAACAGATAGTCGGTGGTAAACTAGCTATCCAGCCATAGGCCGTAGCCTAGCCTTTTTCTCTTGAATAAGGGCCTCTTGTTTCCATATTCTTCATAATAGATGGTGGAAAAATACCTCATAGTTTGTGGGAAACATCTTTAAGGATACATTCCACTTACACCACCTAAACCCGTTTAATCTCACTAGAGTCCTCCTGGTTACATCATTATCCCAAAGTCATTTATAATGACATATGTTTAATGTGTTCCCACGTTAAAATTTCTAGCCCAAACCCTAGTTCAAAATCTGTCTAATCCACTAAATCCAAAATTCAAATTTTCATTGAATCTCAAGACTCATCCATAGACACACGGCATTAAAATCAACCCATAATAAAATATTCCATACCTATGAAGCCCCAATAATCATTTAAATCCATCACTGAAAAAAATTGGTTATCTATTCAATTCCAAATAGTCATATTGTATTTTCAAATTACAAATGCTCTTCCGAAGAGAATCTCTCAAAAACCAAGAGCATTCTTCATTAAAGAATGGGTCACTACTATCATTCAATTTCAGAGCACAAGGATGGTACTTACGCAATATCATCTATCTTGAAATGATCAATTTTTTCATCTAAAATATCATTAAGAATATAGATCTCACTTTCATAAGGTTTTTCCCACAAAGTAAAATTCTAAGCCACAGGACTCCCATCATTGAATTTTCCAACAGAACACAGTAATTATGTTTAAAGGATGTTGATAGTATCGTTACCAAAACCCCACACCTAACCATACATAATAATTATAGTCTAACACAGGTTCCCATATCACCTTTTAAACTCTAAACCAAAACAGGTGTGCCCATAAAATCCATTCACACCATAGACAAGATGATTTTTTCTAAATAATCCCCATCCAACTCCAAAAATACCCTCATAGTATACAAATTGGCATACCTAATGTGGTTGTCAACGTATCACATCCAATTATGCACAAAAACAATATTAGTGCCTCCTCTGGCCAACCTATCTCAAATAAACCTTTCATCAGCAACAAATATGGTTTTAAATTATCTGATCATAATGCCATTATCACTGGAGGTGTCCCATGAACAATAAACACATCGAGGTCTATCCCCGACCCCTGATTTGATTTCATGGTCAAACCACCAACCAATCACACTATTTAACATTCTCCTAATTATAACCTATGTACCACCACCCCAAACCATTATAGGTTCACAAAATTTCATCTAGAGAATGAAAAAACCACTCATACTCTAATCAGTATTGCATAGAGACAAACATCTATAATTTAAAATGGAATCTAAATTATATTGAAAATATAAGTGAACTAGTATCTAGTACTATCATGACCACCTAAAGAACATTCCCATGAATTATTCATGAAATCAATATCCCTTATAATCCTTAGGGGCGCATGCCATGACCGACATGAAACTCCCCATCATAGGATTGTCCCCATAACTACTCTAATAGGTCAAAACCATGATCTTAGTGAGATATATCTTGTCTATCATGGAATATTATGGTCAGATAGGGTTATCCCAGTCATACCTAAGAAATTACATAAACCAAAAATTTCTTAGACATTTTTGGATCCCCAGAATTTTATCATTGATTTTTGCAAATATTCAACTAAAATTGAGGGATATTAATTCAATAGGCCAATAGTTCTCTCCACAACATTTGGTTTCAACATATACAACTCATACACATAACCATAATAGGTACCATTTTCCACAAAAATTATGTTTTACTTTCCAAATTTCACAAAACTATTCAATCATTAACCCTTGTATCATGATTCATTCTTGGATCAATCATGCCACATCATCTTGATCCATCCTAAAACATCACCATTTTCCATTTCTAAAAATTCTCAAAAAATATCTAGTTCATCTAACCAAAAGTATCCAAAAATTCTCAATAACCTCACCCCAAGAGGGAACTATCAATAGAAATCCACCATGGGCCTATAGGCATCTATGATGAGTTCATGAACCAATTTTCACCATATTACCACCTCACTCGCATTGATTTATCTTTCCAAAAACCTAAATGATTCCAAAATTATCATCACATATCCAATTCCACTAATCCAATTCCAAAAAGATTAGCATTTTGTATCTCGATTCCATTGTAAAATAACGGGTTCCCACTATCATAGTACCTATCCTTATAAAACCTCGGGGGGCTTCATGATCCTCTCTGACCAATTTACATAACCTAAATCATCACCTTATGAGATGCGTTTCACGTATTCTAGGCTTATGTGCCTAACAGAGCAATATTCCATGCTCATGGAATATTATTGGAACTATCCAATGGAATCCATGTTTCTCTCTTATAATAGGCCTTCCACCTTACATGTACCAAGGATAAGAATATGACCACCCATTATCTTGAGTGCCATTTTAACAACCCATGATCTTTTTGATACGATAACCATTTTCAAAATAGAATACAAAAATTATAAGGTTAGAAATTCCAAATTATCCTACCCTTTGAAATAGACCTATCCACAAGTCATTATCACTCTAGGAGATAATCCACAACAACAACAATACACAGTAGCACAGAACATGTATTGATCACATAAGTTGAAGAATACACTCATGCCTTACATATCATGAAGTAATTAATAATATAATGTAATCACCACTCATGGGCCTCCCTTGAACACATAAACATCAAGGAAATTCTATATGCCAAAGACACTTTTCCTAAGTATATCACAAACTCAAAACATAACATAATCATTGACACATGATTTCTTCCTTGAAGGAACAAATAGAACTAGATAAACCCCTAAGAAGGGTTACCTTTATATGTCACACAGAACTAACTCACTAAACTTGAGTTTTTCTCAAGGGTAACTTGTTTATACCACCTATCCCCTAAAAGAATCCTCGCAAGGACCACCATTTTTTTGTTAACACTCTTCCTCATCTCAAGGATACACAACATGTACCATATCTAAAACCCACCTCAAGGTCTCATAAAAAGGATCAAACCCAAACTAATCTATCCACACTCAGGTCCCGTATAATTTATAAAAGCCTCAAGACACCACTACACATTATTGAGGTTTCTAAAACTGGGCTATTTTTCTAGACCAAATATCCTCACAAGGGTCTTTACCTCATATATAAGGTCTCACCACCCCTATCATGTCTATTTCAAAACCCTAGTTCCCACAGTATCCTAAACTACCCATACACTAGGTCATGCATTATTCATAACGGTTCCAAGTCACCATGGATAATTGAAAATCCAATTATTCTCAAGGGATCCTAATTTTTCTTTTAATTCCTAGTATCCACCTTTTCAAAAGGATTCACCTTTTATATATTTTCTAAGGATTGATTAAATATGGTTTCATTCATAATATATGTGGGAAAACAACTTATGAGAAGATTATTATAACCTTATTTAATCAACTCCAAAATTTAACATATCATTTATATATTTATATTTATAAAATAATCTCCTAAGGAATTGTCCATGTAATATTCCACCATCTAATAATATGGGAGAACACCAGATAAGATGCTAAAAAAAACTTTAAATAACCAACTCTCTTTCAACAATAACCAATAGAAACCATATGAAGATTAAAATCAAATAAATATAATAATAAGTCAACATAAATCATAGATATTTTATTTGGAATCCCAGTAAAACATATATGTTATTAAATCACAAGCAAGGAACATAATAATAACAATAAACATATGGATGATATACAAATCCTTTGTTCCAAGTATGATTTATAAACTCAAAAAAACCTCATTAACATATCTATTCATGAGTAAAAATCCCATAAATCATAACATCATTAATAAAGTTCCTCACTCATGGTGAAAATAAAATACAATTTTACCCAATTATTTTAATAACAATATGTCTCATCCTAGGTGAATTGAATTTACCCACCATGTGTGGGTTGATTACTCTCATTCACATGATCATTTCTAAGCACCAGCACATTTCTAATCTTCTATATACCATCGAAAAATAGTAAGAAAAAATAAAAATCTCTCCGATTCCATTTTTTAACAACCCAACCTCAAAATCTAAGGTGAAAGTGCCCCTTACCGATGTACCATATGAAATTATGTTAAAATATCCATACACCATAGTTTAACAAATAGTTTTGAAGATCCATAAGGACACCATGGGGAGAGTAAAACCTCTGGTAAAATTTATAATAATGGTTGAATAATAAATAATCAAATTAATCATGTCAAATAACCATCACATACAAAATAGTTCATGTATTGGTAATAACTATATAATAAAAATACTATTATAAAGAGTATTCTATATACTCTATAATTGATCACTTATGGATAGGTAACATACATTTATAAAAAATAATGTAATAAAATCATAACTAAAACTCATCCGCAAACAAGACCCAAGTCCTTCCTAGTTCTGACATCCCAACTCCACTCCAAGCACTCCATAACAATCTAAAGAGAACAAAACTATTAGGCACATTCCCAAACCAGATACTAAAAACATATAGTATTATGATCTTATACCCAACTGACATCGATTCCTGACTAGGGTGTGAGTATAACTCAGTAGGACACCACCAACAGAATGTATAAAATAACAAGTTTTTATAAAAAATGTATGCAAGAGTGTTATTGAATAAAAATAAATTTACCAAAAAATAAATAAAACAGAACCTCTGAACCGAAGCTTCATAGTGACACATGGGGTTGGAAATACACTCTTTAGTTTGTTCCAAATTTCTCTTAAAAGGGAGATAGGTTTCATAATATCTTATTGATTCCATGGTCCATAATCATAGTTATCATAGCCATTAAATTAGGTGTGAATTTTGAGGGTATTTATCAGACATTTCAATGTAACCAATTCATCCAAAATCCATGGGGATCATACATGGAATTCTTCTTTACAAAATACATGATAATAAAAGAAATATTAACTTGTAATTCTATAAACTAAATCCAAGTAACCATGTTTCAATGGAATTTAGTGTTTCATTCTTAACTAGAATCCAAGACTAAACGCATGGAATTTTGACTCATATGATCAAGCTGGATCCAAAGAGATCATCCCATGACATTCACAATGGTAACCCAAGGTAATACATGACATTAATCAATGGAATTCAATATATATTACATCAACTAAATCTAAGGATATGTATCTCTATGTAATTTTTTGGGATGAATCGATAATGAATCCATGTTCATGTGATTATTTAGGTCTGGATATCCTAGAATCCAAGGAGGAATAATCCCATAGAATTTAAGTTATTACATTGATATAATCCATGATCACTCAATTAATTCCACCCATTTAATATCCAATACTAAATATAATGGATGGAACATAAGGAATTACTACCATAATAGTAATTTAAATAAGAAATGTTTAATTAAATATTCATTAATTACCAAGAAACCATTTTCAATAAAATAAAATCATCATCTAAGGAAAAAACCTATGGTCCTCTTCATGGTCAATTTCTACCCAAAAACAAAAATTATGTCATGATTCTTGATACATCACATTAAATTCCATAATATCAATACCACTATTTCAAGGAAACACTGAAATTCACAAAAAAATAACCAATTTCTTTATTTTCCATAAGTTTACATTTAATATTTTAAAATTTTAACAATATTTATATGTTCCAAATTCATGAATAAATATGGTTTTGTTCACATAATATAATGGAAAATTCCATATAGGTCTCTTATTGGGGATCAATTATCTAACACCATCATTTAACAATTCCTTTAAATTCAAAAGATAAAATCTCACTTTATAACATTTGGAACCCATTTCATAAAAACAATCTTCCATTTTACACTGTATTACGGTTATTCCCAAATATCATGTTCTCTTCACAAAAACCCATTTCAAACAAAATTCATTATTTTTAAAATCATAACTTTATATACAATTAAACTCAATTCAATGGTCAAATCCATGTAAAATTATATATTGTTGTGAAATTTAATTTAAAAACCTTATATTCAAAACAAAATTTCACATTTAATCTCAAAATTTTGTTTTCAAATTTTATTTCCAAGCCTATTCTGGGTCCAATATCAACTAGGATACCCCACATGTAACTATAATTATTCTATATTTTGAGGCATGCTAAATGAAGCATTAATATAATGAAATCATTAAACAACACATAATTTTAATGATTAGAAAAATGATTTGTGAAGAAATCATGGACACAAAATTGTATCAATTGAAAAAAATAACATGACCGATTGTTAGTCTTAGGTACCATGTACCTCATTCTTAGTGAATCCCATGCATCGTGTATAAGCCTCTAGTTCTTCCTAATTCATAATAATGAGAAACCAAACAAACAACCTAAAAATAGTAAAATTATACTAATGAAAAAACACAAGATAATAGTAGAACAAACAACAATAGAGAGGTAGAGGTGTTTTAGACACACCATTGGTTCTTGATCATATCCAAAAATTATTAAATTATCCATGAAATGAGGTAAATCCATCATGGAAAGAATAGGAAAGGGAGGGGCACACCAATAGGGTTACTAATATCCAAATAGAGGAAAATAATATAGGGTTTATATTAAGGTTAAATGTGTAAAATTTCATATTGTGAAATTTTAAAATACATCTAAGGTGATACTAGCTAGCATGTGGCTATAGGTTGAGGTCTTTATAATTACCTCATCTAATATAACTACAAACTTATAGATTATTTACACTAGAATCAATCAGACACTCTAATTCCCCCTTTATCCCTTTGGATTTGATCGCGAGAACCAATTAATGGCTAACTACACACATTTAAGTTGTTAAAACATTCAAATTTTTAACTTAGTCACTAGTTTAAATTTTTTGGCATGTCAAGAAATTCCAAAATTCAACTTTTTTTAAAATCTCAAGGATCGTACATACATATATGTTATGACATAAAATTTCTCTAAAATATTTTACAAAATTGTGAGGATGAGTTAATTCATGACATATCCTCATTATTTATCCATTTTTGATCCACATTTCTTATAAAATTTTATCCTTTAAACATTATGGAATAGATGTTTTCAAATATGCCACAAAATCACACCTATAAAATGTTCCCTCCACCGCTCATTTGAAACCACACAACTCATTTTGTTTCCACACTAATCAATACAAAAATTACTTATCCTAGAATCCCCTCATATTTTTTCTATCATCTGGTTATAATTAGAAGCTCCAAGTATTTCAAATAATTTATGGTATATAAGGGAATATACCACCCCCCCCCCTCAATGTAAATATTATCATTTCCTTAATTATTTCCTATATCTTCTCCCTATAACTGCTCTTACTTTTAATTTATTACTCTATGAAAATCTAAATAATAATATTATGCATCTTTAATAATTTTATTATAAAAAAGATACATTATATTCATACTCAATTGTTAATTATAAGATATTTATTTTTTTGGGAAGTTTAACCACTTATATGAATAGTGATATAAACTATTAATTATAGATTATAATATATGGTGTTTATGATACCACCAATATTAATTTATAATTTTTAAATTGTAATATATAATTATTTATAATAATAAATTAACATCTCTTGTTTACAAAAATTATCAAAACAATCATGTTATAGATCTCATCTTTGAGGACCATACCTCTAAATTCTATAAAATGAAAAATGAATAAAAGAAATAATTTTTGAATTATAATTATTGTTCTTAGTCTATTTAGGATATAATGAACTCATAAACATGGAATGAATATATATACTTCTATACCAAATGAATAATGGAAAAAATGGAACATTTAATACCCAAAGATTATTATTAACAATGAATGATTAATAAATGGGCAATAAACACATATGAAAATTGTATTATTTAAAATAAATTTATATTTGGTTCTAAAATAGTGTAATAATTAAAATTAGTTTATTATACATGGAGTAAGAGTGTTATTTAGAAATTGGGAATCTAAGATAAGGTATTTTCATTCAGACTCTCTTCTTTTTTTAAATTCTTTTTTTTTGATATTCATTTGAATATTTAAAATGTAATTTAAATATAAAATATTTTATTCTATTTGTTCAATTAATTTTTTTAAGTTTTCATACATCCATTTTTTCTACTAATATATTTATTCTTATTTTTTTCCATATGATATTTTTATGGAGTTATTTTTCTATCATTTTTGTCTTATGATTGATATTACTTCCCAATTAATTACTTTTATTTATATATTATACTATATAACCATTAGATGTATATTTAATTACATAATTATTATTTCATGGGATTTATATTCCTTTTACAATAGCATATTTATTTTATATTTAATACCTTACAAATTAATATATTTTTAATATATTTACCTATTGATCTATATTCAAGTTTGATATTCTCTATGTATTAATTTAATTTTAAGGATTTCTATTTTATAATAATAATTAAATTACCAAATGTTTTTCCAGATCATTATTAATATTTATAATTCTTTTATCCTATAATTTAGTCATACTTCATTCATTATAACATTATTTAAGGTTTTTCCTGATTTGGTCTTCTTTTATTGAGTCATATAATTTATTCTTTAAAATTTCCATTTTTTCATTGATATATTATACCTTTTTCTTTATCGTATTTTATTTTACCCTTTTTTCCTATGACTATCATTTTACTTATAAAAATATTGTTTTTTATTTATTCATTCATCATAATATATGTTATCGTAAAGGAAACATTATCTCTATATTTTGGGAATTTCAAATCTATATATGTGTTCTTCATAATCAAAAATATTTAATGATCTTATTTTTAAATTTAAATAAGTATTCCATTTTATAATTTTCATATTTCTGATTATTTCTATTTAAATGTAAATTTTATATCATATTTATAAATGTGGATTATTTCATTAAAAAAATCTTATTATAACGTATTTATTTCAACATTCATGCCATTTTGTATCATTCACTCCGTGATTCTTGTTTGTTACCTTTATTTATTTTGAAGGATCCCTTATTAAGACTTTTATTATTAAATTTTTTAACATATTTTCCTTCACTCTTTTTAAAATGATTTAGATAGTGACCTGTATATTTATTTTTATGACAATGTTTCCAAAACATTAAAAAAATGCTTTTTTGGATTTCACTTCCTTTTCCCATATTTATCTATTTTGATCCATCGCTGAGATTTAATTTCTTAATCATTAACTATGATTTAATTCAACCATTATTATAATTTATTTTCAGTATGAATTCCATGTATTTATTTTGGTTGGTTGAATGGTGTTCACTTAGATAACCATATCATTTGATTGACTAGGGAAATATATTTTCATGACCATATAACATTTTATAATATACAATGTGAAAAATAATACTATAATATTATAATTGATGGGTTTTTAACTATATATGCACATTATTATTTTTATGATATATATATATCTCATTCCTTATATAGCTCTTTTATATTCAATGGTTAATAATGTTAAGATATTTTATGGTTGTATTATTATTTCAATATTCACTTGGCTAATATATATATGAACATATAATTATGTGATGGATGGGACAAAAAATATGTATCTCTTTAACACATTTTATATATATTTTTATCTCAAGATATCACTATGTTATGAGTGGAAATAATATGGTTAGTTATGTTCATTATGTTATGTGTTGACATTATGTGATTTGTTATGTTCACAATATTATGAAACTACATAATTTGGTTAACTATGTTCAAAATGTTATACCTATATATGATGTGGTTACCTTTGTTTATAATTTTATATAGGGATTTATTGGGGTTAACTTTTTCCATTATATGATGATAATAATATTAATGTATCCTTGACATATGTTATGAATTTTTTTTCTTATTCTTAAGATGCATCCCAATTTTGATTTTTTATGTTTATCAGGTTATATTTTTATTCCATGGTACATGTTATGTTGTTAGGACCATCTATTTATAGATTCTACACCATGATAAATGATTATTACACTATTCCACATGATCACTATTTATGATTCCATGATCTTATTCTATTAATCAATATCTACGATTTTCAAAATTCTAAATTGTTTATAATTTAACGATACATTCTTATTTTTTTCATTGATTTAATTTTACATTTCATTATTAATTTCATCTCACTAATTATCTTATGATTCCATATTTTCCCAAGAATTCTTATGAAGGGATATCCTTAGAGAGATTCATGAATGGATATTTTTTTATAATAAAGTATAATTTATAAAATATAACAAAATAATAATATAACTAATCTCGAAACACATTAAACGTTTAGGTTTTGGAATTATGTATTAATATTTATATCATCTGTTTTTTCATGTAAAATAATGTTTTTGTTTTGGGTTATCTTAATTAGTATCAAAGAAAGTGTGTTATTTATGTATTTGTAACATAAATCTGGGAGTGTGTCTTTTGGAGGCACATCGGGTTATATCATAGTAGCGATTTTTTTTAGGGATTATGATAATAATCATAATAGGATAAAAAAAGCATCCTAGTTTAATCAAATAGTTCCATTTTTTTTAAAAAAAATATCCTAAATTAAACCAAAAGATTAATAGGTTGAAATAAAGGTGTAATGGGATAAGTCAGTTTCGGTTTTATTTTTAATTTTTACATGATTTTTTATTCTAATTTTATTCGTTATCATTGTTTATTACACACTTTTACCATTTATTTAGTAAATAACATCATCAAAAAAAGAGTAACTCGATATTGAATCAATATTTCACTTACAAAAAATATTCATCAATGGATTACTCAATCAATTTAGGGATGAAAATTTCATCAATGTCATAGAAAAGATATTTTTTTCATGCTTCAAGCATGAGAAGTATTTTTTGTGATTCATAATTTATAATGATGAATGAATTATTTTTCAAACAAATTAAAAAATTTTAAATTAATCCTTTTGAATAGGGAAATTCAAGAAGATATTTTTATCATACTCTTAAACTCAAATTTTGAAAAAAATACACAAAGATAATATAAATAAGGATTAATTCATTATCTATTTGGAGGAAAACATCACATAACATTCACGGTACATATATGGAAACTCATTAAAATTTTGAATTATTTTTACCTATTATGTAATAATTATAATCCAATATATATGATATAAATAAAAAACGTCATATATCTATTTTTAGAATCTTATATGACTACTATGTTTGAGTTTTCAAAAGAAATTATACCTCAAGGAATTCCTACTTTAAGGATACCATCACCTATTTTTTAGTGGTGAGGGAGAATTAAAATTTCATGGATGAAATATTTTGATGGTTTTGGGAGAATTAAATATGCAATATTTTATAACACATATTATTTCAATAAATTATATCTTTATTAAGGTTCCATATGATCAATGAACCAATAAGAAGAGAGGGCTAATTAGATGCCAATTAAAACATTTATGAATTTATTTACTTTTAAATTAAATCAATAAAACTTATTTAGGTTTTATTCGCTCCATCTTATTTCACCTATCCTACCTCAAATAAGATGTAAGTAATGGAACACACACATAAGGATTTTTACAAGGTTCGTTAGTAAGACCTGCTCATTTCCTTGATTTGTAATGTTCCCTAATCCAGGATTCTCTACTATAATCAATACTATTCAGTTATATGTGGATGATGTTTCACACAATATAGCCGAATTAGATTCACATTGATCTTGTATTCTCTAGATTCACACCGGCCACTTATCACGTATAACATGACTATTATTTCTAACTTCCTATTAGGCTTCTATAATAGATTTTGATTGTTGTCCCTAAGTCGTATGATGGTATTCTTGAAATCCCTGAATCTCACAGATTCAATGGATTCACACAATGTATTCACAAGATATTATTTTTAGATCCTTCTAATAATTAAATATTTTAAAAACATAGGTATGTCATAATATCCAAAAAAGTATATCTATTTTAACCCATATATAGATTCTTCAAAATATAGAATATATTCACGAAATATCTACATCATAGTCTATCATGAATCTGCCTTGTTTGACCACACCCATCACTTGACTCATCTCACAAAAAGGCCTAAAATGTACCACCCCATACGCCAGAGGCTACTAAATTGTGGAAATAGACTAAAATTATATATTGGGGAGACTATACCCCCATATAATAATGTATCAATATGGGAAATAAACTAAATACATACACATCCAGGAATGTGAGAGTGAGTAAAAATAAATAAAGAACATGAAAAACTATCATAATTTAAATGATGAATATATAATCATGGAAAATTATATGGACATGGGTAATCCACTAGGACATCCACATATGGAATAAAAATAAAGTAAAAAGTATATACATGTATCTACTAATACTTCTAACCGAACCATATACCATGTCTAAATGACATTTGAATTTCTCTAGTAGAAACCTCTGACTCCACATGATTATATATACTTTATAACTCAACACTGGGCCTCCACCCGATCCACTACATTCTATGCTCAACTTGATATAATACATAAGGTCTACAATTACACGTAGGTCAATATATAGGGGATGAGAAAGAGGTCTTAGTTTGACACCCCCAATGAAATTACTATCATTTCATGTCATAACATGTTCATGAAACACCCATCATGTACAGCCTAGTCGAATGAGACTACCAACAAAAAAGATTAAAAAATTGGGAAAGAAGTTTAAAAATTAAAATAACAAAACCTTAGGTTCTATACTAACACCCATAGGTAAAACTACTATGATTATATCCTCATACATATAAATTAATATTCATGGTACACACTAACACAATAACAAGCACATCTAAATGATTAATAAGGAGCTCCATATTATAATGTAAGATATGCATGAATTTTTTAACATTAGGATCCCATCTTATGTATTTAATACTAAAGCACATATATTGAGAACTAGGACTCCATTGGTGTGATCTAAACTGGTGGTAGGTACTCCATATCGATCTCCGGAGGATACTACCATGTCTAAATGTCCTACATAACCTAATGGGTAGAACAAACCTGTCATCACATTTCCATGCAACATTACAAGGTCCCAAAATCATATAAACAGGGTCTGAGAGTGTAATATCATCCCAGAACCACTAAACCAATCCAACGAGAAAATGATAAAATAAGTGGTTATACTCTTCTAGATCATCAAATAGAACCCTATCACAACCTCACAAAAACAAGCTAATAAAGTATAGAATCCAGATTCAATTTATGGGCCAACACATAGTCTAATAATATCCCAATGGTCTCATCTACCATATGGTCCACAATTATATAATCTTACAATCTCCATTCCCACAAGCTCACAAACCAAGGTCATATAACTCCCACATCCTTAGAAAAAAATACTGATAATAACACCAACCACATCACAATCCAACCAAAAAGGGGAACCCCTCATTGTCCAAAAAACCTCAGAATAGGTAGGAAACTTTACCAGGGGCTCCTCCATAAACACTGAACCTCTTGGTAAACCCTCTAATATATTATGTAGATGGTCTCAGAGATGATATCCCATAGATCACCCACATAATAAAATAATCCTCTGTCAACATCACCCAGAAGATCAACCTCAAAAAACACAAAATTCAAATGGTAATTCCAATAATAGTTCTCTTAGAACAATCTAAAAATATTATCAATAGAACCCAATCTTACCAAACTACCCACTATGTCAACCTAGAACCAAAGTCTCCTACCAGTCTAGACCTCAAGTGAATAGACCTAATACTTCAAGAAACCGAATTGAAAATACCATAAAAAACACTTGATTCCTCATTCAGTAATATATATAAATAAGATCAAGAAATATCACCTGGTTTCTTCAAGTGAAGGTGATCAACAAGAACATATCCTCAAATGTTTTTTAATAACTCACCACCAAACACAAAAATTCATTGTAAATCAACAACATCATTGGAATCCTCCATCCAACCTATATTTTTTTCAAATACAACATCCAAGTTACTTATAACCACCAAAAGGATTCCACCATTTCAATCTATGTGGAAAAAGACTCGTAATAGACTACTAACAAGTCCCATTCTAACATTGGGGCATAAATAAGCCCCACCCCTCCCCCACCCTTTACTAGAAAAGTACATCATGGGTATTTATAAGTACATGAAGTGTAATATTAAAGGTGTGCATTGATATGTACTTCTACATGTCTAAGGAAAACACAAGGTATTCATGTATACTAGTACACATCCTAATTAAATATGGGGTCTTCTAGTGTATTATTACATAGCCAAGTCCCCTTCACCCGGGGTGTCTTCCCAATTTCCAAGACACATGGATAGGTACCATAAAATGGAGTGTACTCGAACTACATGGTTTTTAGTCTCCAATCATTATTATACACATTTACTTGTCAACATGACCATGAACCACTACACAGGGTGTGTCCCAACTACACAACATTTACTTTACCAACGCTGACTACCCATGTACACAGCCACATGGCTAGGTACATGTCCAAGCACCACTATAGAGAATTTAATTAAAGTACATAGCATGTACTTCTAAAAACAAATGTTTTTGAAAAAACAAAAACCAAATGGCATGTGTTCATCAAATCACAAGTTCAGCGATTAGGATTTTTTAAGAATAAATCTATTCAAACATACCAAAATACCCCAATTCACACAAACAAACCCCATAATAACCCAATTTTTAATGTTGGATTATATTAATACATATCTCTATTATTTTCATTATGATTTCCATGTTGTGAGATACCCATATCAATCCCACCCATAAATTGTTGAGTACTCTCATTATACTACTGAAATTATCTTGTTATTTTCCATGAAAAACAGTTGTTTTGTGAATACTCTTCACCATTTCCATTCAAGGGTATTCACCTAGATGTACCATTCACTCGTTGATTGGGGAATTCCATTTTTCATCCCACAAACTGTAATCATGGGATTAAATGTGATAAAATAAGAGCCTATGTCGAATGGTCTATGTGGAACACTTATGTCAGTACATGACATGAAATTGACTTGTGGTGTTAGAATTACATAGCCCTACAACTCATTAGATAATGTTTTAATCTCACTAGATTCCATTTATGGTGAATTAGATGTCATATTAAGAACACAATGTTATATTGTCTTGGTGGTTAGCCTTGACTTTTGTTTATTATGATAGGTTTTATATGATATTCACATTATCATGTTACATTTATGTTATAATTTTATATCTTTCTTTCATGCAAATTTTTATAATTATCACCGCTTTTATGTCACATTGAAATTCCTATTGACTAAAATATAATAAATTTTTCATGTTATTATTTTTTAATTCCCTTACTGGGATTAATAGCTCACTCTTTTCTTTTACTTGACCAAAAGTTATCCCATAAAATTTTAAAAGATAAATGGAGATTTAGATTATTTAAAAAACATCTAAACTAATGTTTTTGAATTGATTAATCATGTTGATGTCATATGTACCGAATTTCAAAAGGCACTAGGCTTCATGATCATTTGGTATTGTTTTATTTTTTAGTTTTATATAATAAATCATGAAGTAATGTTTATTAAAATATCGGTTTTAATAGTTTGTATCAAAAAAATATCTAGTTATTTTTTGGGATTGTGGTTATAAAATACAAGATAAATCCTTACGAATAATAATAAACATACAAAAACATCCTGGAATTGTGAAAAACATGAATCTAGTAACCCTTATTCGGGGTATTTATTACTTTGGCCTAGATAAAAATGATAAAGTATTGAGGACCAATTTGTTTAGAGTTTTTAAAGAACCAAATACATATATGATACTCATTTTACATTTGGAATAGATGATAAAATAGAATATTTAACAAAATAAAATAAAATTCATCTTGGAATACTCATTCAGTCATTTCTTCTACATATCTTGTAGAAAGGAAAAGATATACTTGTGATATCAGATGATCAGTAAAGTTTAACTATAGAAGATATTATGAAGAATAAATAAGCATAATCTATATGGAATGTTAAATAATTGAACAAGAATTTAATTTAAACAACTTCAATATCATCAAAAGGTAATTCATAATCAATAGGGAATAGTAGATAACAGATCACACATTTCATTTATTCAATAATATAAGAATGAAATAAAATGAGAAATAATATCAATGTGAAAATATCATGTATAATAATAAATAAATTATTAATGAATGAAATTCTTAATTATTAGTATTCATGATCTCTGTCATCATGATACGTCTACCATCATGATATTTCCCAAGATGGTTTAAAAATACACGTAAATACTCATTTAATTTTTTCCAACTAAATTGTATCATGAACCTACTGATTCATCAAGGGTATATATAATTCTTTTCCCACCCATAACCACATTTCCAAATAATTCCTCATATCTAAAATAATCTATTTGATTTATGAATAGTATTCCTTTTCAATAAATATTTATATTGATTAAAGGATGTGAATTTATCAGTAATTACTCTATTAATAAAATAAGTTTCGAAGTATAAAATATATGTACGAATGAATTATAGTTTTAGAAATTATCATATAAATAAAAAATAAATATATATATTTAAAAGAAATTTAATATCTATTCGAAAAATATTATAATAAATTGATTATTTCAAGATTATGTTAACAATAACAAAAGAAATTCAGATTGTATAATAGATTTTACCACTAGGTAATTTTCATGTCAAATCCCATTGGATGAAATAATTCAAATTGAAACCTAAAATACCATAAAATATGACAAAATAATGATAATACATTTCAAACATGGAATTATATACACCATATAAAAGAAATTAGGTGCATAAAATTATAATATGCCTCAATAAAGGGAAATTGAGATAAATGCCCTTACCTCATGCTACCTTTTCATTGAATGTGATTTAACCTCCAACATAGTGGTTATAAACATGTTATAAAATTATTATATAACCATTATAATATTAATAATATCATATATTATCATTTATAACATCTTATCACTCGATCATTAATAATATTTCATTATTTTCATTTTTTGTTAATTGACTTGTTTTCTCATTCATGCTTTATTAAGAAATGTTCAGTTCATGTGCATATTATATGGTTCCATAATCTCTATATTATTAATAATAATTAAATAGTTATAATATTTACACATCATTTATAAGTTTAAAAAATCATGAAATATATTTTTCAGAAATGATGTATGTTATGATCATAGAGATTGTAGGTCATACATACGCATGAGTAACATTTCCATTTTTCAAAGATAATTATGGAAAGGAGGTATGTAATGATTTATCTTTAAGTAATGACAATAATATCATAAATAAAATATTATTTCCTTAAATATAATTATATCTATCATCCATGTGGTGTGTGTTAGTACTTGAAATTGGTGATTTAAAAATTTAACAGTCATATTTATTTTGGTAAATTACTCTCTATTAACATTTTACTAAATTTTAAGGTGTTATAATTATTTATTAATTTTTATTTACATGTTCAAAAAATAGTAATGTAATTAGTTTTATATTATAATATGTTAAATTTTATAATTATACTTAATGTGTTTTCTATTTTATTTACCGAAGTTTAATATTATAATTGGTTAAGTAAAAAAATTATGTCATCCTTGTGAGTCACATAGGCTTTCCATCAACCACTTAGGTGACCCATTGGGTAGAACTCATGGTAAGTACATCCATAGGTATCCAAAAGGAATGATTTTTATAATAGTGTTCATATTTCACACTAATTGTTTGTTGGTCTGTATATAAGGCTTGGATAGCATGCCCAAAGGCACATGAGTTGGTCTAGGTAACCCGCTAGGACTATGCTCTATGTGTGTGCATTGTGTAAACCAATGTTGATCCATATAATACAGATATAATGGATGTAATTCATGTATTTTATGATATACCTCTCACCCCCCGCATCTCCAAATCGATGTGGGATGTTGTTTCAGGCACACTATTCATTCGAGTTTAAACAACTCGAACATGATCTTGGTAATCAGATCTATCTAATATCCTTTATTCATTTTTAATTTTTTCCTCATAATTTTAATTTATTTTCCCATGCTTATTGTTTTTAAATATTTATCATCTTCTTCCACATCCATCTAACATACTATTGTACACCAGTAATCGTCATAGTATGTCTAAAAAATATCTAAGCTTCATCATGGCTGCTAATTTATCTCGCTGGGACTTGGAATATTTGTATCACATATTTTTTCAAGTATAGATAGTATACAGAATTCTTATTCTTCTTATTCCTTTCATTTATTCATTGGTTTCTTCTTATGTGATTAGTTTTTCACCATTATTCACTTTTTTAGGTTGATCTTTTTCTTCGGTGGAAACACCAAACCTCAACGAATGAATTGTTGGGTCACCATTCCATCACATAAATGGAAGCACTATTAGAAATTATAAAATGGTAGCTACCCTATTTTTCTACCATTGGAACAAAATGTTATCTTCTCTATTTTTCTACCTAATGAACCCAATTATTGATTCCCTATTTTTCGTCCTTTAGAACCCAATGGTAGCACCATCCTCTATTTTAATACAATTGAATTTCCAACTGTTTCACCTTCAATTTTTTTAATAGTATCATGGTAGTACCCTTTTACATCTTGTTGGACCTTCTTTCATATATTTATTCCTCATTATTTATTTCCAACAGAGGGTTATCCTTTATTTTTCTTCATGTTTATTGTTTCATTCTTCTTGTTGATTTTTATTTCTTTTCCATCAATGACTACATAAAATGTTACATCATGTGAAACCATTAGACATCTCTAATAGTAGTTCATCTTACACTATTGTAAATCCAAAATTAATAATTTTTTATTTATTCTCTAGAAGCAACTGGTGAAATAGTGGCATAAAAATTGCTTTATTTTGGTCAGATATTAAATTTTTATTGTTGTAAGTGTAATAATACCATCTTATATTTGTTTAAACTATTGGACATCCATATCTCTATTTTTTCAACAGTAGAAAATAAGCCACCACTTAAATGTTTATCAGTATAAAAATATTCCACCATTCACTATTTTTTGTGGTATAAAAAAATATCCACCACTCTTTATTTTTTCCCCGTTGGACACCAATGGTTGGTCAATCTACAACAATGATTTTTAATAAACTATTAGTTTCAAAAAAATATAAATTTTTATTTATTAATTTAATTGATTTTATTAAAATAATTACATTGATCAATGTTTTTTTAATGTTAAGATATTTTTTTAATAGTCTGTCAAAATAATTATAGAATTATTTTATGCACACTTCATCTTGAAAATTTAAAATTCATGTGATGCTCTGTTTTAATAAAAAAAATCTATCTTTATAATATAGCATAATATATTTTTATTTCAATTTTTTTAAATTAAAAATTGTTTAAAATTGTTATACTAAAAATTATTAAATTTATTATTTTAATACTTAATGAAGAAATATGTTGTCTAATTGTGATTTTTTTTCTAGTATCGTTTTAATAAAAAAATATATAAAGGTCTTATTATCTTATTGATATGCTCTAACAAGTGTCATGCATATATTGGACATAGACACGCTTCTAGAGGATAATTATTTTAAAGACCCATGAGATATATTCATGGAATAAAAATAATACAAGTGAAGATAATTCAACATATCACTTGTCATAGATTCTCAGAACATTCTTGCTAGTCTAAATTGTTCACAAACATCTATGACATTTTTACTCTGTCTATGATCATATAATTATTTCAACTTTCACATTGTTCCATTCTGGGGATCAATAATCATAAAACATTAACATCTTAAATTTTTTATCATCTATATTTTATCTGTATTTTTTTCTTTGTGTAATGTTTTATCTTTCCAATTGTGTTTATTCATGTATAGTTTATGATTTCCCCCATAAAACACAATTAATTATTTATATGTTTATAGAACCACTTAAAAAAGTATATGATGTGACTCCTGATCAAAATTCAGGTAAAAAAAACTACCTAGGTCTCCTTTAACATAATAGGTTTTTTCATTTGGGTTCTTGTAAAAACTGGGTCTATAAAAAGGGTCTCACTCATTTAAAAGTGATGTTCTTAGTGGGTACCAATCTCCTCGAGGAGTAAAAGAGGTTGAGTAGTGTACTAGGATGTTTTGGATAAAACCTCTATAAACCCTTATATTCGTTGGTTTTATTTATGATGAATGTCTTTTCAAGAACATTGTACTCAATACAGTTCTTTTATATAATTAAATCTGGTTGTTTTATCTCTAGGTTTTTAAAATGATAATTCAGACCCCTTCCTTACTCTTAATTTTCAACGATAATGATCCATAAATTAGTATCAGAGCCTTGACTATAATAGTTTTTAATTTATTCTACCTATTTTTTATCTTTTTGCTAACCTAGTATCCTATAATTAATAGTATAAGGAATTAAAATAAATGATTTATTTTAAGATTGTATATTTTAATGCTAATGATCGAAACATTCCATAATAAACATATTATTTGATGGAAGCTACTATGGATACTCAAAAGATAGAATGGAACCATTTTTGAATATACTGAGTTTGGATCACTGGTCTATCATAGATAATTCATACGTGCTACCATAAGTTGATCTAGAGACTCTTATAGGTATTGACATGGGAAAATATGTTTTGAACTATAATGTTAAAAATATTTTTCAAATTTATATATGTAGAAGTGTATATATCCATTATTCAGTTTGTATGATATCCCATGACATATGAAGGATACCTTACGTAACTCATTATGGTATTGAAAGGTTCAAAGAGAACCAAACTAGTAATTCTCTAAGTGTAATACTAGAATATAAATCTAAGAGATGAAGAATTTATAATCCAAATGTTCCATCGGTTCACTAGTATTACTAAGGTATGAGTTATCCTGGTTAATTTTTGTACAAATATACTCTGGTGGAAAGATTATTGAGTTATCTTCCAAAATTATGGAATGAAAAGAAGTTGTCCATCGATGATAATTTAATTTTTATACAGCATACTCAAATGAATTAATAGGCTTTCTGTTGTAGTATGAGTCAAAAGTGAAAAATATTCTTGATAAGGATTATACAGAAAAAGGTATTTCATTGAAATATAATGTTATTTAGATCACTAATTCCTATGAATATAAGTACTAGGAACATGACAAGTATGAAACCCACATTAGTAAGAAATTTATCAATTTCATGGAAAATAAAAGTGGAAAGAGGAAATTCAAGATGATGTTTGGAAAGGACTATAAGAAATGTAATACTACTAACAATAATTATTTTTTTGAATTTTTCTATTATGTTTTTAGGAATAATGGTAACATAAGGACTGACTGTCCTAAAATAAAAAATTTAAATAAATAAAATGATAAAAAAAAAAGAAAGGAAAAAAACAAGATTTATTTGGAGGTTGGGACTGTTCAGACAGTTCTAACCTAAGTGGTGATTTCTGAATTGAACATGAAACATGAAATCATTCTCTAATGTGTATTAAATGTGAGGTAAATGATTCAATCTTTGTGAAGTTAATAAATCTTGTAAATTTATTAAATAAAATTTTTTCTATAAATGAAAGAGAAACTATTTCTGAGTCATATTCATATTCCGAATCTATAAATTAATAAGTTAAGAAACTCCTTAAAGAGAATGAATACTTATAGAATTATGGAGCCAAAATAGTTGAAAATTATACTTAATTGAAAATTAAGAATAATGAGTTAATTAAATAAAATGATTAAATTAAAATGTAATATAATAATTTTAAAATTTTTCATTCCTATAATGATAAAGCTAAATAGGATTATAATTATAATCACTATAAATTAAAAGTTAAAAATAAAATGGTTAAAATGGAAGTTATTTATAAGGATTGGTATAGAAGATTCAATTTATTTTTGGATGATATAACTAAATTAAAAAAATGAATTTAAACGATGTTTTTAATATTAAAAGTGGTTTAAATACATTTGGTAACGTAAAAAATTATCATAATATAATTTATTTAATGAAACTAAACACTAATAATAATGGATTTGGATATAGTAGTATAACTTCATGTCTAAATAATACTAACATTGTTCAAAGTTCAAAAGGAGTCGTTTCTAGTGAAACTATTTTAAATAAATAATGAAAAGAAATTATCCCAAAGAGTGTTCATTATGATTTAAATAATAATTTTGGAACACAAGAACTTTAATTTCTAATTATTTATTTTCTAATCATCCCACTAGTAAATTATTTAAATCAATTGGGGTGAAAAAATTTCTTATACAAATACAGTTGGACCTAAGTTAGCATGGGTACCAAAATATTTTGTTTGATTGTTAAATTTAAGTAAATTGTCCTTATATGTATCAATGAAACATGTTATATAGATAGTGGATGATACATTCTCATGAAATTCAATATATTAAAATTTATATCATTTAATTCATGTGATGGTGTCCTTGTCACATTTGGAGATAAATATGATGTTTGAATTAAAGTTATTGATGATGTTGGGATTTTTAAAATAGTTAGTATTTCAAAAGTATAATATGTACATGGATTAAAACATAATATTATTAGTATATAATAGTTTATTAATGATGGATTAAATTTTATATTTTCAAATGATAAATTTACTATTTTAAAAAATAAATTAGTTTTATTCATTGAAAATAGAAAAAAATGTATCTTCTATTTATTTTTCTAATCTAACCAAACAAAAAGTTATGTGGTTGAATGTTGTAGAATCAAATGGAATTTTATTGCATAAAAGGCTTGGGAATGAAATTTTTAGACTCCTTCACAAACTATCAAAGAATGAATAGGTTATGAAAAAGGCCATGTTATATAATGTTATATACTATATGTGTGATTAATGTTTATTAGTTAAAAAAACATTTAAATATATAAATGATGTTAGTACTGCTATATTTTTATAAGTGTATCATATTTAATTTTTTGTGCCAATATAACATACTATTTTTGGGGGTAAGAATTAATTTTTATGTAATTTTTTATGATTATATTAGATTATTGGGGATTTTTTTCTTATCACAAAAAAATGAAACATTATCCTGATTTGTGCTTTTTGTAAGCTTAGTAAAAATTTCAAAAATACTTTAATCATCACTATTAGAAGTGATAGAGGATGTATGTTTATTAATTTACTATTTGAATAAAAATTTTAATCAAATGTTTATAAACATTATTTATCAACCACTATGATACCCCAACGAAATTCTGTGCTAGAGATAAAGTACAGATCTATTCAATAGAATGATAGGTTTATGATTATGTAATTTAATATTACTAAATAAATTTGGGAAGGAGTTGAAAATTAATAATACCATGTTTTAAATATATTTTTCATTAGACCATTATTAAACAAGATTGTTTATGATCATTTAAATTGGGTTAATCCTAACGCTAGTTATTTCAGGGTTTTTGGCCATAAAATGGTTATCTAAATTACAAAAGATTATTTAGAAAAATTATAATATAAATTAGATGGATGAATATTTTTACGATATTCCAAATTCCGTTAATTTTTATAGTTTCTTCAATAAGAAAAATCTAGTTGTTGAAGAATCTATATATGTTATGTTTAATGAAAACATTTATAATATGTATAATTCTAAATAATTCCATGAAAATAATTAGTTTATATATTATCATTTTGGTGGAGATAATGATTGAGTTAATGACATTGTGTCATTTTTTGGAGATAATATCTCTTATCAAACTGATATAAAGGAATGGGAAACTCATAATGACCACCCTTTTAAAAAAGTAATTGGTAATGTATAATCATCGAATAAAACCGAAAAATTGTTTTACTTTGCTATTACAACTCTACTTTTGTTGTTGAATTTTTTTACTTCCAATATTTAAAAAAATCTAATTGATCCAAACTGGATTAATTATATTCTTGTTGAACTAAATAAATTCTACAGGAGTATAGTGTGGTATTTAGATCCTTTGCAAAAATATAAGCCTATCATAGGAATTAAATGGATTCATTATATTAAACATGATGAATCTAGAAAATTAGTTAAAACTATATAATGAATAGTAGAATAGTTTTATTCCCATGAATATGGAATTTAATTTAAATATTATTTTTCTCATGTTACTAGGATAGAATCCATTATAATTCTATTATCCTTCCCTAGTTTTCAAAACCACTAATTATTTCAAATGGAATAAAAATGTGTCTTATTAAATGGAATTATTTTAGAAAAATTATATGTAAGACATAACCCTATATTTGAAAATGATAATATTACAAATAACATTATTATTAATAATTTATCCTTATAGGGTCCTGATAATTATCCATGATCCTGGTATGAATGACTTAAAAGGTTTTTATTACGAATGATTTTGTTTATGGTAATGTTAATCTAACCTTATTTATAAAAAGAGTTTCATGTGATATATTTATTATATAGATATATATTGATGATATGATATATTTTCAAAAAATGATTCTATGTTTAATGGTTTTTATAAGATAATGAAAATTTAATTTTACATGATCATACTGGGAGAACTAAAAATTTTCCATCGATTTATAATTTACCAAAGGAATTATAGTATTTTTTTAAATCAAGATAAATATTATAAGGAACATGTGAAATGGTTTGTACTTGATTTTAGTAAAAGTGTGAAAATACATATGAATAATAATTCAAAATTAGTCTAAGATGAATTTGGTAGGTAATTTGATATTAATCTTTAGAGAGGCATGATAGGTAATCTACTATATCTCACTGATTCTAGACCTGACAACATGTAATATGTTTTCATGTGTTCTAGGTTTCACTAAAATACTAAGGTATATTATCTTAAATCCGGTAAAAGGGTAATTATATATATCAAGGGTACTTTTTAAACTGGACTATTATATTCAAATCTGAATTATTTTTATTTACCATATTACTCAAATTCTAACTTTGGGTAGTACAAACTTGACCATAAAATTAGTACTTATATGTGTCAAATTTTAGGAAAAATTATATTTTCATGAGGCCCTATAAACAATATTTAGTAGCACTATCAACAGATGTGGTTGATTATTTTTTTTATTGGTTTTTTTTTCAGGTTTATTTTGATTCAACAAGATTTGTGTGATTCTAATATTAGTTTTAATAAAATTCCTATTTACTGTGACAACTCAAGTGCTTTTATAATTTCTCAAAAATACTCTTTAACACTGTATAACCTAACACATATGTAAATGGTTTTATTATCTAATAGATCATGTAAGTAAAGGCGATATATGTTTATAATTTTTTCTTATAAAGAAATGTTTAGCTGAAATTTTCAAAAAACACATAGATTCTAAAAAATATAAGAAGATGAAATTTCAATTATGTATGTTAGAAAATAAAAATCTCTCTTAGTGTAATTAATATCCATAAATATGATTTTACATATTTTCTATAATTAAATTTTATTTTCTACTCTAATCAAATAGGAATTAGTTCATACTATTTAAAATTTCTTGGTAAAATTTTTACTAAGTCTTAATTCTATTATCTCACTTAAAATTATACTCTATAATTTTATATTAGTTTTTTTATGATTAAAATGGATTCTATTTTATATATTAATTTACTTTTTGATAAATATAAAAAAGTGGGATGTTTTATGTTGATATTTTAATAAATGTATTGTTTTTTAATTTATAAAAGGGGGATTTTGTTCGTATTTGAAATTAGGGATTTAATACAGTAACCTTCTTCTTTGTTTTAGTAAATTACTCTCAATTATCTATTTATTAAATTAACATGTGTTTTAATTATTTAATAATTTTTTTACAAGTTCTAAAAATAGTTATGTAATTGATGTTATACTATTATTTTTTATGGAATATAATGAAATTAATGTTTGTACTATTTTATTTATATACATTTTATTTTTTAAATTAAAAAATTAGGTCCATCCTCTTGATCCATCTAGGATAATCGTAAACCACTTATGGGACCCATTAGGTAAACCCCATTGTAAAGACCTCCATAAAAATCCATGAAAGATACTTTGGAGCTAAATGTGCCTAGTGTATGATAATTGTGTGTGATCACATGTATAAGGCCCTCATATTGAGCCTAAAGGCACATAGTCTGGGCTAGGTGGCCTACTAGGCATATGTCCCATGTGTGACCGTAGATAAAACGTATGTGGACACCTGGTAGCCAACTATAATAGTGTGAAGGTTTGTCCTGAATGATAAATCATTCACCTCTACAACACCAAATCGATGTGGAATGTGGTTTGAGTTACATGATTCATAAGAGTTTAAAAAACTCATACAAGATCACACCCATCGAATCTATCGAATATATTATGTTCATTTTTTCTTTTTTTCACCCACATTTGTTTTATTTACCCACCTTTCTTGATTTTGAATTATTGGCATATTATTCATCAATCAATAGAAATTCTCTTTTACACCTTTGATCTTCAAAATATATCTTCTGAATATACAAGATTATTCAATATTTTAGATTTTTCTCTCTTGGTATCAGCATATTCTCCTCACATATTCATTTGAGTTTCAAAAATACCCCAACTTTATCTTCTTCTTCATAGGATTTCTATCTAGTCAACTAGTTTATCTTATTTCAGTGGTAGTTCACTGTTCTTCGTGTTGTTTTCATAATCTATTTCGTCAGTGGAACTTCCAAACCTCAACAGAAGCATCGTGGAGTCAACGATAGTTTCTCTCAATGGAAGCACCATTGGAAATTATCCATTGATTGATTCTCTATTTTTCTTCAATTGGAACCCAATGGTAGCTTCTTTGTTTTGCTATTATTGGAACCCAATAGTAGATTATCTATTTTTCTACCATTGGAACCCAATGCCAGATCATCTATTTTTCAACTATTGGACATCAATGGTAGCATCGTAATACATTTTTTTACCATTTTCTACCAATGGTAATAACATTATGTTTTTACAGTAGTAGCATGGAATTACCCAATTTCTCTTCATTGTCCCTTATTTTATATGATTCTTCTTTTTTTCTCACAAATAGTTCTTTATCCTTTCTCTTTCATCATGTTTTTTGTTTCATTATTATTATTTGGTTTTTATCTTTTAGTTTTACATCATTGGACATTATATAATGTTATGTAATGTGTAACAAATTTACATATCTGATAGTAGGTGATCTTACACCATTGTCCATCCAATGGTAGCAATTTGTTACTGCTTCTCCTAATGCCTTTGGTTTCATAGTGGCATAGAAATAGTTTTATTTTGGTTGGATATTATGTTTTTATGAATATACATAAAATAATAGAATATGTGTTATTTTTTTACCATTGGACTGCCACCTCTATTTTTTCAATGGTTGAAAATAGTCCACTTATCCCTATTATCAGTGGTAAAAAAATAAGTCATCACTCTATGTTCTAGCAGTAGAAAAAATCAGACGTCTCCCTCTGTTTTTTCATCGATAGACACTAACTGTAGGTAAATCTACCACCATGATTTTTAATCTAATATTTGTTTTAAAAAATTATAATTATTTATATATTATTTTAATTGATGCTTTTAAAATAATTACTTTGTCAAAAAAAATTATTATGATAAAATATTTTTATAAGAGGTTCAAAAAAGAATTTTTTCATTATTTTATGTACACTTATTCTTTAATATTTAAAATTCATGTGATTCTTTGTGTTACAAAATTTTTATTTATTTATAATCTACAATATTATATTTTTATTTCAATTGTTATACAATTTTAATTGTATAAAATTTTTATACATACAATATGAAATGTTTTATTTTAAAATTTTATGAAGAAATATAAAGCCTGATTGTGATTTATGTTTTAGAACGGTTATAAAATATTAAGGAAACTATCATATTATTTTATTATTATACTAAAATAAGTGTTGTGGGGATATTATAAACAAAAAAACTCCTAAAGGATATTTGTTTTAATGATCTGGGATATATATTCATGGAATAGGAGGAATACTAGTGCAGATCATTCAATGTATTACATATGATACTTCCTTGACACAATCTTACTTCTCTCAATTGCTAACGAACGTATGTGACATCTATAATTTTGTTGTGATAATAAATGGAATTAAACTTTTACATTGTTCCTTTCAAGTTATAAAAAGTTATCAAGATTAAATATCTTTTAATTATTGATCATCTGTAAATTTATTTGTTTTAATTTTTTTAAAAGGTTAGGGTCTAAGCCTCATTTATTATTAAATCAAATAAATGACCTCTTTAACTGGGTAGATGGAGACCCATTACATAACCCGAAGACCTAGTGGACATTTATCCCATTACATGGCTCGTATGCCCAATTTTTTGTCCTAAGGCCCATTCTGTGAATAGTACTTCTATAGTACCCATGCTGCTACAGTTCCACACAGTACCCATCACTCCTATAGTCCCCTTCTGCCACTACAGTTAACTGCCGCCGCTATAGTGACAGTCATTTCTAGAGTGTTGTCATTGCTACAATACACAATAGTAAATTTACAGTGACCTACTGCCAATGGGTTTTGAACCCCCATTTTTATGTACAATTAAGTGGTTCTTACCACTAAGCCAAAACCTAACTACATTTTTTCATTTTATTCGTGTCATATATATATTATATATATATATATATATATATATTTCTGTATTATGATTTTCCCTAGAAATAGGAAAACATTCTTTATTTGGTTATTCCACCACCTGAAAGAATGTATGGGTTGTGACTCTTCAAAAAAATTATGGTAAACATACTAGGTTTGTCTCTTGTAACAGACTAGGTTTTACCTTTGAGTTCTTGTTAAAGGACAGATATGTAGCAATGTTCTCACACCTTTAAAACTGACTTCTGTGGTGGGTAACAGTCTATTTGATAAGTATAAAAGTTAGTGGAGTGTAAAATAATATTTTTAATATAAACCACTATAAATCCTTATGTTCTGTAATTTTATTTATGTTTTAACTCTTTTCAAGAACACCAAAGTCACTATAGATATTTTCTCTAATTAAATCTAATCATATTATCTTTAATTTTAAAAATTAATATTCACCCAACCCCCCCCCCCATTATTAATATCCATCAATAATTATCAATTATGTTTTGATGATAATATATTCGCATCACTTCATGAAGTCGGTAGTCCACACAAACATGAACAACATTATCATCATTCAGTGTGTGAAAAGGTAATAAAGAAAATGATATATGGTATTTTCATAATGATAAATATGTCACTAATAACATAATTTTGTAATATTTATCACATATAATCATTAACATTATCCTTATAAACTTCCCTGTAATGTCTTAGTGAAATACGAATCACATCGATTCATGAGGTGGAAGCCCACCTTAAACTCAAGTGACGTTATCATATCACATACAAAATGAAAAGTGAAAATGTTATATATTATATAATAACTAAAAATATATAATTATGTTATATATACTAAATATATACTTTATTTCAACCATTATACTCAAATGTGAGAGGTGGTAATGGAAAAATGAAGGACATCAGTTCATGAGGGGATAATCTTCCGTACACACGAATGATGATTTCATAACCTGTTTAGTATAAGTGGGGATTGTTTTATGTAATTACCATAAAATAAAAAATAGGTTTATTTAATATAATTAGTTTATTATATCATCATTATTTAATGAAAAATTTGTTATAATAAGTAAGAAATTAAATAATTTTTTTTTCAAGAACATTACCTCTTCTTCAGATGACCTCCTTTGGTTTTCACGAAAATACTTTTTATATATCATTTATACCCAATATAAGGCTTCTAGAATTATAGGATGTAATTTTGGAAGTTATTTTGTAATTAATTAACCAAAACAAAAAAAATTAAGGTGTGATGAATACATAAGAGGGTGTGGCTTTTTATAAGTGAGGTGAGGGGAACTCTTGTAATTGATGAAAAGAAAAAGGTTTTCCCATTTTATTCTCCTAAAAAAGGGTAAAATGGATTATTAAATATCATTAAACATTATAAGGGAAAAATATGGCCATAAAATATAATTTCGATAGGATATTAGGTTGTTTTAACTCATATATTTTAAGTCCCCCCCCCATTAATCCTATTTTTACCTTAACCATGAAAAATATTTTCTATTAATATTACAATTCATTAGGATCAAAATATTAAGTTAAATATATTAGATAATATAAAGTTTTTTTTGAAGAATTTCACAATATTTTGAACTATCCATCAGTTTGATGATGGTAGGAAATTCCCAAATGAATCTCAATATCAAGTTCCTTCGGAAGAATTTTACAGTATTTTGATGTAAAAATTGGGTCTCAATCAGAAAAATTTATAGAGGTATTCCATGAATTCTTAAATCATCATCAATATTTCCCCTTATGAGGCAGACAAAAGGTAAATATTCTCTTAAAGTGATTAAATGTGTAGATATGGTTAGTCGATCAATGATACCTCATATTATATTATACATTCTTGGAGTCCTTGGTTTCCCTCTAACAAAGTAAATAATTATTTCTTCACATTTCCATATAGTAGTAAGAGATGAATCATGAATCTTACAAGATATTAACCCTCAAATTTATCTTATTGACAAAGCAAACATCTAGACACATAATTAACAATTTCCCACTTCATGTTATCCCACCAAAAATGTTCCCTCAAATGCATATACATATTTATGCTAAAAAGGTGTGTATAGAAATTTTATATTTGAGTGTCTTTTAACCATTTTTTAGATCAGGTATGGATGTAACACATATTCTATATAAAAATTTCAAAACACCATCTTCACAAAATAAGTCTTCTAATTTCCCATCATTCATTGATTTTGTTATCTTTTAAATGTTCTCATCATCAGATTGTGAACTTTTTTTCTTTTCGAATAATTATAGTTTCACAATTATCTTAAAAATGAGCGATATCTATATTTGATAATTACAATATCTATCTTTATTAGATCCATGATCATGTAATCATTATCATTCCTTATTTGGGTCTTAATTTAACGATATTTAATACACAATTCATCTATTACCACATTTTTCCACTAGGTGGTATTGTATTGATAAATCATAATAATTAAGTATCTTAAGACATCTAATTTTTCATTGGTATAGATCATTAGGTGAAAATATGTATTTTAGGCTCTTAAGATCTATGTATATCTCACATATTTCTTTATAGAGGTAATTTATCTATATATTCAGAGTCGATATTATTGCTTCCAACTGAAGATCATGGGTTTGATAGTTCAGTTCATTGGACTTCAATTTCCATAATGGATATTAAATTACATTATCATTTTTCAATACAGCATAACTAATCCCCTTTTTCTATGCATCAACATATATCACAACCCAATAATTTATATAGGGTATAGTCACAATCAAAGCAGTTACCAAAATCATCATAAATTCATTAAGATATTCTTCACATTCAATTTTCAATAAAAATATAACCCATTTTTTGTAAGATTGGTTAATAGATTAGCCAATCTATAAAAATTCAAGATGAATCATCTATAATAACATTAAAATAAAATGAAATTATGTTCCTCATTTGTGTTTATTATTATATTTCATTATAAAACTACATTTATCTTCATTGTATCAACTGATATTCCATCTTTTTAGAAAATAGGTAAAATAAAAGAAACTTCATGAAGATAGAAATCATACTTACTAAATTTCTCATATAATTATTTCCTCCTAAGACACTTAAGAATAAACCCACAAGTGATTTCTGTGGTCCTACTTTCTTCTAGAATACACCAAAATATCATCAATGAATACCAAAACCAAATCATAAAGATATTAATTTAATACTATATTAATTATATCCTTAAAAATAGAGGATACACTATTCTATAAAAATGAAACCACTGTAAACTCGTAATGTCAATAATTCAATCGAAAAGTTTTCTATGGAATGTATTCCTTGTTTATTTACAATGGGACATATGAAAAATGAATGTAAATATTTAAAATATGTTATGATTTGGGAATTTGATTGAATAGGTCATCAATTTAAGGTATAGGTTAATTTTTATCTATCATAATATCATTGGTTTCCTTGTAATCAATATATATTACACCTAAAAAATAGAATAGGGGCTTTCCATGGTGAGACACTAGAGTAAATAAATCTAATATCACCAAACTCTTCTATTTGTTTCTTTATCTCTAATAATTCCATATTTTCAATTCAACAGAGAGACTTTGATATTGGTCTTTCATCAGGTATTAAGTTAATAGAAAACTCAACTTCATGCTCTAGGGTATTTCAAGGTAATTCCTCAAAATATACCTAAATTTTTTCCTAGGTAAACTATCAATTTTAAGATTACCTTATTCATCACTAGATTTGTTTTCAATTCATTAATTACAAAATCATTTAGTAGAGTAATTGTTTGTGTATCTAGACATATATCAAATGATGGTATCTTTCCTATAAAGATATAAATTCAATATCTTCATCTTGAATCATAGATTCCTTTTTTTTAAATAAATTTTTCCATCGTATTTTGAAATACATCCCATTCCAAGGGTTATATAAAATTCAATCATTGGTATGATAAAAAGGTAATAGGATAAATCACATTTATATGTGATAATGGGGGCATCCTGACACATCATTATTGTAGTGAGACTTCCACTATGAGTTTTGACTGATAACACCCTTGTTAAATTAAAAGGGAAATGTATAATTTATGTAAAAAACTAAGTACATATAAAACAATTCAAGGATACATAATAAAATAAATAATTATATAAATTTAAATATATAATTAAAGTACATGCCACCACATCATGGGTTATATCCACCTCAGTTGTAGTGATCATGTACGTTTGGAATTCTTCCCATAGAATCGTTTATAGTAGATTTCCATGATTCATGGAATGTTGGTGTGAATAATATCTCATTTATTTACTAATAAATAATTTGACATCATTTATTTATTTATTACCCAAGCATTCATGATCTATATTCCTCTTATCACTACACTTATAACAAACTCCCTTTACCATTAATCACTTTCCATGATATTTATTTCCATAATTTTCACATGATAGAAATTGGTTAATTGTCCCCTTATTTTTTGATGCATTAAATTTATATTCATGCTCATATGAGTTCTTATTCTCTTGATATTCCCTGAATATATTGGATTTAGAAAAATATTTCTCTTTATTTATGGCACAAAAAAATATATCAGTATATCATGAAAAGGTTTGGGAGACCGGCTCTTTTCAGAGACATGGATCAAACCCTCCAATGAAGTGGTCAATATTATACTATGTGATGCATATGTAATCCATAGTATATATGGATAACCTTTTAAAGTTATCCTTCTACTTGGAAACACATTTTCTTATACAATCTCTAATATATTGAACTTTATCTTCATTTGAATTTGTTTCTCACAATAGTATTTTTTTGAAGAATATCCTTTAAAAATATTTTCATTACATGAATTCTATTTCACCTTCCTCCCAATAATTCTATTTCAATGACCATGGTTGATCAAAATATCTTCTAAGAATATAAACTACAAGTGTAACTGTCTCATTTTCTCTACATCTCAAGGCCATACATATCTTCTCTAAATAATTAATCCACTGCTCATATAGTGTTGGATTAGTAGTCTCACCAAATAATGGGAGATATTATCACATAATGAAATCCATCATCGGATAATCTTATAGTGGAAATGGTTTCTCCATCCAGAAAAGGTTATTCTTTATAACATCATTAATATTTGATATTATAGACTAAAATTTTATTTGTTACATTAGTATTTGAATTGGCTTCTTTATCAGAAAAATATATTCAATGGTCAGGAGTATTTATACCCTACTTCCTTCTAGGTTCCATTTTTAAATAGTGGAATATAATTTATATTCTCATAAAATTATGAAATTATAATGTATAATTTTAAATATGGTGTAACACTTCGAATAATTTCATATTTATGTATTTTTAATCTCAGAATCATAATCTTTGTTTTATATCGGCGATATCATTATTTTCACATCCTTCGTAATTATTTATAAAGAAAATGTGATTTATCCTAATAATATCCCCCATGAAAGTCAAACTTGGTGTGAATTAATGCCCATTTTCATGCACCAGGTAATGATCGGGTCAAGCCCAATGCACCCATTTTGGATTTATTACACCAATCTAACTCTTTTCTATAACCACATCAACCTTTAGTATCTAGAAATTGATATATTTTTGTGGAAAACCATATAATATATTCCTTACCAAAACATTAGGATGTTCTTTTATATTTTTCCTCAAAGTATATCATATGGATATGTTAAATACTCTATGTTTTCTTTATTCTAGTTCTCATGGTTTCTTCTAAACATCATATAATATCAACTGTAATGTCCCGGAATCTAGTAACATGATGCAAGTGTATTTCTTTGTTACATTGGTACAAATAAAAAGGTCCAACTCTCAATGTAACAATTAGTCTAGTATTTTTGGAGAACCAGATACAAACATAATACAGATTTTACATTGGTAATAGGACATATTTTATAATACAAAACAAAACCAAATGAACTGCATCCTTGAAAACATATTTAGTGATTTCATATTCATATCCTAGGGAACAAAAAGAACATTTAGATGTGCTCAAATTCTTAGCAAGGATTGATTGAAAAAAAACATCATGAATCAATAATTTTAATACACATGTAAATATAAATAACTAAACACACATACCATATAAATATCTTGACAATCCTGAAAAGATAATGTATAATTAATATGACATGGTAAATTACTAACCACAAATTCCCTATAATAAATATTCTGAGAATAAAATGCATCCAGATATAATATCATTGAAAAAATATCATGGATAATATTAAATGAATTCTTGATGAAGGAAATTATTAATTATGGGATTCCATGATCTTAGGCTTTATGATACCTCTAACATCAATACCTTTCATAAGACAAATTAAAATTACAGGTTGAACGAAATTTAATTTGGCCATCTGATTTATTTCATGAGACGTATCAATGAATCAAGAGGCTATATAATTCATGTCCCACCCAACACTGCATTTCAAAATAATTACTCACATATCTAATAACTTATTTAATTCCAGAATAATATACCTTGTCAATAAATATCTGTATTGAGTAAATGATACAGATTTATCGAAATTTCCCTAGTTAATCAAATAAAATTCAAAGAATACACTATATATTAAAAAGGTATAAAATTTAGGAAATAATCATATTAATAATATTATAATATTTATAATTATGAGAAATGTATTTTTAAATAAAAAATCATCAAAATAAAGTGATTATTTCAAGAGAAAGATAATAATCGCAAAACAATGTGAGATTGTACAATAATTGTAACCACATGGTAGTTTTTAATTAAATTTCCATTAGATAAATAATTTTAATTTAAATGAAAAAATAATGTTAAGTATGAAATAATCAAGATATTTCATTTAAAAAGGGTAGTATATACACCGTATAAAATAAATTAGGTGCATAACATTACAATATTCTTTAATGAATGGAAATTATGAAAAAAATACATTACCCTTCACTTCCTTTTGGTTAAACGTGATTTAAAATCTTATATAGGGGTTATAAATAGTGAATAAATTATTCCATAACCCGTTTATATGTATAATAACATAAATTATACTTTTATAACATATTATCACTTTTTTATTAATAATCATTCATTATTTTCATTTTATCGGGTGTTAGTTGCCTTGTTTTCTCATTCGTTCTTTGTTATCAATGTTACAGTTCATATAGATATTGTATTATTTCATCATCTGTTGAATAATAGTAATTAAATATCTATAATATTTATATATCAATTATAATTTTAAAACCAATCATGAAATATGATTTTGTGAAAAGAAGTATGTTACGAGCATGGAGACAACAGTTTGTACATATACATGGTTAACATTTCTATTTTTCAAAGACCATTATAGAAAGGTGGTATGTAATATTTTATATTTAAAAAATTATCATTATATGATAAATAATATATTATTTCCTAAAATATAATTATATATATCATCCATTTTTTGGTGATGAAAATGGTGTCATGTCAATTCGTGAAGGTGGTTGGCTACACATACAAGAATGATGTTATCATATTTCAATGAATGAAAAGGTAAGAAATAAAATGATGTATTATCATTTAATAATTATAAATATGAAATTAAAATCATAATTATTTTATTCATATAATATATGATCATGATATTTATCATTATCATTGTCCATGTAAATCATTAATGAATGAAAAATCACATCGCTTCGTGAGGAGATAGTCTTCCATACACATGAGAGACGTTGTCATACCCCCTAAAGAATGAAAATTAAAATGAATAATTATTTTCTACATATTTTATATATAATTTAGACCCACCATTATACACAACATTGATAGGTGGTAATGGAAAAATGAATTTAATTGGTTCGTGAGGCGGTAGTCTGTTATATACACAAATTATGATTTCATAACAAATTGGATGGAAGTGGTGATTTTTTGGGTCATGAAATCCATATAAAAAGCATATAATTATATGTAATATACTAATGTTATTGTATCATCACTTTTTAATAACAATTTATGAAGTTAGTGGAATAAATTAAAAATGCATGTTAAAGAATGTTACCTCTTCTTCGGGTACCCTCCATATGTTTGCACCCAAAAAACATTCCTAGGATGTATTTAATCAAAAAATAAAAATTAAATGATGATATTATAGAATTTTGTAATTTATTTTGGTAGTAATTTGCGGATTAAAAAGGTTTAAAATGTGTTAATAAAAGAGAATAGTTGTGATCTTTTATAAGTGATGTTAGTGGCACATTGTTATGTTTTGAAAACAAAAAGGTGTGTCCTAGTTTTTCAAATGAAAAAGGGTCCAAAATGAAGGATTATAAATAATTAAAAATTATAAGGTAGAAATACGCCCATAAAATAGTATTTTGACATGTTTTTTAGGTTATTTTAACTATTACCATTTCAGTTTGACCCTTGCTAAACTCTTTTTTACTTTAACTACGGTAAATAATATTTAATGTTTTTACTATTTGTTATGGTCTAAAATTAACTTTTACACATTATATAATATAATTTATTCTAACTAAAAATATAAAATCCAATTTTCCAAAGTATATTCATATAATTTTTAAAGATTAATTTAATATTAATCCCAGATATGTGATGACAATGTGGGTCTTCAAAAATAAAATGTTCCAAAGTTTATAAAGTTATTATATAAAAATTCATTGTGATTTTTTTTAAAATTAAGTAAATTGGATTAATATATATATTATTGAACTAATTTTAATTCAAAAAATCAATTCAATGTATAATTTAACGTCAAAAATAATCTAAAAATGCTTTTTTCAATTAAAATTTAGAATTTTTCACTATATAATGAAAAATGAAACATTTCAGAAAAGTCCCAAAAAAACATCCTAAGCTAACTTTGATACGATGATTTCAGATATTAAGTTTTTTTTAAATAAATTTTCTAAAATTGATAAAAAAATATTTTTATATTACATGTGAAAAGGTTGATTAAATGGTCTTTTAGAAAACAATACACTTTTTAGAAAACATTTCTTTTTTATTAAATGATTCATATTTTATGTGAAGTCAATAAATAACTATAATTTTCATAATATTTTTATTGATATTAATACTCTAAAATTTAATATCTTGGATACAATTGTTTTTTAAAAATATTTACAAATATTATTTTCATTTAAACCCAGTGTTGCGTACATCGCAGGATATCAATGAGATTTAATTTTTTTTAAAAGAAATAATACATACAATATCAGGGATTTACATGAATTTTGGTAAATTTTAAAGTATGTTTATTAAAATAAAATACATAATTTTATAAATACTACTAATGGATGTGGTTATGGTTCATTTTTACCAAGTGGTAATAACCCCAAAAATGGGTTCATTGAGTTGGAATAAATCATTACCCAGTGTGTGACAATGGGCCTTTCTATGTATCTAGTTTGACACTCATATGGAATATACATTATTAAATTAAAAATATCTCTATAAAACATTATTTAGGGACAAATATTCCAATAATAACTTATTTTTTGAAATATATCAAGGATATATTAAATTTAAAACCTATATATTATTATGTTGAAGAATATCTATCATTAATGAGTTATCCTATTAATGTTCATGGTTTCCCGTTTATGTTTTCATAGTATAAAATTCTCATCCCTTAGTATATTTTGGATAAATTAAATGATTAGAACTAGAAGTAAATAGTTAAAGGTAGTCTTATCATCCATGATTCTATGCATTATTTTATATCTCGCATGTTTATTAATAAAGTTAAAACACCACCGGAAATCATGGAAGTGTTGTTATCAGTAAAAATAGAATTTGAGTAAAATGTTTCTTCCCATGTATATAAATTATTTAATTTAAACATTTGTGAGATGAATATCTAATAAATCTTATTATAGTTCATTTAGTGTAATTTTACATTTTTCTTTGTATGGATTGGATTTCCTAATATAGAGACAAAAGAAATATTCGAGAGAAACAAATTACCCTATGTATAATGAATCTCTGTTTCATTATATACAAGTGAAAGGAGGTGGATGAATCATCTTTTTTATCATCATCTAAATCATGGATATTATTTTTCCTATGATAAATCATTTATATCCCGAATTATTGTTAATAAGGAAAAGATCACCCTTAAATAATTTCCCATTGTGAGGGAATACACTGATGTGTTTCCTAAATAATTTCCTGGACTTCCTCCTTGATGGGAGGTTGAGTTTTCAAATGATATTATACCTATATATTTTCTAATATCACAGAATCTATATATATTGAAATTTTATAACTTTTGGGGGTGAATAAGGAACTATAGAATAATATAAATAAAAGGTTTATATGCCCATGTTATTCATTATGGGGTGTACCAGTGCTCTTCATCGACAAAAAGGATGAGTCAATGAGCTGCTTCATTGATTATTGTGAGATCAACAAGAGCATGATAAATAACAAGTATCCACTTCCATGGATTGGTTAATCGTTTGATTATTTATTTGGATCATAGTATTTCAATAATACGGATCTTCATTTGGGATACTATCATGTAAAGGTTAAGAAATAAGATATCTCTAATGCTTGTTTTCATAGAAGGTATGGTCACTATGAGTTCATAGTTATTCCATTTTTTCTCACTAATTCTCCCTAAATTCTCATATACGTGAAGAATAGAGTCTTTAGGGTTTATCTTGACAAATTTTTGGTAGTCTTTATTGAATTTATTTTCATTTACAGAAAAATGAAAGGGTAATAACATAGTCATTTGAATATTATTCAAATGAACTTATAGAAAGAAAATATATATGAAAAGTACAATAAATGTGAATTTTGGTTGGTGGAAGTAACATTCCTGGGAAATGTTATCACAAACGAAAGGATGACTATAGACCCTTCAAAAAATTTCCAAATAAAGAATGTACAAGACAATCCTTTATGATGTAAATCTATAGCTCTAAGGTTTTATATCGGTAAAAACATTGATTTGTGAGAAACTTCTCATGATCATCTATACCCCTACCCAATCTAACTAAAATAGGATTCATGATTTTTTAGAATGATAAATTTTAGGAATGTTTTAAATATATGAATAAGAGGCTAATCATTGAACATATTCTCACATTACCCACTAATGGATAAATCTTTTTGATCTATAGCGATGCATTCAAAAAGGAGTTGGGTTTTGAAATCATGAAAGATAAAAAATTAATATCCTATGGTTCCCTATAACTAAATATCCATGACCAAAACTTGCCAACTCATGATCTGTAATTGGATACGGTGATATTTTCTTTAAATATTTTGAATCATTGTCTCTATGGGTAGAAGTGTAACATATATATGTATCATAAAATCCTTAATTATATATTCACTCAAATGGATCTTAATATGTACCAATGGAGGTTGTTAGAGTTTATCAACGATTGTGATTTTTAAATCCATTACCATCATGGGGAATAAAAAAATTATATTCTCTGAGTAGAATATATAGAAAAACACTATCAATGATGAAGATGGTAAAGAATAAAATCATCTTTGACATGGAAAGGATAGATATGTGAATAATAAAAATATATTCATACTACCTTTCTCAAATAATTATTCACCCATAAAATTCTTGAGAGGATTCAGTAGAATTAGAAAGATGTCTATGTGTTATATAAAGGAAAAAATATTATGTATTTAAAGTTTTATGAATATGGAGTTATATGTTTTGAAAACAAGATATGTGTCCCATCAAAAAAAAATAGAAGAATAATATTTTGGATGATGCACATAGATTATCCTTCTCTATTAATCAAATAAGAACTACTATTTATAGATATTTAAATCAAATTTTCTAGTGGGACAACATGAAGAAATATATTATGAAATTTTTATCTTAATTCTTTTATCGAAAAACTTCAATGATAAACGATATAAGTCTAAGGGTATGATATAACCATGACCTATAGTAATATGGAAATAGGAAAACATAATCATTTATTTCATCATAGGACTCCATAGGACATCTAAAATAAATAATACCATTTGGGTGGTAGTCAATCACCATACGATGTTAGCACTTTTCATTGATATCAAGGAATATTTCTATCTTAAACATGTCTATAAGGGATACATAAGGGATGTTTTAAGGCTACATTTATTTCCACTCTCCATTATATCTGATCAAGATAAGAGGTTTTGGAGAAGATTTATATTATTATTGAATATAGAAGTGAACATAATTACTACATATCACATTCAAATAGATGGTATGTCCAAAATGACCATTCAAACTCTATGATATATATTAAGATCATTTTCAATGTATTTATAAGGATGTTGGGACTAGAAACTTCCCCAATTAGAGTTCACATATGGAAAAATTTTATATTATAGCATTCAAATGGAACATTATGAGGCTATGTATAGGAAGAGGTGTCAGACTATGAAATTTTGGGATAAAGTTAGAGAGTGAAAGATGATGGTACTTGATCTTATTCAGAAGATAATAGGGATGATTCAAACCATTCAGCATTATATTAAATCCTCAAAAGGTCGAAATACTTGGAGTTTTATGTCAGGGATAAATTGTTTCTTTATATATATATATAGAATAAATTTATGAGGTTTTGAAAAAAGGAATTGCTTCGTACTAGATACATTGGTCCCTTTATGATCCTTTATCACATCAAGTCACTAGCCTATCAACTAGCACTCCCATCTAACCTATCTCAAGTATATTAGGGGTTCCATGTAACCATATTGAAAAAAACATATAGTACCCCTCATAAATAATAAATACAATGGTCATAAAATAGGATTATGAAATTATATATGATGAGTAGTCGTTGAATATCTTAAATCATAGAGGCAATGTTCTATAAAACAAGAAAAAACACCTTGTAAAAGCAAAAAGTCAAAAAAAAGTTTCAGGAAGAAGCAAAGAAACCAAAAGGAGTAATAAAAAAATTCCTCATTTATATTAGTGTGTGAAATGAAAATTTCTGGGGATAAATATCTAAAGGGGGAATAATGTATTGACCTGTACATTTAAAAATTAAATTCCATTTTTAAATTAGTAAATGACTATTTATGATATGAAATCATAGAAAACACATCAAATAATTTAGTTATTTTGGAATATTATATCCTTTTATATTTTAAATACTATTAATAATTATAACTATATATTATATATTCCTTGAATAGTGATGGTATGACTAGTACATATAATGGGGTTGGATAAAGCCCATTTGACACAAACAGATGAAGTGATGGCCTCAACTTGTAGGATTATAACCTATAGAGCCCATTTATTAGAGATTATGATAGAGATAGAATAACTTGTACCTTTATATTATTAGTATCTAGTTGAGATTAAACAATTAAATATTGAGTGAAACTATTTGTAGGATAAGTTCAAACATATTGAGATCATGATCCAAACCATATTCACTAATCCACCCGATGAAAATATCATGATCACACCCCTTATCCTTAGGTTGTTTACTTGTGTAATAAATTCATATGTATTAAGACCCTAATAGTATTGATTTATATAATTTTTTCATAAAATAATTATTATATTCATATTTTATAATTATTATTACTTTTTTCAATGTTAGATATTTTGCTAATAAAAATTTGATGAAACAGAAAATTTATTTTTTGGGAAATGTTTTGTTTCAATCAACACACTCTATTATAAATCATTCATGAATATTTTAAATATTTTATATTTGAATAAAATATTATTATTAAATAATTATTATTTAATATAAATTATAATATACTTATATGAATTCAAAAAAAAATTATAAGGGTCAGAAAACTATTATTCCCAAAAACCTGATATTTTTCAATATCAGTAGTTTTTAAATTTAAATGTGTAAATTCTCACAATTAGAAAAAAAATTCAAAGAAATATACTTTTTGAAATCATCATATTTAAATTATAAACAATTTTTCTTTTATTTTTTATAGATAGATTAATTTTTGTGTAAAATTTAAATACGATATAAATATATAGTGTGAATTATGACATCATAATGACCCAAAAGTGATGTAATATATTCCCTAAAAGTTATCTACTACCAAATTTATATTTTCCCTTTAAAATAAATTCTTAGTTCATTTTATTAATTTTGTAATCCCAATATGAATTTTTTAAAGCCTATATTATATATAATGGTTATCAAATCCATTCATTATGACTCACCTACACATCACCAAGGGTATTATTTTAATGATATAAGTTATATAAATTATGAAATAATGATAATAACTTAACATTGTTATAGACATTGGGAAAAAACCATAGCAATCTTTATATTTTTTAATAATTTATTCTATAGAGTCCAAAACCTATGTTTTGAAGATAATAAATCTCCCCTATATTTTATTATCTAAATCCACCCAAAATCTCATTTGTCTTCACTCTAAAGATATGGAGAACTAAATTACTCTACCCTTTCCTCTCTATATCCATATTAATGTTCCCCGAAGCTCTCAAGATGCTCCTACAATGCTTTTGGAAACATAAGGGATCTTATCTTTCTTCTCTTTATTCAAGAACCTTATTTTTATTTTTCATTTTAATTCTTATTTTTTTATATTGTATTATGTTATTGAATATACCAATTATTTTCCTTATGATTTAATATTGATGATATACCTCTTGTACTCTGATTAAGAACTCCCATTAATCATTGATTACTCTTGTTATACATTCAAAATTATCTGGTAATTTTCCATACCAAACATTTATTTTGTGAATACTCATCCCCATTTCCACTTAGGGGTATTCACCTACATGTACATATCCTTAATTTATTTGGTAATTAAATGTATAAATCCCAAACTCATTTACTAATTGATTAAATGTGATGACTTATGATCATATGTTGAATGATCTATATGGCACGCTTATGCATGTAAATGATATGAATGTGATGGGTGGACCCAGAATTATATATCCCAACAATGACTTAGGTAATGTTTTAAACAAATGATATTCCATGTTTTATTTTTAAGGTTATCCTAAAAACCATATGGCATGTTCCCTTTGTGGTTATATATGAGTTATGTTTATGATTATATGTTTTAATTTGATTCTGCATTTATGTGTTTCTTTTATGCTACCATCGTATATCATGCTTTAATGTTCATGTTTAGGATTATTGCCTATTTTATATCCCATTGAAATTCATATTGAATAACATATAATACTATTTTAATGTTAGGATTTATGTATTCCCTTTCTGGGATTTATATCCAACCCCTTTCTTATTTATCTCCCCAAGTTACCACATACAATTTTAATGAGAAATGGAATTTGAGAGAATTTTAAAGATGTTTTTAATAAACTTGTTGAATAGATATATCATTTTGATGTGTTATATACCTAGTTTCAAACAACACTAGTCTTAGAGATCATTTGGGATTATTTTATGTATACTTTTATGTAATACATAATGGAATTAATTTTGATAAAATATCAAGAATCAGATGGGATATAGTGCCATCCCCACCATAGGGCTTCCTTAATACAAGAACAACTCTCAGTGAACTCACACACAGCTCAACTGAATTATAAAAAACCCATGTACACATGAATTTAAATAATAATGATTCCCCCAAAATTCATTCCAACCAACACTCTCTTGCTCTATATAGAGAAATTCTATAAAAATCCACTCATATAAATGCATGATAAAATGAACCATAAGCTTAAGAACCTCATATAACACGCATAAACAACTAAACATGATCCTCACGTAGGTCAGTTCCCACAGACCAGATCACCCTCGACACTATCTTCAAGAAATATAATATCCCTCAAGCCATGATCCACTACACAACCACCCACTACATTTAATTCAATCCAAATCCATGAGCATCCATCCATTCTCCAACTACTCTACCTAAAGACCAAATGGAACCAACAACTCAAGGAATCCAAAAAAACCTTCCCTTTCAACCATCTACAAAACAATTACGTCATCAAAAAAACCAAGAGAACTCACAACACTTAACCTCACAATCCCATGGAATCCTCATCCTCACCACATTACTCCTTGGGGAAACCAAAACCTCAAGAAAACATTATCTCAATAAAAACATCTCTCAGACATCCTCGCCTCCATAGAGCCAACCACCACCAATAGTAGGGCATCCCAAATCCTACACCAAACTATAAGAATGTCCATACATAGATTGATGACGGGGATACATCTCTACCACAAGACAATAAATCTCAATGAAATATACATGACATGAAATCCAAATAAAGTAACTTGTGGTTCAATTGTGTAAAATATGACCAAAAATTTATGTGTGGAAAACCATATATGTTGTTAATGACATATTAAATAATGAAACCTTCATCATTAGTAAATTATCACATAGTAAAGAAAAATTCATGAGGATCCAATATTATTATCATGATGCATGAATATAGGCCTCATACCATTTGGTAAATATCCAAAAAAATGAAAAATTATAAAACCCAAAAACACAAGTTCATCACTCAAGGTGAAAATCACAAATCTATAATAGTGATAGCCTAGAACATCAATCCACTAACCCTATAAACATTTAAAACCTACCAAAATAGGTGTTCATGATTAACTAGCATGGTATCCATAACAATCTCTAACACATTCCTATGTCTCCTATCTACCAACTATCAAAATAGTAATACAAAGAAAAAATGATATGATGTTATTTTGTCACAAATCATATTAGTTAAACCTGAATTATCACACAATCTGGATTTCAATGATTCCACAAATGCACTGCCATATATTCAAGAGTCTTCTGACTAGTGTTGAGGGTTTAAAAAAATATAGTGGGGAGACTATTCCTTCGAATTATAGTACAATTGTAGAAGAAATAAACTAGACACATACACATCCTTGAATTGAAGATTTCACATATATAAATAAATAATAAGGACAAACTATAATGAATGAAATGTTGTATATAGACTCAGGGAAAAGTATACAGACATTATCACCCACTTGGATAACCACATACAAAATACAAATAAAGGAAATATAATACACAAGGATCTACTACTACTCTATGTCAAACCACATACCTAGTATCCACATCTTCTGAATATCTCCAACACAAACCACAGACTACCCATGAGAATCTCTACTTGATCATGGAACAATTGGCCACTTTATGATCCATCGAATTCTATTTTCAATATAAAATTATCTATAAGGTTCACATATACCCTAATGTTCACATACAGGTGGTGAAAAATAAGTCTCAATAGGCCACCCCCAATAGTGACCATAAAATCTTCTATTATAACATCTTCATGCAACACCAATTGTTCCCAAAATATCTCAAAAAGAATACATAAATAAATGACAAACAAAAATCCTGAAAAATAAATCAAAAATATCTAAAAAAGGAAAAAAAATAACCCTTGGTTTCTACCATGAAACCCATTAGTAAACTACCATCACTCTTACCACATCTACGGGAATTAGGATGTGTATCACATAAATATGCAACATCAAGCATGTCCTCTTGGTCAAGAAGGATATCCAATTTTAATTACAATGACATGAATGAATATCAGACCCTCGGATATGAACCCATGTGTTTAAACACTAAATAACATATAGTGGTAAATATGAATCCAATGGTATGATCTGAACTGATGGTAGGGACTATTTTTCAACAATGGGAGGATACAATAGTCTACAAAGGTCCTACGGAACCAACTAGGAAGAAAGAACCTATCAACACATTATTGAACAACCTGATGTGGGACCAAACTCATATAAAATTATCCCAAGAGTGAAATATCCTCCCAGTAAAACTAGAACTAGCATGGGAGAAAAGTTAAACAAGGATATACTAATCTAGATCATCCATTAGATACCCAGACCTTCTCAATAGCAACCAACCAATATAGTAGAGAAACCATAGTCAATATAAGGGAAAATATAGGTCCAATAATATCCCAAAATTATCCTATACCATCTATCTCAGAACAAGAACAACCTCAAAATTCCATGAAAACAAGTTCAACCAGTACGGTTGGATAACATACTCACCCTTCGATTGAAACTGTTGAGACCAGCACCAACCACCTCCCATGCAAACAAGAACAAGATAACCACTATGGTTTCAAAAACATCAACTTAGGTAGAACACCCTATAAGGGTATCCTATATAAAAATCATACCTTTAGGTATTAATTATAAACGAAACCACAATTGGTCTCACAGCTCACAACCCAAAGATAAAACCCCCGGAGGAAAACCTCAAGCCACCTCTCAAATGGGAAACCACAATAAACACCATGCCCATAAGTGAATTCCATTAATCAGTCCCTCATACCAACATCATACTTTTATAAATTGAACCCATACATACACAACATCCCATGATGTTTTACTAGCCCCAAATGATCCAACATATCATGACCCGGCCCATATCGGGGCCCGAGTAGCAACTACCCCAACCCCACCTCCATAGGTCCGGGAGTGTCTCCTAGAACCAAAGCCACAATAATTAGGGGATTTCTTTTCCTAATTACACACACACACACTCGTAGACAATTCAATTCTATAGTGAAGAGGGAAAAGAAAAAAATATACAATATTACTTTATATAAACCACAAACATGCGTTCACTTCTAATTAGTAAAACTATAGAGAAGTACACCTAGAGGGAAAGGGAAAAAATACATGCCAAACCAGAAAAGTGCCACAGCCCAAAAACAGGTGGAAAAGTAAATTATTCTAATAGATCCCAGCACATGAATCTAAATCCATGACTACCACACATGGTCCATGCACCTTTCATCCCTATGCTCCTCTACAGTCACGATAAACTTGTCTATCATCTGCAAGGGCACACCATGTGTGGGAAATTCCCAAGAAGGGGTAAGTATAAAAATACTCAGTAGGATGTCATAATGGATCAAGGGAGAATAAATAGATTTTCAAAAGAGGGGAGACATAGATAGAACAAGGTACAGTAAAAGAGAGTACATCTCAACCCAAAAACAGTGTAAAGTAAGCTCATCCAAAAACAAAAAGCTTCAAACGGTGAGAAGATGAACTTCTCATCAATTATTCGCTACCTATAGTTGATATTAGACTCATTATACCATGATAATATAGACATGGAAATAACCTTTCCTATCCCACACATCTTCGCCTATCTTTAATGGAGAGTATCCATAACCCAAGGACTGGGTATTGGAATCATTATATATAGATGTTGTCAGTCAATGAATCCTAAATGAGAGAGTAAGGGGGTCTCCATCTCACATCTTAGTAAATGAAAACATTCACAAAAAATTATAGTAGTAACCATCAATTTATGGAATCCCACACGGCTGCCTTAAACTGCACGTCAAAGGGACTCAATCACCCCACCTTGATACTGCTTGCTTTGAGCAGCACTGTCACGACCTGTCCCTAGGGCCCATTTCGTGACTACCCCAAGCCCGCCTTCTATAGGCCAGGGGCTGGAGACTAGAACCAAAGGTGTAAATCCTGATAAAAGGGGAAGGTATTACCTTTATAAAGAAAAAAACACCACAGAGTACGCAATCTGAGTAAATACTAAGTAAACTAAGAACAAAAGTAAGTGGTGGAAAGTAAATGGGCCAGAATAGAAACCCAACTGAAATTAAAGTACAACTGAAAAGGAAGTACAACAACAGAAAAGTAAAGAAGATAGTTTGAGTCATCCTCTAGAATTACCACCTGAAGGGTGGGTATAGATAGCCTCCTCTACTCCTCGGCTCTAGCCATCCGCTCCGAGTAAGTCTCATCCAGTGATCCACCTCCAGGTACCATCGAGATCCACGAGCTCCTACCTCGATCAACGATGTCTGTCGTATGCATCCAACACAATGTAGTGCAGGCATAGCTCGTGCAGGGGTGAGTATATGCTACTCAGTAGGGACCGCGATACCCCCGAAAGTCTCCCAGAATCCACGAAGGATAAACCACAAAGGAAAGATACAATCACGAAGTAACAACAAATTCTACTTAGGTATATGCCCATACATATACCTAAGTCATCATTTCCAGCTCGGCTCCATCACATGAGCCCAACTACAACCCAGTCCACACAAGAAAACATAACCCATTCCACATAAAAATCCACAACCCACCCAATCCACACAGGAAGGCACAACCCAATCCACACAGGAAAGCACAACAATCATATCGATGATATTGATTGTAAGTTTAGACTCAGCTCACATAGGTATACTACTTCATAAGATGATATAGATGATCAGATGTATCCACAGATTCATCTAAGCTATCAGGTCCACACAAGATACAAGACCAGCTAAGCAATCGGACCCACAAAGGATACAAGACTAGCTACTCTATCGGACCCACATAGGATAAAAGTACAGAGTCAAATACTTCCAGACCCATAGAGGATACAAGAACATTAGTCAAGTACTACCGGACCCACACATGATACATGAACAGTAGTCAAGTACTGCCAAACCCACATAGGATACAGGAACAGTATTCATCGCTGTCGAAACCATGGAGGATTTCAATACGGTCTTCATCACTGCCGAACCCATGGAGGATCCCAGTACAGTCGTCGTCATCGTCATAGTCGCATCCACCTCTAGGGTTCCTGCACACAGCATGTTTGATTCTGGGAGGGTCCGCTCCACGAGACAACGGGGTCGATATATCAACTGACACGAAGTTTAGAGTTTATGTATCCCAAAGTTCCGTCTCGACACTTGGAACTCAACGCAACAGATAGCGCGTCAATCAGACGCTCAGTTTGAGAGTTATTGGCTTCTTCGTCCTAGGGGCCCGATTGGTTTTTATGTTAAAACCAACCCGACCATACTCCAACTGCATCCAAACCTCGAGAGAAGTAAGCCAAAATAACTTTGTCACTAATAGGAATCCAACAATGTTGATGGCACATCAATCGGACAACTGGGACTCATGTTATAAGCATTCTAGCTTTGAGGGCCCGGTTGGTTTCATGTTCGAACCAACCCGGCCATACACAAAGTTCTCAGAAACCTTGAGTGTAATATATATAAACAACTGTATCGATCCAAGGATCACTACGCAACTAACGTTGTGTCGATCGGAGGTCCGTAGGCCAAGTTATGGTCATCTGAACGGAACTATCCGAAAATAAGGGGTTCGGGCCCGGTCTGACCCGGCCCGTTACCCCCTGGGTCGGCCCAGTTGGGAATGGCCCAGCCTGGTGCGGGGATCTGTCACCACGCGGGTGGTCCGGCCCGGCATTGGCGGTCCGGCCCGACACGGCCGGTTCGGCCCGGTGCATGTGGCCGTCTGCTAAGTGGACACGGAAGTGGGGAAGGCCGCTGCCCCCTTTGAACCAAATGGCGGACCCTACGATGTCCTCTCTATCCGTTGACCGGGGGTTTCAACACCCGGTTTTCCAGGGAAGCAGTCAGCCTTTATGGTCGGTCGTTCAGTTCAAACAGGACCCATGGGGGTCCCGCCTCCAGGGTGTGTCGGCGGCCGGTTCAGCCGGCTGCCTTCCCGAACCGCCGCGGCCATGGGCCGTGGCTCTTGGACGTTTGGCGCGGTGCGATGTCACCGCGGCCTGCCCCAGTCGCGACCCTCCTTGATGCTCCGGCGGGGCGCGATGGCGCCGCACCGTTCTGTCACAGCTCGAATCCAGCCGCGGCCTCTTTCGGTCTCAACGACGCAACGTGATGGCACTGCGCTCTTTCGACGTGGCCCACACTGGTCGCGGTTCCTTCATTTCTGTGCGGTACGACGTCACTGTGTTGCCTCTATTCTAATCCATAATGAAGTACAACAACAATGGGAAGGAGGGTCGGCTGTGTCTGTGCGGTCTGGCCTCCTCCCGTTAATTTGATAACAATCGGCAATTTATTTAATGATGATTGCCATAAATAACCACGAACGTAAAAAAACCCCTACTTTGAAGAATTTGTCGGACGATGATCGTCACAAGAAAATGGTGTCGCGTGGTGAAGTTATGTATATGTTGACAGAGAACGTCCAAGGAGGAGTGGCTTATCCCTTCCATTTATGCGAGAAAAATAATGAAGGAAGGTGGTTTTTCATTCTTCGGGGAAGTCGCCACTCACCGGCTATAGAGAGTAGAAGAGACGACATGTCAATCTCTCCTTGCGGTGACGACGTTCTTTATCGAAGTCTTATCGTTCTTCGCGTTCTCCAATGAATAAGATGAATATTTTTATGACTATGAGTATCCTCTCCCAAAAACCTCACACAACTGAACAACCCCAAATAAAATAAGGCCTTCTTATTTTATTAACACATGCCATGCATTTTCAAAAATGAAAAAACTCAAACTCAAAATTAAATTCATTCAATAATTTTAATCAATCAATTTAATGTGAGAGTTGACATGCAATAAAGAGGGGGAGTGGGTGAGTTACATATTAATGGGGGGGGGGGTTACCAACATTATGAGAGGTTAGAGGAATTTGAAAAGGTGGGGCTCGTGTGGGGCCTACCTCACTGATATCCTATTAAGAGGATTAAGGATTTAGTTTGTCCCACCTCAAATTCCACACATATGTTATAATTACTTTGAATAGAAATAAATTTGTAGTGCAAATTGTATTTCACTTTTTAATTAACCCATTTATTTAACAACACCTCCCAAGAAAACTCAACTCTAGAAAATGTCTTCCTAAGAAATTACTGACACTACGGTTTCATCGGTGCCCTCAGATTTCGATTCCGAACACCGGTTCAAATGTTAGGAAAACCCGCTCATTCATTCACTGAACGTACCCGAGCTAAACTTAGGATATTGATTCTGGTCACACCGAACATCGGAATCAGGTTCCGTCAGAAACTTCATACTCATAAAATCACAAAGAAATTAAGAAAATAAAATTCCTTGAAATTTACAGGTCTTTACATTAATCCCACATCAGGGCTTTACATCCCCGTAAAGATATATCACAATTTAGGGGAACAAATGGGGGTACTCAGCACGCATCTGAGCCTCCCACTCCCATGTGCTCTCCTGGAGGTTCCCATGCTGCCACCTGATGTGCACTAGAGGAAACAACCGCCCATGTAGGACCCGCTCTTGTCGATCCTCGATCTATATCGGGACCTACGAAAAAGTCACCCCATAATCGATTCCCAACTCCCCATGGTCGATGATATGCATCGAGTCGTGCATGTATCTCCTCAGCTAAGAAACGTGGAAGACGTCGTGCACCCGGTGCAACTGAGGTGGTAGAACTAGGAGATAAGCCACCTCGCCTATCCTGCTGAGAACCTGGAATAGTCCAATGAAGTGTGTAGATAACTTGCCACCCCGGCCAAATCTCTGTAATTCACGTTGAAGGGAGACCCTCAAGAAAATGTGGTCACCATTCTCAAACTCTAGTGGTCTCTACCTCTGGTCAAAATAAGACTTCTGTCAGCTCTTAGCTATCCTCATCTGCTCCTGGATGACCTGGACCGTCCCTATCATGGCCTGGACCATCTCTGGTCCCACAAGTGCTGAATCCCCAGGGTCTGTCAACCACAGAGGTGATCTGCATGGTCGGTCATACAATTCCTTGTATGGTGCCATCCCGATGGTGGAGTGGTAGCTGTTGTTGTACGCAAACTCCACCTAGGGTTAGTGATCCTCCCAGCTATGACCAAAGTCAATGACACATGCACGGAGCATGTTCTTGAGAGTCTGAATGGTCCTCTCCATATGACCATCCTTCTGTGGGTGAAAGGCGGTGCTCAGCCGTAGCTGCATCCCAAATGCCTCATGCAACCCCTTCCAAAGACGGGAAGTAGAGCGAGCATCTTTATAGGAGACAATAGATGATGGCACACCATGAATCCATACAATCTCCTGAACGTAGTGGCATCCCAAGATCTCCACTTAGCCCTGCTCTCTAATGTGTATGAAGTGGGCTGACTTGGTGAGTCGGTCAACAATCACCCAAATGGAGTCGTGACCTCTGGAAGTACATGGAAGTCCAGTCATGAAATCCATAGAAATCCCATCCCACTTCCACTCCGGGACTTCCAAGGGATGTACCAAGCCTGCTGGCACATAGTGCTCCACCTTCACCTGTAGACTGGTGAGACATCGAGAAACGAACTCTGCCACAACCTTCTATATACCCTGCCACCAGTGCTATCATCTGAGATCCTGGTATATCTTCGCCACTGCTAGATATACTGCTAACGGGGAAGTGTGAAACTCTCTGAACACCTCCTCCTGTAATATAGCTGGTACCATGGTATGTCCTCTGAAAAGAACGACGTGTTCTCCTCCTATAGAGAATCCATTAGGTTCATGTCCTGAGGATATTTGTGCACACCACGTCACATAGTCAACGTCCACTCGTTGTGCCTCTCTGACCTTCTGAATAAGTGGAGGAGTGACTGTGAGCGACTGAAGAAAGGCTGATCCATCTCTATCCACAAAGGATATCTGCAAAGTGGCTAGCTGCCATGTCACCTCTCCATGTAGCTTAATGCTCATCCTCCTGCTAAGAGCATCATATACTACGTTCCCCTTTCTAGGAGTATAGAATATCTCAATGTCATTGTCTTGGAGGAACTCAATCCATCTCCACTGTCTCAGGTTCAGGTCCTTCTGCGAGAAGTTTTACCTGAGACTCTGGTGGTCAGAAAAGACTGTAAAGCGCTCGCCCATCAGATAGTGCCACCACATCTTCAGTGTAAAGACCACTACTGCTAATTCAAGGTCATGGGTAGCGTTGTTATTCTTGTTCTACCTCAACTATCATGATACATAGGCAATCACTACTTGCTCCTACATCAAGACACACCTGAGTCTGGTCCCTGATGCATTGTAGTAGACTACGTACCCTACTCCCTCCTCTGGTAGCCTCAAGATGATTGAACTGGTCAATCTCTGTCTCAACTCCTGAAAGCCTTCCTGACATCTTTCTGATCACATGAAAGGTCTCCCCTTCTTCTTCAAAGCTGTAAGCTGTGCCGCAAATCTGGAGATGTCTAGTACAAATCCTTGATAGTACCCAGCCAGACCTAAGAAACTCCGCACCTCTGTCATGCTCCTGGGTGGCTCCCAAGATAGCACTACCTCAATCTTCATAGGATGAACCACAACTCCTACCTCAGATATGACGTGTCCCAGGAAGTGGACCTCACGTATCCAAAAATGACACTTTGAGAGATTACCATAAAGTTGGTGCTCTCGGAGTGTGTCCAGTACAACCCGCAAGGGTTAGGCGTGCTCCTCCTCAGTTGTCGAGTAAATCAATATGTCGTCAATGAAGACCATGACAAATCGATTGAGGTAAGGCTGGAAGATACTGTTCATTGGACTCGTGAACACTGCTGGACCATTGGTTACGCCAAAAGGAATAACCAAGAACTCATAGTGGCCATATCGACACCTGAAGTCCGTCTTCTGCACATCCTCGTCTCGAAATATGAGCTGATGTTAACCTAAACTGAAGTCTATATTCGAGAACCATCATTCTCCCTTGAGCTGATCGAAGAGTTCGTCGATCCTCGAAAGTGGATACTTGTTCCTTACTGTCACCTGCTTTAGGAGACGGTAATCAACACATAGTCGCAATCTCCCATCCGCCTTCTTGGCGAACAAAATCGGGGATGCCCTGGGTGAAACACTGGGTCAAATGAATCCCTTACCCTGCAAGTCCTCCAGCTATACCCGTAGATCTCAAATCTCAGCAGGAGCCATATGATATGCTGGAGTAGTTATCATGGTTGTCTCGGGGTATAGTTTAATATAGAAGTCTTCCTCTCTGTGAGGAGGTAGTCCAATAACGTCTTCCGGAAAAAGAACATTCGCATACTGATACACAACTATAGGAAAACTCGGACTCCACACGTCCACTTCTCCTATAATGAGGCTAGCCAACTGATGAGTGATCAACTGTCCTCTCCTCTGCGTGAGTACATCCTGTGCTGCAAAGGCTCCCTTCTCGCCGGTGAAGGTGAAACTGCTCCGATCGGTGCGAACACACCGCACCTTGCACCTAATACAGTCTATCTAAGCATGGACTGTAGATAACCAATCCATGCCCAAGATGACATCATAAGGCCTCGACGCCTCTACAAGAAGATCCCAGATGAATCTCTCGCCTCCTAGAGTAAGCTCACACTGCCGGAACTAGTGCGTAATCATCAAGGCTCCTCCCCTAGGAGTCTCTAGTTGTAAGGATTGAGCCAATAGCTCCGTCAGAATCTACAAGCTCCGAACAAGGGCAGTGGCAATGAAAGAATCACTCGCTCCTATTTTATAAGAACTACAGTAAGGGTGGAGTATATACATATAGTACATCGAATAATCATTGGTGCACCATGGTCGTAAGCCTCCACTGCCTGAAGTTGTGCCTGCCTTTGTCTTCCAGCTCCATGTGGTCGGGGTGGACCTCTTGGTGGTGGTGGTGGTAGAGTCTCAAAACGTCATTCACCACCCGTTGCTCGTCCAACTCCTCTGCCTCGCCAACCTGCTCCCTTCGGACCGCCACGATCAAACCTCTGCCTCTTTCTGGGTGGTCCCTCAACTGTCAGCTACTCCTCTGCATGGTGGGTTAGACAGTCCCGAGCCATGTTGCCATGTCCGCTGCATGCATAGCATTGTCTGCCTCCCGTAAGGTTGGCTCTGCGCCGTGTGCTCCGCACCTCTGAGCCAGTATCCTGAGGTCGTCTTCCTGATGGTCTAGTCCGCTTAGACCCCTATGACATCCGTCAATTGTGAGCTGCAGAAGACTCTTCTACATGCCACCCTACGGTATTTCTCACTGCTGGTGTAGGCTCAGTAAGAAAGCTCTCCACAAGAAGGGGTTGCTCTAGTGCTCTGGCCTGCATCGGAATGCTGAGGGAGATCATCGTTTCCCTGATCTCATGTCTCAGTCCCTACTCAAAGGTCTGGGCCCGAAAGAAGGGGTCGCATACCATGTCCATGGAATAGCATGAGTGATCAGTAAATCTCGCCGAGTACTAGGCTACCATCATGCTTCCCTACCGAAGCTGCAGTAACTCCTGAATGTGCACCGCATGGAGGGTGGATGGAATGAACTCCGAGCAGAAGAGGCTCTCGAAGTCCGACCAAAGGAGATATGCCTTGTCGTGCACCTGAATCATCAGGCTCCACCATCTACCTGCTTCCGCATGCAGGATACTCGCTGCAAGGATCACCATGAGGTCAGCTGGTGTTCCTACTAACCTGAAAACTCATACAACAGCCTCCAGCTAATCCTCCACTACATAAGGGTCCGTCTCCCCATGGAACCCGGGCGGTCTTTGAAGCTGAAACTCGTGTAGTGAAATAAGGCAATGTACACTCTCAGCGGCTGGGCCTATTGGCATCAGTGGCTCAGTGGGTTGATGTATCGCTGGTGCCTCCGCTGTAATAGGGCCTTGTACCAAGGCTTCGTCGCTCAGTGGGCTGTCGTCTCGTACAATGGTCGGAAACCTTGCTGGCTGCCATCCTGGGGCCATCCTGAAAAGTGATAGGTGTGACACGGTCAATACAGTATACCTGGTGACCTGACACAAGTAATCACAGAGAAAACTTTGAAACATACATGCAATCAATGTTTTCGTGCATTGAGTCGGAAATAAGAAGTCAGGATCCTGGTGTATGGATACGTCGGTCGCCGCACCAACACTGGAATCCCTGGATGGATAACCACACTCAATACCCTTAACATTATTGCATCACATAGAAGAATATCAGAGTCCTGAGTTCTACAGTAGAACCGAACTCCATTGATACCAATTTTTCATGACCCGTCCTCGAGGGTTGTGTCGTGACTACCTCAAGCCCGCCTTCCTTAGGCCAGGGGCTGGCGACTAGCACCAAAGGCATAAATCCCGATAAAAGGGGAAGGATTTTCCTTTATAAAGAAAACAAAAACCACAGAGTATGCAAGCTGCGTAAACATTAAGTAAACTGAGTACAAAAGTAAGTGATGGAATGTAAATGGGCCAGAATACAAACCCAACTGAAAGTAAAGTACAACTGAAAAGGAAGTACAACAACAGAAAAGTATAGCAGCGAGTTTGAGCTGTCCTTTGGAATTCCGACCTGAAGGGTGGGTACAGATAATATCCTCTGCTCCTTGGCTCTAGTCTTCCACTCAGAGTAAGTCTCATCCAGTGATCCACCTCCAGGTACCGTCCACCTCCACGAGCTCCTACCTCGATCAGCACTGTCCGTCGTCTTCATATAACACAATGCAGTGTAGGCATAACCCATACAGGGGCAAGTATACGCTACTCAGTAGGGACCCCGAGACCCCCAAAAGGTATCCCAGAATCCACGAATGATAAGAAACAATAGAAAGATACAATCACGAGATGACAACCAACTCAACTTAGGTATATTCCCAAACATATACCAAAGTCATCATTTCCATCTTGGCTCCAGCACACGAGCCCTTGTACAACACAGTCCACATAGGAAAACATAACCCATTCCACATAGGAATTCACAAACCAATCCACACAGGAAGGCACAACCCAATCCACATAATAAATCACAACAATCATATTGATGATATTGATTGTAAGTTAAGACTCAGCTCACACAGGTATACTTCTTCATAAGATGATAGAGATGATCAGATGTTGCCACTGATTCATCTATGCTGTCGAACCCACACAGGATACAAAACCAGCTAAGCAATCGGACCCACAAAGGATACAAGACCAGTTACCCTGTCGAACCCACATAGAATACAATTACAGAGTCAAATACTGTCGGACCCACATGGGATACAGGAACAATAGTCAAGTACTGTCGGACCCACACAAGATACAAGAACAGTACTCAAGTACTGTCCGACCCACACATGATACAAGAAAAGTAGTCATAACCGTCAAATCCTTGGAGGATTTCAGTATGGTCATCGTCACTATCGAACCCACAGAGGATCCCAGTACAGTCGTCGTCATCGTCGCAGTCGCAGCCAGCTCTAGGGTTCCCGCACACAGCATGCTCGATTCTTGGAAGGTCCACTCCACCAGCCACAGGGGGGTTGATACATAAACTGGCATGAAGTCCGGTGTTTACGTATCCCAATGTTCTGTCTCGACACTAGGAACACTACGCGATAGACGACGCATCAATCAGTTGCTCGGTCTGAGAGTTATTGGCCTTTTCATCCTAGGGGCCCAGTTAGTTTTTAATCTAAAAACAACCCGACCATACTCTAACTACGTCCAAACCTCAATCGGAGTAATCCAAAATAACCGCCTCACTAATAGGAATCCAACAAAGTTGACGGGATGTCAATCGGATGTCTGGGGCTCAAGTTATATGCGTTTCCTCTCCGAGGGCCCAGTTGGTTTTGTGTTTGAATCAACCCTCTTGTACCCAAAGTTCTACTAAACCTTGAGTATAATATATCGAAACGACCGTATCGATCCAAGGATTGCTACAAAACTGATGGTGCGTCGATCGGAGTTCTGTAGCCCATGTTATCGGCATTTGAATAGAACTGTCCAAAAATAGGGGGTTCAGGCCCCGTCCGACCCGACCCGTTACCCCCTGGGTCAGCCCGAACCGGGTTGACCATACCCGAGTCCGGGTCCGGCCAGGTTGGGCATGGGATTCCAGCCCATCGCGGGTGGCCTGGCACGGTGAGGGAGGTCTGGCCCGGCCCGACCGGTTCGGCCCGGTGTGGGCGCCCATGTGCTGAGCGGACGTGGAAGGGGGTAAGGCTGCCACCCCCTTCGAACCGAACAGCAGACCCTACAGGGTCCGCCCTGTCCGTTGACCTGGAGTTTCAACCCCTGGTTGTCTAGGGAAGCGGCCGACCTTTATGGCCGACCGTTCGGTTCATGCGGGACTCGCGGGGGTCCTTCCTCCAGGGTTTGTCAGCGGCCGGATCATCCGGCCTCCTTCCCGAACCGCCATAGCCATGGGCCGTGGCTCTTGGAAATCCGGCGTGGCACGATGGCACCACGCCCCTCTGCCACGGCCCTCCTTGATGCTACATCACGGCGCGACGGCGTCACACCCTTCCTCTGTGGCCCAACTCCGGTTGTGGCCTTTTTCGGTCTCAACGGTGCGGCACGACGGCACCATGCTCCTTCACCCGGGCCCGCACTGGCCTTGGTTCCTTCGGTTCCACATGGTGCGACGACACCGCATCACCTCCATTCCAATCCATAATGAAGTACAACAACAATGGGAAAGAGGGTCGACCATGTTAGTTCAGTCTGGCCTCCTCCCGTAAAATCGATAAAAATATTCTATTTATTTGATGATGAATGTGAAAAATAACCACGAACGTAAAAACAAACCCCTACATCAAAGAAGTTGTCGAACAACGATTGTCACGGGAAAACAGCGTCACATGGTGAAGCTCTGTATATGTTGATGGAGAACGTCCGAGGAGGAGCGGCGTCTCCCTTCCTTTGACGCGAGAAGATGAATTAAGGAAGGCGTGTCGTCATTTTTTTGGGGAAGGCGTGACACACCGGCTACAGAGAGGAGAAGAGACGGCATGTCGATCTATCCTTATGGTGATGGCATTCTTTGTCGAAGTCTCGGCTTCATCGCATTCTCCAACGAAGAAGATGAAGATCCCCAAGACTTTGAGTATCCTCTCCTAAAAACCTCACATAGCTAAACAACCCCAAATAAAATTAGGCCTCCCTTATTTTATTAACACATGCCATGTGTTTTCAAAACTTCAAAAACTCAAACTCAAAATTAAATTCATTGAATAACTTTAATCAATCAATTTAATGTGAGAGTTGACATGCAATAAAGAGGGGGAGTGGGTGAGTTACATATTAATGGGGTTTTTGCTAACTTTTTGAGGCATTAGTGTAACGCCCCGACCCCAGCTACCCAGAGTCGGTGCATTACTTCGTAACATTGGCATGATCACAAGAAAGATCAAATCTCGAAAGACCGATTGGTTTAGTAGCCTTGGAAACACTAGATATATTCATAAGTTTTACATTACGTCATAAAATGAAAAACTACTACAACAACATAATGTCTCCATAATCCACACTACTATCCCCTCATAATATCCCTGCAGGTCATTCATAATTTACTTCTTCACATCCTGGGGAAAAATAAAACATAGAAAAGGGGTGAGCTCAAATGCCCAGTAAGGATAACAATATAGTGGAAACTTTCATAAATAAGAATAAACATTTAAGGCAATTCATTACTAAAACAAAAGCCTTTTAAAATTGAACTTCAACATGGTATGGCAAAAGTAAAATGAAATAATGCCATTTACTTATTCACATGGATATTCTACTAATCGAATAATCACATGCAAAAATCAATAACCACTTTCATAATGTTGGAATGCATAATGCCAGACTATCATAACCACATAGCCAAGGCCTCGTGCCAAGACTACAAATAAGATTTTGTCAAGGCCTTGTGCCAAGACACTAGTTTGTCTCATGAGACTTACCGATGCATCGAGGAGCTATAGCGGGCTCCACCCGTCACTTATTAAGTCCAATGCATTCCCATATGAAAAGGTTTAAACATAACATAAACATTCGTATTAAAACTAGCATACGAAATGTCAATAATTTCACCATAAACTATGAATGGTATAAAAATAGCACATCCACAGTCAAACATATCACAAAACCTTCAATAAAATATAGAAGTTTTGTATCATAATAAATCAACTTCAAATAATCTTAAAATCCGTCAAAGGATGTTGACATAGATGAAATCAAAACTATTTGAGAGAAATATCTCCTTTTTTGAAATCATTTAAAAGTCACACATTTATAAAGGAAGTAATTAAAAAGAGATTTTTGAATCAAAGTGTCCCATACCACTTTGAAACTTTTGAAAGGAATTAACATTTTTAAAAACATTCATGTCCATATAAATAAATCCTTAAAAACCATTTTTAAGACATTAATTAAAAAGATTTATAAAGATAAATCTTTAAAACATTTAAAATTCTGATTTTGATAAAGAGTACCTTTCTGAAATTCTTAAATTATTCTTTTTGAAATCATTTAAAAGTCACATAATTATAAAATAAAACATTTACTTTGAAAATATCCTTGTAATATTGTAAGGGAAGCTTTTAAAATTTTATAACGGCGGTAAATAGCCGCAGCCGCCGTATAAGTTAAAAGAACATTCTTACCTTAATTTTGTCGAAAAGGTTAAAAATCACCTTGTTTGGAAAACGATGGAAAGATTCCATTATAAACCTCTTATAAAAATTCAAACAAGGGTATAAATGACATTAACCCATATTCTTGTAAATAGTAAAAATGTTTTGAAATACATTTTTAAGAAACATGGATGTGGATGATAAAGAGATCCCAGTAGATTATTACATATAAACAACCTCGGATAATGAAGAGATTGTGAAATAACCCTTACCTTGTACTTTTCCTTGGTTGGGGTAGGTTAACCTCCTGTATAATGGTGAAATAATTGTTATTAAATTATACAAGAATCATATATATTAATATGATATCATATAGGATCTTTTAACATTGATTTGTTAATAATATCTTAGAATTATCGTCGTTTCGGGTGTTAACTTACTTGTTTTCTTTTATATGTTTTGTTACGTAAGACATGTTTGTAAAGGATAGGTTGTATATTATTCATATCCAGAATGATATCAAGTCCTTAAACATCATTTTTAAATCATCAAATGATAATTATACTTGAATGGATACGATGGAGAATGAATCTCATCGCGTTCGTGGAGACGGTAGTCCGTACGTACGCACGAGCGAAAATATCATTCTTTTGATATTAAAATAATATATAAATGGATGGTATATCATATATACAGGATCATTAACATGTTATATTTATTATTTACATGAGTTACACATCATTATTATACCCATCCAAATAATAATATATTGAATAACAATTACACCACGACATGGAGACGGTAAGCCGTACGTACGCACGTATGGTGACATGTTATTCAAAGGGTGGATAGAATACTGAATATGGTTGTACAATTTTTATAATAACATCACAGTATATGTAAGATACTGGAGTTATTATTTTAGAATGGTAAGAACAAAGAAAGAGGAAGTGGAAGAAGAAATGAACTTGGAAAAGGTTGGTGAAATCATTACCTCTTCTTCGGGTTCTTCCTTTTGATTTGATCAAAAGGGATCCTTAGGTTGGCTTTCTGATCAAACTAAGGCCTCTAGGTTGTAGTGAGTGATGTTGGGAGAGTATTTGGGCAGAGTTTGGCCGAACAAAAAGGCTTTGAAGGTGTGAAGCAATGAGAAGGAGGAGTGCCCTTTTATAAGAGGGGTGAGGGGCACCTTTGGAAAAGCTAGAAATATTAATTTATAATAAATTTATATTCGGTTTCTAATGGCTCCAAAGTTGATTATTCAAAGGTTAAGGTGGGGATAGGTCGAAAACCACTCAACCAATAGAATTTAGACAGGTTTGGGTACTTATATTAACCTTATCTTTAAGTATTAACTCTAAGTTAATTAGTTTCACTTTTACAATGTCTCTTTGTATTTTTATATAATATGGTTAATAAACTTACTATATACATCCAAGAGACCCCCAAGTGGTACATTAATGATGAACCTATCATGATATAAGTCTCTTGGCCGAACCTTAGATTTTTAGGAATTAAATATCAATTAATAATATAATATTTGTTTTAAGAACTCTTTTATGTCAATTTTGACACTATTCAATAGTTGATTTTTGTGAAACTCATAACAGATTGATTACTTCGAACAAAGTCAATTAAATCAATCCTAATATATCATATTATCCTAGAAAATTAGTTTAATTCATTAAAAGTTTCATATTATATTTATTTGTGTATTTATAATATCAATTATTTTAATTGTTCACTATTATAGTAATTACTGCATCATCATTGTGTCATAAATAAAATAAATTATTTAATGTCTAAAAATTATAAATAAAATATCATTATGTAGGAAATATTTTTATCTTTCTAATGAATATTTATAATCTAAAATCCAACTTATATAACCCTATGTAACAATTGTTTTGCTAAAAGATATATGCTTGTGTCATTTTTGTATTCATTTTGACTTAATTAAAATAAAGTGTCATTATCACTTACAAGTGGATCCATGGGGTCCCAAAATAGACCCAAAGATGCCCATGGTCGACCATGTATCAACCAATAGGGTTAAGACACGTTTTAGAGTAATTTAGTATTATTATAATATTATTTTTTAACCCTTATTTACCGGAATTACCCTTAACCATGGTAAATAAAATATTTACCGCAGTAATTATTCAAAATGTCTAAAAATAAAAGTTACCTATTTACACAATTTGAACATCCTGATTCCAAATATGGAATCCATTTTCCTAAATTCAAAACACAGTAGTGGCAGAAATTAATTTAAAATTAATTCCCGCTGTCAAAACAAAAAGCGTGTTTTTAAGAGATAATAACTATCAAAAGATTGACACTTGTTTATGTTCGGTTTAATTGTAAAATTATGTCCAATGACCAACATTATATTAAATGGTAAAAATATATTCTAAATATACTTTAAAACTACTAAAATTCATAATTTATCACTATTAATTATTTTGATTAAAAAAGTTGTTTTTAATTAAAATTTAGTAATTTTCACTATTCATCAAAATATGAAAGTTATCCGAAATGTACCAAAATTTTACCTTAGGCTAAATTCGATATCCCGAATCCAAAAATGAAGTCCATTTTGAAATATAAAATATATATAATTTCAAAAAGTAGGTATTACTATTCATAACGGCTAGTTTGATCGGTGGTGGTGTGTGTTAAAACTCGAAGTTGCGTACAACACACGATATTGTATTATTCAAAGGAAAGCGTACCGTGGAAGCTTGGGATGTTTTATTTTAAATTTTTGATGTCCCCATTTAGTCAAAAAGTTTAAAATATTGTATTTAAAAAGGGTTCACTATTAAAAGTTGATAAAAGTGCAATACTGAAAATGAATCTGTTCTTGCATTATGACTAAGAAACTCATAATAGGGATTCTAAAATTATAAGGATTATATAAAGTTCAAAATGTAGTTAATACTATTCATGACCTCTTTTAATGGTGTGATTGAACTCGGTGTTTCATGTAGTGAAAGTTATTGAATTAATTTTAAGAAATAACACACTCTGAAATCCTGGGGTGTTACATTCTCCCCTCCTTCAATAAATTGCGTCCTCGCAATTTGAAATTGTTCTTCGAAAATAAAAGGTTGAAAGTAGAAAATATATTTGTGGGAAAACCCACATTGGAAATTGGGTTACTAAAATTTATTCTTAATATGAGGAAAAGAGAAATTAAAGGGTCACCACCAAATTATGATCTCGATTAGGAGAACATTGGTGGAAATTAGAGACATATAATTGGAGGAAAAATGTAAATATTTATAGGTAGTTATTGAGGTCATCAATCACAAACATGTATAAAATTGAGGTCCTTAAACTCATCAATCTATGATGATTTGAAATACCATCGGTTCAACAAAACATAGGGTATTGGGATAACACATTTTTGACGTTTCAAATATCTTAGTTGAAATCCCACATCGAAAAATGAATTAATGAGGCCTCTATTTAAAATAAAGAGTGGAAAGTATGAAGATTACCGAAAATAACACATACTAGGGTTCCATGTAGGAAAATATGGATATGGAGGAGAAATCTAACCATCAATTATCTGATGGAGAGTGGTAGAGAACATGGCTATGGAAAGGTCAACAATCCCAAAGCCATAAATTAGTGATGATTTAAGGTACCATCTAGGAAAACATTTTTGTTCTATGTTCCTTTTATTAATGTTGAGGAATTTATTTATGAGATTGGCTAAGATCATAAGGAGACATACTTACTTTATAATTAGAGTTTTATCCATTAATAAATTTCTACCAAAAACTCATCATTCACTCGTAAAAAAAATTCTATTTATACTACTCATAGAGGGTTCCAAAATAAACGAATTTATAATTCATCTACCAGATCTTTTTAAAAAAACTGCTTTATTTAATACAGGACATCTCGTGGGATAGTGGTAGGTGATACACCCTTGTCGCCCTTCGGTTGCGGGTTCAAGTCTTGCGGCCTTGCCAGTCGCGACGGGTTGCCGCCTGACCTCTGGGTTGTCCTTTTATGGTAATCAAAAATTAATCTCAAACTAGAATTTATCCAAAATACTTCTATCCAAACTCACTGTCCAATATTTATAAGGAAGGTAAACTTAATGTAGATCCTTTTTACCCCGTAATAGCATATGAATACCTTCATCATGTATTCTTTTAAAACACTGAAACATCCTAAATTATCATAATACTTATTGGTTACATTCATGCTCCCTTATTCCATATAGAATGCTGGATATAATTCTTCAATCCAAAAATGTTTTAAACCCCAATAATGATGGAATATACAAATCATTAATCAGTTCCATGGTAGTCAAGAATATCCAATATAATTTGTCCAAAACAATCATGTATTATTCCAAAATCACTACCTCGGTATCAGAACTATATTATGATTTATATTTCTCTCAACCATATATTTTCCAAAAATTTATCATGCTATTGAGTCACTTTTCTTTGTTCCACACAATCTCAAGTCCTTAATGAAATAGTACTGCAGTACAATCCTTATATACTCCATAATTATTATAACAAGTACATTGTTGATACAACACTCAATTGACATAATCAACATAAGAACTCTAATCATTCCTATTTATCTGTGGTAGTATCATAACTTGATTATTATCCAATAGCATCATTTGCGTTATAGACTGATGACTGGGACATAGGTTCGCGTAGTGTCCAAACTCCTTGCAAATGAAGCATTGTACATTTGAAACCATTTTCTTACCCTTGCAGTCACGTACTTTGTGCCCTTTTCCTCCACACTTATAACAAACTCCCATTCCTTTCAGGCAAGTTCCAGGGTGTTTCTTTCCACAGTTACCACATATGGGAAAATTCTTCTTTTCCCTCTTACCTTTATCCATATTTCTCTCTTCCATCCTTTTCTCCTCTTGCTTCCTTTCAAAGCCATAAGACTCAGTAAACTCTTTACTTATCTTATCAACACATGATATTATTTCTTCATATGATGATAATACATGCGAGACTATTTCTCTTATAAATTCTGGCTTAAGACCATGAAATATATGATCCTTCTTTCTCTTTGCATCATGTGCATTGCTAGAGTTCTCATTCCTTCTACTGGGCGCCATTTCTAAACAATGGCATACACTAGATCAGTTTATGAATCAAAATACATAATCCCATACTTATAAAACACTTAACATAAATTGAACTATTTATGGATATAATCCATAATCATAAAAATGCCTCCTTTGAGGAAGTATATACTCATAAACCCTTCATGATGATTTGTAAAGAAAATGAGAGTTATCCTAAGCATATCCCCCGGGAGTGTCGTAACCAAGAGTGCAGCAAGGCCCGTTGTCGTGCACCAGTTCCCGTTCGAGTCTAGCTCAAAGCGGTGTTTTCGGGTTTTACCCCTAGGTACATCTGTGCCAGAGCCACCTCTACCTGCTCGTATCCAGACAGGGACGTATTGCTCGGAAAACTCACAAAATCTCTACAATACCAAAATTCTAGGAAGTTCTTCTATACTAATCCTCAAAGTTAATCTTAGGTCTACGTGCTCTAATCAGAGTTTATCTAAATCTAGCTTCCATGGTTTTTACTAAACTTCCTCTGATACCAACTGTAACGCCCCGACCCCAGCTACCCAGAGTCGGTGCATTACTTCGTAACATTGGCATGATCACAAGAAAGATCAAATCTCGAAAGACCGATTGGTTTAGTAGCCTTGGAAACACTAGATATATTCATAAGTTTTACATTACGTCATAAAATGAAAAACTACTACAACAACATAATGTCTCCATAATCCACACTACTATCCCCTCATAATATCCCTGCAGGTCATTCATAATTTACTTCTTCACATCCTGGGGAAAAATAAAACATAGAAAAGGGGTGAGCTCAAATGCCCAGTAAGGATAACAATATAGCGGAAACTTTCATAAATAAGAATAAACATTTAAGGCAATTCATTACTAAAACAAAAGCCTTTTAAAATTGAACTTCAACATGGTATGGAAAAAGTAAAATGAAATAATGCCATTTACTTATTCACATGGATATTCTACTAATCGAATAATCACATGCAAAAATCAATAACCACTTTCATAATGTTGGAATGCATAATGCCAGACTATCATAACCACATAGCCAAGGCCTCGTGCCAAGACTACAAATAAGATTTTGTCAAGGCCTTGTGCCAAGACACTAGTTTGTCTCATGAGACCTACCGATGCATCGAGGAGCTATAGCGGGCTCCACCCGTCACTTATTAAGTCCAATGCATTCCCATATGAAAAGGTTTAAACATAACATAAACATTCGTATTAAAACTAGCATACGAAATGTCAATAATTTCACCATAAACTATGAATGGTATAAAAATAGCACATCCACAGTCAAACATATCACAAAAACTTCAATAAAATATAGAAGTTTTGTATCATAATAAATCAACTTCAAATAATCTTAAAATCCGTCAAAGGATGTTGACATAGATGAAATCAAAACTATTTGAGAGAAATATCTCCTTTTTTGAAATCATTTAAAAGTCACACATTTATAAAGGAAGTAATTAAAAAGAGATTTTTGAATCAAAGTGTCCCATACCACTTTGAAACTTTTGAAAGGAATTAACATTTTTAAAAACATTCATGTCCATATAAATAAATCCTTAAAAACCATTTTTAAGACATTAATTAAAAAGATTTATAAAGATAAATCTTTAAAACATTTAAAATTCTGATTTTGATAAAGAGTACCTTTCTGAAATTCTTAAATTATTCTTTTTGAAATCATTTAAAAGTCACATAATTATAAAATAAAAAATTTACTTTGAAAATATCCTTGTAATATTGTAAGGGAAGCTTTTAAAATTTTATAACGGCGGTAAATAGCCGCAGCCGCCGTATAAGTTAAAAGAACATTCTTACCTTAATTTTGTCGAAAAGGTTAAAAATCACCTTGTTTGGAAAACGATGGAAAGATTCCATTATAAACCTCTTATAAAAATTCAAACAAGGGTATAAATGACATTAACCCATATTCTTGTAAATAGTAAAAATGTTTTGAAATACATTTTTAAGAAACATGGATGTGGATGATAAAGAGATCCCAGTAGATTATTACATATAAACAACCTCGGATAATGAAGAGATTGTGAAATAACCCTTACCTTGTACTTTTCCTTGGTTGGGGTAGGTTAACCTCCTGTATAATGGTGAAATAATTGTTATTAAATTATACAAGAATCATATATATTAATATGATATCATATAGGATCTTTTAACATTGATTTGTTAATAATATCTTAGAATTATCGTCGTTTCGGGTGTTAACTTACTTGTTTTCTTTTATATGTTTTGTTACGTAAGACATGTTTGTAAAGGATAGGTTGTATATTATTCATATCCAGAATGATATCAAGTCCTTAAACATCATTTTTAAATCATAAAATGATAATTATACTTGAATGGATACGATGGAGAATGAATCTCATCGCGTTCGTGGAGACGGTAGTCCGTACGTACGCATGAGCGAAAATATCATTCTTTTGATATTAAAATAATATATAAATGGATGGTATATCATATATACAGAATCATTAACATGTTATATTTATTATTTACATGAGTTACACATCATTATTATACCCATCCAAATAATAATATATTGAATAACAATTACACCACGACATGGAGACGGTAAGCCGTACGTACGCACGTATGGTGACATGTTATTCAAAGGGTGGATAGAATACTGAATATGGTTGTACAATTTTTATAATAACATCACAGTATATGTAAGATACTGGAGTTATTATTTTAGAATGGTAAGAACAAAGAAAGAGGAAGTGGAAGAAGAAAGGAACTTGGAAAAGGTTGGTGAAATCATTACCTCTTCTTCGGGTTCTTCCTTTTGATTTGATCAAAAGGGATCCTTAGGTTGGCTTTCTGATCAAACTAAGGCCTCTAGGTTGTAGTGAGGGATGTTGGGAGAGTATTTGGGCAGAGTTTGGCCGAACCAAAAGGCTTTGAAGGTGTGAAGAAATGAGAAGGAGGAGTGCCCTTTTATAAGAGGGGTGAGGGGCACCTTTGGAAAAGCTAGAAATATTAATTTATAATAAATTTATATTCGGTTTCTAATGGCTCCAAAGTTGATTATTCAAAGGTTAAGGTGGGGATAGGTCGAAAACCACTCAACCAATAGAATTTAGACAGGTTTGGGTACTTATATTAACCTTATCTTTAAGTATTAACTCTAAGTTAATTAGTTTCACTTTTACAATGTCTCTTTGTATTTTTATATAATATGGTTAATAAACTTACTATATACATCCAAGCGACCCCCAAGTGGTACATTAATGATGAACCTATCATGATATAACTCTCTTGGCCGAACCTTAGATTTTTAGGAATTAAATATCAATTAATAATATAATATTTGTTTTAAGAACTCTTTTATGTCAATTTTGACACTATTCAATAGTTGATTTTTGTGAAACTCATAACAGATTGATTACTTCGAACAAAGTCAATTAAATCAATCCTAATATATCATATTATCCTAGAAAATTAGTTTAATTCATTAAAAGTTTCATATTATATTTATTTGTGTATTTATAATATCAATTATTTTAATTGTTCACTATTATAGTAATTACTGCATCATCATTGTGTCATAAATAAAATAAATTATTTAATGTCTAAAAATTATAAATAAACTATCATTATGTAGGAAATATTTTTAGCTTTCTAATGAATATTTATAATCTAAAATCCAACTTATATAACCCTATGTAACAATTGTTTTGCTAAAAGATATATGCTTGTGTCATTTTTGTATTCATTTTGACTTAATTAAAATAAAGTGTCATTATCACTTACAAGTGGATCCATGGGGTCCCAAAATAGACCCAAAGATGCCCATGGTCGACCATGTATCAACCAATAGGGTTAAGACACGTTTTAGGGTAATTTAGTATTATTATAATATTATTTTTTAACCCTTATTTACCGGAATTACCCTTAACCATGGTAAATAAAATATTTACCGCAGTAATTATTCAAAATGTCTAAAAATAAAAGTTACCTATTTACACAATTTGAACATCCTTATTCCAAATATGGAATCCATTTTCCTAAATTCAAAACACAGTAGTGGCAGAAATTAATTTAAAATTAATTCCCGCTGTCAAAACAAAAAGCGTGTTTTTAAGAGATAATAACTATCAAAAGATTGACACTTGTTTATGTTCGGTTTAATTGTAAAATTATGTCCAATGACCAACATTATATTAAATGGTAAAAATATATTCTAAATATACTTTAAAACTACTAAAATTCATAATTTATCACTATTAATTATTTTGATTAAAAAAGTTGTTTTTAATTAAAATTTAGTAATTTTCACTATTCATCAAAATATGAAAGTTATCCGAAATGTACCAAAATTTTACCTTAGGCTAAATTCGATATCCCGAATCCAAAAATGAAGTCCATTTTGAAATATAAAATATATATAATTTCAAAAAGTAGGTATTACTATTCATAACGGCTAGTTTGATCGGTGGTGGTGTGTGTTAAAACTCGAAGTTGCGTACAACGCACGATATTGTATTATTCAAAGGAAAGCGTACCGTGGAAGCTTGGGATGTTTTATTTTAAATTTTTGATGTCCCCATTTAGTCAAAAAGTTTAAAATATTGTATTTAAAAAGGGTTCACTATTAAAAGTTGATAAAAGTGCAATACTGAAAATGAATCTGTTCTTGCATTATGACTAAGAAACTCATAATAGGGATTCTAAAATTATAAGGATTATATAAAGTTCAAAATGTAGTTAATACTATTCATGACCTCTTTTAATGGTGTGATTGAACTCGGTGTTTCATGTAGTGAAAGTTATTGAATTATTTTTAAGAAATAACACACTCTGAAATCCTGGGGTGTTACAATTAGAGGAATTTGAAAAGGTTGGGCTTGTGTGGGGCCCAACTCACTAATATCCTATAAAGTGTAGTTAGGATTTAGTGGGTCCCACCACAACTTCCACACATGGGTTATAATTACATAGAATAGAAATAAAATTGTAGTGCAAATTTTATTTCAATATCCAGTTAACCCATTTATTTAACAACACCTACCGAGAAAACGCAACATTAGAAAAGGTCTTCCTAATCAATTACCGGCACTGCGGTTTCATCGGTGCCCTTAGATTTCGATTCCGAGCATCGGTTCAAAAGTTAGGAAAACCTGCTCATCCGTTCACAGAATGTACCTGAGGTAAACTTCGGAAATTGATTCCAGCCACATCGGGCCTCGGAATCAGGTGTCGTTAGTAACTGCGTACTCATAAAATCCCAATGAAATTATGAAAAAAAATTCCTTGAAATTTATGGGTCATTACAAGCACTTTCTCACACTAACAGTTTTATGTGACATCACAAGGACGCTTCTCGGTGGGAAAAATTTTCATATTCTTCTTGAGTCGAAAGGAATGTCAATACATGTCTCTTCCCTGATCCGTAGCTAAAATATTGTTTCAAAGTTGATGAACCATTCCCCGTCTGGCTGGAGGGTGCCACTCTAGTGTCATCGGGGACCCATGCCTAGCCCTACTGGAGGGTGCCACTCATGTGTTGTCAAGGACCCATTCCCATCCGGACTAGAGGGTGCCACTAAAGTTTCATCGAGGACCCATGCACAGCCTAGCTGGAGTGTGAAACTCATGGATAGTAGGAGGACCTATACCCTACCCAATAGGAGGGTGGCACTTAAGGAAAAGTGGAGGACCTATTTCCTTCCCAGTAGGATGGTTCCACCCAAGGAAACGAAGAGGATCCATGCCCTAACCAGCAGGAGGGTACCACTCTGAAGAACAACTAAGAACTAAAATTTTCATCCCTGTTTAATGGTACATCTCATAAATATCATCGGTAAAGACACTACCCAACCCTACTGAAGGGTATTCCTGGTACTGCTCGGATGATTCTTCCGGATCACAACAATATTAGAGTATCAACTCAGATATACATCACACCCAAAACATTGAGTGTCACCTCGGATAGGCATCATGTTTTGAACATCCAGTGTCTCCTTATATTGGATTCATTCTTAGAACATCTTGCATCACATCTCAAAATCCACTACGGAGTGCACCATCGGGTTCTACATGGAAAAACACTCATGATAAGCTACTCACATGCCAAAATATAAGTCCAATTGAAGGAGATACATGAGGTAGAAAATTCGTAGAGTAGTACATGGAGTGTGTGGGTTCCACAAAAAGTGTAACCCCACCTCATCACCTGGTTGTGTACATAGCTATACTCAGGCACTAAACTATGAACTAGTACCCACAAGGTGTTCCAGCATAATACCAAAGTACATAGCACCTTTATCCAAAAGGGTGATGATCACACAATGCTCGTTACTAATCTAAAATTTGAAATCACAATTCTACTGACATGCCTCTTGAAAAAAAACCCGGATATCCAAAGTTAATATATATTACGATTCTTGCATAAAAATGTATAGGTTCGACTATTCATTCGCACAAAACAGACTCCTAATAAAGAAACTATATTCAATTGTGTTGTGCACAAATAGTGACACATGGGGCCCACATCTTGATCTTGAAACACATCAAATAGATCACACCATTACGATCCCCTTGAAAAAAAACACATGATAGGCTATTCATTTTTTCAACACTGACAATCGGTGAAAGAAAGTGATGTTACACCTCAAATGCCCAAAATAGGGCTTGTGGGGCCTACAACCAAAATTTTGGTTAATGCACCATAAATCATTCTTGAAAAGTCTTCCTCCACTCCAGAGTCACAAAACCTCTGACAGTGCATCAATCAGACATTGTATGTAGCCGTATGGTATGATACAATTTTCTGAAAGAATAAAAATTATATTATTGTTCTGAAAAATGAATTTTTCATACCACCAAAATCTCAACCCAAAACAAATAGTTACCAAAGAGACCTCAAAATATCCATCATGAAGAAATGGTCATGTGTTCATAGACTATACATGAAATAGAACCTTGTTTTGAGAGATACATGGTTTTTAATAAAATACTTGGACAGATCCAACCAAACTACCATGAACCGGCCGGTCCGACTCACCCATCCCACCCACCACTAGCCAACTAACTATGCCAAGGCCACTGGCCCACACCACCACCTTCCACTGTGATTCCTTCTACCGCAGTGCCACCATATTTCATCATGCATGGCCACCGTGCCACTGACACACTCACCGTTGTGATTTCACCTTTCATTGCACCCATCGTGGATCTGGCTCCTTCCACTACACCCGCCATCGTGCAGGAACCAAAACTAGAAAAACTTCCCCATACCAAAAATATCACTCCGGTGATCCAAATTTTGATCTGAGACCAGATCTGGACACCCAGGGATGATACATTTACTACTCTAGCCTCTGTGTGATGATTCATCGCTATATCGATGAGGTGAAAATAAGTTACCACTTACACTTGGTGTTGTTCCTCATATGGTGCCCAAAAATCAACTTCGGGCATATATTAAGACTCCTCTGGTTGAAAGATTCATAGATATGGGTCTAGATCAAAGATCAGAGTTCGTTTAATCTTGGAGAAAATTTTATCATCAAAGAATGTAAAGAACGTAATGAATAGGAAATCCTGAATCAAAACACATGATGGTCGTTGTTAGTTCGGCCATCAAGAAAAGCTTCTAAAATAGTGAATCGAAACAGAAGTTGAAAATGAAAAAAAAGAATTCATTCGAGGGCTGTAGAATCCGAAATTTATATCCAACCTCAAATTTCGATCTTTCATTGTGTCTATTGTACTCTAATATACTCATTCCTATATTTTCGTCATGATCTGATGATGTATGGACATCGAACCAAGGTTGGCCAGATCTCTGTCATTTGAGATAGAAATGAGTTAACTCTGTCTCATTTCTCTAAAAACCTATTTATAGTTGTCAGCAGTCGAGAAATCTAAATTTGTCATTACCTCTCAATTGAGGTCTCCCCTAGGTAAAAACCCACTCTACGAACTCAATAGAGGTCTCAGATTTCAAATATAAGTCCTCAATCAAAAGTTATTTGAATTATAATTTCAAATAAAACAATTTTAATTAATTATTTTATTTACGGGTTTTCCCTCTAGAACATTTTCTACATAAGGCATGCACTAAAAAATTTTATACCCTCTAGGGTAAACGGTACACTCTGGATTCAACAATAACCTTAGATTTAAAATCTGAGTAACCATTTGAATGTTATTTGAGTATGAGATATTAAATTAATTAATTAATTAATTCATTAATTTATTTATTTAATGTACTACTAATGAGGGAGAGATCCAAACATCCCATGCCAACATATTTTAAGTTGGGATTAGTTTAAACACTGTGTTCCAGGCCAAAATGTGTTCTCATAACTCTGATATGATATACTATTTATGAGATATCACAATTCTATTGTTTGAATAGTATAAAAGCACTTAATATTTTATTATAATTTATTTTAATCACACCAGGCCTTGAAATTGCACACCATATCAGTACCTAACTATGGAAATATATGTAGAAATATTCCAAAATTTTATAGGGGAAAAAATGTGTCCCAACATAATTCCCTCCTTCAATATTTTCATCCCTGAAAAGAAAAAGTAAGGAAAACAACTCAAAATACTGAGCTCACATCTGGCTCTCATGTCCTAGGGAAACACCTAGATGTCACCATTCTGTTAGAATACTTGAACCAAAGGGATGTATCTTAATCATAAGTCCTACTCATGATGATGACGTGTGTTGGAACATCCACCCACCTCCTTAGCCACGTCATGTGGGAGACATCGTGTGCTCACTCCAGCTATTGGGGGTAAGGAAAGGTGGTAGGAAACCCTAATATCTCATTACACTATCCCAAATAGCCTGAAGAATGTTGGGGGATATTTTACATCCCCGAATAAACCTCTAAATCCCATGCCATGACTGGAATCACTATTGTCCCTAGAACAGGGTCTCATGATTCCCTCCTTCAGAATATAAATCTCGTGAAACTCCCAATGATATATGGTCACAAAATATTTCTTAGTCGATGTATCACATCTAATACTCTCTTTCACTCTCATGAAGTGAATGAGTTAACACCATCGACTGACGGAAATTGTACCCTCCTAGTCCACTAGGGTTAGCAGCAGGGAAGTTAACTGCTCTGAAACTTTCTGCATTAGGTGAGCCTGGTACTTCTTGATAATGGAATCTACAACAAAATTTCCCATTCTCAGAGCATATAATACTTCAATGTTGTAATCTGGAGTGAATTTCCAACCATCATCACCACCTTAGGTGGATGTATCTCTGGGTGAATACATACCTGAGGATCTGGTTATCTGAACAAACCACAATGTCCTCTCTCAGAAGGTAGTGTCAATACATTCTCAGGGAGAAAACTACCACTTCCAGCACCACATAGTGACTTGCGTAGTTTTATTTATGGGGTGTTCATAAACTCAACATCTACTTGATAACTATAGTATCATGACATGATGTTGATCACGCAAGGTACCAACAAATAGGGTAGGTGATTAAACTCATCCAACTGTATGAGGCTAAGCACAAAAATAGTGTGGCATAACCTGTGTATTTTCCCCTATTGGAAGGAGAGTAATCCAAAAACAGACACTCTCCCAATCCCACTAGTGGAATCTCAAGTAAAAGGAGGTCAACTAGTAAATCTTCTCTAGTAAAGATAGGACCAGATCTTGAAACTCCACTACACAACTCCTCCATGAATGAACCAATCAGAAGGACTCATCCACCACACATTGATATTATCTACTCTGGTCAGCACTGACTCACCCTCATTGTTTTTTTAACATTAAAAATATGTTTCATGGTGGTGGAAGGACCCCTCTTCGTTATGAATTCAAATATACGTCGAACAACACTAACACAGTGTTACACCGATGCCCCATGTCACCCTTGTAACTCCTCGACCAAGGAGATGGAAGAAAATAGAACATCACATAGTGTCTACCAAGTTTTACTACAAAATGTAGAAAAAACATATTCTACAATTAATCATCTCACATGATATAGGGTTGTAGACATACATATCATATAGTTTTCTGTGACCATGGCAACCAGCTCCTTAAGCCTGATGTGGGCTACCTAGTGGTGGTGGAAGGACCTCGCAATGTCTTCCACCAAGCATAGTTCTTCCTTCTCTTCTCCTAGAACGACCTCCTTGGGGACCACCCTATCTCCACTTAGAAGATACATGATCATGACTCTACCTCTAGCATGTTGTTTCATCTACCAACTGAAACATAATTTCAACACATATAGTCAATTATTCTCATTCATCATGGTGTCACCCATCACAAGCATAGAACTGGCCCATCCAGGGCTTCCCCGATATTATGCGTTGTCCTATACCATGTTCCTGAGTCTTATCAAGAGGATTCCTCATGTGTCAAGGGCCTACCAATTGACGTCTGATGGCTATGGAATACTTCCCAACTCTATTGTGCTGACTAAAAAATTTTTCCATCTAACACCCTACTAATTGAAAGATCTCTATCACTAGTGCTCACTCCTATTCCTCAGAAAAGGTGGGGATGCACAAGGTAACTGTGCTGGTGAGAATATCCTCTGTGTAATCCTAAATCAATCTTCCAGGCTCATAAGTTACCATCATAGACCTCATCTAAAGAGTGTTGAGTAAGGCCTTTGAACCTAGTCACGTACTCATCCATTGTCATCCATCCTCGATGAAGCTCCAAAAACTACTCAAACTAAAAGGAGCGTAAGAAGGAGGGTTATAAATCCTCACAAAATATATTCTTGGAGTTATCCCATCAAAGTTTTGACTCATATTTCATCTATGTAACCCATATCTACCAATGCCTAGTGGTTTCGTTTAAAAAACTGGCTACCAAAGCCACCATAAGATCTGTCGGTTTTTGAACATTCCTGGAGAGGCAGACCAACGACTCTAGCTAAACCATTGTTTTTTGAGGGTTTGGATCACCATAGAACCTTAGCAGTCTCTGACACTGGAACTTGAGGAGTGAACTCAGTATGCACACATCCTCATCTTGATCTAATAGGGTTTTCTTCTTCTCAACATGTGGAGGTATTTCTACCTTCCCACCTAGAGGAAGGTGATCGCATGACTGATCCTGAACAGAGGGCTCGTCGTGCAGGCATTATAAATCCAATCAAAGTGTACCATGTTAAAATGAGAATATACATATATCAAAAACTATGGGTAGTTGACTCAAGAAGGAAAATCAAATACTCAATCATATATGATTCATACACCAATGTTCCCTGTAACATGTGCCTCAACATACTGAGTTGACAAGAGGGTAATCATGGTCCTAGTGAATGGATACTTTAGCCACCACACCACCACTGGACTCCCGATCTCGAGAGCCGATATTGAGAAATGTTCACACTATTTACCTAATCCTAACCAAGACTATTTTAGGGAAATGTATGAAAAACATCCCAAACATTGAACCACTTTTGATACCACTTTTTCATGACCCGACCCATACTAGGGCTCAATCCCCAACTACCACAAGCCCACCTCCATAGGCCAGGGGCTGGTGACTAGCGCAGAAGGGAAAACAACTCAGGGAGGCCTTTACTTAAGTACTTTTACACACACTCACATCTAAAACAATAAAATATTACAGAGTGAATAGAAACAAAAGATACAATACTACGATATATAGACCAAAACATTCATCGACCTCTATAAAATACAACTGTAGAAATGTAAACTGAAAGTGAAAGGGAAAAAGTACATACCCATCCAGAAATGTTACACAACCCAACAATAGGTGGAAAAGTAAAATAGCTGAGAGTTCCATGATCTTGAATCCCAATCTATAACCACCACATGTGGTCCAAGCACCATGTATCCATATGATCCTCTGAATTCATGATCATCATGCATGTCTTCTACATGGGATCACTAGGTTCGGGCAAAGACAAAGTAGGGGTGAGTATAAAAATACTCAATAGGACACCCCCAAAGGCTCATGGGAGTAGCAATAGATTTACTGAAGAGGAGAGTAGTATATAGAACAAGGTACAGTAAAAGAGAGTACAACTCAACCCAACAAAGAACTAATGTAAGCTCATCCAAACACAAGGATATGGAATCGGTGAGAAGATGAGATTCTAATATAGTATTCACTATCTATAGTAGGAGAGTAGACTCATAAAACCATGAGAAGATAGATATGGAATGCATGCGGCATGCCTTGTGAATCCTCACCTCTCTGAGAAGGAGAGTCGACAAAACCCATAGAGAGTTCACCAGAAACAATATATATTAACATGCTCAGTCAAAGAATCCAAAATGAGAGAGTAAAGGGATCATAGTCTCATGGATCAACCCATGAAAAGAGTCACCACTGGTTTCAGGAGTAATCTTTGATGTCAATCATACCACACGTCATCTATGAAGTACAAGTCAAAGGGACTCAATCACCTCACTATCATACTATATTCTTTGGGTGGCATTGTCTCACCCACATGGTTTTAGGTCACATAAAAAGGATGAATATCAGTGGGAGAAGTGTCCATATTCCTATTGAGTCCAAAGGTATGTAAAAACATGCCTCTTCACTGATTTGTAACCAGGAGATCATCTCAAAGTGGAGGACCCATTCTCAGCCTGGAAGGATGGTGCCACTCTATGTCATCAATGACCCATGCCCAGCCTAGCTGAACAGTTCCAATCTAGTGTCATCAAGAATCCATTCATAGCCCGACTATAGGGTGCCACTCAAGGAAAGGGGGAGGACCCATTCCCTACTCAGTAGGAGGTTTCCACACAAAGGAAGGAGGAGGACCCATGTCATGCCCAGCATGAGGGTGCCACTCATGAAAAAGAGGATGAACCATGCCTTTCCCAGTAGGATGGTGCCACTCTAAATATCATCGAGGAACTACACTAGACATACCTACCATATGGTACCTCTCATAGAGATCATCAGTAAATCCATTACCCATCCCAGTTAGAGGGTAAGCTCGGTAATACTCTAGTGATTCTGCTTGATCACAACCATCTTCGAGCATCACCTCGGATTGGTTTCAAACCCAAAACATCAAGAATTTCCTCATATAGATGTTGTGATTGATACATCAAGTGTCCCCTTGGATATTAATCATTCACAAAACATATCACAACACACATTAAAATCCTCTACAGAGTGCACCATTAGGTTCTACAGGGAAAAACACTCAGGATAGGCTACTCGCATTCTAAAATCTGAGTCCATCAAAAGGAGATAAGAGAGGTAGAAGAATTGTAGAGTATTATATAGTTAGTGTGGGGTCCACAAGACTTGTGACCCCTACTCATCTCCCAACTGTGTAACTACATGTACTCTGGTACTAAACTTTCAACTAGTACCCATAAGGCATGTTAGTATTATCCCATAGTTCACGACTCCTTTATCCAAAATAGAAACAAGTTCATGTTTCTCATTACTGATATGAAGGGTAAAAACATAATTCTACCAACATTCCTCTTAGAAATAGCCTTGTATAACCAAAAATATTACAATTTTTTTATCATTGAAGAAAAACGTACATGATCGACTATTCATTCACCAGAAATGGACTCCTAGTGAAAAAACGTCATTCCACCATGGTGTACACAAATAGTATCTCGTGGGTCCCATTCCTCAATCCTGAAATATATAAAATAGATCACAACATTTTTATCCCCTCAGGAAAAAACATGATATCGGCTATTCATTTTTACAAAACTAAAACCCAGTGAAAAAAGTGATGTTTCATCGTAAACGGCCAAAACAGGGCTCATGGGGCCAACACCTAAAATTTTATTTTATGAACTTTAAATATTTCATGAAAATTCCTCCTCAACTCCAGGGTGACAACTCCTCTGATGGCACATCAATCAATCATCGTATGTAGACCTACAGTCCGATGCAATTTTCCAGAATAATAATAATTATATTATTATTATTAAAAATGGACGATTCATACCATAAAACTCCAAACCCAAAAAAACAGTTCCTAAAGTGGCCTCAAAATATCTATATCTAATAAAGGGTTTGGTGTCCATAGATTTTACATGAATTGGACCCTTGGTTTGAGAGATACAAGGTTTTTAATAGAAACCTTGGTCTGAACCAACTGGACCGGCCTATCCCGCTTGCCCAGTCAGCCTGATTCCTGCCAGCAAACTGTGTTGCCTCTACTAGCCCATGCCACCACCTTCCATAATTCCACCACCTTCGGTCGTGCCTCTTCATTTTGATTCACCCACCACCACCTTCTATCTGGATGCCACCTTTTGGAGCCTCCCTCGCTGAACCCCGCACTATAAAAACTTCTGTGGAACACTACAATCACTCATGTGATCCAAATTTCGATACAAGACCATATTTGGACTCCCTGGGATGATACCTTCACTACACTAGGATCTGTGTGATGATTTTTTATTATTTCAACACAGTAGAATGTTTTTGCCACTTCCTCTCTCTATTATGCCTTTTTTGGAGCCCGAAGCTCAAATCCGAGCATAGATTGAGACTCCTCAGGTCGGGAGCTTCACAGATATGGGGCTTGCTCCAAGATCAGAGGTCGTTTGATCATGGAATTTTTTTATCATTGATAAACTATGAATAGTGCGATGAATTGGAGATCCTGAATCAAAATAGACAATTTACAATATTTGTTCATCCATCAAAAAAGGATTCTAAAATGGTTATTTTCAACATAAGTCAAAAATGAAAAAAAATAGATTCAATCAGGTGGCTTCATAATATGAAATAAAAATCCTACATCAAATTTGGATCTATCATTATGTCCACTACACTCTGATCTACTATTTCATGTATTTACGTCACGATCTAGTGATCTTCAGACATAGAATTGTGGTTGGACACATCTCCACCATCTGAGAGAGAACTGAGCTAACTCATGCTCATTTATCTAAACACATATTTATAGGAAACTGTCAGCAGTCACAAAATCCAAATCCTATGAACCCTATCAATTGAGGTCTCCCCTAGGGAAAAAACCATGGTATGAACTCTACAGTGGTCTTAGATTTCCAATCTGAATCCCTATTTAGATTTTATTGAAATTAGCATTTCAAATAAAATACATTATTTAGTTATTTTATTTAATATTTTTCCCTCCAAATCATTTTCTACAGATAACCTACACCAATAAAATTTAAACCCTCTGATTGTAAATAGCATGCTCGAGACTCAACTGTGGACTCGGATTTCTGATATATGTTACCATTCGATAGTTACTTGTGTTTTCCCAATTAAAACAATGAATTAATAAATTAATTCATCCATTTAAAGTAGCGCTAATGAGAGAGGGGTATGAAAGTCACTCAAAGAATTATTTTATGTCATTCCTAGGGTAAAAACCACGTTTCAGACCCAACTGTGGTATCATAATTCTGATCAAATCCATTGTTTATGAGATATCATGTTTCCATCATGTGAAAACTACAAAAACACTAAATATTTTTTTATAATTTATTCTGGGCATATCAGGCCTCCAAATTTTAGACCTTCCTAGATCCAGGATCTAGAATTATATATATAAATATTCCAATGACTTATAAGAAAAAAATGGAGTCTCTACACTACTATTCTAGAACTCAATGCACTACATCAAAAATATCAAGCAATCAGACTAACGATTTCATCCACGAAAACACTATATTACACCTTGAAAAATCTACCCAAAAAATCTCATGAAAGATCACCTATTATCCTAAATAAATGGTTGTTAATAATAAAATAACCTTACATGGGACTCATAACTCAATACCCACCCTCTAATAAGATTATAGATCAACAACCTCAAAGTAATCCTCCCTCCAAATTCTCTCAATCTAAACCAGCAACCAGATGGCCTTTAATGCTAAAATGATTTCACCATTTTGATCTAACTGAAAAAATATAAAAATGGACTACTCATAAGTCTCTTTAAGGCTCTGAGGCATAAGGATACCCATAACCCCCTTTTATAGAAAATTACACTACATTTACTTCCAAGGACATGACACTTAATCTCAATGGTGGTGCTGGAAATTTACTTCAACATGGAAATGGCACATCCAAGGTCTTACTATGTACTACTAAATAGAAATAAAAAAACATGGGTTCTTACTAAAAACTCTTAAAAGTCTAATTCCCCTTCAATTAGGGTGACCAAGAAAGTACCTAGCCACACGAACATGAACTAATATATAGCGTTTACACCTAGTATGCGACAAGTAGTATAGAAACATCCATCTACCCATTTAATTTGATACACATCCAAGAATCACTACATGGGGTGTACCATTGGTACATGTTGTGTACATTCCAAAATCGATCTTCCCAGGAACATATCCATACAACCAAGTACATGTTTAAGAACCACAACACAACCTGTACTTAATGTACAGAATATGTAATTATAAAAGCATAATCTTCCCCAAATTAGAAGAACACTCCGTGTATGATCATTCAACCACATGACTTCTTGTTAGTATTTTATGAAAACAACTCCATATGGACCTCCTAGAACTCCCCTAATTTTTCTAAAAAACACCAAATCGACCAAAATGGGGTCTCCAACAACACAAAAACAACATTTAAAAAACTAACATATGGGGCTTTATGATGAAAAAATTAAATATATCCTACTTAAATGTAGAAACCACTATAGATTTTCTTTGATTCACAGTCTTTAGATACCACAGGACAGCTTAGCATGACCCAATCACAACAGTGGCACCTTTATCACCCATATCTTCCTATTTCTCTTCTTCTCCTTCTCCCTCTCCTATATATCAGTTTAAACCCCCAAGGGAGGAGTGTAGACATGAATACTAAGGAGATAAAATAAAAAACAATAAAAATAAAAAATTAATAAAAAAGAAAAGAAAATTGAAAATATGAGAGAGAAGAAAGGGGAGCTTGGTCCGGCCCTAGTGGCCAATGAAAGGTTATGAGTCCCCAAGAAAAAACCCCTCGTTATGGACTCAATAATAAATTAATAATTTCAATATAATACTACAAATAGAAGATATCTTTGAATAATCCTTCAGGAATAAATATTTTTAAAATATTTAAATATTAAATATTCCTCCGATATTCAAACGACTCATAATTACACAAAAAACGTATCATAGGGTAAACACCCAATTTTAGGGACCAATGAGTGGTCAGAAAAATTATCAATGATATATTGATAGGGTAAATTATAATACTCTCCCTCAAAATCCACCCAAGATAAAAAATTCAAAATTACCTTGTTTTAAAAAAATCCTGACTTGGTTCATGACACATTCACTACACACAACTCATCTTCATAGATCTTCAAAACCTAATCACCCAGTTGTATAAATAATTTTCTTCTATGATGTTCATACCCATTTCTCCTCATTTTTATGAATAATAACATTAATATATAAAAAAATTAAAATCAAGTCAACATCAATCTCAGTTCTACTTCTAACTACTTAGACTCTCTCAAACTTTTCATATAATTTTGATAATATCGTTTACATTATTTTCTGTAGAAATAAGTGGATATTTATTATTTTCATCCTTCATGTGATTTTCTTCAAATCCTCACCACAACATATCTCTTTGATCATATACTGTTTAAGAACACAATAACATTGATTTGTTCTTATTTTTATATATATTCTTCCTTGATCATCTCATGTCCCCACATATACATGTGGGGATCATTAATTTCATTTTTTATTTATAAATACCATAAATGGTATATCAGGGGGGAAAGTGATTTCCAGTTAAAAAGTGTTGTTATAGAACACCCAATTTACGTTCCCATAATTACATGTGTAGTTCTATTTCAACTGAACAGAAATTCCTAGAATACCATAATTTAATGCTTCTTCTTTTTGAAACAAAAACCAAAGTATCTTCACAAAATATTTATAGCAATAAAAAAAGTATTATTCTAAATACATCCATAATTTCTTATAGCTTACCATTTCCATAGATATATAAAATATAATGAAAAAATAATAATCATGATACTCATTTTTGGTTATCTTGAAAAATTTCATTAAAAATAGTACAACCTTTGATCTCAAATCTATAAAAAAATGCAGTAACTTATCCCTTCATCATTATCACTAAAATAGCCTCATATCATAATGATTTTAGGATTTTATGAATAGTCAGGCATCAAAATAACATCATCTAAATTATTCTTAAAATCCTAAAAAATTTATTTTATCTATAGTGGATATATGGGTTGTTCACCTTTGGTCATCCTCAAACTAGGATCAGATCATGTATAAAATAATCTTCATGATTTTTCAATATTAAAAAAATAGCATAAGAATAATCAAATATAATTTTTTTCTTTAAATTTTCTAAATATTAAAGCATTTAATTTTCACCCTATATTTAAGAGAAATTCAGTTACATGAATCCTCATTTCACTTATGTAGCTTTGGATATGTGATGAATTCCCTTAAGTGGTGCTTCACGTACCAGAATTTTAACAAATGCCGATCTTATCATAATTTTCCTAAATTATTCTTCATCCACATATGTGGATCTGAATTCATATACATAGAATACTTTTAAAACATGATGTTTGTATATTCCATGGAAAACCTCTTACATGAAAAATTCATATACATCACATGAATTTGACATATTGATATCTATTCATGCACATCATTCCTAAATTTAGATAGGGAACTATATTTTTCTATATGATAATTCATCTATTCTCATAGTATTTTAATATGTGGATAATCACATATGAAAGTATTTTCATACATTATGAATTCAGTTATGTGTATTCTCCTATATTGGAATTCATGTATGTGACCATTCATGTATGTAGAAATTCACTTACATATTTCATCAACATAATCATTTTTCTATAATTCTTTTTATGAGTTGGTTTTTTATGCATAAATTTTAAATTTAAATTTTTAAATGTATTTTTTAATTGATAAAATTAATTTTTTAAATAATTATAATAATTTTTTGGTTTTTCTATAATTAATAATGGCATTTTAAAAAATATAATTAAAATAATTTTTTACTGTGTTTTATTATCTAAGAATTTTCTTCTATGCTATGTAGAAAAAAACTAAAAAGAAAACATAGTAAAAAATGATCCAAATCATTCCATACCTCATCCTAAGGATCTCTAGCCACGTCGATAATCCCATAAGGGACAGTTATCCAAGAAAACATAAGAGGAGGGCCTAGATGGGTGGTAAGAGGAATAAGAGGTCAGGAACAACAAATGTAGTGGAGGAATATAGGGTCATACACAAGCATAAATATAGAGTTTGTTCTAATAACTATTAGTCCCATGCATATCATCATTGTATCTTATGTGTGTTTGAGCAAGTATGTAGAATCCCATCCCCATAGTTAGATTCTGAAGAAAGGGAGTTGTATGATAGTTTTTATGGGAGCACCAAAACATGTGTAACTCTAATATAGGATATAGTTATTTCATTTAATATTCCTCAATCACCAAAAGTGATCTAGCTCCACACTCAAACAAGAGACACAATATCTCATACATTTTCTTTGATTCCACCTCCACTACCTACTTCCCTCTGAATCACTATATCTCTATGTATGGACATTAGAGACAACCATTATCACCAATTGGAAATCATTAACTTAATTTAAATTCCATTAATAAGGCTGAGAATCACCATGGATCACCTTTGGATCCTGGGGAGACTTGTATGAAGACTTAACCGAAGAAAATGAATCCATTCTTGAAATAATATATCAAACCTACCACTATAATGGATGGATGGATTGATAAGGATTAAAATGTTCATACCACCAATGTTGAGTCATGGGATCACAATGGAGAGTTTGGTTTCACTATGGGCTTCCCACAATATCATTCGGGTGTATAAATTTAGAGTGGATAGGTTTTGATGAATGGAATGATGTTGAACCATCTTCTAATGTATTTCAGCATGGTTGTTGAAGCTATAAATGAGGTAGTTCCATCAGATATCACCACCACACCAGGGCTAGTGTTCTTGAAAAGGGTTGTACCATAGTGTCTCTAATGTGTCATGGAGGTTCCAAAAATAGAAATAACCTTCAAATAGGAGGAAGGGATATTGATTTCATTTTAGGAGGTTGTGCTATAGTGAGAACCACTAAACCATGTCCATACATGTAATTTATAGCAAGGAGAAGGTTGTACCTCAAGTATATTTTCCATGTTGTAGGGTTAGGGTCCTCCCAAAATTGTCAAAATCCTAATCTCTTCACATTATCAAGAGATTGTATCCATGTATCAAGTGTTTTTATTACAAAACATGTGTAGGGGGATATATGGATTTGAAGGAATCAAAAAATCCCCACCAAACAAGGATATGTAGAATTTGAATACCAAAATAGAATAATTATAAGACTTAGCCACCACTTTCTCATTAACAGATCATGAGAATTTTTCAAATAGAGAGTAGGGGTTTTTTTATTCCAAGTAATTCCTAAAATTTTCTAAGAGAATATAAATTAAAATAAGAATATAATTGGAGGGAGAATAATAATTTTAAATTCAAATATAGAGGATATGATAATTCTAAATGAAAGATTACTACTATTGTGAAACATATCGGGAGATTAGAAGGGATCCAAATCCAAATTTACAATGAATTGGAGGAGAATCCACTACTAGTTTAGGATTCCAACATAAGTGTCATTTGGGATAATTTCTATCTGTAATCCAAAGTGAGAGTAGAGGACAAGGGTCTTCATGAACAATGGTTCTTCATAATTAATACTTTCTTTTTCTATTTATATTTTCACTGGCAAATTCAGAATTCAAATGACGGTTTTGAGAGTGATATTTTTATGTCTCTAATTTTTCACAACACCTTTCTTTTAGAAATAACTTCTCTATTCCCTACTCTCATATGCATATTTTTTTCATGTTAGTTCAGGTATTATTGATAAATTACTAATTATTAATGGTAAGGGAGATCTTAATGACAAATATGTGTACCTACACCTATGAGATCATCTTTTAAATTGTTTCACTTTGAAATTAATAATATCATATCATCAAATTATATATAGAAAGTGATGGATTTTATAGGGTGAACATAAATGTTGTATAAAGAAGTGGGACACTGATATTCAACCTTAACTATACCTTCTACCACAAGAGTAAATGTCATGTATCTGAATTGGGTATAGGTTACCTTGAGATAGGATTTGACTAGTTTAGGCAGTTTTAGTTGAGGTTGATAACCAAAACTATTCTTCCCAATAAATCTCACAGGTATTGAATTTAATTAATTTATGAGTTTATATAAACAATAAGTGTATTCAATATATATTTCTCCTTATCCTCATTTTCATTTATGATTTTGTCCAAATAGATAACATAGTAGTTTATTTATTTTTAAATTTACTTTACTAATTCATGAAATTGGAAAAATATTGAACAACAATATCCCATTTCCTTATGGTATCGACCTCAAATTACTACTCTTCTATGTTCTTGGAGTTATTGTAGTCAAGTTACTGATTTTTTTATTATTTCCCCAAGATAATTGTCAATTATTTTAGGATATTTCTAAAAAGGCGTTTTTTTTCCAAGGATAAGGCATTTATAAATTCAACATTTAGATAAATACATTACTCTTCAACTTTTCTATTTTCTAATTTTACCATATAATCTTTCTTTTTTGTTTTTATTATATTTGATATGATAGGTTTTTTTGGTCATGGGAATATGATACATAAAAGAGCATAACCAATTGGTGATTTAATTTTCAAAAAACACTCAATTAATTGAAGAAATCACTAAGAAAATTCAAAACCAAGGATGGGAGCTTTAAGAGAAACCAAGTGTATCACATCCATAAATAAGTCTTTAAAAATACCTTTAAATTTTTATATCAATGTTAAATAAATAGTTGTTACTCCTTAAAATAATGACTAATGTGGATTGGTAGTTAATGTGAGGGACCAAGGAGGAATCTGAAATTTAAGATCCATTTTAGAGAACAATTTAATTTATGGCTGAGTCAGAGGTAAGTTCCTATTTTAATGGTTATTTTTATTTTTCTATGGAGAACACCTACCTAAGTACTAAGGGGAAGAAGAAGAGGAACCATAAACTATTGAAATAAAATACTAAATGTTTGAGTAATAGATTAGAGTTTTTGAAATTTATAATGATACTTTATATCTTAGGGAATAATAGCCCTTTGTTGTAGAAGAAAAGGAGTGGTTATAGAAAATTAATATCTAAGTTATGAATTTGAAAAAGATAAACCACCAAAAGAAAAAAAGGAGGATTTTTATAAGGTATATAAATCCCATGAGAATGTATTCCAAATATTTGGGTTTTTAATTTCTTGGTACTATTATAAACAAGAATAAGAAGAAGAAGTGTCAAGGATGTTTTAAGGTAGAAGAGTTACACTAAACACTCGACAAAGATAGAAGTATTTCAATATGATGCAGCTAGATCTATACCCTACTCCTATAACATTATCCAAGAGGTAATTTCAATATTACTGACCATTACCAATTCACTTAGTTGGAGGAAACCCACGTTTCTATTTATTTTATTTATTTGGAATTATCTGGGATTGTATCTTAGATGAAGTAAAACCAACCCCTCCCCTATTTTTTTAACATTAAATACATAGACCATTTGTCTACCTTATTTTTGAATTACATTGTAAATACATGAATAACAAAGGCAACAAGATTAAATAAGAAAATATATTCTTGATATGGGGAGTATTGTTGAAATTTAATCATCAACTTGTGCTCCCTTATTTCTCATAATCACTTTTGAGCTTAAATGGATAAAATTGTATGCCCACACCTACGTTAGTGCTAAAATTTGAACAATGAAACATAGTATTTTTATAAAACCAATGATGTATGATTTAATTATTGAGTTTAATTGAACAACTAAGATGGGTATATTGGATGACTATAGTAAAAAATGGTAATTTTAAATTCAATGAATCATGTTTTTTATTTTTCATTATGATTCAATAAAACGTTTCCTCCATCATTAATTCTTTAAATTTAAGATGTTCCTATTAATAAATTTTTTTTACACATTCCATAAGCTATTTCATTCAAAATTTATAGTTATTTTTCATGAGAGGATTCTATACCATTTTTTTCAATCATTCTTAGTAAATTTATTGAGATAAATTTGGATATGTTATCTACTAGAATTTGGATTTTAACTTTTTAAAAAAATGATTGTATAAATTCACTTAAAATGTGATTGTGGTGTTTCTCTTAATTATCCATCACCTTGTATACCTCCCCTATAAATAATATTACTTTTATTTGTTATAATCCATGAATATCCATTGATAATAATGATTCCCATTTGAATACAATTTTATCCATTCCAACATGTACACAATTATTTTCATGATTTATAAAGGTCATGTGTGGGTATAAATAGAGTTCATTGAAATGGGGATGTGTTTCTTTAAAAGTAAAATGATTTTGGTATTTAATTTGGTTATTTAAAAGGTATATTTCAATATTTTATTTTTTATTATTTTTTACCTCGTATAAAAGAAAAATAAAAGAGAAAAACTTGGTTGAGTTATGATGGGTCAAAAATCACCACTATATGACCAATGATTATTATCATTTCTGATTGGTAAATGGATGTGAGACATTCTCTTTATTAATTTTATAAAATTTAAAAAAAATAAAAAGCATATAAAGATGGGAAAATATTTAATGATGGGTAACTCATTCATTGTGATTTCATTATTCATTCCTTACTTTGATATTGGGTATGTGAGGAAGATGTAATTTATAACAGAATAATTTAAATGAATTTAGTATTATTATAATAATAATTTCTTAGATATTAACCTTTTTTTCATGGTTTATAAGTATAATTCATCAATTTCCTACCATCATTTAGCCTTAGTATCTTATGATCTGAATTTCATAGACCTTGTTATTTTTAGTTATTTTCTCTTTAATATGTGGAGAAAGTGGATATCTTTCAATTTTATATGTCTGGTGTGTGTACTCGGTGTATGAGGAAAATGTGACATTAAATTTACCTTTATGTATGATATAATAAAAAATATTGGTTCGGTGTATCATAATTGGATTGTTAATGATGATGCACTAAGAGGCTTGAATGGAAGAGAAGAAAATATCCATAAATTTTCTTGTAAAATTTCAAATAATTTGTTTCTAGTGAAGAAGTGAAATAATTTTAATACATAATCCTTGAAAATTATCTCTCCACCATTGGAGTCTTCTGTTTCATATATTTTAATTTTTGAATATTGATATCATGGGGGTGTCCATTTTAATCCTTAGTGGAAATTTATGATTGAGGGAAATCATTTTTTATGTGTGGGGAATTTGAAAAGTCAGTTTTTATGCATAAATATTAAATATTAAACTCTAAATGTATCTTTATAATTGATAAAATTAATTTTTTAATTAATTTCAATCATTTATTGTGTTCTAATGTTTAAAATTACATTAAAAAAGAAATTGATAGAATTAAAAAACATTATTGTAATATGCTTTATTTTCTATGTATTTCATGGTGTATTGTGCGGGATGAAATTGTAAAAAAAAATTTATAAAAAAAAACAATAAGACCCATGATATACCTTAACCAAAGGAGTGATAGCCACCTAGAAAACCTCAAAAGGGAAAGCTGACCAAGCACACCAAATAGGAGGGCATGTATGGGTAGCTGAAGGAATTAGAGGTTAGGAACAACCCACACATAGGAGGATGCTTGGGTGTCACACAAGAATGTGTGGAGAGTTTGGACTAAAACCTGTCACGCCCAAGTGTGTTGGCATCATCCCATATGTTTCTGTGATCATGTATGTGAGAGACCATTCCCAAAGCCAACTTTTAAGCCAATGGAGACACAGAATAGTTTATATGGGCTCACCAGAACGTTTGGGACTCTGATATGGGAAAATATTTATTTGGGGATTTTTCCTTGTGAAAAAATGGTTCCACTTAATGATTATAATATTTACCCTATCGCATGGAAATTTCATTGAATACACCTTCCCCACCTATCACACACTTCATCACCAAACCTCCCTTATGAGACACTAGAAAACACCATTATCGCCTCTACGAATGCTTGAGATCATGTCAAAGTCCACTGCAAAGCCCTAGAGTAACCATGGATCACTATTCTATCTTTAAGAAACTATGATGTATACTAAAGTGAATAAAAATAAGGTACACATGAAACTAGAACTAGATCCATCCACTGTGAAAGTAAGATGTATTAATGAGAATCCCTAGGTTTTGTCCAACACCGTTGTGTTGTGGGGAAACCATGGATTGTTTTTTTTTTGTGGTCTACCCACTTCTTCTTTTTGGTGAGAAAATTAGGCGTGGTAAGTTTTAAATAAATGGAAATATATTTTTCACTCTCCTAATCTATTGTACTATGGAAAGAGAGGCTTGAAATGATTCTGCAGCATCATAGATCACCACTACACCATGTTTGTGTGTTTGAGAAAGGATGCAACATAGGGCCCCGATAGCATTGTGAAGCTTCCAACAATGGATGTAGGTAAGAAAATAGAGGAAGAGGAGCTTACAGCCATTGGAGGATATTATGCTGCAGTTATAACCATTGCACCATATCCATTCATGTTCTGCATGGCAAGGATATGTTTGTACTAGAAGTAGATTATCTACACCATACGTTTCGGTCCCTATTTTAAATTTCAAATTTCCAATATCTTCATGATATCAATATATTTTATGCTAGATTTGGTGGTTTTGATTAGAAAACAATTGTGTGAGGTCTCACCTACTAGGAAGGAGTCAAAACACCCCCACCAAACAAAAATATACAACTGAGGAATATCAATACACAATACTCATAAGACATAATACTCCCTCATTAACAAATAATGATAATATTTCAAATAGTGATAATAAGGAAATTTTCTAGGATCTAATTTTAAAAATTTTCTACGAGAAGAAAAATTCAAAAAATAATACATGTAAAGGGATATAGAGATTTCAAAATTATAAAAAGTTGGAGATACTACCGACAAATGGAAGAGTTTTCTACTATAAAATGGATCAAGAGACCAGAAGGGACTCAAATCCATATTTTCAAAGAATTGGAGGAGGTTCCACTACTATTTTTGGATGAAACATAGGAGGAAATTAAGATAATTTCTATCAAGAATCTGAAGATAGAGTGGAGGAGAATGGACATCATTAACCATGACACTACATAATTAGGACATTCTTTTTCTTTTTATATTTTCATTATGTAATTCTAAATTCATATTTTGGTTATGAGAGTAATAAGCATATGTCTCTATTTTTTCATTTCAATTTTATTTTATCTATAACATCTATATTCCATTCCCATGTTTTTATAGTTATTTCATGTTATTTGATAAATTATCTATGAATAACTATGTATTCAAATGAAGGGTGAGTTTGATAAATGGAATGAGTACCTACACCTATGATATCATATTTAATATATTATCACTTTGAAATTAATAATATCATATCTTCTAGTTATATGAAGAAAGTGATGAAATTTATATGATGAACCAAAATTTAGTATAGGGGAGTGGGAGAGTGAGATTCGGCCTTAACTCTACATTCTTTCTTAATATTGAACATCATACATCTAAATCAGATCTATGAAATCACAAGAGAGGATCCAACAAGTTTAGGTAGTTCTAGTTTATGATAATAATAAAGTCTATTCAACCCAAGAAATATCATGGATATTGAATTTTATTTTATTATAAGTTAAGATAAACCAACCTTGGATTCAATCCATGTTTCTCTTCACAAGGATTTTCATTTTTCTATCATTCCAAACACACCTTTCATGGGTTTAGTTAATTATAAATTTAGTTTAATAAGTTGCAACATCATCAAAATATTGAACACTTATAACCCTTTTCCTCATTTTATTAACCTTGTCTTTCCACTAGTATATGTTCAATTAGTTAGTTCCATCAAGCTACTATAAATTTTTATTTTTATTTCACTCATAGAATTAATGATGCTTTCAGTCAGCATTATCCCTCATTTCAAACCAAGTCCCTCCACATCATTTATAATCGTTCTCAATAACCCATAAGCACTTAAATTTTTTTTTGGTTATTTATGAGAAATATCAAACACATGAAATAAAATCCAATGTACTATAGTAAAATATAAAAAATCGCCAATTTGGGTTACTTAATATCATGTGATACATTTTAGAGGTTAGTCAACCAAAAATTATATTTCAAAATTCATCTTAGTGTATTTAAATAATTTTTTGTAGTAACATTCATGCATAAATACATGGACATGGAACCTTACATTCAGGTAGATTTTTCTCCAAACATTGAACATATATTTCATGTGTTCTTCATAGTTATCCAAACTATCTGGTAAAAGGGAAACAACCACAAAATTCTCATATCTTTATTATCTTTTAAACAAGACTATAAGCATCCATTCAACAATTTTCATGATATAGAAATTGTGTTCATCTCATAAATCATCTAATATAATGGGCTTTCCACTTGAATATGTCCATCCCGGTATTCAATGGAAGCTAACTCAACTGTTCTATTTTCATAAAATGTGTATAAAAGTATCTAAATCACCTTTCCCATGTTCCAATTATAGGATAACCTAATATGACCATTACCCAAAACCAATGGTACCTTCACTTCATCCTTAATGGGTGGATACTCCAATCCATCATCCAAATTCTCTTTGAATTTACAACATTGACTAGTATAATTGTCATCATGTTCATTGGAAACAAATGCAACCAAACATCGTTGCATTCATCAATCTCCCCCTCTATGTTTTTTGTCAATTCCATCTATTCCAAATAACCTTATAAGGTCAATGTAATTTTCTCAACATTTTAAAATAAATGAAAATGTATTGAAAGTGTACTACCCTAAAATGTGAGGGTCATTTTATTCTCCTGATAACATAAAAGGTTTGTATTTGGGAGGAAATACACAAATTCTTAACTTCTTATACACAAAAAATATTTAATACAACATGAGGTATGATATTAATTAAAATATTATACAACATTATGTTTTATATAAAACCAATTTATATACATAAGGAGTCTCTTCTTCAACTTGAAATTACAAAATATTCCTCTTTATGGCTCCTAACTTTCTCCATGAGAAAAGAGTGTATTTTTTATATGCGAGCTGAAACCTATAAATCTAGATATGAATTTAGGATTATAAATCCAAAAAAAAAATTTAATAATAAAAACATCACACAAAATGACACATTCTTTCTCAATTTTCCAATATCTCCAACAATTTAATGAGACAGGTAAGTCAATTTGAAACATTTCTTATCAGTTTCAATTTATTTAAAGAAATAAAAATACGAAAAGAATCATCTAAATTTACATAGAATCATATGTTCATTAGTAGTGTTACATTAATCAACCAACTCAAAGTTCACTTGGGAATACTAGATGTTTAAAACATGCGTAATTAATTTAGATAATAAATTTTTATTTAACAACTCACTATATAATACCAACTTAGAAAATTATTTCTCTGGGAATTTGAAAAAAAAATTATTGTTGATTCACTAAACTTCACTTCACTTGAATAAATACATCAAAAATATTCAAGTGAAATTTTTGTCTTCTACAGTTAGATAACCAATCCATTGATAATATAACTAATATAAATGAAGAAATTGTTAAAAGAGTAAAAATCATACATAAAAATTAATTTTTCTTCCTATATGTCAATATTTCCAATTTTATCATAATTCCATATATCTATAGAATATTTTATTCCTTCCGTGGATATATCTCAAGGTATTATTCCCATACATTATCACCTATAATGAAAAAATATTCTAGAACCTTTATATTTATTTTTGAATAATGTATACCTTATTAAATCCCCTAGGCTTGAGCTTATTGGTTGAAACAGATTTAATAATGCATGATAGTCATCTCTGGTTCTCTCCCGGATTACACCCATATATTTCTAGGTATATTTACTTTTTTGACAGTGTGTTCTTATTACCTTTGTGTTTAGAATTGTTCTTTTGGTCAATAATTTTTTATCTTTACCTCATATATTTCTTCCTTTTATTCTTCAATAAATATTCTTCTTGAGGTATCCATGTAATAAATATAACAACATAATGGACTGCATTAATTCACCTTCCACATGTATCTTTATCATCTTAAACTATTCCATTATTGGGAGTATCACATGATTAGAGAATTTTTCTACCATTCCAGTCTTCTTATGATTGAGTTCAAAATTGTTTTTAAATTTATCTATATACCATTGTAATCCATGGTTTGTTTAAAATAACTCATTGTGTGTCCACTATTACCATAGTATAATAATAATATTATTATTTATTGGATATATTATTTAAATTTATTTTTAGGAGTTTCACATTCAAAACTTTTTTCTTTAAAATTATAAAATATCCTCCAAATACTTCATTGAATTCATGGGAGTAATATGATTTACAAATGTTGAAACTCTTTCTTTCTAAATCATCATGTCATCATATGGTAGTTCTATATTACCCTCAATAAATATATGGTTACTGGTTGGATTTTACCATCATCTATAATTTATTTTAACATCAATGTTTTACATTTCATTGAAATTTTTTGAGGATTAAAAAAAATCAAAAGAAGATCCTTCCATTCATATGTGGTCTATTTGTTTATAGTTGATGATGTTTTCTTTACATATCCTTACTAACCCTTTATTTAAGGATTATATATTTTCTTAATAAAAATAATTTTTTCGGGTAATCAATATCTATGTGTCTGAATTCCAAACACCACTCACACCTTTTAATAAGTCTTGTTGAATTCACTTTAGATGTAATTTTTCCAATTTGACATGCTTATGTTTTTTTGAATGGAACCCAAATATTTTGGGATAATTTTGAGGATATTTATTTTGGGAAATTACCACTTCAATACGTTACATATTTTGAGAATTCATATCATTTTCATCCTTCCAAATTTGTATTGATTTTATCTTTTCTACTCCACTTCCAGAAATTCCAAATTTAGTACAGGACACTTTATCTGCACTGTGGTTTACCTTTTGTATTAGATAGAGGTGGATGATTATCCATATAAAATCAGTATATTTTATCCATCATTGTGATAAATGTTTTATATAGGACTCAATTCTGATTTTATGTGGTATCAAATTTTCTCTCAACTTTTTTGGAAGGTTCAAATTTTTCCTCTTCTAGATTATTCAACTTAAATTCTGGATCAATGTAATTCATGTTTAGGATATACTTATGAACCTAAAAAATATTATAATTCCTTCCAAATAAATCTTAAAAACATATTTCTAATAATTTATATTTTTATTTATTCATAAATTCAAGAAACTCTTTCATTTCACAGTACGAAATATTCTTCTTTAGAATTTATAAGATTTCTGAGAGTATTGCATATACTAATCTATTTTTATAATAGATCCTCCATATCATCAACTTTGTTTTCTATATGTGATTTATCATAAAGTTATTCATTAATGAAACCATGTATCTTTTTAATAAATTCATGAAGAAATTTCTTCAAATAACTCTAATATGAGAGTAAAATTAATCCATAATTTTGATCTCTTCATGTTCTTTTGCAGGCTGGGAAAGAATCATTATAGGATTAAAATTTAATAGATTTAATATCTAAATCTATTACATTATAATCAAATTTAGATAATGGTATCTCCTATTAATTCATTTTTATTGTCCTTATCATAATTTCCTCATTACAGACGAAATGTTTTATTGTCCTTAAATATATGTTCTTATATTCTTTATTAGATGTAGAGGAAAAATTCTTTATTTTAGGTTCATCATTAGAAATATCAAATCCAAAATTTATATGGATATTTTCAAAGTAAATTTCTCTAATACAAATCTAGGTTCCATAAGATCGGTGGACCACTAAGAAGGGAGGGGTGAAGTAGTGTTCGATTAAAATATTTATGTATTTATTTACCTTTTAATTTAACATCATTGACTTATTTAGTCTCCATCCACACCTTTTTATATCACATGTTGGATCTGATAGGATTAATACCCTGAATGGGGTTGAATTAGGTTATGATAAATTCAAACACTCCCACATATGAATATTTTATCATCACTAAACAAAACACTCTTCTCTCTCCCTCTGATATCAATGTATGATCAGACATGAAAACATACATGAGACAGAAAAATTTTACATGGTTTAACCTTAAAAGGGATAGCCCAAAACCCATAAAAAAGATATGTACTGGTGTGAAAAATATAATATAGTGAAATTTTGTTACAATGTTTCGATAAGACTCACTATCACTCCTGGTTCACTACCATTAACATTTTGGAAGCTCACTTCTCTCTCAACTATAGTGTGTTCATTGCTCCATCAAGAGATTATTTTATTTATTACATGAATCAATGTTTGTCCACGATTATTTGGTGTATCATTTATCTAAACATATTTAACATTTATTAATATCGATTCACCATATAATTTATAGGATATTATTTTTATTTTGTAAAACATCATACTTTTATGAAATCATTTCACTAATTTCAAGAAACATCCACACCATTCATGAAACTTTGGAGTTTATTGTGAAACTATATAATTTAACGTAGCATTTTAGTGTTTTTTAGTACTCCAAACTTTCCCAAAACAATATATTTTTCAGGTAACTCACTTGATCATATTGAAAGAATTCACTTTTCTGTATGTAACTAATGTTTGAGTCACTTATTATCACAAGAAATTCCTCATGAAACTCTTATGTGATTTTATAGATTTGATGTTATTTGTGTGTTGTATGACACAAATTATTGTGGTAGAATCCTATTTATAGATGTGGATGACCTTTCACACAAATTCCTTGTGTGCTACAAATCATTCCATGTCGATATTTATTGTCACCTTTATCAAGGAACTCTCTACCATAAAAAACATCCAACAATATCGTATTGTTTTAAACAATATTTTATATTTCATGGAACTCTTACTTTTTTAAAAAACACTTCATAACATTATCGTAATTTTTATAAGGTGGCCTCGAATCTACACATTTACACAACTTCACAATATTCCTTCAGCCTTTTGTATAACTTGGTAATTTTCATGAAAATATTTCCATTACCTCAAAAAAGTATCCATCCATCCAAATGTTAGACCCTAAAATTTTATAATACATTAGGAAACATCATCACATTATACACTAAACATCGAGTACACCTTCTATACTTTACATAACTAAATCCAAAATATTTTAAAAAAAAATTAGCAATCGCACTAGAACTTCACAATAGGCCTTGTCATCTGACTTTTTCAACAAACACAACCAACCCAATAAATACTTTATTGTTACTTTGAGGTATTTTTTTCCAACAGTACACAACCTCACTCAAATAAGAAGTAAATAATGGCAGACACATTTAAGTATTTTTGTAGGGTTTGGTAGTGATACACACTCCTACATTGATAGGTTATGCACCCCAATCAAGGAATGTAAAATATAATAAATATTATTTAATTAAAAATGGATAGTGATTCACACACCACTACAAAATTAGAGTCACATTGATATTCTCTTGGCTAGAGTAACACTTGACACTTGCCTATGACTCACAAGAATTATCTTTTCGGCTTCCTACTAGACTTATTCAATAAATTTTCACTCTCTTTATAGAGTCACATGGTGGTCGTCAAACATACCCTAAGTCTCATAGGTTCAATGGATTGAAAATATGTATAAATGAGTTTTATTTAACATTTATTTCATTATAATCGATCTCCAAGAAGTATAAGGATGTCATAAAATCCTAAAAGAATATCTTCTTCTAATCAAAAGAAGATACTTTAGATTCTAGATTATATTTGATAATGTTCTGTAACTTGTCATTTTTCACAACTCGGCTTCACAGATCACCCAAAATTGACCAACCATATAAGTCACTCAATGATATATTGTGATATTCAGTCCCAAAATATCCTCACATTTATTAATTAAGGAAACCAATATCTAATAATAATCGAAATAAGTCAAATTCACTCTCAGAGCTTATTTTCTCTACTTCAACTCTCTCAAAATAATCTCAGAACAATAGTTAGAACCTTTTTCATCTTTTTTGAAGCATAAAAAAGATACGAAATATTCTTGTTCATCAAATATGTTCTTATAATCTGTATAATATCATAACTCTCACCTCATCTATTTTTTTTCAAAAACACAATAGCTGGGATTCATTCATCTCTTTATATATATTCCTCCTTGACCTTCTTAACGCCAATAATGTGAATGAGTGGATCATTAATTAAACCATTTATTTCAGTATACCATAAATGGTATTTTGATGGGAAAATGCGACTTCAAATAAAAAAGAGTTATTATAGAACACTCGGGTTGGGTTCTCATAATTACATGTGTGCTTCTTTTCAACTAAAGTGTTATTCCTTGAATAACTTCATTTAATGTTTCATATTTTTAAAACATCACCCAAAATATCTTCCCAAAATATCTACAATAGATACAACCTCTTTTTCCTTAACACATATCTACAAAAACCTGAAAGTTACATTTTCCCTCAGTATTTAATATATATAGAAAACAAATATAGCATGGAACTCATTTAATTTTGTCATGCAATGTTTTGTTCAAAATAGTACATCCTTTGATCTCAAATCAATACACAATTAAAACAAATCATAGATTCTTTATTCTCACTCAAATAGACATTAATCTCAAAGATTTAGGCTTTATTGAATAGTTGGTATTTCAAGCTACAACATCAAAATTATTAATATAAACATGTTAAATTCATTTTATCCATAAAAGAATATATGTTGAGGTTATTCAAAATAAATATCCCTCAAACTGATCTCATATCATGGTTTAAATAATATTAATGATGTTTCAATCTTGAATATATAGTATAAACATCATCATAAATAATTTTATTCATTATAATCTCTAAATACGAAAGTCTATAATTTTCACCCATTAGAGATGGTAATTTCAAATGCATTAATTTCTATTTCACAAAGATAGTTTTGGATATAAGGATTATTCCGATATAATGATCTTCATGTATCATAATTTGGATATGTAATGCGCTTATTCCAATATTCCTATGTGAAACTTCATTCACATACATGGATCTAAATTCAAATACTATAATTTGGCATCATTAATTTTGGATATTCCACCAAAAAGCCATTATGTGAAGAATTCGGGAACATTATTGGATATTTGATTCATGTATCTCCATCCACATACATTGTTTTTGAATTTTGACATGCAACTAAATTTTTCTACATTATCATTTTTCTATATTCCTTGAATTCATAAAAGTGAATCTTCATGTAAGTAAATATTTTCATGCCCAGTGAATTAGACTATATGGATTTTCCTACAGAAAAATTTTCATATGTGAATATTCATATGAATTTATATTCACATACATAGGGCCTGGACTTAGGCATTTTTTTAGAATTCATATATTTCAAATCAGGGATCCTTCACTTCATCTCTAACTAATTCCCATCCCTCAAAAACACTCACAACCACATTTTGTAATTTTTAGAACATCTCAAACACTTCATATAAGTTCTCAATAACAATAGATGAATATGAAACTAATATATTTGATTTCTTCAATATCATTCACTATAATTTGGATGTCAGTCAACCTAGAACATTGTTTCAGCTTTCCTAATAGTGTGTTTTAGTATTAATTTATAGCAGCCTTCATGCACAAATAAACATGGATGGATTTTCAAATTCATGTAGCTTCTTCCCCAAACATTGACCTTATTTTACACGTGTTCTTCATAGGTATCCATGATATTCCGTATTGGTGAAAGATATAACTCTCTTTTGTATTTTTACACTATTGTAGATAATGACGGAATAGTCCCTTCAACACATTTCATGATGTATCGATGAATCTTGGCTCATCAATCTTATTATATAGTGGGATATCCACATGAATCTGTATATAATGGTATTCAATGGATACTAACTCTATTGTTCTATTTTCTCAATATATAGTTAGTATTTTCTCAATCACTTTTCTCATGTACCCATCATAGGAGATCCTAACAACATTATTACCTAAAAAAGGGTGGGTTCACTTCATTCATAATGGGTAGATACTCCATTTGGTTAACCAACAGCTCCTTGAATTTTTTACATTGACTATAATAATTGGAAATAGCATGAATGAATAGAAATAAAACCAAAAACCATTGGGTACTTCTTATATCATTATTATATATAATTTGTATTACCTTCAATAGAATTGGAATTTTGTATACATTAAATAATATACCATATTGAGATGACACAAAAAATATATGTCTCCATTAAGTTAGAATATTATATAAAAATATAAAAATAACATTGATATTACAAGAAATTTATATAAATATATAGAACATATTGAAGAAAAATTAAAGGGTATATTGCAGCAAATAAATAAAAATAATACAAGCTTGAAACATCTGTCATCATATTCTCTCAGAATATCATACCACAATGAATAACGATGGAAAAAATGAAAAAAATTATAATTCTATTTTAAATTTTAATAAATGAATAAGTTGAATGATTTTAGTGAAGTGTTAATGGTTGTATATAGGAATAAATACGTGTCATATGATCATTGGTTATATAATAATTGGATATATGGTTTTTGGATATATTCCCATTGGATATACATATATCAAATAAGTTTATTAAAAATTTAAAAAAATTTATATAGTGGTAACTAATGTGTTATTAATATTATAATTTTAGGTTATTAATATATAATATATAATCTTCTAATGAAATAGAAAAAATATTTCATTTTTTAAAATATCTATTATTTTATTACGGATTTTTATTAAATTTACTACTTTTAAAGAATTATTTTAATTAAATGGATTGATAAAATTCACGGAATTCTTATTAATATATATATATAACTTCTAATAAATAATTAAGGGATTATGAGGGATAAAATATTAATTATTCATGGTCAGTGAAATATGATTAAAACCCTAGTTTTATAATATATTATATGTTTTAATTTAAAAGATAAATATATCATATATAGACTATGATAGTTAATGAAATTTATTATACATCTATATATATATTAATTATCATTCCTGAAAATATTCTTAATTGGTATGAAATAATAATAAAATCATTTAATATTTAAAAAATTATTTTACTACAAAAAAATTGTTATTTGTTTTTATTTTAAAATAATTTTATATAATTTTTTTATACTAAATTGAGTAAAATGAATTAAATATTTGGAATTGTAATTTTAAAATTTGGTAAAAACATCAATTTCATTTTTTTAAACAAGTTACCATGTTGAAATTTATGTTCCCTTTTTGTTTGGTAAATTGAGGTATAATTTTAAAATAAGATGTAAAGTGATAAAATATTTATAAACTCATAACTAGATTTTTTGGATGAGAGAATTAATAAAAAATTATCATCTTTATTTTAAATTCCGATTCACATTCCTGGTAAAATTACTTTCCTTATATATTAAGGAATGAGTATTTGTATATATGCCTCTCAAACTCATTAATTATGTGACCCCTCTTCCACCTATTACAAACCACACTGCTCATTTACATTATTGTCTAATAAATGCTAAAATTTTCTTCCATAATTCATTAACATATTTTCTACCATATGGTTATAAGAAGAAGTCCCAAGTAATTCAAAATAAATAAGGGTTTTCAGGGAAGATTACACTTTGAAACATATGCATTAGCTTTTAAAACATTATAATCCTTTAATGATGATATTATAATGAAATAAAATCAAATTCATATTCATCCATTAATTATAGAATGTTTATGTTTGGGTCGATTTCACAAAAAATATGAATGATGTAATAAATTTTTAACATGGATAATTAGTAGAAAATAACTAATAAAAATATATAGTATTAGTGATTAATTTAAGTTTTTTTTATAATTTTTTTATTATAATATATAATTTTTCATTCATTGTTAAAATAACTCCATATTTCTTTTAAAATTATCAAAATAATTGTGTTATGGATTTCACCTTTGTAAACCATAATCATAAATTCCATGTAATGAACATTGAAGATCAAAATTAATTATGGAATTATGATTCCATTAAATTGATTATTTTAGAGATTATAAACTCGTAAACATAGAATAAATATTGATAAATCTATATGGGAGCAAGAAAAATAGAAAATGGAATAATTAAATCCTAACGATTAATATTAAATATGAATTATTAATTAATTGGAAAAAATTTTAATTAATTTTATCAAGTAAAATAAATATAAAGAGGTTTAAGCAAATATTAATAATTAAATAATGTTGATAAAACTGTGAGTTTGATAACAGTAAATAATGAAGTATTTCAATAAATGGGTGTTATTTCAGTCCCTCCTCTTATTTTAAATCATATTTATCAAATTTATATTTTATAATTTATAATAATTTTTTATCCAAACAATTATATGTTTATTCTTATTTTAATTTATAGTAATTTACATTAAAATCCATTTTTTCTCTCAATTTAGTTATTCTTAATAATTCCATATTTTATTTGTAGGATGTTTTCTTTCATAACTTGTAATTTATATTCCTTCTTTGTTAACTACATTATCTTATATATTATAAATTTTGACTATTATATTGTATATTTATCTATTTACCGCTTTTTTATAGGTGTTTAATGTTTCTGATTTGGATTAATGGAAGGATTTGAGTTTAATTGGGTTAATAATTGATGATAAGTATTTATATGCCTTGGAAAGTGTTGAAAAGGGATTGAGATGTGTTTTGGAGAGTTTTGAGGTGAAAATGGGTATTTTGGAGGTATTTTTGGACTTTCATGATCCTTGGGACTATGTTGTTGGACCATGAAAAATAAAAATGGTGGAACAATTTGGGGAAGTGAGTTTCATAGGTTATTTGCACATGTATTGGGATCATGTTGTTGGGTCAAGCATCCACTTAAATCCCCCTCCAAAAATTATATTATATAATTAATTTTGCAAATTTGACACCCATTATTGTCTTATGTCATAGATATCTTGAATGTGGGGTAACTTTTGGGAATTATTTGGTGATTCCTTCCATAGGGTAATCATTTATCTTGGATCATGGTGAATTTAGTGTCACAAACTAATGTAAGTCCCTCTAAATCATCTCATCTCATTTCATCTCTGGTCATGGTTTTCTCTTATTACAACAAAAACCACATAGGTTTTTGGTATAATTAGAGGCTTGGTCTAAGTTAATAAAGGTATTTTGGTTCCAGGGGATTTATTAAGGGATGGATATGGGGGATCATGATTTTTGTGTGCTAGATTTCTGAAATTTCTGGCTTTATTGTGGGTATATTCTCAAGTATAATTGTTTGAAAGAAAATATCATGTTTTGGGGGTGATAATTTTTTTAAATTATTTTATGTTCTTAAAATAATTTATTATGAATCAGATTTTGGTTTGGGAAAATAAGGGTTTTAGTGTATTTGTTTTTTGGTAAATGTGAGGTGGTGATATTCATTGTGACACCCCTAGTTTAAAGTAAATTAAAATTTTATATTGTAATTTTTAGTTATGAAAATGTTTTAGGGAATATTGAGATTTTGGGGGGTTTGGAACTTTTTTTGGACTTTGGGAGGTTACATGGTTAGTAAAAACAATAAAAACAATTTTGGGTAATTGTGTGGGAAGGTTAAAGAGAAACTACGTAGACACATAATTGATTCATGTTTGAAAAAACCATACAATAAACCGTGTTACTTTGTTTTATTTAGATGGTGGTTATATTCATAGATCACACATAGTTTACCATTTCATGTTTCCAAATCGTGTAGCATCAAGTGTTATTGAGTATCACCCAAACATTTATAACACTGTTTGGAAAATAGTGCATCAAAACCATGATATTTAATTAATTAAAATAAAATTTTAGTTTTTTAAATTTTTAAGCCCCAAAAACTCATTATTCTTTATTTTTTTCAAGGCATTAATCTTCCATAGTTATTCGGGTTAGTTTTTTGGTTCCCCTTTACTACAAAGGATAATTGAAATGAATCACATGGTGTTTGACCAAGGAGATCAAATGTAAGGGTTTCGTTTCCCCTCCTTGGATGATATCCTCATCCTCACTTGTAAATAATCTTATAATAAAACAAATACACCGAAATATATGATATAAGATTGTTTTAATAATAATATCCATGGGATTCATCAAATTAAATTCAATTATATCTAGTAACGACTACATCATGGTGCGATTTTGGAAAATGAGCATATTGAGATATGATTCTTCTCCCCCACTCTAGTATTTCAATAATAGAAAGCCTTATATTTCCCAGAATAGAAGTTTTCAGTTATTAATTGGATGTATGAATGAATGTGTTTCTTAAAACAACCCTTTTTATAGATTTTAGAAGAAAAAATTGTTGGAATAACCCAAAGATGTTTGAGAAATTGCTGAAATGATGATGTTTTTTCATGAAGTGTTTTGGTGTAATAACACGGCATGGATATGGGAATATGAGTACATGAAAGAACATGGAAATAGAATCTTTAGGTTATAATTTTTCATGGGTTCAATTTTATACTTACAGGATTTTATCACCAAGTTATGGATTATGTCCGGAGGGAGGGGTACTACCTGTGAGTGTGGAATGTTCAATGGGATTACATGGAATAAATGTGAATTGGGTGTGGGATATTCATGTGTATGCATTGAAAAGTGATACATTCATGGTGTCATTTTTATCACTACTTTTTAATATGTATATCTTTCATAGTTGGTTTATATTTCTCACCCCTCATTTTATATTAAATATTATCTAGATTTTTCTTATCCTTGTGTTTGATGTGGTAAGACTTGTGAATTTACAAATAAGTCTATATACTCACCCCATGAATATGATTCTTGGTGCACATACAGATCTGTGATACTAGTAAGGGGATGGTATTTTACATTTCTAGTGGAAAAAATAGATGTTTCATCTCATTATTTGGGAGTTGAATCTTTGAGATATAATACAGTGTATTCGGTCGTGGTGCTACATTGATGATCTGTTTCTTTTGAGTATTGGAGTTTATATAGACTTATTAGTGTCTATTTACTAATATTAATTTGATTATAGTTTTTTCATTGGATTATTGTTAGTTTTTATATCATTCATATTAATTATTTTTTTTATATTGAATTTTCTATTGCATGTCGTTATTTAAGTAAGGTAAGGTCATTGCCTTCATTTTGTTCAAGCCCTTGTTTTTTTTGTTAACCTTTGGTGAATTATGGATGTTACCTAAGATTATTGGAACTCTGATTCCTTCTAAGGTAATGGTATGTTTTGGGTTTTATGAGTGGTATCAATTTAGAATGCTTCATTAGTTAATAATGTTGAGGGTTTTGATAGGATGTGTCAGGATATTAAATATAAGTATTAAAAGGTGTATAAAACCTCTTTATACTGAAACTCATGTTACTAGGGTGGTTCAGGTACAAAAAATGTTATGAATAACTTATATGTTTTCATTTTATCATCATCATGGGTTTATCTAATTAGATCATGCTATCATGCATTGTTATAAGACATCCCACAAGGATTGCATCATTCATATGATATTTTAAGGTCTTATTTATTGTGATTTTTTGTATGATAGGATTAAAGTGTTTAGTTGTGACTGAATAAGTTTTTCTATGCAAATTGGAAAATTTCTCCAATCGGGAGACATAGAAATCACTGAGAATATGATAATAATAATGTGGTTTTAGGACATAGAAAATTGAAATTGTATTGAGGGACAATGTCATGTGGATTAGATACTTGAAATCCAAAGTTAGAACCTAATATTATTTTTAGCTGACTTAGGACCTAATAAAGTGAAAGCATGGATTGGGAGGATGAGTAGAATATATGATTTTTTCAAAACCCCAACTAAACTAAATCTATATATCTTTTTTTTATACATCAATATCTTTCATATAAATGATGGTACCTATCTGTTCAATCTAAATTCATCAAATTATTCACTTGGTGAGGATTTGAATAATTATCTAATAAATGAATATATTTGTATTCCATTCATGTGTTGCAAAAAAATGTATTCATTTTACCTAAACTGTGGTAATCTATCTTATACAGAATATGATACCTATTCTACATACCTATCTCGTTTTTACCTAGATGTGGATGCTAGTGAATCACTCATGGAATTGATGTTTATAGTGGATATGTGATCAGACATTATTTATTGAGTGCTAATGTTTTACATCGAGGACTATATAGACATGGTGATAAAATATCTAATATCAAATAAAGACATATCTAAGAATGTTAGTAGAGTGAACACATTTTTCCTCCCATACACAGTTAGAAAATACAATGTATGGAATATGTTTGCAAGGGATAGCTAGTCCCATGGTATTGGAGAAGCATATAACTAGTCCACTGGATTAGTTTATTGCACTCAACATCCTAGAATCAAACCTGATTATTTTCAATGCATTTTTTTGGATCATATTATGATATTATCCACAAAATCACCTTGACACAATCATAATTTTGGTCTGAAAGTGAATCTCATGTTCAATTTCATTAATATCCTAAATTAAATGGGTGTTGAAGGTTTTGTTATGTGTTGGGGTTCTAATGTTCAACCGAGATTCCTTTATCAGTGATTTTCCCCCCTTCAAAACTGAGTTACTCAAGGAGATTCTAGAAAGACGATTTTACCTCAATAGGTAACACCTCAGAAGGTGGTAAGACTTAGTTTGTAGAATTGTAATGAAAATTCATTGAAGCTTGGTATAATATTTGAAATGAATATGTAGGTCCTTTAATGGTGTGAGGTACCAATCTCTTTAACTCTACAACAATACATGTTTTTACACTTTTGATCATTATTATTTTATATCTTCTCTCATGGTAATATAAATTTAATTTCCTATTTAAATGATGTCTCATGTTATGAGCATCAAGACACCTATTATGCAATGGGAGTACAGGGGATTTAAATTTCAATATATTCAATCACTGTTAGACATGTCCAGTTGTTGTGTGAGTTCACTATTATAGAAATGAAGATCTTAAATATAATCTTGGGAAAGGATTGGTTAGTAGAATTCAAGTACCACAATGAATTCTATTCTCATAAGGTATCTTTTACATCTCATGAAGGATTTATCTAGTTATTTAATTGTGAATGGGATCTGAATTCAAGAATATTATGACCTATAGTGACAGTGGTCAAAACCATATCAAATTAGTCGGTATTAATCACCTTTGGGTATGTTGATGTAGGTAGATATATATTTTTTTAGAATATTATATTGAAATCCCGATATCTTTATAAACAACTAATCTAGTTTTACACCTAAAGGGAAGAGTAATTTTATACCTACCTACAATAATGATTGAATCAAATTTCACTTCTATCATATATAATTGTGCTAATTGAGTTTTGGTAGATAAAATTCCAATTGGAAGAGTTGGAATTCATGGGTTTTATAATAAATTGAATGTTTTCTTAATCCACTACGATTCTTTTTGTTAATAATAAGGATGGTACTCTTCATATTTGTGTAAATTATCATAATCTGACTCAAATTACAATAAAAAATCAATACCCACTTCCTTGAATTAATTATCTCTTCAATTAGTTGAAGGGATACAAATGGTTCTCCACAATTGATCTTGGATCAGGATATCACCAAATCTAGTTCAGAGAAGTGGATATTCTAAAGATATCATTTATAATCTATTATGGCCACTATGAATATTTTTTCATTCCCTTTGGTCTTACTAATTCACGGATAGGCATCATGGAATTGATTAATCATATCATTAATAGAATTAGATATTCATTCATCTTGGTAATTTTTTATGTTGTCTTAGTATATTATATCATGAAAAAAGGATCATGAAAAAAACATGGTTATTGTGTTTGGTACACTATGAGAAAATTTAATTTATGAAAAATTAAAAAATGTTACTTCTGGATGGGAGAATATTGTTTCCCTCGGTATTTCATTTTATAGAAATGAATATTTTTCAATCCTAATATAATTAAGACCATTTTATCTTAGAAACCAACTTGTAATGTCATAGATATATATAGCTTCATTGGATTATAATTTTGTCATCCTTCATTGTTCAGGATTTCTTATGTCTCACTTATCCAATGATTATATTGACAAGAAATGGCATCACATTCTACTGGAGTGATGATTGTAATAATTCCTTCAAGAAACTAATGTCCTGAATTACTTCAACACCCATACGTATCTTTCCAGAACTAGATGAGGGTTATGTTGTCATTTTTGATTATTTTGGATCTGTATTGGGTTGTTTTATCTTTTATGGAGGTAACATCATAGCTTATGTCTCCTGAAAACATAGGATACATGAGAATAACTATCAAACTCATGATATGGAACTAGCAGAAGTGATTTATTCATTAAAAACATATTATCCCTATCTTATTGGTGAAAAATTCATTTTATTCATAGATAAAAAAATACGGAGACAAATATTTTCCCAAAATTATAAGAACAAGAGACAATGACAATGGATGTAATATATTCATATTTTTGACTTTGACTTCATGTTGACTCTCATGATGGGAAATTTAGTGTCTAAAGAATTATGGTGATATTCTTTTAATAAACTTGATCAAAGTTCCTAGTACTAATGGAAACTTATGGTGGTGATTTCTTATATGCCACAAAATAAATTATTTTTAATTTTAAAAAATACACTTTATGGTTTTTTGGTAACCTTGCATTCAACCAGATTCAAACCAAACCACCAGATAACAAAATTCAAATTTTAGAGCTCAATCAACCATAGAACCACACATTTAAATTAGAAAAAGATATATGCATTGATCTCATGACCACCAAATCACCTCAGGTCACTATAACTCAAGAATTGATCCACCTTGATCATGATCGATGATCTTCACATGTAATGTGATGGGTAAGAAGAGGGATTAGTTTTCTTTCTAGTTAACATTATTCCTAGATTTTTTAAAGTAGTCAGGGAGACCCAACAAACATATCATGATTATATTATACTGAGGATAAACAAAAATTAAGGGGATACCATTGATGATTGGATAGAATATTCAAATTTAGTGTTTCACTTTTGAAATTTTTTTATTGTTCTTCCATATTTCCAAGAGAAATTCCTTCATTTATATCATCCTTTGACATGGTTAATCTACCTAAGTACTAAAAAAGTCTGCAATAAAATGAAGAATCATTCTGGAGGTCATCTATAAATGGAATGTGGATGAGTATATTGTAATATTCCTCACTTTTCAATAGGTTAAGGCCAATCATCAGTGACCATCCAACATGTTATTTTCATTTTCCAAACCTATATGAAAATGGGAGTTGATTTCTAGGGAATGTTTCATAGTTATACCATAAAAACATTATAACCAAGACATAGATTTGGTGATTTTATAACAAATCATTATATTTACACATTTCATTTCCATTCAAGAGATTAATTCAATAAAAAAATTGTAATAATGTATATTTGAGAGGGGTTCTAATTGCATGGGGAACTAGTTTCTATTATACTTTATTGAGACCCAATATTTAAAAAATGATTTTAGAAATACTCAAAATATTCCCTTTTAAATTAGTTGTCCATTAGTGCAACAAATCATCCCAAAATGGATGTACATAAAAAATTTTAAAATTAAAACATTGGAGGATATTAAAAAAGCTTTTCTGGTAGATATTTATGGTTTATGATATTAAAATTTTCATCTAATAGATTGCTACAATAAAAATAGTTATTAAGATGTAATATATATGGCACTGTATGAATCATTATTTTTTCATCCATATATAGTTATACTTTAGTTGGTTTTGAGAGGGGGATCTTCCCGAATATGGTAAAGACTCATATGTGAGACTAATGAAAAGATATTATTGATCATTAAAATGGTGGAGGCAGACCATAACCATCATAAAACCTATATAAATCACCATTTGGGACCTTTATATTTTTATGTGTCTGATCATGTATTAACATGTATTTCTCTATGGTTATAGAATCATTTTTTTTATAATAAAGGGAAGTTGGATTATTGGTATGTGTCCCCATTTGAAATTATGGAATGATTATTAATGGTTTATGATTAGCTAGATCTGCCACTAAAAGTCATTTTGGTTCCTTATTTTTGTTATTTATTTTAATTAAATAAGTACTAACCCAATTATTACCATGTAATTATTTGGGATCATGTGACTCTAGATCCTGATGCGACATTTATTAACACCTTGGTTCGTATTCTATATTGGCATGTCATGGTCATATGTGGAAGACATATATCACTCATATGAATAATATTGAAACATATTCATACATATAAAGATTCTTGGTAATGAGAGAATCATATTTTAGAGAAATGGACATAATTATTCCTAACCATTGAAAGCCTCAATCTTTTTTTGGATAGAAATCCCAATGATGGGGAGAATGTAAGACCATGTATTTTTTTAATTTACAATTTCATTTGATAAATTACAATTATAAATTTTTTTAGTGGATTATATGTTTCTTATAGGGATATTATAAAATATTTAGAGGGATTTAAGAGGACACATAGTTATGAGAAATCATGTGGTTCCGTATAAGTAACTGTGCATAATGGTTTAAGAAAAACTAGGTAGGTGCACAGTTGGCACACTATAAGGAATACTATTTCAATTTGGAATTTTTTGGAATATAGAAATTTACACAGATGGGTAATTATTTTCCAAATTTTTAGGGCCAAACCATATATCCATGGTAGATTTCCAATAGCACCCACATGGTGGTTGCATAATTTTCCAAACCATATAGGCCAACCATGCCACATAATTAATTAATAATGAAATTTGTTTTTTAGTATATTTTTGGCCCCAAAACCCTCATTATTTCAATGTTTTTATGTATCATTACTTGTGAGTCTCCTAAAGTCAATTTTTGGGTTCTACTTTACATCAGAGTAAAATTTCAATGGAAACTTGGGCTTTGGACCTAGGATATCAAAGGTAAGAGTTTTGTTTCTCCTATAGTTTGTGATATCCATATCCTTTATTTGATGAAACCCCAGATTAGGTATACTAAAAAAATATTTGGGATTGTATGGTTTTTAATCCAAATATTCTTTTTATTCAATAATATAATGTCAAAGAGAACTGGGATCTCCAAGATCATGGTGTGATTCTAGAAAAAATCATTTTGAGGTAAGTTGGTTCTCTCCCACTATACTCATTCTAGAAATATAATTCTTGTATTTTCTAAAATAAATATATTTTCTATTAATTTTATCTCTAGAATAATTAGTTTTTGGACCTCCCACCCCCACCCCCATTTTATATCTTTGAGAATAAATTTTGTGGTATTTGTCCTCTATGTGTTTGGAAAATTACTAAACTAATAGTTTTTTTAAAGAAAATTTTTGGTGTGAGAACATTGTATAGAAATAGGTGCGTGAGTTCATAGATACACATGTAACTTTCCTCTATGGGTTACACGTAATCATAGGGTGAATTTTTTAGTCAATGGAATTTATCACCAAGTGACAGATTAGGTTCAGAGGGACAATACTACTCATGAGTATTCACTATTTAGTGGTCCTGCATTAGAAACATGTTCATTGGCTATGTGATTTTCATGTGTATGAATATATGAAATGGGATACTGTAAAGGTGTGAATTTAATAAATTCTTTTATATATGTATTTCATAAAAAACTGGTTTATATTTCCCACCCACTATTTTTTATTAAATGTTAGATAAACTATTATTTTCAATGTAGTGTGTGTGGAAATATTTTGTAATTTCCTTATAATTGAACGTACTCACCCATTAAAAATGAATCTTGGTGTATGTGCAGAAATTAAATAAAATGATACAAGTAAGTGTAAGGCCTCGTGATTTTCAAGTAGAGCTCCTTGATTTTTTAGTCTAGTCATTTGGGATTTAGAGCTTGGAGATGTCTTTCAATGGATTTGGTAATGGTTCCATATCAGTGACTATGTATCATCTGAGTCATTAGTTTTAATAAATGTTTTTATGTCTATTATTTCACATATAACTATTCTTATATTTTATTTATTTCATTGAATATTTATTGGTTATTCTATCATTCATCATGTCTATTTTTTATATTGAGTTTTATATTGTATGTTGTAATTTGTATAAGTTAATATTTTCTCCCATTGTTTGGTTAAGTACTTAGAATATTTTTTTTCATTGTTTGAGTTTTATTTATTCTATTTTATTATCATAATTTTGTATCCAAGGGGTTTAACCAAAGTTTAGTGGAACCCAAATCCCTTCCAATTCAATGGAATGGGTTAAGGTATTACATTCTAGTTGCTTGAGTAATTTACAAAAAAATCTGTATTTTGGGAAAATGGATATCATAGTTTTTTTGTGTTGTTTTATGAAATAGAATGGGTTTAATTCTTGGGTGTGTGAATGTTTTTTGAAAAATAAATGTCTTGGTAAAAATTTATTTTTTATTACTTTTCAAATTTGAGTTATCAATAATTTCATGGTTATTATTTATACTATGAATCAATATTTTTGGATATAAACTATGGTATTAAGATCCCGATTGTTGTTTAGTTATGGGTTTAGAAATGGATTTATATTTATTTTGTTAAATGGTGGAATTGAGTTACTAATTGGTGTGTTGGGGTGATATAATTTATATTATTGTTTGAATTTTATAAAGGGTTACATTGAGTCGATGATATATGTGTGTTGCTGGGTTATTGTTGGTTTGATGTTGTTGGTTGGATTTTGATAAGTAGATAGGAATGTGATTTATAATCCCAATTGTGTGTGGGGAGTATGTCAAAAATGTCAAAGTGGTGTGTTAGAAACAAATACATGGATGTGGGGATCTTTATTAGGGGTTTTGGGGGTAATTGGATATCTTATGAGTAGGTGATACACAATATTGGTTAGTACTCATTATATAAAAATCCCATGGGATTTGGTTTTTGTTTCTGGTGAATGAGTAATCTTTATGTTTTCTTAAATTTATATTGGTTTGGTTTATAGTTCTTATTATTTTTACTTATATATGTTTATTTCTTGGTTTATGGAGTTTTATAAAATTTCATTCATGTGTAATGTTTTATAAAACTCATTGAATAATTATAGTTATTCAGATAAATTGGGTACATGGGGAGAAAAATATAAATCTTACTAATTCTATAACTCATCCCCTTATTTTCCCACCTTGGTGGATGGGTATATTGGTTATTTCATAGAAAATATTAAGGATATGGTCATCCTTATTAGTGATTATTCATAATCATAGAGGATGATCTCCTTGATCATGGGGTGAATCATGGAGATGTTATGGCATAAAGAAGCTGGTGGGGGGATCCACTTGTGGAGTCACATGGGTTAACATAGTAGTTTTTGTTTATGATTTTATTTGATTAGGAATTTAGAAAAAATTATAAATCTATAACTAGTTTTAAAGAGAATTGTTTTATCATGCACTATTTAGATTCTGGTTTTATATCCCACTATATTGGTACAATTTTCTATATGTTAGTTATGTTTTTTATAAGGAAACCTTATAAAAAAAATTGGTTAGTGTTTGGAAAAGGGGGAGTGTGTAATATGATGGTAATGTATCCCCCAAAAATATTATCTGAACCCTTTATATGTATTTCCTTTCATTGGTTATCTGAGGGAAACCCATAAGGCCTAATTTCATTCAGACATAACTCAGTTCAGGCTGAGGAGCAGTGAATTTGGTTATGATATCAAAAATGGAATCTTTTTTATTTTTTGTTGTAATCATGGTTATAAGTTGATTTAGGGACTCTTTTTGTAGTTATAAAAGTAAATATCGAACCTTTATAGCTAACCATGAGTCATAGGGATTTGTGGGTAGTCAAGGTGGTTGGTGAATCACTTGTATATTAGTTTGATTCATTAATATTTATTAAATTAGGTAAGAGATATGGGTGTTCTTCATGTATCATATCATAATTCATGGTTAAGAAATACATCATGGTATCATGGTTCTAAGAAAATGTTATCCAGTGATTGAGGAAAAGATTTTATAATGGGTTGTTTAGAAATGTGATTTTCAATATGTATTGTTTGGTGAGATTGGTTTTGAATGAAGGTTTATAAATAGTTTTATTTATTAAATTATTGGATTATTATTTTTATTATGCTTGAAAAATGTATCTTGATTGTTTATGGGTACACCCTTTACTGAGGGAAGGATTCCAAAAGTTTGGTTGTGTAATGGTACCTTGAGTGATATGGGATGTCCCCTTTTAGGAGGGTTGATTTTTTTATTTTTGGTGGTGGATACATATGGTATATTTTTCAATAAAGTACAGTAAGATGTATGTGTATTTGGTTGGATAATCAGGTAAGACCTGTAGTGGTTGTTTTAAAAGTGGCGATCATTGAGGAAAATGGGATAAGTCATATGGAGAGTTTTTAGAGTCATAGATAATTATTTGGAGTTTTAATTACATGTTTTTTCATTATGAATAGGTGAAATATGAAATCAATTATAACTTTTGTGAATTATTATGATAGTGTTTCTTATAAGGTGATGTTTAAGGTTCTATGGTCACATTATTATTTCAAGAATAATTGGATATAAGACTACTGAATAGTAAGATAATTGGAAAATTATTAGGGTGTCTACTGGATGTGATAAGGGTTTCATGTCGACGTATGTGATCTTTATAGGTTCATAGTCTTTGAACTATATGAAGAATCATGATATTAATGGAATATGGCTCATGGTGGTAGTTGGTCAAGTGTTTAAGTCTAGAAGTTGGGTGTTCTAACCATTATTGCTTGATATGGGATCTGAATTAGAGGATCATTCATGATATAGGTATTCCCTTAGAGATTGAAGGTATGGGATTTTCCTATGACTAACAGGACATGTGGTATGCTTATGATCATGTAATGAGAACAGGTTGGTGTGTTTTCTAGGGTATGTAAAAGGTATGATTTTGGAGAATGATTATGTTAAATACAAGACTAAAATGTTGTAGGTGTATCATTGGATTATTAGGCATGTGATCTTTAGGTTTTTAAGATAATATTTGAAAATAATGAGATGATTTGAGTAGTGATATAGTGTTGGGGATAATTCTTATTTGAAAATGGAGATTAGTACATTGTTGAACTAACCATTGGGTATTAGGGGGAATTATATTTGGTCACTGTCTAATAGGAAAAGGAAAGAGGCATGGTTTGGGTAAAATGTAAGTGGTGGATGGAATATAATGACATGAATCTTGGTCATGTAATATTATTAATAATTATTTATAATAAATTTGGGTTATCATGTGGGGAATGTTTCTTAGAACTGTGTGATGATTCTCATGGGAAATTCTATTTTTCTAAGGTTGGGAACTCCCTAGTCTTCATAAGGATTTGGTGAGTGTTTTGGATTTATAAGGGATCCTAGGAAATTATTTCACTTATATTGTTGTTAAGGTGTAGGAAAATATATTGAAATGTGGGAAAACCCTTGGATTTTTAGCTATGAATGAGTAGATAATCCTTACGATACTATATTTTCTAAAAGTGAGAATAAAAGATTCTATGGGAATGGTTAAGAATGATTTTTCTAATATGGAATCACATGTTATGATAACATCAATGACACCAAGGAAATTTTTATTAAATAGTGATAATTATTAGAGGGGTTAAAGAATATTTTTGACATATGTATAGTCTCTTAGTTCTCTAATAAAATGAAATTTTTAGTCAATCACAGTTGAGAGTTAGTTAATGGAGAGAATAATAGATGTGTTGGGATATGTAGAGGTCTAATGTATTGGTGTGGGTACCAATGATTTTATAGTGTTCCTTAACAATAATATGATTGGTTATAGTGGATACAAAGGAATTGGTAGTGTAATGTCATGGATTCATAAATAGAATTGATGCCTATGTCACATGGAACCTGGAGGAATTTCTTAATAAGGGATATATTCATTAAGGCATAGGGGTTATGGTGAAGTATTTTGGAACCAGTACTACAAATCACATCTTGAATATTTCATTCTATATAGGCTCATGATCAAAGATTTTATAGTGTGTTTATTGGTCTCTAATGAGGATGATTCCACGGTGTGAATGCTTATATTGTGATGAAACCCATAGAGGGTGAAATTTTCTGATCAAGGACATGGGAACCTCAATAGTGGTGAGAATACAATTTTATATTGGTTGTAATGAAATTGAAATTGGTTTCTTAGTAAAGTGAGCTTGAGATGGTCCTGAGTTTGTGTTAATACTATGTTTTGGTTAGTCAGGATATACTTGAATAAGAGAGATATACAAGAATGGGTATGATATTATGGTTATCACATAAGGTAATTATATTTAGTATTTTATAATGTTGGAAAAGAGTATAGTATAATAAATAGGTTTTAGGGAAAATATAATTAATTCATTAACCCTTTAATAAAGGTAAGTATAACCATGTTCCTCGATTTTAATATTTTGGTTGGGAGAAACTCATTTAAAAAGTAGGGATACCTAGTAGTAATAGATAAAACAACCAATTTCATTATTAAATTTATTGAATATTTTGATTTTATTTCTATGATATAAGAGGAGGTTTGGAAGATGATTTATGATTATTGTGGGGTAGTTCACACCATTGTATATAGAAATATGAATGGTTATAAAATTATAGTTGTCTGGATAAGTCTATAATCATATATAGTGGCTGACAATAAGAAAATTTTGAAATATTATAAAGTAGTAATTCATAAGATAAACTGTGATTAGAAGGTATAAATAATTTATTATACTTGTGTGATTGTGAGAGAAAACCTCTATATACCTGCTCTTGGATTTATGATAGAGTATAATATTTTATTAATTGTAATATGTATCTTAATGAATTAATCACAATGAATTTTACATTTTAAAGGATATTATCACATATTTAGTTTATAGGAATATTTTTGATTTTAATTACAAAAAATGAATGAAATTTATGAATTCAATTTATTTTACAGAAAATTTTTATTTTGTTCCAATTTCACACATTATTTAAGGTTTTTTATGTTTAAGTGAGTTTTTATGAAATTAGTAAATTTCATAATATTTAGAAAATTATGGAAGTAAGATGAACTTCTGGAATATTTTTAGAAGAGGTATAGGATTCATTATGTGAAAAAACATGAGTATGATTCAATAAAAGTGTAATAATATTTGGATAATTTTTATGGGACTATACATAGAATACATAAGAGTTTTTTTTTAATCAGGGAAATACCTTATGTATGGGGCATCTAATATGTAGGATTTGAAGGTTCTAAGTGTAACAGAAGTGTGTCATGGGACATTCCCAACATTTCTCTTTGTCATGATTATAAACTTTGGGTTAAACATAATTTAATCCAACAATAAAGAAAATGGATAAAATGATGAAACAAAAATGTAGGATCATTATATATTATTTCTAATTAATTTAAGAAAATTATAGAATAACCATGTAGGGAATTCATTCGTCATTTAAGATATGAAAATGGATCAATGTCATACTATCGTTACATTATAGAAATCAAGAAAATATTCCCTCTAGTGGGGATTAAGACCTATTCCAAAAATCTATGAATGTTGTCATAGGGATATTTGGGTGCTAGCAGGATAGATCATTTCGCTTGTGTCATCAACCTTTAATAACCCCAAGAGTCAAGTCCAAAATATTCTCCCTGATCTCTCTATACTTCATAGTGGAAGGTGGAGTAATATCACTCTTCATTCTTAGGAGAATTCCAGGAGAGGGAGATATCTATGTTTTTAAGAGTATTCAATAGATTTTGTTTTTAGAACAAAATGAGTTTGATCTATTTAAAAATAATATAATTAGGTTTATTTAATTTTGGGGTTATAAATAAATAATTTTTCTAGATCCCTTCAATATTTTTTTAATCCCTATAAAATCTTATTACCATAATAATAATAATATTATTATTTTTATACATGTTCTAAAATCGTGATTTGAGTTAAATGTTATTTAATCAAATAATACTCAACATATTTTATTTCTCATGGGACATATAAAATCATTCCCCCTTACTCTTCAATATTAATTATTCCTTGAGTAATAACTATTTATTTAATAAATAAATATCACTACATTATTCACCAATTTATAAATAAATATTATATTCACTAAATAAAGAATAATTATTTATTAAATATACCACTCACATAATATTCTCTCAAATAACTGGTTATAAAATATATGATATCAAAAAAACATTAATAATTATTTATATGTGTATAGGAATAATATTTATTGAAATTTTTCAATTATAAATAATAATATATTATTTAACTGAGATTCTGGATATAGTTAGTGTGTGACCCCCTAGGCCTCTTTCTCAGTGGCATTAGGTGAAAAAGTCTAAAGTTCAAGGTAATCCTCTAAAAAATTCCAAGGAACTCATAGATAAATAATTTAATGTCTAAATGATATAATTCCTCTTATGAAAGGTTATTGTGTAATATAATCCCTATATAACAATAACTTTAATCAAGACGGTTGCTTGTTGGTGCCATCAACCTGTGCGCTCAATGACTCTTTATTTGAATTTCTATAAATCAAAATTTACTATAGAGAACCATGTCCATGGATTTATTTAGTCTATATGATTTTCATTAAATCGAATATGATATCAACTACCATTATAGATTATAAGGGATAAATAATTTCTCACATCATTCATTAATGAAATATTACTTAAGAAGTAGCCAACGTATCCTACCTTACCATAAAGATACGTTTTTTTATTTACATCAATACATAAAATTATAATACGTATATAACCAATTAAGAATAATCATAAATTATAAGGATAAAAAAATTCACATATTGGAACATCCAAGGACACACATAAATTTTGATTTCCTACCTATGAGTCTCATTCTCATAATATCGTATACAGAATTTTACCAAGAGTGTACACTATTAGAAGGTGCGTGAAATTATTATGAGTCTCCACACCGAAGAGAATGTATAATTTGTATCCCTCAAAATATATCATCCGTCAATAGAAAATATATTTAATAATACTATTGTGGAACTTGTGGTTTCTCATCATAGTTGGGAACTGATATGCCCTTTTAGTGTGACATATACTCTTTGGGAATTATCAAATAGTATGTCACATATGAAGAATAATCATAATGTGATAATTCATTTATTAATATTGAAAACTATTAATATGGTTTACCATAATGTACACAGAATTTGTTTCTACTGAACCTACTCCAATAGGGCCCCACTTTCACTAGATCCAACTATTATCAAACTTCAATCTTCTAAATATCACATTTTTATCATTCCTCTACTAAAATATACCTTGATTCAAGGGTTCCACTGTGTTTTCATCTGTGGGAAAACTTCATAATACAAAATAACCACTATAAGAAAAATCCATCAATATATGATATATCCAGAGTATGATCATTGTAAATTGTTGCGACCCTCGATCATTTTCAAGAGCCATAAATATAGTATTATCACAATACAATGTGATAGGTTCTTTACGGATAGGTTCCAAATCAAGATCGTATAAAAATATTCATATCTAAAAATATTTCTTTACTACATTAGAATGCATTATATAATAGGACTCCACTATAGAATAAGTGAAAATTGACAATGATGAACTCTTTTATCTCACATCTCCTCCATTAATATATAAAATATATCATGACTATGAATTCATATCAATATAATCTTCTTGAAAACTCTCATCCATATAACCCCTAATTACTAGAACCTCATCTCTTCAATACACCAGGAATAGATCATTAGTTCTTCTCAGATACTTTTAGAAATCCTTAACATCAAACCAATGATGTTCTTCAGGGTCTGGTTGATATCATCCAACCATTCATAATGCATAAGAAATATCAATTCTAGTACATAACATAGAATACACGAATGATCCTATCACTAAAGATAGTAGTATCTTACTCATTCTATCTTTCTCCTATTATGTTTGAGGACACTTTTTTCTATAATGATATATATCATGGGACACTATAACCAATCCCTTCTTTGATTGTTTCATAATAAATCTCTTTAGGATCTGGATAATGTATACACTTTTACATATTTCAAGAATCCAATTTTTTCTATCATGATTGATTTTGATCTCTAGTGTATATCATACTTCACCTATGTCATTTAAGGACAATCACTTTTTAACTAATCCTCGATAGACTATAAGACTAATATTTCATTTCCAATAAGTAATATATCATCAACATATACTACTACGATAATGAATACATTCCCACTAAAGATCTTGAAAAAAATCTCACATTTCTTCTTAATGAAAAAAATATTCTTTTATAAATTAATCAAATTGAATGTTTCATGACCTATATGGTTATTTCAATAGATAAATGGATCCAGGAAACATGAAAATCCTTTTGGAATTATCTGGAGTCACAAACCATTATAGTTGTGTCATATATAAATCATTATAAAGGTTACAATTATATAATACTATTTTGATGTCTATCTGCAAAATTTCATAGTCACATTAAGTTGTTATAGCAAGTAGAATTATGGTGGATTTCAAAATGTAAACTAGTGAAATGATATCATCATAGGCAATTTCTTGACATTCTTTAACCCTGTATCCACTAGTCCTAATATATAGGTATTTAATTGACCTTCTATGTCGGTTGTTTTCTTAAATACCCATTTTTACAATACATGATTTACATTAACTAGCATGTTAATTAGAAACCAAACTTGTTTTTAATACATGTAATCCATTTCATATTTCATTGTTTTTTTCATATTGAATAATCTAATATGTATAATGGATCATTATAGAGATGATTATCATCATTATCAACAAATAATTAGTCAACATATTCGGTGACTATAAAAATGTATCTCTATGAATCTCTTACCTCTCCAGTGCTCCGATGTAGTAATTTTGATTCAAGACACCTATGGAATCGATACCTGTAAAATCTCATGTGTACATGGAGTATCAACTTCATCAAATTCAATATTTTTCCCTCTATACATTTTGAGGATGTTCTACCTCTCAATATATATGGATTGTTTGATGATAGTCAGTTTATTATCTGAGTGGTTCTATATGTTTTATCCCATTTTTCCTTAATATACCCTATAATGATACACATTTTTCTACAGAGTGCGTGATTTTTTTCTTAAGGACTTAAAAAATGCCTCAAAACCCCATACAAATGTATGTGAAAAAAAAGATTCATTCCACCCCATAACTCAATGGGAATTCCATTATTTTCTTTAGTTTGTACTCGGTTTAGTGTATATACCATAGTTTGTAATGCATGTCCCCAAAGGGATAATGGAATACCTGCATGACTCATCATTGACCATTCCATGCCCAAATTGGTATTGTTACTAATTTCACTTACACCATTCCAATGTGGTGTATAAGGTAGATTGAGTTGATATAGAATTCCAAACTCCTATAAAAATTTGATAAACACTTGTTTAATATATTCACCACCTTGATCTAATCATGGCTTCTTTGTCTTATTTCAAATTTGATTCTCTACTTCATTATTTAATTCTTTGAATTTATCAAAGTACATGGACTTATAACTTATCAAATAGACATATACATATCTATTTAATTCATTATTAAATGTTATGAAGTAATAATATCCACCTCTAGATTCTATTAGAAATGATTCACACATATCAGTGTGTACAAATCCTATAAGTTCTGTAGACCTATCCACTTATCCCTCAAATGGTGGTTTGATCATTCTTCCTTATAAAAAATCATGAGATATGTCCAGTTTTTTTAGTTCAAAATATTCTAAATTACCATCTTGATATAGAATCATCAAATTCTTCTCATTTATATGACAACGGTGATGATTTCATATTTGGGTGTTATATGATTCATGTGAACATAATTCATTATATATTGACAATACTTGGTTTTTGTAAGTTAACACATAATGGTTGTTACTTAAATGTTTCATAGCATAAAATATGTTTTATTTATAAAAGAAACAACTTTTATTTCAACACATGAAAATAAAACCATCTACATCCACTACTACAAAAAATACCATTAACAGTGCTAGAATAGGTCTTTATCAATCCTAATAAATTGTTGATAATCAGAGTGCAGTTTAAACCCAATGCCTTTAACAATGTTTTTTTGCACTGTTAAAGGGCCCTTTTAACTACACTTTTTATCACTATTAAGGGGTTCCTTTAATAGGTATTTTTTTAGTGCTGATAAAGGTAGCACTACGATAAGGGACCAAATTATTTGTTTTTCCGAAACCTATGAGATCGACCCCTTTATAAGAACTTCTATAAACCCTTTAATAGTTCTCACCCCCCCCCCCCCGTGCTTTTCACCCCACCACCCCTTTTATCATATCTTTGTGAATTTTCAGCCTCATGCGCACCTACCAAGATTCAAACTATGCTCCTCCAATTCAAATATAGAATACCTTTAATGCTACTCCATGATGTTTTGTTGTTTGTTTAATGATATTTATAGTTATTTATATATATATATTAACATATATTTTTACATATATATATATACATCTATATTTACATATATATTTACATAAATATTTTCATATATTTATATATTTATATTTATGTATATTTATACAATATATGTTTGTATTTGATATATATATATATATGTATTTATATACTTATATATAATGAAATTTATTATATATTATATTCATTTACATATAATATAATTTAATATAAATATATTTATGTTTATTCATACGTAGACATATGCATTTATAAACATTATAAATATATTTTTATTGGTTAGATGTTGTTTTAAATACATTTTTATAATATTAATTTATTTAGATATATTTTAATATACATTTTTATGAAAATATGTTGATATATGTATTTATATTTGTGATTTATTATAAGTGTATACTAGAAAACATGAATATATTTAATTATAAATAAAATTACATTATTGAAAACAATAAAATTTATAGACCATAATATCAATATAAATGTAATACCTATGAATAAATTTAGTACCCACATAAAATGGTCAAAAATACCCCCTTAAACGAGACTAAAAATCCATCAAATGTTATGAATTTAGGCTACCCCAACAAAAAATTCAGTTTTAAAGGACTTATAGGCCTTTTCCCTTGAAAAATTTGACATGGGATTAACTATATCACTTATAGTATAGATCTCATCTCAGGATATGATTTGATATGTGATACAATGGAATATCTCATATTTTTCTATTTATTATTTTAAATATTATATGGAATTATTTCGAGACTGGGCGTGAAGACGACACATCATTTTGAGGTCCAGTGAGCCTGGAATGGTGGTTTGACCTTTTTTAAAGTTAAGTGAGTCGGCACTTGTGCGTGGTTGTGGAAGTTTCTAAACGGATGCCCGGATTAAAAATCTGAGTGCACCATTACATTCAGGACGGTGACTTTACCAAAGAATGAGGCTAACCTTGACCGGCACGGGTTGAGGGAAAAATTTAATTTTCATATGTTTTAAGTAAAATAAAATAAATTTAATTAACAAGTTTATTTTTTTCGTTTAAGGAAGCATTCGTTGCAGCGCGACGACGGCGCAACTATTTCCTAAATTAATGGCGCATCATAATAACTTCAAAATGGCGAGTAAACATCATTAATGCTGCCACATAATTAAATGACAACATGTTTCCCTTTTTAATGGGTTAAGAAAATGTTGATCGTTTGAAACGCTTGAGAGGAACCTCTGCCGAATCCGCAAGGCGTTGGAGGAAATTATCGGTGACAAACGATGACAGATTGTAACCAAGGATCATTTTGCCGACATTGAAGGATCTCGACGACAACGGCATCGTGGCGCTTTCTTCATCGATCGATCCTTTCTAAAGGTAGGGTTTGTTATTTCAATGTTTATTCCCCGTATTTATGTTTAAACGTCAAACATGAATCAACCACAAACAAGTTGATTCGTGGATTCGTTCGTTCTTGCGGGAGGGATTTTCTTCATGAAGATTATGGGGAATTGATCCAGGCTTTATTTTTTTGTTGATTCTTGCTCCGTTTAAGCCTATTAACTAGTGAAGATCAATGCTATGACGAACAACGGTGGAGTTTCGTTCGTCAACTTGATTATTTGGATTTATTCCTCCCTTTTCCCCGTGCGTTCTTTGCATTCGTCACGGGGCGACGAACACTGAATCGTTGCATATCTGTTCTGTGATGCAATGATCACAAATCGAAGGTTCAACGTCGCAATGACATTGTGGAGGTGTGGCGACGATGGTGGATGACGAATCGGACCGGATCAGAAAGAGCGTTCTTCGAGTGTTGTTCGCGCGGGAAGATCGGAACACATTTTTTGGAGCTGATCGGAGGCCGAAAAACATCGGAAGCGGCTTCGTGGTGTTAGGGCGACAAGAACCTGGATGTTTTTTGGCGATCAGACGGCCGGGTTGAGGATCGGAGCAGCACAGGAGGTGAGCCGGCGAAGAGCATCGTTTCTAGAAATTTCCACAATACACGACGTGTACTTCCAAAGAACACGCCGTGTAGTACTGGCGGTGGAGTCTAGGGTTTTATGGTCAGAGAAGAATCACATTGTGTGTGACCCTTGTCACACACCGTGTTGGACCTTCCCCGAAGCTCAGTGTGTACTTTGGGTAGTACACGGACATGAGATGATCTACACGGCTTCAGGCAGAACGGCGTGTACAGCTTGGTAGAGGCGGCTACGTGGAGCTCGGCATATATCCCGGGGAGACACAGACAAGGGATGGAGTACACGACCTTGTACTCCATCACACGGCCAGATAAGTCCAGCAGCGCGGGTCACCCCATGTGTAATTTACACAGGTCGGAGTACATGGGTTGGTGACCGTGTATGGGCACATGGCCAGAGTACATGGAGCCAACCCCAGTTACCCAGACACGGCGTGTACTCCATACTACATGTCGTGTACTAACTTTTTCTTCACGACCAGCCTCATGACACGGGCCATTGTACACAGGTATTACCCGGGGTCAGACAACACGGCGTGTATCTTTTCTACAAGTCTTGTACTTTTTAGAAAATGGATTGGTCATTTTTTTCACTATTCCTTTAACATCTTTAGTATGGGTTAGTGACCCTTCTTCTTTTTTTCCTGAGGGTCAGGCATCTTCCCCTCATGAATGATTATGATTCCTTCAGTAGGACTTTCTGTGATAGAGTTAGGCATCAATCCGAGAGGCCTGAATCGAGAACCCTTATCCATTCCAGACCCTAGGTAGAGTCAGGAATCGACGTGACCAACTCTACTGGGCGTTGATCCTCTACCTATAAAGTGAATTCCAGATGAGTCACAGTATCCTCCATGGCCCTGGAAGTGATCCCCATCTGTGTATCAAGATCCTTCCCACTCAGGAGTGTGTCTCCCATAATGAATGTTTCTATCTACCGTAACTTTTCCACTCCGGAGTGTGTCTCCCGTAATGAGTTTAGCTATCTCTCGTGACGGTTTCCGAAGAACAACACTTCTCAGATGGACGTCATCAGAGCTATAAGAATCATGGAGTGTGTTCTCTCAGAACGAGTGCATCGCGGAATCTTCGAACGAAATCCCTTGCAGGGGTATGCAGTTGTGTGACTTGATTCTACACCATGGGTTTGGGTTTTGAGTATATCTGGGTTGTTCTATGTGTTTTGTAGACATATTATGTGCATATATGACTGTACATTTACTTTTTGTACTGCTTTGTGGTTTTCAGGGTCCTCTACTGAGTATTGTTATACTCACCCCTGCACGGGTTTTTCCCTCACGTCTGCTGTCTTGCGCAGATGAGCAGCCTTTTGACAGAGTCTATGTCGGACCAGGACAGGACCGAGCTTTCTGAGTTCCCTATAGGCCGAGGAATTCCTACGGCCACGAGAGATAGTCCCAGTACCTTTTGTGCTTACATGTTGGAATTTTCAGTTTCCGACTCTTGTTTGCTTGCTTTTTGGTGGGATTGTAATTGGCCCCAGTTTACTTTTACAATACTCTACATTTCGTCGTACTCTGTTGTTTGGGGTTTAGTTGTATACATGCATTTTGTTCCTTAGTTTTTTACATTTCATCATTTGTGGTCTTGGAGATGTGTGCATGTGTACAGGTACTTAGGAAATGCCTCCCATGTTAGTGATATGCCTACTCAGTGCTAGTCACCAGCCCCTAGCCTATTGGAGGTGGGATTGGGGAGTCACGGTGCGGGTCCCACTGGGACAGTTCATGACATAGTGGTATCAGAGGTGGTCAGTTCTACCATAGGACCAAGAGTCTATCAGTTTGGTTTGGGGAAATAGTGTTAAGTTTTTTGGGTTCGAATTTCAGGACAGAGACCCCAGTGTTTGTGTGGTGGCCGACGTATCCATACACCAGGACTCTGATAACCTGCTTTTCGACCTGGATCACGAAAACATTGGTTGCGGGGAAATAAAAGGTACATGCATCATATAGGAATGGTTTGTGTTTTCCATGTCCTTGGTCTCATCTATCCAGATATACTCATTGACCTTGACACATCTTGTTTCTTTACAGGATGCCTCCGTGACGCATACCCACTAGGATTCAGCAGCACGATCACGAGGATGACCCCCTTAGAGGAGCAGGGAGAGATGAGGGCAGTGGAAGACGCTTTGACTTACGTACACCACGACCCCTAGGAGGTCCGCACTAGGCTCATGGAGCTGGGGGACATGGACGGGGACAGCTATATGCGGTCGAGGCATACGACCCAGGGGCTCCAGGGATGATTCGAGGTACGATCTGTGTCTTTTCTACCTTATTTTTCGTACTCATAGACACAGGTTCAAATCATTCCCTTATAGCCACATGAATTGTACAAAAACCTCGAGATTCCTTTAGAACCGTTGACTTGATCCTTACACTTGGAGACACCTGCGGGAGGACACTCGACGATCATGCACCTTTGAAGACAGTGTGATCTTACCCTTGGAGGCGGGAGTTTTGGTTGCAACCTCTTTATAGTAGCGTCACGGCCTTACGATGTCATTCTTGGTATGGATTGGTTATCTTCCTTCCATTCCCAGATTGACTGTTTTAGGCGAAGGGTGTGGTGTGTCCACTATGATGGAATGAGGTTTTCCTTTGTCGGAAAAAGGGAAACCCAGGCAGCACAGAATGGGCTCATACAGAGGAGGGTTTATCGGATCACTCATGAGTTGGATAGCCTTACCCTTGAAGCAGTAGATGTTTTGAGCTCTTGGTTTCCAGCAGTGGTGGCGGAGTATCAGCACCTCTTTCCCAAAGATGTTCCTAGACTACATCTCTTCCAGGAAGTTGACTTCTACATTGACTTACACCCTAGGAAGACTCTGATTTCCTCATCAGCATATCGGATGGCTCCCGTAGAGCTTCACGAGCATAGGGTGTAGTTGGAGGATTTGCAGAATAAGGGTTTCGTGAGACACAGTGTTTCACCCTGGGTGGCCCCGATCTTGTTTACCAAGAAGGCCGATGGAAGTTTGAGACTGTGCATGGATTACTGGTGCCTGAACCAGGTGATGGTGAAGAACAAGTATCCACTGCCGAGAATCTATGACCTATTCGATCAGATAAAAAGGGAACAGTGATTCTCGAAGGTTGACCTTCGATTAGGCTATCACCAGCTACGAGTGCGGTATGAGGATATACCGAAGACAGATTTTAGATGCTGCTACAGTCACTATGAGTACTTGGTGATGCGTTTTGGCATGACAAATGCCCCCATAGTGTTCATGGGGCTGATGAACCGGATCTTCCAGTCGTACATGGACCGGTTCGTAGTGGTCTTCATTGAAGACATCCTTGTGTACTCGGCGTCAGAGGAGGAGCACGCAAGACACCTGAGAATGGTTCTGGATGTACATCGGGAGCACTATCTTTATGGTAAGCTCTAAAAGTTTTAATTCTGGATTCGGGAGATCCACTTTCTGGGATATGTCATCTCAGTAGATGGAGTAGTTGTGGACCCATCCAAGGTGGAGGCTTTGTTGGCATGGGGGACACCTCGGAGTGTGATGGAGGTGCGGAGCTTCCTTGGGTTGGTAGGGTATTGTCGTAGATTCATTCCTGACTTCTCCCGGATATCAGCACCGATGACAGCCTTGACCCGGAAGGGGAAGCCTTGGTGTGGGCAGAAAATGCCAACAGGCTTTCAAGAAGTTGAGACAGAGTTTGACGAGCGCCCCAGTCTTGATATTTCCAGAGGAGGGTGTCAGGTACGTAGTTTTCTGTGACGCATCAGGGACCAAGCTCGGTTGTGTGCTGATGCAGCGACATGCAGTGATTGCTTATGGTTCATGACAGCTTAGGTCACATGAGCAGAACTATGTGACCCATGATCTCGAGTTGGCAGCGGAAGTCTTCACATTGAATATGTGGCGACACTACCTTATGGGAGAGCAGTTTATTGTCTACTCTGGTCACAAGAGCATCAAGTAAATATTCTCACATATGGATCTGAATCTGAGGCAGAGGCGTTGGCTAGAGTTCCTCCAGGACTATGATTTTGAGATTATCTATACTCTTGGAAAGGGGAACATGGTGGCAGATTCCCTTAGCAGAAGGTCGAGCTCACATTTGTTGGGTGAGGTGACACAGCAGTTAGTCGCGTTATAGTTATCCTTCATGGATGGATAAGATACATCTTACCTATAGTCGATGGTTATCACCCCTCCACTCTTACAGCGAGTTAGGGGGGAATAGCTTGGGGATGTCGACTGTGTGGCTTTATGTGCTTAGTTATCCATAGGACATACTCTTGATGGATATTCGAAAGGTGGGGAGCACATACTTATTTTTAGAGGACACACTGTTGTACCAGTGGCATTCCAGGAGGAGGTACTAAGAGAGTTTCATACATCCCCTTTGGTGGTACATCTTGGAGTGGCAAAGATGTACCATGATCTCTGACAACAGTTCTGGTGGTCAGGCATGAAGAAGGCAATAGCAGAGTTCGTTTCCCGATGCCTCACATGCCAGCAGGTGAAGGCTGAGCAGCACGTTCTTGTAGGGTTATCTCACCCTCTGGAAGTTCCAGAGTGGAAGTGGGATGGAATATAAATGGACTTCATGACAGGATTACCCCGGACGTCCAAAGGGGAACGATTCCATCTGGGTGATCTTTGACCGACTCACCAAGTCGTCCAACATCCTAGCTATTAAGGAGTAGGGTTCCATAGAGAGATTGGGAAGCCTCTACGTGTAAGAGATAGTTCGACATCATGTTGTCCTATAAACTATAGTCTCAGAACAAGACGCACACTTTACATCCTGGTTATGGAAGGGATTGCATGAGGCTATTGGAAATCAGCTATTCTTGAGTACCGAATTTCATCCCCAGACAGATGGTCAGACGAAGAGGACCATTCAGGTTCTGGAGGATATATTGTGAGCCTGTATCTTAGACTTTGGTCGCAATTGGGAGGACCTCCTACCACTGGTAGAGTTTGTGTACAACAACAGCTACCACTCCACCATCAGTATGGCACCGTTTGAGGCCTTGTATGGGAGAACCTATCGGTCACCGCTTTGCTGGACCAACCCCGGAGAGTCATCACTCATGGATTTAGAGTTGGTGCGAGCTACCATAGAGAAGGTGAAGGTCATCCGAGAGCAGATGAAGACAGCCCAGAGCTGGAAGAAGTATTATGCTGATATGTGACAGAGACCTCTGGAGTTTGCAGAGGGAGACCACATCTTTCTTCGGGTTTCACCTCGACGAGGGTTGTGGAGATTTGGCCGAGGCGGCATGCTATCTCCGAGGGTCATCGGACCTTTCCAGATTCTGTGCAGAGTTGGCGAGGTGGTGTACCACCTAGATCTACCGCCACAGTTGCATCAGATACATGATGTCCTCCACGTGTTGCAGCTGAGGAGGTACGTGCATGACCCATCACACGTCATCGACTGGGGTGAGTTGGACATCAGGGATGGAGTGACCTTTGCGGAGTACCTGGTGGAGATCGAGGATCGGCATGAGAGGATCCTTTGTGGATGATCAATTCCCTTGGTGCGTATCTGGTGGCAGTATGGGAATCTTCAGGAGACCACGTGGGAGCGGGAGTCTTAGATCAGTGCCCAGTACCCTCATCTTTTTGAGTATCCCTTGTTTTGGATTTTTGGTGACGTAAAGCCCCATGGTGGGGAGAATGCAATATCTCGGATTTTCCGTTTATTATATTAAATATTATATAGAATTATTTTGAGACTGGGCATGAAGATGACACATCATTCCATAGTCCAATGAGCCCAGAATGGTGGTTTGACCTTTTTTAAAGTTATGTGAGTCGGCACTTGTCCGCGGTTGTGGTAGTTTCCAAACGGATGCCCGGACTAAAAATATGAGTGCAGCGTTGCGTCCAGGACTACGAATTTACCTAAGAATGAGGCTAACCACGATTGGCGTGGGTTGAGGGGAAAAGTTAATTTTCGAACATTTTAAGTTAAATAAAATAAAATAAATTCACAAGATTAATGTATTTCGTTTAAGGAAACATCCGTTGCAGCGTGGTGACAGCGAAACTGTTTCCTAAATTAATGGCGCGTCATAATTACTTCAAAATGGCGAGTCAATGTCATTAATGCTGCCACATAATTAAATGACAACATGTTTCCCTTTTTAATGTGTTATGAAATTGTTGATCGTTGGAAACGCTTGAGAGGAACCCCTGCCGAATCCGCGAGGCGTTGTAGGAAATTCTTGGCGACAAACAATGACGGATCAAAACCAAGGATCGTTGCGCCGACGTTGAAGGATATCGACGACAACGGAAGCGCAAAAACTTTGTCAATGATTTATCCTTTAGAAAGGTAGGGGTTCTAATTTGAATTTTTATTTCCCCGTATTTATGTTTAAATGAAGAACGTTGATCAACCATGATCAAGTTGATATGTGGATTCGTACGCTCTTGAATGAGGGATTTTCTTCAGGAAGATTATGGGGAATTAATCTATGCTCTATGCGGTTGTTGATTCTTTCTCTGTTTAAGCCTATTAATGGGAGTAGATCAATGTCGTGATGAACGACGGTGGAGGTTCGTTCCTCAAATTTTTTATTTGGATTTCTTCCTCCTTTTTCCCCACGTGTTCTTTGCGTTCATTACGGGGCGAAAAAAAAACGGATCGTTGCGCATCCGTTCTGCGACGCAACGATCCCAAATTGAAGGTTCGACATCACAACGAACTTGTGGAGGTGCAGAGACAATGAAAAATGATGAATCGGACCAGATCATAAAGAGAATTCTTCGAGCATTCTTCCTACAGGAAGATCGGAACACGTTTTCGGAGCCTATCGGAGGCCTGAAAACATCGGAAGCGGCTTCGTGGTGTCGGGGCGACCTGAACATGAAAGTTTTGCGGCGATCGGATGACCAGTTTGAGTATCGGAGCAGCAAGGGAGGTGCGCCAGTGAAGAGCAATGTTTCTGGAAATTTCCAGAATACACAGAGTGTACTTCCGAAGAAGACGTCGTGTAGTACTAGAGGTGGCGACTAGGGTTTCGAGGTCAGAGAATAATCACAGGCTGTGTGAACCAGGTCACACAGAGTGTTAGACCTTCCCCAAAGCTCGGCATGTAGATTGGGTAGTACATGGACATGGGATGATCTTCACGGCTTCAGGCGGCATGGCATGTACAGATTTCCAGAGGTGGCTACGCGGAGCTCGGAGTGTTTCTCGGGGAGACACGGACACGAGATGGAGTACACGATCGTGTACTCCATCACACGGCCAGATAAGGCCAGCAGTGTGGGTCACCCCGTGTGTAGTTTACTAGGGTCAGAGTACATGGGTTGGTGACCATGTACGAGCACATGGCCATAGTACATAGAGCCAACCCCAGTTACCCAGACATGACGTGTACTCTGTACTACATACTGTGTACTAACTTTTTCTACCCGAACATCCTCACGACACCGGCCGTTGTACACAGGCAGTACCCCGGGTCAGACAACACGGCGTGTATCATTTCTACACACAGTGTACTTTTTGGAAAATGTCTTGGTCCTTTTGTTCACCGTGCCTTGAACATCTTTCGTTTGGGTTAAATGTCCCTTCTTCTTGTTTTCCTAAGGGTCAAGCATCTTTCCCTCACACAGGATTATGCTCCCTTCAGCAGGACATTCTGTGATAAAGTTAGACATCCATCCGAGAGGCCTGGATCGAGATCCTCTATCCATTACAGACCCTAGGTAGAGTCAGGCATCGATGTGACCAACTCTACCAGGCGTTGATCCTCTACCTAGTAGGAGAATTCCGGATGAGTCGCGGTATCCGCCATGGCCCTGGCAGTGATCCTCATCTGTGTATTGAGATATTTCCCACTCAGGAGTGTGTCTCCCGTAATGAGTGTTTCTATCTTCCGTAACGTTTCCACTCAATAGTGTGTCTCCCGTAATGAGTGTATCTATCTCTCGTGACGATTTTCGATGAACAACACTTCTCGGACGAACGTCATCAGAGCTATAGGACTCGTGGAGTGTGTTCTCCCGGAACAAGTGCATCATGGAATCTTCTAACAGAATCCCCTTCGGGGGTATGCGGTTGTGTGTCTTGTTTCTAGACCACGGGTCTTGGTTTTGAGTATATCTGGGTTGTTCTATGTGTTATGTAGACATATTCTATGCATAGCTGACTATACCTTTACTATGTGTACTGCTTTGTGGTTTTTTGGTTCCTCTACTAAGTATTGTTATACTCACCCCTGCATGGGCTTTGCCCGCATGTCTAGTGTCTTGTGAAGATGAGAATCCTTTTGATAGAGTCTAGAGTGGACTAGGACATGACAGAGCTTTCTGAGATCCCTACAGGCCGAGACGTTCCTACAGCTATGAGCGACTGTCCGAGTACCATTTGTGCATACAGGTTGGACTTTGCAGTTTCAGAATCTTGTTTGTTTTCTTTTTTGTGAGCTTGTATTTGGGCCCAGGTTACTTTTACATTACTCTACCTCTTGTCGTACTCTATTGGTTGGGGTTTAGTTGTATGCATGAATTTTGTTCCTTAGTGTTTTACATTTCAGCATTTTTGGGCTTGGAGATGTGTGCATGTGTATAGGTACATAGGCAATGACTCTCATGTTGGTGATATGCCTACTCGGTGCTAGTCACCATCCCCTGGCCTATTGGAGGCGGGCTTGGGGAGTCACGGTGAGGGCCCCACTGTGACGGGTCGTGACATAGACCTTAAATTGACACCTGTATAAAAAATTGTGGTTGTTTGAAGTTTGAGTTATGTTTTCAATTTATTTTAGGTCTTTTATTACTTTTTCGTTTTTTTATCTTCAAATTGATATTAATTAGATATTACTTGGATGTAATTAGAAAATTATTAATTCGAAAAAAAATTGTTGTTTTATAATACACTTTCTCTAAATATCTTATATATTAAGTGTACATGTCTATTTACCTTATATAAATCATTTTTTAAAAATTATATATATTATATTTATGTTAATATAAATATATTTATATATTAATATTATATTTTTAATGAAATTTATTTTGTTGAGGTATACTTTTAAAGGCGCTTTTTTAAGAACTGTTAAACACACCATTTAATAGTTCTCAAAAATAATGGTTAAAGACCCCCTTTAAATGCACTTTTTTAACATTGACAAAGGGCGTCTCTAATAGAATTTTTATCTAGCACTGTTAAAGAACTAGTGCCAGAAAAACCCAGTTTATTAGTAGTGATCAAGGTATGATACAAAAATTATGTTCTTGTTAATAGTTAAAATATAATAAGAATCCCATTAAACCAAAATCATTCGTGATGTAAATGAAAGTTGGTAGTGACCAATGGATAGAGCATCCATCCTCATATCATTGGAAGATCACAAATACACCTCTCCTATTGTAATCTTTGTAATATACTTGATTAATATATTTAGATATAGATATGAGAACCACAAGTTGTATCTAATATCCAATCTGTGGATATTGAATGATTACACTCGATAATGAATTCACCTTTAGATTCCCCTTGCTTATGGGTTCAGTTCCTCTTTTAGTGGCATTTCTTTCTACAGGGAAAAATATTTCCTCCTTTTAATTTTCCTACATATGGATCTTCCTCATCTTTGATGGATGGTTCTCATGATATTTAGACTTTTTATGAGTCTTGGTCCCCTTTTCATTGTTCTTCCCTTTCATATTCCATATAAGGACTGCATTTTTTTCACACCCGAGGTCTTTATCCACATAGAGAATCAGTGGACGAAGTTACAAAATAATCTTCCCATTTTTTCTTATATTATAATTATCAATAAAACTGTTGATGGTCTTAGGTATTTATAGAGTATGATATCTATGCACAAATCATATGTGAATTTAATCCATCATATGTCCATGCATTCAATGTGGCCAATAAGCTTGATTACATAAGTCTTAGACGGTTAAGACTATATAATATTAATTTTTTATAGATCATTGGATATATATTATCTCTCTTGTATCAACTTCTCTTGATAATGATCTCTATGTTGAGACATTATGTTATACGCATCCATGTCCTTATGTTGCTTGAAAAGCTCATTGTTCGTGGATGATTGAATGAAACACTAAACCTATGTATAATCACTAAAATGTTTCTCATTGAGAGATAAACCTTTTTAAATAAACTTATTTCAAGGTGCATATGTAATAACTTCTTACTACAAATACAATTTTCTTTCATGGAATAGGACAACACGTAATCACCATTACTATTCCTATAAATTTGTGTTTGTGAGAAGGTTATCCTTGTAAAGTATGGATGGTAGTGATATGTTTGAAGTCATATTACTTCTATTTATACAGATTATATGATAATAGTTTTGGTACTTTATCTTATAAGATTTATACAATTACATAAATATTATATTTATTAATCTCCCACTATTGTATTTAAACATAATCACCTTCACGATTGGCTTCATAATATCATGTTGCTTGGACAATCTAATGTAAAGGGTCCTTATTCCCCTTCTCATCACCCCAAAATTTTTTCATCATGTAATTTATAGGTTTTTATGTAGGCACTCAAAATTAAAATTACATTAACTCACAGTTCCTATATTTATTGAGTGGACTCCCCAATCCTAAAATCCTGAAATCCTTAAATTAGATTTCCTCAACATCTGCCTCACAGTTACACCATGTCCTGCTTTGGAAGTAAACCCTTGATGTGAACTAAGTTAATTCAAAACAAAACATAAAGTTATAATTCCATGATAATTGAGAGCATCCCAACATTGGTTGGTCAATCACATTGAACTATGGTTCGACTTTAACTAAATTAGAGTAAGGTTATACAAACTTAATATACATAATTGATGGATTTTATATTTTATGCATAAATTTTCAGTTATTATATTTATTACAATATTTTTAATATTAAGTGGATTTAGCTATGTAATTAACCATGTCTTAGATAATATTTATAGAAAATCCAATTTATATTAGTTCTATATTGCATGATTTTTAATTCATAAACTCTTGTGCTTGAATGGCCTGAAGGCCTAATTTTTTTATTTTATTATGGATAATCTCTCTTTTAAGGGTTTAAGGGGAACAGGTACATGACCCGTAGTCCCAAGGTACATGGACCAACATGACCTTCAATACATAACTCGAAGTCCTAGAGGCATACCATGCCCAAACATGACCCGTAGGCACAACCCACTAGAACTACCCCTCCCTAGCTTCTGCATCATTGATCACCAAGCTCCCCACATTGCATTGCTGATCGGCTAGCATTTCCCCGTACAAATTTGCATGGTGCTGAGTCATGATGGCAGTTGTCATACCTCTCATTCATTCAATCTTGTTAGCTCTGCTTTTGGTGACTGCTCTTGTTGATCTGATCCTCTTCTGGGGCCTACTCTATGTGAACTGGGCAACTCCATGGTATCTATGACTCGAAGGCCCTATGGCCCAAAGTTCTTTGACGGCCCAAAGGCCCTTGAGACCTGTAGACCCAAAATGATGGCCCAAAGGCTCAAATAGGGTGAATAGTTCTAGCTGCTACAGTACCGAACAGTAACTGCTACAGTACCCTACAAATTCACCTCTACCCAGTTTTGAACCTCGGTCTCTTGGATGCCAAGAAAGATCCCTTACCAATCAGGTACATGATCTTTGGAATTATTAATTCATGTGATTATGGAAAAAAACATCCATAATTAAAAAACATTCATCTTCATAAAAATTAAATAATAAAGCTTTATGATAAGGATTTTTAATTATGGTTATTTTAACCAACGAATGATAAACTAACCATTAATCTAGGGAAAAACACCTTGAAATAATTATGGTATTGTCAAAAGATTCTACTAGCCTAGCCATATATACATATTGGATTGTTTTTTTACATAACTACAAACATGAATCACTTCCACAAGCTTTTGATGTCCATCCATTACATATTATTTTACTCAGATGCAGGTTTTGGGATCCAAAATATAAGTTAAGGGGTCTACAAAAAAGAAACCATGGGAACATATGCTCATATATAATGAGATGATATATTAAAAATTGGATAATAATTTACTTTAATAATAAATTTAATGAAACTAATCACATACAAGGGTCTGGTCTTGGCTCATGATCATTTACATTCATGTAGTGAATCAAACATTTAATAAAATTACCATTCCATTCTAATCATTCTTATATAAGAAAAATCAAACTCAAATAAATTAATTATCATCTATTATTAATCAATTATTTTATCATATTTCTCATATGAATTTCCTTGAGATTATCATCCATTATAATTTAAAATAAATTAATTTAAAATTACCTATATACAAAATTGTACCTTGTAGGAAACATGGTGAGTACTTGATCAAAATAACCAATGTGTATTATACTCATATACTATTTACTTTTCTGACACGATGCATATATACTTTATAAAATAATATATTGATGTTTATTTTAAACATAATGGTCACATTGTTTACATTTTTTTATTTTTACATAGATATAAGGCTTCAATGCATGTAGAGTAATAACTGTAATATGACTTATTCATGATATATATATCCAAAAATTATGAATACATTAATTAAACATTTATATATATATATATATATATCACATGGAATGTACTATAAATATAATAGACATATGAAAGTATATGTTGATATGGTTTTTATAGTGCAATGAATTAATTTTAATTATTTATAATTTTTTAAAAGTACATGGTGTGTATATTTGAGATACTTGGTTTGTATTATTCCCACCATCTATCCATGCCTCACGCCTAGGGAGTCTGTGTGTAACCATGCCCTAAAATAAATTACTATACCAAATGTACATGGGATACCAGAAATGTGGTGTCCAAGTTACACAGCCACTAGTCATGAAGTATGTGTAAGAAGATACATGTCTCGTCTATGACTAAAGGACTATACGCCATGTATGGATGTTAAACAGTGTTTAATCTAGCGGACTGTGTTCTAGGATATCTGTTCAAAACATGGTGTATAATTAAATTTTATATGTGTAATAAATTCACATGTCTTTAATTAATTAAAAATTAATTCTTTTTTCATTAAAAACAAGTACACAACATGCAACTTTGGGTTATATGATCTGTACTCTTGTGTTATCTAGCCAGACTCCTTTTCACCTATGGATGAGATCTTCAAATTTATTTCATTCATAAAATTTACTAATTTTTTATATTTATGATAAAAGGAATGGAAAAAAATAATATCTATCAATTTTTATTAAATAATTATTAAACTATAATTGAAAATAAATAATAAATTTATAAATCAATCAATGATATTAAATTAATTATAACTAATTTTGCAACCACTATGATACAACGTGAAGGTTCTAAGTGCAGAAAATGTATTTGATTGGTCTTTCCCAACATTGATTTTTATCATGATCAGTGATTAATATAATATTTACATGATGATAAACATTTTGACCAATATAATTTAATCGGAGAATATAGACAATGGGTAAAATGTTAGAACCAAAGCACATGATCATCACATATTATTTAAAATTAATTTAATCAAGTAAAATAATTGCCTTATGAGAAATTATTTTATCATTTATGTATCTAAAAAATAATATACATTATATATTCATTGTGTTTTATGAATCAATAATAGATTATCTCTAGAGGTGATCCACATGTGTTCTACAAATCTCTAAACATCATTTTAGGAGTCTTCTGGTGCTAGTACGGTAGATCATATCGCATGCATTGTCCACCTTTGATCACCTAATGAATCACTTACAATGGAATCTCCTTGATATCTCTATACTCAATAGTATATGGTAGTGGAATACCTTCCTCTATTCATAGGAGCATTGTGGGAGTGGGTGCTCTTTGTAAATTTGAGAAGATTCTCTAGATTTTTTTTGTACATAACACAATTAATTGGGTCAATTGTAAAATAATATAGTTGGGATTTTATACCAATATGGTTAGAAATAAATAATTTTACAAGTTACCTTTAATATTTATTTAATCCCCTTGGATCCCTATGTCTATAATAATAATGTCATTATTGTTTATTTAAATATTCTAAACTCATGAATAAAATTAAATAAAATTTTATTAAATAATATTCAATATATATTATTTATCATTTTACCTATAAACTCAGTCCACCATTCCTCCAAAATATTTATCGAGACATGAATAATGACAATTTAATTAATAAATAAATATCACTAAATTAATCTGCATTAAATAAATAAATATTATATTCACTAAATAGTAATTAAATATTTATTAAATATTCTACTCACATAGTATTCTCTCATATAACAGGAGAAAAAATATATGTGATCAAGAAAACATGAATATTTATTAAACCATGTGTGGGAATAAAAGGTATTCAGATTGTTAAATAATAATTTATAATATGTTATTTAACTCAGATTCGGGATGTACATAGTGTGTGGCCCTCTAGGCCAATTTATCTCTATCATTAGGAAATGTAGCTTAAATTCCAAGATTAGAATCTAGGGACTCGTTAGGGAACCCATATAGAAAAAATTTAATACCACAATTATATAATTCCTCATACGGATTCCTACTACACAATATAATCTCTTTATCCTGATATCTCTAATCAAGAAGGTTTCTTGCTAGTTCCATCATATTATATGCACAATTTCTATTTCTTTGACTTCTTTAAAATAGAAATTTCCTATAAAACACCATGGAAATGGATTTATTTAGGATATATCATTTCCAGTAAAGGGAATGACAAATTAACTTCGATTAATGATCAGAAGGGACAAAACCTTTCTCATATTATTCATCAATGAACTATTACTCGTGACACACCCAATGTTTCTTATCTCACCACAAACATATGTCATCTTGGTTTTCATCAATATATCAAATTACGAGATTTATAAAAATATTTAATAATGATATTAATTTATATATATCAAAACACATGCTCACGAATTAAAACATTCATGACAAATATAAATGTGAATTTCCTACTAGCAGGTCTCTTTCTCATAATATAATACCCAAGATATTACCAAGGTTATACACCATGAGAAGGTTCCTAATATCCCTATGAGCCGCAACCCCAATTATCATTTTTCATTTGTGTACCTCAAATGATATCACCTATCTGTAAATTATATATTTAAGAATTATGTCATGACCCTTCTCCTTTCTCACTATAGCGGGTAACTACTCTGGCCATTTAGCATGAAAGATACCTTTTGGATATTATCACATACTATATTAGATATAATAATAATAATTATGTGATGAAGATTTTATTAATATTAAAAAATATGAATACAATTTTTCATAAAGTACATAGAATTTGGTTCTAGGGCACCAACTCCAACAAGAGTACATCTTAACCCAAGTGATACATACAGATTTTTCCTTTGTCATTGGAGTGAAGGGTAAACATTAAAATGATAACTATATTTCTTTTTAGTTCTTAAAGTAATTTTTAATGATTTTTTCTATAAAGATTAAGAATAACTATATGTCATGTGAGAATTATTCACTTTCAAGAACTCAAAAGAACTATGGTCATTAAGATCATCTCAAATATGTGAGTAATTCATCCAAAAATCATCATTAATAAGTATAATTTACAATATTCTATTGAACACGTGGATTATTTCATAAGATAAATAAATTGAAAAAGAGCATGGGGAGAATTACAAGTGACTCTTCTATATGGAAAAATCCAATATAAGTGTGTTGCATGCATAGAATCAATACCTATTCACTCATAAAATCCATCTAAAACCACTTCTTATTTAATTAATATCTTAATAACTTTTTAAAAATGTTTCATAGTTCTCAATTTATCCTCTTTACCTGTGTGTGATTTTCATCTTTTGTTATATATTTCATTCTATAATCCATTTTATTCATATACATATATATAGTAGTTTGTTTCTCTATCCTCTATCATTTCTTATGTTTTCTTCACTATAATATCAAATAATCATGATGGTGCATAAATAACCTATAGATTATGCATCGAGGGGTTTCTCTCACTATTCCCAAATCCCTACTCTTCAATTATTTATGTTTGTTTATTACTTTAAATAAGGTAGGGCGTGTTGTGGGTTGTTGTGGTGATTTTACACCACTCTATGGAACAAATCTCTACCTACCTATATTCCCTATTAAACATTAATTTCTTTATTATATTTTGAATATCTTTATATAATGAATTTTAGTTTGACTAAATGATGAATTGTCATGTGATGGAGCCTGGTACTGATAGGTATCAAATTCTTGTTTGAGGTGTTTTTTTCACTATTAACTATTAGAGGAAGTGAAATTTGGTGTGATGAAGAGATCTCCTGGGCATGATTTGTTTCATAGTAAAATTATTTAATGTTAGTTCATGTATTATGGGACAAGCTATCAAATAGAATTTATATAATAAAAATAGAAAATGAAGGAACTTGGTAAGTCATCCCTATGAAAAATTCCTTTCCTGCTAACAATTACCTACCTTTTTATTTATATTCATTTTGTTATTTTTAAATATATTTATGAAAAAAAACCCATTTACTTTGTTTTCATAATTATTAAAAAGGAAAAAAAATTAAATAATTGATGAAAAATAGTGAGTGTTTTAAGGTAGCTTGAGGAAAAACATACTCATCCTCCTAATATATTTATATAGGATTTTAAATTATATTTTGAAAGCCCCATGAAAAATATATTATCAATTCACCAAAGGTCTTTAAATAATATTCTTTATATATTTTAGGTATTTATATATACTAAGGATACAATGGTTATCTATTGGAATTGGTTAATTTTTAACCATGGTGTGGGGGTCATATTAGAAATCGATAACCATATTCATTCATATGAGAAGGTAGTCCACAAATAGATATTATATAAATATGGGTACCTTGAAAATTTGGGAATTTTACTATAGTGATATTTTATATGTCAAAAATTTATGGATGTAGTGATTTATAAAATTATGTATGGGTGATTTTTTCCATTGAGTCTTAGACGTGGAATTCTAAAAGAGACTCATGGACATGAGTTGTGTTGTGTGGATTTGGATTTGCAGCCAACTATTTTTGGATGATGGAATATATTGGAATTTATTTTTGGATTATTTATCTGTGGTTATCTAATAATAATTATTTATGGTGAAATGGTTAAAGATGTTTGTTTTATTTCACCTTGGGTAATATCATTTATTATAGGAATTTATAAGATGTTTGGATACCAAATAATAATATTTGAGATAGATATAGTGAAATTGACTATGGAATAGTATGAATAAATAATAAATTTTTTGGGTTTTTATATAATATGACGGCGCTTGTAAATGCTTGCATAGTTGTTGGTATTTTCATAAGGATTCATGATTTTGGGGTGCACTCAGATGCATGATATTTCTCTCTATGGATATTGTTAGTTGGAAATGTTCACTAGAATTGGGGGATAAAAAATATAGTGGTGGGAAGAGTTATCATACATTAATTTATGTAATTGGATTGATGGGTTATTTTTTCCATGTTTTTCTAGGATTAAAAATGTATTAAGGATGGAATTCTGATGTTTAGGTTTCGCATTAAGGGAAATATTTGAGTTCATTTATGTCAAATATTTATGAGAGTGTTTTTTGGGACTTCCAAATTATTAGAAATGGATGAAGAAGAGTTTTGTGGATTTTAGAAGTGAAATTTTGTGTTTGGGTGATATTTTGGTGCATGAATTGTCAATTAGATGTTAGTTAGGATAGTATAATTGAATTGTGTTGGATAAAAAGGAAATGTAGTTAGGGATTGGTGAGTTTCTTGAGTGATGTGCATGGGTACTTATATTTTTAGTCATTCATGTAGCTACATAAGACCAGTCCATATATATTATTTTAACCCAATTATAAATTATTTCATTCCAATTATTCTCCTCTCTCATTGATTTTTCAATACTATAGTATTTTTTGGGTGATATTTGGAAATTTATTCCCTATGTATCTCATTTATCTTGTATATTGGTGTGTTTTTTCATTAGATCTATGGTCATTCATTCTTTATCCTCACATTTATTCCCTATTATTAGTTGTCTCTTAATAGAACCCTAATAGGGAAGGGTTTTAGAAAAATCAATGTTCTGTACTATGATAATTTGGGTATTTTGTTTCTAGTGGTTTAAGGAAGGGAAAGAGATGGGTGATATTGAGTTTATTTGAAGGGATTTTTTGAATCATTGGGTTTGAGGTAGGTGTCTTTTCATCTATTCTAGGTTTTACCAAAATATCATGGATTTTTTGTGATCCTTTTTTTTAATTATTTTAATTTTTAGTATAATTTATTTGAAACAATATATTGGTTTGGGAAAAATGGTTTTTGTGTGAGAGTTTTTTTTCAAACAAGATTTACTCATTTTATAGGTAGGTGTTTTGGAAAAAATATCAATTTGTAGGTTTTTGTGTTTTTATTAAACAAAAATGATTTATTTTTTTGGTTGGTGGATGTTTTTTATAAAAATAAATGTTTTGGTGGAAATTGATATTGGATTTTTTTGAAGTGTTGAGTTACCAACAATCTATTTTTGTGGTTTGTTCTATAAATTAATATTTTTTGTTTTGAAATTGAATATTTTAGTTGTCACTTGTTATTGAATTAATTTTTATGAATCATATTGATATTGTGTATGGAAAATAGTTTCATTTAGTTACCGATTGATGTTTTATGATTTTTGATATTTCATTACTATTTGAAATTTCTAGAGGGTGGTATTCAGTTTCTGGTAAATATGTGGTATTGGGTTTTTTATTCAAAGTTAATATCTTTATTTTCATGAGGTATCAAGCATGAGTTGGTAAACATTTACTTGGGTGTGGGGAAATTTTTTGTAATGGAATAGTGATGTGGTGAAAACTCTGACTTGGGAGTGGAGAAATTATCGGTAGAGTCAATGAGGCGTTTAGGGTTTGTCTGTCCTCTTGTGAGTAGGTGATACTGAATCTTGCTCAGTACTCATAATTTAATAATCCCTCAGGCATTATTTTTTTGGTTCATGAGATACCTTTGGTTTTTCCTAAATATAAATTTCTATGTTTGTAACAATTAGGGTTGGTTGGTGTGTAAACCATTTTCCCACAATGTTTTATAACTCATAAAAGGATAAAATATATATATCCAATTCCAAAACTAGATGAATGTGGTGGAGTTACACAACCAAATAATGGATGTCCAGAAGAAGAGAAAATGAAAGAAGTAATAATTAGTATGGAAGTAAAATTCATATAAAAGAATTGTGTAAGAGTTATTTTATATGTTACATGAGATGTTCATAACATATTTTATAGTTACCTACCGTTTCTTCAAATCGTTATGTTTTTAGAACCCACAAAGTTTCTATATGTATAAACTATTCATTGGATGAGTTAGTTGAGTCAATTAAGTTTCTCATGGATAAAATAATTTCATATATCAGATGAATGTAGTATAGGGTGTATGAAAAATTAATCTTGATTATGCATTGAAAGGTATCCTTCGAAATGGAATAAAATCACTAAATGATCTAATGTTAAAGACTTATCATATAGATGTATGGGGGTGAATTTATTATGTTCTCATAGAGAGTTATAGTAATATGTTTTTTACATTAATTATTGGACTTAAAAATGAATGGGTTTCTTTCCCAAGAACCAATATAAATTTCCCAGAACCTTTATCAAACGGTGATCCACAGGGGAAAATTATACCAGAATTAAACTAAAATGATTGAGGATTAACAATGGAGGGAAATATGAAAGCAATGGATTTTGAGGGATCTGATGGAAAAGAGGCATATAGTTTATGAAAAATTTACCATTAACTCGATAATAATGTGGATTCATGGAGAGAATGGATCAATCAATAGTTAAAATGAAAATAATCATATGGTAAAACATTTGTTTCTCTAAGAAATTTCAGGTAGAGTCCTTGAATTATACTATGTACTTTGTGACCACAAGTCCCTCTTCTTCAATGGGGTAGGAAATTCTATAATCATATTAAATCAGAAATAATAATGAATTTTTATATCTAAAATCATTTACATCACTCCACTACATCAATGTTAATGAAAAAGATACAGTTCAGGTAGAGGATATTTCTTGATCATGTTTCTTTATAGGGTGTGCTAATGATGAAATTCTATTTTAGCTATGGTATTATAAATTATATAAGACTAAATAAAAATACATATTATATAAAGTGATGAAATATTTTTGAATGATCATAACCACAAAATATTTATAGATATGGTCAAAAAAGCATCATAGGATGAGGTGTTTTTTAATTTAATCATGTATGTTCTAGATTCTATGAAATGTTAACATATTATAATTTTTCTACAAGAAAAAAACTATCAAAAAAAAAGTTTTGGATGGATTTCAATTCCTGATGTTTTTTCTAAGGATATAACTATAAAAGAGGTTAGGGACTATAAAATCTTGAGAGAGAGAGATCTAGATGGTAATGTTCTTCATGTAGCGGTTCCAAAATGAGATGATATTTAGATTTAGTTTTTCAGAAATACCAGTACTCAATATTAATAGTAGAGATAGAAAATTGACTTAAAAAACATGTTTCTAAAAAATGATAGAAAACATGGGAAATTAGAATAGAGAATTTTTTGTGTTGTGCCTTTTGATATGAATTATTCAATATTTTTATAGGATCGTACAAGTTTAAGAAAAAGGTTTTATGAGTGTTAGAAGTATTAAATGGGATTTAAAAATCCATATAATAGATAACCAGCCATGGTGGATTTAAAAGAATTATATAATGGGTATCACATCCTAGAATATGGAATTTTATGATAACAAATTTCCTATTAAAAATAAGGATTGTTTTTTCTATTCCATGGTTAATGGTGATTTATATTTTACAATTCCCTTTGAAAAATATGGAGTTGTAGTTTAGGAATGGTGGTGGTCATGGTTTAGGTTGAAAAGGATTCAATGAAAAATTTAAAAGGAGGAAATAGACAGTCAGTACAGACCATGCCATAACAGACACTGTAGTATTTTTTTAGAATCAATATTGAACACCAAGAGTCCCTCAATGGTTAATTTAATCTCTATTGGGTGAAGTGACCCATGTGTTTCTCAGTGAAGACTTAGCTCAATTTTTATTTTTAGTATTAAGACCTCATTATGGGTAAAATGAAAATTCTACCTTATTGTATGGACTTGGAAAAAATTATGATTGTTTTGATGAACTCAAAATGTGGTATTTACACCCATGCTTTCCTTTAGGGAATTTCCTAGAATTTTGAGTTTTATTAAATTATTCACATTTATTACTTAATTAAATATTATTCTTAAATCTTTAATGGTGATGCGGAAAACAATTTTTTTGATGTTTGGATTTTTGAATACTTTTATGACATATTTTGAATGAAATGATCAGTTTTCACATAAATTGTTGTATAATGGGACAATATAAATAATATTTCATGTATAATAATGATATTTTTATCTCACAAAAATTTTCTCAAAAGTTATGTTTTCCCTCCTAAACAGACCTTCAAATTTTTAATCTATCCCTCATATTCTATTCAGAATAGGTATTTTACCCTATCATAGGTGTAAAATTTATTTTCATAAACATATTTGAGATGTAATTTCATGGATGAATGATTATATATAATTAATTAATATATTGGTGGAATCCCCATTTTCTTCCCATACCCTTATTTAAGAATATTTTTACCCTCTAATTAGGGTTAGTTTAAAACGATTATTAGAGGATAGTATATGAGAGGGGGGTCTCGAAAAGATTTTGGTATCTATGATCACAGACGATGGGAAAAAATTTTCAATGATGATAAGCATGACAACATTATTATAATTAAATATAAGATCTATTATATCATTTCACAACAATTAATTCGGGAGAATTTTTAATTTTTAATTTTTGGTTGTTAATCATTCTTTTTATTTCATCCTAAAAGTATGTGTTTATGGTATACATTTTATGTTTTTAAATTTACACTAATATTTTTGGTCGACTTTAATTTTAATTCATCATGGGGTGACCTACTAGTGGGTGCTCTACTTGACCCCCTTTTGGTTGGGTTTCTTAATACCTTTGGCATGGCTCTAGTCCAATAGAGATCATGAAGGTAGTCTGTAATGAGTGTGTGTCTATGGCCATTTGAATTTGGATTAGAAGAGATGGCATTTGAGGAACTCAAAAATGTCATTAATGGGGAATGGATGGATTCCATATGTGTCTAAATCTGATGAATATTGGATGGCCGCCACATTAGTCCAGTACCAAAACTAAAGGGTCGACTATAATTTTTTCATAAATGACTGGAAGGAGGAGGTAGAATTGAGTAGAACTAAGGAAAAACATAAAAAAATAACTAGAATAAATTAAAATGAGAAAAATTAAAAAACTTCATGAATTATTTATATGTTTTCAAATTGAAGATCCAACTACAGAATCATGATCATAGTGTCTAGATGAATAATTCAATACCAATATGTGTTACGTGAATCTAACTCAAGGTGTATATAAAAATATTTTATGTTAATAATATATATATATAAATATTATTAATTTTAACTGTTTTTTAAGATTTCACATTGATAATTTATCTATGACATCATAACCCAAATATTGAGATAAATGATTCAAAATTAATATGTGCTAAATAATCCTAACTCATGGAATGATTCATGGGTCCTTTAAAATATTGTCACTCTTCTATGATACAATGAAATGAAAAATTTCCATCGAACAAGGATTTTCAATAAATAAATAGCCTATCATGGGTATTTATTCACAAAAATTACAATGGATTTCTCTACTCATACATCCATGTCTATTTGAGAGGTAGAATAAGTATATTTTTAATTTAAATTTATAGGGTCAGTTAATGAGTGAAGTTGTGATGATTAGAGTGTTCTCTAGGTTAGAAAAAATACTCAATGGTGTGGTTTTGTCTGTTTATGGATCCACCCCATCCTAAAATAGTGTTACTAACCCCCCCCCCTCACCATGCATGTTTTGAGTGTATGATACCCTAAAAGATTATTTGTTAGTGTCGGATTCTTATCACACTAAAATCATAGTATCCTTTAATTTTAGAGTTGATATTACCCATGTATAATGATATCAAATGGAGCATGAGATCTTCCACTATATTTAGTATCCCCTCTACATACTAGGGACATCATTTATGTACCTGACCCATCGAGGTTTCCTGGCATACAACAATCCAATCTATGAAAACCCCAATCCTACCTCGAATTGGCTAGGGGATGGAGACAAGAACTTAAAAGACATAATTTAAAATGGTAGACTTTACCCAAATGTACTTATGTACATTCACCCATCCATCTCTATGAAATGTATTATAGGTATAATAATAAAAAATGAAACTACTACAGTACAATCGTACATCCAATAAACTATAAAGAAAACATCAGAGTATGAATAAATAAACCAAAGAGTAATGGAAAGGGTAAAAATACACACCCAATATGAAATGAAGTCTCCACATGACTAAAAAAGAAAAAAAACTGAGATAGATTTCGGCTCCTTATCTCCATGTCCCAACCACTATATGTGGTCAATGCACCAAAGTATCACTAAGCTCTACTAATGTCTATGTTGATCTTTCTACCATCTTCACAAGACATAAAACATGAGGGAAAAGACCATGCAGGGGGTAGTATATACATACTGAAAATGACACCCCAAAAACAAAAAAGGGAGGAATATAAATATACAATAGAAATCATGTAAACCCAAATGAAGAGGGAAACAAAAACTAATATATATATATATGATCATAAAGAAACCCAGCAGATAGAGAAAGGGGATCTACATCTCATAGCTCACTCCAAGTCAATTACTCTCCACAAAACTCCAAAATTCCATCTTTAATTCCCACAATCACTCTCAAACTCATAATAATATATATGGGTGTTCTGGCCCCTCATTTTTTGTGCTCCATAGTCGAGGGAGCCCCAACTCCAGTAGAGGACCCACTACCTGCTAGAGCTGGAAGACCAGGGAGTGTCACTTTTTAGATATAGGACCCATACCATTCTATGTTTTAGTACTAAAAATACCATAGTAATTATTATGTGGGACCCATTACCTAGTGCGATAAGGTAGTACCAACCTCTAAATCACTCTGATTATCCTACCATGATCAGTATCATCAAAAAGCATCACCTCAAGAAGCGTCATTCATGTAATATCAATAATAATATCTTTTATGTCACAATGAAGTCCACAAACATGTTTTATGTGTAATAACACTTAGGATAGGATACTAACAGGACAAAATATGACTTATGTATAAGGTTATATGATAGGAAGAAGTTTATGTAATTTAGGCAGTGTGACTGGGGGTTTACATGATGTGTGAACCCACCACGCTACCTGGAATCATTATATTATAATCAATTCTTGGAAAACCTTGTCATAACACATATAATATCTATGTGTCATATGGAGTGTATGTATGCCTGGTGTATACACCTAGCACATGACTTGACTATCCAAGTATAGATACATGATATTTCCGTAAATAAACATGATGGGTATGACCACTCAGGGTCCTAATATGTTTATACATGACATAAAAAATGGCTACTAAGGTAGGTTATAATGGTTTTTAGGCCATGAAATGTGGATATTTTTCCTTAACTTGACTGAAAACCCTAGCCACCATGGAAATTGAAGAACACTGTGTGTGTTCTTTCACACTACATAGCATGTAGTTATGTTTTTTTGAATAATCCACATATCATTCATGTGGCTTCCCAATCCACCTTTATTTCCTTGAAAACTAAATTTAGCCACTAAAAATCAGTGGATTTCATATCTATTAAGAAATTTTGGGCCTCTTATGTCATGTAATTGGAATTAGACGATTTGCAGGAAGATGGTAGTGCATCCTATCATCGTCTGTTTCCACTCTAGATCCCAGATGCATGAATTTGACACATGTATCCCATAATGAATCTCAATACTTTAACAAATCACCATCATGTTCATCATTTATATAGTTTCTACAAATCTAAGGGTTTGATCGCACTCAAATGTACAATGACATAGTCAAACTATAACCCCGTGGCCCAATGGAGAAGGATGCGAATAATGATTGGAGAAAGTACAATAACAAAGGTGAGTCCATCACTGGAAAATATTTCTCATAAAATGGACATATAAATGATATATCTAGGGTGATAACATGGAATAATAAAAATAAATTGGCATAAGATACTCAATTTATTTAATTGGGTTCATGCAAGGACAAGAAACTCCATAAATCAAGTCATTTAAAGAATCCATGATTGATTTAATAAAAAAGGGATTAAATACAAAAAATAACATTCCCTACCACCATTTAGGATCAATTATTTGTTTATATTGTTTTTCTAGTGATGAAGATGACCCACTACATTCACAACCTCTCAATCCACCTCAATCTGATTGCAGGTCATTCTCTGGTATAATCTGCTAATGATGAATGCCCAAATCTCCTCGAAAAAATTATCAGGGTTATGAATCTAACTCTATTTTTTTTTTATAATTTTGGATTTATAGATGATTCACTAGGTTAGGTCATTTAAAATAAAATTATTAAATAAAATTACAAATTTTATTAAACGCACTAGCCAATGGCTGCCTCAACTGGACGTCTAACACAAACCAACTTTATGTTGCGCCTAAGGTAAATCATATATTCTTGATTCAACTATGCTCTTATATTTTTAATATGAGGTCCCAAAAAATAGGAAACTACATGTACATATAAACTATGTGCATGTTTGCATTAAAATATATATATATATATAAATATATTAGGGTCCCAAGACATGCAAACATTGTGCTGACTCTGGTGATGAAACCATATTTATACAAACAAATATTTAAAAGAAAAATATATCAATACTAGAGTTTCTACTTTATCCAATCATTCAAGGATTATCTCCCTAAAAACCATAAGATACATAAAAAGGTGGGGGTACTGAGTTCGCATATGACTCTCTCATTCCCAGTAGCTTTACTACATACTCCCATATTTCCATAGCACATAAACCAAAGGAATAGTCTATCCTCGTAGGATCTTATCCTACTGATACTTGATTACCATTAGGTACTCTATGTAGGTGGATCCATCCTTGAAATCAATATTTCCCTAGTCAATAATGTATTTCTTATCAATCATGTATTTGCTAAGCTATGACATATAGAAGACATCATGCACCCTATCCAACTACGAGGGAATGTCTAAGTGGTAAGTAACTCCTCCAACCCTAATTAGGATCTCAGAGACTCGATAAAATTTGAGGATACCATTCCTCCCCATCCAAGCCTCGAAAATCCTTATCACGGGGAAACTATTAAGAACGCATGGTCTCCAATCTCAAAATCCAATGGCCTATAATGTTGATCTACATAAGATTTTTGCCTTGTTTGGCCTGTCCTCATATTCTTATAGACCACCTAATCCTTCCCTATCATATCCTACATGATCTATAGTCCAATAAGAGATGATTCACCAATATAATTCTAGTATAAGGATTAATGGAAGTTTAGCCTGTACATGGACTCGAAAATTTTCATGCCAAAAATAGGGTGATAGATGTTATTATATGAAAACTCTATCTATGGAAAGTGATCCTCTTTTTTATATGAATTCTAACATGAAATATCTTACCATATACTTCAATATCATGATATATTTCCTAGTCTTCCCATCCTTATAGAGGTGAAACATTATACTCATACTCAATTTGGTCCAATTGCCTCCTTCAAGCCTCTACACAACCATGATGTTAATCGATCATCATGTCCATAAAAATCATTGAGGGTACCTCCAAAAAGTTGGATGATCTCAAGAACATACAACTGTCCCAAACTCTCATTAAAATCTACTCCATGATGTCATAGAAGTGTTCCAACTTTATCAGGCAGTCAGCAATAAAACATATAACACCATGGCATATCACTATCTACAGAATCCCAATAAAAAATTCCATGGATATGTTATCCCATATCCACTTTGGGGTCTCAGGAGGATGTGTCAAACCTACTAGAATGTAGTTCTAATCCTTCACCTATTGACATGTGACACACCAAGAGACAGACTCAAATATTCTTTGGCTCCTATTATTACCCCAAACGAACCACTGAAGGTCCTTGTACATATTTTCCCAAACGAGATTTATGTCAAACATGGAGTGTAAAACTACCTCATCACCCATTCATGCAATTTGACTGGAACAATCATACATCCTAGGAAAAATATGAATATGTCCATCCATCAATAAATTCATATTGTACATCTACTAAGAATAAATGGTCATGTATAACCTCACAACCAATGTATCCCAACTAAGCCTCATTCACTTGTTGAAGTAGTGGAGGAGTCGCCACTATTGACTAAAGAAAAAATATACCCCTCTCCTCCATCTGGCTCATCTGCAAGGAATTCAACTACTAATATTCCTTCTCTTCTAGGTGAGAATGAGACTTTATACATTGGGAATATCCCACCACATTTCCCTTACAAATATTATAGACTACCTCAGTATAATAGTCTTGTAAGAACTCCAACTACTATCTATATCTTAAGTTAAAATATCTCTGAGTGAAGACGTACCTGAGACTCTGGTAGTCTGATTAAAAATTAAAAACACTCCAAAAGATAGTGCCTTCATATATTTATAGAAAAGGATACCACTTATAACTCCAGTTTATGACACATGTAGTTCATCATTGGGACATAACTATCTTGAACCATAAGTGATCATTGTATGCCTCTTCATTAACGCACAATTGATACTAGCTCAAATGGAATCAAAAAACACTATATACTCTACACCTTCCTCTGGTAGTCCAATAATAAAATAATTGGTCAAACTAATCGCTTTGAGGACTCTCTAACACATCTCGGTCAAAATAAATGTATTCCCTTTCCACTTAATGGTGGTCAAAGGGGTTGTAATCCAGGACAATTCTACCACAAACCACTTGTACTGCCCCACCAATCCATGAAAACTCAATAACTTTAACACTCTCTTGGGTGGATCCCAAGAAAGAACGACATTAATCATCATTGATTCCATAGCTAAACCATGTTTAGAAATTAAATTCTCAGAAAATAAAACCTCACATATCCAATTATGGAACTTTGAGAGCTTACCATAAATTTTTTATCCCATGGTAACTATTTGACCATCCAAATATGCCTTGTATACTCCAGATCTAATGAAAAGTAAATGGGTATGTCATATATGAATACAACCAAAAATATTTCATGTATGTAAAAATTTCAAATTCATAATATCAACAAAGATAGTAGGGTGATTCATCATTTTTAAAGGCACTACCAAGAACTAATAGTGTCTATAGAAACATCATAATTCTGTATTTGGATTATCGGCCTCACGAACCCTCAACTAGTGGTAGCCAGACCTGACCTCGATCTTTGAGAACCAACTAAAAGATCACAAATAGTCAAAGAGGTTGATGAATCTTAAAAGGGGTAATATTTCTTTATTTACACCTGGTTTTGGTGATGATAATCAATTCAAATCCTCAATATCTCATCTTTTTCTTCACAAACAAAACTATAGCTTCCTAGGTGGACACACTAGGTTTCATGAAACCCTTCTATTGATGGTCCTCCAAATTCACCCTGAGCTCCCAAAGCTCAATGGAGGACATCTGATATAACATAGTAGTTATTGGTGTCGTACTAGTGTTCAAGTCAATACAGAATTCCATCTCCCACATTAAAGGTAGTCCTATAGCATCATCAATGAAGATGTCCATAAATTCCTCTGCTACTGAGAGAAAAAAAATTCCTAAATTTCCCAATATTACAAGACTTAATCCCTCCAACGGATGGGTGATGGGTTTCAACATCATTCCCACAATACCCACTCACTCATCCAAGAGATATCTCTCATACATAAATGAGAATCCCATCCCATATTCTAGAAGTTATCTAACTCATCGGTGATGAAAGCTAATCTCAGACCATACCATGGGCAACCAACCTATACCCAAAATGAAATCATATGGTTTAATACTGACAACCAAGAGGTCCCATGAGAAAATAATTCCATTGAGAACTGTCTCACACTATTTTTATATATTTGATATCAAATAATTGCTCCCTATTTAAAACATCTACCCATAGATATCAGGGTAAAGTGTCTACTAAAATCTCCAAAAATTGAAAAATGGAAAAGGTGATGAGTAATGACTCACCCCTATGTATACTAGTATGGTGGAAAGAGTATAAAATATTCAAATCATTCCTCAAATAATATCTTGGGTATCTTGGTCATATCCCTCCATAGAATGCAGTTACCCACATCCTCAACTTCCATCTTTCTGAGCCAGATGTGGGACATAGGGTGGTGGTGGTGGAAGAATATCATAGTGTTGGTCTCCACTAATAGCCCCTCCCTCCTGAGATCCACTATCTTGACCCCCTCCACACAAAGTGTACCCCTATGGGGATAGTAATGGGAGAAGATAGATCATGACTCTTGAGTCCCACCACCAATAGTCCCTAGTTTGGCTACTAGAACCGATGGTAAATTAAACACATTTATGGGAGGCACTACCCTCTAAGAGAAAATATGAAAAAGAGAGAGATAAGAAAGAAACCAACCAACTCCAACATGGAATACAATATAAAATAAATCCCAAGTACACATATATAATTTCATGCAACGACTACTAAGTTGAATTGGAAAACTACAAGTACCAAAAGAAAGTAAAATAGAAATGACCATGAAGACAAAATAGCTCATGTAAAAATCACAAGCTAGTATTAACTAGTCTGATCTCCAACCTTCTACAACGGACCTGAAAAATTAGTTTATATATAGTAGGGTGATTATTATAGTATTCTTATAAGGATCCTCCCTTGATCCTCTCATGAAAAAGTATATAAATCATGCCAAAGAAAAATGAATAAAAAGTGAAACTAACTCATCAGTTAAACATGTATCCTATGTTCACATCCTTACTATAGCTACTCTCATCAAGTATCACATATCAGAGTATATAATATAATAAATAATTTCAAGGGTACCCTATTACCACTTCCCCACTGTTTTTCCACTTTGCACCAACATCACATGTCCTGATCATCTCTATCTGAATAGGCTTACCCACAGACACTTGGGTGAAGCACCAAAACATTAACCTCGTGAAACATTCCCCCAAAAACCACACAACCAAAACTTACTGGGTATTTTCGGGGACCCACCATACCTCTCATATCTTGTATCATACATTAGTTATTATACATCAAGCCACTATATCCCATACACCAAGTAAGGATCATCAAGAAATCACAGCCTTTACAAATTATACATATTTTATAACATAGGAAACTATCTTCAGAATGTATGTGTATGAAATAATAACAATCTACTAAATCCCTCTACACACATATATGTGGAAAACTAAAAATCATTAAAACCATCACAAGTAACTACAAATAGAAAAGAGCTAGGCCAAAGGGGGTAGTTAGCCATCCATCCTCCCACAATGATGTTGGGGAAAACACCCCAATGGTCATAGAATACCCAGGGTGTTAGTTTCCATCACCAATAGGGTGGATTACCATATATAAAAATAATTATACAATATTATATAGCTCACAAGCACATTATAGATAAAACCTAGTATTAGAGTCAAATCCATCTATTGACTTTTCAACTCCCGACTACCAGTGTCGAGACTTGATATCCAATAAGAACACAACAATTTAAATAGCTACATTAAGATACTTATCCCTTTTTAATAGTTTCACATTAGGTTAATTAATTCATTATCCATCAATTAATCATTAATATTTACCACATTACATACCACTACTATTCCATCCAAAATCAATATCTTCTAGACATTACCAAACTGAGTCCATAGATCCCTTAAATTGTAACCTCATCATTGCATCCCAACAAGCTCCAACCCCATGGGTTAACATCAGATATTAAATAATTTATTAATAATATTCACTCTTTTCCATAATTCAAGGTATTCTAGAAAATCATTCTATTCTTCCAAACATGAGGTGCTCAACACTGTGAGTATATGAAATACCAGTCATGCCTTTTCCAAATATGGAAAAAGAATAGGACCATCTATCCTCAAGAAGCTAAAAAAGAAAATAATGTGACATACAGAGCATGTCTTCACCTATTTTGGGAGGAGGGTAAGAAGACCATATTCCTAAAATAGTGGGGAAATTAGGGCAGATAAACAAACTTCATATTCAAGAACAAACACATTCATATCTGTGGGTAATCCCAATGTAATCCTGTTATATTATCCTCGGTGTCCTCCCCGACACCCACATGCATAAACAAGTGTATCTTTCCACTCTATGCACCAATTGATGCAACCAAAACTAGGCCTCCCTACCCCACATACCACAACAGCCTTCTTGGAACATCCAACCTAGGCTCATACCATAACACAAGCATCATGAATCAATCAAAGCAACTAAGATCTTGTCCCCAAAACAAGGTGTTGTATTTATCACACAACTGGTTATTTATTTTATCTTGAATTAACCGACTAATTATCATAGATTCCAACTATGGGAAACCTAAACAAATATATATCTCAAGATATCAAAATTTAATTAAATAATTAATTTGTAATTACTTTAATTAATAATCATAAACATGATTCAGGTTTATCAATAAATTCAATTAAACATGCATACTACATTAATTTGATTGATATAAAATTACAACGACAACTGAATTCATTAAATATGACTCCTTATCTTTATCCAGTTAATTATCAATTAATTCAATCATTACATTAATTACAAATTTTTATCAATAATTACATGCTAAACAAGACAATGTATAGATATAACACTATATAGAAAAAAATAGGCAAATTGTTTTCACAGATAAAACATGCTAACTATACAACTACACATAGATAAATAATGAATAAATGAATCCAATATAAAAAAAGGTTTCCAATAATCTTTGCATGAGAATGGGCCAACACAAAGGATTTAAATCACCTCTCCTGTAATGAATGCATCCACCTGAGGACTCCGCGGCACAACCGCATCTACAAACACCCAACAAAGCTTCATTAGAAACATGGAGATCACATTACATCACATTACAAGGAGAAACATGAAGAAATAGATTGAGGAAAGTAAAGGAACTGAGGTAAAACATACCCTATATCAAATATGGATCGACACTTCATGGTTTCACCAAAACAGGGGGTGCACATACATCAGGAAAATCTCTAAGGGGAAATGATCCAAGGATAGCACAATCAAACAACTTCTCAAAAAAATGTGTTGGGGAACCTAACACCAATATAAAGGAGAAGTAAGAACAAGGGTGGAAGGTATTTTCACCCTTTTGAAAATCTAAACAGAGCCATGGTTTAGATAGTGTTTAGATTCTCCATTAATGGATAATCAAATCAATACTACACAATTTGACCGAGTAAATGCATCCCAAACGTTATTAATATTAAGATAGAATTTATGGGATTTGAATATTACTTAATTTCCTTAAAATAATATTTTGAATAGATTTTATGTCAAATATAATGTCAAAGGGGAGAACTGTAGGTAACTAGAAGAATTGTTCACATTTATCGCACCAATGACACTATACACATATATCTCACTAATAGATAACTCCCTGAAATAGGACTCACCAATAGATGACTCACCAATAGATGAATTTCTAATAGATTACTGACTAACATATTACTCACGGATAGAAGACTCACCAACAGATTAATCACCGATGCGAGTCACCAAAGCGAGTAACTAACGCAACTCACTGACACAAGTCACTAAAATGAGTCACTGATATGAGTTATCAAAACAAGTCACTAATATGACTCACCTATGTGACTCACCAATGTGAGTCACCATTGCAAATCACTGACCTGAGTCGCCGATATGACTCACTGATGACATTTTTTGGATGACATTTTTCACATCTGTCTCCCCAGTGACACTGTTCATAGAACTGGAAACACTTTTCACAAAATTGTAAATTTTTTAAAGTGTTAGGAATAAGTAACCTTGACCTCCCAAAACACCTCAAACACATGTTTTTTCACAATTTAATGGACTAAAGCGGTTCATAACATTATATAAGATACCTATCAAAACATTACCATCCGAGAGAAACCAAAACCAACCCAAAGAGAAAAATTTTTGTCTGAATAACCACCCTTTGAGATACCTCTCATGATTAAGCAAGTCATACGAAGCAATAATAAAAATCCATCTTATATGAAGGAAAGGTATACAAACACAAAACAAACATTATAATAAGGAAATATATTAACATCAAATATCTCAGGGTACTGAGTGCTTATCTATGAATCATGTTCCTAGGTACTCTCCTCCATGCCATTGTGTTGCCACAAGACATGAAACAAGGGGATAAAACACTCACACAACACCTTCTCCTTATAGTACTAGATCTCTATAGGCCACTTCTCAAAGGCTGTATTATCATCAACGTCGATCTCACCCCAATCGATGATGTGAGAGTCATAATTAATATAACAATGGAGTTATGACATAGGAAAAACACCATGTATCCTTCTCAATTGTGGGGGTAGTCCTACCCAATACACCATGACTCTAATATGAGAAAACACCTCAAAAAGCCCAAAAAACTTCTGAGAAAGATTACTCCCATGACAATAAATTCACTTCCCATGATAGGGATTCTCTTTCAGAAACACATTATCCCCAACATTAAACTCCAAAGGTCTCCTTCTGTGATTAGTAGGGATTTTTGATGATCATGTGTTGCCTTAATCATCTCAGAAATCACCTGAACCATATATGTCATATTATGATCTTGTTCTAGCATAAAAATTGATTAATCTATAACCCTACTCTAGAAAAATGTATAATAGAAAGGTCACACATAAAAGGCTTCAAATAGCACCATACCAATGTGGGAGTAGAAACTATTATTATAAGAGAACTCTACCAAGGGTAAGTTCTTCATCCACAAACCTCCAATATCCAAGACACAAGAGTACAACATGTCTTTAAGAGTTTGGATAGTCCATTTGGTCTAACCATCCATATGTTGATGAAAATTAGTGTTAAATAATATTTGAAACCATAAATCATGTTAGATACCTCTCCAAAACCTAGAGATAAAACAATGATCTAAATAAGAAATCATCATCCTTAGGAATCCATAGAGTCTCACCACCTCCTCCAGATATTCCCCTGGAAAAACCTCCACTGATCTCGAATCCTTGATTTCTATGAAGAAGGATGATTTTATCCAACAATAAACTACCACACATATGGATTTATAATCTACCTGAACTTGAGGTAAACCGGTAACAATGTCCATGGATATTTCCTCCCACTTCTACTGAAGAAATTCTAATTTCTAGTGGAAACCACCAGGAACACAGTGCTCTATCTTCACCTTCTAGTAGGACAATCATTAAGACACAAACTCCGCAACTTCATGCTTCATCCCAAGCCACCGAAACTGAATCCTCAAACCTAGATACATTATTGTCATGCTAGGATGTACCATTAGGGTATAACTTTAGAACTATATATGAACCATGTCACGCATCGCCATTGGAACAAAAATCCTTCCCTGAAACAACACCCAATGTTGTTTATCCTCAGACCAGCCATCAGGGGACTCTCCACAAACAACTCGATCACTCCATACCTACACTTTATGATCCCCAACCGGTATTCCCTCAACCTATGCACCATATATGATTGCACCATCATATGAAAAAGAGAACCTCTTCCACCAACTTCTCTAATATTGAGATTTATTTCTAAAATATCTTCCATTACTCTTCAATAATTACCCTATTCACACACTGCATCACTACATGACATCATGGTCAGTTTATCAGCTACAATGTTTCCCTTCATAAGTGTATACAAAATCTTAAAGTCTTAATCCTATAAGAACTCCATCCAATGACACTGGGGAAAGTTCAAGTCATGCTATGATAAAACATGCCACATGATTTTATGATTAGTGAAGACCACAAATCACTCACCGATGAGGTAATGTATCCACAAATTCATGGAAAACACCGCTGATGTAATATAAAGATCATGGATGGAATTGTTTCACTCATGGGACATAACTACTGAGACCCATAAGAAAATACTAATCTTTACTGCATTAGAACGAAACCTAACTGCAGATGTGAATCATTAGAGAAACCCTCGAATTGAACACCTGTTTTTGGAAAAAAAATAATCAGAACACTAACCATCTTCTTCTTCAAATACTCAAAAGTTGTCTGACACTGATCAATCCACACAAATGCCTGATCCTTTCTAATCAATTGTGTCAAAGTGGTTGAAAAATAAGTGAAATCATCTATGAACTTCTTGTAATATCCTATAAGACCATGGAAACTTAACACCTCCACAACTATCTTGGGGGATCTCCAAGAAAAAATTGTGTATATCTATGAAATATCCATAGATAATCCCTGTTGTAATACAAAATACCCCATGAAACAGAATTATTGAGCCCAAAACTAACACATCAACAACTTCCCAAATAGTTGTTAACAACCAAGAACTCCCAAAATGGAATGCAGATGCTCTTTATGCTCCTCCTCAGACACAGAGTACAGAAGGATGTCATTGATGGAAACCACCAAAAACATATCCAGGAACTCACAAAACACAACATTCATCAACCCCATGAATACATCTAGATCATTCATCACACCGAATTTCATCACAATGAACTCATAATTCCAATGATGTCAAAAAAAATCAGAATTTGGGATATTCTCATCTTTCACACGCATCTGCCGATATCATGGCTGCAATTCGATCTTCGAGAACCAATGTAAACCCTTCAATTGATTGAATAAATCCCCAATTCACAAGAGAGGATAACTATTATTCACTGTCACTTTGTTTAAGTGATGATTATCAAAACACAATTGCAAACTGGCATAAGCCTTCTTCATAAACAAAACTAGTTCAGCCCACAATGGCATGCTCGGCTGAATGAAGTTGCACTATAACAGACCATCGAGTTATATATGTAGATATCGCAACTTATAAGGGTTTTTTCCAATATGGATACAACAATATGGGTGATTCTCCTAACTATATATTGATCCTTAACTCGATCTCTTATAGAGGCGGTAACCATACAACCTCTTCTGGAAAGACATAGATATACTCTTGTCTGACCCTAGGAAACACCGAATGTTGAACCTCTAATTAACTCAAAATCATATTAGCCACCATGGATGAGAATGATGAAGCACACCTCTAACCCATATAAGGGTCTCAATCACCATAAAAACATCGATGGATCTTTATCAGCATTGAATAACATCACCTACCTACTAAAAAAAGCCATGATATCTTGCACCGAATAAAACCAATCCATTCCAAAGATGACATCATATGGTTGTATCCATAAACATAGGAAATCTCCCCAAGAGTAGTGTTATCCCAGGACTAGATCAAAGTATCTACAAACTTCATAAAAGTCAGTTCAGCCTCCAACTAGCGTAGACAACACAAAGGTAACTAGAACCCTTTACCTCAATTCCCTAGGCATGGACAAGGGAAGGTGATTTGAAGGAGTGAATATCTCCTAAATCAAAAAAGGCATGAAACCCAGTAGAAATCAAGAATAGGGTACCTCTAATGATTTTTGGCTCGCCTGGTGCTGGAAAAACTGACGCATAATGTTAACCACAACCTGCTCCATGGCCTCCTTGAACCTAATGAAGATCACCTCCATAGCTGCGCTTGGCTCTTTGAGGATGAGGAGCATCCTAATACTTTCCTCTTCCTACCACATCTTCTCTGTAGTGTCTTGGATAGAACTTCCTCAATAGAGGAACCTGAAGAGGAACACCTGACGCATGTTGAATTCTCAGAATGACCAGGAACATTAAATACTAAAGACCTTGGTCTCCATAAGAAAAAAATGATCCCTTGGTATTGATCTAAGAGCCATTGTACCCAAAGAAACGAGATACTAAGGGCTGGGACCTACCACTGGCTGAACAAAAACCCTTATTACCTGAAACCTGGGAACCCCGGGCCACAACTCTACTTCATGAGGAATCCTGATGATTCAACTATCATGATGATCGAATTATAGAAAACATCCTCTTGATGAACTATTCCCTCGCAAGAACCTTAATAAATTTATTCAGTATAATTGGGGTGACCTGGCGCTGGATCTCAGGATGTAATGCATACTCAAAATTTCTCACCCTGGCATCCTCATCTAGCAACATGTCTAAAGCATATTTTCCGAAGGTTCCTAAAATAGATTCCAAACTCTCCCATACTAGTGCTCCCCTATAATATGGTTATTAGTTCCTTGTGACTGGAATCCTTCATGGTTGAAGAAAGAAACGTGACTCTAAAATAGTCTTGGAAATCCTCCCATAAGACCGTTAACTCATTACACTCCCTGAGGAACAAGAACCACCACTGCCTCACTGCCCCATGCAGTAACATCACAACCAAAGACACCCAGTGATCCGTCCAAGAATGGATCGAACTAAAATCTATCTCAACCACTTCCAACCATACTTCCATGAATAAATCTAAAATATATCCCTCGTACTTCTGAAGAAATTTGCATTGAAATTCATAGAGTGCCCTCTTCCAGGTGTCATTATTATCAACCTCTACTCAGTGGCGATCTACTGGTACAAAATATTGGACGTCTTCTACAAAAACCTGATGAGGACACCAACACAGATCCATACCTATAAAATAAAAAAAAATTATATCTAATAAACCAAAAATATGGAAGAATTTGATATAAATATTTATTTTATTTTATTAATTTTAGGTTATCTTATCGCATGGTCTACCCATTCAAAAATAGGTGGAAATAATAATGATGCATTATATTTTCCTAGGTATCAACCCTGCAACCATCATCACTTCGTTTAGAAGCCATTTTAATATTAAATGTATGTTCATCAGATCATAGGGGTCCCTAAATACCCATTTATCATCTAGTCTCCTGTGTTAACAATTCTTTCTAAACATAGCTAACATTGTTTCACTACCAAAACATGTAGCCTCACTAGTGCCTTACTCCAAACTCCAACATAACTCTCGACCAGACCTCTGATACTACTCTGTCAGGACCCCCTCCCCACAAAGTGTACACCTCCTAGCCTGGAAATGGGAGAAGATAGATAATGACCCCTATGTCCCACCTCTAGTAGGCCCCATTTTAGTTAATTTCACCAGGTGTATAGTAAACACACTGATTGGATGAATTACCCTCTAAGGAAACACATTTGAAATAGATAGATAAGAAAAACAACCAATCAACTCCTACTGATACTAAAATATAAAATAAATCCCAAGTACACAGATCTAATGTCATGAGAAGAATACTACAACTTAGAAATAAAATTATAATTACAAAAACTATTTAAAATAGAAGTGAACACGATGCCCAAACAGCTCCTACAAAACCGTCAACATAGTAGTAACTAGCCTCTTCTCCAACCTGCTCCAAGTGAACTAAATAAAATAGTTTATATAATATAGGGTGAGTATAATAGTATACTCGGTAGGATCCTCCCCAAAGCCTCTCATGCATAAGTAAATAAAGAATTCTAAATCCCAATAAACTGTAACATTCTGGTTCTGGAAGCCACCTAGAGGCACCTCGTACCTGGTTGGTCACATGGACTCAAGCACATTTCCTCAAATGCCCGAGGCTTCCGAATAGCAGTGAGGGCCTTGGGTGTGATAGTGGGGAAACTATGCCTTCATTGGCAGAGTACACAGCAGAAGTAAATAAACATGAAAGAGCGGAAGCAGTATATAACCAACAATAATAAACAGTAGAACAACTAAATCAGCAAACAACTGGAGATCATATGTATATATATTAAATGATTCATGATACGTATCTCGGAAAGCATCCAAACAAGTCACAATGCTGAAAAATACAATAGTACCAAAACAAGTACAAAATAAAGTAAACAGCTCCTCGGCATTACAAGCCAAAGCTTGGTCCCATGCTCTCCTACTCCATATAAGTGAAGTACTAGAAGTCTAAAGGGGTGTACCCTTGTTTATACCTACAACAACATAGTATGTTTGGGCCCAAAACATGACCCAAATAGGGTGTGAGACTAAATCCCAGTAGGCAACCACCCAAAGATCTATGCCTAATAGTTAGTGTGTATATGGAAGGTAATAGTAAAAAAAGTAGTGAACAGTAGTAGCAATACAAGGAAGTGATCAGTAAGCAGTAAATAGGATGATATACAATAGTGATCAATCCCAATAACAACAACTTGCAGTGAAGCAACAACTATCACAAATAGAAAACCCTCTGGTAAGTACTCACAGCCATCCCCTCTGGTCCTATCCAAGAAGTACCACAACCCTCTAGGCAGTGTACTCAGCCTAACCCATTTGGTTTGGTCATACGAAATTATAAGACTCTATGGGGAAGCTCACTCGGTCAATTCCCATTATAGTCTATGGTAGTCAGGGACTCTCTGAGGGAGATCATGTGGTCTAACCCTCTTGGCCCCAAGGTCTAGAGACTCTCTGAGGAATCTCACTCGATCAATCCTCTTATAGCCTCAAGTATACCACAGACTCTCTGAGGAAGCTCACTCAATCAATTCCTTCTCTAGCCTGAGAAGTTTTTAAAGACATTCAAATAAGGTAAATACTCTCTAAGAAATCTCACTCGGTCTACCCTCCTATAGTCTATAATAACTAAGACTCTCTGGGAAGCTCACTCGATCTATGCCCTATAGTATATAATGTCCAAGACTCTATGAGGAAGCTTACTCAGTCTATCACCGTATAGTCTATAATATCTAAGACTCTCTGGGAAGCTCAGTCGGTCTATCCCTTATAGTCTATAGCACCAGGTTCTCACGGTCCCGTTCCAGTCAGTGCATATTAATGCTATACGTCCAGAGTACACCTATAGAGCTACTTGGCTAACCAAAGTACACCTATAGAGCTACTTGGATAAACAGTCTACAGATAAACAACCATGTTAACAACATCATTCCATCCTATGATCAGAAGGAATGGAACAGGTATAATGGACAAAGGATAAAGATACCCAAAGCTTTGAACAAGAGAAATGCATGGGAAAAACTTCCAAGCAAGACAAATATCCACAAACATGATCAATTTACCTCTACACAAGCATACAAGCAAGGAAGGAATAACTACAAGGGCAAAAAGGTAAACACGTGGTACCCCGTCCATGGGTATTGGTGGAACTTGCACATAAAACTCAAACACATCGAAAGGTAAGGCACAAACCACCTACAACAATCCTAGGAGATCAATATACTTGAACCACGAGGCTTTATTCCCCTCAGAATGGCGTAGATCTATGAAAACACACAAAACGTTCGACCCAAGATAACTTAAGAAAAGGTGGAATTGGAAATCAAGGCTCTAGGGTAAGGACGAACTCACCACTGTGATTCCAAAACAATCGACGATGGTCAATTCGGAGAACAGATGGTGGATCGGGGGCTCAGAGAAGATTTGTGTCCGTGAAGGTCACTCTCGGTCGATGTTGCTGGAATAGAAGATAGTTCTGTTGCATAGGCGCGACCCTCGTCCATTTAATGAAAAAAAAAATACAGGGCGTGCACTTCTTGAGTACATGGCGTGTATTCTACTTTTCCATACTCTGCTTTAGGCGGCCTCCACGTCACCCCTACACACCATGTGTGTGGACCGGACACGGCCAACACACGGCCTGGCGTGGCAAGGGAGTACACGGTGTGTACTCATAAAGTACATGACATGTATTAAAAAATTTCCAGAAACCCCTCTTTTCTCAAAAACTCCACGAAAAAGAAATACATGCCTGAAAAAGAAGATCTGGGTTCTTACAAACATCCCCCCTTAAAGAAATTCGTCCCCGAATTTACCTAGTGAGGAGTAGAAGAAGAAACCTCATCCAGCTCTGGCCACTGTGATCATACATCGGTCTCCCTCTCCCATGTCTTTTCCTACACTAGCCCATGCTACCATACCACCCGTACTAGAGGAATAGACCAGCCACGGAGAACCTTCATACTGCGATCGAGAATCTGGATGGAATGCTCCCCAAATGATGCATCTGCTTCATGCTCAACCTCCTCAGGATGAAAGACATGAGACGAGTCTGAAAAGTATCGTTAGAGCTGAGAAATGTGGAAGACGTCGTGCATAGCCTAGTACCTCTGTGGTAACTGTAACCGATAGGAAACCAGACCAAATCTCTTCAATACCGCAAATGGTCTGATGTACCGCGGTGAAAGCGTACCCTGTCTCTGAATCCTCTTGTGTCCCAACCTTGGTGGGGCACGCAGGAAAACATGATCCCCGGTCTCGAACTCCAGAGGTCGTCTCCGCTGATCATCATAAGACTTCTGTTGAGACTGTGTTGTATCCATCCTCTTCCGAATCAACTCTATCTACTCTGAGGTCTCCTAAACAAGATGATGTGCCAGCAAAGCTGCCTCTCCTACCTCCAGCCATCATAAGGGTGATCAGCATGGCCTACCATACAAAGCCTCGTAAGGCGCCATCTGAATAGTCACCTAGAAACTATTATTATAGGAAAACTCCACCATAGTAATATTCTTCTTACAATAACTTCAAAAGTCTAGAATGCAATCTCATGGCATATCCTCAAGCACCTCGATCGTGTGCTCGGACTGGCCATCAGTCTGGGGATGGTATGTTGTACTCAAAAGTAATTGTGTACCCAAATCCTTCTGAAGTCCTTTCCAGCACTGAGAAGTAAAGTGCACATCCCTGTCTGAAACAATGGAGTGTCGAACTCCATGTAGATGTACAATCTATCATATGTAAAACCATCCCATCTCATCAACACTGAAGGTCTCTTTATTCAGAAAGAAGTGATCAACCATCGCAAGGCTTTCGACGACAACCCAAATAGCATCACTCCCTGGAGGTGACCTCAGTAACCCAGTCACGAAGTCCATCGCGACATCGTTCCACTTCCACTCGGGAGTGGGTAACTACTGTAAAAGCCCTTCTATCCATTGATTCTCTGATTTCACCTGCTGACAAGTAGAACATCTCATTAAAAATCCAGCAACATATCTCTTCATACCTGGCCACCAGTACTGGTGGTGTAGATCACGATACATCTTGGTGACGCTCGGATGAACTGTCCAAACTGGGGAATGAAAATCCCGAATCATCTCCTCGTGGATTTATGTTGGCACCCAAACGCAAGATCTCATATTCTCCAATTATCCATCCAGCAAGAGAGTCCTCTCCGGACACACTCTCCAGTAGGACTAAGCCTTCTGAGTCTGATAGCTACCTCATCCGTACCTGATTAAGAAGAAAAGAGGTAATAGCTATAGAAGATAACAAAGTCTGTCCCTGTGTATCATGCACCTCCAGATGAATCTCAGAGAATAGAGCCATATGTTACCACTCACTTCTAGCCTCCTGAACTGCCTGAATCTGAGTTTTCCTGCTCAATGTTTCTTCCACTGCATTTTTCCATTCCCGGCGTAGAGGCGAGATCGAAGTCAAAAGACTGGAGATACATGACCCACCTACACTATCTCAGATTCAGATCATGCTGAGTGAAGATATACTTGAGACTCTTTTGGTCGGTGAAAACCAAAAAGTTCTCTCTTATAAGGTAGGGTCTCTAATAGCGTATGGCATGAACAGAAGCTTCCAACATCAGATCGTGCGTCGATTAGTTCCTCTCATGTGGCCTCAACTGCAAAGACCCGTAAGCGACGACCCCATCTCCCGGCATAAGCACAGCTCCCAACATGATATCTGAAGCATCACAGTAAACATTATATCCATTTCCCAGCTCCGGCAAGACCAGTATCGGTGCTGACATCAACCTCCAATTCAGCTCCTGAAAGGCTGACTCATAAGAATCTGACCATTAAAACTTCACCCCCTTCTTGGTCAGACCTGTCAGTGGTTATACTAGGCTTGAAAAGTCCTATATGAAACTATTTTAGTATCCTGATAGCCCTAAATATCTTCACACCTGAAATACATTCTTCGGATTCCCCCAGGAAACTACAGCTCTCACTTTCTCTAGGTCCATTGATACTCCTGTCTCTGAGATAACATGACCCAAAGAGTGAATCTAATCCATCCAAAAGTGGCATTTCGAGAGAATAGCATATAACTGATGCTCTTATAGTGTACTCAGAAGGATCTCAATATGTGTGGCATGGTCGTGTCAAGTGTGAGAGTACACCAAGATGTTGTCCACGAAAACCATCACAAAGGAATCTAAGTACGGATGGAACACTCAGTTCAACAGTGCCACAAAAACTACTGGCACGTTCATGAGATCGAATGGCATGATTGTATACTCGTATATACCATACCTGCTTTTGAAGGTTGTAAGAGGTATATCTGATGGTCTAACGCACAACTGATGATAACTGAACCTCAAATCAATTTTTGAGAACACCTGGGCTCCTCAAAGATAATCAAATAGTTCATCGATCCTCAGCAAGGGATATTGGTTCTTGGCCATCAATTGGTTCAGCTTCCGATAATCCAAAGAAATCCGAATGGTGCTATCAGATTTCTTCACAAACAGGACAGGCGAACCCCATGGAGAATTACTGGGTCAGATGAAACCCTTTGCATGTAACTCATCCAACTGATTCTTGAGCTCCTGAAACTCAGGTGTATCCATCCTATAAGGAGGAATGGACACCGGTTCCACTCCTGCACGAGATCAATCAAGAATTATACCTCATTTTCTAGAGGAAAACTAGAAAAGTCCTTTGTAAAGACATACCTGAAACGATCCACCACGGGAGGAAAGTCTAACTGTGAATTCCCCTGGTCATCTAGATAAAGACTAGAAATCTGGGTTGTAAATCCTCCTAGCCCATGATGCTCTGTTCCATCTCTACCCACTTGGTCATCCCACTCACCTCTATGAAGGAATGATCTTCCCTCTGGTGATACGAAACTCACCCTACGGTGATAGAAATCGACGACTGTCTGTAAGGGAACCAACCAATCCATCCCAAGAATGATGCCATAGCCCATCATCTATAGGACATAGAGGTACCATAAGAAAATACCCCCTGAAACATCCAGAGGGCACTCTCTTCACTGACATATGCTAGATGTCATCATTCCCAATGGCATGTCCGGAGTCAAAAAGTCAGCAGACGAAAAGATAAAGATCCCAAGGCTCTCCACAACAGCAACAGAGATAAAACTATGTGATGCACCAGTATCCAAAAAGGGCTGAAGATGATGATGAGGCTACTAAGATCGTACCTCAAAATATAGAAGGGTCGGTATCCTGCTCCTGATAGGTCTGCTCCACGGTGAAGGTTTGGCCTGTACTGCAACCATGCACCCCTTGATGACTACTTTGAGGTGACCCACTCTGCTATCGTTGTTAACCTGGTAACTGACCATCGCGGTCGTGACCTCCACCTCGGCCCGAAAAGCCGGAAGAACTGCAGTTCCTAGACTGGTGGGAAACTGGAAAAGCATCTCCTGAACACGAGGTCATAGAATAACCCCTACCACCAGCTAAATGTGCAAAGATCAGACAGAAGCGCTGAAGATCGCCCATTTTGATGCAAGATCGGAAATCCATTGGATGTCTCTAGAACTAAGGCCTAGTATGCCCACTCCTATTGCACTGGTATCATACAACTTGGATGCCAGAAGATACATCTCGCCTACCCTGGTCTCCTCGAGAAGACTCTCAACAGTGCTTCCTACTATCTGTAGGAGGAACACCAGCTCTGGATGTCGAACTGCCCTTGCTCACAACTCTATAATCTCTCAGGTTGCACTCAGTGATAAGTGTTTGGTTGAAGATAGAGGATATCAAAGTCAACCTAATGATATTCACCTAGTAATGGATCTCCCACCAGATACTGTCCTCAAACATCCTAGGAAGGAATAACTCATCCTCTGATGGGATCAGCGTGAAGCACTACTGCTCAGTAAAGTGGGATGAATACTCCAAAACATAAATAGTACCCTGCTACAGACTCATAAACTCCTAGGCTCGGTCGGCCCTCAAGGTATCTGGGTAAATGTAGTCATAGAAGGTGCAGCGAAATGTGTCCCCAGGAATACTGTACTGGGGCCCGGACTATGAGATCACCTCCCACCACCTCTTGGTGGTGTCAAAGATCATTTAGGTGGCCAGCTTTACCATTTTCTCTGGGGGTATCTTTAGATTCTCAATGATCATCAGCGTGGACTCTAACAATGACTCTGCAGCCTGTGATCCTCCATCCCATGAGAAAGTAGGAGGATGCTGCTGCTGAAAGACCCACCTCAATTCGGCCATCGACTGAGCAGGATATGCCACTCCCTGAAAATATTGAATCATCCTCAGGAAGTACTCCCTGAACTGCGTATTGGTGCCTGCAATGGGTATGACTACTGGTGCCAAGGCTGGCACAATAGGAGGATCTGCAAGAGGCCCTGATCGGCCATATCCAGTGTCTGATCACTGTCTGGAAACTGGCCTACAACCATATGACATATCAGAGGCATAGCTCTGAAAATATCAAAAGCACACCTCAGATCAGGATTATCAAAGACTTAGAACACAAGAGTAAAAAATGGGAACATGATAAGAAAACATTTGAGTTTACAAAACATGAATACATGGCATGTATAAAAACTACACGGCGTGTTCACTTAAACCAAAGACATGGGTGTGTAATCCTACCATCTCTAGTCGTGTAAATCCCCAACTACACGACATGTTTTCCCCACACACGGTGTGTACTTGAACTCTATTCCCATGCCCGAGTCTCTTTACACGGCTAACCCACACGGTCCTCTTAACCATAGACTACACGGCGTGTTCACTAAGGACACGGCGTGTACTAGGAAAAGATTCGGCAACCCGTGTTGTTAGTGACATGGCCAGATCCACGGCTTGTAATGCCCCGACCCCAGTTACCCAGAGTCGGTTCATTATTACATTACTTTGGCATGATCTCAATAAAGATCAATTCTCGAAAGACCGGTTGGTTTATTAGCCTTGGAAGAACTATATATATTCATAAAGTTTTACATTACATCATAAAGTGAAAAACTACTACAACAACATAATATCTCCATAGTCCACACTATTATCCCCTCATAATATCCCTGCAGGTCATTCATAACTTACTTCTTCACATCCTAGGAAAAATAAAACATAGAAAATGGGTGAGCTCAAATTCCAAGTAATGATAACAATATAGCAGAAAATTTCCAAAATAAGCATAAACATTTAATGCAATGTATAACTAAAACAAAAGCCTTTTAAACATAAACTTCAACGTAGTATGGAAAAAGTAAAATGAAATAATTCCATTTAATTATTCACAAGGATATTCTACTAATAGAATAATCACATGCAATATTAATAACCACTTTCATAATGATGGAATGCATAATGCCAGACTATCATAACCACATATCTAAGGCCTCGTGCCAAGACTACAAATAAGATTTTGCCAAGGCCTTGCGCCAAGACAGTAGTTTGTATCATAAGACCTACCGATGCATTGAGGAGATATAGGGGATACATCTGTCACTTATTAAGTGCAATTCATTCCTCATATGAACAGGTTTAAACATAACATAAACATTCTTATTAAAACTATCATACGAAATGTCAATACTTTAACCACAAACCATGGATGGTATAAAAATAGCACATCCACAGTCAAACATAACTCATTCGATACAATATGGAAGATTTTATTGTATCACATTAACCTCAATCAAGAATAATGAAGGATGTTGACATAGATTAAAATAATCATCAAAACTATTTGAGAGAAATATCCCCTTTTTCTTGAAATCATTTAAAAGTCACACTATTTGTCAAGAATCCATTTAAAAATAGATTTTTGAATCAATGTGTCCCATAACACTTTGAAACTTTTTAAAAGGATTTTTAATTTTAAAACATTAATGTCCATATAAATAAATCCTTAAAACCATTTTTAATACATGGACATTAATGAGCAATATTTATATGAATAAGTCTTTAAAACATTTAAAAATGGTATTTTAGTTAGAGATTCTAACCAAAAGAGAGACACTTGAATACAGATAATGGAGGTAATAAAAACTATGTAATATCATGAGAATTAATGGATTCATGATATACTATGGCAAAGTAAAATATATACACCATCTAAAAGTGATTTGGTGTATAACAACAAATAAGTCTCAATGGAATGTAAATTGAGATGAATTCTCTTATAAAGACCATATCCTTAGGTTAAGTATAAATCAATGACATAATTATGCATGGAAAATATAAATACACTCAATATGATTGGATATTTAATGTAAATCAGTCAGATGACATTCACACATATTCTTGTAAAAACAACACCAATGAATTGGATATTTAACTCAACAAATGGATATTAAGTTAAAATTACTCTTATCAAGTTCATACTGATCACTTGAGAATTTATCAACAGAGTGATTATGTGTATCAAAAGTATATCCATGGAAAGGGGAGTGGAAAATATGACATAAGAAAATGAATAGTAATTCCACACATAATCTTGGAGTAAAATAATCAATGAAGTATGCGTAAAGCCGAATGAGTGGAAATTGAAATATCAAATTCCCTTATCAATTTGGTAACTTACGAAACATACAACCATGAAAGAAGGATCATACAATGATGATGTAAATATACATAAATTAGTGTATATTACACAATTAATACAATCATGGGATGTAGACACACCACATGCAATAAATAAGTGCTGAATAATGGAAATCTCACGAAATTAAAAGTGAGATTAGAAACCCCTTACCTTGTACTTTTCCTTTGTTGGGGGTTGTTTAACCTCATGTATAATGTTGAAATAATTGTTATTAAATTATTCATTAATCCTATACCTTAATATTATATCATATATGATCTTTTAACATTGCTTTGTTAATAATATCTTAGAATTATCGTCGTTTCGGTTGTTAACTTACTCGTTTTTTATATGTTTTGTTACATAAGACAAGTTTTTCATGGTTAGGTTGTATCTTATTCATATATAGAATGATATAAAGTTCTTAAACAATATTTTTAAATCATAAAATGATAATTATACTTGAATGGATATGAAGTATAATGAATCTCATCGCGTTCGGGGAGACGGTAGTCCGTACGTACGCATGAGCGACATTATCATTCTTTTGATATTAAAATAACATATAAATGGATGTTATATCATATATACAGAATCATTATAATGTTATATTTATTATTTACATGAGTTACACATCATTATTATACCCATCCAAATAATAATATATTGAATAACAATTACACCACGACGTGGAGATGGTAAGCCGTACGTACGCACGTATGGTGACATGTTATTCAAAGGGTGGATAGAATAATGAATATGGTTGTACCATATTTATAATAAAATCACAATATATATATGATACTGGATTTATTATTTTATAATGGTAATAACAAAGGAAGAAGAAGTGGAAGAAGAAAAGAACGTGGAAAAGGGTGGTGAAATCATTACCCCTTCTTCGGGTTCTTTCTTTTGATTTGATCAAAAGGGATCCTTAGGTTGGCTTTCTGATCAAACTAAGGCCTCTAGGTTGTAGTGAGGGATGTTGGTAGAGTATTTGGGCAGAGTGTTCTGAACAAAAAGGCTTTTAGGGTGTGATGAAATGAGAAGGAAGAGTGCCCTTTTATAAGAGGGATGAGGGGAACCTTTGGAAAAGCTAGAAATATTAATTTATAATAAATTCATATTCTATTTATAATAGCTCCAAAGTTGATTATTTAAAGTTTAAGGTGGATAGGGGTAGAAATAAACGCATCCAATAGATTTTAGATAGGTTTGGGTCATTATATTAACCTTATCTTTAAGTATTAAATCTTAGTTAAATTAGTTTCACTTTTACAATGTCTCTTTGTATTTTTATATTATATGGTTAATAATCATACCATATACATCCAAGAGACCCCCCAAGTGGTCCATTAATGATACACCTATCATGATATAAGTCCCTTGTCCGATCATTAGATTTTTAGGAATTTATTATCAATTTAAAATATAATACTTTTTTTAAAAACTCTTTTATGTCAATTTTGACACTATTCAATAGTTGATTTTTGTGAAACTCAAAACATAATTATTACTTCGAACAATGTTAATTAAATCAATCCTAATATGTCATATTATCCTATAAAATTATTTTAATTCATTAAAAGTCTCAAATTTTATTTATTTGGTTATTTATAATATCAATTATTTTGAATTTTCACTAATATGGTAATTATTGCATCATCATTGTGTCATAAATAAATTAAATTATTTAATCTCTAAAAATTATAAATAAAATATCATCATGTAGGAAAGATTTTTATCTTTCTAATGAATTTTTATAGTTGAAACTCCAACATATATAACCCTATGTAAAAATTTTGTTTCCAAAAGATATATGTTTATGTCATTTTTGTACTCAATCTAACTTAATTAAAATTAATTGTCCCTATCACCTACTGGTGGCTCCATGGGGCCCCAAAATCAACCCAAAGATACCTATGGTCAAAAAGATATCAACCAATAAGGTTAGGACACGTTTTAGGGTTATTTAGTATTATTATAATATTAATTTTAACCCATATTTACAAGATTTACCCTTAACCATGGTAAATAAAATATTTACCGCAGTAATTATTCAAAATGTATAAAAATAAAAGTTACCTATTAATAGAATTTGAACATACTGATTCCAAATATGGAATCAATTTTTCCAAATTCAAAACACAGAAGTGGCAGAAATTAATTTAAAAGTAATTCTTGTTGTTAAAACAAAAAGCGTGTTTTTAGGAGATAATAACTATCAAAAGATTGACACTTGTTTATGTCCGGTTTAATTGTAAAATTATCTCCAATGACCAACACTGTATTAAATGGTAAAAATATATTATAAATATACATTAAAACCACTCAAATGAATTATTTATCACTTTTAATTATTTTGATTAAAAAGTTGTTTTTAATTAAAATTTAGTAATTTTCACTATTCATCAAAATATTAAAGTTATCCGAAAAGTACCAAAATTTCACTTTTGCCTAAATTCGATATTCTGAATCCAAAAATGAATTCCATTTTGAGAGATAAAATTTCAAAAAGTAGGTATTTCTATTTATAACGTCTAGTTTGATCAGTTGTGGTGTGTGTTAAAACTCGAAGTTGCGAACAACACACGCTACTGTATTATTCAAAAGGAAACGTACCATGGAATATTGGGGTGTTACATTCTCCCCTCCATCAATAAATTGTGTCCTCACAATTTTTTTTTAAAATTGAGCTTGATAATATAATGTAAAGTCCCACATCGGAAAAAGAGTCAATAAAACTATCACATTAAAAGAAAGAAAGGGAGGTATAAAGGCCACCCAAGATAACCCATACTCGGATTCCATGTAGAAAAACATGGATATGGTTGATAAAATAAGTTTCAAGTTCTAATGGAGAAGGATATAAATCATGATCAGGAGAAAGTTAACAATATGATAACCACAAACTTGTATTGGGACAAACGGTCATTAGTCTCCTAGCAGGAATGTAAACGGACAAAATTTTTTGTTTTAAGTTACATTACAAAAGAATGAGGAATTCTTTTATGATATTGACTAAGAATATAAAGATATATACTTACTTTTTATGTAGAGTTTCATTCGTTAATAAATTTACACCACTAACTTATTTTTTTTAAACGATGAGTATTCAAGAAGACTTAGTCACACTGGAAGAGTTAGAATAAACTTCTCTATAATCACATGATCAATGCAGGATAAACTATATATTTTCATTGTCTTTAGAGATTAATCAAAACCAAAATGGTTAGTACAAGATCTAATAATCCCACAAAAGGATATATCTTTAGAGAAATAAACACTAATCTTAATTTCTAAAATTAATCCAACAATACCCCAAAGTTAAATAAATACCATTAAATAATCAATTGTCCTTAAAATCCTTCAATATAATCCAAAGTAATATTGAAACCCAAAACATAGAAAAATTTGATTATGTAGTCTCCCATGTTGAATTGTTCTCCAAATGACATTAAGTACTCTTAAAGTCACATACGTAAAATTAATTAACCTCATCACATATTCTCTGTTATAGGTTAAGCATTTCCATAAATAACCCAAATCACTATAAATCCACAATAACAACGTAGATAAAAATCTACCATTAATCCACAAATGAAACCCCATGGTATTCTAATTTCCGTGGGCATATAGTGTTCCCAACAAAGCGAACATCTTCCAAAATAACATTTATCACTTAATAATCAAATCATTTTCCTATACCAAGGGTATTTATTTAATAAGACATAATAACCCAAATCAACTTATTATTGATCAATAAAATCATTTAACTAAAAATAATTAGTCACACTATCCCAGGACATCACGTAGTCCAGTGGTAGGCAATAAATCCCAATCACACTTTGGTTGTGGGTTTGATTCCCACAGCTTTGTCCGACGCGACGGGTTATCACATGGTCTACATGTTTTCCTTTTTAAAAAACTATATTTTATAATATTACCAAAATCAGATAAATTTTTCAAAATACCATAACATAATTTAACCACAAATTTTATATCATACCTTGCAATTTCATCCCAAATTATAATAACTTATAATTCTCTCAAACCCCAATGATCATATAAGAACAAATGGTTATTTATAACTATATCTGCCACAGAAAAGATAATTCTTCCATGAATATCATTTTCACATGATAAATTTCAGGTTTACAAATACAGGAGGAAATTATTCCAAAGTAATCCCATCAATAAAGAGCACTAAAACTTTTAAACATTTCACCATCCATTTATTTCCACATAGGTTCTTCATCATATGTTCCTCAGGTTCCAACATTGCCTCTTCCATCTTATGATTTCTCCATAGAACTTTTACTAGACGAGTCATCCGGTTTATCAACACTTGATCTTTGGTGTGAAGAATTATGATAGGCTCTCCACAATAAGATAGATCGGGTTCCAGTTCTAATTCTTCATAGGTGAGTAAATTGGTTGGGTCAGGCATGTCTTTTGTCACTATAGATATGTGGATCACAAAATGAACTCTGGAGAGACTAGGTGGATTTTCTTTTTGGTAGAATGAGTTCATGTGTCACAATGGTACCTTAGGAATTTTTCAAAATCATACACTTCCTTTACCCAAAAACTCCTCATCCATCTTGGATTATATTGATGGAAGCATCGATGCATCATAAAAAATAGGTATTTCTTATATACAATTTTGAGACATCGTCTTTAACATGTTTTTTTAGAAAAATTATCACTGATTCATATTCAAATATTTCAAAATAAGGTTTTGGTAAATCAGTTTCCGTATATCCCAAAATACATAAATATAAAATTTGAGACATATAGGCTGCTCGAAGGTCTCCCTCTTCTACAGTATCTAGAAAATCATTTAGTGCATCGTAATTTTGAGATAAAGTGAATAATTTGAAAATACCCTGATGTTACTTCCCACGCTTAGCGTGGTAAGAATGTTGAGAGTGCAACATTATCCCATAGTCGGTACTTGATCCTTGAAAGAATCGTGCAATGCTAGAGGTATTGGATGTCTCATAAAGTTGTTTGCATGTAACTTGGACATTTGAAAAAGTTTCAACATCGTCTCCGCCTGACTTTTGGAAAATAATTGTAAGTAGTTCTTTATGAAGAGAGAGAAGATTTGTTCGTAATCTTGCTCCTTCCATGTTTCAACTAACATAAATAAAATAAAATTAGGGGTTTTGAATACATATCTAATAAGAATGTAAAAAAAGACATAATAGGATAATCTTGTAATTGAAAAATATATCCTAACTTGGGGTACCCTATGTTAACATCTAGGTTGTCCACTATCTATTTGCTGACATATATTCTTAGGGTAATTTTTTGTATTCCCTTAATAATGGTTCATACTAATCTTGTGAATTTACCAAAGAATATCCCCTGGGAGTTTCGTAACCAAAAGTGCAACAAGGCCCGTTTTCGTGCACCAGTTCTCGTTCGAGTCTAGCTCAAAGAGGTATTTTCGGGTTTTACCCCTAGGTACATCTATGCTTGAGCCACCTCTACCTGCTCGTATCCAGACAGGAATGTATTGCTTGGAAAACTCACAAAATATATACAATACCAAAATTCTAGTATTTTCTTCTATACTAATCCTCAATTCTCTCTTAGGGCTATGTGATCTAATCAGAGTTTATCTAAATATAGCTTCCAAGGGTTGTACTAACCTTCCTCTGATACCAACTGTAACGCCCCAACCCCAGTTATCCAGAGTCGGTGCATTATTACATAACAATGGCATGATCACAATAAAGATCAAATCTCAAAAGACCGATTGGTTTAGTATCCTTGGAAACACTAGATATTTTCATAAAGTTTTACATTACATCATAAAGTGAAAAACTACTACAACAACATAATATCTCCATAGTCCACACTATTATCCCCTCATAATATCCCTGCAGGTCATTCATAACTTACTTCTTCACACCCCGGGAAAAATGAAACATAGAAAGGGGGTGAGCTAAAATGCCCAGTAAGGATAACAATATAGCGGAAACATTCTAAAATAAGCATTAACATTTAAGTAAATGTATAACCAAAACAAAATCCTTTTAAAATTGAACTTCAACGTAGTATAAAAAAAGTAAAATTAAATAATTCCATTTACTTATTCACATGGATATTCTACTAGTTGAATAATCACATGCAATATCAATAACCACTTTCATGATGATGGAATGAATAATGCCAGACTATCATAACCACATAGCCAAGGCCTCATGCCAAGACTACAAATATGATTTTTCCAAGGCCTTGTGCCAAGACACTAGTTTGTCTCATGAGAACTACTGATGCATCGAGGAGCTATAGTGGGCTCCACCTGTCAATTATTAAGTCCAATGCATTCCTCATAGGAACAGGTTTAAAAATAACATAAACATTCGTATTAAAACTAGCATATGAAATGTCAATACTTTAACCACAACCCATGAATGGTATAAAAATAGCACATCCACAGTCAAACATAACTCATTAGATACAATATGTAAGATTGTATTGTATCACATTAACCTCAATCAAGAATAATGAAGGATGTTGACATAGATGAAAATAATCATCAAAACTATTTGAGAGAAATATCCCCCTTTTTCTTGAAATCATTTAAAAGTCACACTATTTGTCAAGAATCCATTTAAAAATAGATTTTTGAATCAAAGTGTCCCATAACACTTTGATAGTTTTTAAAAGGATTATTAATTTTAAAACATTAATTTCCATATAAATAATTCCTTAAAACCATTTTTAAAACATGGACATTAATGAGGAAGATTTATTTTAATAAGTCTTTAAAACATTTAAAAATGGTATTTTAGTTAGAGATTATAACCAAAAGAGAGACACTTGAATACAGATAATTGATGTAATAATTTTTTTTAATATCATGAGAATAAAGGGATTCACGATATACTATGTCAAAGTACAATATATACACCATATAAAAGTGATTTGGTGTATAACAACAAAGAAGTCTCAATGGAATGTAAATTGAGATGAATTCTCTTATAAAGACCATATCCTTAGGTTAAGGATCAATGAACTACATAATTATGTGTGAAAAATATAAATACACTCAATATTATTGGATATTTAGTGTAAATCAATCAGATGACATTCACACATATTCTTGTAAAAACAACACCAATGAATTGGATATTTAACTCAACAAATGGAGATTGACTTAAAATTAATCTTATCAAGTTCGTACCGATCACTTGAGAATTTATCAATGGAGTTATTATGTGTATCAAAAGTATATCCACAGAAAGGGGAGTGGAAAATATGACATATGAAAATGAATAGTAATTCCACACATAATCTTGGAGTAAAATAATCAATGAAGTATTCGTAAAGCCGAATGAGTGGAAATTGAAATATCAATTTCCCTTATCAATTTGGTAACATACGAAAAAGACACCCATGAAAGAAGGATCATACAATGATGATGTAAATATCCATAAATTATAGTATATTACACAATGAATACAATCATGGGCAGTACACACACCACATGCAATAAATAAGTTGTGAATAATGGAAATCTCACGAAATTAAACGTGAGATTAGAAACCCCTTACCTTGTACTTTTCCTTGGATGGGGGTAGGTTAACTTTCTGTATAATGTTGAAATAATTGTTATTAAATTATTCATTAATCCTATACTTTAATATTATATCATATATGATCTTTTAACATTGCTTTGTTAATAATATCTTAGAATTATCGTCGTTTCGGGTGTTAACTTACTCGTTTTCTTTTATATGTTTTGTTACATAAGCCATGTTTGTCATGGATAGTTTGTATATTATTTATATCTATAATGATATAAAGTTCTTAAAAATTATTTTTAAATCATCAAATTATAATTATACTTGAATGGATATGATGGATAATGAATCTCATCGAGTTAGTGGAGACGGTAGTCCGTACGTACGCACGAGCGACAATATCATTCTTTTGATATTAAAATAATATATAAATTGATGGTATATCATATATACAGAATCATTATAATTTTATATTTATTATTTACATGATTTACACATCATTATTATATCCATCCAAATAATAATATATTGAATAACAATCACACCACGACGTGGAGACGGCAAGCCGTACGTACGCACGTATGGTGACCTGTTATTCAAAGGGTGGATCGAATACTGAATATGGTTGTACCATATTTATAATAACATCATAGTATATATATGACACTGGATTTATTATTTTATAATGGTAATAACAAAGGAATAAGAAGTGGAAGAAGAAAGGAACTTGGAAAAGGGTTGTGAAATCATTACCTCTTTTTCGGGTTCATCCTTCTGATTTGATCAAAAGGGCTCCTTAGGTTGGCTTTCTGATCAAACTAAGGCCTCTAGGTTGTAGTGAGGAAGTTGGGAGAGTATTTGGGGAGATTTGGCAGAACCAAAAGTCTTTTAAGGTGTGAATAAATGAGAAGGAAGAGTGCCCTTTTATAAGAGGGGTGAGGGGAACCTTTGGAAAAGCTAGAAATATTAAATTATAATAAATTCATATTGAGTTTATAATAGCTACAAAGTTGATTATTTAAAGGTTAAGGTGGTTATGGGTCTAAAAACACTCAACCAATAGAATGTAGATAGTTTTGGGTCATTATATTAACCTTATAGTTAAGTATTAACTCTTAGTTAATTATTTTCACTTTTACAATGTCTCTTTGTATTTTTATATTATATGTTAATAAACTTACCATTTACATCTTAGAGACCCACAAGTGGTCCATTAATGATACACCTATCATTATATAAGTCTCTTGGCCGAACCTTAGATTTTTAGGAATTTAATATCAATTAATAATATAATACATGTTTTAAAAACACTTTTATGTCAATTTTGACACTATTCAATTGTTGATTTTTGTGAAACTCATAATAGAATTATTACTTAGAACAATGTTAATTAAATAAATCCTAATATGTAATATTATCCTATAAAATTATTTTAATTCATTAAATGTATCAAATTATATTTATTTAGGTATTTATAATATCAATTTTTTTGACTTTTCACTATTATGGTAATTACTGCATCATCATTGTGTCATAAATAAATTAAATTATTTAATCTCTAAAAATTATAAATAAAATATCATCATGTATTAAATCTTGTTATATTTATAATTAATATTTCTAGTCGAATATCCAACATATATAACCCTATGTGAAAATTAGTTTTCTAAAAGATATATGCTTATGTCATTTTTGTACTCATTTTAACTTAATTAAAATTAAGTGTCTCTATCACATACAAGTGGCTCCATGGGGTCCCACAATAGACCCAAATATTCCTATGGTCGAACATGTATCAACCAATAATTCTAGGACACGTTTTAGGGTAATTTAGTATTATTATAATATTCTTTTTTGACCCTTATTTACCGGATTTACCCTTAACCATGGTAAATAAAATATTTATCGCAGTAATTATTCAAAATTTCTAAAAATAAAAGTTACCTATTTACACAATTTGAACATCTTGATTCCAAATATGGAATACATTTTTCCAATTTCAAAACACAGATGTGGAAGAAATTAATTTAAAATTAATTCCCATTGTTAAAACAAAAAACGTGTTTTTAAGAGACAATAACTATCAAAAGATTGACACTTGTTTATGTCCGGTTTAATAGTAAAATTAACTCTAGTGACAAAAATTGTATTAAATGGTAAAAATGTATTCTAAATATACTCTAAAACCACTCAAATTCATTATTTATCAGTTTTAATTATTTTGATTAAAAAAGTTGGTTTTAATTAAAATTTATTAATTTTCACTATTCATCAAAATATTAAAGTTATCCGAAAAGTACCAAAATATCACCTTAAGCTAAATTCGATATTCTGAATCCAATAATGAAGTCCATTTTGAGTGATAAAATTTCAAAAAGTAGGTATTACTATTTATAATGGCTATTTTGATCGGTTGTGGTGTGTGTTAAAACTCGAAGTTGCGTACAACACACGCTACTGTATTATTCAAAGGGAAACGTACCGTGGATGCTTGAGGTGTTACACGGATGTCCCTTACATGGCCTGTTCTGAACAAACATGGTGTGTATAAGAGAAGATAACACTGACCCGTCTTGTTCGTGACATGGTCGGATACCTAGAACAAGACTACATGGTGTTTTCTTTACCAACACGGTGTGTTCTACTCGAGCTCCCCCAGCCCGTGTTAATAGTTACATGGATCTATACTAAACGACGTGCACCTACCATACATGGCGTGTTCCTAAAGGCATTTCCTCAACACCGTGTTCCTGCTCACACATTCAGTGACACGGTCTGAAACTACACGGTGTGTAGTCATAAAGTACGCACCGTGTATTCTGGGTTTTTCCGGGCAGTAGCTCAAAAACTGCACCGAAGCCCAGAAACATAGAAAAAAGGCATTAAGGTTCCAAATTATGATATGTGAGGGCCCATACACCCCACGAACCAAAGCTTGGCATCCAAAACAGTCATATTTGAGGACAAAAAGGTCAATGATTCACCAATTTCGGATTTCGAGAGGGCCCATAACACCTTCAGAACCAAAATTTGGCGTTCATTTAAGCAAGGTAAAATACAAAAAATCTTCTATAAAATAGTATATATTCTATAAAATAATATATCATAACATCATGAATAATATACAAAAAATCTATCGCAACAACATTCAATCACCAATGCATCCTAGATGGCATGTAAAGAATGCATGGCATGTGATTTCTAAAAAGTTCCTATATGATGCATGAGATGGCATACCCTCATCTCATCGGGTTGCGACAGAAATAGAACCATAATAGCAACAACAATAACAACACATTTCCTGTGAATCACTCTAGGAGAAATCATATCAACTGTAAAATCTCAAAACTAGAAAACTGCAATAAATGAGGTAGTATGGCTTTTCCGTATACACGAGTTATCTACTCTCGGGCATAGCTTATTACCAAGTACCGAATCCGTCCTATCCCTGGCTAAAGGATGTAAACAGAAAATCCAGTGAAAATAATTTTCTCTGATACCACTTTGTAACGTCCCGGTTCTGGAAGCCACCCAGAGGTGCCCCATACCCGGTTGGTCACATGGCCTCAAGTGCATTTCCCCAAACGCCAAAGGCTACTAACTAGAAGAGAGGGCCTTGGGTGTGATAGTGGGGAAACTATGCCCTCGTTGGCAGAGTACATAGTGGAAGTAAATAAACATGCAAGACCGGAAGCAGTATATAACCAATAATAATAAACAGCGAAATGACTAAAGTAGCAAACAATTGGAGCTCATATATATATATATATATATGAAATGATGCATGATACATATCTAGGAACGATGCCAAACATGTCACAATGATAAAAAATACAATAGTACCAAAACAAGTACAAAAGAAAGTAAACAACTCCTCAGCATCGCAAGCCAAGGCTTGGTCCCATGCTCTCCTAGTCCAATGAAGTCAAGTAACAGAAGTCGAAGGGCGCTTTCCCTTGTCTATACCTGCAACAACATAGTCTGTTTTGGCCCAAGAACATGACCCAAACAGGGTGTGAGACTAAATTCCAGTAGGCAACCACCTGAAGATATGTGCCTAACAATCAGTGAGTATATGGCAGGGAATAGTACAAAAAGGAGTGAACAATAGAATTAATAGCAGGCAGTGATCAGTAAGCAGTAAGTAGGATGATATAAAATATTGGTCAATCCATAGAGGAACAATTAGCGGTGAAGAAATAGCTAACACAAACAAGAAACCCGCTGGGAAGTACTCATAGCCATCCCCTCTATTCCTATCCAAGAAGTACCACAACCCTTTGGGAAGTGCACTCAGCCTAACCCCTCTGGTTTAGTCATACGAAATTATAATACACTTTGGGTAATCTCACTCTATCAATTCCCCTTATAGTCTAGGGTAGTTAGAGACTCTCATAGGGAGATCACGCGGTTTAACCCTCTTGGCCCCAAGGTCTAGAGACTCTCTGAGGAAGGTCACTCAGTCAATCCTCCTATAGCCTTAAGTATAACACAGACTCTCTGAGGAAGCTCACTCGGTCAATTCCTCCTCTAGCCTGGGAAGGTTTTAAAGACATTCAAACAAGGTAAAGACTCTCTGAGGAATCTCACTCGATCTACCTTCCTATAGTCTATAATAACTAAGACTCTATGGGAAGCTCACTCGGTCTATCTCATGTAGTCTATAATTTCCATGACTCTTTGAGGAAGCTAACTCGGTCTATACCCGTATATTCTATAATATCTATGACTCTCTGGGAATCTCAGTTGGTCTATCCCTTATAGTCTATAGCACCGGGTTCTCACGGTCCCGTGCCAGTCAGTGCATATTAATGTTATAAGGGCAGAGTACACCTATAGTGAAACTTGGATAATCAATGTACACCTATAGAGCTACTTGGATAAATAGTCTATAGAGTAACAAGCATGTTAACAACATCATTCCGTCCTACGATCACAAGGCATGGAAATAGGTACAATGGCCAAAGGCTAAAGAGACCCAAAGGTTGCAACAAGAGAAAAGCACGGGAAAAACATCCAAGAACAATAAATATCAATAAACATGATCAATTTACCTCTACAAAAGCATGCAAGCAAGGAAGGAATAACCACATTGGAAAAAAGGTAAACACGCGATACCCCGTCCATGGGTATTGGTGGAATTTGAACATAAAACTAAAAAGAAATCTAAAGGTAAGGCACAAACCACCTAACTCGATCTTAAGAGATTGATATATTTGAACCACGAGGCTTGATTCTCCTCAGAACGACGTAGATCTACGAAAATGCACAAAACTTTCAACCCAAGATAACTTAAGAAAGTGGAGGAATTTGAAATCAAGGCTCTAGGAGAAGGAATAAATCACTACTGTGGTTCCAACACAATCGACGACAGTCGATTTGGAGAACGGACGAAGGCTCGGGGACTCGCAGAAGATCTACGGACATATGGGTTGCTCTCGGTTGAAGGCGCTGGAGACGAAGATAGTCATGTCGCTTAGGCATGATCCTAGTCCGTTTAATGAAAAAGAAAATAAAATACACGACATGTACTCCTTGAGGTCACGGCATGTATTCTACTTTTCAGTAATTTGATTTAAGTGTCCTCCACTTCACCCCTACACACCGTGTGTGTGGCCCAGACACGGCCACCACACGGCCTGGTGCAGCAAGGGAGTACACCGCGTGTACTCATAAATTACATGGCATGTACTTCAAAAATTTCCAGAAACCCCTCTTTTCTCAAAAACTCCAGTAAAAAGAAATACATACCTGAAAACGAATATATGGGTTCTTACATGAACAACAAGTGAAACTACATAAATACCTAAATAGTTATAATATGTTTCCAAACACACCGTGGATACTCTCACCATACAACAATATATAATATAATAATGAATCTCAAGGGTACCCCTCTACCACTTCCCCACTAGTTTTCCACTTTTCCCCAAATTCTCATGTCCTAAGCATCTCTCTCCAAATTGGATTTCCTACAGACACCTAGCTGAAGTAACAGAACACGCACCTCTTATAACTCACCACCAAAACCACAAAACCAAAAGTAACCTCGTAGTTTCTAGGATCTACCACTGCTCGCATAGCATGTATCACACATTGGGTATTATACCTTAGGCCTCTAAATCGCATACACTATGTTAGGATCTTCAATCCATCACAACCTATACATGTTATACATATAGTAGCACATAAAAAACTATATCCAGAATATATGTGTGTGAAATAACCACAACCCATTACAGACCTCTACACACATATATAGAGAAAAAAAACCGAAATTCATACCAATATAGGTAACTACCAAGAGAATAGATCATGTAAAAGGGGGTATTCAACCATCCATTCTCCCACCATGATATTGGGGAAAACACCCCCTAGGGATTAGAATCCCTAGGTTTTCAGTTTCCCTAACCGATATGGTTGAGTAGTGTATAGAAACACAAAAAGTGCAGAATATAATATAGCTCACAACCATACTATGGGAAAATCCTAGTCATAGACTCAACTATATTTAACATCTCTCAGACTCTCGGCTTCCACTATTAACGAGATATCATATAATCACACAACCATTTAATAACGAAAATATGATACTTATATATTTTTTTCAGTTTTAAATTATTTTAATCAATTCTTTAACCATTAATAAACTATTAACATTTACCACATTACATCCCATTACCATTCACACCAAGAACCATTCCCTCGATGAAAAAAAACCGAGTCCCCAGTTCCTTTAAATTGTAAACATAGAATTACATCCCATCAAGCTCCAACCTCTTGGGTTAACATCATTTATTCAGTCATTTATTAACAGCATTATCACATTTCTATAATTCCATGTATTCTAGAAAATCATTCTAAGTTTCCAAAGACAAGGGGCTCAACATAGTGAGTTGATGAACTAACCATTGAGTCTTTTCCACCTATAGCAGGAGTGCATGCCCATATATCCTCGAGAATCTAAACACAAAAATCATGTGACATGACCTACGTGTCTTCCCCTCTTTTGGAAGGATGGTAAGAATGACCATCTGCCTCACGTAGTGGGAAAATTAAATCATACAAACAAATATAAAATTCAACAACATCCACTTTTAGATCATTGGGTAATCCAAGATTTATCCTTTTGATTTCTCCTTGGTGTCCTCCCCAACACCCACATGCATAAAATGATGCATCTTACCCCTATAGGCATCAACTAAGCCACCACCACTGAGCCTCCCTACCCCCATATACCACCACATCCTTCTAGGATCTTCCATCCCAAGTTCATACCATAACACAAGCAGCAGGAAAAAATAAAATCAACTGGTCTCTTGGCCCCAAAACAAGGCATTATAATTATCACACAACTGATTCATTATTCCATATTAAATTAATTGATTCATTATCATTGGTTCTAACTATGGGAAACCTAAACAACTAGCTATATAGAGCTACAATAATAAATTAACAATTAATTTTACATGCATTTAATCAAAAATCATCAACATACTTTAGGTTTATCAATAAATTCAATTAAAAAATCTTACTACATAAACTTTATTATATAAAATTAGATCAACAACCAGATTTATTAAAAATTCTTCTTTATCATTAGAAAATTAATTATGAATTAATTATGGATTTTAATTCTTTACCAGCATCCGTCGAGAATGAAATGATAAACAAGATAAATCATATATGTCACACTATCTAGAAAAAACATGGGGAAAACTATTTTCACAATGTAAATAAACAACATAAAATCAATACCAATTCATTAATATTGTTCAAATATTTATTGTGTTAATTTTTTGTGATGCAGTGGCTAAAACATTATCAATCTATGATTGCACATGAATAAATAGAAATGAAATGAATCCCCTACCTAAAAAGGATTCCAATGTTCTTTTCACATGAACATGCCAAAACAACGGATCATGATCCCCTCTCTCGCAATGACTGCATCCACCCAAGGACGTCGCGGCATAACCGAATCGAACACCAACCATTAAAATTTATTTAGAAACATGGATATCACATGAAATCACATGGAAAGGAAAAAAATGGGGAAATAGATTAAGGAACCCATAAGAATGGAGGTAGAATATACCTTATATCGAAAACAAATAAACACTTTCAGGTTGCACCAAAATAGGGGGTGCACATATAGCAAGAAAAGCACCAAGGGGAAATGATCCAAGGATAGAACAATCACAAAACTCATTGAGAAGAATGTTTTAATCCGCTCACACCAAGATAAAGGATAATGAATAACAAGGGTGGAAGGTATCTCAGCCCTTCTAAAAATATAAATGAAGTCATAGTTTAGATATAGTTTAATTTTTCCATTAAAGGGAGATCTGGTACAGAATATGCGATTTGACAGAGTAAAGGCATCTTAAACCTTTGGAAAATTAAGATATGAGTTTTGGGATTTGAATCAGCCATAATTCCCATAAAAAAGGTTTCTAATGTGTTTTACATCAAATATAACATAAAAGGGGAGAAACTAAAGGAATATTGAAACACTATTCACATATGTCTCACTGATTACATTGTTCACATAGTTTTCAAAGATAGATGACTCACCAATAGATAACTCACTAATAGATGACTCACTAATAGATGAATCACTAAAAGATGACTCACCAATAGATGACTCACAAACATATGACTCACCGAAAAATGACTCATCGATAGATGACTCGCTGACAGATGACTCACTGACAGATGACTCACTGACAGATGACTCACTGATAGATGACTCACCCACAGATGACTCACTAACAGATGAATCACTGATGTGACTCAAAAATTCAAGTCACTGATGTGACTCACCAACATGATTCACTAACTTGATTAACCTATGTGTGTCACCAACATGAGTCACCGATGTGATCCATGAATGCGACTCACCGACATGACTCACTGACGTGAGTCACTGACGTGAGTCACCGATGCAACACACTTATACGAGTCACTAAATTCACTCACTAACAAGACTCACCAATGACAATATTACATTTATTTCACCAATGAGACTATTCATATTTTTCACACTAATGACAGTGTTCATAAAATATGAATCACTATTCACAGAATTGTAAATTTTGAAAAGTTGTAGGAATAATTCACTTTTCCCTCCTAGAACATCTCAAACACCATATTTTCACAAAAAATAGACCAAATAGGGTTGATACAATACATCCACATTCTTCTCTATATTCACCACCACTCCAGGGTCTGCCCTGATAATTCTTGTGAGATCCATTATCATGGTGATGCCTCTATCATGGTGGTCCATCTATTGTGTACACATCATGCTCAACTTGAAGAGTTGAGAAATATCATGTTATGTGACCCCTCCCATCAGAGGCATAACATAGGCCCTTGCCTAGCTGGATAAATCCTTTACATGATCCTTCAGTTGTAGATTCATGTGTCATTGTCCATGAATGATAATGAATCCTCAGATGAGACCTCGATGTTTGATGCTCAGTACATGATGTAACGGACTTAAAAACATGATACCCACCACTTTATACAACCACCCAACATCCCTATACTAGGAATATATCATAGATAAGAGCCTTCTATATAACTCTAACATTAATGGGATGTCATAAGAAAACCTCACTAACTCAAATGTATCTGTGGAGACCCTTCTTGACCATCCACGCCTAGAAGAAATAGTCTAGAACCATATCAAGGGATTATCATGTGTGATTTATGAACCTCATAGCATAATCATCAACTGTCATATCACACTACTTCATCTCAAGAACCTCCTAGATCTGAATTGAGATTAATCATGTGGGGTGATTCTCATCACAAAATTGATACTAGATATCAGAACATGACGAAGTCATCTTATCATGGGTCTTTGTCACCAGACACCACCAGTACCCTATTGATCCATGGAAAAGAATGGATACCAGTACAACCATATGATCAGTCAGGGGTACCAAAGAAAGATGAAGACTTGAGAAACCAACTCAATCTATTCTTCCACTACCTAGGGATTTGGAACTCCATAGAACTTCAGTGGTCTCTGATGTTAGAACTCACTAATAGTTCTTAGTCTGTGTGCATAATCAACCTAAACTTCTGATACCATCTTCTATGCTACATATGGAAGTGATTCTACCTACCCACCTAGAGGAAACACCTCCTGATATGAACCCTAAACTGAGGCCCCATCACAAATTAGATTAGCATCATGATCCTTAAATGGTAACACGGCTAGCTATATTTTCGGACGCTTCTTGAAAGTGATGAATAAGTACCATAGTTAGAAGAGAATATATATGTGGATATGACTCAATAAGGAAAATCAAAGGAATAAATATTATATAATTCATGTAACATTATTCCCTACAACAAATTTCTTGGTATAGGATGTAAAGAAGTATGTAGTCAGAGACCTAGTGAATTGATACATCAGACGTCTCACCAATGCTAGGTTACCTATGCTAAAATTCACACTTGAGGCGCCCTAAAATCATTCACCAATGTCCCAACCAATCCTCACAAATGGTATAACTCCAAACACCATCCCATGGAATGAACTTCTCTAATAACACACTGTAACAACATTAAACATCAGGACCCACCTGACTGGTAGTAATCCATGCTATCACAATCCCAAGACAACCTAGAATACTCCAGGGTATTGGAACGACCCCTGAGAATGTATAATATAAAATGGGAGGCCTTTTATTAATGTACCTATATGCATAATCCCAACCATCTCCATGAAATAGTTTAGAGGAATAGTAATAAATATAAAAAAAACTAGAGTATGACCATAAAAGCAGTAAACTATAGGGAAAACATTAGAGTTTGAAAAAGTAATCCAATGTGTAATAGAAAAGGGAAAAATACACACCCACCTAGAAATGAAGCCTCAACCTGACTACAACTATAAAAAAGGACAACTGTAATTACCCACTTATTCCTATTGGATTCAGAATACAATGAATCATTAATATGCCTCAAGTGACATCCCGAAGATGCTAAGCACTAGTAATAAATAAAGAAGGGTTTCAAATAAAAGTGGAGGATGATTTAAAATTTAATTAATATACCACTAACCAAAAAACCATTATATGATTCATGATAAAAACAAGAAAACTCAACCATCGACTATATAAAAAACCACACCAAAGTGTACTAGAGTGGAATACAATTAAACTATCAAAGTAAATAGAAAATGATAACTATAATAACTCTTAGATAACCACAAGACTCTATTATCCACAAGATTCATGCTCCAACATCACCAAACAACCCATGTATCACTAGGTGGTGCTAAATACATGTGATACTTTACCTTTTCTCATTTCCTGAAATATATCATATGAAAAACCCACCAATGTTCCAAATAAGCGGTGAGTATAAAACTCATTAGGATTCCCTTAATGAATTTCCTACTTAATCCACTATGATAGAATAGATACCAGTATTTATATAAAATAGTTTATATAAAAAATTTGGAAAAATAGATTATAACTAAATATAAATAAAATAATAAAATTTATAACTCAATATAAACAAATGAAAAATAAACCATCTTTCATATAAAACCCTTTTTTAAAGAAATAATACATACATGGACTTAAGACCATGTTGCAAGTTTGCTTGGAATAACCATTCATTTCCACACTTTCACACTAACAACCATGCTGTCTTTGTTATGATAGTTCCATACTCATGAGCAGTCTCTCATCCAATTACCTTGTGTCCAAATGACACATGTCCCTAATCTACGGTCACACAATTCGTACCCCAATGGTATACATCCCATATTCAGGGGAAATTCGAATATGAACACACATAAACCAATGTATGAGAAAACCACTTCAAAAAACCATTTCAAACCATTTCAATAAAACCAATATTTTTTAAAAAAACCAAAAAATAGACCAATTCCAATCAACCATAAATTTCATCAAAATTATTCTTTTTATTGAAAGTAATTAAATTCAATCCAATCAAAAAAATTTCATAAATATCCAATTCTAAAATCTTCATTTTAATTTCAATAATCAAACACCTTATTTAAAAAAACCAATTTTCCAAATTTCATTAAACTATCATTAAAGAAGATTTATAACAATCATAAAGAATCCAATTAACAATCAAATACACACAAAGTAGTCAATTTGAAACTACTAAATTTAGTACTACTAATAAGAGTTGAATGTGAAGCACCTACCATGAAGGGTTTGATGAAAACCAAAAATGGATGAAGAAAGCTCAAGAAAAACTAGTTGAATCTCCACAAAATCGTTTTTGATCTCTTCTTCTACCATGATTAATACCAAATATCATCATATTTGGAATCCATAATCTTAGATATACCCATAATGGGTTTAGATCTAAGAATCCAAGAGCATAGGAGAATTATATTTAAGTATAACTAAGGAAATGTGAAAATAATGGTGAAGAATGATGACATAGCTCAAGAATATTACTTCAAATCACCAAGGGAAGCCATAAAAATACCTCCAGAATCATGGGTGAACCTTATTTGTCCTTTAGATAGAAAAAAAGTGAATTAGAGACGTTTTGGGGGGAATCAAGTGGTTTAATGGAAAAGCCAACCTAGATCCACTTTTTAAGGAGGTGGGTTTTAACTTGAACATGGTTTAGTCGCATTGTTAGAAAAATCACGTGCTAACCATCCGTTAGCTACTACATTAAGGGGAATCTTTCACAGCCTCCTCACGTGATCTCCATAACTATGCACTCAACATTTCAAAGCCTTCTATAGAAAAACTTCACATTTTCATAGTTTCTACTAGGCTTTTTCACGGGCTGGACAAATAGTGCACAACCTGTGTACTTCTCCATTAGCCCCAAAAATCTCAACAAGTTATCCAAGATCTCCAAACATTCACCCTTATTATTAATATACAAGAAAATCATAACATAAGGGTTACATACAATAAACTGGGGGGATGACATTCTCCCCACAAATGGACTTTACAACCCTAGAAAGAAAAAAACAATCTTTTCCAAAAAGAGTTCCAACCATTTCTCTTTCATTTACTTCTCACATTCCAATGTCTTTTCCTTAATTTTCCCATGTTTCCATAAAAGCTTCACTAAATTTATGGTTTATTCATGAAAGACATTTGATTTCCTATTCACAATCTTCACCAGGATATCTACCAATGAAGCATCTAGATCTATGTCAATGTGATCTCATCTGATCACATGGTTAGGATTAGGCTAATACATTTTCAACTAAGATACATAGAACACATTATGTACCACACTGAATCGTGTTGGAAATGAAAAAAGATATGCCACCTCTATAACTCATTCTAGTATCCTGAAAGGTCCAATATATCAAAAAGATAACATTATGTGCTTCCCAAAATGATGATGTACAAGCCTTGGTGTGATACTCAAGAACACATGATCACTCACTAAATGTAAAGACCCGTAAAAATTCAATGGAATTTTTTTCTTAATTTTCTTAAGAATTTTACAAGAGCGTGGTTTCAGACGGCACCTGATTCCGAGACCCGGAGTGCCCGGAATTAATTTCCGAAGTTTGGCTCGGGTACGTTCAGTGAACGAACGAGCGGGAATTCCTAACTTTTGATCTGGTGCTCGGAATTGAAATCTGAGGGCACCGATGAACTCGCAGCGCCCATATTCGCTTAAAGAGACCTTTTCGGGAGTTGCGTTTGTTGCGGGTTGAAAGTTAATTTTGGGGTTTTTAGTTTGAGTTAAATAAAATTTGTGTAGAACAAATTTTATTATAACTTGATAAAACCTACCAAAGGGGGTTGTAAGTGGGACCCACACCCACTTAACCTCCCTTGAGAAGATTAAGTGTGGTGGGGCCCACACGAACCCCTAATCCTTTCAAATTCTCCCAACTCCCTTAACGCCTCATTTATTGACTTGAGTTACTTATTTAATTATGGGAGTTAATCCTTTTGAATTTCAAACTTTTGAAATTCTATTGTGTTATGTAATAATAAAATAAGTTGTTGTCTTATTTTATTTTGGGTTATTTGTTTGTCTTCTTGAGAGGTGGAGAGCTCTTCTTCTTCTTCAACTCTGACGAAGAACTCGAAGAACGTTCATCTTGACGAAGAACGCTCAAGCTCTGACGAAGAACGCCGCACCTCCATTCTTCGTTTACAGTGTCAATGAATGGGACGCCACTTCTTCCTCGGACAACCTTCGTCGGCGTACAAGTTTCGCCAACGATGTGTCTCTTCGAACGCATCCCTTCGTCATCGAATTTGACGAACGACTACCGCGACACCCGACCTCCACGACGTCGTCTTCCGCGGAACGTTCACAATCTTCGAACCTTATACCCGAGGTAGGGGTTGTTGATTTCTTTTTGGTTTCCTTATTTTTATTCTTGATCGTGAATAGCAAGTCTAACGTGTGGCTTGAATTATTTAAGTTGCGTTATTATTTTAACGTGAGGGGGCCGGACCGCACGAACACGGCCGAACCCCCCTCCATCGTTATTGTTTATTCTGGCGGGTGGAAGCAAGTGGCGTGGTGTCGTCGCACCACGCGGATGATCGTGCAAATATTTTACGCGGCGCCGTCGCGCTACGCCGAGGTAGAATCTTCAAGAACGCGACGCTGTCGCGCCGCGTTGAATGGAATCAAGGCACGACAAAGGGGTGCGGTGCCGTCGCACCGCGCCGGATGACGAACGCCGCGGCCGGTTCCGGGCCGCGGCGGGACGAGGAGACCGCGGCCGGTTCCGGGCCGCGGCGGAAGAGAAGACCGGCGGTCGGGCCGCCGGCGTCGGAAGCCGAAGGGGGGACCGGAATTTCCGGTCCCGTTGGAGAAAACCGGCCGGCCAGCTGGCCGTCCGGAAGGCATTAAACCGGGGGAATTAATCCCCCGGCCAGCATGTAAAACCCCCCTCTTTAAGAGGGGGGCGGTTCCATGAAAGGGGGGGCAGCAGCCCCCCGGTTCTCTTTATTAAACCGGCCCCCATGTGGGGGCCGTTTGTTGCAAAGGCGCGGCACAAAGGCCGCGCCGCTTCAATCAGCGGGGGCTTAGCCCCCGCGTGCTGCCCCTCGCGGCACCAGGCTGCCGCGGCCCGCCGCGCCGCCCCAGGGGGGGGGGGGGGGGGGTCGGGCCGGGTCGGCCCGGACCCGGACCCCCCCTTTTCGAACCAGAATCGGTTTTTGGGCCATATCTTGAGCCTCGGACCTCCGAATGACGAACCGTCTGCGGCAACGTGATCCTTGGATCGAGACGGTCGTTTCGGTATATCGCACTCAAGGTTTCGGTTTACTTTGAGTTCGGCCGGGTTGGTTCGTTCACGAAACCAACCGGGCCTTCGGAGCGGAAACGCTCATATCTTGAGCTACGGACGTCCGATTGACGTGCCGTCAGCTGTGTTGTTTCCCTCTTAGTGAGGCGAATCTTTTGGAATACTCCGCCCGAGGTTTGGACACAGGTGGAGTACGGTCGGGTTGGTTTTGCCTTAAAAACCAACCAGGTCCCGAAGACGAAAATGCCAATAACTCTCAGACCGGGCGTCCGATCGACGCGCCGTCTGTTGCGTTGAGTTCCTGTTGACGATACGGAACTTTTGGATACATCAACTCTGGTCTTCGTGACAGTTGATGTATCAGCCTCTCGGCTCGTGGAGCGGACCCTCCGAACGAGCTTGCTATGTGCGGGAACCCTAGTGCTGGCTGCGACTGTTCTACTACTACGACTACTACTGCTACTGTGACTGCGACGACGACAGTACAGAGATCCTGTGTGGATTCGACGACGACGACTACAGCACTCAGCGATCCTACGTGGATCAGTGCTACAGGTCCTGTGTGGGCCCGATCCTGTGTGGGTCTCTTCGCTCAGCGGTCCTGTGTGAACCAGCGCCTACAGGTCCTGTGTGGGCCCGATCCTGTGTGGTTCTTTGCGGGGGTTAGTTACCTATCGATCCTTCGTGGGTCCGATGACTTAGATGGATCAGTGATCATCTTTATCGTCCTTGAAGAAGTATACCTGTGTGAGCTAAATCCTATTGCTTTCCTGTGTGGATTGTGTTGTGCAATCCTGTGTGGATTACGTTTTGCTTTCCTGTGTGGAATACGTTTACTTTCCTGTGTGGACTGAGTTGTACTTGGGCTCGGAGGTTAGAGCGTATTTGAATTGATGACTTAGGTATATGTATGGGCATATACCTAAGCAGTGTCGGTTAATACTTCGTGATTGTTACTTTTCTTCGTGGTTTATCCTTTGTGGATTTGAGAGACCTTCAGGGGTCTCGGGGTCCCTACTGAGTAGCTTATACTCACCCCTGCACGGGCTTTGCCCGCACTACGTTGTGTTGGTTGCAGACGACGGACAGCGTTGACCTTAGCTGAGGCTTGCAGAGCGGGACGGTACCCGGAGGTGGACCACTGGGCGGGACGTGCACAGAGCGGACGGCGGGACCCGTGGAGCAGAGGAGCTATCTGTACCCACCCTTCAGGTGGGATTTCCAGTGGACAGCTCGGTGTAGCAGCTTTTACTTTTCAGTTGCTGTTTTCCCTTTCGAGTTGTACTTTACTTTCAGTTTGGGTTTGTATTCTGGCCCATTTACCTTTCCGCACTTCCAGTCGTACTCTGCTTTGTTTAGTGTTTACTTTCCGCTTGTTTACTCTGTGGTGTGTGTTTACTTTTCAAAGGCAATGCCTTCCCTTTTTACCGGGATTTACGCCTTGGTGCTAGTCGCCAGCCCCTGGCCTATGGAAGGCGGGCTTGGGGTAGTCACGGCATGGACCCCGAGGGTGGGTCGTGACAAATTGGTATCAGAGGAGTTCGGTTCTACCGTGAACTCTGATCTTTTCTATGTGAAGCAATAATGTTTAGCGTATTGAGTGTGGATATCAGTCCAGGGAGTCCAGTGTTGGTGCGGCGGCCGACGTATCCGTACACCAGGACCCTGACTTCTGATTTCCGACTTAATGCACGAAAACATTGATTGCGTGTGTGTTTCAAAGTTTTCTTTGTGATTACTTATATCAGCTCACCAGGTATACTGTTCTGACCGTGGCGCACCTGTTTCCTTTTCAGGATGGCCCCACGACGGCAGCCAGCTAGGGTTCCGAGAGTCGAGTGTGACGACAGCCCACCGAGCGACGAGGCCTCGGTGCAGGGCCCTTTTCCAGTAGTGGCACCGGCGGTAGCTTTACCCGCCGATCCCCCGATGCTTCCAGCAGCAGCCGCTGACGATGCACGTCGCCTCAGCGCACTGCATGAGTTTCAGCGCCAGCGACCGCCCAGGTTTCGCGGGGAGACGGATCCCCAGGCAGCAGAGGACTGGCTGGAGGCAGTGGTTCGAGTGTTTAGGCTAGTGAGGACACCAGCAGACCCCATGGTGATCCTCGCTGCGAGCCTACTACACGCAGCAGCAGGACGATGGTGGAGCTTGATGCTCCAGGTGCACGATGAGGAATCTCTACTTTGGACGGACTTTGAGAGCCTCTTCCGCTCGGAGTTCGTCCCAGCCACCCTTCGTGCGGTGCATATCCAGGAGCTTCTACAGCTGCGGCAGGGCAGCATGACGGTCGCTCAGTACTCGGTGAGATTTACCGATCTCTCGCGCTACTCGACCGACATGGTACGGGACCCATTCTTCTGGGCCCGGACCTTCGAGCAGGGTTTGAGACACGAGATCAGGGCATCGCTGATCTCCCTCAGGATACCGACTCAGACAGGAGTACTGGAGCGGGCCCTTCTGATCGAGAGCTTCCTTGCTGAGTCTACACCAGCACAGCGACCCACCGCAGGGCGGCACGTGGCAGAGTCATCTGCAGCAGGCAGTCGACCGATGACTCAGGGGTCCAGACAGACCAGACCTTCGGGCAGACGACCTCAGGATACTGGCTCAGCAGTGCGGGGCACACAGCGCGGGGCCAGTCTTCCGAGAGGCAGACAGTGCTACTCGTGCGGCGGGCAGGGCCACATGGCTCGTGACTGCCCGACCCGCCGTGCCGAGGAGCAGCAGACGGTTGAGGGACCACCGAGGCAGAGGCAGAGGGTCGACCATGGCGGTCCGCAGGGAGGAGGCGGACGAGGCAGAGGAGCTGGACGAGCAGCTGGTGGTGGCCGACGCTTTGAGGCTCTGCCACCACCACCACCAGGAGGTCCACCCCGACCACAGGGAGATGGCGGGCAGCGACAGGCACAGCTCCAGGCAGCAGAGGCCTATGACCACGGCGCACCCGAGATGATTCGAGGTACTATCTGTGTCTATTCCACCCTTGCTGCAGTTCTTATAGACAGAGGAGCGAGTCATTCTTTCATAGCCGCTGCCCTTGTTCGGAGCTCGGAGATTCCGACAGAGCCGTTGGCTCGATCTTTACGGCTAGAGACTCCTACGGGAGCAGACTCGACGATTACGCACTGGTGCCGGCAGTGTGAGCTCACTCTAGGAGGCGAGAGCTTCGGCTGGGATCTTCTTGTAGCAGCGTCGAGGCCTTATGACGTCATCTTGGACATGGATTGGCTATCTACGGTCCATGCACAGATTGACTGTTTTAGGCGCAAGGTGCGATGTGTACGCACCGACGAGAGCAGGTTCACCTTCACCGGCGAGAAGGGAGCCTTTGCAGCACAGGATGGACTTCCGCGGAGGAGAGGACAGCCCATCACTCATCAATTGGCTAGCCTCATCCTTGGAGCAGTTGACGTGCGGAGTCCTGGTTTTCCTGCAGTGGTGGATCAGTTTGCGGACGTTTTTCCTGACGACGTTCCAGGGCTACCTCCTCGCAGAGAGGTAGACGTTTATATTGACTTATACCCCGGGACATCCCCGATATCCACTCCAGCATATCGGATGGCCCCCGACGAGCTTCGAGAGCTACGGGTACAGTTGGAGGACTTGCAGGGCAAGGGATTCATCCGACCCAGTGTTTCACCCTGGGCTTCCCCGATATTGTTCGCCAAGAAGGCGGACGGGATCTTGCGACTTTGTGTTGACTATCGTCGCCTGAACCAGGTGACAGTGAGCAACAAGTATCCGCTACCGAGGATTGATGACCTCTTTGATCAGCTCAAGGGAGCACGGTGGTTCTCGAAGATAGACCTCAGGTCAGGCTATCATCAGCTCAGAGTCAAAGACGAGGATGTGCAGAAGACGGCCTTCAGATGTCGGTATGGCCACTATGAGTTCTTGGTTATGCCTTTCGGTGTAACCAATGCTCCAGTAGTGTTCATGGCTCTCATGAACAGGATCTTTCAGCCATACCTTGATCGGTTTGTCGTGGTCTTCATCGACGACATTCTGATTTACTCTACGACAGAGGAGGAGCACGCCTATCACTTGCGAGTTGTTCTTGACACACTCCGAGAGAACCAGCTTTATGGTAAGCTCTCGAAGTGCCAGTTCTGGATACGTGAGGTCCACTTTTTGGGACACGTTATCTCTGAGGCGGGAGTTGCAGTGGATCCCGCGAAGATTGAGACTGTGTTAGCTTGGGAGCCATCCAGGAGTGTGACTGAGGTTCGGAGTTTCTTGGGACTAGCTGGATACTATCGGAGATTCGTACCAGACTTCTCTAGAGTTGCAGCATCACTCACAGCTTTGACGAAGAAGGGGAAACCCTTCGTGTGGTCAGACAGATGTCAGCAGATCTTCCAGGAGCTGAGACAGAGATTGACTAGCGCACCTATCTTGAGGTTGCCTGAGGAGGGAGTAGGGTACGTAGTCTACTGCGATGCATCAGGGACCGGACTCGGATGTGTTCTGATGCAGGAGCGGGCCGTGATCGCCAATGGATCACGTCAGTTGAGGCTGCATGAGCAGAACTACGCTACCCATGACCTAGAGTTAGCAGCAGTGGTGTTCGCTCTGAAGACATGGCGACACTATCTGATGGGCGAGCGCTTTACAGTCTTTTCCGATCATCAGAGTCTCAGGTATATCTTCTCGCAGAAGGACCTGAACCTGAGACAGCGGCGATGGCTCGAGTTCCTCCAGGACTATGACTTTGAGATAGTCTATACTCCTGGTAAGGGGAACGTAGTAGCCGATGCCCTCAGCAGGAGGATGGGCATTCAGCTACTTGAGGAGGCGACGGAGCAGCTAGCCTCTTTGCAGATATCCTTCGTGGATAGAGATGGAGAAGCCTTTCTTCAGTCTCTCACAGTCACTCCTCCACTACTGCAGCGGGTCAGAGAGGCACAGCGTGAGGACGCTGACTATGAGACACGGCGTGCACAGATATCCTCGGGACAGGCACCCGATGGTTTCTCCCTTGGAGCAGAGCACGACATCCTTTTCAGAGGACGTACCATGGTACCAGTCGCTTTGCGAGAGGAAGTGCTGAGGGAGTTTCACACTTCTCCTTTAGCGGTACATCCTGGAGTGGCGAAGATGTACCAGGACCTCAGACGACAGCACTGGTGGCCGGGCATGAAGAAGGTTGTAGCAGAGTTCGTTTCTCGATGCCTCACCTGTCAGCAGGTGAAGGCAGAGCATCAGGTACCAGCTGGCTTAGTACAACCCTTGGAGGTTCCGGAGTGGATGTGGGATGGCATATCTATGGACTTCGTGACTGGACTTCCACGCACTTCCAGAGGTCACGACTCCATCTGGGTGATTGTTGACCGACTCACCAAGTCGGCACACTTCTTACCCATCAGAGAGCAGGGCTCAGTAGAGAGCTTGGGACGTCTCTACGTTCAGGAGATTGTGCGGCTCCACGGCGTGCCATCATCAATCGTCTCTGATCGAGATTCCCGCTTTACTTCCCGGCTTTGGAAGGGGTTGCAGGAGGCGTTCGGGACGCAGCTACGTCTTAGCACAGCTTTTCACCCTCAGACGGATGGTCAGCCGGAGAGGACCTTTCAGACTCTCGAGGACATGCTCCGCGCATGTGTCCTCGACTTTGGTCGTAGCTGGGAGGACCACCTACCCTAGGTGGAGTTCGCATACAACAACAGCTACCACTCCACCATCGGGATGGCACCGTACGAGGCATTGTACGACCGACCATGTAGATCTCCTTTGTGCTGGACAGACCCTGGGGAGTCAGCACTGGTGGGACCGGAGATGGTCCAGGCCACGACAGAGAAGGTCCAGGTCATCCAGGAGCGGATGAGGACAACTCAGAGCCGGCAGAAGTCATACGCTGACAGGAGGCGGAGGCCACTGGAGTTCGAGGATGGCGACCACGTCTTCTTGCGGGTCTCACCTCGACGTGGTATTCGGAGATTTGGCCGAGGCGGCAAGTTATCTCCGCGCTTCATCGGACCTTTCCAGATTCTCAGCAGGATTGGTGAGGTGGCCTATCACCTGGCTCTACCAACTCAGTTGCACCGGGTGCACGACGTCTTCCACGTATCTCAGCTGAGGAGATACGTGCACGACCCGACGCACATCATTGACCATGGGGAGCTTGACGTTGACGATGGGGCGACTTTTACGGAGGTCCCGGTGGAGATAGAGGATCGACAGGAGCGGGTCCTGCGTGGGCGATCGATTTCTCTTGTGCGCATCAGATGGCATCACGGGAATCTCCAGGAGAGCACATGGGAGCGGGAGGCTCAGATGCGTGCTCAGTACCCTCATTTGTTTCCCTAGTTTTTGATGTATCTTTACGGGGACGTAAAGCCCTGAGGTGGGAGTAATGTAAAGACCCGTAAAAATTCAAGGGAATTTTTTTCTTAATTTTCTTAAGAATTTTACAAGAGCGCGGTTTCAGACGGCACCTGATTCCGAGACCCGGAGTGCCCGGAATTAATTTCCGAAGTTTGGCTCGGGTACGTTCAGTGAACGAACGAGCGGAAATTCCTAACTTTTGATCCGGTGCTCGGAATTGAAATCCGAGGGCACCGATGAACTCGCAGCGCCGATATTCGCTTAAAAAGACCTTTTCGGGAGTTGCGTTTGTTGCGGGTTGAAAGTTAATTTTGGGGTTTTTAGTTTGAGTTAAATAAAATTTGTGTAGAACAAATTTTATTATAACTTGATAAAACCTACCAAAGGGGGTTGGAAGTGGGACCCACACCCACTTAACCTCCCTTGGGAGGATTAAGTATGGTGGGGCCCACACGAACCCCTAATCCTTTCAAATTCTCCCAACTCCCTTAACGCCTCATTTATTGACTTGAGTTACTTATTTAATTATGGGAGTTAATCCTTTTGAATTTCAAACTTTTGAAATTCTATTGTGTTATGTAATAATAAAATAAGTTGTTGTCTTATTTTATTTTGGGTTATTTGTTTGTCTTCTTGAGAGGTGGAGAGCTCTTCTTCTTCTTCAACTCTAACGAAGAACTCGAAGAACGTTCATCTTGACGAAGAACGCTCAAGCTTCGACGAAGAACGCCGCACCTCCATTCTTCGTTTACCGTGTCAACGAAGGGGACGCCACTTCTTCCTCGGACAACCTTCGTCGGCGTACAAGTTTCGCCAACGACGTGTCTCTTCGAACGCATCCCTTCGTCATCGAATTTGACGAATGGCTACCGCGACGCCCGACCTCCACGACGTCGTCTTCCACGGAACGTTCACAATCTTCGAACCTTATACCCGAGGTAGGGGTTGTTGATTTCTTTTTGGTTTCCTTATTTTTATTCTTGATCGTGAATAGCAAGTCTAACGTGTGGCTTGAATTATTTAAGTTGCGTTATTATTTTAACGTGAGGGGGCCGGACCGCACGAACACGGCCGAACCCCCCTCCATCGTTCTTGTTTATTCTTGCGGGTGGAAGCAAGTGGCGTGGTGCCGTCGCACCACGCGGATGATCGTGCAAATATTTTACGCGGCGCCGTCGCGCTACGCCGAGGTAGAATCTTCAAGAACGCGACGTCGTCGCGCCGCGTTGAATGGAATCAAGGCACGGAAAAGTGGCGCGGTGCCGTCGCACCGCGCCAGATGACGAACGCCGCGGCCGGTTCCTGGCCGCGGCGGGACGAGGAGACCGCGGCCGGTTCCGGGCCGCGGCGGAAGAGAAGACCGGCGGCCGGGCCGCCGGCGTCGGAAGCCGAAGGGGGGACCGGAATTTCCAGTCCCGTTGGAGAAAACCGGCCGGCCAGCTGGCCGGCCGGAAGGCATTAAACCGGGGGAATTAATCCTCCGGCCGGCATGTAAAACCCCCCTCATTAAGAGGGGGGCGGTTCCATGAAAGGGGGGGCAGCAGCCCCCCGGTTCTCTTTATTAAACCGGCCCCCACGTGGGGGCCGTTTGTTGCAAAGGCGCGACACAAAGGCCGCGCCGCTTCAATCAGCGGGGGCTTTGCCCCCGCGTGCGGCCCCTCGCGGCGCCAGGCCGCCGCGGCCCGCCGCGCTGCCCCAGGGGGGGGGGGTCGGGCCGGGTCGGCCCGGACCCGGACCCCCCCCCCCTTTCAAACCAGAATCAGTTTTTGGGCCATATCTTGAGCCTCGGACCTCCGAATGACGAACCGTCTGCGGAAACGCGATCCTTGGATCGAGACGGTCGTTTTGGTATATCTCACTCAAGGTTTCGGTTTACTTTGAGTTCGGCCGGGTTGGTTCGTTCACGAAACCAACCGGGCCTTCGGAGCGGAAACGCTCATATCTTGAGTTACGGACGTCCGATTGACGTGCCGTCAGCTGTGTTTTGTCCCTCTTAGTGAGGCGAATCTTTTGGCATACTCCGCCCGAGGTTTGGATGCAGGTGGAGTACGGTCGGGTTGGTTTTTCCTTAAAAACCAACCGGGCCCCGGAGACGAAAATGCCAATAACTCTCAGACCGGGCGTCCGATCGACGCGCCGTCTGTTGCGTTGAGTTCCTGTTGACGATACGGAACTTTTGGATACATCAACTCTGGTCTTCGTGACAGTTGATGTATCAGCCTCTCGGCTCGTGGAGCGGACCCTCCGAACGAGCTTGCTATGTGCGGGAACCCTAGTGCTGGCTGCGACTGTTCTACTGCTACGACTACTACTGCTACTGTGACTGCGACGACGACAGTACAGAGATCCTGTGTGGATTCGACGACGACGACTACAGCACTCAGCGATCCTACGTGGATCAGTGCTACAGGTCTTGTGTGGGCCCGATCCTGTGTGGGTCTCTTCGCTCAGCGGTCCTGTGTGAACCAGCGCCTACAGGTCCTGTGTGGGCCCGATCCTGTGTGGGTCTTTGCGGGGGTTAGTTACCTATCGATCTTTCGTGGGTCCGACGACTTAGATGGATCAGTGATCATCTTTATCGTCTTTGAAGAAGTATACCTGTGTGAGCTAAATCCTATTGCTTTCCTGTGTGCATTGTGTTGTGCAATCCTGTGTGGATTACGTTTTGCTTTCCTGTGTGGAATACGTTTACTTTCCTGTGTGGACTGAGTTGTACTTGGGATCGGAGGTTAGAGCGTATTTGAATTGATGACTTAGGTATATGTATGGGCATATACCTAAGCAGTGTCGGTTAATACTTTGTGATTGTTACTTTTCTTCGTGGTTTATCCTTTGTGGATTTGAGAGACCTTCAGGGGTCTCGGGGTCCCTACTGAGTAGCTTATACTCACCCCTGCACGGGCTTTGCCCGCACTACGTTGTGTTGGTTGCATACGACGGACAGCGTTGACCTTAGCTGAGGCTTGCAGAGCGGGACGGTACCCGGAGGTGGACCACTGGGCGGGATGTGCACGGAGCGGACGGCAGGACCCGTGGAGCAGAGGAGCTATCTGTACCCACACTTCAGGTGGGATTTCCAGTGGACAGCTCGGTGTAGCAGCTTTTACTTTTCAGTTGTTGTTTTCCCTTTCGAGTTGTACTTTACTTTCAGTTTGGGTTTGTATTCTGGCCCATTTACCTTTCCGCACTTCCAGTCGTACTCTGCTTTGTTTAGTGTTTACTTTCCGCTTGTTTACTCTGTGGTGTGTTTTTACTTTTCAAAGGCAATGCCTTCCCTTTTTACCGGGATTTACGCCTTGGTGCTAGTCGCCAGCCCCTGGCCTATGGAAGGCGGGCTTGGGGTAGTCACGGCACGGACCCCGAGGGCGGGTCGTGACACTAAAAATGACAATATTATTTGGAAATGATATGCATACAATTTTTTAAAACATTGAGCCATATCCATCATCTTAAAAATCAACCGAATCATCTCTGTCATTTCCAAGATAAGGCTCAACCCAACAATAATTCTCACCTGTTTCCACCCCATAATGTGGAGAATTATAAGTATTCCCATAAAAAGCTTCAAAATGAGCGAATGTATCGAGTCCTGATAGTTTTGATTATAAGATAACTCCACTAAGGGTATATTCTCTTCACACGATCCATCAAAATTCATTAGACAATACCAAAACATGGTTTCCAAAGATTGTATTGTCATTTCAGATTACCCATCAATCTAAGGATGATAATCCATACTCATGGTCAACTGAGTCCCAAGGGATTTCTATAATGATTTCCATAAATGGTATGTGAACCTAGGATCATTGTCTGACATTATTGAAACTGGTAATCTATGTATCATTTCGATGTCTTGGATATATATTTTAGACAGATCCCCCATCGTATGAGTTTCACGAATATGGATGAAATAGTAATACATGGTAAGCCTATCCATTATGACCCATATGGTATTGTGTTTCCAAACCATTAATGGGAGTCATGTAACAAAATCCATAGTTATTTGTTCCTCTTTTCACACTGGGATAGGTAATGACTGTAACATACTTACTGGTCATTGATGTTCTTCCTTAACTTGTAGATAAGTTAACCACAATGAAATTAACTCTTCCACTTTCCGTTTCATGACGATCCACCAAAATTGTGCCTTCAACGCCTTATACATCTTCTGTATTCATTGATGAACATCCCATATCGAATGGTTGTAGGAATGAAGATGTTTCTCTGATCAATCTATGGGTACAACAATCTGATCTTTGACCAATAATATCTTACTCCCATCAAGTTTACATCCCACAGTGGTCTCCCTGCCATTGAGTTTTGAACTCATAAATACACATTCTGCATTAGTTGTTTGTGCTTCTTTTACCAACATTACCAAATCAAGAAACACAGAGACAGGAAGGAAAACCAGCAAATCACCTTGTTCTTCACATTCTACATGCATATTTTCCAGGAATGATATCAACTACCATTCATATGAATTTTCCTTCTCCCACTGAGCATATGAGTTCCTTCTTAATGTATCGGAAATCAAATTACCTTTTCCTAGTGTATACATCATATCAAAGTCAAACATTTGAATATAATCCATCCATATCCTATTCCTTATATTCAAATCCCATTGTGAGAAAATGAGTTTCATGATCTTACAATACATAAACACTGTAAATTTCTCACCAAAGAGATAATGACACCAAGTCATAAAGGTGTGGACATCCATAGATAACTCCAAATCATGTGTTGGGTAATTCTTCTCATGAACACTCATGTGTCTTGAACCATAATTAACCATGTTGTCTCCTTTCATGATAAAAAATTCTAACCCAAATCATTAATAATCATAGAACACCGTGAAACCCTATCTTGATTCTAGAAAAATCATGATAGGTGATGTTGTAAAAAAACGTTCAACTCTTGAAAAGACTTCTAGAATTCATCAGTCCATCATAAAGGATCATTATTATTTTTCAAAGATGTCATTGGTGGATATAGCCGTGATAATTCATGCACAAAGCATCAATACTAACCAGCTAGATGAAGAAAACATTGTATCTCAAATACATTATTTAGGGGTTTCCAAGAGATAACTTATTCCATCTTTTTAAGATACTTTGATCAACCTTTTTCAGATATTACATGTCCATGAAATCTTACCTTTTGTATCCAAAAATTACACATTGATAGTTTTTCATAAAAATTATGGTCTCTAAAGATTCAAAACATTGTCACCAAGTGTTGCTCATGTTCATAATTTTTCCTTCAATACACTAATATTTCATCCATAATCACAACAAAAAAAGAATCCAGATATCTCTGAAATGTTATATTCATCAATGCCATAATGATAGCTGTGGAATTTTTAAGACATAAAGGCTTGACTATATATTCATAATGGTTATAGATTCATCTAAATGTTTTCATCAGAATATCTTCCTTTCGAACTCTCAATTGATGATATCCTCATCGTAATTGAATTTTAGAGAACTATTGTTATCCCCTCAATTGATCAAATAGATTATCAATGTGTGGATGTGGATACCTATTATTTATCGTAGTTTGTTTAAGCTTACGATAATCCACCATTGTTTCAGGGATGTTTTCCCAGATGACTTTTCAGGTCTTCCTCCAGAGCGTGAGGTGGATTTGTCTATTGAGCTTGTTCCAGGAGCAGCACCAGTGTCCATTCATCCTTATAGGATGGATACACCAGAGTTGTAGGAGCAAAAGAGACAGTTAGAGGAGTTATATGAAAAGGGTTTTATTTGACCCAGTACTTCTCCTTGGGGTTCTTCTGTCCTTTTGCGAAGAATTCGGACGGTACTCTTAAACTCTGTGTGGATTATCGGAAGTTGAACTAATTGACGGTTAAGAACCGATATCCCTTTCCAAGGATTGATGATCTTTTTTATTAACTTCATGGAGTATGAGTGTTCTCTATGATTGACTTGAGATCAGTATATCATCAGCTTTACGTTAGACCATCTGATATACCTCTCATATCTTTCAAGAGCAGGTATGATCTTACGAGTATACGGTTATGCTGTTTGGACTCACAAATGCACAAACAGTTTTCATTTATCTGATGAATCGTGTGTTCCATCCTTATATGTATTCTTTTTTCATTGTATTCGTGGATGATATCTTGGTGTACTCTCACACTCGACACGACCATGACACCCATCTTAAGATCATATTGAGTACACTAATAGAGCATCGACTATATGCTATGCTCTCTAAGTGCCACTTTTGGATGGACCAGACTCACTTCCTGTGTCATATCATCTCAGAGGCAGGAGATGCAGTAGTCCGAGAGATGGTGAGAGTAGTGGTTTCCTAGGAGTATCCTAAGAATGTGTTTAAAATATGGAGTTTCTTAGGACTGGCTAGTTACTACAGACGCTTCATACAGGACTTCTCCCGCTTAGCAGCTCCGTTGATGGGTTTGAATAAGGAGGGTGTAAAGTTCGTTTGGTCAGAAGCTTGCGAGACAACCTTCCAGGAGCTGAAGGGAATGTTGAAATCAGCACCTATCATGATGCTCCCAGAGCAGGGGAAGAGCTATACAGTTTACTATGATGCATCGGGTATTTGGCTAGGAGCTGTGTTGATGTAGGGTGACCGAGTAGTTGCATACGGGTCTCGGTAGTTGAGGCCACATAAGAGGAATTACCCAATGCATGATCTCGAGTTGGCTGCAGTTTTTCATGCGTTGCGATGTTGGAGACACTATCTCTTGGGAGACCACTTTGTGGTTTTCACCGACCACAAAAGACTCATGTATATCTTTACTCAGTGTGACTTGAATCTGAGACAACGAAGGTGGGTTGAATACCTTCAGTCCTTCAATTTTGAGCTTTCCTATACACCTAGGAAAGGTAATGCAGTAGCTGATGCACTGAGAAAGAAGACTCCGATACAGGTAGTGTCGGAGGCCAGTGGTGAATGGCAGCTTATGTCTTTCTTCACTGAGATTCTTTTGGAGGATCACAACAATCAGGGGAAAACCTATCTTTCTTCTTTAGCTGTAACTTCTAACCTCCTGGATAGAGTGAGGATTAGACAGTTATCATATTCAGAAGGCCTAGTTCTATGGGAGTCGGTGGTATGTGGGGACCCTCCTCCTGGTTGGATGATATGAAATGATGAAGTATTGGGTTTCCATGGACGGGTGTGGGTTCCAATGGATATACGTGAGGAGTTGATGCACGAGTTTCATGCTTCAGATTGGGCAGTTCATCTTGGGGTTACCAAGATGTACTGTGACTTGAGACGCCAGTACTAGTGGCCGGGTATGAACAGAGAGATAGATGGTTTTGTTATGAGGTGTTCCACCTATCAGCAAGTGAAGGCGGAGCATCATAGGCCAGCCAGACTGTTACAACAGTTACGCATTCCGGCATGGAAATGAGATGATGTCGCGATGGACTTTATGACTGGGTTGTCTTGGTCACCTCGAGGCAATGATGTTGTGTGGGTTGTTGTGGATAGACTCACAAAGGTAGTTCACTTTTTACTGATCAAGGAGACCTTCAGAGTAGACTATATCGAGAAGTTTTATATCCGAGAGGTCGTATGTCTTCATGGGGTCCCTCGTTCTATCATTTTAGATAGGGACGCCCATTTTACGTCTCATTTCTGGAAGAGTTTTTAGAGGGCACTGGGTACACAGGTGCTTCTGAGCACAACTTTCCACCCTCACATCGATGGTCAGTCAGAGCGTACGATATAGGTGCTTAAGGACATATTGCGTGCATGCATCCATGAAATTGAGGGCTCATGGGATAAGCATATACCCCTAGTCGAGTTTTCCTATAATAATAGTTTTTAGGAAACTATTGAGATGGCACCTTATGAGGATTTATATGGTAGGACATGCCGATCACCCTTGTGCTGGTTAGAGGCAGGTGAGGTAGATTTATTGGGACCACGTCTCATGTAGGAGACTTCTGTGCAGGTCCAGTTGATTCAGAAATGGATGGCTACTCCATAGTCTTGTCAGAATTACTATGCTGATCATCATAGACGACCCTTGGAGTTCGTGGTTGGGGATCGGGTTTTCTTACGTGCTTCACCGAGGTTAGAGAACAGGCGGATCAGGAGAAAGTGTAAACATTCACCGAGGTATGTGGGGCCATTTGGGATTCTGGAAAGTGCCGGGCCATTGGCCTATCGGTTGCAGTTACCACATAGGTACCGAGCCATGCACGACGTCTTCCATGTATCTTATTTGCACCGTTATCATTCAGACCCGTCTCATATTTTTCAGCCTGATGAGGTTGAGCTTGAGTTAGATGTGTCCTTTGAGGAGCATCTGATTTATATCATTGATAGGAGCACATAGGTTCTCCTAGGCCTGTTAGTTCCTCCTGTATGGGTGCTATGGCAGCATGGCCGATTACAGGACGAATCCTAGGAGCGGGAGACCAACGTACATGCTCAGTGGCCAGAGTTATTCATTGCTATATCTTCACCACCCTTGTAAGGGAAATTTGAGGATGAGTTGCTTTAAGGGGGATGTTTATAAGAGCCCAGTTCTTAGTTTTGAGGTACGCGTTTCTTCTTTTCCCTTTTCCTTAAGTGTTTTTGAGAAAATAATGAAAATGAGGAAAAATCCTAAATTTTGGGACTACACATCATGTACTTTTCCACACGTTGTGTACTTTGGACGTGTGGGATGAGTACACATAGTGTGTTTCCATGCCAACAACGATGGGTTTGAAAATCCGACTACACGCTGTGTGGTTGGTATGTACATGCCGTTTAGTCAGTCGACAGGGAAATAGTAAGGCAGTGGAAGCAGCCACCAGCTGGGCAACAGTACATGCCCTGTAGTCAAGAATACACGTTGTGTACTCATGTCGACGGATGAACAGTTTGGCAGTGCCACCAGAGGAACAGTTAAATGAGGGAAGTACATGACATGTAGTTAAAAGTACATGCCGTGTACTTTGTTTTTTTCACTTAAAATGGGAAGTAGACAACCATGTTCACTAGATTGGCTTAGAACTAGATGGGAGCTTGGTAGAGGATGGCCAAACCTTCATGGATCTCCAGATCGAGCGTCGGGAATCAGTTTCTGCTTCCGTCGATCACGTTGGAACCCCACGGGTAAGACCTCTCCTCTCCTTTCATAGTTATTGCCAATTATTCATCTAATGGAAGTTATATACATTTTAAGAAGTTATATTCTTACCCAGTTCTACGTCTTTATTGTGTTTTTCTGGAAATGATGTTCGCATATACCATTTGTGGGTGTTTAAGGTAGGTGGCTTGCTGTTAATTTCCAACTGTTGTGAGTTTGTGTGAATTTTTGTGCCAAGAACCCATCTTGGGGTGTTGTGTGGTTGAGGCCTTTACTTTTTTGAAAACCTAGAATTGTATAGATAATTAATTGTGATAATAAAATACTATTTAGGATCACTGCATGGATCTAGGACCACCCCGGGGGTGCGTTACTCTGTTTAGCCGTTTGGCTAGGACACCCGAGGGTATTCCATTGTAATAATATTTGTTAAATCGCCTTGAGAGGAATTGAATGTGGATTACTTATTTACATGTTGGGAATGACCTGGTTACGTACACCTGAGGGCAGTGTTTGTTGTAGTCTGAGGGCATTATTTGTTTAGCCTGAGGGCAAGGTACTGCTTAGCCTAAGGGCAACATCCTATTTCACCTGAGGGAAACGTTTCGTATGCCTGAGGGCAGTGACTTCTATGCCTGAGGTTGACACTTCATATGAATGAGGGCAATTTTTGTTATGCCTGAGGGCTATGCCTAAGGGAAAGATTCTGATTACCTGAGTGTAAGGGTTTGCGTGTTGGAGGACACTGACTGTTTACATAGAAATTCACTATGGTGGTTTCATAATACCAAATAATGAAATGAATATTAAAATGGAAATATAACTGGTAAAGTTAGTTACTTTTGAGTACTACTTAGTTTATTTCATTTACATTTTCACACTACTGTTTCATGTTTACACATAGTTGAGCACGAGCCTTTGGTGGGTGCCAACTGGGATTCATTTCTCACACCTTGTTTGGGGTCATGTCTTCAGCCCCAAAAAGTTCACATTTCTGCAGGTATGGATAAGGTCAAGGGTCTCTAAACAGGTACTTGATTTTTTCTAAAGAGTAGGGGAGCATGGGACCGAGATTAGGCTAGTGATGCTACATGCTATTCTGTTTTGTTATGTTGTACCTATACTTTCTATAGTGTTGTATTGTACTGCTATGTAACATGTTCTGACTGTTTTCTTAGAACATGAGACTTGTGGCGTCATATCTATATAACTGGTTGGTTATCTTTTACTGTAGTCGTTTGTATTAGATATGTATGGTTTATTTCTTCTGCTATTGTAGTATGTTTTATCTTTTATTCTGTTGCGCTACACTTTTACAAATGAATGGCATAGTTTCCCCACTATCAGACCTGGGCCCTCACTGCTTTTCGGTAGCCTCAGGCGTTTGGGGAAACGCGCTTGAGGTCAAGTGGCGGTCCTGGTTTGGGGAACCCATTGAGTGGCACCCGGGCCCGAGACGTTACGCTTCTTAGGCTTAGTCAAAGTACATATATTGAAAAGGTAATCAAAAGGTACAGTATAGAAAAATACAAGAGATGGTTGTTACCCAGGTCACATGGTATCAATATCTCTAGGAAACTATGTTGAAAAACACAGAAGTAGATTGAAAGAATGAATAGAATCCATTATGCATCGACAGTTGGATTTTCCATGATATGTACTTGGTTTGATGTTTCCATTGCTTTAGGCATGGTGGGATGATATTAAGCTAATCCAAGAGAGATTCATTTGTAAAATGTTAAAACTATCTTGAAGTATTTAAGGAATATGAATGATATGTTACTTGTGCATAGAGCATATGAGTAACTAATAGTGAGAGATACAATGATGCTATTTTTCAGACACATCATGATGATTTGAAATCGTATTCAAACTAAATCTTTATCCAGAATGGTGGTGTAATGAGTTGGAGAATCTCGAAGCATTTTTTGGTCACCGATTCTACAGTAGAATCTGATTATATAGAATCTTATGACGAAGCTAATGAGGAAGTCTGGATATATGAATGTGTCTCAAACACTGGCTTGGTTCCTAGTATTGCAAAACCTGTTATAGTTTATTGTGATAATACTACATTTGTGGTTCTTACCAAGGAGCCCATGTCACACCAAAGGAAAAAGGATATGCTTTAGAATATTAATCTCCATAGAGGTTTTACTCAGAGAGGTGAAGTCATAGTTAGTAGAGTAGTCACATAGGAAAACATGGCATACCACCTGACTAAATCCATATCTCAGTAGAAACATGAGCCTCATGTGAGAGCTAGCAGATTGAAACTTTTTTTTAATGGTTGGGGTGAAGCCTTAATTTATTATTTAAAGAAAATACTCTTTATACTGGGTAGAGGGTGACCCATTACATAGCCTGAAGGCCCAATGCCATGTGTCCTAAATACAAGGCTTGAAAGACCATTTTTTGGCCCAAAGGATCCCTCCGTGAATAGTACTTCTATAGTACCCGCACTGCTACAGTACTGCTGCTACTACAGTACCTGCTATAGTCCCTCCACCGCTATAGTTTCGCCGCTGCTATAGTACACCACTTCTACAGTGCCCTGCTACAGTGCTACTACAGTACCAAGAAAATTCACCCCTTCCCGGATTTGATCCTGGGTCTTTTGGATGCCAAGCAGGAGCATGTACCACTAGGGTACATACTCATTGGCACTAGCAGATTGAGACTTGTTAGTCGTTCGATCTAGTGAAAGTGGGAGTGTTGAATGTGGGTTCCTTGTACCCAACTTGTGATGTACATTAATTACCATTACATATATATAGTTTTTTATATATGCATGTGTTTATCTTACCATAATAGTGTTTATTCTTCTATGTCCATTATGTTTATGGTAATTTCCTTTAATTACAAGTCATATCAAAGTGTTATAATATATCTCATAATATAATGATAAACTAGAGATACTATGAATATAATCTTAAATTAACGTCTAATTTTCTAGATACATTATACATACATGACACATATGATGTGAGGTTATCATGTTATAGGGAATCATAATCATTGATACTTATTCTTATGAAGTTCTCACTTGGTGATCAATAGTGGTTGAGATCATGGGGACGTACTTGCTAATAAAAACACTACATGTTTTAGGTGACATTGGTTGTTCCTATCTATAGACATACATATTGGTCTCCTGACTTGATGTCATTATTAATGTGTGTCATTTGATTGTGTAATTTGATGTCAGGTGAAAACCATGAAAATGATGTTTTGGTGGGGTAGTTTGTGTTGGGTGAATCATTAGTGTCCTAACATTGATTGAATGATCAAGATAATATTTTTCACTTCTAATTTGAGGAAGATATGTCTCTAGCTAGGTTCCTCATGATGGTAGTACCATAATAAATCCATGGCAATGGTAGTTGAAGGTAAATCCATCTATAGAGATCAAAAAAATAATAAATCAAGAAAATATTATGACCTAAGTGTGCAACCTTATTTATGAGATATCGTATGTAAATGATATTATATTAAATAGTACATGTCTGTAGGTTTGTAGTCATTTCCATAACCTTTCTATATCTCTATAGGTTCGTTCATGGGTTTCTCGACTCCGCTCATTGTATTTGGATATTATTCACTACTATTGAGATAAGGGCCTATATTTTCTCATATAATAGCACATGTGAAAATCTTCCCTATTCTATTGAATATGAATATATTACATGGTGGGAACCACCATGAGGTCTGACTTTTATCCACGTTTTATCAATCACCAATAAATAAACAAATTCATTATTATTCAAGTAAATAATTATTTGGATTGAGTTTATTTATTACTTGAAGTTACTAGTGATTAAGTAAACACAATGATTAATATTATGTGAATTAATATTATTATAATATTCCATGTTTATTTAATATTATCATGAGTTATGGGTCAAGTTAATGGATCAATTTTACCACATAATATATTTGATATATATTAATGTTATGTGGTAATTTATATATATATAATATTATGGAAGAGTTGTTTGATTATAATTAATTATTTATATCACTTATTTAGTGAAATTTTAAGGTAGGGGGTCGAGGAACCCTAATAGGTTATTATGAATATTCACTCTATATGTGGAGAGAATGTAATCCCTACAAACTATTCAATCTATTAGAATTAAGAGATTCTCTTTCCTCCTGAATCCAAGAGAGAGAATCACTCAATATGAGGGAGATATCCAAGTTTGTCATCAAATATCAAAGAAGGTGGATCATGGTGATCATCATTGCGTCGATGTGACCATGGGGTCTCCATGATAGATCCCAGAATTTGACTAACCATGCGCACATAGATTCTATAAGAGTGTGTGGATGATCTATAGGGATTCTACATCAGATCCTTCAAGCAATGGAAATTAGAAACTTTCGACATACGTGTGTGAAACAAATCTAAATGAGGTGTTTTTTCATTTTATTTATTATGATCTGATTAAACCACGATGGATCCTCAGACCGTACTAGGGTCATATCATCGGAGAATAAAAATTTTAATCGCAATGATGATGGAAAAATTTGAATTCCCCATCTTTCTGGCTTCCACTGTGTGCCCCAATACCTTCACATTGTACATACAAACCTTAAAATAAATTTCTTAGATTATGATTCATAATTATCTTTCTAGTACATTGTTTGTTTTATTTATTCACACATCCTTCACATGAAGTCGAGGTGACCTATTCTGATCCTTCATGGGCCATACATTCATCTAAACCATTCTCATGGCCATATTTATCCTCACCTCATTTGATTATTCATCAACATCAAGAGTTTTTCATCAACAATTTGGCATTGAAATGATGCAATGTGATAGAGGCATTCTCAAATGGATGGGTTGCCAAAATCTAGAAACCGGTGGTGACTCATGATTAGTCAATAGTCAATCCGAGTTATATGGGCGTGATTTGTGGTGGATCCATAGGCAAAGACAACATGAGTGAGATGTGTGAAACCAACTAGAAATTCTATGAAAAAATGAAATACATGGCATGTAGTTTGGAGAAACACACATTGTGTGGATCCCATATAGTATTGGGTAGGGATTATGCACAAAATAAAATAACACATATCTTGTGAATTTTCACACATTGTTTTACTGGTCACATACTATGTGACCTTTCATGAGTGACCTAGTAAGCACCGCGGGGCTACATGATCTTGGAAATTATTGGCACCTCATTTGAGGTTGTTGAACCCACTATTTTAATGATAAAAAATTCAGGTTTATTTTGATGACTAATGGTTTTTATGTTTTCTATAAGCATTTTATCATGTGAGACAGATTGGTGAAATTTTCCTAATAATGAGTCACTGTTAGACAATGACTAATCATTGAGGTTGAGTCATCGCTAGAAAATATATCACTAGCATAACATAATTTTGATAATGTATGGAATGTATCACCACTAGAGGACTGCTCACCATAAGAATGATGTCACAACCAGTAATGATTTTTGGAAATGTACTAAATTTATCTACTACTAAGACAAGTCACCACAAGACTCCGAGTCACTACCATATCATGACACCGCCAAAGCATGTCTCACTTCCAGACACTGAGTCACATCTAGATACAGACACCACTAGAGCGTATCCCATTGCTAGAATTTGAGTTGTTGCTAGATTAAGGAACCACCAGAGTGTGTCTCACCACCAGTTCAAGACCCCACCACATTGTGTCAACATTATAAAGACTCACCACTACAATTTTATATTTATTTTGAATTAAATATCTATAATATCTTTTTTTTGAAACATAATTCCCAAAATTATTTTAATTATTATTCCGTAATTGTTTGATAGAGATGCATAAAAATTCATGTTAGAACATGTAGTACATGGAATATAAGATCCAGTAGATTCTCTTTTCTACTTATTATGATAAAAGATCAAAGACACTCCCCTGTGCATATGAAGAAAAGTGTCAGACAAGCTAATACACATATAAAGGGAGAGAATTTTATGCACATACGAATTGGGCTAAGAACATATTAAAGAACCTAAATAATGACACATTCTGAAGAGATTTACTGCTATATCTTTCTTCCACCCAACTATGAAGATTGAAGATTATAGAATAATGAGTTTATAACACTCTATTCTTCAGAAACCTTCAGAAACAAGACTCAAATCTCAGTTCAAATCTCATTCTAGGAGTCATAAGATATAGAGAATATCAGATTGGGTAACACTATCCCCTTAAAAATTTTATTTTCATAGTAAATGTATTTTCATTTACATTTTGAGAAATGTCTGTTACTCTATATTTCTAAATACACACAATGTATCCTTCTTTAAAATTGAAGAGACTCAGATATCTTTTTATTACTTTATTTACCTGCTTTCCCACATGATGTGGTAGAGATCCATTTGTGACATGTCTATCATTTATACTCCCATGATTTCTAAGGAAGAGGTACTTGTGTGGTATGGAAAACTTTTTTGTTATAATAGAAGATCTATTTTATAGATTAAATTTTATTTTATATAAACCGGTTGGTACTAGGTGATTTCTAAATGGAATTAACTAAGTCTCAGTTTGAGAATGAACATGATGTATTCATATTTTGTTGTGGGTTATTTTATTTTATGTGATTTAAAACTGAATTTTTTTAAAATAAATAAAAAACCACTACATTGATAGTTAAAATTAATTAGCATTTTTATAAGATTTTGATTTAGTAAATTTATTTCAAAATATAAATTGATTTTATTAATTTTTTTAACTAATACCAAATCAATATTTGAAGAATATTTTAAAATATCAAAAAATTCTAATGATATGATATTTTTTTAACTAGAATGTATTCAAATTAATTGCTGGATTATATTTAAATCCATTTTTTATAGAAATTTTTATTAGGTACTCAGTTGAAACCCCCACCTCCTGAGATACTCACTACGACCAACATTTGGTATTAAAGGAACAAACCATTGAGATCAAAGTATTTAAAAACATTTCAACTATGATTTTAGCTGTTCTTTAAAGATATTAAATTTTTATTAGTGTTAAATTTAATTATTTAAATGGATAACAAAAATTGTGTTCTGATTCTAACAGATCACCTTTTTTCAAAGGAAATAATTATGCATATTGGAAGACAAAAATGAACATTCATATTGAGAGTATGAGTTTTGAAAATTTTCCCTCTGTTGAGGATAAGTATGATTTACCTAAGGATTATAGGAGTGCTTGGAATGATGCTACTAAGATAGCCTATAATAATAATTGGAATGATATAAATGCCCTATAAATTTCTTTAGGTGACGAGGAACTCAATAGAATTTATTTTTGTAAAAATATTTTTGAAATATGGGACACATTTTTTTTTCTCAGGAGGGAACAACCAATGTTAAGGAAATGATATTAAATAAATATAATATTAAGTATTATTATTTTAAAATGAAGCCTGATAATTTAATTTTTGATATGTGTATAAGGATTAATGAAATAGTGAACTGAATGAGCTCACTAGGAAATCTAGAATCTGACAAAGAAAAAATTATGAGACTACTCAGATGCCTTTCAGAAATATGGATAATAACATCTATTTAAATTAGATAATCATGTGACATCATAAAAATTCTAATTAAGGAGTTGATTGGGAAACAAATAACGTATGAAGAAGAACTAAAAGTGAACATAAAAATAATTGATGAGATTAAAAAAGGTCTATAGCTTTCAAGTATATTGAATTTAACAATAAAAAATGAAAATGAAAATATCCAAGCTAAACGTTTCTGTGAGAGTGAGTCACCATATGACAATGATAAGGAGATGGTCCATCTGGCCAGAAAATTCAAAAACTTTTATAAGAAGAATAAATTTTTCAAAAAGAATATCTATAAAGGAATATATAATAGCAAAGGAAACTGGAATAAGGATAGGAAAATGAATAACTTGAATAAGATAACCTACTATGAATAAAAAATTAAATGACATGTAAAATTATATTGTCCAAAACTAAAATAATAAAAATACAAGAAGGATATAAATTTTAAGAAATCCATTAAAGAAACATGGAGTTACTCTATGGATAGCTCTAGTGACTCAAACATTACTCCTAAAGAGAATTTGACTGATCTAACATGTGATTCATGACTAATATCTCTGCAGTTCCTAATATATCATCTATGAATATTTATAACTATTATAAAAATGAAAAATCTAATGATGATATGGCTAAATGATAAATGTTTGAATGTTTTAGTATTCTTGATAAATTTTTTTGGAAGTTAAATATAAATATAAATTTATAAAAAAATATCATGCTTTATCTACTAATATTAAATCTTACCTTACTGTATAGAAATTGAAAAATGCATAGTTATTAAAGAAAATACTAAAATTATGTTTTCTAATGATCAACTAAAGAAATATTTTGAAAATTTTACCAATGGAAGATGAAAAATTACACATATTATAGGTAAATAGATTGCTCCAAAGTATGTTACACATACAGGATACCAACTTGGATAGAGAAGAATAATTAAGATCACATTTTTACATAAATCTAAATCTAAAATCACTAATTCAAGTTATTTTTCTAAACAATCAAACACATTTTTTATTTAAAGAAGATTGCATTCTATTTATAGGAGATATATGAAATAAATGTGGGTTCCTAATTCCCTAATATCTAACACATATAGACCTAAAAAAATATGGGTTCTAAAATCATTTGTTTTATAAATTATGTTTGAATGAAGGATTCTTGAAGACCTAATACAAAAGTATACAGTACATGAACAATAGTTTTTCAAGGCATATGATAGAAGAATACTCATGTTTTAAGAGCCTTCTGTAAAATTTTATTTTACATGAAGCTATTTTTTTTGTAGCATTGTGTGCTGATGTTGGCAGCTGTACCCACATTTAAAAAAACTCTAACTTCCTTAGTACTTCATAGTTGTGTGATTATGGTTTTCATTTCAATTTTGAAAACAATGCATTTAATATTTTTAATTATAAAGATTATTTAGTATTTGTTTCTTCAAGTAATGAGAATGTATTTTTTGTTTATCCTAATTATTTAATTTATCAAAATTTGTCTTGCTTGAGTGACATTAATAATTAAATTGGGATTCAGAATAGGAGACATGGACATTGTAATATTCACTCTCTTAGAAAACATACTAGGAAAGGGTTATTCAGGGATGTACCAAAACTAGATTTTCCAAATGACATAGTCTGTAACCCCTATCAAAAATGGAAACAATATAATATATTTTTTAAATTAATGATATATGTTTCAACTTTTCAACCACTTATGTTGGTTCATATGAATTTATTTGGACCATCTAGAGTTTATTATCTAAAAGGGAGTCACAATCTATATGTACCAGTAGAAGACTTCTCTAGGTTAACTTGGGGATTCTTTTTAGCTCACAAGAGTGAATCTTGATCATATTTTACCAAGTATGTTATATCTTTAGAAAAAATAAGTTGAATTATAATTACAACCTTATAGATGTGACCATGGATATGAGTTTGAAAATAAAGACATTGAATCATTTTTCTCAAAAAATGGTTATAATATAACTTCTATAATCCTAGAAACTCTTAGCAGAATGGAGTTATAAAAAGAGGAAGTATAACACTACAAAAGATAACTGAAACAATGCTAAATGAATATAAATTACCTATCTATTTTGAGCATCGGCTGTGAATATAGCCTATTACATAATTAATAGAGTTTTAATTAGACCTATCTTGAGGAAGACCCCTTTTGATCTTTGAAACAGTAAAAATCATATAGTTAATTACTATAGAGTTTTTGGATGCATGGTCTTTATTCTTAACACCTATGATAATCTTTCAAATTTGCCCTCTAAAAGTGATGAAGGAATTTTCATGGGTTATTCAACCTCTAGAAAATATAAATGATTTTTCATCAAAAGGACCAAGAATGTGGAAAAATATATTCATGTCAAATTCGATGAGACAGATCCAAATGAGCCTAATACCCCATGAGTAAATCTTGTGGTTGATTTATCTTCATTGAACTTAAATTATAAAACTTCTAATTATACTGTGAAGAAAAAATAAAATTCATTCATTTCTGAGGAACATTCAGAACCCATACTTGGCCTATAGAAGACCCTGAGGGGACTAACCCCTCTTTCTCAAGAACTGTTAGGACTATCAAGTTACATCCTTTATATGATGTATTTGGATATCTAAATAGAGTTGCATAGAATAGAGAATCTATGAGAAATCGGGTAGAACCTAAATAATTCTTATCAGATATTGAACCAATGAATGTCAATGAAGAAATTAATGATGAATTATGGGTAATTTTATACAAGAATAATTAAATCAATTTGAAATAAAAAAATTATGGAAACTTTTGGATGGAACCAAATACACATTTACTATAGTTATTAAATGGGTGTTTATAAACAAGTTAGATGAAGTGGACATGATAGTAAAAAACAAGGCTAGACTAGTTGCACTTGTTCATTTTAACGAATTTTGTATTGACTATGATGATACCTTTTCACCTATATCCAGACATGAATCCATTATAATACTATTAGCCTATGTAGAACATCTATATTTGAAAAAATATCAAATGGATATCAAGAGTTCATTCTTAAATGGGTATATAGTTGAGGATGTTTTTTCATGAAATACCCCATGATTTTTAAAATACCCATTTATGGAATCATGTTTTTAAATTAACAAAATATTTATATGGTTTAAAATAGTCCACTAGTTATTGGAATGATAGACTCAACAATTTTCTAATTTTAAAATTATTTCCAAAAGGCATTGGCAATCCTACCATATTTATAAAATGAATTAAAAACAATGTTTTAGTTTCAAAAATTTATGTAAATTATATTATTTTTGGATCTTCTAAAAATTATCTATGTACCGATTTTTCAAAAATGATGAAAAATGAATTTTAAATGAGTTTTATGGGTGAATTATAGTGATTTCATTGTTTTCAATTTATTCAAAATAAAGAAGGAATTATTTTGAACCAAAGTAAATATAGTAAGACTCTTTTAAAATGATTTAAATTGGATAATACTAAGTGTTGTGATACTTTTATGGGTACTACATGTATATTGGATCTTGATGAAGCTGGGAAACTAGTGGATCAAACCGTTTATAGAGGTATGATTAGATGTCTTCTCTACATGACTGCTAGCCGTCCAGATATTATGTTTAGTTTGTGTATGTGTCATCGTTTTCAAGAAAATACAAAAGAGTCACATATAGTATCTATCAAATAAATTTTCAAATACATCAAATATAATACCAATTTTGGATTATTTTACCCAAGAGGACTATAATTTTTATTATTTAGTTATTCGAATACTATTTTTTAGATATAAGTTAGATATAAAAATCACTTTTAGAACATTTCATCATTTGAGAAAGCCTATAATTTTTTAGTTTTGTAAGAAAAAAAATTCTATTGAACTATCTATTGGTGAACCTAAATGCATATCTACAGGTAGTTAATGTGAAAATGTTTTTTGGATGAAGCACACATTACAAGAGTATCGATATTAATTCCAACTTGTCGTTATAAATTCTGACAATACAAGTGCTATTAATATTTCTAATAATATTTTATCTCATTCAAGACCAAAACATATTGATGTAAGACATAAATTTTTGAGATATAATTTTCAAAAAAGTGATATCACTCTTGAATACATTTAAACTAAACATCATGTTGCTGATATTTTTACTAAGTCTTTAAATTTAGATAAAATGAATTACATCAAATTTGATTTTGGTATGATCAATTGTGGTCAAGATTAATTTTCATATGTCACACCGTTGAGTATGTATCACCATTATATCTCACCATTGGGTATATATCACCATTGATAATGTCTCCCTGATGATTATGTCTCAACATTGGGTATGTCTCAAAGTTGTTGAATGTCTCACCATTGAAATCTCACGCCTTTTCATTTTTCAATTTTTTTGAATTTTAGTCACCATTACTATTTTTATGAATTAATTTTTTCTATTCAATTACATTTTATCCCAATTTTAAAATATTAAAACATGAAATATATAAATGGTATAAATTCAAACATGACTTTTCTCATCATTCACTCTCCCTAATCCCAAACCAATTATGACCCTTTACCTCCTAAATATTGAACTTGCCTTATCCGTCACCCGAGCATTCAATTTGAATGCCATGGTTGGAACCAAGAGAGATTATGTGTCTTTATTGGATGAGTTTCATCCTTCCAAGAGATAGAAATGTGAATCAAGGCATTCAACTGTTGTTTTTAAACCAGTGAATCCTGAGCATTCAAAGACCATAGTGATTACTAGAAAATAATTTCAAGCTGAGTGGTTGTTATCTTGTAAGTATTTTGTTATTTGATTTTTATAGGACCATGTATGGTAGAAATGGTTTTCTAGTAACTAGATACTATTTTATCCTAAGTAGGTATTTGTGTTTTATCAATTCATCGAATATAACATTGGGGATAATGAAGACTAGTAAATAAGTAGAGTGAATGATATAATGGTTGTTTTTTGTTAAGAAAGTGGGATGATTTTCATGTAGTACCCCATGAATTAGAGGAATATTACTATCAAAGAAGTATTCCAGATGATAATTATAATTTCATTTATTAATATTCCCTTACTGAATTACATATATATGGATTAGTTTGAAGGCTGATTGAATAAAAGCTTTTGGGTGAGTGTAGACTGCTTTTGAAGTTCATTCAGAACATGCCTATAAAAGGAGACTTTTAAACTATGAGGTACCAATATGTCTACCTCATGTGTCCTAGGAAAATAGTATTTAAGATCAATTTGTGCATATATTCGATGCTTCCCATGGTAGATATGAGTAAGCCTACCTCTATGTCTAATTCTTTCATATAACCTATGTTTATTTCAACGATTATGGAAGATAATGGATTAATTGGTGATGTTGATGAATATATGGTGGATTGTAGTGGGTTTTTGATCTCAATAATGATTTAAAAAATAATTGGAATAGTTTATAACTCATGGAAAAAAATTGGGAGTTTCTGATGAAAAGTTGTATTTTTAATTTAATCTTGTTGGACATCCTTCAAGAACAAAAAACCTTATTAATCCTAGCTTTGAGACATATAATGTTGTGGAGTGTTTTTATAGTGATGAAAAATAATATGTTATTTCTTCTAGGGTTGAAAAATAAAAATATTTTTTTTATGGATGAGGGTAGTGACCCATATCTACCTCATAGATCTCCTGTAATTTATTTTGGAGTACCTAGTCCTCCATGGAAACTCGCTAAAAAAGAAATAAATTTAAGGTAAGATAGTGAGTAAGAAACTTAAGCATCTATAGAATAACATTTTATAATATATTCCAATTCCACTGATTAGAATGGAAATGGTGATGATAGAGAAGATCTAGAAAATGAACAATAATATGAAGAAAATGAAAATGGAAATGATGACAATACTGATGGAAATAGAGATAATGGTGAAGATGAAAGTGATTATGGAGAGTATGATGACCATGATATTTTTTTTGATTGTCCTGACGGTCATGTGGTCGAGTTAGTGTTGAGGAGATCCCTCATGAACTTGTTTCATCTCCACACGAACCCAATTCTAAATTAGAGGGAATTATAAGCTTTGCAATAGATATGGAAATATCAGTTAGTGAGGAAAAAGAAGCATCAGTTATGGGGGATAAATACCTAGGTTTGGAAACTCATCAAGTTATTGAGAAGATAATTTTTTTTTCTTTTGTTGAGAAGTAAATTGTTGAGTTATTAGTAGAGAGCCTTCAGTTAATGATCATATAATGGATGTACCTAACATTTTTTAGTAGAGTGATGATTGGAAAATGTTTATTATACCTTTTATGCCTATTACCATTCCTGTAATTTTAGAGCATTTTCCATTTAAGATTTATGTTATGTTTTTTTTCATAAGGATGTTCCCAATTTTTGATTAATTTCAACGATTTCCAAGGTATGTCAGACTTGGTCTGGACTACTCTGACTCAAAAGAGGATGGAAGTCCACCAATGTATTGTGGGTCATAATTTCATGCTGAAATTTAACATTAGAATCTATTATTATTATTTATATATTTTTTCCCACACATAGAGTACTAGTAGATGCTATTTCCTGAGAAGATTTGAATTCCTTTAAAGACAAGTTGATTTGTGATATAGGTTTTGTTTTGATAAAAAATCAACTTTTTGTGACCAAAAATCTATGTGAGAATGATGAAAAATATTTATTTGAGATGATGATACATCATTTTCTACTAGGAATTATGAACCATATATAGGAAATTCAAATTTAGAATCAAAGGTTATCCAATGAACTTGAGTATGTAAAATCTATGCTAGAATGAATATAGAAATTTTTTGCTACCAGTATGGAAGTTTTTCTTGAGAAGGTGGAGTATATTACCCCAATGAATTATTCATATAGAGATCCACCTCCACCACCTATTTTTTATGTTGATTTAATTATAAAAATTATTATAGAAGAGTTGAGAGATTCCTCATGTGGTTTTTCAAGTGATTCTACAACCTTACCTCAAAGAAGTTTTAGACAGATTGAACATAATAGTGAGCATGCACACCTGATGATTATAGAATATGAAAAGGATGTGAAATTAGATAAACAAACCATAACCAAATACCTAAAATATTATCTTTTAATAATTTTCACCAAGAATGAGATGGATTCTCATTCTATGTTTCTTGCTGAAAATATGAGGATGCCTCATATTTCACAAGATTTCAAGGAACAAGTAAATCAATTAAAAACTTATGACTCTAGTGATTCGGTGGTTTATGGAAGATAATACATACTTTTTTAGTATAATGGAAAGAGGTTTAAACATATTCACGAATTTCATAAATCTTATGAAATAATTTCTTCATGTGCATGGAACATGTGTTATAGCTCATGATGTAATCCCGATTGTAGATCATCAAAAAACTCTAGTACTACAGCCAGAATTCATCAGACCTAGAGTTACCAGATATACTCATGCACCCTTTTTGGATCACTTCCAACCATTTTCGTTATCTTTCAGAGAATTTGTTCAATACCTCAGACCAATCATTGTTAGAAAGACTCCTTCTCTAACTTATGTTCCTATAGCCATACCTTGAGGTACTTCAGATTCTATTGCTAATCCTTCTCCTTTAGACAAAGTAAAGGTAAAATCACCTTAAGATCCTTCCACTCTACCTAATAATAATATTTTATAATAGATTATATCTTTGACATGAATTTTTTGTTACCACTTTTTTTATTTTACCTTATTTTTTCCTAATCTTTCTATAATTTCTATAGAAATTAACCTGTTATTCGTTTTCTATTCTATTACTTTTCCAATTTTTAATACACTTGTTGATAATCCCAAAGTTGGGATAAATATTATGAAGAATTAATTTGTATTCCATTAATAAAACTAACAATTCTCTTTATTTCTATTACTTGTTGTTTGTTTTTATTTGATATCATAGTGTTTTCTTTTCTCTTTTATTTTACTGATTATCTCTGATATTAATTACTATGTTTGTAGTTTTGATACGATTACATAGTTTTTCATGGTTATAACTTTGAAAAATTATATTTTATTTTTAACTTATATACTCTTTTTTTCCTTTGATACCATATGTATTTTTTTAAACAAATATTGTATAAAATTATATGATTTTTGATCATCAAAAGGGGGATACTATTTTAACCTCTATTGAATATTTTTGAAACCATTATTAAATGTTCGAAAAAACATGGTTATTATAATAACTAATGTTTTTTATGTTTTATTTTATCATTTTATCATGTGAGATAGACTGGTGAAACTCGCATAAGAATGAGTCACTGATAGACAATGACACGCCTTTGGGGTTGGTTCACCAACAAAAAATATCTCACCCCAAAAATATAATTTTGATAAAGTATGGAATGTATCACCTCTAGAGGATTACTCACTGTCAGAGAGAATTCATCACCAACAATGAATTTTGGATAAGTACTAAATTGATCTATTATAGAGACAAATCACTACCAGTATCTGAGTCATTGGTAGATCAATATACTGTCAGAGTGTGTCTCACCACTAGATCAATACAACACCATAGTGTATCTCACCACCAGACTTTGAGTCACATCTAGAGAAATAAACTACCAGAGTGTGTCTCACGACTAATTCTAGACATCAATAGATTTTGATAGTGCTCTAATGTATCAAAACTAATATTTTATATTTATTTTGAATTAAATATATCTAAAAGTTATTTTATGGAATTTATTTCCCAAACCTTTTTTGATGATTGTTCATACCATATTCCTTGTTCAGAATATAGATATTCCAATGGATCATTTGGATTGAACCTCATGTTTAAAGAATCTTACTAGAAGAGATTCCTTGAACACACACTTCCGCTAATAGTGTGACCTTTCCCTTGTAAGAGAGATCATATTATGATATCTTTTATTACCATTTATCTGGACTTATGATGTCATTCTAGGTATGTCTTTAATCACCTTTATTCATGTATATATTGATTGTCTTAGGTAGAGTATGTGGTGCCTTTGAGTTGAGGGGATGAATTTTTCCTTCATATGAAAGAGAGAAACCCAATTATGGTAGGATAGGCTCATACATAGGAGGATACAACTAATTACTCATCATTTATTTAGTATTGATCTTGAAGAAGAATATGTTATGAGCTTTCATCTTCCTACAGTGGCATCAGTGTATGAGGATGTATTTATAATGATGTTCCGAGCCTACCTCCCCATCGAGAGAAATATGTTTTCATAGAACTATACCTAGATACTTCCTTGATAAATGTAAAATCATGTTATATGGACCCCAAAATGATTTGAGAGTTTAAGGTTTAGTTTGATATTTATATAGGAAGGGTTTTGTCATGACCAATGTGTCCTCATGGGAAGCCCTAATATTTTTCACCAAAAAGGTTGATTGTAGCCAAAGTTTATATGTGTATTACCATCACGTAAACCATGTGACCATCAATAATAAATATCCACTTATAATAATCTATGACCCCATTGATTAGTTGAAACAGGCGAGGTGGTTCTTGAAGATTAACCTCAGGTTGGGCTATCACTGGCTCTGAGTATGAGAAGAAGATATACCAATGATTAAATTTTGATGTTTCTATGGTCACTATGATTATTTTATGACTCCCTTTAGTGTGAATTATGACTATAAAATGTTTATTCTACTTATGAACCAAATATTTCATCCCTTTTGTTACTATTTCATGGTAGCCTTCATTGACGACATCCTTGTCTACTGACCATTAGAGGAGGATAATTTTAGACATTTAAGGATAAATATGGGCATAATATGAGATCAAAAACTTTAGGGGAATATTTTGAAGTGTTTGTTTTGGATTTTTGGGGTCCACTTCCTAGGGAATGTGTTCCTAGAAGAGGGAATAACAATTAACTCAATAAAGGTCAGGGAATTACTCACTTATGATCTACTAAAGAGTGTGACTTAGATGCAAAGATTCCATGGGTTAGTAGGAAACTATCATATTTTCTTGCACAATTTACCTATAATTCTAGACCCTTGATTTCCTTGAACAAAATGGGGAATCCTTTCTTGTGGATAAAGAAGTATCAACAGAATTTTTAGGAGTTTTGAATGAGTTTTATGATCACTTGAATCTTGAGGTTTCTAGACGAGGGTGTTGAGTATGTGGTGTTTTGGGATACCATTTGAACTTGACAAGGATGTGTTATAATACTGAGTTAGGTATTGAATTATAATGGATACCAACATCTAATAACTAATGAGAAAAAACATGAAACATATGATCAATAGATAGTAGTAATGGTCTTTTCTCTGATGATATGGAAAGAATACCTTATAAGAGAGTGATTTACCATCTATCCTGACCAAAAGAGACTTAGGTAAATCTTTTCATAGGAATATAAAAAATTTAGATAGAGGTGATAGGTAGAGTTCCTACAAGATTATTACTTTGAGATAGTTTATAATCATATGTAAGGGAACATTGTGGTAGATTCCCTTAGTATGAGATCATGGTTATAGTTGTTGAGTAAGGTGTTAGAGAAGTTGACATCATTGTATTTGTATTTAGTGTATGAGGATGGTGAATCATACTTCCAGTTTATGTTTATTACCACTATAATTATTTAGTGTGTAAGGACGTCTTAGATTGGAGTTGTTTATTTCATGAAATTTCAAGTAATGATATCTATTGTACATTACCATGATAGATTTTTTATAGGTGGGGAGTACTTCATTATTTTATGAGGATGAATGATGGTACTAGAAAAACTTCATGAGGAGGCTCTGATGGATTTTTATACACCCATATTAGCAGTATATCTAGTGGTGAAAAGATATAACTAGACCTTTTGTGTCATTTCTAGTGGCCAGGGGTAAAGAGTTTTGCATATGAGTTTATCTCTCGATGTCGCACTTACCTGAAAGTGAAGGCTAAGAACCTAGTTTTAGTAGGTTTGTCTCAACCAAATGTGGTGTTAGTGAAAAATTGGGATGGTATCTCCAAGTATATCATGAAAGTACTTCCATGGTCATCTAGAGGTCACAAAACCATCTGGGTGATCATAGACCGAATCTTCAAGTTAGTCCACTACCTTGCCACACGAGCGAATATTTCAGTGGAGAGATTGAGAAGACTTTATGCATAGAAGATAGTCGGGCTTCATGGAGTCCTATTAAAAAACATCTCATATTATCATGTTTTATTTACATCATGATTATGGAGAGGAATGCATGAGTCATTTATTACATAGTTTTGGTTGAACATGGCATTCTACCCACAGATAGAATGACAAACATAGTGGACAATACATGTTCTAGAGGACATTATTTTAGATTTCATGTTAGACTTTGGACATAGTTTAAGGGATCTCCTACCTTTGGTGGAGTTTCAATATAATGATAACTAACACTCTACCATTGATATGGTTACATTCAAGGAATTTTATGGGACACCCTATAGGTCACTATTATGATGGACCGATCAAGGGGAGTCGACAATCATGAGCCCATAGTTGGTAAGAGTGAGGACAAAGAAGGTTGATATCATCCAAGAGTGGATGAGGACTATCCAAAGTCGTCATAAGTCTTATGCGGACATACAACAGAGGCCTTTGCAATTAAATTATGGAGACCAAATGTTCATAAAGGTCTCACCTTAGTGAGGGTTGTGGAAATTTGGATGGGGTGCAATGTTATATTCAAGGTTTGTTGGCCCTTTCAAGATACTATGCAAGGTTATAAATGTGGTGTACCACTTATCCCTAATGTTATATTTAGACTGGGAGCACGATGTCTTCCACATGTCATGGTTGAGGAGGAATGTTCATGAACCATCACATGTTATCTATTAGGGAGATATGGACATCAAGAATGGAGATATCATCATATACTACCCAGTATATATTATCGATTTTCCGGAGAAGACCCTCTATTGGTGAGAGACTCCCTTGGTGCATGTCTAATGGTAGTACATAAATCCTCAAAAGAGAACCTGGGGGAGGGAAAACCATATTAAATCTTAGTATCTATATTTTTTGAGTAGGATTTTTTCTTTTTGGGAAATTATAATTGAGGTGGGTAGAATGAAATGAATTTTTTTCATTGTGAAACATAGGAAAACTTTAAATAATATTTTCAGAATCAGTTGTGGTGTTATCACGGGATTTTAGAGGCTGTGAGATTTAATCATGATATAAAAAAATATTAAATATATTATATCACACATGCATAGTTTTTCTAATATTACATACTGTATTTTGAATGGTTTTTTAGATGGTAAAACTAATACCACCATTAAATTTGTAATATGGGTTTCACCCATGTTGCCACATACCATTTATTCATGTCAGTTGTTTAGTTTATGATCAGTCACGAGAATATTAAAAAATATATTAATTAAGTAAATGATTTATTTTTTATTAAATGTTAATGACCTTATCCACTCATATTTAAACACATTTAGGGAAAAATTGTAGTTTTATCCACATTTAACTAGACATTTGAGTGGATTTTGGCTGATGAGATTGATGAATGATAATGAGATCACATATTTACGATTAGCTAAACAAGGAGTTCTTCTTTAACAAAAGAAGTTTTTGGATCTCTCCAAGGATAATTATGTGGAATCATTCATCATCATTGATCTATACAATCTATAACTAGGTATTTTTTTATATTAATTCCTATTTTTGATCACATCTTATTGAACATGAATTAATTCTTTTAGAAATTTAATTTACATATCGAATTTTGGTTGTGATTAATGATATTCTATCAAGAGATATGAATTGATAATGATTTTTTGATTCTTATTTATTTTTCCATGTCCTTAATTTTCTTTGAAAATGGATTGAGGATAACCTGAGACATGGTCAAAATTTGTTTTCTCACTTTTAATTTTTTGTTTTATCTACCCCTCATTTGAATGTTCATCGTTGGTATTTTCATTTGACTGGTTGTTCGATAATACATGGAAATCGATCATTGCAAAATCAATCATTGAGAAAATGGATCATTTCAATGGGTTCAGTTATAGTATTGATGGAACAATCATGGTGTGATAAGCATAATTGAAGATCATGGATTAGATCCTAGTTTTTTCATCCATGATTTGGCATTGTGGTGATGTGATGCGATAGTGGAATTCCAAGAAAAATGGGTTTCGAAAATCCAGCCATCGATGACAACTCAATATTGGTCAACCATAGATCCAACTTGCACTACTGTGATTCATGATGGATCTATAGGAGAATGAGGCATAGGGAAGACATGTGAAACTGAATAAAAATTCTATGAAAATTTGATATACATGATGTATATTTTGGAGAAAAACATGTCACGAGGAGACCATCCTATGGTTGATAAGGTTTTTAAATAGAATAAAATATCACACATTGTGTGAATATTCACATTCAATGTGACCATTTATTGTCTACCTATTCTGTACTCTACGGATACACGAGAAAGGAAAAAACTACTGTTCAAGAACACATTTAGTGTACTCATGTATGGCTTATGTGCACGAGCACAACCATAAGACACAAAAATGGAATAGGGGAAATGGGCACTGGTATAGACTCAGGCCTGTTTGAACTAGCTAGGATTCCATATGTATTCTCTATACACATTGTGTACTCTATACAAGGTATGTTTATTCCCCCATTTCTCTTCAGTCTAGAAAAGTATCAATACGATATATTTCATTAGTCTATCCATATAAGTGTATAGTGAGGTATCCAATCATAAGAATAGGATGAGAAATCCCCTCTATATGTTAGTTCTTGATAGATTTAGGTTTTCCTCTATGTGGTTCAAGGTGAAATCCCCTATAATTTATCCCCAGGTTGGGTTAGGTATCATGTTATTGACATTCAAGGTGTGTGTTCCCATCTTAGTGAATTTATCTAAGTAGGATTTGGTATCCCATATAGGCCCTAGGTGTGATCCCATATCTATGTATCAATATATTATGAGTTCCAACATGTTACTATTTATGCGGAGGCCTGATGTGCATAACCTCTAAGTGGGGCGCCATCAGATTTAGAAAGACCCGAGGAGTAAGTTCTCTCAGACGAGTGTTACTTTGAAGCCTTGAGTGGAATCCTAGGCTGGAAGTATGGATGTGGTTGTAATTTGATACTTGGTGTCTATAATGAGTATATCTAGTTTGATGTTATCATTTCTTATGAGTTGACTCTATTTTATGATTTCTGGTTGGTGATTTTGGGGTGTCATAATAAGTATGTTTATACTCGCCTTTATATGGACTCTTCCTATAGATTTCATGTCTTATATAAGTGATGGGACATTTGAAAAAGTCCTAGGACGACTAGATGTATGTGGAGTATATATTTTCTAGATAGACCTCATTTGGTTCCCAAAGTTATAATAATCCCTTTCCTACTAGCAGGTTGGACTCCATTGCAGTTTTGTTGGGATTTTATTTAGTCCTTTTACTTTCACATAATTTTTTCATAATATGATGTGGGATTAATTATATGACTGATTTTTTGGGTATTAATTTTTTCTTTCCTTTTAACATTATTTTGGTTTTTTAGATATGTGTATATATACATATACCATTGGGTAATGTCTCCCATGTGTGTGATATGTCTACTTGATTCTAGTCGTCATCCCCTGGGCCTATTGGAGGTGGGATTTGGGTGTCAAATTCAGCTTACCACTAGTCAGGCGAGCCCTGGTGGGCTACGTCATGACAAACTTAGGCAATGGGATATTGGATGGATTTTGAGACTCATGTTTTCATCTAGATTATAATTTTAGTTCCCAAATTTGAATTCTTGTATTGATATTATTATCTGAGACATTGATCCATTAATGGATAGTGTGTTTACCAAACTCATGAAAAGGATATTCTAAAACGGTTAATGTTTTATCCCTTTTAATTATGGGTTTTTATCTACTTTTTTTTGGGGAAATAACTATGGCCGAATAGACCACTGAGAAAGGGGTAAATCAGTGGTCTCTTTTTATGAATTATCTTATTCTAATTTATCTTCTTGTACTTGTTAAGGTTCAGTATCCAATAAATATTATCTATTAATCTCATATCATGTGAATAATTAATATAAGAGAGTGTATCAAAAATTATTATAAGGTTTGACATAATTTCATATTCCTTGGTGTGTTGGCTAGTCCCACCAACACAAATTATTTACAACATAAACATGTGGTTATGACCATAAATTTTTTTAGCTTGATCAACATAGAGTCCTATTGTGTTCCTCCTCTTCCAACACCCACTAGGAGATACAATTATCTTATTTAGTGAAGACATAACAAATAAATTCCTCCAACTTCTTCTTAGATTCTTCTACACCACTTGGATATGGGATTTTCCTCCACCATTAGGTGGATCACTTGGTCATCATGTGTACATATTCAAGATATTTAACAGATACTTAGAACATATCTATTGATCATGAAACTCCTTCCATATCTAGTATGATCTAGATTCTCTTTATCTTTATATAATTATGAGGTATATCTCTTTTAGGCACTCCTGACCTTAGCCCACATTCTTCTTATCCTCAATACTTAATGTACCAGTCTCTCAAATGATATTGTGATGAGAAAAATAGTTCTCAATTATAATATTAATTTCTTTTGTACCTTCACAACATATTTAAATACAAAAAATCATTATTAACATTATTATGAGAATATCACAATCAATGTTTCCATATTTGAATTATAGAAACCAACTGATCATTGGAAGGAAGATCATCTCATTTAAATAAGTCAATTAATTCCTGATTTATCTCTCATTTAAACATATTTGAATTAATGTTAATATATTCATTTAAATCCCTTAAATAAGCGATCTTCATTATTCAATGAGATATGTAAATATTAGTGATCTAAAAAATTTACTAAAATCTAATTTCTTCAAAAACATATAATATTTCCATGACATCATGAAATCAGCAATGTCGTAATAACATGATACATAAACATCAGCTATATGGTTCCCTTCAGGAATATCATAATCACTTACATGGTTTTCATCAGCTATGTATCAATTTACTACATTTCATCAATTGAATATGTCATAATTGGTTCCAACGAGCCTGTACCCAAGTGGTACAGGCTCTTGCTTGGCATCCAAAAGAACAAAAATTAAATTAGGTCAGGGAAAAAATTCCGGGTTACTGTAGTAGTATTGTATCAGGGCTCGGTAGTTGTACTGTAGCAACGAAGACACTGTAGTTGCAGCGATACTGTAGCAGCACAGGAACTGTAGTAGTACTGTTCACCGAGGGGTCCTTTGGGCCAAAAAATGGGATTTCAATCCTTATATTCAGGACACTTTCCCATGGGCCTTCGGGATATGTAATAGAACTCCCTCTACCCACGCTAAATAGTTCTTTTCTTTAAATAATAAATTGAGGCTTCAACCCCAACCTTTAAAAAAACTATGTCAAAATTAGCTACTTTTTTCTCAACAGCTATGTAGAAATTAGCAACATCACTCACTTCAGCTCTGTGATTCATCCCAGAAACATCTACATATCATATTCACCTATGTGATTCAGCTATGTGGATATATACTTAGCTATGTTGTATATTTGGCTACCTGTGAATTTTAAACAGAAAAATAATTCAACTACGTAGATTTTTCCATGTTCTCAAAATAGTAAAATGAATCTAAAATATTCAATATTTCTCTCAAATTAACTCATAACCTATTCATATAACTTCCATCCCTTCTCAAATACTTAAAAAATTATCAAAAATGTTGTATATAGTACTCCTTTATCCACCAACACTAGTCTTTACTCCCTTTTATGTTCATCACATCAATCATCATACTTTACATTTCCACATTTTCTTAAACATCATTACTCAGGTTCTTCACGTTTTTTCCATAATCATTATGTTCCATAGATCACAGAAGTGTCCCAAAAATCTTATGGAATTATATGGATTATTTATCAATAATACATTCCAATGTCTTTTCCATAATAATCCATAAAAATTATTGAATAATTTTTAACTTTACTGAAAACATATTGAACAATTGAAAAAATGATATAATTTCATAACTAAAAAAATTTCCCCTGTTGAATTTGTTAGAAATACCAATCCTTGATATCAATATGTGTTCTTGGATGGATTTTCTCTTTCTCCCCCTTATTTACAATAAAATTAAAAGTTAAATGTGAGGTAATTATCAATTATTTTTTTTGATGGAACTCTCATACTCTTCCCCATTTTTTCTAAGAGGAGGATGATACCACATGGTACACCTAGCAATGAGACTTTAGTTGGTATACTCTATGTCAACATGGAAAAGTCTAGTGTAGAAAATAAGAGTGTTAAAACCAAGGTTATATATATTATCCATACACTACCATACATGTGATATCATGCTCATAATTTATTATTTATCAAATAGTTGTTGTGTAAATCATATTCTTTTAAAATAAATATATTGGCTGTACATATCTCAACAAACCATCAAAACAATTTTAATAAAACTAACACCCCAATAATAATTTCATTTAATATTATCATAAAAAGTGTTATAAGTTTGATTATTATACCTCAATATTCTTGTTTGATATATATCTAGAATTTCCATATTCAATTGAATTCATTATAATGATAGATTCTTCTCAAGTATTCTCCCCATTAAAAGATACACTACACATTTTTATATCAAAGATGTTAGTATATGCCTTGAAGTATAATCTCTTAATTATTTATAGTAGTGATAACATCAAGATTTATCTATTTATTCCTTTTATGTTAGTTCCAAACACAAAAAAAATAATAGGGAATAAAGAGGTACCTATTATTTTTCATAGAAATACAATTCAAGAAAATTGATTCCCCTCCACCCATGCCATTCCTTTCTTCCAACCGCAATATTGGAAGTTTTCATTGGACTCATCCATTGAACTTACTATATATGTGGAATATCTTTCTCCACATAATTATTATAAACCTTCATGTTTCTATTTAATGAAAACTTCTAATCAAAGTTTACCTTTTTTCCTGTAACCACTTTCTTTCCTTTAGCCTAACAATTTTTTCCATCCTCTTATAATTGTTTATCCAATTTAAATTAACTTTTCTGAACAAATATGCACTATTTCTTTACATTATCATCCATATCAGAGTCTTCACAAAAATTATTAATGTATTTATTTATAAACTTATTCCCTTTAAAATTATAATTATCCTCTCTTTTTAACCTCTTTATGCATACCTCATCCTTATGTCCTTCCAAATTGCACCTACCACATACTTTTTCTTGAATATTATTTTTTTTGTGGATAGTTTTGGTAAATATATAGTCACAAATTATGTCATATGTGTTTTTTACTTATATTATCTCTAAAAATACTCCATGGTTCTTATATATTTATAGGTAAAGACATGTTAAACCAGCAGGAATAGGCATTTTGTCCATGCTTACCACAACACCAGGAAAACCCTTGCAACTTTTTTCTTCTAGATTGGATCCAGATCTATAAAAATTTCTATTTTTATTTTCCTCTTATAAACCAATCCTTACTTTTCATATGGGGATATGAAATCCTTGGAATATTGTTTCGTTATTTTTATGTGGAATATTTCCTCTTAGTTGTATTGTAAACATATAAAATTTTTTGGTTTTCACACTGATGTTGTTACATAAAATATATCTATTTTGAAATTGATTTTATAAAGATTTACCATATTCATGTGAACTTTTCTTCTCATTGGTTTGATAAGATTCCCCACTTACCAAAACATCATTAGTGAAGTCTTCTCTAGCCTTTTTCTTATTGACCTCATAAATATAGGTTGTTTCCTTATTTATTATATCTTCCTTCTTTACAAACACCATTTTATTTTCTTTCTCAATCTTATTCTTTACTTTCATGAGAAATTGTATTTATACCTTGTGGAATTATAATTTTTATTTAATATCTCACTGAAGTTATTTAATTTAGTCTCCATAATCACTATAACATGATGAATCAATTTAATTCATTACATGACTAAATAAACCAACTTCATTATTTGAAGAACAAAATGATGGTCAATCATTCTTTTTCTTGCTCATAAAATTTCTCTTATTTCTATTGAGGTGATTATTACAATTCATACATAATTTGTGTTTATAATTTTTCTCAATATTTGAATCCAATTTTGACTTTTAAACCTTCTCCTTTAGATATTTTTTGTCAAAATAACTAGAGTCACCATAGTTAAAACACTTTAGTGATTACTTATTCTTTTCTTTCAAATTACCCATTTTGAATAATTTTTTTATAAGTGTAAAAAATTAATTGAATTATTCAACATTATCATCATATGTGTGCTTAGATTCATTATCCTCTTCTTCTCTAACAATTTATTTTCTCATGATGTCAAAATCCATTTCCTCTTTTTCTGTATTTATGAATGAAAGTTCCATTATTATCTCATAATCTATAAGTATGTTGTGTAGATCATCAATTTTTTATTATTCTCTTTTTATAAGGTTTAAATTTTTAAATTAACCTAATATAGAAAGTTTCACATCAATTTTATAATAACGATGGAATCCTCTATCTTTTTACAATATCCCTATATATTTTTCACAATCTCATTTACTATTATAAAGTATTAACCAGTAGTATCATAATCATCCAAATTTATATATTCATATGGCTCTTCTAGACTTGATGTTTGTAATCCTTGTCTTTGAAAATAACTTTATAGCTGCTTATAAAGTTTTCCCAACTTTTTTTACCAGCCTAGAGACCCATGGCCTATGTGGAGTCCATTTTGGATACAGTCATAAAGATGTCATTATGAAAATTTACATATAACTGAAAATTTATCTTATCATTATGTGTCATAGAATCATTATAAAAAATGGGTGGAAATCCCATTGTTGTAGGATATCTCACTTATAGGCCAAATGACTGGAGATATGGTAATATACTATTTCTCCATATACGATAATTCTTCCCATAGAATGTGGGACCACCTTATATATTGACTAAATGAAGATTAAACATTAATAAAAATTATTATAGGATATTTATATGGGACCTTCTCTCTAATAACACTTTAAATTCCTAGGCTGGTCGGACCATTGAAATGGGGATTGAATCAACGGTCCCTTTTTGAGAATTATCTTATTCCAATTCAACTTCTCAAACATGTTACGGTTCTTGATCCACTCAATATTATCTCTTAATATCTCCTCATGTGCATAAGTAATATAATAGAGATGATAATACCTTATTTACAAGGTTCCGTATAAAGTACTACTTATTGTGTTTCTTAGTCCCCCAACATGGATTCTTCACTATCAAACATATGATTAAAACATTAGAAAATCATAGTATGATCAATATAGATTCCCATTATGTACCTCATATTCTAGAATAAACTATAAGATATAATTATCTTCTTCAATGAGGATATAATAAAATAAATACCTTCTTCTTCACCGTAGATTCTTCTACACCACATTGAGATAATATCATCATCTATGAGCATATGGATCAGCTGGTCTACACAAGTGCCTCTTAAAGATCATCAAAAGATACTTGGAATAATAATTCTTATCTTGAAACCCCTTCAATATCTAGTGTGATATTGATTCTCCTCATCTTCTTAGAATACTCAGCTAGATATCTTTAGGTACTCCAAAATTCATCTCAGCTTCGTCTTCTCCTTGATGTTGAATGTATCAGTCTCTCAGATGATATTGATATGAGCATATGAATTATCAATTCTCAATATACTACCATCAATACATAGACCACATATTTACATACACAAATTCACTGTGAACATCATTCTCAAAATATTTTGGTCTATATTTCTATATTTGAATTATAGAACCCTGAGATCCTTGATAGTAAGATTATATCATTCAAATAATTCAACATGTTCTTGATTTATCTTCCATTTAAACTTATTTTAATTCTATTTAAAATATTTATTTAAATCTAGAGAAGGCTCGGGATTCATTTATTCATGTGATATATAAATATTTATGATCTCAATAATTTCCTCAAATCTCACTTCTTTAAAAACATCTGAGATTTCCATGCCTTTATTGAATTAGCTACATCACAGCTATCAGCTACATGATTCACTTTATCTATATCAAAATTGGGTGCATAAGTTTCATTAGACATGTATGAATGAATTATGTCATAACAATAGACCAAATAAAAACAGGCTACTTGTTATTCATTGGCTAAATCTCTCAATTAATCTATATAATTCTATCAAAAAATGACAATGTAACATATTTTCCTTGGTGATTAATCCATATAGATATGCACTCCATTTCATCTCAGATCTGTCTATATGGGAATTTTGACTATGTAAATCATTCTCTCTATAGATTTTTATTATGTTCTCAAAATGATTACGTGAATCAGGGATTTTTTATATTTATCTTAGAATAATTTTGAAACATTTCAACCAACTTACTACCCTTTTAAACTACTTCAAAACTTATGATAAATGTTGTAGAAATTTACCATTCATCTACTAAAACTTGTATTTACTTCCTTTTAGGATCAGTTCATCAGTCATCACTCATTACTTTTCTATATTTTCATGAACTTCCCCACTTGAGTTATTTAAGAAGTATCTTGAAGTGTTTATTTTCATAGAACATGGTTATATCCCAAACATTGTTTAGAATTATATGTATGATTTATCAAAAATGAAATTCAATTACTTTTCCCTAATAATCCATTACAATTATAAAATCATTATAAACTCTAATAAAAACATATTGAAATATTGACAACAAATAAAATACATACATGGGAACAATAGTTGAGACCATCCACAAGGTGGTGATACCATGTTTGAGGATACACCAAGGCCAATGGGTCTTGCTAGGTGTTCCATGGATATTTTTTTGTTGTGTCATTTATAATGATTAGTAGTTTTTATTGAGAATCTGTATTGGGAAATATTGAGTTGTGGTTTTGTTTCCCATGAAATTAAACATATAATGGATTTACCCAAATGATCATTGATAGGATTATAATTCTTAGAAGAATTAACCATGGATTTGGGAGTAGGAAATAATAATTCCTAATTAATTTTAGATGGGTTTCATGAAAAGAAACGTGATATGAGATATGTGGTTGATTTCAGAAAACTCACTATTGATTGATAAGTTTTATATTGGGTAGTGATTAGGTGGATGAGATAGCACTATGAGAGATGTTAGAGGTAAGAAATGCATCAATACATTCCAATAAATACGTCCTTTGCCTTATTCTTATCAGGAACAGAGTTTTTATAGTTAGATATATAGAAATATACACACAAGGGATGGATATGGACATACATTAGTGGGTGTAGTTAAGAGTACAATTTATATACTTTTTTCAAGGACCCACATACTAGATGACACAAATGTAATTTGTACTTCCCACAACAGATATAAAGATGTTTGAAATTTAAAAGGAACATTATTTTAGACTTTGGTTAATAAGGAAATTTACAGTAATGGTGATCGTCCTTTACTCACCCCCTTTTATTAGTGTGACTTTATCCTTACTAGATAAAGAGTTCATTCAAGTGAATCCAATATGAATTGATGATATCTAGTGGTATCTATCTAAATATAAATTTATTTGTAGTACTAGTGCAAAGAAATGATATATGGTGTAGTATGTGAGGTGAGGACCACCCCCATTAGTGAGTGGGATCTCATAAGGTGTAGTAAACATAGAAATTCCTTATGTAGTTGAAGTCAGCTAACCATAATACGGTAATCCTGACTGTTTTCTCTAGGTTTGAGGATGAGAATTTAATTCATATGAATGATGAGCAATGAGTGGATTATTTTAGTGAGTAAACCATGGTTGACCATTTTTGAGACGATGATCTATTAATCAACCTACATTATTTGGATGATGTTCAATTATTTCAATATGAAATAATTAACACCGTAGTGTAATTTATGGTAATATGGATTAAACCGTTCTTTGTATCAATTTTTGGGGGATCCCACTGGGCATTCAAGGTTTTTTACTTAGTCTAGAAATAAGATTACCCCTTATGTTTCGACCCCTTGTGGCATGAGATTTAGATTCATTGGGTTTCTATTGGCTATCATGAAGCTGATGACATTTATATTGACAAGTTCTTGGTTGTGTAGAAAATTATGGTGGTTGATGCTTATAGTAGACAAATATATGTCTGGGTAATGGAGGGGATGCTTGAGTAGATATCCATAGATAAGTTGGTCATTAGTTAGAGAGAGAGGGATAAATTTATCACTTTCAATCGATAGTCATAACCCCACATTATTCACTTATGTATGAGAGAGATATAATGGTGATGTCATATTATTGGTATCGTGTGATCATATTTTCTATAGTGTTAGACTTTGAATGATTTTCCAAAAAGTGTGGGGGGGGGGGGGTTATATCGACCACATCCTCAGGAAGATGATGTTTTATAGTTGCATTTCATACTATGTACTGGGATTGAAATCTTGAGTGGGAATCTCTCTAGTGTATCACAACCCTTAGTGTGGTATGCCTAGTATAATTTTTTGTGAGTACTCATCACATAGATACACTTGTTTTGTTTTGGGAAAGGAGGATTTATTTGGTGTTTGTGGACTTTTTCCACTTGATAAGGTGTTATATTGGGGTTTGGATATGACATGGAAGGGTTATCTAAATGGTCAGGACAATAATATTTATATTATTGTATATTGTGCCACTAGATTAGCATTGGTTTTGTGTAGTGTAGTTTGATTAGGTTGGTGTTTCTTTATGTTCTCTTTGGTTGATATCAAGGAGTTGTGAAGAAAATGCAATCAGTCTGTCTTTGATAGTGGGTGTAGGTTTATTGTAGATCAAGATGAAGAGGGAGTATTTTCATAGATGATTGGTATTAGGAATGAAGGTCCATGACTAATCTATAAGACATTTTTATCTTTTAATTTCTATTGGGAGATGATGGAGAAACTAACATGGGACCAGAGTAGCATTCTTCCTTATAACTATTCTGGTGCCAATGAAAAATCATTATGAGGTACTTAGTGATGGACTGCAACATGGATGGGTTGTCCTCATCAAAAAAACATCTATAAATCTCTTTAATGGTGGAGAGTGAGACACTCACACCAGAGGTAACGTGGAACCAAGCCACCCTTAGTGAGATGTTGGTGGATTATGAATTCAAACTGTCCTATGTGGTATGATGAACATTAGAGAAGGAGTAGTTTTAGGAGTAGATTGGTTAGTCTCTCCATGAGTAGAGGAATGATCCTTCGTGTTTCATTCATAAAGATGAGATGGTGATAATATCTTCTATGATAACAGAGGATGTTTCCTTCTTGGGAAGGGGTATAATTAGTTCTCATATAGACCAAACCTTTAAAGATTAGGGAAGTTCATGTGGTGTTGGTTTTTTCAATTAGGTTGTTTCATGATCCCTCTTGTTTATCAGCTCTAATTATTATATTTTTAGGAAGAATGGGTTTTATGGTGTGAAGGATGTGATGACCTAGATATTTTCCAGAAAAGACTTAACTCAATTATCAATTTTAGTCATGAGACCTACCATACGGTAAAAATATAAACTAACCTTAATAGTTAGCCTTAGAAAATTTTATAATGGTTTTGTTGATCTTAGTATGTGGTGTTTAGCCTCAGTAACAGTTTTGGTGAAATTTTACTACTACAAAAACCACATTTTTTAGCTTTCAAAATCACCTTTTTCAGTGCTAAAAAGCACTCAATGGAAAATCTCCCTAAAATATGTATGACATTTATTAACACTTACAAAAGTATTGATAAAGTCTAACTTTATCAATGATAAAATAATGCATTGATAAAAGACTCATTTATATTTTCTTTATTGTAACATTTATAAAGTATGTATTTATCAGTACTTTATTTTACCACTGATAAAGTTGGAATTTATCAATATTTTTGGTATCATTGATAGAGGTCATAAAATATGTTTCAAAGATGAAACCCTACAAGAGACCCTTATAGAAAACTAGATTAGAAATCATAACCAGATTGTAATAAAAATATTATAGAAAACTATATTTGAATATAAATATTATGTTGCAACATCATTTCAATTCAAATTTTACATTAAACGTTTCATAGAAAATATTTAAGTTGACGTGTATGCATAATTAATCAAAAAAAATTATTACCCCACAAAAAACAAAACTCTTATAGAAATATTTTTCCAACGAAGAACCTCAATAAAAAAGTGTGTCCATGAAATAAAATCAATGTTTATTTTAATAACCATACATAAATATCAGAGAAATTATATTTTTAATGTTATATAATCCAGATATGATAACTAACTTTACTAATTAATAAATATATTAAAAATTTTCTCACATATTTATTTTCTTAACTAATTAAAGAGTTATTAATAATTATATCATTAATTAATCATATTTTAATTGTGTTATTAATTATTAATTTTATCTTAATTATTAACTACATTTATTAATTATTTTTATTGGTATTTATTTATATAATTAATTAAATTAATTATATTATTAGTTAACATAGCTTTCACATTAGATATGAACATGGTGCATGCCTCGTATTCGAGGTAACCATTCACACTTATATTGAAAAACATATCTTTAAGTCATAACACTCACATCATGTGTCAGATTGATTTTAGGATAATTCTTACTTGCCAAAAATTAAATTCGTATCTTTTCTCAAAAGATTCATGACAATAAGAGATCATTTTATTAATTTCGGCTGTAGAATATATGTTATAGGATAAAATGACACTTTTATGTTAAAAACATGAACTTTGATTCATACCAGCTACATAATGTGTTTGATTTATGTGAGGTTGATTCTTATATATCATCAATGAATTATAGAATGTTTTCCTGAAGTATCAAGATAGTATGAGCGTGTTTATTTGTTTTTTGATATGTGATGCTTCTTTTAGGGTAAAATGAAACTTTTAATGTGAAAACATGAATTTTGGGTTATAATAACCACTTCCTATGTCATATTGATGTGTAGTAAATTTATAAATGTCACTAATTAAATATGGATTGTTAATCATAAGTATCATGTCAATATGTTCACATTTTGTTGGTTTCGACTATGTGATGTGTGTTTTAGATTAAAATGACACTTTTAATGTGAAAACACACACTTTGATTCATATTAAAAACATAGTCTATTTGATTAATATAAAACCACATCAAACACATCAAAAATGAATTATGGGCCATTTTTCTACTGTATCAATGAAATTTGATCTCATTTTATCAGTTTTGGATATGTGAATCGTTTTTTAGACTAAAATGACATTTTTATTTTGAACACATTCATTGAGTATTACTAGGAATATCATGTACCATATTGATATATGTTTAAATACTGTATATAAAAAATAAATTATGGATTATTTTCCTAATGTATGAAGAAAATTTGAGTTTGTTTGCTTCATTTTGGCTTTGTGACACATGTTTCAGAGTAAAATAAAAATGAAATTAATGTGAAAACACAAAAATCGAGTCATATCAGTCTCATAATGTGTTATATTTATGTTTGGTTTATTCATATACATCAAAAATGAATTATAGATCGCTTTCATAATGTTTTAAAATAATATGAGCTTGTTTTCATGGTTTTCAAAACGTGACACATGTTTTGAACAGAAATGATACTTTAATATTGAGAACATTAACTTTGATTCATAATGGTCAAATCATGTATTGGATTTATTTTTGGTCAAATACTATATACCAAGATGAATTATGCAATATTTTACTAAATATTCAAGACATTCAGATCTCTTTTTCTCAGTTTTGGATCTATAACATGTGTTTTAAACTAAAATGACACTTCTATATTGAAAACATTAACATGATTCATACTGGATACATTATGTGTTAAAATTATGTGAGGTCAATGCATATAGATAAAAAATAAATTATGGATTTTTTTTCTAAAGTATCAAGACAATATGAATTTATATACTTGGTTTTTTTATGTGATGCATATTTTAGTGTAAAATGACCCTTTTAATGTGAAAATAATATCATTGTGTCATATAAACCACATCATGTTCCAGATTGATATGAGGGAATTTAATACACAAAAAAATGAATTATATAAAATTTTACAAAATCATTAAAATAATACAAGCTCATTTTCTCGGTTTTGACTACGTGACACATGTTTTAGTGTAAAATGACACTATTAATGTGAAAACACACACTTTGAGTCATATCGACCACATATGTATCAAATTTATGTGAAACTGATTTTTAAATGTCAAAAATAAATTATATATTATTTTTCTAAAGTAACAATGTAATAAAATATCTTTATTTTAGTTTTGGCTATGTGAATCATGTTTTAGAATAAAATGACATTTTTTATCTAAATACACACTTAGAGTCCTAAAATAAACATCATGTGGTTAATTACATTAAGGTTTATTCATATAAATCAAAAATGAAATATGGACAATTATTATAATGTATAACAAAATTCTAATATCATTTTCTTGGTTTTGACAATGTGGACCATGTTTTAGAGTAAAATGACACTTTTTAATGTGGAAATGTGAAAATTGACTCATACCAACCACATGGTGTGTCTGATTTATGTGTGGTTGATTAATATTTGTCAAAAATAATTTATGGGTAATTTTATTAATGTTGAAGAACAATTTGAACTTATTTTCTTAGTTTCAACAATGTGAAACGTATTTTAAACTAAAATGAGAATTTTATATTGAAAACACACACATTGATTCATATCGGCCACATCATATGTCAAATTGTTGTGTGATCAATTACTACACATCAAAAATAAATTATATATAACATTATTAAAAATTAAATATAATATGAGATAATTTAGTCAGTTTTTTCTATGTGATGGGTGTTTTAGAGTAAAATTATACTTTTAATGTGAAAATATGAATTTTGAGTCATACTGACCATATCATGTATCATATTCATGTGCGATCAATAATTAATGTTAAAAATAAATTTTGGATCATTTAATTAATGTTTCAAGACAATTAGATGTTTTTTACTTGGTTTTGGATATGTGCCATGAGTTTTAAAGTAAAATGACTCTTTTTAATGTGATAACACACACATTGAGTCATAAAGACCACATAACGTGTTTGATTAATGTGTGGTTGATTAATACATGTCAAAAATAAATTAGGGGTCCCTATTCTCAATTTTTAATAAAATCCAGACTCATTTTATTAGTTTTGAAAATGTGGCATTTTTTAAACTAAATTGATAATTTTATATTGAAAACACATCCTTTGAGTCACACTTTCCATATCATGTGTTATATTAATATGTGGTTGATTCCTATATGAAAAAATTAATTATGTATCATTTTCCAAAATATTTAAGACAATCGGATTTTTTGTTATTGGTTTTAGAAACTTGGCATCTGTTTTAGACTAAAATGACACTTTTATACTGAAAACACACACTTTGAATCATACCAGACACATCATGTGTCATATTGATGTACATTAATTTCCTACACATCAAAAATGAATTATAGATAATTGATTTAATGTATCAAGTCCATTTTTAAATATCATAAAATGACTATAAGACACAAAATTGAAATGATGAGGTTAAGATCATGGAAGTACCTATCCCATATAAAGGTCGCAAATATTAAAGAGCTTGCTTAAAATATGATAATTCTTCCACTGAAAATCCTTAAAATTTGGTATTATTTATTTATTTTTAAACCATCATCCTTGTTAACCTGTATTGATTTGAAACAGGAGAACACCATCTTGAATATTTTACTAAAAAACAAGAAACAAAAGGCATATCCCTTACTTAAACTGAAAATAAACAACACTAGTGTACACACCACAACACTTCCAATTGTGAATTACATACCATTAGTTAGTGATATATCTTTTAATATATGGGTAGAAGGATCCTTGACCCATTTACCTCTCACCATTATTTCAGCTATAACCTCAATGACACTGATCCTTAAAAATAACTCAAATCATTCTTACATTGAAAGGCCATCAACAAATGGTTTTTCAATTTCGAAAAACACATCCTAACCCTTAGAGTAAGTAAATCAGTGAACCTATAAAAAGAAATGCATGGTAAATTAGGGAATGAATATATAAAAATCATAAGAACTTAAATATAATTTTATCAATAGGATGGTTAAAGAAATACATGAGATGCAGTTTTAATAAATGTATTAGAAAGGTTGAATTGAAGATGTATTACATACATAGTGAAAGTAGGTAGATTTTAATATTTGGAATATTCTGAAATTATTTCCCATTAAAACTATATCTTATTATCAAGATGCTTTTATCAATGCTCCCATATCATCCTTGCATAATAATCAAGGCCATCTCCCTTGGTAAAAAAACAAAATGAAGGGTTTTACTATTATATTATAGAGAGTCCTGAAAATATCTTACCACAATGAGATACAAATGTTTCAACACCCTCAATCTAAAATTTTATACTATTTTCATCAAGTGGAGGAACCACATGTATAAGAGGATCATCCAATATATAGCCTCACTCAAGAGGGGAAAGGTTTGTGGTGTGGTTTAAATTCTTTTGGAATGATAAGAGGATCAAATATGGGAAAAAATTGGTTAATAATTGAAAATATAGAATTAGAATAAAAATATAACCACTAGTTTTCAATAATACATGAATTTTATTTTACAAAAAATAATATATATGAATTAAAATTATAATAATTTATTCACATAACATATCTCTATGTTTATAGCCTTTACTAGATCACACACATAATAGGTAATCACCTCAACTTTATTTTATAAAACATCGTGGTATCCCGTACTTTGACCAATCATCTCTAAAAAATGTATTTCTTCTCTGAGTATGTGGAATATCATAAATCTTGATAGTACTATGAAAATATAGAAAAAAAAAATATTTTAAATGGAATTTAAATTACCCTTAGTAATTACTGTTCAAATATACTAGTTTTTTTATGTTATATGATATCATTCATAAATTTACAAAACAATATACACAATTGTGGTTGTTATTTTGATTATACACTATATAATCATTAACCAAAATAAGAACATTTTTTTTGAAATATTTATTGATAGGTAAATCTTATTATATATAACTTAATCTATCTCCATTGGAAGAAATCCAAAGTCTCATTGTTTTTATTCACTGACCTCAAACCATTATTTAAATGAAACTTATAGATCTACCTATCATAACAAAATTCTCATTAAAAAATAAAATAAAAATTTTAATTTTAATTTTATCTTTAAAATATTTGTTATAGTTCCTTAAAAATTCACAATGGAAATTGAATTTGAACAATTTTTTGGAAATACTTGATTTTGATTCAAAAAATAAAAATTCAGGGTATCCAAATTGAATATGATGAGCATATAGTTATTTTTTAGAAAACAAAAATAAATAAGTAATGGAAAAAAATAAAAATATATTTTCTATGATTAGATTGTATAGTTTTACCCATGAATTATAGAAATCAAGATTTTTTATTCATATATTATTTTCATTACAAACATAACACTTAGTTTAAAAAATTGATGAATTTATTCCCTATTCAAATTAATTTTTACCATATAAATAATAGTGGGATTAATGAGTCAGGAATCTTATTCTCATGGTTTTCCATTTATATAGTAGTAATATATACACCTATTAAAAATATAAATTGTTATTAACCATAATGAACATAGTAGATCATTCTTTAGAAAAACAAAATATAAAAATATTCTTCATGGGTTCATTCAAAATTGAGACACCCAACCATTTAGAAATGATACTTATACTTATACTCTCAAGAGAAATCATTTCTATGATGGACTCCACAAGTATTTATTATTCATATTCAATGTAGGACACATTTCAATTTTTAGATGTTATATCCACGTGAACCTGAAATGTAAATATACTTTATATGGGAATAGATGGTGTTAAGCTACTCATGGATGTTCCTTTTTATTTCTTAGTTAATCCTTTGAATTATAATGATTCAAACTTCTGTTTTCTCTTAATTAATTTATTTAATACCAAACTAAATTTTAGTTTTTTATAAAATGTTATTTCTTATTCATTTGATAAAAAATTTAACGGGATTTCCTAATTATATCCAATTATTTTATAAAATTAAATGGTCATTTTATGAAATTTTTAATAGAATCATTGACCATTTTACATCCTGATCATCAAGAGGAACAAACTACTCAACAGTCAACTTATCCACTTCTTAAATCCTTTACATGTCTTGATCATTTGATATTTTTTATTGTCTAGAATATCTCCATGGATATTGTACACCACACCTCTCCCAAAAAGGTTTTGGGTGGGTGCTGATAGATATAAATCACATAAAATTCCACCCTATAGAAATTTAGTAATAGAATTTTATTAGTAGTTTTTTTTATTTACATTTAGTATACTTTTTTATGATAAAATTGATCACCTCAGGCAACGAAAGTGGTTTAGGAGAATAGATAGACTCAAATCTTGTGGGGCCATGTATCTCTTCATATACTAGTCATTGTTCTACTATTGGTTCACTTTTAACCTTTTTCATATATTGGTTCTCCAAATATAACTAAAAAACAATATCCATAAATAATATATTTTTTACTACATGTTTTTCATCACATCATATGTATCTACTTTCTACTTCTTATTCTATGAATATGATTGAGGTAAAAATCGAAAACCAAGACCTCTAACATGACTATATTATTCTGGCAGATTTAACAAAAAATGAAAGTATTTGTTATTTGGTTATAGTCGATGATAATTATTATGTCTAAATTCTATAAAAATATATGAAGATAAATAGATATGATTATGTAATACTATTATAAATCATAAAAAATACTATTATGTTATACTCACACATGATTCCCATAGTTTTCTCTCTTCATTTAAACGAGCCTCCTTCTATAACACATGATATGGGATGGAAGTGTCTTTGGATTCTATTTCATTAGTCTATATATAAATTAAGAAAAAAATGTTTTTTAAAATCACAAAAAACATTATCTATATATTTAAAATACATACCATTTTCTTTTAATTTGAAATGTTCCTCATTCTCTATTTTTGGTATGGGTACATTGATTTTGATGTATGCTGTTTATTTTCAACACTCCATTAATATTTAATAAACTAACAAGTTTGAATCAAGGTTGATAAAATAAAGAAATTCAAATAAAATATTATAGATTACAATATATCAGAAATAACTCCACATCACAGAGACTAATTAAGGATTTATATCTTTCTTGGTTTATAATGTGTTCATACACAGCTGGTGGGTGGAGTTTTACTTTCCCCATGATATACCTTATATGCCACTTTATCAGAATGGTCTGAAAGGCCCTTTGATATTTTCTAGAAATCATTAATACATATTTCTTATGATAATCATATAAAATAAATTAAATCTGAAATTGATAATGAAAATTAAATCAATATTCAATTATATTGTTTTCAATAAAATATGAAAAACAATATCATAAAATTACCTTTATATCTTCCCAAATGTTTTTCTTCAATACAATAAAAACAATATTCCACATATCTATAATAATAAAAACATTCATTTAAGTTGCAACCTTAATGTAACTAATTAAAATTGATTTTTTGGGGTCAACACATAGACCGCATTGATTTAATCCGACCTAAAATTTTATAACTTTTATTCTTTCATTAATTACTTTAGTTTACATAGTGATGCTACATGAATCTTAATTTTTTTACATCCATATATTTTTAATCAATTAACAATTCCATAGTTTTAAATTGACAGAGTGTTATTCCTTAGGATTAGTAACAATATCTTTTGATGAAGTCATTAATTTCATTAGTAGTTAAACATTGTATTTAGATTATGTAAATTTTGCAGATAACACATAATATTATTAAGAAAAATCATAGTATATTAAAAAAATAACATGTCTATTTAACTCTAAATTTTTTCTTAAAAATTTGATTGGATTTTTCTCCTTTATCGAGTACCCAAGTACCCTCCTTATGATCCCCTCTAATGTACAAAACACTATCTACATTGGGATCAATATGAAATGATTGTGATATACCAATAAAAGGTCATCCTTAATTAAATTTTCATCTATACTTGATGTTCTTTTAGTCAAAAATAAAAAATAACCAATTATTATTTATAGGATCTAAGACATACAATACATTCACAACTTCTGATGCCATTATGAATAGTTTATCCTTATAACCTTATACATTTAAATTAACATTAAAAAATCCCAATTCATTTAACTTAACTACACTCCTATTTTAAACCAATTTTAAATGTAAAATAATAAGATGAAATATTTTATAATCCAACTCACAGTTTTTTTTGATGATACCAAAGTTTGACATATTCACATAAATTAGATTTCTGTCATTCAAACCGGATACATGAATCACTTCCTCCATAATGTAACTCTACTATTTATAATCATATTTTCTTCATCATTTTATTTTATATAGAACATATAACCATTATAACATAATACATTTACACTTATTCCTCTAGAAATCCATCAAAGTAATTTATTAATTGAATCTAGATATACAAATAACTCCTTCTAAATATAATATTGAAACAATCATATAAACTATTGATCAATTTTATTTGATATCCATATTACAACCCTTTATGGATTAAAATGTCTAATAATTATTTTTTCTGAATCAATGTATGGAGAAACATTTACACTATTATGTAAAATGTAAAGGTGAGCATGCTCCTGGTCTATAATGGTAATTATAACAACATCTATTCTGAAAATCCTATTACCCATAATACATTCGTTGTAATAAGATTTTAGGATACCAACATTATTAACAAATGATAAGTAATTGTTACAAAATTTAATATCTTCTTAAATAATATATCACTACACAATACAACTATCCTACCGACTTTGATTCTTAACATACACTTTCAATATCTTCATATATCATTCAAAGGGATATATCCATATGTAATGTACATAACCACATAGTTTAATCTTTATAAACATGTAAAAATTTTGGTGGACCATTATATCAAATAATAATAGTGGAATGAATATTTCCAATTCATATAATATTATTTCAATTTCTATATTCGTGATTGGAACCTTTATCGGGTCTATATCTTTACTGCATATAGATTTGAAAATAAGTAAATTCTAGTTAATATATGTAAATTTATTAGAAATAATTAAACGTAAACCTGATACCATTAAATATTTCATCAATACATGACATACATGTGATTTTTTACCATTTAACTTTAAATTAGTCATTAACATGACATTTTTACATCACCTTGAGATTTTGTGAAATAATTTTTTCAAATAAATATAAAATTTTTCAAAATTTTTATTACAAAAAAAACCATGTTTATATTTAATTATATGAAACATAGATTTTACCTTGAATTACACCCAACACTATGTTTTTATTTCATTACACACCACACCGAGATTATCTTACTTTACACACAACACCGATTTTAAACTATACGTGACATACTTTGAAAATATTGTTATTTAATATGAAAGTTATTACCCAGATGTTGGAATAGATGGTATGAATAATATTAACCATATTATGGAAATATATGCTTTATAAATGTATATAAACTTAATTATTTAGTGAAATTTTAATTATAAAAATAAGAACCATTTTAAAATAAAGGAAATATTTTTTTGAAAAAACTTTTTTATGCGCATAAATGTATTTTCATCAATAAATTATTCAAATAAATTATTTTTAATTATATTAATTAAATTTTAATAATATATATCCAATTAAATATTTAACATTCATATTATTTGTTTTTTAGGCATGAGATAAAATAAATCCAATTTTATGCTTTAAAAGTTTCTTTTTCTGAAAGGAAGTTTTGTCACGTTTTGAACAATTATTATAAAATTAATTTTTGACACATTTTTAAAATTAAAAATTAAAATATTTTTAAATCATCGTGTAAAAATTTTCTTGGGGTGAATTTTTTATCATTTTATGAGAAGATACATATTTGATGAATAGTGAAAATACTGGTTTTTATTAAGAATTGGCATTTTTTAAAAGAATTTAATAAATTAAACTTATTTTAATATATTTTGAAAAGTAAAATTAGTTATAATATATATATATTAATGAAATTTATTTAATTTTAATGAATTTCATATTTATTTTTGATATTAAAACTTGTAAATTTTTTGAACATTTTCTTGTTGGAAAACAATTTTCTTGTCATGTTTGTGAGTTTAATTTTAAATTAAAAATTTCCAATTATGTGAATAAAATTTGGAAAAATGAATCTCATGGTATTAATCATCATAATTTATATTTTCTAATAAGTTCAACTTAATTGTATCCCATTATAAATAATAAAATTTGTAAAAACTGATTACTACAGTTAAGGTGAAAAAGAGTTTACAAACCAGGATAGTTAAACTAAAATTATAAGGGGTACAGTGAACTAAAAACATATTCATAAAATATTTTATGGACATATTTTTACCTTATAACCTATATTTTTGATAATGGATTATTTTGGATTTTTTGGCATGTGAAAAATACGGGTAAACATTTTTTTCAAAAAATACAAGTATGCCACTCACCTCACTTATAAAAGGTCACTGCCTATACTCTCTTACTAACACTTAAAAAAATCATTGGTTCAAAAAATACCTTCCAAAATAACTTCATTTATTACCTAATATCATCCTAGAATCCTTATTTTGATCACAAATACAACATAATAATCCTTATTGTGAAAACCAATAGAAGATGTCTGAAGAAGAGGTAATGTCCCTAATAGAGCGTTTTATTATATTCATTTCTCCACATCCTTATATTTGTTTTAAAACATGAGGATATATTAAACATAGTATCTTCTACATACTGAGATATTATTTTTTTAATTTCCTAACCTATATCCTTCTCTACTTTCATCAAATGAGATACGAAGTCATCAATCGTGCATATGGTGGACTACAACCTCAGAAATGGGTGTTATTCATTTTTCTACACCACCACTCATGGCTAGATGTAATGATTTATTTATTGTTTATATATTATACTTATGATATTATTATACCTATTTAAATATAACACCACATCTACATTATTACTTCAAAACCCCTTGGAAAACAATAATGTAGCTCATGTGTACGGTGGACTAACGCCTCACAAACTGATGTGATGTGTTTTTCAGTTATATTTTACTTGGATTGTAATAAGGATAGATTAAATAAATATATATATGAAATTGGTAAAATATTTATACTTTTTAATTATTATATCACATATACCTCTTTCCCATTCTATCGGAATACGATAATATCTCTGGTCTGTATGACAGACTACTGCCTCGCGAAGTGATGTTATTAATTATTCACATATGATTTACATGTATGATAATAAATATAGGTTTAAATAAATATATGACATATATATATATATGAACTAAAAATTATTCTATAAAAATAATATATTATTTACCATTCTTTCTTTCAATCCATTGAGAAAATATATATAGACTTCATGCGTACATATGACTTACCGTCTCTATGAATGACGTTTTTAATTTTATATACCTCACATTTATGTATCAAACCAAATAAATATATATTGAATATATATGAAATTTATATCATGGTTTAAATTATGGATATTATTTAACCATGATCAAATTAAGACTGAAAATAACATATCAAAACACACATGAAAAACAAAGTGGTTGTTATCCGAAACATGATTCCAACAATGAATTGTTAATAAATTGGTCATAAAAGGTCATAAATAAATAATATATGGTATTATATATATAATTATGTTTTTTAATATATGTATAAAATATTATATATATTATATTATAGGTTTGAATGTGTATGAAATAAGTTGATATTTAAGGTAAGGGATTCCAAGTCTCTGTTTTATTTATAAGAGACATGATAATTCACCATTAGTTTATTTGGTTTGGTGTATATAATACCAATTTTCAATTTTGTATCATTATCCGCCTTATTTACATGATACTTAATGTTTCATTTGATGTTATTACTTATTTTTTGTTATGTTTTAAAATTTTACCAAATCGGTAATGGATTTTCAACTCACTTTTTACTTCTATAAGACACATGCCATATCTATCACTTATTTATTTTTTGTGGTGTATGTACTAACCAAGAATATATACTGAGGTAAATTTTATAAAAATTTTGGGGATTACATATCAATTTTAATATTTATATTTCAGGGGGTTTATTTTGTAAATGTTACCAAATGGGTAAGACATTTTTGTCTCAATTTATTTCTTTGAGACAAGAGATATGTTATGATCTTGTCTTATTCGATAATGTATATATACTACCTATTTGACATGTTATATCATGAGTCTCATTATTTTAATTATAATAAACGTTCCATTATATTTTATTCTTTAATGGCTCCTACGATTCAAAATATATTAATGTAGTAATGGTTTGATGCTAAAATATAATTATTTACCAAGATTGTTTATATTTATGCCTATAATGGTGAAATATTATGATCCATCTCTCCAGAAAATCATGAATTTTATTCTTTTCTGGTTATTTAATAATTATACATTTTCTCTATCATTTTTCACACTTTATGTACTCAATAATTCAAAATAATGTTTTTAAATAAAACTGACTATATTTATCTCTTCAGTCAAAAATCAGTTTTCTTCCAAAAACATGTTTTCTAAAAAAACATCAATATTTTTTTCAAAATTATCCAAATTATTTATTAAATAAATTTTTACCCATTTTTTAATTTTTATAAAAAATTAAAATTATTCTTCATGTATTTTTCCAAACAATACCCATTTGGATTTTAACGAATTTGTGAATGGAATATTTATTTTAATGAGTTCGTCATGAAATTTTTTTTAATATGTCATGACCAACTCATTATTTTAATTATTATTTTATATTTTTAAAATTTTATTTACAAAAAAAGGATTTCCAAAATATTTATTATTTTCTAGTTATTTTTAAAATGATATGGTTATTTTCCTTAATAAATGTTTTAAACAATTTTTAAAAATTCTATTATAATTTACCCAGTATATTTTTAAGGAAAATGATTTTGATTTTTTTTATGTTTTAATAAGTTTTTTTAAAGTGTAATATATAGTTTTCCTCAATAAATGTTCAAATTGACATTTCAAAATAATTTTTTATCAAATATGATATTCTATGATGTTACATATGATTTACTGGTGATAATATTGAATGATTCCATCGTTATTCTTTCTTTGGATAATTAATGACTATTTTGAATAAATTTTTATGAAACAAATTTATTTTCATGGGATATACTATGCTGAATTGGTGAAATGTTTATTAAAACCCATTTTATTTACATGCATTATTTGTGATGATATGATAAATGTTTTATGATATTGTGGCACCTATATGTATGTATAATGTGATGGGTGGGACCTATATATTCCTCCAATACGTTGAGTAAATATAGATAACTTATGAGTAAATATGTTATGTGTGAACCTGATTACATGTTCACAATGTCATGCATGAACATAATGACATGATCAAGATTTTATGCATGTACCTAATTACATATACACAATGTTATGTGTGGACATGAATTTAATGTTCATATGGTTATGTTTGGACTTGGATGCATGTCCATTGGTTTATATGGGGGGATTAATTTCATGTCATTGACTTAATTATTTAAACTTTTTCTATTTATATATGTTCAATTTGTCAAAAGCTTATGTGTATTCCACCAATCTATGAATTATGAAAAATTTATGCTCTCATGGTCTATGTTCTTTGATTCCATTATGATTCATGCATTATGAACTACCACAATTTATTTTGTGACCCAAGCTTATGATCTATGATATGAATGGTGTGTGTATCAAATCTTATTCGTATATTCTCATACCATTATTCTCATGATATGGTGACATTTCCCTTTTTTACCCTTACTGAGTATCTTATCTCACCCTTTATTATGTTTCCTTTACCCAGGTTATGATCAAATGTATTATGTATGATAAATCTAATAAGGTTTCTTGTCATAAATAACATATTGGGAGATGACAAAGCTCATTACAGACCAGTTTGTTATGATTCCATGTTTCTAAAGGCACTAGACCTAATATATTTTAGAGTGGATAGTTATTTTATGTAAAGAATATCCATATATTAAGAAATAATATTTATTTATTTGGAGTTTGGGGTCCTAAAAATTGCTATCAAATTAAGGATTATTGAACCTTTAGAAACTAGGATGGGAAAACTTTTTTAAGATCCCTATTGATATTTCTGATGATATGACTAGGGATATATCTAAGGCTAAGTCTAAGGATGAGTTAAAGTGTAATAAAATGTCTTAGAATTTTTGTAATGGATAGGGTGAGTGGTTTGTAATCTATTAGTTCCCTATCTAGATACTACATTTTGACGTGGATTTAAAACAGAGTTACCTAGGGGTAATATCTCTAAAAAGGGAACATTAAGCTATAAATTATCATAACTTGGTGTATCACAAGGTTTTTTACTTTACACATAGTTTTACTCTCATAGGGGATATGTTTTGTATCTTTAGAAAATAATTATGAATCATCATGAAGGATTTGATAAATGACCATGAATGACCTTGGTTAAGATTAAGGTATCATAAATTGAAAATATGGTGTCCTGATTTTGTCATCCAATAAATGATTTCTCATGATTTTTTGGTTTCCCACTACGAATATTTTTACTCAAACTATTCTTTTTGGTTTGAGTACATGGAAGAACCAAAAATAACTATATTAATGTTTTATGTGATAGATAATGTTTTTATCAGAAAACTAATGGGATGATGTCTCGAGTGAAGGATATTTTCATTGTTCCTAGTCAGTTATCATGATATACGATTAAACAATTTTAGCAGAACAACTCTTAGACTCACCAAAGAAAAGAATTATAGATTTTGTTGAGATTTAAGGTGGTAGATACCATAGAGGAAAGAAGACTTGGTTTCCTTTATGTTAATAATGTGTGAATAATAACTCTAAGGAATGTATCCATGTAATGAGAATGTGTTTTATGTGTAGATAAGATGGACATAGTGTAATCAATTTCTATAAGGAAATAAAAATTCTAGTCAACACAATTGATTGGAATATTGTTCTCAATAAATTATTATGAATGAATGAAATTTTTTTAGATACAAAAATAATGAGAATTAATTAAATTGATATTCTATGGGGAATGTTCATAATGTTAATCATAAAGGTGGTATGATTAATGGTTATACTTCAAATGAAGAAGAAGCCAAAAATGATATATGAAAGGGAATAGGTATTAAATAATATGATGAAAAAAACCTATTTAGTTTTTTAAGATTGAAGTGGAATGATTTAATTATTTGGTTATGGGAATTTAAGAAATATTTCATATGAAACATGATATATATATAAGTATTTTCTCTATAATTTTTTCCTTATTAATTTGAAAGAATATGATGAATAGTAGTGGTAACCTAGAAAGGTGATTTAATGGAAGGGTGATATTTTATGGAAAACACATGATTTAGAGAATATATCCCTTAATATGTTCATGATATATGAATAAATAGATGAATGATATGAATAAATTAAATTGGATAGTATTGACATCCTTAAAAATGATTAATGATATTTTGGAAAAACTGGTTTATGTTATCATCAATGGAGTTTTCATAATTATTGGATTTATGGAATATATTCAATAATATGTACTTTTATTCAAGGAATGAGGAAGTATATATATTTTCATTAAGGGGTACCACTCGGTGTCTTCGCCCCATGGCATTCACGACCGATGGAGTGGAACGGTTTGGTGAAGTGACATTCTGGTGAAATACAAATTTCTGTTTTGGCGGCTTCGGAACAATGTTATTCCAACAGATGAATAAGTGAGGAATAAAGGGATCTCTTTTTCATCTAAATGTCTTTGCTGTATTGCTTCCAAGGAGGAATCGGTTGATCATCGGTTCTTTGCATGTGACTGGGCAGCTATAGTCTGAAGTTACCTGGGTGAGGCATTCAGGTGGGGAAGTCAGACAGCCACACTTTCCACGTTTCTTTAACTTTGATTCTATTTTTTTTAGGATAATGCTTTAGAGAAGACGGTGCAGATAGTGTTTCTTGTTGGGGGCTGTTGGAGCATCTGGAATACTCGAAACCAAAGCCGTAACGGGGGCACGTCCTGCTCGCTCCTGACCATGATGGTTAGAACCAGGTGCATCACGGTCAAATTGGTTTCTCTAATCAAAGGATGGGAAGCTATTCATATACTGAGAGTTTTCATGGAAGGTAATTATGCTGCTCGCACCTTATAGTATGCTAATAGGTGAGGTAGATGGGTGAAGTGGAATCCTCCGAGTAGTGGGTTGATGCTCAACGTGGACGGGCCATGTTTGTCTGGTTTTATGAGGGGTGAGGGAGTGGTTCGTGATCCCCAATGGGTAGTGATTCTGGCCTGCAATGATGGCTTTGAAGCGGGATATTCCCTCATGGCAGATCCTTCTACGATGTTGAAAGGTATTGAGCTTTGTCACTCGCACAACATTAAGATAGAATCGGTCGAGACTGACTCGACTATCCTCCATGGTTCGTTGCTGGGTATGTTTCAAATCCCTTGGACCATTATCTACATCATTCATAACTGCAAACGTCTATTCGATCCAAAAGTGATTATTAGTCACACATGGCATGAGGGTAACATGGTGGCTGACTTCCTCGCTTTATGAATTACTAATGGTGATCGTAAATTTTTGTTTTCCATGCTGGGGTCTCTTCCACATGCATGTGGTAACTTTTTTTAGGGCATATTCATTGGGTCTCCAATACTTTATACCTCCTTTGGATTGTTTTGTTTAGGGCTTTACCCATCTTGAAATAATAATAAAAAGTTAATTTTGTTTGGATAGATGACCCACTAGTGCTTTAGACATTAAAAAAATTAATATTAGTTTGTTAAATTAATAGATGACATGTAAATTGAATGAATCACTACCAAAGGATGATATTCTTCTTATGAAAAGAAAATAAATAAAGTATATATTCTCATGAAAATTAACCAACTCTATGAAAAGGATCTTAAAATAATTTTTTTCCTATTACCATCATTTGTGATGATATTAGTGAACATTTAACATATCTTTATTTTATGGTTTTAAAGTCGTTTATTATCACATGGTCATCCAATTTCTTCTAATCAATGATATCTATCACTCTCTGTCATTATTTAGACATTACTATTTTCCTCCATTTCCAAATATTCAATTCCCACTTATGTTCTTCTATTTAGAAACCTAGTATGGGTTTTTTAGATAGCCTACTCATATCCATTTCTCTCTTTCCAATAAGAAGTTTTATTAAACCTTTTTACAACATTGGTTTCCCAAAAATGTATTTTCAGATGTTAAAACATTTTTACCAATCAAAAGTTAAAATTTAGAGGATACAATTTATTTAAGGGGGTATAAGGCAACACCCCGAGATTTTGTGATATTTTTAACATATATTTAATCCATTTGATATTTTGAATTACACACAACATTAAGTTTATCTTGAATTATAAAAAACATTGATTTTAGATTGTGTTACACAAAACACTGAGATTGGATTTCTTTACACACAACAATAATTTTACCTTTCATTACATGCAACACTATGTTTAAAACAAATATGACATACTATTAAAATATTATTACTTAATATGAAATTTATCATATAGACATTAGATTGGCAGATATAAATACAATTAACTAAATTATTAAAATATATGATTTTTACATGTATATAAAATGATTTTTTGGTGACAAATTAATTAGAATTTAAAATAGTAACCCTTTGAAAATAAAGGAAATATTTTTTTATGAAAAAACTAATTTTATGTGAAAAAATAGGTTTTAAATCAATAAATTAATCCAATAATTTTTTTTAATGATATTAATAAAATTTACATGTTATATATGCAATATACTATTTAACATCATTCTTAGGATTTTTCTTTGCATCAGATAAAATAAATCCATTTTTACATTTAAACACTGTATTTTTCTAAAAAGAAATGTTGTCACATTTTGATCATGTATTTTAAAATTAATTTCTTAAACATTTGTAAAAAAATTAAAAATTATATTAATTTTTGAAATATTAATTTAAAAATTCTCTTAGGGTGAATTTCTTATAATTTTCTATGAAGATAAATTGTTTGATAAATAATGAAAATATTGGATTTTATTAAGAATTATCATTTATTTTAAATCTTATAAAAACATTAAAATTATTTTAATATGGTTTTAAATGTAAAATTAGTTTAATTATTCATCTATTAATCCAATTTAGGTTTTCAGAATCAATTTAATATTTAATTTGGGTATAATTTTTTTTAAACTTTTGAACATTTGTTCTTTGGAAAACTTCTTTCTCACCGCATTTGGAGATATAATTTTAAATTAAAATTTTCAAATTATATAAATATATTTTTTAAATGTATTTAATATTTTTAATCATAATAATTTATATTTAATAACATGTTCAACTTAATTATTTTCCATTATTAATATTAAAAATAGTAAAAAAATAATTACTACGGTAAAGGTGAAAATGGGTTTATTAGGGGTTAAACTAAAAGGATAAGGGGTAGAATGACCTAAAAAATGTCTAAAACCAATTTTGTAGACATATTTGGACCTTATAAACTCTAAGGATATATAATTTCCCATTATGAAGCATTGTGACATGTGAAAAACGTGGTTACACTTTTTTCTTTAAAAACAATTCAAGTGTGCCACTCACCTCACTTATAAAAAGCCACCCTATCTTCTATCCTATTCACACTTAATTTTTTTCAGTAACGAACAAGTAAATTAATTAATTCTTTCCTATGATATTATAATCCTTATTTTTTTCATAAATCCAATATATGAATCCTTTTTTTCATACCAAAAGAACTTGTTCGGGGAAGAGGTAAGGTCCATAACCTACCTTTTTATATTATTTATTCCCCACCTCCGTAAATTTTATTTAGCGATGATAATATAATAAAAAATTATATTATATATACTTATATTCAATTATATTAATTTCGTAACCTAGATCTTTTTTCTATTCCATCAAACATGATATGAAATCATCAATCGTGTGTACGGTGTACTTCCTCCTCACTAACCGATGTTATTAGTTTACCATTACCACCTTTCACAACTAGATATGATGTTGGATTTCATGTATATATATTATAGTTTTGATATTAATTATATCATTAAAACTATATAATTATAATACTACATATACCTTATTACTTCAAAACCCGTTGGAAAATAATAATGCCGCTCGTGTGTATGGCGGACTTCCACCTCGCGAAACGATGTGATGTGTTTTCATTTATATATTAATTTTATAGTAATAAGGATATATTGAGTAATTGTATATTATATTTTTAATGTATTTATATTTATTTAATTATTATATGACATATACCTTCTTACTTTCCATTTTGTGGAAATACGATAACATTGCTCGTGTGTACGACACACTACTACCACGCAAAGTCATGTGATTTGATCTTCAAGTATTATAAACATGGAAGGTAATAAGGAAATACTTAAAAAAAATATTTATATATATGACATATAAACTATTATTTTAATGGTAATATTTTATTTAACCTTCTTTCATTCAATCTCTTGAGAAACTGTAAAAAATGTTCATCCATACGTACAACCTACTATGTCAATGACAATGTATTTAATATTCAATCACTAAATTTTATGGATAAATATAAATAAAAATAAAATTATCATATGGTATTTATATTATATTATTTCACCATGATCAATGTAATAGGACTAACAATAACAAATCAAAACACACATGAAAAACAAATCAATTATTATCTGAAACACAATTTTAAAAAGAAATTATTAATAAATGGGTAATAAATTGTCATAAGTAAATAAAATATGGTTTTATATATATAATTATGGTTATTTAATATATATATATATATATTTATTTATTTATTTATATATAATAAAATAATATTTTTTATACATTAGGGATATACATGTATGAAAGAAGTCGAGACTTATGGTAAGAGATTTGTTGTCTCCATTTTATTTCTGGGAGACATATGTAAATTCACCCCTTGTTTCATTGGTGTGGTGTATATACTAACCATAATACATATTATATAATGAATATAATTATTTTAACAATATTTAAAGTTTAATTTGATTTTATTCTTTATTTTGGATTATAATTCAAAAGATTACTAAATCTTTAATGGATTTATGTCTCACTTTTTATTTCTAGGAGAAACATTACATATCCAGCACCTATTTATTTTTGGTGTTGTATATAATTCCTATGAATTTATTTTATCATGTTTTTTAAAAAAAATACCTTGATTAAATTTCTATTTTAGGATCTATCTTTCATGGGTATTACAGTTCAAAAGTTACCAAATCGGTATGGGGTTTTTGTCTCTGTTTTCCTTCTTTGGGACATAAATTTTATTATGAACCTACCTTCTTCAATGAGGTAAATATAATACAACTTTGACATTTTATATAATTTATATCATTATATTGGTAATATTAAATTTTTTATTTTTTGTTATTATTTAATTGGGCCTATTATTCAAAAGATACCAAAGTAGTAAAGGTTTGATGTTTCAATCTCATTGTTTATCAGAATCTTCTATTTCTTTAAACAAACAATGCTATTTTGGGTTTTAAAAAAAATCAAATGAATATTTGTTTTAACTTGGATTTAATGAAAATTAGTTTCTTCTATCATGACCAAATCATTATTTTAAAGCATCTTTTATAAGTTTCAATTTTTTTTTCAAATAAAATTATTTCTAAAATATTTACTTATTTTTTAGTGATTTTAAAAATAGAAAATTATTTTCCTCAAGAAATATTTTAAATTATTTTTAAAATATTCCTTTATAATTTTAAAATTTTATTTTTAAAGAGAATTATTTTGAAAATGTTTTATATTTTAAAAGTGTTTTTAAAGTGGAAGGGATATTTTTATCAAGAAATTTTCCATGTGATCTTTAAAAAATAATTTTCCATATAAGATGGAATCATAATATGTTACTTATTATTTACTAAGGAAAATATTTAATGAAACCATCCTTATTATTTCTCTATATGGTAAAATTCTACGTTGATGAAATGTTTATGAAACCCTTTTCTTTTTCATGGGTTAAGATATGGTAATTTTTTGAAATGTTTTTGAACCCTTTTTTAACATGGGTTATAATGAAATAATATAATGAATTTTTTATGATATTGTAGAACATAGAAGTAAGTATTATGTTATATAAGTACCTATATATCCCTATAATTTATTTGGTAAATATAGAAAATTCAGGAGTAAATATGTTATCTGTGAACCTGATTACATGTTCATAATGTTATGCATGAACCTGATGAAATGTTCACAATGTTCTTCATAGAACAAGATTTCATGTCCATAAGGTTATTCATGGACTGGGTTGCATGTCAATAATTTTATACAATGGATTGATTTCATGTGATTAACCTAATGATTGTACATAATTTTATTTATACAAGTTCACAATGTTATAATATTATGTGAATGATAGAAATATACACCTCATGAAACATTTATGTTCTCATGGTTCATGTTCCTTGATTCTATTAAGATTCATGTATTATGAACTACCAATATTTATTTCATTACTCTTTTTAATGACCTATGATATATAAGGTATGGTTTTTAAATATTATTATCATGTTCTTATACCCTTACTCTCATGATATGTTGATATTATCCTTGTTTACCATAATAAGCATTAGAGGTAACAATTTCTTATGTTTAATTTTCTCAGGATATGATGAAAGGTATTATGTATGAATGTATAATAATTGTGCTAGTTATGAAGAATATAATGGGAGATTATGTAGCTCACTTATATAACAGTTGTTTATGTGCCTGATTTTCTAAAGGCACAAGACCTAAATGATTCTGGTATGATTCATTATGTTATCTAATTAATATTCACATATTAAGATATAATAGTTATATATTTGAGAATGTTGGGGCATTTGCATTCTTGATATATGATGAGTACCCATATGGAACCTTTAAACCATTTATAATGTTTTAAAACTCATATATCACTTGCATGGATAGAGTATAAGATACTGGAAGAATAAATTCTTTTCTTTCACCCATGAATGCAGACAACTCTTCCCTTACCCCCATTTCAATCAGGTCCAACATAACTTCCAGCCATATATTATTTTTTGGGGTACATTTAGTAATGTGATTATAACACTATCAATTAAATTTTTTACTTTCTCAACCCATTGATCAACCATTAGTGGAGATGGTCTTATAAATTATTTTTTATTTCCATCAAATGATGTCATCCATCATAAAAATTTATGTAATCTGGGTAATACATTGTGATTTCCTAAAAACACAGTCTTCAAGGAATGCTTCATCCTAACTAATTGATTACTTCATTCAAAAATGGGACACCCCAATATTCCATTAATGTTATTGATTAAAAAATTTCCATATGCAGGAAAGTCATTTAGCATCCCATACAATATGTATCTCAATGTGAACTCATCATTTCTATGAGCATATTTCAATATAAAACATTTATCCCACATAAATTTTAGATCTTTTTTGAATAGAAAAAAATAGACATCAATATCATCACTAATTTTTTTGGACCTGATGTAAACTAAGAAAACATAATTTATTTGAGCATTATACATAACCATAATGGAAATTTATAATTTACCAACATAATCGGCCATATACTGTGAGTGTTAAAGTGTACACTAAAAGGATTTAGTCCATATATAGAAAATTAAATATATATTTTTCTTGAATCATTTCCAAATTTAAGATACTTATAATTAATTTTCTAAAACTATGGATAATCTACTGTGTTTCATAGTTTCTCATATTAAATTCTTGTATATGCATGCAATGTTAATTTTATAGTGGTTTCCTAACATCAAAAAGTATTTATAAACCTTGGAATGATATTAGAGTATCATATAACTTTTAAAGTACTTCATTCATCTTTCTTGTATCAATCTACTCCATACATAAGGAAATTTTTTAGAGATTCATAGTCCGTGAGAAACAATATACAATCAATTGGACATGAATATATTTTCCTAGAGAACAAAACCATGGAACATTGATTTTTTATAGAATATAATGTTCAACATCGAATCTTATTTTCTTAAAGTATCTTATCATTTAGACAACAAATTAGTACTGTAAAGATGGGGTCAATCCATTCACTACTAGCTTTCAAATTTTATAAATTAAATATAGTCAGAATTTTTGTATATTTAGTTAAAATAGTATATAATGGTCTCATTGCAAGACTATTTATCTTCTAAAATTAATTTAGAAAATCATGAATTACATATTCAATTTCTATTATCATTTATTCTAAATGATATAAATCATCATTTACACTAGTATTCATATCAAATGATCCATAAATCGTACTCTCTATTGATTCAGTATGAAAATTCATTTTCCCCCATGTTTCATCTAATATTTATATCTTATAACGTTTCCTTGATAAATCACATGTTCTAACAACTCTTCTAGATGAATTTTTCATGAATAAAAGTAATATAAATGTGGAAACGAGATTTGATAAGGGTCATATGAACTCATTATTGAAAGCTTAATGAACTCTTTAACTCGATCCTCATACTCCATTGTCATATGGTTGGCATCCATCCATTTTTGATTCATATCCATCATATTTGGTTCAAAAATATTCATTTTGTATAAAAATAAATAAATACACACAAGATCTTAATATAATGTATATATATTGATATATAAACAAATTATTAGAATTTGATTATAAATATATAATTATACATATGTGTGTGCTTAAATATATTTTGGTGTAAATATATAAAGCCTATGATTTAAAGAAGTATAAATTCATCATAATCAAATGAGAAAGTTATTGATACTTATAAAAAAATTGATTATTTTACTTATAAGAAATGGATACTCCCTTTGGAAACTCAACTAAGAAATGAAAAAAATTTCTAATGATAAACTGGATAGAATTTTTTGTGTGCCTGTGTCTAGATAAACCTCTAGTGACCTAAAATATGGAGAGATTGAGGGAAATATTCAAATTACTTTTATGTAATCTCGTATTATTTATTTTATAAAATTTTAAATTTAATTGAATATTTTTTTGTTTTTTATTTCTCCCCAAAAAATTTAATTTATTTTTTATCTTCCATTAATTTTTTTGAATATGTTTGATTGAAACATTATTGAATGTTGAATTTTATTTTTATAATTCAAAACGAAATAATAATGTTTTCAATTATTTTCAAACTGAAATTTACCAATACTCAATTAAGGTAGTGAGAAAAGTTAGTATTTTGTTAAACTCTTATTATTAGTGATCAATGATTTCATAATCAACCTTACTAAAATAAAGATAATTATAGTGTAATTATGGTAAAAGTATATTTGATTTTAACTAAATCATTTCTTTGTTCATAAATATGGATTAAGAATGAAAATCTATTATTTAAATATTTTTTTTGGAAAATTGAAAAGAGTAACCTAATAACATGAACTTGTTTAAGGTAACCACCTCAAATCTAGTTCTTACTTTCCTAAAAATATTAATTTTTCCTTTTTTAACCCACTATCATAATTAAAATTATTTTTTATTCTTAAAAACCCACTATTTTCACAAACAATTTCAATAAAATTACTATTTTAATTACATTATAAATTCTAATTTCATTAAATAAAATTATATTAATTTTAAATAAATTAATATTTTAAGGTACAAAGAACACAACTACAAACCTCCATGAGAAAAAAAATTGGACAACGTTATATCATTCTTACGTAAAAAAATTAATAGGGACTTAGTGATAAAATTTCTACTATCAAATTGGAATCGTTATCTATGGGTTTCTAAGAAGTTCACTTTTTCAATATATTTATTCAAATAATTTTAAAAATCCATGTTATTAATTTCAATTTTTGATTGAAACCCATTTTTTTTTCTATGATCACATACTAAAACACCCAGACACTAATTTATAGTAGTTTTACCTTGAAATTAATAAGTTTTTTTAATATATTCAACAAATATGATTGAGATAGATTATATTATTTTATAAGATTATTTTAAGGTTGAAATGTGTGATGAAAAACATGAAACTTCCTCTTCTAGACTTGAAATATTAAAAAATACTCAATCATTGGTATGTAAACTCTTTGGAAATCATTGTTGAATAATGAACTATGATAAAGTTAGATGAATCATACATGGGTAATCAAAAACCTGATGGTCTAGATCATTTCCACTTGTTCAAGAAACTATGTTACTGATGGGCCAAGGTGAATATGGGTGGTATGGTACACCAGAAATGAAGAAAAAAAAACAATGTGAGACAATACAGTATTGACTAAAAAGAAGTATAAAAATCACATACCACTAGTTTTGGGAGTGTCAATTTGATTGAGAATTTTGAGGGGGAGAGGTGAAAAAGGATGTGTTTTATGAGAGGTTGAATGATGCGTGTGGGTGAGGTTCTATTAGGGTTGATTATAAAATAATTAAAAGGGATTTATCAATGCTTCCCAAAAAAATTCTCATAAAGATAGGTTTTATTAGTGATTTTAATTTTAACGCTGATGAAACCATATTTTATCAGTGATTTTTTTAAGTGGAGGTAATTTTTTTTGAAATAAATTAATAAAATATAATGAATGAATATATATTTAAAATGAATAAATATAACAAAACTAATATTTTTAATGATTAAATAATTTTAAATGAATTAATGTAAAAATGAATGAATTTAATAATTTAAAATTAATAGACTTCAAAAATATTAAAAAAATTATTAAGTTTTATTAGTTAATTAAATTATTAAAAATATAATATATATATATATATAATAAATTTAGTAATTAAAAAAACAATAGATTGTAAAAATATTAAAAAATAAATAAGTGTTATTAGATGGATTAATGGCCCAAAGGACATAGTTTTTTTGTATAATTCTTTTTTTGAACTATGTTGAGTGGGTACCCTTATATGACCGTAGGCCTAGAGGCACAACATCTAGTAGATGACCCTTTTTAACTGGGTTTATAGAAAAAATTTTCATTGATGATGGGCCTAGAGGCACAGGGAATTTAGTACAAGACTTCAAGGCACAAAGACCAAACTACAATAAAACAACCCCTCCCCAGTTTTTGATTCATTGATTTTATTAGATGCCTAAATTTCATGGCTAGATAGATAGAACTACCATGTGGGTAACTGCATGATGCCTAGTACCAATGGAAAATGCTATAACAATTGGATTTGGTGCCCTAGAACCAACATCTATGTAATTTATGATATCTTTTATTCATTATTTCTAATATTAATAAATTATTTATCACATAATGATTGTTCTTTTGCGTAACATTGTATGTGATAATGTTTTAATAGTAGATATTGTGCTAAAAGGTCATAGCAGTTCCCTGCTATGATCATAACCCAGATATTCCATGACAGTATTCTTAAATATATAATATATAGCTAGATGAAATCATTTTAGGGATACAAATGATACAGGATATTACAGTTGGAGACATATAGTACTTTGAGTCACCTTCTCATGGTGTATGCCCTTGATAATATCCAGTGTATGATATTATGAGAACGAGATCCTCCAATAGGGAATCCATATTTATAATCATCGTTGGATTTTCCAATTTGGATACATGTGTATTGATCCATAGACTATAATATAATTATTAATGAGTGTTATAAGTTTCATACTTTTATGTATTGATTATAAATGTGATGACATTAGTTTTTTGTGAGGCAGGATATGTTGGGTGTGTCATGAGTAAAATATCATTAATGAATAATGAGAGATAGAATTTGTCACTAATGTTTTTTAATATAAGTTTATATCTCATAACCTTTGATAGAAAAGATATAGCCTTAATAAATCCATGTCATTGGTGTTCTATAAGTATGTATTAATTTTTAAAAGTAAAATAAAGAGATATCAAGCCCGACACTATCATGAAACCTTCTTGATTAGAGATATCAATGTAAATGGATTATGTTATGCCATAAGAATATGTATGAGTTATTAGGTCATTTTTGCATTAAGTTGTTTCTATATGGGTGCCATGGAATATTTTTAGAGGCTAACATTTGACTTTAGGCTGCTTTTCCTATACCACTGGGAAATATGCCTATAGGGTCACACACTACATATATCCATAATATCAGTTAAATTATTTTTATTATTATTTAATAATCTGAATAAATATTATTCTCATATGTTGTTTAATAACTACTCATGTATGTTTGATTTCATATATTTCATCACCAATTATTTGATAGAATATTATGTGAGCATATTATTCAATAAATATTTATTTACTATTTAGTGAATATAATATTTATTTATTTTTTAGAAAGTAATGCAGTTATATATATTTTCTTAAAAAATAATCCTTATTCCAGACCTAATAATTATTAAGGAGGAATGGTGGACTGATTTTATAGGTCTGGTGAGAAATAATATATATATTTAATATTATTTTATTAAATAATATTTAATTTAATTCACAATTTATGCTCATATCGAAAAGTAATAATAATAACAATATTCTTATTATAGACATGGAGTTCCATAGAGATTGAATAAATATTAAATAGAACATGTGAAATTATTTATTTCTAACCCTATTGATATATAATCCAAATTGTATTATTTCTCAAGAGATCCAATTCAGTTGATTTATTATGCACAATGAAAATAGGAGTATCCTCTTGATGTCCTAGAGATCTCCCTTCTCCAAGAACGCTGTCAACTCAGGAGGAAAATCTCCATAAACCTTCTACTCTCATGTCTAGAGAGATCAAGGAGAATCCTTTGGAAGAGATTCTTGGGGAAATCAAAGGTGAATAACACAAATGATATGACCTATTATGCTGTCATCCATAGATTTATGTGGTTATGTTTAGAGATTTTTGGAACTCATGTAGATCATCTCTAGAGGGAATCTATTATTTTTTCCCACAATGAAATTATTTTATGACATAGATCCTTTTCCAGATCCATCAACCAATAAATTATTTATCACAAGTTAATTCTTTAATTATTTAAATTAATTATAAATAATATTTCATGATCCCTTGTTTCAGTTCTAATGTTTACGTATTTTATATATTCTTTGATTCAATTCCTTCGATCATGACATTTATCATCATGTAAATCTTGGATTAATCGTCGATCATGAGAAAAAAGAGAATTTGGGAATGAACCATCACTCGCTTCCACTGTTCTCAAAACCGTAAAGCATTATCAAAGTAGAGTCACATAATTATTTATAATTATTTAAAGATCATTGATTGATTTATTTATTTATATTTTATTTTCCATTCCATTTTATTCATTATTTAATATAAATTACGAGATATTTTTTTTCCTCTTCATTTCTAATAAATATGATCAAATCAATTAATTTTGGATGAAATAAATTCAAATTTCTAATCTAGTGGTGTCAAGGAGTCTGATGAGATAATAAAAGTGTACAAAGAGTGTAACTCATAAGTACACATCATATATTAGTGTTTAAAGCACCAAAAATTAATTTGGAATTACTTCAAGTTGTGTTCATTTATTACACATGATGAATTTAATTATACACCATGTGTTGATCTGGTTAGTCTGGTGCACAATCATCCCAATTACACACCGTTTATCTTCTGTACATGGTGTGTAGCCCGATGGTCATAGATGGGCTATGTATCTTGTTATACAACTGACATGACTGGTGGATATATAACTCGACATCCATGAACTGTGTAGCCAATGTACACACCTTATACTCTATTTTTTCATGGCATAGTTACAAACCATGTCCATTTGTCTATGCCATAGATAGATGTAGAGAATAATACACATCATGTATCTTAAATGTACAGACTATGTACTTTTAATAAATTAAACAAAATTAAAAATAATTTATCATACTGTGAAAACCTTGTAAACATGTACTTGTGTGTGGTAATTATGTTGATAGGACATTAAATGTGAGGGATTTTATAGATATATAAATTTTTAATTAATTTCTTCAAATTTATTGGATGAAATATCATGTATAATTCGTATTATAGTTATTAATCTACACGCATTGAATCCTTACATGCTATGTAAAAATAAAAAAATCATTTAAACCATGTGATCATTAGCTTGATAATACACATCATGATATTATGTAATAAGTTAGGTATTCCACATGTTGCAAGATTAAACATTATATGAGTATAATGAACATTGAGTAGTTTGGATGGGTACTCACTGTGTTACCTCTATGGTACATTTTTTAAATGATTAATTTTAAATAATTACAAATAATTTGTTTAAAATTACGATGGATGAGAATCTCAAGAAAAATATTGATGATGAATAATATAAAATAATTGATTAATTAATGAATATAATTAATTTATTTGAGTGTGATTTATCTTAAATAAGAATGATTAGAATAGAATTTTAATTTTATTTAATGCATAATTTTTTCATGGATGTAGATGATCATGATCCTCGACCAAACTTTTGTAAGTCATTAGTTTCATCTAATTTATTCTTAAATTAAATTTTTATCTTGTCTATAATATCCTCTATCATTATCTGAGGGTATTAATACCAAATTTTTCCTTTATGTAAACCCCTTAACCAATACTATGGTTCCCCTCACATGTGTGGGAGTAAACCCATATGTAATGGATGGAGATCCCAATCATGTGAAGGCAGCTCATGTTTGGAGACAAGGTTAAACCAATCCAAGATAGATACATAGGTGGACATATGGAAAGCTATAATATAGACCTCAATTGGTTCAATGTGTTTTCACCTAGGTTGATGGTTATTTTATTATCTACTGTATAAATTAACCATTTGTAAAATCTCATTCTTATACCACTTTTTTATTTTATTTATTTCATGTTTCATGGTTATTTCATTTTTTATGTTTTTTCATTATCACATCAATTAATGAATTCAAAAGAATTCAAGATAAAACTAAAATAAATTGTATTATGAGTAAATATTATCAAAGATATGGTTAATTACTTAAGTAAATCCACTTAATATTAAAAATCATTTAATAAAGATAATAATTGAAAAATTTCATATAAAAGATAAAATACTTTAATTATATATATTAATTTGGTATAACCTTCCATAATTTTAAATAAAATATAATCATGGTTTAAAGCGCTTGGGCAACCAAATTTGGGGTTTCTTCAATTATTAGGGAATTCTAATTTAATGTGTTAGATTGACTAAACTTAGTTCACATCAAGGGTTGAATACCAAAGCATGACATTGTGTAATTAATAGGAAATGGTTGAGGAAATAAAATATATGAATTTCAGGATATTGGATTCCACTCAATAGTTCATGGAACTGTTAGTTAATGGAGTTATCATTTGGAATGCCTACCTAAAACCCTTCAAATAACTTACCCAGAAAATGTTTTGTTGATGAGAAGGGGAATATGGGTCCTTTCCACTAGAATTTTCAAGAAATATGATATTACTAATCCAATGGTGAGGACTATTGGGTTTTGATAAAATAGTGGGATATTAATAAATATAATATTTATTTATCTATCTTAGTTTTATCAGACAATGTACTAAAATTCGGATCAACATATTTGTAGAAGCATCAATAAAAATGACTTCAAACCTATCACTATGATCCATAATTGAGAATGATGACTTTATCACTGGGAAAAATTTCCAGGAATGGAAAAGGCACTTATGCATTATCATACACCTTGAAAAGAAATTTTATGTGCTGGAAGAACATATTCCTAATGCACCTGGTAATGGGTCTAGTGAGAAATAATTATTTCTCTATGATTAACATTTGAATGATTCAACATATGTTTAATTTTTAATGATATTATATATGACCAATGATATTTTGAAGTAATATGATGACATGGATGCTTATAGCATGATGTATCTCAGTTTAGGATTCTCTAGTAAGATAAGGCAAGATAAGAGATATATGAGATCTCTAATTATCTTTTTATAACTAATTTTGGAGAGTTGACAGCATGTGGGCCTCTTGTAGTCAAGCTTATTGTCTATATTGAATAATTGGACATCTTAGGGATTAAATTCATAGAAGAGCTGAGCCTAGATATCATGATTTCATTAATTACCAAGACCTTATATAGGTTTATTGTTAATAATAAAATGATAAATAATGAGAATAATATTTTGGAACTTATTATTATGATTTTCCAAGTTGATAAGGACAAGGGGCATGACAAACCCATAGTCCCTGTGGTGAATAAGAAAAAGAAGAACAATGTGGATAATCCCAAGACTCACAAGATGTCTAAATCTCCAAATAAACATCCATCAAAGAAGATAAGGATCTAGAGGTAGGGAATGAAAAAAATAGGAATCATGTTTTTTCATGTGGTAAGTAAGGCCACCTGAGGAGGAACTACACCCATAATTAAGGGGAAGATATAGGTGCATTTTTTATCGAGTGTAATCTTTCAATATTTGTATAATGGGTATTGGATATATCATTTGGTTCTCACATATGTATCCAAATTTGGGAAACAAGTTGATTCTGAAATATTTCTATTGGAGAGGTTGATTTGCGAGCTGCCAATGGAGTGAGGATGGCTGCTCTATCCATTGGTGACTACCAAATTTTATTACAAATAGAAATGATATTGGTTTTAAGGTGTTTTTATTATGTTCTAATTATTACCAAAAAAAATTTATGTATCATTCCAAGATGAATATGGTTTTATTTTTATGTTTGAAAATAAAATATGTTTCTTTTGTAAGTACCACATATGTTATGGTATGGGGAATTTAAATAATGGTAATTATGTATTAAATTATGAAAACCAATTATTGTCAATACATAATGAATCATGTTTACTTGTATTATATAACACCTAGCTATTCCATCACCATTGTGGTCATGTAAATGAGAAGAATTTGACAAAATTCAATCAATATGGTTATTTATATTCTTATAACCTAAAAAAACTTAAAATATGTTATGATTTTTTAAAATAAAAAGTAACCAAATCATCATTAACTGGATAGGTTGAAAGGGTCCCAAGAATTATCGTATTGGTATACACTAATGTGTGTGAACCATTTCCAATAGAATCTATAGGTGGATATTCATTCATTATAACTATTAATTTTGACTTGATTAGATATAGTTATGTCTAGTGAATGACATATTTGTTAGAGTCCTTTGAGAAATTCATAGAATTTAATAATGAAGTAGCGAATCAAAATAGAAAGAAGATAAAGAATCTTTGATCAGATCAAGGAAGTTAATATCTAAACCAAGAGATAATCATAATTTTATGGGATTTTGGGATTCTATCTCAACTCACTCCACCTTACAGATGAAGGAAAATGATGTTAGTGAAATGAGAAACCATACCTTGTTAGACTTGGTATGGCCGATGATGAGTCATGAATATCTTTCATTATCCTTTTGGGGACATTCATTACAAACTATTACATATATATTAATATGAGTACCATCTAATGCAGGAAAGAAATTACATTTGAGTTATAGAGTGGAAAGAAACCCATTTTATCGTATACACATGTATGGGGTTGTGGAAATTTTTTTTAGCCCTTCCCTAAAAAAAACTAGCACCCTAAGGCATAAAGAATATATTAAAGGGATATCCTAAGGAAGTAAAGGGATACTACATATAAAAATCCTCGAACAAGAATATGATAGTCCCCAGACAATCCATCTTTCTTTATAGGTATATCATCCTAAAAAAAGGATAGGGGGAACAAGATTTACTTTAATGAAGTTGATGCTCAAGATACACAGGAGTTGGTATAGGAAACAATTCAATAGGTCCCCATGGAAAAAGCAGTTCGTGAAACACATGTATTGTGTAGGATCACAAGAGGGGTAGGAGAACTAGATAGATATTTTTTTCTAGTCACCGAAGATGGTGACTCTTTATTAGTTGACCATGACGAAACTCTCTCTTACAAAAGAGGTGGTAGAGAGATTAGAAGCATTAATATGGAAAATAAGTCATGAATTTTGAAATAGATTCCATGTATTAGAACTATGTTTGAGATATATTTGATGCACCCATTTATGTAAATATCATAGGGTTAAAAAAAGGTATGAAAGAGAAAACTAGACATGAAAGGTAAAGTAAATACCTATTAAGAAAGGATTATGGCTAAAGGATTTAAAGAACATCATAGAATTGACGCTGATAAAACCTTTCAATAGTTTCCATGTTTAAATCTATTGTAATTATACATGATATAAAAGCTTACCATGACTATGAAATTTGACATATTGGATGTTAAATCTACTTTTTTAATGATAAAATTCAAGAAGATGTGTATATGACAAATCCAAGAGGGTTTGTGACTATTGGTGATTCCAAAAAGATTTTAAAGTTTCCAAGATATATTTATGGATTGAATAATGCATCCAGGTCATTGAACATTCAATTCAATAAATTTATAAAAGAATTTTGTTTCATTAAGAATTAATGTGAGCCATATGCTTACAATATGTTTAATGGGAATACCATCATTACACAAGTAGTATATATTGACGAAGTATTACTTATAGGAAACAACATACCATTATTAAATCCTTTTAAGGATTGATTAAATAAGTGTTTCTCTATGAAGGAATTAATAAAATTATCCAATATTCTTCGAATCAATATCATTCATTATATATTCAAGAGGCGACATGGAATAAGTCAAATTGCATACATTGACTAGATACTAAATAGATTTTATATAGAAAAATCCAAGAGGGTAGTGGTTCAAGTGTCACATGGTATATATCATTATAAGAATGTGTGTACTCAGACACGATAAGATAATGATAGAATTATTAAGATCTCATACATATATGTGATAGGATCAATCATATATGTCATGTTATGTACAAAACATTATTTTTCCTATGCATTGAATATGGTATGTAGATATAAGGATGACATAGTAGATCAAAATTGGTCTACTATTAAATCTACCCTTAGGTAAATGATAAGAACTAAGGATATGTTACTGGTGTATAAAGGATACGAATAGCTGGTCATTAAGTGTTATACTGTTGGTAGTTTTGAAAAATATCATAATGATTTGAAATCATAGTCAAGATATGTTTTTTGTGTTAACAAAGTATTTGTGGCCCATAAGAGTTTAAAGAATCTAATTTTTTCTGGTTCTATATCTCATTACAAGTATATAAGAGCTTAATATGCAACCAAGGAATACACTTGGTTATGAAATTTTGACCTGGAAAGTGATGTGGAACCTAGAAGTAAAGACTCTATAACATTATTTTGTGATAATACTGTAGTGATGGATCTTGAAAAAGAGACATGGTCACACCAATAGACAAATAACATACTCTAGAAGTATCACTTATTTATGGATTTTTCATGGATGGGTGAAGATGATGAAAGAATAGTTAACATAGAATAAAACTATGTGGAATTCTTGACTAAAGAACTATCTGGGTAGAAGCATGAGTATCACGTGATAGCTAGTGGGATGAAGGTTGTTAGCAATTGGATTTAGTGAATGTGGGAGTCTCTTAGAATCTATTCCCTATAACCAACTTATGTATACTTTATGAAAACATATATTCATAATTTTAAATATTATTAAAATCGCTATTATATCGTAATTTTTCTTCTGTGTATCATAATATGTGATAATTTTTTAAGAGTAGCTATCACACTAAAAGGTCATAATAGTTCCCTACTATGATTAGAACACATAAGTGCCATGATAGTATTCTTAAATATATTTTTCATCCAAATGAAATCATTTTTGGGACAAAAATGATACAGGATATCTGGGGTGGTGACTCATAGGACGTTGAGTCACTTTCTAATAGAATAAGCCCTTGGTAATATCCAATGTTGGATATTATGAGAACAATATTCTCCTATAGGAAATCTATATTTATATCTATCATTGGATGTTTCTATCTGTTGATATGTGTATTTATACTTATATATTAAGAGTATTATTAATGAGTTTTATTATTTTCGTCTTTAAGAGTATTATTAATGAGTTTAATTAGTTTTTTACTTTGATGTTTTGATTAAAATGGTGATGACATATATTTTTAGTGTGGTAGGGTATATTGAGTGTGTCATGAGTAATATTTCATTAACAAATATTATAAGAAGGAATTTTTATATTTAGTTCTTTAATAGAATTTTATATCTTGGTCCCTTTTATGGAAATGATATATCTTAAATAAATACATGGTCATGGTGCTCTATAGGAAATTTTGGAGTTCATAATGTCAAAAAATATATTTAATACATAGGTTAATTGTACCAACATGAAACATACTTGATTACAGTATTGGGATAAAAGTCTTATATTATGAAGTAAGTATCTGTATGATGTATTATTTCATTGCATCATTAAATTATTTCTCTATGGGGTACGTAGCATGTTTTCAGACACAAACCATAGATTTTAGGAATCTTGTGCCTAATGACATTGAGAAAGAGGCCTGGAAGGTCACACACTATGTGTATCTAGAATCATAGTTAAATAATATATTATTATTTATTATTTGACGAGTTGAATAAATATTAGTCCCACATGTTTTTTAATAATTATTCATGTTTTCCTAATCAAATTTATTTCATCAACAGTAATATGAGAGAATATTATATGAGAAGAATATTTAATAAATATTTTTTTATTTACTGAATATAATATCTATTTATTTATTTGATATAATGTAGTGGTATTTATTTATTAAATATTAGTCATTTTAAAGTGTTTATAAATTTTGGGGAGTAATGGTGAACAAAGTATACAGTTCGGTTGAGAAATAATATATATATATATTGAATAATGTTTAATTAAATAATATTTAATTTAATTTTCATGTTAGGAGCTTGTTGGGAATTATTATTATTATTATTATTATTATTATTATTATTATTATTATTATTATTATTATTATTATTATTATTATTATTATTATTATAGCATAGGGTTCCATAGGGATTAAATATATATTAAAGGGAACATGTTAAATTGTTTAATTCTAACCCTAACTGTATATAAACCAAATTGTATAATTTTTCTACAGACTCAATTCATTTAATTTTATGTGCATAAAAAAATTCAGAGAATCCCCTTACAAGTCTAGAAAGATCCCTTCTCCATGAACAATATTATGTCAGGAGAGAGATCTACCTCCAAATTCTTCTTTCAACTCTATTGAGATCATGGGGAATCCTTTCAGTGTAATTCTTGGGGAAATCAAAGGAAAACGACCCAAGCGATAGGATCTACTATGCTAGCACCGATATATTCCTATAGGGACATTCAGATTTTTTTGGAACTTGTTTGGAACACCACTAGAGGGACTCGATTATTAATTACAACAAATCAAAATTGATATGATGTAGATCAGTTTTTATATCCATAATTGAAAAAACAATTTCTCACAAGGTAATTCATTAATTATTTAAATTGATTGTAAAAAAATTGTGGTAATTACCCAAATTTTTATCAATGGAATTTTTTATTCTTATAATTATGTCATAAAATAAAATAATTAAATATAAAACTAAATAAAAATTTTATTATCAAATGTTAAGAATGAAATATGTGATTTTTATAGAAATTAAGAAACGAATTCTGATATAATAGTAACATGACTATTGGAATGGTAATATGACCATTTAGAATTATATTCTGGACTATAGAATAGAGACCTCACCAATGAATGTATAAATAAAATTTATGTATCTTATATATTAAAATATGATTTATTTATATCATGGTATAAGTAAATAATTTCTTTTAAAAATGATAAATTATGTGTCGGTAATTTTTTAAAACATAAATTTTTATTTAAAATTTTATAAATAATATAATAATTTAGAAGAAAATTTATTTTCATAAAATATATTCATAAGTTACTAATTTGTTTCATTATAATTATAATATAAATTTATGATACTGTAATTAATTTTCAAAAGTTTCATAAAATCAGTTTTAATATTAAAATCAGTATTTATTGAATAAATGATGATTTTAATTAAAAATAAAATTTCCCATATTTAGAAAATAATTTCCATAAAATGAATCTTCTTTTAGAATTCTAAACCTTCAAATTTTTTAGGGTGAACTTTTTATATTTTTCTAAAAATGTTGAATTTCTTGTAAATAGTGAAATACAATAATTTACAATATATGCTAAATACATGAATTATTGAATCATAGATGATGTATAGATGAGGTAATACCATGTTTTATTGAACTATCCCATACATTTTACTTTATTTAGTCACAATAATCAACATTATTAATATTCTTTATCCAAAATAATAATCAAATGGATAAAATAATAAAAAAACCCTCTACTCCCCTATAAATACCACCACTCCCCACCACTTCACTTCACACCATAAAAGCCTGGTAGCTTGTCTAAATTCTTCCCAATTATATTCAAAATCCTCTTCGCCATGTGCAAGGGCTTTTGGTCTCAACAAATGACCAAACCCAAGTGTCTTAAGAAGGTTCTCATGGATACAAAATTTAAGAGGTGAAATCCTCAATCCCCCTCTTTTTAATTACTAATATTTTATTATCCTCTCCTCACCAAACCTATATAAAGTGGCATGATAAATACATTATCATATGTATAATATAATTTTATTTTGTTAATGTGATATCCATAATCAAATATTATCTCCTATCATTTATTAAAAAAATGAAAACATCATTCGTGATATGTTGATTCACAAATTTCATGGATGGCGAGTTTTAATTTTCTATTACCACATTCATGGATGGCCATAAAACCCTTATTATGATTAAATAATATTTAAATATACATTTTACAACTTTTATCTAGAACCAATATATAAACATGATATTAAATATAATGATACAAGTTCATGATAGTCGTAAAAACCACCAAAATAAATTGAATCATTTTCATCAATGTTTTATCTAATGAATAATCTGCATACAATATAATATAATAATACATGAGATAAGTTAAAATTATTTAATTTCATTAATACTAATCAATTTCACTCAGGAATAATTTATTACAATTTTTCAAGAACCCTCAGGTTTTCCTCAAGGGAAGCGACCATAAACCATGAAAAAGAACGCTACCGAAATGATGATATTGAACTCTATAACTCATCAAAATGTCCATAAAAATGTAAAAAATTATAATATATAAAATAAAAGTAAAATGGGTTCTGAATTATGTAAATAATTAATCTAATTTGATTATCAAGGATATTAAGTATTAGTGCAATAAGGTAAGCAGATTCTCAATCCCAAATCCATTTATTTGGGTTTATCCTCATTCATTCCAAATTTCAGAGAATATATTACTTCAATATTCCTCAAATATAATTTATTTGTTAATCAATTTTTTTAGTATATACATGTTTCTAACCAATTTATATGCCAAATATAATGATTTTTCAAAAGAACTCTACTTTCTGATTAACATCATGACTCTTCTTGAGATTGTTTCTTCATCACTCAAGTATGATGATTATTATACCATATATGTTCTTATTATTCTAATTTAGAAACCCAAAATTTTATTCAAGAATTTTATATTTATAAAATTCTCATGAAACCCATTTCATTTCCTTGGGTTATTTTATGACAAAGATTGTTATATGTTCTATGTGACATGCATGATTATGTAAATATTATGATGTGGAAGGTGGGACCAAAATTATATACCCTTCTAATTAATTGGGTAATGTGATTTATATCATGATATTATGTGTATTATGCATAAACATGATTCTATATTTTTTGAAAATGATGATGTTATCATTATCCACACATTGTATTCATGAACATGATGCAATCTTTTTTCACAAATGTGTGTGATATTTGAACACTAATACATGTTGTTTCATTTTTATGAATTTCCACATATAAATATTTTATATAAATATTCCACTCATGATTATGATTATGATCCTATTCTTATGTTGTGACGACGATGATGATTATGGTTACCCATGTTATATTGATTCAAGATCATTATTCGTCCTCTTTCTGGAATTTTAGCTCACCCATTTTCTTTGATGTATATCCTTAGGTGACTACATGTGCTAAAGAGAATGTGAGATTTAGAAGGGTAAAGAAAATTCTTTTAAATAAATTATCATGTTTTTTATACTCATGTTATGTATGAGACCAATTCTTCCAAGGCACTAAACCTTTGGATCCTAGTTTTGTAATATTAATATGTTCTTTATCTCTAAAATAATGTAATACTCATGTAAGTAAAGCTAGTTTCATTATAGTTGGTATCATATCAGAGTTTAGTTAATTTAGAAATTAGGATTAGATAACGCTAGTGAAAACCCTTAAGACAAGAATAGGTATATTTAAACATCTAAGAATCATTGTTTTATAAAAGGTATAAAAATAAGGATCCCATAAGATATGTCTATAGAGTTAATTATAAAATACAATAAACTATTTAGTCATGATTAGTTGATTTAATTTTTGTTAAATTTTATTTTATTTTATAAAACTGTGGGAACTAGAAGAAACTAGGCCAACAACCCATGTGAGGGACAATGCAACAATTTCATGAATTACATACCCAATGCCTTGGGAGGTGGAGTTAAAAACTTCATCAAGATTCTTACCCAGCTATATCAGGAAACTATTAATAAAATAAACTAGTTTCAATGTCCACATTAACATAAGATGGATAAAATGGTTGTCAAATAATTTATGTGGCAATGGCCAATGACATTTATTAGATCTTCTGATCCACTAGTCGCAGAATAGTGGGTCAACTCAATGGAGAAGATCTTTTCTATTCTCCACTATTCTGATAAATACAAGGTGACTCTAACCATTTATCATTTAGATATATTAGTCGATCAATGGTGGGTGTTGATAATGAACACCAAACTAAAGCATGAAATAGAAGAGATGGAGTAAGAATAATTTAAGAAAATATTTATTAAAAATTATTTCCCATGAACTATTCAGTTGAATATAGAGAGAGAATTAATAGATCTGAAGAAAAATGAAATAGAATATATCAAATCGTACAAAGAAAACTTCAAATGTCTTTAAATGTACACCATGAGTTTTGTTATCAATAATGATAGAAAAATAGATAGATTCTTTCATGGTTTAAACCGACTCCTTCAAATGAATCCATTCATCAAAGACTTTTGGAGTTATAAATAAGTTATTCGATGTGATTTTAAAGTGTATATAGAGTTCGTAGAATGTTCTCATGGATATGAAGATAGGAAAAAAATATGGAGTTTTAAGATGGAGGTTCTAATGAAAAATGTGGAAAAAAATATCAACCACTCACATGTCAAAAGTGTGGGAAGAAGCATCATGGGAATTGCCTTAAAGGGATAGGGAAATGATTCAAGTGTGGTATAGAAGGCCAACAAGCTCAAAAATATCAGAGAGACATGAATAAGCCATCAACCATGATGAAGTAAAGGAGAGATCTACCCATGGTTCAATGCTTCAACTATAGGGTGAAAGGGAAGCATGCAAGACAGCTCTACAAACCTCGATTCCATGAAGATAATAAGAATTAGTAGCCACCAAAGCCAAAAGAGCAAGGGAAATCATATTCCATAAATACTTATGAAGTTAATTATTCACTTAATAATGAAAAAAATTATTATTTGATTCTAGTTCTACACATTTTTCTATAACCTGTAAGTTTTCTAGAACTATTCAATCGAAGCCTTGATACCTTGAAGTAGAGATATCCATAAAAACACCATATGGAGTGATCATTACAACCCAAGTGTTGGAATATCCTCCTCATATAATAATAGGCGAGATTCTTCCAATGAATATCATAATACTTCCATCGGAATAATTTTATGCTATACTGGGCATAGATTGGCTCTTGTTATATAGAAAACACATCAACAAGTGGAAAAATGGAAATCTTTTCATATTTAGAACCACCCAGTGCTCTTCAAAAAATGAATGAAAGAGCATGAATATACTTTATAAAATCCATAAATGGTGTGGTTGTTGATTCCCTAGGAATAAGTATAACTCACTCAAATGATTGAGTTAATGGAAGGTATCAACCTTGGTGAGATAAAGAAGTAGCTACAAGATGAACTGGACAAAGGGTTCATACTCCCCAGTGCATCATCTTGGGGTGTGCTAGTGCACTATTTCAAGAAGAATCATGGATAAATGAAGTTGTGTATCAATTAATGAGTGCTCAATAATATCACTATATAGAATAAGAATCCTCTTCAAAGGATTTATGACTTATTCAATCATCTATTAAGAGATCATTACTTCTTAAAGGTGGATATTCATTCTGGATATCATCAAATGAAGTTTATTAAGGATGATATTCATAAGACTTATTTCTTTACAAATACTGAGAATTATTATTTCTTAGTGATTCACTTTATACTTACTATTTCCCCTAAAATATTCATAGATTTGATGAATAGTGTCTTCGAATACTACCTTGACAACTTTTTTAGTGTTTATCAACAATATTTTCATCTAATTCAAGGGAAAGGAGGAACATGAGGAACCTATAATGACTATACCAGAGACATTAAGGAAAGATAAATTATACTCTATATTCAATTTTTTATCTTTTAGATATAAAAAGTCACATTATTCGGACACGTGATCACTAGTGACGGATTTTTTGTGGATGCTTTAAAAACAAAGGCAATAGTGGAATGGCCTAGACCCTCTTTTGTCATAAAAATCCACAGTTTTCATCGATTTTTAGGGTAATACCAATGTTTTGTGATACATTTATCATGATTTTATTTTCTGATAACTAATTCAATAAGAAAAGAGGTAAAGTATGTCTGGAAGGAAGAATGTGAGAAAAGCTGCAAGCAGATAAATAAGAGGCTAATCACTACACTTGTACTCGCACTACCAATAATTGGAGAATGTTTTGTGATATATAATGATAATTAAAAACTTTATTGGGTTTTTTACTCAAGAATAATGATAAATTGACATCCTAAACCTCACAAAAATTAATGATCCGTGAGAAGAACTACCAGAAACATGATATAGAGTGAGTGACTATGATTTTTCTTTAAAAAGTCAGCATCACTACCTCTATGGTGATAGTGTGATATATAAAAATAACAAGATCCTAAAGCATATATTCCCACAAAATGATCTCAATATGCATAAAAATGATATATTTAGAGGAAATCTAGGAATATGAGTTCCCAATTCACTATCATATTGGGATGGAAAACAAGGTAGTTGTTGCTCTTAGAAAAACGAACCTGCTACTCTATCCACGATGAAGATTGAGAAAGACCCTATATTCATGGTATAAAAATGATGTATTTGGAAATAATATTGATAGTTAATGCATCCTTCCATTCCTAAATTATTTCCAAACCATCTATCCAAGAGAAGATCAAGGAGACACAAAGGTATGATTTGGGGTTACAAAAGATGATGACTGTTGTAATGGAAGGATATATACATCAGTTAAACATCATTGACGATTGTATGAATTGGTTTGGAATGAGGCCATGTGAGCCTTCATCCACTAGGATAAATAATAATCTATTTTATAATTCAAATATTTAACCGTTATCTATCCATAATGGAAGTACCAAGATGTACCATGATCTTTGAGAATATTTTTTTTGGATAACATGAAGAAGAAGATTGTAGAGTATATCTCAAGATATTTGGAATGTCAAAAAATTAAATCAAATTGAAAAAACTTAAAATGGGTGATGTAACCATTTCCTATATCCATGTGAAATGGGATAATGTCATTATAGACTTTTTCACTGGTCTCCCAAATAATTTCAAAGAAAACAATGTGATATGGGTTGTGATGGATAGACACACCAAGACTTCCCACTTTATCAATATTTGGGAAGATATATCACCTGAAAAACATATCAATATATGTGTGTTGAAATTGTTGAGGATTCATTTAGTTTTAATTTAGATCATCTATGATCATGATCTAAGGTTCACATCTATATTCTGAATATGTATTCAAAATTATTTGAGTAATAAATTGAATTTTAGCATGGCCTATCACCCCGAAACTAATGGCCAGTATAATAGGACTATTCAAATGCTCATGGATATGATAAGATCCTCATTAATGGAATTTAAAGGCGGATGGGATCACCATGTCCCATTGGTTGAGTTCTCATATAACAACATCATCCACTCGAGTATTCAAATGTCTCTATATGAAGCAATGTATAGGATGCGATATAGAACTATAACTTATTGGGATGAAGTTGGAGAACAAAATATACTTGGACATGATCTTGAGAAATATATGATAGAGAAGGTTCAGTCTATACAACAACATATCAATCCTTCTCAGAGTTGGGATACGAGATATGTCAATATCCAACGATGGGATTTGGAGTTTGTTGTTGGAGACAAAGTCTTCCTTTGAATATCACCATGGAAGAGAATCATGTAGATTAAAAAGAATAGAACTATTATCCAAAGGAAAATTAGCCCCTTTGAGAACGTTGATCACATAATAGTAATGGCCTATTGGATCAAACTTCCACCAAACATATCTCCAGTTCATGATGTGTTCCTTGTATCTTTATTGAAAAATTACATACCTAACCCCTCACATGTACGGAATCTTGATGTGGTGCAACTATAGAATGACCTATTGCATGAATAACATCTAGTGAAAATCATGGACCATAGAGAAAAATTCCTATACAATAAGATTATTAACTTTATCAAAGTGTTATGGAGGAATCATAATTATGAAGAGGTAACATGGGAATCAGATGAGGTGATGAAGAAGAAGAAACCTAACTTTTTTTAACTTTAGTATGTAAAATGAAAGTTTGAGGATAAATTTACAAAATGGGGGATGAATTTAATGACCCAAATAATAATGTAATTTTATCCTCTTATAATAATGTCATAATAAAATTTAATGACATAGAAAACTCAATAAAAACATTATTCTCATAATTGAAGAATGAAATAAGTTATATTTATAAAAATTAAGGAACCTATACTGATGGAATAATAACATGACTATTGGAATAGTCATAAGACCATTTGGAATATTAATCTAACCAATATAATAGAGGCCTCACATATCAAAGTATAAATAAATTTTAGGTATCTTATAAATGAAAATAGTATATATTTATACCAAGTTCTAAGTAAATATAGTTTTAAAAATGATAACTAAAGTGTCGGTAATTTTGTAAAACATAAATTTTTATTTAAAATTTTATAAATAATATAATAATTTAAATGAAAATTTATTTTCACAAAATATATTAATAAATTAATATTTTTTTATTATAGTTATAATATAATTTTATATGACCTTAATTGATTTTTCAATGTGTCATAAAATTGGTTATAATATTAAAATTGGTATTTTTCAAATAAATAATGGTTTTAATTAAAAATTAAATTTTTTCATATTTATAAAATTATTTTCATAACAAGGATTTCATTTTTTAAATCTATATGTTTAAAAATGGTAAGTGTGAACTTTTGGGATATTTCTAAAAAGTTGATTTTTAGCAAATAGTGAAATACTGTAATTTAGGTAATAAGAAAAATACATAAATTATTGCACCATGGATGATGTATGGATGAGGTAAGAACACCTTGGTTCAAAATATCTTGAACATGTTACTATATTTAGTCAAAATAATCAATACTATTTATTTTCTTGTTCAAAAATGAAAAAAATGAAAAAAATAAAAAAAACACCCTTATCCTCCCCTATAAATACAAACCCTCACCACACATTTTTCTTACACCTTAAAAGACTTGTAGATTGTCTAAATTCTTCCCAATTTCATCCCCAAGTCTCTTCCCCACGAACAAGGGCTATTGGTATCAAAAAAATAACAATCCCAAGTTCCTTAAGGAGGTTTCCAAGGAGACAACATTCAAGTGGTAAAATCCTCAATCCCTCCCTTTTAATTTCTTTTCTTTTATTATCCTCTCTTAACCTCCCCTATCCAAAGTGGAATGATAACTCTAGTATAATATATATATATATATATATATATATATATTAAAATTTCATTATGTTAATGGAATTTACATCATATAATTTTTTCTCCCATTCTTTTACTAAAAAAAGAAAGAAAACCTTGTCTGGGATGTGTCGATTCACAACCTCCATGGACGATGACTTTTAATTTTCAATTATTTCCTATAATTCTATTTATAAATCCATTATCATGGTTAAATAATATTTTAATATAAATATTACAACTTCAATCACGTAATGGATCTAATATATAAAGATGATATTAAATAATATGATATGTGAATGTGATGGTCATAAAAATGGCAAAAATAAATTAACACATTTTAATCACCATTTTATCTAATGAATCATCCTAATAGAATATAATAAAATGATATATGAGTTCATTTAAAAATATTTTAGTTAATTAATAAAAATAATATCACTTATAAGAAGTTATTCTCATTTTACAAGAACCCCCATATTTATACTCAAGGTAACCGACCATAAACCCTGAAAACAAACGCTCCCAAAATGAAGAGATTAAACACTATAACTCAGTAAAGTGGTAAAAAAACATAAAAACTTATTATAAATAAAATTCTTATATATGATTTTATAAATTATTTATTTAATTAATATTATCTAATTATCTAGGATATTAAGTAAAGGTACATAATAGATTCAGACATTTGGAAAGTGGATTCTCAAACCCAACTCCCTTTATTTGGGTTATACCTATTTTATGCCAAATTACAGTGTGGCTATTCCTATATTATTCCTTAAATATCATTTCATTATTATTACCTTTATCTTTTCTATGATATACCTCTTTCCAACCTATTTTTAGGAGAAACATATAGATTATTTAAAATAAATCTTCTTTCCAATTCCATCTTGAATCATCTTGAGATTGTTTCTTCCTCACTCAAGTGTGATGATTATTATACCATATATGTTCTTACCTTTTTCATTTAGGGACCCTAAATTTTATTGATGAATATATTCTTTACAAAATTATCATTAGCCCCATATCCTTCCCATGGGTTATTTTATGACTAAATGTTTTATACATTCTATGGGGCATGCTTGACTATGTAAATGTTATGGTGAAAAGGGTGGTCCCTAAATTATATATCCATCCAATGAATCATGAAATGTGATGTATCTCATGATATGGTGAGTATTATGCATGAACTTGATGATATTTTTTTTCAGAATAATGATGTTATGATTATGCACATATGTTATGTGTGAACATGATGCTAGCTTTATTCACAGCCATATATGGTATTTGACCACTAAGACATGATGTTTCATTTATATGCATTACCACATTTCAAGCCTTAATCTAATGCTTCCTATCATGATTATAATGAAGAACCCATGTTTATGTTATGATTAATATTTTGATCTTCACCCATGTAATATTTATTCATGTTCTTTATTCATCGTCTTACTGGAATTTAAGATCACCGCTTTTCTTTGATTTATATCCTCAGCTGACTACACGTACAAAGAAGAATGGGATATTATTAAGGATAAAGAAGTAGTTTTTAAATAAATAATTATTGTTTATTACTTTGAATTTATATGTGATCATAATTTCCTCATGATAATAAACCTTTGGATCCTGGTTTTGTAATGCTAATATGTTTTCTATCTTTAAAATGATGTAATAATCATGTATGAAAAAGAAAGGTCTCTATATATATGATGATCCAGCATTTTAGTTCCTATATTTATCCATTGCCTATATTTTATTTAATTTCCTTGATAAAAAGGTTTATCGTAATTTAAATCTTGGAAAAATCATTGATCATGACAAAAGAAATGTTGGGCATGACCCATCACATGCTTCTGTTACACCTATAACCTTCAACACCATCTCTTCTTTCCCATTCTGGTTAGTTTTACTATAGTGGATTCTACTTTCTCTAATTCCACTTATGGGGTAAGCTTCATTGTGGTATTATTTGAATGCTTCATGGCCCAAAGGTCCTTTGGCCTGAAACGGCATGCCCTGAAGGCCCTGTTCCCCAATGTCCTATGGTGGCTTGAAGGCCCAAATCTATGGTTCGTAGACCCAAATAAGATAAATAGTTATGAAGCTATAGTAACTTCTACATTTTTTGCAACAATTAATTGAAAATTCACTCCTTCTCTATTTTAAACATGGATATTTTGGATAGTGGATCATTGGTTTTATCACTCAGGTGGTACCTCATTGCTAATAAGTGTTATTAATTATATAGATTATTTAAAAAATTAAAAATGAATATATTTTAAAATAAAAATGAAAAAATATTAATTACATAAATTTCAACCACATTAAAAATTTTAAATGTTAATGAATAAACATGTATAATTAAATTTTTTTAAATGTAGGGACACAACCCCTTTATTAAAATAAAAAACAAGATAACATAGAAAAATAATATGTGGTCAGACAATCCATAACTTTACTCAATAAAATAGTTAATAAGAGATCTTTGTTTGAGTGGACAATGGTTTCTATGAGATGTTCATCCTAGATGGACCTTGTTTTCAATTTGTATTATTTTTTATGGAAAATTTTGGCCTGTTTAGTGCTGGTTTTTTTATGTTCTATCATTGGATATGTTTCCTGTTCAGGTGTCATCAGTGATCCCGCCTACAAAGTGAATCAGTTTGGTGTTGTGGGTGAAGACGATGAGACAATGTCTATGATTACGATACTTTATTTTTGTTTTTTGAGATGGATATTAATATGGTGAGCTATAGTGGGTGCTGATCGAGGCTTCTCACAGCTCATTTTCTCATGATCCAAGGTGTTCAGTGGTGTTCAAATCGATTTATGGACTTTAGAATTTCAAATTTCAGATAAAAAGATTTTGGGGATTTCTTTTTTGAATTTTAATTTTGAAAATTGGATAAGTTTAGTATGTATACCAGTTAAATGTGAGGTTACTACTAAACCATAAAGTGACATTTTAAAAAATAACAAAAAATGGATTTAGTGTATCTAAAATGAATGCATATATTAATTATGCAAAACAAAACTATATTAAATGTATTAAATGTTAATATATGCATATATATAAATAAATAATTAAAATGAATAAAATTAAAAAAATATAAGAAAAATTAAAATTAAAATGTAATCGATTAAAAAAATATTAACAAAATTATTAATGAAATAAATAATAAATAGTTAATAAATTAATATATATATATATATTAAAACGTAATAAATTTTATAAATCAAATAAAAATATAGAAAATGAATAAAATATAATAATTAAAACATAACATATATGAAATATGAATTATTAATAAATAAAAATATAAAATGATATTATTAATAATTTATTATTTGTGTATGTGTGTTTTTATAAAATTGTATTTATTGTGTATATGTGAAATTATTAAATGACATATTATATGAAAATACATATTTTGTCAATATTTTTTATTAATAATTAAAAATATTTATTATTTGATATATTTATAAAATTCAAAAAAAAAACAAATGATATTAATATAAAAAATGTTATTTATGTATATTAATATTAATTAGGCAATATTATTAATTAAAATTAATTTTTAATTAACATATAAAACTTTTTTCACTAAACTTATGACTTATTATGTATAAATAAATACTTAATATTATATAAATCATACTAATGAAAAATATATTTATATATATATCTATTAAATATTTTTTTTTAATAATATATGATTTTTATAATAAGATCTCCTTTTATCAGTGCTAAAATACATGTTGATAAAAGTCTCAATTATTTGCGCTATAAAAAATACAGATAAATATAATCTTTATCGACACTAAGAAAAAATACCGATAAAGGTTTTACGTTGGTCTTCTGTTTTTTAGTGTTGAAAAAATTATCATATATCAGTGTTTTTATCTAGAATTGATAAAATAACCCATTTATTTGTGCTTTTTTGTTGTCATTGATAAAGGGAACCGCTTGATATTCGTGATTCTATGGTAGTGTCCCAAGCATATTCAGTATCATGAAATTATTAATATTTATTATTTAAATAAATATTACTCTCAAAGCTCAGGTAATGACATGGAAACCCCAATTTTTAGTTTTTGTACATTGTAATATTCACATGATATATTTTGGATGAAATTTTGAGGTGTCGAGAAATTGTGAGAACTATGGGTTTTCAGAAATAATATTTTATGTTTAAAAAATTATATTTTGATCCCATATATTTATTCTAAAAAATTATTAATTAACTTCAAAACTAAGAAGATGAGTAATATGAGCCCAAATTGTATAGAGAATGAGGATTTTACCCTATACAAGGTGTAGTTTTTATTTTCTTCAACACCTTTAACATGTGTCATCATAAGTTCGAATTTGAAATAATTAGTTAATTAATTAATTAATGGAAATCGTAATTCATACCCCTCACCTTATTTGATCAACAATATACCCTCTAATTAGAGTTAGTCTTAAACCCAAAATTTTAGAGGGGAGGGGGAGAGAGAGATGCTTTAAGGGATTTTGAGAGTCACCGGCATAGCTAATGAGAAGGATTCATCATTGATGACAAGTGAGGGATTGTTCTTCATTATCAATCGATCTGAATTGAAAATAGTATTTTTTTTTATTTTTTGTCACCTCTGTTCTTTGTGGTAAAAAAATATTGTTTTAGAGTTTCCATTGTTAATAATTTTAGAGTTTTGATCCTGAGAGTATGGGTTTAAGGAATAATATTTTTTGAAGCCATTCTATTGATTTTGGGGATTTAAATGTTAGTTTTGCAGTGATCTACCAGATTCACCCCCACCCACATCGAAGGCTTAGTAGCAAGGAAAGGTTTTCCACTATAAGTGGCTAATTACGATGGATATGGGTTTTCCCCATGAATATGTCATAGACAATAACTAAAAGGATGGTCATGTTTGTGGCCAAAATGACCAGTAAAAGGTGGGAGCATCATGTAGTGGAAGGGAAGAACATTAGGAAAAAAGATAATGATAATAAATTAAAAGGAAAAAAGAAAGAAAAGAAAATTCATGGTATCGGGGGGGGGGGGGTGACAGTGAGAAATATGTAATACATGAATCCAACAAGAGGTATACATAAATATACTTTATAATAATAATATTATTATATGAAGTGTAACTTTTTACTAATACACCATATTAACTATCTGTTTACGGTATTACAAACCAAAAATCAAGTTAGATGATTTAGGACCAATATGTGATATATAATCCCAAAATATAGTATAGACCCCATGTCCCCTCATGAAGTTCCCCTAATATATGATACAATGTAATTATAGTTTTTTATATGATGCATGTTTCCTATAAATAAATAGTTTATCTTTAGTATTTTTTTTCACAGATTGAAATGGAGGGTTTTTTTAGAAATACGAGAATATTTTAGAGGTGAGATAGAGAGATTTATAATTTATCTGTATATGTTTAGAAACTAGGTTCATATTTCATGAAAAGATTTTCATCAGGAGTCGCAACCCTCCTTGGCAATGTGGTTGTGTCAGTGTGTAGGTTTCCCCCACCATCTTTAATACAATCCATAATCTCCGCACCCACACATGCTCGCAGGGTGGGATCCATTACGTATGGATTAGATATGGTCAATATCCCCCTCTCACACTTGGGGCACAATATCCTATATCCGTTGAGTTGGTATATACTATCGAAATAGATTTGATGGGTTATGAGATCCTCCATTAGATTCTGCCCCTCCCCCAAATTACCAGGGTTGTGGGATCCTCCACAATAATTTTTGTGTGGTCATGTTGGTTGCATAGATTTGTAGTACTGGTTCTTGTTTGTTGATACGATTTTTATGGACCTAATAGTGTAGTACTACCAAATTGATGAGTATTATTTAGTGATGAATGGACTCTCCTTCATGGTTTCTAATTGTAGTGTGTTAGTTAGATTTATATTTAGTATATATTTCATTAGGACTTGTGATTCCTTATCACAGTGGGGGTTGGATTTATGAAATGACTTACAACTATCTATCAACTTATAAATTTGTAGGATTTCTAGTTCTCTAAGAATCCTTAGTTTCCCATGAGGTATGATCCATAATCAATTAGGTTTTAGAAGTTAGATATGTGTACATGTATATGAGACATCTAATGGTTGATCATATTTGGATCCATTATTTAATTTCTAAAGTTACTCACTCATACTAGTGGTTTCAATATCATGGTTTTATTTGGTTTATCTTTGTGGTTTTGGGTGTCCTTATGAGTGTGTTTATACTCACCCATACATGTTCCTTGAGCCCACAAATGTTGTGTATATATAAATGGTTTATAGGTCAGTGATAGTCTTGTATATGTAGAGTTGCTGTGACTTTTTTAAATTTGGTTCTTAGTGCCCTTAGGGGATACAGTGTTAATAGAGCATGCTGGTACCAAGAGGTGATGGTACCAGGATACATTCATTTCTAGAACTAGCATACTAAAAGTACTCATCAATCTCAAATGTCAATTTTGTACCATTTTTTGGATGTTGGGACTGTATATTTTTCTTTTTCATTATTTATTAGGTATTGGATGATCCTTTGTGGATCAGAGTTTTTTCAGATGTGTTTTATGCATTATAGTTTGTTTTATTTATCTTTCAACATTATTATATCCCATTTAAATATTATTGTTTTGTATAGGATTATTAGGATAATGCATCTCATGTTGTAAGTTATGCCTAACCAGTGCTATTCATCAATCCCTATCCTTTGAGATATGAGATTGTGTTGGAACACTCGACTTAACACCACCTAGGATGGGTCCTAGTGGATTTGGTCGTGCCATGAGGGGATCATGTAAGATTTAGCTACATTAATTTGTTGGATATCCCTTATGTTATACTCTTAGATGTAGTGAGTGATGGGTTTCTAATATTTAAGTGGAAATATGAAAGGTTAGAATACTGGTTGGAATTTTAAAAGGGGGTTTACCTAGTGAAGTTTAATATAATGGTTACCATTATACTATGTAATAGTATTTAGTCCAAAATATTTTTATGAAGTAGTATCTATAAACTATTTTTTAGAAGTGAGAGTAAGGATATAGAATCCACATCATGGTGGTGATGGCTATGACACGGTGGAGTCAATTAAGAAGTTTTTTAGGTTCAAATTTCCTATATTTTAGGTGGAGGATATGGTAATTAAATAAGTGGTATAGACTCAAATTCAAGGATGCATTTGGGTGAATTTTCAACATTAAAGGAATTTATATTGATGATATATCTATTGTGTAATATTTTGATTCCATAATGATATTAAAGATATGTATTTCTATTTCAAAAGGAGAAAAGAGGCTTATAGATTATATAATGAGTGAAAAATAGAGCTAAAGGCATTATAAGGAACATAGTAAGGATATCCTTGAGTTATTCTCATTTAATGTTCATGAATTTATTCAATGGATGAGATTTTAATAGTATTGATACAACTCTCTAGTGTAAACTAACTTTTGTTTATAAATATTAGAGAAATGACACTCGTGTAAGTAGTGAGATATTCGAGTGTGTAAGTATACTGAGTTCTTGATTTATTAGATGGTTTTAAACCTATAGGGTTAGTTTTACCACTCTAAATTATAAACAAAAATCATTTCTCTTAGTTTTTCATGTTCATAATACATCTCCATTGAAAGACCCTTGGATTAACCCATCTTGGGTGAACCAAGTAAATTGATTGTGTCACTCTATAATTACATTATCTATTTATATCAATTGTGAGGGAGTGGAGTGTTCTTTATTATGGTAAAAAAATATTGTTGGATATATTATATTTGTGAAACATTAACATACCATAATTTATCCACTCACCCACCTCCTTATGTTATTTACCTTGTACAAGACCAACAAGTGGTATTAAATATAAAGGTTATTATTGAAATATCATATATAATAAGTGATGTAATTGGTCATAAACCATAAGGTAATTCCATTTTTTGTTGCAAAAAAATTTATAACTAAGAAAGATTCAAATAAAAACTATTTATGATAATTGTTAATGGATGTCTACATGGCCACCATGTATAGGATTTCAACTAGTATGGGAAGAAGAATATTATAATAAGAAAAATTGAAGGTAACTTTATGTTGATTCCAAATTATTCAAAGCATTAAAATGTTATTTTTAAAATGTAATTTATATAAAGGTGGTTTAATGTAAATCCTCACATTATACATGGGAAAAAATCCTCGACATCTACAAAAGCGATTCTAGTGTACGTGAAGCTAACTTGTAGGCACCCTAGACTAATTACAAGGATCCAATGATACACCTGAATGAGTTAATTGATACATAATTTGATTGATTGTACATAATCATGTGGAATATATATGGGATTGGTGAAAACATCAATGATATCATGTTGAGAAGAGAAACTTAAGAATATTTCCATTGTGTTTCAATGCGAAGGTATCATTGTGTGAAGACAAAGACCCAAGGGATGTGATGTTGTAATGTTGTCATTGCACTATCATCATGTGCGAGTTATGTAATAATGAAAATGAGTCATTTAAAAAGGAAATTTATTATGAAGTGTTGTTCAAAGAGATTAAGAAACATTCTTCGTAATATGATCACAATGACGGGGAAATTGATGAGGTGATTCCTTTCTATTCCTCAAACCCCAAATGAGTAAAATATAGATTCATAGGAAATATTCCACTCATTTTATTTTGATGTTGTAATATTAGACATCTCATAAAAATGTTAACAAAACAATTAATATACAATTACGATATTTAATAACCTATAAATATTTTAATTAATTTTGTGAATAGCTACAGGGTTTCATGACTGGGATTTTTCAAAAATAAGAAAATTATTTCAAAAGAAAATTTTATTTTGGCAAAAATTAAAGTCGAAGTTGTTGAGTAATATATTAAAATATATGAATAATTACTTGTTAATGTCATAGAGAAACCATATTTAGAGGATTGTGATGATGGAAGAACTAGAATTAAGGGAAGATTATACCTCAAGGTTAAACTAGAAAATGTTTTTAAAGAGATCAACATTTTTAGGGATAAAACTAAAAAATCCAATGGAGTGGTTCATAATTAAAAAATTTATATGTTGTATTAAAATATAGAAAAATATAAGTTTTTTATTGATATTGAATGGAATAAATCGTGAAATTTTAAAAATTCAAAGAATGAGATAGATTCCATGTTAAAAATTATTGAGTGAGCCTATATTATTAATGTATTGACTGATTCAATAAATGATCATGTTAAAAAAATTGAGGATATCAAAGGTGATGTTTTATCTATATGATAGAAACTTGATTATCATGAAGATATCTACCACCTAACATGAAATTAGAAAGTCCGAGTGTATGATCTATAGAAAAATTTATTAATGTTTTTATGGAATCAATGTAGAAGGTGCACACCCTCCCATAAGTGATAAGTTTCAAAGATAAATGAAATATTATTAATTAGATTAATTGAAAATAGAAATTCGTGGTGGCTGATGTAAGACCATAAGAACCTATACACTAGAACAAGGTTTATTTGGGTGATTCATAGAATACCCAAAAGGTTGTGAATAGAGAAACAATGACACACAATAATACAGCACAAACATGGTGTTATTTTTGTGGAAAGAAGGGTGATACCCAATATGTGTGTTCCAAAGCTAAGAGTTATTTCAAAGATCAATATAAAAAACATAATATTAGTAATTCCTATGTTTGATGTGTTTTTAAAAACTACTAATATTGGTGTTAATTATTTGGAAACAATCCCATGAATTTCTCATCAAAGGTATAAATAAGTGTGCTAATGGAGACTCATAGAATGATATCTTTGCATTTGGAAGCTTTATTAGGCACGATAATCATTCATAATAAATTTTCAAATCTTTACGATGATCTTTATCCAATGGATCAAGAGGTTAAATAATCTCATCCACCACTAAAGGAATGATGAAAAAAACATATATCTAGAAAGGAAATGTTAAGAAAAAAAAGTTTTAGCGGTTTCTTTAAAATCAATTCACCATGATGTATTATTGATCCTTGATAGTATATATAGTTTATATGTGATGGTAAACCATAATATTTTCATGAGAATAAAATATAACAATGAAATTGTTGTTTATTTTGTAATTGATGAAGGTTTGAAGATTAATAGATCAGTTAATGGACAATAAGAGGCAACCACTTGAGGCCCACTGTTATTTTAGTGGTTGAAGGCTTTGGTCACAATATACTAAGTTTGATTCAATTTTTTTCCTTGGGGAATGCAATAATCTTCAACAAAAAGGATTGAATTATAAAAGGAGGATATAGTTCAATTGTGATGTAAGAAAATCACACAAAGGGGAATATCTATATCATTAGTGGAGAAGTGATACGAGACAACATTCTGAAAATTGTAATACATTTTCATTGTAAATTAACTACATATTTGATTTAAAACATAGGAAATTAAATGATTTTTGATACTTAGGTGAATCTAGAATTAATATGTCAAATGGGTCCAATCATGATTTTTAGTTGTCTTATTCATTTTTTTGAATCATCTAAAAATACTTACACTGATTTTTAGAATCATGATTTAATTGATAATAATAATTTAGTTCTATTTTTTATTACATAATTCATTTTTTTATTTATTTGAATATAGAATATACTAATTATGTGTAATTCTATTTTTTTAGGTGAACTCTGAAGGGTGCATGTTGATAAATGGAAGATAATATAGATATATAAAAATATAAAGTTTGATTGACCATAAATCAATAAAGGAAAGGCATACATGATAATATGTAACAATTTCTTTATTTGAGAACTGATATGTAACATTTTTGTGTTAGATAAATGAACATATAACAAAATTTATTCATTGGAGACCATATCTAAAATATTTTTATAGGGGGAAGTTGATAATTAATATTTTTATAGAAGTTCAGAATAATGCGTAAAATATATTCCTCCAAATAGGAAATACATAACATGTTTTCTAAAGAGAAGAGTGATACATATCATATTTGAGTTTCAAAAATTTAACATCTTCAGATGTAATAATCTTCTACCATGGATAATGGGTATTTAAGAGTTAGAGTTTTCCAAATTTATGATAATCTCAATATATAACATATTTTCTATCAGGGATGCTCGATATGTCATGTATTTTTTCTAGTGGAAATTTTTATGTACGATTTTTAAGTTATCCAAAATCATTTGGATGAGATTAATCAGTACCTTTTTGAGCTGAAGTCACACCTAGTACACTACCCATGATTGAGATCACCCCATATTTTTTAATTAACATTCATGAAAATAATAATAATTTTGGTATCAATCCTAGTGACACTTTCTTTATATGAAAGGTGTCCACTAAAAAATAGAATATTACATTTTCAATACATATCCAAATAGATTAAAGGGGTTGATGGAGAATTTTACATGGTGCACATCCTTTCATAAAGAATCCCATGGATTATGGGAGAAGTCAACGAGGGAAAACATTTGAAGCTAAAACATTTTGGAAGATGATGATGTGTACTTAATCTACATTTACACATGGAGAGATAATATAATCCAATTTAGGGATCATAAGTTTCTTCTAAGCCTTAACAGGTGGCCGAATTATAGCAAACGATAGAATAGTTCAACACTTTATAATTAAAATACTTTTTTCTTTATTCTTTTTCATGGATACTGGGAGTGAGGTGATGTGGCTTATGTGTGTTTTTATAGGATATGTGAATCAAAATACAGAGCATTGTCTAGGGGTATTCTTATTAAATATAATGTTTTGTTATTAATTAATAGTTTTTTTATCCATCATGATATGATCAATGGCGAGTTTGGGGGACTAATGATTAAGCCTGCCTCAAATTTCAAGGATCTAATATTGTGGTTTGGATGTGAATGAAGATGAGATGGTTCCACTCTCCATTAATACTTCTCACTTATTTTATTTAATTCAATATATAAATATTTATTTCCCCTCATTAAAAACTTCACTTCTATTTGAATAAGGTAAGTAATATGAGAGTTTTGTGCAACGTCTCACCTACAAGAGGATATATGAGTGTGTGTTGGCATGAAAGATTATGTGTGTTTCATGCATCGATTTCATTAAATAGGGGGTTAGATAGACGTAAATCATAGAACCTACCGGTATAATTATTTAAAAAATTATTTTATGGCCAACTATAAATGACTGGATTTGTTGTCGGCAACCTCTCACCCTTGCTTCTACACTTTTCTTTATTATCTTTATATTTCATTTTTTATTCCATAAAATTCACTAAATTCATTTTCTTTCATTATTTAAAAACAAAAAAAACAAAATGTTACTATAATAATTTGGATTTCATTGTATCACATTAAGAATCATTGGGATATGACCTTAGACAACCATTTCTCATCATTTAAGAGAAATTAAAAATATTGACTATGAGTTTATGAAAGTTCCACATAAAAATGGAAATTATTTTTAGAGAGTTGAGTTGATCACACACTATTTTATCATAAATTTTAATTAGTATATTTTCTTTCTTTTTTTTATATTTTTTTCTATAATTTATTCTTTTAACTAGTTTGAGGAAATGTTAGTATCACATTGATCACATAATGGATTATTATTCAGATACCCAATTAAAATATAATGATGAGATTAACATAATGGCTAAAAATTAATTGATAACTTCTATTATATTAAAAAAAATTACCCACAAGTAGAGGAAGTGAATAATGAGAGAAGACTCAACATGGATTATCTAGAGAACATACTTAACCAAGTCACATACAATTTTCAATGTTTAATGGGTTAACAAGTATAAGACGATCAATAGGTGATAAAGTAAGATGAATATATATTAAATACATTAATATTTACAACTATAAAATTGGATAAGAAACATCAATATACCCCACTTTTTAAGCCCATAGAATTTCATCTAGAAAGTACACTCCAAGAAGAAGTGTTGCTGACCAAATCACTAGAGGGTTTAGAAATTACAATATATTCTGATTCAATATATTTATCTCTACATAAAATCCCCCACTAACTACCTTCAATTATAAATTATAGATTTAGTCTATCCACTAATTTCCTTGGATATTGAACAAAAACGATTAGCAGTTGTGATGTGTTTTCAGAAAAATATGGAAGACCCGATGTTTTCTACATCCACACTAAAATTATTCTAAGAGGATTTTTATTTAGAGAATGAAGTACATGCTAAAACTAAAAAGGGAGATAACCTTAAACATAACTTATTTTATTTATATATTATTCACACTATATTGAAACATGGACTCCCTTATACTACAATTTCTTAGTCAGCTCAAACTATGAATATCAAGGATGGAGATAATAACACACTAGTTGAATTCTATTTCAATAATAGAATTAAAGACCCCTATCATACAAGTATTTTACCTAATTATTCACGTTCATTTCATGAAAAAATAGCTTCAAAATTGAAATAAATGGTGCATTTTATTAGATGTTTAGAACATTTAATTTTTTTTTCAGACAATCTATTTTACATCATGATCCCCCATATTTTCAAATTATAGAACCAACACTATTTATGATTACCCATATAGAAGGTGTCGACATGTGGACGATGGAAAATAATACCTACTTTTTTTACCTACAGAGATTGAAGAGTGAGTTGAAATATATACACATCTTCACATTTAATGATCCTTTTAAGAAAAACCAAATTATTAGTTACTCCCTAGAGTGAACAATGCTTAATCATTAGGTTATAAAGGGGTGTTAATATTTAATTAGAACCTAGATAAAGATTACTATTACAATGTTTTAAAAGAAAATAGGAGAGTTTAAATAATTTTCCGTAAGTAATGTGGTTAAATTTTAAGATGAGTCATAAATAGATGTTGTCCCTTGGTCCAGAAAAGTAATAGAAGAATCCATTTACTTAGTTGTTGAAGATCTGGAATTACTTTTGAAGTACCCCTATGAATATACCCCTTAAAAATACTAATAAATATTTATAATTGATGAATGGGAATAAATGTGCATCCCTAATATATCATCCTTCCAACCCCATAATTTAGTTTCTATATCATTTAAAAGGGGTTTGGCATAAACTACAATGGTAAAGAGGACCTCCAAGAGAATAATAAGGTAATGAAAAATAATATTACCAAAAACATGAACTGGTTCTATTTAAATAAACCTACTCCCCCTCCATACCCAGGATGAGTGAAAGGTTGTCTAACTGTATAAAGCTAAAATGAAATCCCTTTTAAGAGGGATAACCCAAGATTCATACCTTTAATTACATTATTTTCCAATTTTTAATAGAATAAAATTATAATGTTCTATTATATTTTTATATAGGTTTTCAAGAAGAAATTATATGATAAGAATGATTTTAAGGTTTTATATAGAGAATATGGTGGAATATATTAACTCAGAACCACTGAGAAAAATATCAATTCGGTTGTACATATCTATTTAAAAATGTTTAACCACTATTATATTTTTTATATTTTTCTAATTGTAAGTGCACAATGTTGAATAAGTGTGGGGGAGTGGATTCAAATCTATTTGGGATATTTTTTACAACTCTTTTAGGATCTATTTTTAGAATTATATTTTAAATTATACATGTTGACATGTTTTCTATTTTATATTTTTGTGTGTTTTTTTGGATAATAATTTGAGATTTATGTGTTCCTCTACATTGTAAAAAAATACCATGATATTTTTATAAATTCCCTGGTTTTAAATTTATTTAATTTAGAGGATTTCTGAGCGATTTTTATATAATTTTTCACAGAATGTTTTTATTTAGATCTAGGTAAAGGAGTGTAATAAAACTGATTTAATTTGAATCAGAATTTTAATATGAGGAAACTAGAATTCTAAACATTATCAAAGAAAAGTATTACTTTCTAAAAATTATCACCCCAATGAGACAACTCAAAATATATTTATATAATTTCATAAAAACAATAGTGAAATGATAAATTAAGATCGTACATGATGTTCAAAGATAATTTAGAACTGGTTGTGTGAGTAATAAACTAATGAAGTTGTATATTGTATAAGTTATTATCACATACCATGGATAGGAAAAATTTAAAAAAAAATTAATTGAAAAAATGAATGGATTTAGGTGATGGGAATATTGAACCCAGATGAATAAAGGGGTGGTTTCCTTATATGAATGTTATTTGGGTTGTGTTTAGGAAGTGGGAAATTGATTTTAGGTGTAAGGAATATAAGATTGAGGAATTTACGAAAGTTTGACTTATTAAATTCTTAATTAAACTATATTTTATCATGTTTACACTCCTAAAACTACAAATTTTTCTTAAATTGAAATGGATACTGGATTAGATTCATAGATGAAGATTGGTATTTTCAATCATGAATGGATATTTATTTTATTCTTTTCTGGTTTGTGTGTTTTTAATTTGGTAAGATAATATTTTTTTAGATTGAATTCATTGTATTTACCACGAATATAATAGTTTACGTGTGGAAGAGTGATGAGATCTAATATTTTGAAAATTGTAATATATTTTTCATTGGAAATTAATCCCAAAATTGATTTAAAATTAAGAAATTATCTAATTTTTTATAATTAGGTGAACATATAATAAAAGTGTTTAATGTATTCAATCATGATTTTTGATTGTTTTATTCATTTTTTATAATTAACAGAAAATCTATACATTATTTTTTAGAATCTAAATTTTATTGATAATAGGATTTTAATTCTGATTTTTATTATTTAATTCAGGTTTATATTTATTATAACATAACCTATACTAATTCTATGTACTTCTCAATTTCGAGGTGAACTCTAAAGTATGCAAGCTGCAAAATGGAATAGGGTTTTGATATATAGAATCTTGAAGTTTGATTGAGTAGAATTTGGAAAATGAAATTCATACCTACTAATATATAATTTTTCTCTATTGGATAAGTGATACATAACATTTTTATGATGGATAAAACATACATAAAAAAATTCCCTCACTAGAGACCATACATAATATATTTTTAGAGTTGTATGTTTATAGTTAATATATATCTATAATGATAGATTGAAAGTTAATATATGTTCCCCCATATAGGTGATATGTAACATATTTTTTTAATATCTAAGTGATGTGTATAATATTTTAGTTTACCAAATATGAATATATTTATGATAAATAATATTTTTCTAAGAGATAATGGGTATGTAAGAAGTTTGAGTTTGTGAAATTTTGTAGAATATCGATACATAAAATATTTATTCCCTGAAATTATTGATATATAATTTTTTTTATTAGTGAAAATAGTTAAATATGTTTATGGAGTCATTGAAATACATCGGGTGAGAATACTCATTAACTCCATGAGATGAACCCACACCAAATACATTTCCTATGATCCATATCACTCTATAAGGTTTGAATAAAATTAACAAAGAACCATAAATAACCATTGGACCTATTCGACTTGCACGTTCTAAACATGCATTTTATCCCATGAAAAATGATATTTTTCATTTTCTCAGGTTGGTAAAATCAAGTATGGGGATCAGCATATAATTTCTTGTGACTCATATCTATTCAAAGAGAAACCCATGAATCTTGGGGGATGTTAGGGATGGAAAATTATTGGATATGGAACCTCTTCGATATTGATGACATATAATTAATATAAACTTATACATTTGTAGTTTTAGTAATTCATGGGAGAGATAATTTTTTTTTGAAAACCCTTAAGAAGAGAAGAATATTATAATAAATATAATTTTTTCTCATACAAAAATATATAATAGTTTGAAACTTTACAATTAGAATATTTTTTTATATTTTATTTTTTAGGATATTGGGTGTGAGGAGATGAGGCCTTGTTGTGTTTGTATAGGTGATGTACAACCAACTATGAACGATTGTATAGAGAGAGGATTATTAACTATATATTTTTCTTATCTATTCATTGTTATTTTATTATTCATGTTCATAGTATTGGTGAATTTTAGAGACTAGAGAAAATACATTCCTCTAATTTCTTGGACATACTACTATAGTGTGGATGTGAATAAAGGGGATTGAGTTATCTCTCTCTATCCACACTTATCACTTATTATATTGGATTCCCAATTTGAATATATAGTTTCCCCTCATTTTATAATCATCACTTTATTTTGAATGAGGTTTATCATATTAGAGTGTAGTGTGAGGTATCAACTACAATAGGGGACATGAGTATTTGTCGGCATGCATAGTTGTGTGTGTTTTATGAATCTATTTCATTTAACATTTGGTGTTACTTTGTGTAATGTTATAGAATATGTCTAATTTTTAGTTAGGATAAAAATTATTTCAAGGTAGTGTTTTTATTAGTGGATTTTTGGGCTCCTAGGTTTTCAAACCTCTCACCCTTGCTTCAACACTTTTCTCTCTTTTTTGTTCTTTCATTTTTTATTCCATCTACTCCACTAAATTCAATATATCTAATTATTTTCAAACAAAAAAGGAACAAAAATATAGTCCTGTTTAATTCATTTGTATCATAATGATCTTATTTTTGAGAAAAGCCTAGACAACCACTATTTTTTATTCATCAGTTAATTAAAAAGTTTCTTGATTGTAATCTGATGATATCCATGAACCAAGAAGGTAGTTGTTTTCTATACAATTAATAAGATAACATGGTATTGAAAATGAATATTTTCCACTTGATCCAAATGTACTTTTAATACCATGTGATGAATTAAATATATTTTTATATTTCTAAACATTCAAATAATCTCACTCACACATGTAATACTTGTCAAAAAGGGAAAATAATTCGGAAGACCCGCAAGTTGAAGGAAAAAACATCAATGGGATTGATTGAGTTGGTGAATGTTATAGTGTTTATACAAATATAACCCAATTACATGGTCGAAAAACATGTTATGTTTTATTTATTAATGATTTAAATAAGATGACATGGATGATTCTTATCTCTCACAAATCTAAAATATTCATATCCATTACACATTACCAGAGATTGGAAGAGAAGATTCTTAGGATAAAAATTTATAAGTTACAAACATACAAAAATAAAATATTTACTAATAATTAAGTGTAGTAATGTATTCATAATCACTGGATAAGACTCCATGTTTCAACAGTAAGGTCCCTTCAACAAAATGCATTCATTGATAGGAGAAAAAGAATTATTAAGAATATAAATAAACTATTCTCATGAGAAAGGATTTATAAAAATATTATTATAATTAAGTTGTGTTTATATTAGTTTATATGTCTAACACAGATTTTTTATGTTCTAATGAAGGTAATATACCATAAAAATAGTTGTAAAAGAATTATTCAACAATAAATTATTTTTAAATTTCTTAAAGTAAATGTTGTATTCTTAACAAAGAGAATAAATTAATGATTAAAGAAAATGGGGATATTGTATTTTTTCTAGATAATGATCTACAAGTAAGTCATTCAAATACTATAATAAAATTATAGGGAAAATTATTGAAATTCATGATGTAATTATTGAGAAAAATGAGTAGATTTTACAATCTAGTGATCCGGTTTTAGAAAAAAAACTATCCAGTAACTCTCATTAGAGAGTTATAATGAAGTGTTCTATCTATGGGGACCAAGGTGATGAAGATGAATCAAAATAATACACAATGTATGAATAAATTAGGGAATTTTCATCAAGTTCAATAAAGTAAGTAGTAGGGTTATAATTAGTAATGGGAATATTATTGCTAACCAGATAACTCCTATAAAAACATGAAGGATAAAAAATCTATAAGAAATTTCTATATTTTATTTATATAGATACTAAGACTTTTTGAAGAGTCTTCAAGGATTTCAATTGTCTAAAATTTATTCATAGATAACTTCATCAAATTGAGAATAAATAAAAATGGGAAATTTCTCATTGACTAGATGACAAAAATGCCATCATAACCATGTGAGTATTATAGAATAAAATCAATGAATATGAAAAATTTATAGATAAAAATACATGTATGGGGTTATAATGGTATTCTAAAAATGTAGGTATACACATTTATGGGGATTTTTCAAACATTTCCTTATTGGAATCAATTTTAATTTTCTTGGAAATTTCAGTGTATAGAGGATTCAATGTGCCTAAAATGGAAGCCAGATATGTATACATCAATGTATTTCTTAAGGAAGAAGTTTACATAATTAAAATTAATGGATTTAATATATATTAATATGAGGGAAAATTTTACCAATTAATGTGTATGGTCCAAACCATATACCATGAGCTTGATACTCTAGGATTGATCAATGATTCAGAAATCATTGTTTCTAGTGAGGTTGATTTGATAAAAATATCTATATTAATAATGATAATGGAGAAAATAATTTTCATTCAAATTTATGTGGATGATATAATAATTATATAATTAGATGATTCATAATGAAATCTATTTTAAATATATATGAGGTGTGGGTTTGAAATGAAAATTATTTGGAGTTAATGTTTTTCTTTGGTTTATAAGAAACTTAAACAAGGGGTTTCAATTTTTTTCAATCAAAACATGTTAAAAATATAAATAAATTTTGAATGGAGGATTATAAGACCATAAAAAATCTAGTGGACACCAAAAAAAATCATGAGATAATGGTCGAATTGGGGTTTATGAAACAAAATATAGGAAAATCATTAGAATCATACTATACCTTATAGTAACACAACATAAAATCATTTTTCTAAAATGTTAAGATGCACAATATAAATATAGTCCCAAGGACATCCATATGCTAGTAGTGAAAAATAATTATTCAATAAATAAATAGAAAAATATATTTTGGGTTGTTTTATCAGAGAACATCACACCATGAATTATTAGAATATACAGAAGACGATTGGGTCATTTCATTGGATGGTCACACGTTCACATCGATTAGACCATTCTATCATAAATGTATATGAATTTATTGGATATGAGATAATAAATATTATATCCCACATATAATTATGGAGGTTAAATTTATAGAGGATACTCAAAAATGTACTCAATAACTAAGGATAAAGAAACAACTTAAAGATGCAGGAGTTGATGTGAGACCTACTATTTCAATCCTATATTATAACAAAGGTACAATTAATCATAGAAAAAATAATTTCCATCATTCAACGGAAATTAAAATCAAGATAAAGTATCATTACATCAATGATATGGTTGAGGAAGGTATGGTACCATTTTATTATGTGTTAAAACAATATCAAATTATGAATATTATGATAAATTCACCACCCAAAAACATTTTTTTAAGCATTGGATGGATCTTTGATTCAAACCATCTACATCTAACTATATTGTTTTTATATGATACCACCACATACATGATGTGATTTTATGTTTAAAAAAAATGATAAATCGATCTGGAATTAATTTATTTGATTTCAACCCTCTCTTAAGAATTTTAGATAAGTTCTCTTTAGATTCCATGACAGGGTGGGGGGGGGGATTTCCTAGAACTACAATGGATGAGTTGTCTATGACAAATTAAATAAAATTATGGGAGTGTTTTTACTATTTTAAATATGGGAGAAATATTATATTTAAGTTACTTAATGTGGGAATGTGATTTAATATTTATTAATAAAGGGCCATCTTGGAGAAATTTTAATATGTTTTGATGGAAATAAAAATCACGAGAAGTGTTTTAATGAGGATTTTTTCATTTAACTATTGTTTCTCATGAATATATTGGATCATGTAGTCTTATATTTTGTGATTAATGAATCATTATTTCACTATATAAAGGTGTAAGGTTTTAGAATACGTAGATAAGGTCAATCCAATAGTTATACGGAAATAATATAGTGAATATGTTTTGTTTTTTTTGGAAGGGTTGTCAATAAACACAAAGGGGGATATTATTAGAAAACAATCATGAAGAAATGTTAGTGTTGTGTTTGTTAAAAAGGATATTTTAAGACTCTAAAGGAGCTTACAAGTTTATGAGAAAGTATGGATAAGTGTTATAATTATAGAAGATGATCATCTATGTTGTTGAATGGAGAACCATGTTGTGGCGGTTTAAAAAAAGTGATTGGATTGGTGCCATTCCATATAACATGGTGGTTTGAGATAAAAAAGTAACTATGTAAAATGAGGAAATTATTTCTACAAGATGAGGTGAATAACATTTTTTATTAGAATATTCTCTTTGAAAAAATGAGTGTAAGTTTAGGAATTATGGAATGCTTGGTTGAGGTTGAAGTTGTTTCACTGAAAAATTACAATAGAAGACATATGTATATGATCGAGACTACTCCATGGAGGTCATTGTTGTAACACCCCAAACATTTTATGGTATATTTCTTTTAAATAAATTCTATTCATAGCCTATATTTCATAAATCACTGAGTTTCTTTGAAACATCACTTGGGTATTTAGGAGGTAGTCATAGCCTAGCCATTGAACTTAAATTTTCCACTTGTGTGTTTTGATGTTTAAAAATCTGACATACACAGTAGTGTTGAAAATGATACTTAGAGTTTGGTAGAATTAACTTAATTTTCAGTGAATATTAACCATCTCTTATAAATAGAAAATACTCTTATGAATAGTAATATGACTCTTATGAATGGTATCCATACCCATAAATGTATAAATAAATTTAGGCACCTTAAAAATAAAAAAGAATATCATAAGTGTTTATATTTTTTGATTAAATAATGTGTTTAATTAAATATTTATTTAATCATATCTAGATTTTTTTTTAAAATGTAATTCATTTTTGGATTCTACATGTCAAAAAATTGTTAGGGTTAATTTTTGGTATTTTTCTAAAAAATGTGAATTTTTTATGAATAGTAAAATACTATAATTTACAAAATAAGCTAAATACACTAATTATAGAGTCATGAATGATGTTATGATGATGTAAGCCCAATTTATTTAGATTCACATGATAAAATTACTATTCATGGTCATGGAATAATTTTTATTTCTTGTCTTGGGGAGAAATAATAAATTAATGAATATAATATAGAGAATTCTCCTCTCCCCTCCACTATATAAACCACCCTTCACCCCCTCTTCCTCCCACACCAATAAAGCATAAATACTTGAATAAATTCTCCTAAAATAACTCCCTAACCTCATCCCCCAATCCAATACCTGCTGGTTTCACAAAAAGGACAAAAACAAAGTCCGTAAGAAGTTTCTCAAAGTGGATTATTCAAGAGGTGAACCTCTCTTACTTTTTCTTTAAATTCCTTTTACAAGTTCCATTATTTTGTTCTCTCTTCTCACCTAACCTCATAAAAATTACATGATAATTCCAGAACCATACATGTACTTGATTTTAATTATTCTAATGGAATATTTCATCTTAATCTCTATTTTTCCCATCCTTTTATACTATAAATATAAACACCGTCTGAGATGTGTTCATTTATCACACTCAAGGAAGAAAGGTTTTCAATTTGTATTACTATATCCAAGACTGGTCATGAAACTTTTTAATGGTTTAACTAGATCATAATATATGTATTTTATCTTTTTTAATGTTCTATAATCCTTACACACTCATAATATGGAATACTAATACAAAACAAGTTTATTGTGCAAAAAACCACCAAGCCAAATCCAAGCGTTTATCATTAACTCATCGAATGATTCATCCTCTTGGTATATAACCAGAAACGTTATAATATAATTTATATCTCTTTAATTTCACTAATAATATATATTAACAATTTAATATCTTTAACCATGTTTCAAACAAATGTCCTTTCATGAATATAAGTAAACGGATCATGAAAACTAAGGAAGAAAATGCCTCCAAAACAATAAAATTGTATCTATTAGACCCATCAAAAAGGCCATTAATAAACCTAATAAGGTTATAAAATATCAATTAAATGGTTATTAGGTTCTTAAAATATTAATTAATGAAGCTAAATTTGATTATTTAGGTCGTTAATAACAATCAAGAACACCTTCGAGCATATGGTAAGGGATCTTCTCTCTCACTTTTGTTCAAGAATTTCCCCTATATTGTGCCCTTTAATTTTTATAATTCATAATAATGGGGTGTGTTTTTACACATCCCCCATACTTCCCTTATGATATATAAATAATGGGATACCACTTTACCTCTAATTAATCCCTCACAAGAACAGCCATTACCATGCCAAAATGTTTGCAAGGGGTTTTCTCATCTCACCTTCATTTCCATGAGATTTATAATGTTCTCCACTTATTTCCTAAAAGTTGTGTTTGTGTACTTCCATTTTTCATATAATATAATGATTCTATTTATATTCATGGTATTAAATTATTAATTTAATGGTTATTATGTTTTGGCAATATGATTCGACTAATTACATTGTGCTAAGGGACTTTGTCTCAATTTTCTATTTCATTGTGACTTACTTTGTATTGTGCACCTAATAATTCATATGTTGTATACCTACTTCCCATTTTAGATAAAATTTCATTTGAAATTATAATTCTATTAAATATCCATATTCTCATATCATGTATATGATTATTGTCCAAGCTGTAAAATATTTTACATATGATATTTATTTTGAATGTTGTTTTAACCACGGAAGTGACGATGAATGCATATCATCTATTATATACGGATAATGTAAATGAATATTTCTATTTTATTGAATCTACGTATTAAAAATTATTTGGACATACATTGTTGGGCATGACCCGCTATAGCCCCTCGATGCATTAACATGTCTCATGAGACAATCGATTTGGCGACAAACCCTTCGAGTTTGTTTCCAAAAATAATATGGGTTTCTACCCATAGAACTAAATTGTTTTAACGGTACTGTGGTATCATATTCTATATACATGAATTCCAATAAATAATAATTCTCTTTGTTCATTATTTCACACCCATGACATTTTTTAAATTCAATATTTATTTAATTTCCATTCTTGATTTGTTATGGGGGTTTAACACTCATTTTGGTGCAAATGGTGGGTTTTGAAAATTTGGGCCAAATCGTGAGCCCAATTCTAGATTTAAAAACAAATTTCGTTTCTTCTATAACTCCATCAATTTTTACTATTTTATACCCATTCCACTTCCCAATTGGAATACCCTGATATATTAAAATCGCCATATCCCTTTGGACTACATAGAAATACAAAATCATGATGGATTTGAGTTTTTGATTAAGGTAATGGGCCTGCTCGTAAGCCCATTTCCTACTTTAAATTAGTTTTTTAAATTGTCCATATCTCATTCATTTTTACTGTTTCCCATGATTCTACCTCCCTCTAAAATCTAATATCCCGAGGATCACCCCCAATATCATTTTCACAATTTTGGAGCTCAGGTGAACTGCGAATTAGGGAGATCATTTATACTCTTTATCAAATCGACCAGATTTGACGAGGTAAAATGAATCTTTCGTAACTCCTTAAAATTTCATCATTTTCCCCCATTTCAGTCCCCAAATGACCTAATATGACTCCTTCGAATCTACATATGAGTTTTGGGTACTTGGAGATTCATATATTGGTGGTTTGGGGATGATTTCTTCAAGATATTTCAAGTAAGGGAATTCCTTTTTGATTCCTTCCATCCTCTTTTAGTTTTATTTCCACTTTCTTGAAGTTACTCATGTCCAGAAGCAGGGGTACGATCCTATGGAATGATTTGGTATCTTTTGGGTCATTTTTTGGTGGTCTAGTTCTGGATTTATATTCCTTGTGGTGTGGCAGTTGTACGCTTAATGTTTCGCACAAAGTTTTAAGGGTTTCGACTCGAAAGGTAGGTGATTCTATGTGTATCCATTTTATGATGAGTTATATTTATTGGTTTATTAATTTATCATGTTTATAATCTGTTTTTTCTGATATGAAAACTGTTTTTTATGTATTTAATTAAACATTAAATTTTTAGGTGCATTTTACCTTGAAATTGGGTACTTTTCATGTGTGACTCTTGGGGTAATGTTTGGGTTTAGTTTATAACATATTAAAGTTATTTATTATTCATAAGAGGGGATTATAATTCTGTTTTGTTAATTACTTATTGTCATTTGGGCCTTGAAATGAGTTTTTTAATGATTTTAAGGTTTAAAACCGTGTTTTACTTCTTATATGTGATTTGTGAAAACATGTGTTTTCATGTGTATCTTTGTGGTATTATTCGATGTATTTTTATAAAATTTGGGGGTGGTTTAATAACTGTTTTAGGGATGAAAATTATTTTTTGGATTGGTATTTGTATGATTTTGGTCTTGAATTAGTGTTTTGGAATGGGTTTAGTGTGGAAACAATGTTTATACCTCTTGGGGTTGTTTTATAAAAATTACAAATGTTTTATTTGGTTAATCAAAGTTGGAAAAGGGTGTATATGTACTGTTTGGGTGAGTGTGTTCACCTAATGTGGGTTTTTGAATGGTAAAGGGGTGATTTGATATGTCAAACATTTTTTTTGAATGTTGTATAAATTACTGAAATGTTTTACTAAATTGTGTTTTGTGTGCGAAACACGAGTGTGGGATGTTTCGTGTTAGTTAATTGATAAAATGAATTTTGAAGGTTACAAGGGTATTATCCGACATGTGTGTGGGTTGTTATGTGAATTTAATATCTTGTAATAGTTTTATAAATTTATTTAAAGGATTTGTGGAAGTGTTAAAGAAATGTGAAAAGTGTTGTGGACAACTTTGGTGTGAGTATGATTTCAAAACTCATTTGAACCAAAAAGTGAATTTTGTGACTTGTGTGATGTACGTGTGGGATGTTTAATGAATTTGTAATGTAAAAGTGTTATTTTCATGTGAAAATTATATTTCTTTCCTTGTCGAACCTGTTTGAGCACAAGAGGAAAACCTTGGTATCTAGGAGGGTGGACGTGTACTAGTATGCTAATGATCATGTGGGGTTTGGCCTCAGTTTCACTTAGAAAGATTGATGCTTAAAACCCTAAGTAAACTATGATGATGATTATTATTGGGGACCACTAGGTTATGGGTATGTTCCCTACTAGTGGCTCATGCACGAAAACAGATATTTGTTACAGTTACTTTCACCGAGATACGAGGTACATGGAACCCACAATGAGCTAGTTCCTAGGGGTTATTTCCCATTTCTTATGCTCATTTGATCATTTGTACATAACATAGACATCCGGTATTTTTGGATGAAAAATTTAGTAGATTTGGTATTTATTTTAAAATTTTTGGTCCTTTATATTTTTTCCACATGAAAACAGTTTTCATTTATTATTGCATCCTTTAGAAAATTGTAACAAGCATTTGGTATTTACAAAACATGAAATGCTTTTTGTCATGAAATGTTTATCACATGGAATCTCTTATTGGTAGTATCCTACTGGTATTTCAATCACACCCTAATTACACCTTTGGGTGTATGTAGACATTCTTATTTTATGTCACAAGTTTGGGTACAGGTTTTATGCCTTTGGTTCGGGGTTTTAGCAGTCCACAGTGATGCAGTGTCATGGATATGGCTTGAGGGTGGTGCCTCTTTCCATGTGGAGGTTATTGGGCTATCATTTCTTGGGTTTTTACCTTTTTAATGGTCTTCAGACATTGTTTAAAATTGTTTAATTCAGTTCTGAATTTTAGTTAATAATGTTTTGGTTTGAAAAATTCAGATTTGATTTCTTGGATTCATTTGTTATATTAAGTATAAAAACTCGGGTAAATCCTTCCCAATTTTTAGTTTTTGATACCTGGGCACTTGTGCCAGCCCATGGGGATTGGGAACACCCTTCAGGACTTGCCACAGGTCAGGTCGGGTGCCGGTTATGGCAGTAACTAAATTCGGTTCATGACACATTATCAGTTATTACTATCCATGAGGTTTTCACTATGACAAAATCTATAGATGTAGTTTCATTCTAAGTTTATTAATGGAATGAGTTTTTCATTTATTCACCATGCCATATTGACTATGCCAAGTTGTTTATAATTCAGTTATTATTGATTCATGCTTCTTCTATATTTAAACCTTTATGAGCAATTGATATCACCACTTTCCGTTGTTTACCTCTAATAGGTTATGAAGAGGAGATCACTTATTGAGTTTATATGGAAGCAGTTTTTAGTTTCTATTATGTGTTGTATTTTATAATATTTCTAATGTAATTTTAGTTACATCTTAGTATATAGTTTCCTCAAGACTACTAAACTAATTGTTCCTTCGGGATTTCATTCCTTCTAACCATTCCAATGTACTTAGTAATGCATTGTCTCTGGTCTAAAGGGGACAGGGTGATATATTTGGTATCAATGGAAGTTTAGTAAGAACCTTGGAAACTAGATTAGAAAATATAGATTAGAGAACAAATCCATAAGGTAGTATTTGAGTATAAAAATATAATAACATCTTGGTAATTTCGAAAGTAATATATTATGTGGATATTTCTAGAAAATACATCCCTATCTAGATGCAAACATGCAGATGTGGATCTGGCACAGATGTACCTAGGAGTGAAAACTCCGACAAGGTGCTTCAGGCTTGACCTAGGGTATCCTGTTACACAAAAACGGGCATTGCTACACTCTTGGTATTGAAATTCATGGGGTATATGCTTAGTATACTTTATATTTTCTTTACAAGTCATTATGAAGGAGTTTAATGTAAATTTTTCCTCAGAGAAACCATGTCAATAAGAATACCTATGCATAGAATTTCAATCTATGTTAATTTCATTTATATTTTAGATTCATAAACTAATATAGTGTATGAAATTATTTAGAAATGGCACCTAATGGAAGAAGGGGAATAAATACTCTTGGAAAATGTAGAGATTACCCCACTAAGGAAGTCAACATAGTCAATGTTGGAGTATTTCAGATTATGACCATATTTGGAAAACTTACTCAGGTTGTTACAAATAACCATGATACACCTATGTAGGATCATTTCATGCTGTTGAAGCCCCTATATTTTAGTTGTACTACTAATCCCATGGTGGTTGAGTAGTGGATCATGTCCCTTGAAAAGATATTAATGGCGTTAAGATGCAATTAAAATAAAAATGTCGTGCTGGAAGTATACTATCTCAAGGGTTACATAGATAAATGGTGGTCTTCAATGCAAAATACCACAGAGGAAGAAAAAATATAAGATATGGAATTGAGGAATTCTAAAGAAACTTTCATAGAAAAAAATTTCCCTTGTGAGTAAAAAAACAAAATGAAGAGGACATTCCTTATATTAAGGAAAAGGGAAGAAGACAGTGTTTCAGATATGTGGATACCTTCAAAAGGATAACCAGTTATTCTATAGATTATGTACGTGAAATGGAAGACAATATTGATAATTTATTTGAGGGTATTAAGCCAAGATTTTAAGGGCACTATCTTCTCAAACATTTTCATCAAATGATGAAATTGTATCAAGTGCAATAAAAATAGAGAAGAAATTTCCTAGATCAAATTTTTTCACGGCAAACCAAGATAAAAAGTTGTAATCTGGTTACCAATGAAAATGTGATGCAACAAGGAATAACAAAAAAATGAATAAATTTTCATTATGCGAGAACTGTGGAAAGAATCATCTCGGGAAATGCTTGAAAGGCCTGGGAGTCTGCTATAAATGTGGATAAAAGGGTCATAGATCTAATGAATTCAAGGGGGAGAAACAAGTCAATGAAAATAAATGCTATAATTTAAGAGAGTTGGGACACTATGCAAGTGAGTTTCTTAAGTGCCAAGGAAACTTTCCATAGAAACGACTATGAGAGAAAGGGAGAGATTATGCGATTACAATTGCGGATGTTGAAGTTATTAATGATGTGGTGGAAGATATTTTAATTGTTTCCTAAAACTTTTAAAAAAAATTATTTGATTTTGTATCATCGTATTCATTAATATCTTCCCAGTTTTCCAAGAAAATTAGACATGTCCAATTTGACTTAATAGAGGAGTTATCAGTTAAAACTCATAAACGGGGCATTATTGCAACAATGGCTTGTCAAATAGACCCTTCGTGACACATAAATGTTCTTTAGTTTCTATACTTATCATCATTCCAATGATTGACTGTGATATAATTCTTGGTATGAATTGGATATCAAATTATGATGCTAAGATCTATTTTAAGAAGAATAAAGTTACAGTTTTTGAAAATGGTGTAGAATCCCTTATCTTTAGAGCAGAAAACTAACCACTTGATTCTTATCTAGATCAATCCCCAGTAGCTCTACTGAATGCAATACATAGAGAGGAAGATAAACTAAAATCTATGGGAGAGGAAATAAATATTCAAATTCAAAATGTACATATAGTTCAACATTACATTGATGTATTTCTATAGGATTTACCTTGACATCATCTAGAGTGGAAAGTTGAGTTCTCTATTGATTTAATTCATGTTGAAAGACTTATATTAAAGACTCCCTATAGAATGGCCACTCTGGAGTTAGTGGAGCTAAAGAAACTGCTAGAGTAATTGAGGGAAAAAAATTTATTTGATCTAATGTTTCACCATGGGGAGCCCCTATCCTTTTTGTCAAGAAGAAAGATGGATCTATGATTCTATGCATTCATTATAGCGAAATCAATGCTATTAAAATAAAGAATAATTATCCTCTTCCCCAGATGGAAGATTTATTTGATCAACTTCATGGAGCTCAATACGTTTTGAAGATTAACTTGCGATATGGATATCATCAGCTGCGTGTGAGGAAGGAAGATATTCCTAAGACAATATTTTGAACCAGGTATGGGCATTACGAGTTTACAACGATGCCTTTTGGACTGACTAATGCACCCTCTATTTTCATGGATTTAATGAATAGAATCTTCAAGGAATATCTTGATAACTTTATTTTGGTATTCATTGATGATATCTTGGTATACTAAAAAAGATATGAAGACCATGATAATCACTTACGGAATATGATGAAAACTCTTAAAATAAATGAATTATAAGGGATGTTTAGAAATAGAGAGTTCTGGATTCAATCAGTTTCTTTTCTTGGCCATACAGTCTCTAAGTATGGAATTTTATTTTATCATGTGAAGACAAAGGAAATCCACGAATGGCCCACACCAACAAACATAACCGAGGAATGTAGTTTTATTGGCCTACCGGGTTACTATCGGTGTTTCATTCATAATTTCACCTGACTGGATAACCCGCTAACCAAAATCACATATAAAGGGGTTAAGTTTTTTGGGAAAGAAGAATGTACAAAATTATTTTAAGAACAGAAAAGAACACTGGTCAATGCTCTAATTTTGACTCTTACATCTAGAAATATGGGATTTGTGATATACAATGATACATCAAAGAATGGACTGGGTTGCATCCTTATCCAAAATAATAATGTTATTTCTTGTTCATCACGAAATTGGAAGACTCATGTGAAAAATTATCAAACTCATGATCTTGAGTTAGCATCTTTAATCATTTCATGGAAAATATGGAGACGTTATCTCTATATAGAAAGATGTGAGATTTATATGGACCACAAGAGTTTAAAATACATTTTCACATAAAAAGAACTCATTATGATTTAAAAGAGATGGATTTAGTTACTCAAAGATTAAAATTATTCAATACTCTACCTCCCAAGAAAGGCAAATAAGGTGGCAGATGCATTACTAAGGAAGGATCATGGACTTCTGACTCAAATGAAGATTGAAAGAGATCCTATATTTTTATATTTACTAAAGATGGATATGAGAATTGTTAAGAAAGGGGAAACATGGTTCATCATTCAAACGATTGATAAACCATGGTTACTAGAGAAGATAAAAATCTCTCAATATGATAATGATAATCATCTTATGAAAATTAATGCTGTTAAGGAGGGGATATTGGATGAATTCATGTACGAGGAATGAGTTCTGAAATTAAGGGATTGGTTATTCATTCCATTGGTACCAGAGTTTAAAAGGGAACTATTAGACGATTCTCATAGCTCAAATTTTTCTATAAACCTAGGAAGCACAATTATATATATAGAGCTATGAAAGAATATTTTTGGTGGGATAATATGAAGCGAGAAGTTGCTGACTATGTGTTAAGTTGTCTAGTTTTTCTGCAAGTGAAGGCATAGAGACAACATCATAGAGGGGTGATGAAACCTATACATATTTACATGTGGAAGTGAGATGACATTACGATGGATTATATCATAGGACTACCAAGGAAACCTAGAAGTAATGATGAAATATGGGTAATTGTTGATCGTCTGGCAAAATCAGCACATTTCCTTGCTATAAGAGAGGATTTTCCACTTCAGCGCCTGACAAGAATTTATATTAATAAATTTTTGAAACATAATGGTTCACCTCTATCAATTGTGTCTGATCGAGATCCCCAGTTTACATCAAAATTCTGGAAAAATCTCCAGAAGGCTTTGGATACTGAGATTCATATGAGTACTGCTTTCCACCCCCAAACCGATGGACAGTCTGAAAAGACCATTAAAACTCTAGAAGACATGATGATATCATGATCTCATGACTTTCAAGGTATGTGGGATCAATAATTGAATTTGTTTGAATGTTCCTAGAACAATATTTTCTATTCTAGTATTCAAATGGATCCATTTGAAGCATTATATAGAAAAAGATGTTGAACTCCAACATGTTGGGATGGAGTTAATGAGAGAAAACTTATAGGGCTAGAAATTACTAGAGAGACCACAGAAAATGTATAGACAATTCAGGCACATATTAAATAATCCCAAAGTAGGAAGAATATGTATGCTGACAACTAGAGAAAAGACATGGAATTACAAGTGGGAGATCATGTATTTCTAAAAGTTCCTCCATAAAACTGTGTTTTAAGGTTTAGTAGGAAAGGGAAACTGAGCCCAATGTACATTGGACCATTTGAAAATTTTAAAATAATCAGAGTTTTAGCTTACCATTTAGAAATTCCACCAAGTCTCTCCAAAGTTCATGATGTGTTCCATTTGTAATTGTTGAAGAAATACATTCCAGACCTAATGCATGTACTCACCTTTGAAGAAATAGAACCAGAACCTAATATGTAATATTGTGAAGAGCCTATCCAGATTCCCGACACAATGGAGTAGGTATTGAAAAATCCAAAAACTCATCTAGTAAAGGTTCTTTGGAGAAACTAGAATATGGAGGAAGCAACAAGGGAACATGAGGATGTTATGAAGAATAACCACCCACATCTTTTTGGTGGGCTTTATACATAAATTTTCACGGAAAAATTTTCCAAAGGAGGGAATAATGTAACAACCCAAAAATTTATGGTATGTTTCTATTAAATACATTGAAGTCATAGCTTATATTTCATAAAGAACTAATTTTCTTTGAAAAACACTTGGTTATTTAGGAGATAGTCATAGCCTAGCCATTGAACTTAAATTTTCCACCTGTCTTTTTAAAATTTTGAAAATCTAACACACACGGTTATGTTAATGATGATATTTAGAGCCTTATAGAATTAACATAATTTTTGGTGAATAGTAACCTACCCTCACAAATAGTATCCTAACCTTATGAATAGTAACTTACCCTTATGAGTAGTAATATGAATCTTATGAATAGTATCCATACCCATGAATGTATATATATATTTAGGCACCATAAAAATGAAGATGAATATTTTATGTGATTATATTTTTCCATTAAATATGATTTTAATTAAATATTTAATTAATCATATTTAGGAAATTATTTTTTAAAAGTTGACTTCATTTTTTAATTATACATGTTGAAAACTGTTTAGGGTGAATTTTTTGTATTTTTCTAAAATACGTGAATTTTTTATGAATAGTGAAATACGATAATTTGAAAAATAAGCTAAATACACTAATTATAGAGCCATATATGATGTTCTACTAATTTAAGACTATTTTATTTTGGTTTCCATGATAAAATTACAATTCTTGGTCATGTAATAATAACTATTTTTTTTCTTGTAGAGAAATAATAAATCAATGAATATAATATAGAGAAATCCCCTCTCCCCTCCACTATATAAACCACCCCTCACCCCCTCTTCCTTCCACAGCACTCAAGAATCATTCCTTGCCTAAATTCAGATCAAATAGCTCCCTAACCTTCTCACCGATGTTCAAGACCTACTTGTCTCACCAAAAATCCAAAAACATAGGCCTTAAGGAATTTCTCAATGATGAGTACTCAAGAGGTGATCCTCTCTTCCTTTTTCTTTTAATTTCTTTTACAAGGTCCATTATTTTGTTCTCTCTTCTCACCTCACCTCATCCAAATTACATTATAATTCCAGCAAAATACATGTACTCTATTTCTATTATGATAATGGAATATTTCATCATAATCTCTTATTTCTCTTCCTTTTATACTACAAATGAAAACAACGTCCGAGATGTGATAATTTATCACACTCATGGAAGACTGGTTTTCAATTTAATTAATATATTCAAGATCGGTCAGGAAACCTTTTAAATGGTTTAACCAGATCATAATATATTTATTTTATATTTTTTAATGTCCTTGAATCCTTGAAAACTCATCTTATAGAATAATAATACAAAACAAGTTCATTGTGTACAAAACCGCCAAGCCAAATCCAAGCATTTATCATTAAATCATCGAATAAGTCATCATCCTAGTATAGAAACAGAATCATTATAAGATAATTAATAACTATTTAAATTCACTAATAATATATATTAACAATTATGGATGTTTAACCACATTTCAAATGAACTTCCCTTCCTGAATACAAGTAAACGGATCATGAAAACGTAGGAAGAAAATACTTCCAAAACAATAAAATTTAATCTCTTAAACCCATCAAGAATGCCATTAATGAACCTAATAAGGTTATAACATATAAATTAAATTTTTATGAGGTTCTGTAAAAATTATTTATTGAAGCTAAATTAGATTATTCATGTCATTAAGAGCAATCAGGAACACCTTCGAGCATAAGGTAAGGGATCCTCTCTCTCACATTTGTTCAAGAATTTACCCAATGTTGTGCCTTTTTATTTTTCAATTCCTAATGATGTTGTATTTTTTATAACCCCCCATACATCCCATATGATATATAATTAATGGGATACCCCTTTACCTTTCATTAAACCCTCGTAAGAACACCTGTTACCATGCCAAATTTTTTGTAAGGGGTTTTCTCACGGCACCTTCATTTCTGTGAGATTTATAATGTTCACCAGATACTTCATGAATGGGGTGTATGTGTACTAAACTTGGTTATATAATATCATGATTATATTTATATTTATTGTATTTTAGGAATCATTTGATGGTTATTATGTTTTGGTCATATGATTCGACTGATTACATTGTGGTAAGGTACTTTGTCTTGATTTTCTATTTTGTTGTGACTTACTTTGTATTTTGCACCTAATAATTCTTATGTGGTGTAATTACTACCCATTTGAGATAAAATTTTACTTGAAATTATAATTCTATTAAATATCCATATTCTCATACCATGGATATGATTATTATCTAAGCCATATACTATTTTACATATGGTATTTATTTTAAATGTTGTTCTAACTGTGGAAGTGTTGATGAATCCTTATCCTCTTTTATATATGGATAAAAAAAATTAATATTGATCTTTTATTGTATCTATATAAAAATAATTATTTGTAAATGAAGTGACGAGCAGGGCCACAATATCCCCTCGATGCATCAACATGTCTCATGAGACAATCATTTTAGCGACAAACCCTTCGAGTTTATTTCAAAAATTCAGATGGGTTTCTACCCACAGAACAAAACCTGTTTAACAGTATAATGGTATCGTGTTCTAGATACATGACGTCCAATTAATAATAATTATCTTTATTCATTATCTTTTATTTCTATCCATGAGGTTTTCACTATGAAAATATCTTTGGATGCAATTTCATTCTCAGTTTATTAATGGTGTGAGTTTTTCATTTATTCACCTTGCCATATTGACCATGCCATGTTGTTTATGATACAGTTATTATTGATTCATTATTCTTCTATTTTTGACCGTTACTGAGTGTTTGAGCTCACCCCTTTCATTTTTTTTTACCTCCAACAGGTTATGAAGAGGAGATCACGTATTGAGTTTATATAGATGTAGTTTTAAGTATTTGTTATGTGTTGTATTTTGTTACCTTTCCAATGTAATTTGAGTTACATATACGTATATAATTTCTTCAAGACTACTAAACTAATCGTTACTTTATGATTTCATTCCTTCTGACCATTCCAATGTACTGAGTATTGCACTGACTCTGGTCTAGAGGGTTCGGGGTGTTACATTTGGTATTAAAGGAAGTTTAGTGGGAACCTTGGAAACTAGATTAACAAATATAGATTATGGAAAAACCACTAATGTAGTATTTGTGGTCAAACATACAATAAAGTCATGATATTTTGGTAAGAAATAGATTATGTGGATATTTCTAGAAAATACATCCGTATCTGGATACAAATAGGTAAAGGTGGCTCTGGCACAGATGTACCTAGGAGTTAAAACTCCGACAAGGAGTTTCAGGCTTGACCCAGGATATCATGGTACACGAAAATGGGCCTTGATGCACTCATATTATTGAAACTCTTGGGGGATATGCTTAAGATAATTCACATTTTCATTATAATACATTATAAAGTAGTCTAATGTAAATTTTTTCTTAGAAAACCATGTCTAGGAGATTACCCCACTAAGCAAGTCAACATAGTCAATGTCAGAGCAGATCAGATTATGACCATATTGGGACAAATTATTCAGGTTGTGACAAATAACTATGATACACCTATGTTGGATCGTTTCATGTGGCAGAAGACCCCATATTTTAGTGGGACTACTAATCCAATGGTGGCTGAGCATTGGATAAAGTCCCTTGAAAATATATTCATGGTGTCAAGATGCAATGAAAATGAAAAAGTAGTGTTGGAAGTATACTGTCTCAAGGGTGAAGTAGATCAATGGTGGTCTTTGATCCAAAATACAATGGAGGAAGAAGAAAAAGAAGATATTTAATGGAGGACTTTTAAGGAAATATTATTCAAAAAATATTTCTCTCATGAGAAATGAACTGAAATGAAGAGGAAATTCCTTTGATTAAGGAAATGGGAAGAAGACAATGTTGCAGAGTATGAGGCTACCTTTACAAGGCCAGACAGGTATTTCGTATATTACTTATGTGACAGGGAAGACAAGATTGACCCTTTATTTTAATTTCATGTGCCATGTCTTTGAAGGGCACTGGCTTCTCAAACATTTTCATCGTATGATGAAATTTTATCAAGTGAAATCAAAACAGAGAAGGAATTTGATAGATAAAATTTATTCAAGGGAAACCATGATAATATGTGGTACTCTGATAACTATGGAAATGGTGACATGCCAAAGAAGAAAAAAGGAACGATGCAATTTCCTTTATGTGAGAACTATGGAAAGAATCATCTCATGAAATGCTTGAATGGCATGGGAGTCTACTATAAGTTTGGAGAAAAGGGTCATCAATCTAATGAATTCATGGGAGAGAAACAAGTCAATGACATTAAATGTTAAAATTTTAGAGAGTTGGGACACTATGAAATTTAGTTTCCTAATAACCAAGAAAAAGTTCTTTAGAAAAGGCCACAAGAGAAAGGGAGAGCTTATGAGATTATAACTGTGGAGGTTGATGTTCCTAATGATGGGTGGTAGGTACTTTAATTGTTTCCTCAAACATAGACAACACTTTATTTTATTCTATATCATCACATTCATTTAAATCTTTCCAGTTTTCTATGAAAATTAGACATGTCCAATTTGATTTAATAAAAGAGTTATCAGTCAAAACTCTTAAGGGTTTCATTATTGAAACAATGTTTTGTCAACTAGTCCCCCTTATGAAACATAAATATTATTTAGTTTCTAACCTTTTCAGCATACCAATAATTGTCTTTGATAAAATTATCAGTATCAATTGGATGTCAAATTATGATGCGATGATCTATTGTAAGAATAATGAAGTTATGATTTTTGAAAATGGAATAGAATCCACTATATTTAGAGAAGAAACCTTTCCACCTGATTCTTATCTTGATCCACCCCTAATAGATATACTGAATGAAACACTTAGAGTCGAAGATAAATAAATATCTATGGTAAAATAAATAAATATTCAAATTGAAGATGTGCATATGGTGCAAGAATAAATTGATGTATTTCCAGAGGATTTACCTGGATATCCTCTAGAGTAGGAAGTTGATTTCTCTATTGATATGATTCATGGTCAAAGACTTATATCAAAGACTCCATATATAATGGCCACTTAAGAATTAGTGGAGATGAAGAAAAAATGAGAGGAATTGAGTGAAAAATATTTATTCGACCTACTGTTTCTCCATGGGGAGCCCATGTCCTCTTTGTCAAGAAGAAAGATAGATACATGAGGCTATGCATTGATTCTAGGGAAATCAATGCTACTACAATAAATAATATGTATCGTATGCCCCAGATTGATGATTTATTTGATCATATTCAAGGAGCTCAATACGTTTTGAAGATTGAACATCGATCGGGATATTATCAACAATGTGTGAGGAAAGAATATATTCCTAAGAAAACATTTCAAACTAGGTATGGGAATTATGAGTTTACAGTGATGGCTTTTGGACTGACTAATGAACCATAAATTTTCATGGCTTTAATGAATAGATTTTTGAAGGAATATCTTGATAAGTTTGTTGTGGTATTCATCGATGATATCCTAGTATACTCAAAAATCAAGGAAGAACATGGTAATTACTTGCAGATTATTCTGAAAATTCTTAAAAGAAATGAATTATATGGGATGTTTAGAAAGTGTGAATTATGGCTTCAATCAGTTTCCTTTCTTGGCTATTTTTTCTCTAGGGATGGAATATTAGTTGATCCTTTTAAGAAAAAGAAAATCCATGAATATCCCATGCCAACAAACATAATCGAGGTATGCAGTTTTATTTGCTCAGTAGGTTACTATTTGGGTTTAATTCAGAATTTCGCCCGACTGGATAACCCACTAACCAATCTCACACATAAAAGGGTTAAGTTTTTATGGAAAAAAGAATGCACAAAATTATTTTAATAATTAAAAATAAGACTGGTTAATGCATCAATTTTGACTCTTCTATCTGGAAACGAGGGATTTGTGATATATAGTGACGAATCAAAGAATGGAATGATTTGTGTCCTTATGAGAAACAATAAATTTATTGCTTATGCATCAAGATAGTTGAAGACTTTTGAGAAAAATTATCCTACTCATGATATTGAGTTAGTCGCTGTAATCTTTTTTCTAAAAATATGGATGCATTATCTCTATGGGGAAAAATGTGAGATTTATATCAAACGCAAGAGTTTGAAATATATTTTCACATAAAAAGAACTCCACATGAGGTAAATGAGATGGCTCTAGTTACTCAAGGATTAAAATTGTTCAATACACTACCATCCAAGAAAGGAAAATAAGGTGGAAAAAGATTTAAGCCGGAAAGATCATGGAATTCTGACTCAAATGAGGATTGACAGAGAGCCTATATTTTTGGATATACTAAAGATGGATATGGGAACTGTTAAGGAAGGGGAAACATCATTCCTATTTCAAATGATTGTTAAACCATCCTTACTAGAGAAGATAAAAAGCTCTCAATATGATGATGAGAATCTACACATGAAAATTAACGCTGTTAAGGATGAGAGATTGGCAGAATTCATGTATGAGGAAGGAGTTCTAAAATTTAGGAAGAGGTTATGCATTCCATCAGTACCTGAGTTGAAAAGGGAACTATTATATGAGGCTCATAGCTCAAATTTCTTTATACAACTAGGTAGAAAAAAGATTTATAAATAATTGAAATAATATTTTTGGTGGGATAATATGAAGTGATAAATTGTTGACTACGTGTCAAGGTGTCTAGTTTGTCAGCAAATGAAGGTAGAGAGACAACATCATAGAGGGGTGATTCAACCTCTACCTATTCCTATGTGAAAGTGGGATGGATTTATGATGGAGTTTTCCATGGGACTACCGATGACATTGAGAAGGAATGATGCAATATGGGTAATTGTTGATCATCTCACAAAATCAACACATTTCCTTTCTATAAGAGTGGATTTTTGACTAGATCACTTTGAAAGGATTTATATTAATAATGTTTTAAGACTTCATGGTGAACCTTTATAAATTTTTTCTGATCCAGATTCCCGGTATACATCAAAATTATGGAAAAGTCTCTTGAAGGCTTTGAATACTATGCTTCATATGAGTTCTACGTACCACCCCCAAACCGATGGACAATATAAAAGGACTATTCAAACTCTGGAAGACATGTTGAGATCGTGTTCTCTTGAATTTCAAGGTATATGAGATCAATACTTTCCTTTGATGGAATTTTCCTACAACAATAGTTTCCATTCTAGTATTAAAATGGCTCCATATAAAGCATTATATGGAGAAATATGTTGAACTCCAACATATTGGGATGAAGTTTGTGAGAGAAATCTTATAGGCCCAAAACATATTAAAAAGACCACAACAACGGTAAAGAAAATTCAAGCTCATATTAAAGTAGCCAAAATTAGGGAGAAGAGTTATGCTAATAACTGGAGAAAGGACATGGAATACCAAGTGGAATATCATGTCTTTTTTAAAGTATCACCATAGAAGGGTGTCATTAGGATTGGTAAGAAAGGAAAACTGAGCCCAAGGTACATCATACCATTTGAAATTATTGAAATAATCAGAGATGTAGCTTACCGTTTAGAAGTGCCACCATGTATCTCCAATTTTCATGATGTGTTGCATATGTCATTGTTGAAGAAATACATTCCAGACCCAATGCATGTACTCACCTTTGATGAAATAGAACTAGAACCTGATTTTTTATACTGTGAAGAGCCTATCAGGATTCTTGACACAAGGGAGTAGGTATGGAGAAATTGAACAACTCATCTAGTAAAGGTTCTTTAGAGAAACATGAATATGGAGGAGGTAACATGGGAACCGTAAGATGTTATGAAGAATAACCACCCACATCTTTTTTGTGGGATTTATACATAAAATTTCATAGATGAAGTTTCAATGGAGGGAATAATGTAACACCCCAAAAATTTTATGGTATGATTCTCTTAAATACATTCTATTCATAGCCTATATTTCATAAAGCACTGAGTTTCCCGGAAACAACACTTGGTTATTTAGGAGATAGTTATAGCCTAGCCATTGAACTTAAAATTTCCACTTGTGTGTTTTGAATTTTAAAAATATCATATACAAAATTGTGTTCAGGATGATATATAAAGTCTGATGGAATTAAATTAATTTTTGTTGAATATTAACCTACCCCTATGAATAGTAACCTACCCTTATGAATTGTAACTTACTCTTATGAGTAGTAATATGACTCTTTTGAATGGTATCCAGACACATGAATGTATAAATAAAGTTAGGTATCTTAAAAATGAAGATGAATATTTTAAGTGATTATAATTTTTGATTAAATAATAATTTTAATTAAGTATTTATTTAATCATATTTAGAAAATTATTTTTGAAAAATGGACTTCATTTTTGGATTCTACAAGTCGAAAAATGGTTAGGGTGAATTTTTGGTATTTTTCTGAAATACTTATTTTTTGATGAATAGTTAAATACCAAAATTTACAAAATAAGATAAATACACTAATTATAGAGTCGTGTATGATGTTTTTCTGATTTAAGCCCAATTTATTCGAATTCATGATAAAATTACTATTTTCAGTCATGAAATACTCTATATTCCTTGTCTTTTGGAGGAATAATAAATTAATTAATATTATATAGAGAAATCTCCTCGCCCCTCCACTATATAAACCACCCCTAACCCCATCTTCCTCCCACACCACTTAGGCTTCAAGAATTTCCTAGATTCTACTCAAATAGCTCCCTAACCTCCTCCCCCACTTCTAAGACCATCTGGTCTCACCAAAATTCCAAAAACAAAGGCCTTAAGAAGTTTCTCAAAGAGGAGTACTGAAGAGGTGAACCTCTATTCCTTTTTCTTTCAATTCCTTTTACAAGTTTCATTATTTTTTCTCTCTTCTCTCCTAACCTTATCAAAATCCCATAATAATTCAAGTACCATAAATTTAATGTATTTCCATTATTCTAATGGAATATTTCATCATACTCTCTCTTTTTTTCATTCCTTTTATTCTATAAATGCAAACACCATCTGAGATGTGTTAATTTATCACACTCAAGGATGAGAAGTTTTTAATTTTCATTACTATATTCATGAATGGTCATGAAACATTTTAAATTGTTAAAAAATATCATAATATATGTATTTTATCTTTTTTAACGTTCTGTAATCTTTGCACACTCATAATATGGAATAATAATACAAAACCAGTTCATTGTGTTGAAAATTGCCAAGCCAAATCCAAGAATTTATCATTAACTCATCTAATGAGTCATCGTCATTGTATATAACCACAATCATTATAAGAAAATTTATGTCTATTTAATTTCAATAATAATATATATTAACAATTCTGGATGTCTAACCACATTTGAAATGATCTTCCCCTCATGAATACAAGTAAACAGATAATGAAAACCGAGGAAGAAAATGCTTCCAAAACAATAAAATTGAATCTCTTAAACCCATGAAAATGGCCATTAATGAACCTAATAAGGTTATACCATATAAATTAAATGTTTATTAGGTTATTTAAATATTAATTGATTAAAATTTTTTTATTCGGGTCATTAAGTAAAATTATGAACACATTCGAGCATAAGGTAAGGGATCCTCTCTCTCACTTTTGTTCAAGAATTTCCACTATGTTGTGCCCTTTTATTTTTTTAATATTAATGATTGGGTATGTTTTATAACCTCTCCATACTTCCCTTATTATATATAAACAATTTTATTCCCCTTTACCTCTCATTAATCCCTCACAAGAACACCCTTTACGATGACACAATGTTTGTAAGGGGTTTTCTCATCTCACCTTCATTTCCATGAGATTTATAATGTTCGCCACTTATTTATTGAATGTGGTGTATGTTTACTAAATTTTTTCAGATAATATCATTATTATATTTATATTAATGATATTCAATGATTAATTTGATGGTTATTATGTTTTGGTCATACAATTCGACTGATTACATTAAGGTAAGGGAATTTGTCTCAATTTTCTATTTCGTTGTGACTTACTTTGTATTGTGCACATAATAATTCTAATTTGGTGTACATAATACCCATTTGAGATCAAATTTCATTTGAAATTATAATTACATTAAATATCCATATTCTCATATGATGGATATGATTATTTTCTAAGCCGTAAACCATTTTACATACGGTATTTATTTTGAATGTTGTTTTAATTTTGGAAGTGTTGGTGAATCCGTATCATCTATTCTATATGTATATGTAAATGCATATTTATATTTTATTGAATCTATGTAATAATAATTATTTTTACATGCAGTGATGATTGGGGTCCACTATAGCCCCTCGATGCATCAACAAGTCTCATGAGACAATCAGTTTGGCGACAAACCCTTCGAGTTTGTTTCCAAAAATCATATGGGTTTCTACCCACATAACACAACCATTTTAACCATATTATGGTATTATGTGCTACATGAAATCAAATTAATTATAAATCTCTTTATTAATTATCATTTATTAATATCCATAATGTTTTCACTATGAAAAAAATCAATGGATGCAGTTTCATTCTCAGTTTATTAATGGCGTGAGTTATTCATTTATTCACCTTGCCATATTGACTAGGACAAGTTGTTTATTATTTAGTTTTTATTGATTCATGATTCTTCTATTTTTAACCCTTACTGAGCATTTTATCTCACCCCTTTCATTTTTTTACATCCAATCGGTTATGAAGAGGAGATCACTTATTGAGTTTCTATGGATGCAGTTTTTTGATTTTGTTATGTGTTATATATTGTTACCATTCCAATATAATTTGAGTTACATCTATGTATCTATTTTCTTCAAGAATACCTAAATGATCATTTCTTCAGGCTTTTACTCCTTCTAACCATGCCAATGTACTTAGTAATGCACTATATCCGGTCTAGAGGGGTCGGGGTGTTACAATTGTAGTGGATTTTCTGATTCATTATTGGAAATGGGGAGTCACACTATTATTGTTTTTATTATCACAGGGGAATCATTTAAGAGGTAGTTGGACTGGGTTATTAGATATCTCTCATATTATTTCCTTATATGTAATGTGTATTGGGTTTATGAAGTTAAAGAGGTAACAAGAAAGGTGAGAATTTTTTAGTAATTTCAAAGGGAATTTTACCAAGATAATTACTATAGAATGTTTATCAGTGTACTATATATTAGTCATTAGGTGAGGGTATTATTCTAATGTTTTTTTCATGACATGTATTATGGATATTTTCATAAATATACATACTCTTTTCCATGGTGGTGACGGCCACATCATGGTAGTGTCGAGTTAGTAAATTCCTAGGATTAAATTTCCTATCATTTAGGAGGAGGATTAAAAAATTAGATTATTGTTATAAACATGATATACAAGGAGGTATTTCTATAAAGCCCATCCCCCCAAAATAAAGGTGTATTAGTTATCTCTATAGAGATAAATATAGCGATTCTATAATTATGAAGACAGATATATTTCTCTTTAGAAAATATTAATTAGGATAGTGGAAGGTAAAATGAGTAAAAAATAGTGATAAGGGGGTTATAGGGAACAAAATAAAGATATATAGGGGGAATTATCACCATAGGTTCACAGATTTCATCAATGGCTTAATGTGGATCAAAATTGATACACCACTATGGTGTAAACTAACTCTTTGTTTGTTAAGATCAAGGTAATAAAAATCATGCATGAAATGAGCTATTTGAGTGTGTGAGATAAATGATTTATTAATTTTTTATGAGTGTTTTAAAAAAAAATATGTTTTTTAGTCTCTATGAATTATAATCAATAATTTTTGTAATTACTTCTTCAGGTTCATGGAACATCGTCGTTGCATTCACCTTAGATTGACCTGGTTAGGGTTAACTAATTAATTTTCTTGTGCCACTCTCTTAATTTAATTAGATTTTCATATAAATTCTGAGGGACTAGATTATTCCAAATTATTATGGAGAAATATCATTTAATATGGTTCATTTTATAAAGATCAACATACTCTAATTCATCCCTCCTTCCTCGGGTATTTACCAGGCTTGTAGATAATAAGGGTGCTAGTTTGAATGACTCTAAAGTTGGAGATACCCATAGAGGATAAAATGGATTCCCAATGTGTTTTTAAAATATGGTAGCTAGATATAGTGGAATGTTTATATACAAAAACCATATTTATTGATTGTGATTTTTATTAGTATATTTACATGAAGTAGTGAAAGGGTTTCTTGGAGAAAAATATTAATAAATCATGTATGTCAACTAAAATAAAGCCTATATGGGTTAAAATAGGAACCTTGAAATTGGAATTGAATGTTCAATGATAATTTGGAGGAAAAAACTTCTTATATAGAAATTTATACCATTTTTTTCCTATAATGTGTATAGTGATAAGAGTTACATCAATTTACTTCTCTATATGGAAGACATGGTTATTAACAATCTGGTAAATTAATGGATTGATGAGACAAAGGATGAACTATTTAGAAGCTTCAAGATAAAGGATATGGATCCAAAAAAAATAAATTTTAGGGTTTTTTATAATAAGGGACTTATTATCTAAAATTATATTCTCACCTCAACCTGACTATATTTGAAAGGTTGTTTAATTATTTAAAATGATTGAGGAAAAATCCATTACCACACCGTTGGTCAAACAATTTAATATAGTAATGTAGAAGGCACCTAAAATGGATGTGTAGGTTGAGTATATAGTAAAGGCTCCATTTTCATCAGCAATCATAAGTTTGAGGAATTTCATGGTTTGTATGCAGTCATACATTTCACATATAGTGATAGTTATTTGACGATTCATTGCCCACCTTGAAGAAGAAATTTTGAATTTATTAAATAGATACTCATGTATATCAAAGGTTTTGAAATTTTTTATTTGTATTTTAGAACATACGACCACTTTAGAGGTTTAAAAAATTAAAATTTAGGGGAGATTTAGACTCTTATAGGAGTTCCACTAGTTATGTGTTCACATAGAGGGGAATAAATATTTGTTTGATTTAAAATATTTAATTGGTTGTTTCACTTACAAAAAATAAAATAATATTTAGTAGCATTAATGGAAATTGAGGAGTGGATTTAGATGAAGGGGTAGTTGGAGGATCTTGGAAGAAGGTAGGATGTTGGGATGTTGTTATCTAATTCTCACTGTGTGATCCACTTATCCATAATCTAATGTTTTACTCCAAGATGAATCATATTTAGTAAAAATATCAGTTAATCTAAATGTTGTTAAAGAAAAAAAGTGTTTCTATAGAATGAAGATAGTGTTTTAAATCTAGAAGATATGCTGACCATAGTTGTAGTCTAGGATATATCGGTGCAGTGTGGGTCCTTAGTTGGTCTAGGATGACACGAATAATATTTTGGGAACCATGTTGCTGCAAAGAAATATTGACAGTGAAATTGATTTTTGAATGATAATGAAGGACTCAAGAAATAAACTAAAATTAATTACTAAGTGAGTTATTTTTAGGTTCATCCAGTGTAGAATACATTTTCATGATATGTGTTGTGTCTTTTAGAAGGAGAGAATCCTGAACACCAATTCTGAAGCTCGGAGAATTTGGTAGAGCAGCACAACCAAAGTCCAGATGTCTAGAAGTAGCGTAACAAGAATTAGAAACAATAAGTATGTAAGGGTTAATATTTAATGGATTTTCATAAGAGTCTTTTATAATGTTATATAAGATGCTCTCATCATTCATGAGTGTTATGCACAATTTCTTTAGAAGGCCACATTAGAATAACTCATAGAGTTTATATATTCATTCATTGTTCACAAGATTAATCAGTTTATATGGTGGTTGTTAAACCAAGGATTTTGTACGCATTTTAATTCTTTAAAGCATATGGTTATTAATAGTAATAAATTTTTAAATATTTTAAATTGAGAATTATATAAATCACATGAGATATGATTCAACATAAAATATTATAAATTCATTGAGTATAATATTTATGGTTTAGAATTTTTGGTATACAGTTGATATAAATAAAATATATTTATAATTTTAAATTTTTATATTTTCATTATAAGTATTTTATTAATAAAATAAATTATTCTATAATAGGGAAAGTTTTACAAATTCATTTGTGAAAATAAAATTTATTCTAAAGGAATAATTTTTATATAATATGGATTTTTATTAAAATTATTAGCTTTCATGAATGATATCAAAAAAATTAAATTGATGAAATTCAAGGAATGATTGGAATAATAAATTAATAAAATCCAATAAATAATTAATCAATTTTAGATAATGTTAATTAATTATTTATGGCTAAAAAATATTTTGTATAGAAATATTGTTTTTATTGTATATTATATATGTTTTTATATAAAAATTAAGTTTTATAATTTTAAATTTTAAATGTGATAAAATTTACTTCATTTTTTTATCATTATTTAAAAATTATATTAGTGATAATATTTTTTTATTTTTCAAAGATAGAATATTTTTTGGAGAATAGTTAAAAAAATACACATTTTATTAATACCATAAATTTTATGACATAAATAGGATATAAATATGAATGGAAGGTTTATGTAAAATTTTTATTAACATTAATAGATAAATATAATTTTATTACACTCAAAATATCATCTATCTAATATAAATTAAATTTTATTCCATGATAAATATGAAGACATTTATTAGTGGTGATGCAGTACTTGCACAACATTGTAAATGTCAAAATATGTTTATTTAAGATAACATTCAGAAGATAATAAGTATAGAATCGATTTAAAATATAAATATAATTAATAATAAATTATTTTTATGAATATATATGAATTTTATATTTATATAATAATCTAATTATCCAACTTCTTACGTTGTGTCAATGTAACACCCATGCAAGCATAAAAAATGCAAAAAATTGTTTAAAAAAATTAAAGTGTTAATGTTTGGGTGAATTAGGTAATTTAATAAATTTTATGGATATTTTAAAAATAAAATATTTTATATAGATATTAATTCCTAAAATTTATTACAATTTTAAAATTTTTAAATATCAAATTACAAGAATAACCCTGAAAATATATTTATGATATTTAATGTTTAAAATGAATTAGAGGGTTAAAAAATATCAATTAACCTCATATATAAATTATTTTATTATTAAAATATATACCTTCCCTTATACCATATCGAAATTTATCCATTTTGGATCCATTTGTCTTGAATATTACATTACTTTTATATTAGTAAATAAGCTTTTACAAAAATGTCACTCACTCACATATAAAAGGGGCCACCCACCACCCATTATAAGAAAAACCTAAAATTATAATTCATTTATATAATTTAATATATTTAAATCTTTTATTAACATTTCATATGTTATTGAAACCATGGTCTCGAAATAAATCACTAACTCCTTCAAAACCAAAAAGGCTTCCAAGAGAAGATACAATTAATTATTTTGAAGTAATAAATTATGATCATTTATTTTCCTATATATTCTACTTATAACTATTAAAAATAATGATTTTTAACATTAAGAAAAAATAAATCATATTATTTAACTACTGTATTAATCTAATTTTTGTAAAAATGCTACACAATCTTATTTATACATTGATTATAACATGTTCTTATTTGGGTTGGTTTAACCACCTCCATGAATGATGCTATAAAATTATATCATGGATAGTCATGGGAAGTAAATTAAAAGTATGATATGATATTATAAATTCAATAATTCATTATTTTTTTGTTCTTAAATGTTAATATTAATATTCGACTCTTTATCAATATGCAACCTTTTATTCATTAAAACATATTGAAACAAGCATGTTACAGATTTTATCTTGGAGGATTATCCTTGAAACTCCCATGAAATTATTTTAGATGTCTATAAATAATTATAAACACATATTCCATTACCTATACTATTATATATATTATTAACTCATAAATAATGAATTCAACCCAAAATGGTTATAGCGAAATAGACATAGAACTGTTGAAACTATAAACAACTAATGATCGTTATTAACTACAAATAAGTAAGAAATATAAAATATTTGAATATAAAATTTTAATAGAAAGTTAATTAAAATGAATATGGTTCTAAAATATATTATTTATAAGTTTATTTTATTATATTGGATTTTAGGGCTTGTCTAAATAAGCTGGAATACCTGGAAAGGGTTTTTCTTAAATCAATTTTATTTCATTAAGTTATAATGTTCCTTCTTGAATTGAATTAATAAATTTTGGTTGAATTATATCCCTTTATTTTATTATGTTTAATTTCTTTTTTACTTGGAATTTATATTTCATTCACATAAAATCCTTTTCTATTGTTTCTTACTTCCTAAATTATGAAGTCTTTAAGGGTTCTATTATCTTAATTTTCCTTCATTGAGATATGCTCTATATTAACCAATTTATTTCATTTAAATGATGTATTTAATAGATATATATATATAATAATTTCTTTTTGAATTCAAGATATTTAATAATCCCCCAAAGATTCTCTCTTTCTGGGTAATTTGATTCAAATATTTTTCAACGTCATAAGGCATTTATTTCCAATATCATTTTAAATAATATATTGTTTACATATAAATTCATATTGGATAGAATTATATATTATTTATCTTTATAACCACATATATTTTCTTCTAATATGGTTATATCTATGTTTAACATGTCTTTTTATCCTTTAATTTCCTAGGGTTCACAATTCAACAGAAAAGATGCATGTAAGTGAAGCTGACCTTCTCTCTTATTTTTAGTTATTAATATTTGTACTCTATGTTCATACTCTCTATATTTCTTTACAAAGGTTCTTCTATATACTTAAATGGTTACTTATTGTTATTTTATATTGAATTTTAATTACATTAAAAACATTCAAAAGAAATCCAATTAACATTTTTTACATGGGTCATTTTTTCCTTTCTCTAACGAAGTGTGAAATGAATATCATTTTAATATAAACACATTTTCTTGATTTTAATACTATTTTTCTTAATAATTATTTACTTCAAGTTTTAATATTTTTTGAATGTGATTTTTATTCAGATTATTTTTTGAATTTTTCATGTTTAAATTTTTTTTAATGTTTTCAATGAATAAATAAAATGATTTCATCCAAATTTTGTATATTTGTACCTTACACACCATATTTATTATCATTATATTAATTTATTTTAATGTTATCAAACATCGTAGTTCATTTCAAATTAAGGTTTTTATTGTTCTCTTTTCACCCCCTAAACTGGATTTCTTAAGGGTCATATAAGTTTTTTTACTATCATTTTATAAAATCCTTGTGAAACTTATTTAAAAAAAATTTTCATTTATTTTTCTTAAAACTATAAAATATGTATCACCTTTTGGGTTATGTTTCATGTATTACACTCTGAATTATATTATGCTATTTTTTTGGTATTTAAATTTTGTTATCAAATGATATAATTCCTGATCTATTATTATATAACATAATTCGAAATTATTAAGTTCCCAATATTCTTATAAAATTGGGTTTCATCTATATAAACATACCATACTATTCCTTATGCTTAAATGGGGATATTCCATAATGATATTATAAAATATTTCATCTAGATTTTATATAATCATATTGTGTATAAATATTCTTGAAACAAATTTATTTCTTGTGAAAATTTTGATATAATGAAATTATTAATTATTTCTTGTGTAACAAACATATACCTATACATATTATGATATGATAGATGAGATTAGAATTATATATACCCTAATGCACTAGGTAATTTATTATATCTCATGAGATGATATGTAAGGGGATGGGGAGTAAACCCATTTCACTATGAAACTCTTTCCAATGTGTTATACTGTATTGGAATTAAGCCTCAACTAATGATTATTATGTCACGTTTAATGTGGTTTCCCCATACTTATGATTTTTTGATTAAATTATATGTACTCAATTATGCCAAAATATGTATATTATAATTCATGAATTTTTATTTATGTTTTATTGGGTATGATTTCCTTATGAGGTTCTCTTATTTGAATGGCACGAACACCATTATTTATTTATTTTTTGATAATAACCCTTTTATGGGTTTAAGGAGAACCCTTACATGACCCGTATGCCCAAGTCATAAGGCCCATAAACATATCAATACATGAACTTAAATGCCTAAGTCCCGACAAACTTGAAATATCCCCTTCCCAGCATCTTTATCTTGAAGGATCCTAGCTCCCCACCTCACATGGCTGATTGTCTAGCATTTCCCCATGTAGAGATGCACGGTGCCTAGTCCCGATGAAAATTTCAATACCCTCTAATTATTTTAATGTAGTTATATCTTCTCTGGTGGTTACTATTTTTTCTTTGAATCCTCATCTGGGCCTAGTTCTGTGTGTTCTGCATATTCTTGGTCTTTTCTGTGGAATGAAAGCCCTGTGGCCCGAAGACCATTAGTGGCTCGAAGCCCTACCGCCCAAAGGCCTTCAGTGTCACTAAGGACCTAAGACCCATTATCCCAAATCAGTGGCTTGAAGGCCAAAATTGAGCAAATAGTGATGGCTACTACAATACCAAATAGTACATGCTAGAGTATCTACTACAATACTACAACAGTAAACCCTAAAATTCCCCCCCACCCAGATTTGATCCTAGGTCTCTTGGATTCCCAGCATGAGCCTATAACACTTGACTATATGATCGTTGTCTTATGAGGTGATCATACACATTGATTATGCTTTCATAACAACATTTTTATCTTATTCTCACTTATTATCTACAATTATTATCACTTATATTTACCCTCAATGAGTGTTTAAACTCACCCGTATTATATTTTCATTTCCCTTGGTTATGAGGAAGACTATTACGAATGATATTCCTATATGGGTATCATGTGTGGATAATTTTTAAGAGATGTTGAATATTTGTTTTAAAATAAGTAATCCTTTGTTTAGTAAGAAAAATATAAATTTTATGAGAAGGATATGAGAATTTTTAGTTAAAGTGATTTTCTAATTCTCCAAAACATTATACCTAATTTATTTGTTTATATTTGGGACACAATATTGATAATATATATTATAATTTGTGTTGGTTATTTTTAGGTTTATTTAGTTGGAATTAAATACAATTTGTAAAGTATAGGTTTTCTACACCCGATCTGAGAGTATGTGCTCAAATTATCTGGTTGGTATCATAGAAAAGATTTGATAAATTTAGAGGTTAAGATATTATCATATTAGGATATTTTAAGGGTCATTGAAACCATCATTGGTTAATATGTTTAAGGTTTATCCTAATTTTAAATACATATATAAACCTTGTTAGGTATCATGTGATTTAATTTTAAGGTGATCAATGAGAATTTAGAAATTTTTATTAGGTTTTTAGGAAGAATTTGTGATTGAGGAATAGATAACCACTGGTTTGATATGTGATTTTATGTTGAGGTAATTATGGTTAATTGTGATAATGAGTTAATTAATTTTTAAAAATATAAATTGAGAAGTATAGATAATCTTGGGCATTAACAAGTGAATTGGTTAAAAGGTGATTCAAGTTATTTTGGTAAAAGGTTAATATATTTTTGGTAGTATTTATGAATAAAGTTGTCATAGACTAACCCACAATGGCCTACCTAGTTGGCGGTAAGTTGATAATGAAGCCCCAATATGGCCTCCAATTAAAATGGGGCTCAATACTAGAATTGATTAGGAATATCACACACATAATAGGCCTTATAATAAAGTACATGTACAAGCACACATATCTCCACACATTAGTACAATGTGGAAAAGATAAAAAAATCTTACATTAAGTTAATTTATAACAACAACTATAACATTACATTATGATAAGAGTATGAGAAGGAAATGGGAAAAATAAAATCCCACCATAACTAAAAAAGAGTCTAACTTTCTAACTAATAGGGGATTGCTATCAAGATGCAACTCTTGGAACCGTATGCGGTGCTTCAAACACAACTAAGTACCCCCCTAATCTTGGTCCACCTAAGAATCAATCGAATGGTTTATCATATTTTTAATACATAACGCATATGGGAAGAACCAATGTAGGTATGATTATAAATATACCTTGTAGGGAACCTTGAAATCACTAAATACAAAGCATAAAAAAGGGAGTCATATCTAAAATAGAATAATATAAAGATAAATAAGATAACTGAAAAATTCCCAAGGTAATACTATAATTTTCAAGGTGAGTCCTATCCTCCCTTACAGGCTTAGGATTCTATTCAAGGCTCCATGAAATCATTTATTTGAGAGAAATCACTCATCGGGATTCATTGAAAGTAGTGGCATTCCTATGAGAGTTCACAATCATCAGACCTTTCCATGGGAAGCACAATGGAATTGAAAGGTCTCATATGATTCACTCACTCAATAATTCCACAACTCATCATAACATAATAGATGTTTACACACTGATATGGGATCATTGAAAGGGCCTATGGTGGATACCTAACCTTATTCAGGCAACCCACTCGGATAGGGATCAAAATTACTAGATATTTGTAATGGGATACTTAAACCAACCTAGGTAAGATGATATATGATCAATACCCTATCCACATATAAGGAAACCTGAATCTATACAAAACTAACTCATATAGAGGATCACCCATCTAATTCCTAGGATAGGATAACTCATTTTACCCTATTAGGGATGAATGAAGGGAACACGCCCACACTAAATATGATTTGAAGGAAGTCACCCATGATTATATTGATGGTGGTTTGAGGAAAATAAGGTCTTTAACCTTCCCTAAAAGGAGTACACAACATGTCTCACCATGATTTGGACTACTCATATCCTTCCTTCTCAGACATCATGTTACTCCCTACATACACGATGCACTTTTTTGACTTGTGAAATGTAGTATCACTTCAACACTTGACATGTGTCATCTACCCATGCTTATACACTTTTTGGATTACATAGGGTGCGCCCCCCCCCCCCCCCCCCCGCACAACATATGGGATGACGGTGAATCATGACCATGTACTCCTTTACACATCAGGATGGTTGGATAAGGGTCACGTGTAATGTACGTCCCACACATGGTTTATGATATTTAACTAACTTCATAAAACCTAGACATCGCACAGAGAGGTTCCCTTTGTATGTGTTCTTCTAAACTACATGTTGTCTATAAGAGAATTCCCCATTAATTATAGCTTGTTCACACATCTTCACCTGTGATGCTTCTACCTTCATATCCACAAGAAATATCACCAAAACGCTTGAATTGGTGTTGACCACACCCAAAATGTCACAAGTTGATTGATTCTGGCCACCATTTTTTTGAAAAAAAACCCACCCGCAAACCTCCAAATATACCCACTCTATTATTCTCACAAAACAACCATCTCTAGTTCCATGATAAGATTCATTCATCACCACCACACCTATATCAAATCATAAAACCTAAAACTGAACATGTATCAATGATTTATTAGATAAAATATTGATTTCACAATGATTATTTCCCTAGGTTTTTCGAATCACCTAAAACTAAAAAAACAATGAAGGACATTGAAGAATGGTGGAATAATTGATTGAAACACAAAAGGTGAGCATCCAATGAAGTTGGTTTTTATTTTTATATAGTTTATGGAATCCATAGAATAGGGAGGTGAATAAAATCAAGATATACATAAAAAGAATAAATATCAAATTATTAATTCTTGTAAGATAAATAAAAAATAAAAAATAAACAATCATGATCCGAGAATTAAACTATAATGAATTAATTCATGTCCATCATGAAAATCATGAATGTGGAAATACTCTATGAAAACAAATTCCCTACCTCAAAAAATGAATATATCATTAAGGAAGAATGATTATTCATTATTTTCATCAGTGATATCTATGAGATCCATTAATTATAACAAATCCATGGTATTCTAATCATCAATAATTAATCCTATTATCACATTCCAATGTGTTCAATACCGGTTCTCTCACCACCAACCTCTCATTACTCTAGGGTTATGATGAAACCCTATGGAATTCACCAAATAAGGGGGTTTATAAAAAAGGTTCATTAGGGAAATTAAATTAAATAGACATTAGATTAAATAATTAATTTAATCTATTTAACACTCCCATGACTTCTCTCCACTGAAAAATCTGATGCTAACAAAAACATATGTCACACCAAGGGTAAAACCAACATTCTAGATTTAATGGTGGTATCATTTTTTCCATTAGAGACACCATTTGGGAGTTATTCTATTATTCCTAACAAATATCATTCACATGATTTATATATGCAATATTTTTAATATATCAACACTGAGGCTCCAAGGTCCTTTCAACTCTTCACCCACTATATAGATGACTCCAAAACTATTATTTGAAATATTTCAATGTTTCACATATATATCTTAAAGTTTCTAAACTCCTCACACCAGAAGTATTTTTCATCCAAAAAATAGATAACCTACCAGATAATTGATTAAATTGAACACTCATTATTTTATTCATCCCACATGATCTTTCATGGGTGTTCTATTTTTATCAATGAACTCACACCAAGGAAAACACTCACCCATAAATGAGTTCTCTCCCTGATCCTCAAAAATATACCAGTTAATCTATGAGGGTTGCTTCATCCTCAATTTATATCTCACCCTAGCCAATAACGCATGATGGGTCATGCACAAATCTCCCTATATGGAACACATAGAAGACATTGTGCACCTAATTTAATTATAGTTGTAATACCAAGTGTTATTACACCTCACTAAAACTGTGGTGTATCTATAAAGGTCCAAAGAATCTCATATATATCTTATCACATTGGCCATATATACATAATACTTATTGAGGGGAGTGATTCATGAACACATGGTATCCCTCTTAGAACTCCAAAAGTATTTTCCTTCAGTCTTCCTAAGACTTATAATGAATCTAAATAGTCTTTATCTACCCATGGATGATCCACTCAATTTTAGAAATATTTCACAACAAATATGGGCCCAAAAATATTGTCACATCATTCACTGACAAATGAAATGGTGGCCTACAAGGTCCTTTCTACAAGGACTAAAATAGTGTCATGCCTATAGTGATGTGGTAGATATTATTGTATTAAGAATCCACCTAGGTTAGATGATCCTCCTAGATATGAACAATATCCAACATGAAATCCCATAACATGTCCTCCAAAAAATAAATAGTCTACGTTGTCTAGCTATCTACCCAGGGGTGGAACACTGTGACCAACCAAAAATAATTCCCAAAATCCTCATGAAATCCTCCACATATTCATGAAATTAAGTCACTGTTAGATTCTATAGTGATCATTAAAGTAAATCCATGAATTTAGGCTATCACCTACACATATTGGCATCCAAATTTATTAACTAAATTCTTCTCTCAAATGGTAATGAAGCGGGATAACTCTTCGATTTGGTCTAAAATTACCCATATAGCATCATAAACTCTCACTAATAATGGATGTACCATAATAATATTTATAGAGACATTGTCCCACTACCAGATATATTCTAGAACCATATCCTTCACTTATTGGTAGGTGTGGAATTAATAGATAAAATCATCAACACACCACTACATCTTTAGCCAAAAATTTTAATAATGAAGGATACTAGTATGTCCTCATCACTCTTAGATGTAACACTAAATGGGATATATGTGACTCCATTTGTACATCCTCTTGTTTCATGACTGGTACTATCATCCTTCATAAAAAAGAATGATGAGATCTTTGCCTCCAAAAAATCCATCAAAAACTTGTCCTATGGATATGTAGTCACAAATGAACTCACAATTGGTAGGTAATTTTTGCCTTACTAAAATTATGAATAATCATATGGGTAACAACTTTTGGCCAGATGTATGATGCACCATGTTCTTTCACCAGGGATAGCTGCAGTTAGACCAACTTTTCTAACACCTCAATAATCAAATGAAAATGAGATTTCCTACTGAGAGAATATACCATCACATTCCCCTTCCTACGAGTATACACTACTGATAAGTCATAATACTATAGGAACTTCATCAATTTCCTATTACATAGGTTATTATATTTATATGAAATGTTATACCTAAGTCTCTTAAAGAATAAATATACGATTAATCACATTATCAAATTATAGTCTCTCCAGAATTATCAGAAAAACACTCTTACTACCAACTCCAAACCATGGGTCATATAGTACTACTCATACGGTCTTAGATACTAGAAAAAAAACATAAATTTTCTATCTGTTCATCATAATTCATCCAAGAATAACATTATAAGAATCAAAAAACACTACATACTCAACACCCTCCTCTAGATTTCTCAAGATGGGGGTTTCCACCAACCACTATTCCAGCTTCTGGAAAGCCTACTAACAATCCTCTATTAAAAAAGGATTCCTCTTTTGGGTCAATGTAGTTAGAGATGAAACAATCCTAGAGTAATTGGGATTGAATATCTGATAAGAACCTACCAACCCAAGGAATCTTTTCCCCTAAGACATTCTCTTAGGTTGATCACAAACTAGAACTGCCTCAATTTTGGTGGGGTCCAATTATGCATCCACTTATAAGAATAAATTTACTAATAAATGGTCATCTTGAATCTATAACTAACACCCAAAGATATTCCCATTAATTTGGTTCTCTTTGTGTATGTCTAGAACCATCCTTAAAGGTCTCACATGTATCACCTCAGATGTTGAGTAAATTAGGATGTCATCGATGATGACTTCCATTAACTTGTATAAAAAGGCATACAAGATCCAGTTCATGGGTCCCAAGAGAACTATTGGGGAATTAATCATGCCAAATGGAACCACTAATAACTCAAATTAATTATAGTTGCTCAAAAAAACCAACCATGGGACATTCTTCTCTCGAACTCAAAGTTGGTGATTACCAGACCCAACTTTAAACATGGAGAATCAAATCACCCTAAACCATTAGTCAAGGATTTTATCAATTTTTTGGATGCGGATGCTCATTATTTATAGTGAATTTGTTCTAGATATGATAGTATATGAATTACCTCAGTATCTCATCAACCTCATTAGCTTACAAAATTGGGGCTTCCCAGGGGTTTTTTCTATTTAGAAAATGATCACTAGATGGGGAGAAAAGCTCGACACACCCGTAGGGAATACATCCCCATCCTCCCCTACCACTATGGGAAACTAAAATTTCATAGCTTCTACCACTAAAAAAGATTTACTATCTAACTAATGAAAAATTGATTTTAACCACTTGTATATGATATAATTCTACTTTGATTGAGGTTCCATTTCACCAGATAAGGAAGAAAATTCTATCCCACTAACTCAGATGCACTTAGACCCTCACTTGTAATAATCAAATAGATAATCCACCACAAAAAACTATTCCATATTTAGAAAAACATCATAGAGACCCACCACTAACATGAAGAGATCCCATGTGATGATCCTTCTTCCAGGAGTCAAGTATCTTAAGAGAGAAGTGTGATAATAAAAACATCCTTAGAATAAGTCTTTATGTACAAAGGTTTAGATAACGTCTCCATTCAAAACTTTAGTTCCTTAATAAGGGATGTGGAAAAAAATAGTGGTTTTTGACCTTGTCTACCAATACTATATTTAATGTATACGATACAATGGTCCTACTTTCAATCTAAACCAAATACTCAAGGTTATATGCTTCCACATCCGATAGATATCATGTCCCTGTAATTTATGTTCTCCATAACCAGGGTTTTCTCCAAGACCATAGCACATCCCAAATGGCCACAAAAATGAAAATAAAATAAAATAATCTAGCACAACTTGATATTATATCCATTATGTTGTATTAAATTTTTCATATGAATTTAAAATGATTCAAAGAAGAACACTTATTGGTGGGGGAAGTGTCCCTCTTATTTGAAATCCTGAAGGCACATCAAAAATAACCATTATTAGACTCTACAAATTCATTAGATTTCCTTAAGAAATGCTCAATTCATGGACTGACATTTAGAGGGGTCCAAACTAGGTGGAATACTCAAACCAAAAAATCAAGTCAATAATTTAATAAAATAGGATCTATATCAACCTGGAACCTAGTTGGTCTCCCTCTCAAAAACATGAGAAGTGCATATATCCAGTGCACATCAACTACTTGCACAACCAAAACAATTTTCACTCAACCTAATGGATAGAATCCATCGGAACCATTGAGAGTGGGTCAAAATGATTCTAAATGGGTGGAGTCTATAGAAACCCTATACTTTTATACATATTATTATATGATTAAAATCATAATTATCAAAAAAATACAAACCGAGGATCATAAATTATAATGTACTTGGAAGATTAGGTACATAATTAGAAATCATGAACAATAATAAAGAAATATTTTATTTAAACTCTATAATGACCTCCTAAAATATTTTTAACTCTTACACCTTCATTATGTAACCCAGGTAATACATGAAAAAAATTAAGAGTTAAAAAATTGAATAAGGGAATAAATATAGGAATAAAGTATAGCACATGGGTTAGAAGGCATAATATGATAACATAAAAAGGCCTTGAACATGCATAAACATAAGGAATAATAAAAAATAGATTGTGGTATCATGTTATCATGTCATAATAGAAAAGTGTAAACAACATAAATCATGATATAAGCATGTGTCAAGGATAACTTCCAATACTATTTCACAAGGTAGAAAAAGTCTAATAAACAAATTAGGTTCACTCTATGTCCCAACATGACGTCTCATGTGACTAAAAATTACACAATGAAATGGAGTACTATCTAGGAACACCCATAATAACATGTTCATTCATATTTCTACCAATATAAGAATCATAAATAAAGAATAAATATAAATGTTACACATGGGATGAAATGGGTATTGTAATCATGTCATAAGGCATAACAAATAGGTGCATCATAAAGGTGTCCATTAAAGAATGGATTTAAATAATACATGAACATTTATAAGGTAAGATAGTTATAAATAATGTTAAATTATTTCCAAATAATGTGAAAAAATTTAAAATGTGTTTTTAAGAACTTCATAAATGAGCCACTTTGGTGCAATTTAAGGGAAAATTTTAAAGAGACTCTAAAGAAGAAAATGCAATAATTTTTTACATAAAACTAAAAATAAGATAAGATAGTTTTAATGATAAAATGAGTTATTTTAGAAAAATAATAGTGGCTTAAATCATATTATGTATAGTACTTGTTAATGGGTTTGAAATTTGGATGTTCCTTTAAATTGGGCTTCCTTATCGAGAGGCGTTGAAAAGAGAACTGTATATTACATGTATTTCCTAGAAAAGAAAGAATAATTGAGTTAGGAATTTTCTTTGAACATAAAAACAAAATTCATGAAATTTTCATATGAGTAATTAAGAATTAAATTATTTTAAAGAGAGAGAAAGGGTAACCTGAATAAAAAAATAGTGGTTCATAGAGAATATCATACCTTATATCTGAAATAGTTCTCTACATGTTCTTAATATCTTGGATAATCAAATTAAATCCATTAATTAAATAAAAAAATTTATAAAACAATTTAATTTATTATAATATTATTTGTTTCATTTGTGAACATTTCATTGAGTTATAGTGTTTAATTTTTACATTTTGGGAGTGTTCGTTTCATTGGTTTCATGATCGGTTCCCTTGAGTTTTATTATGGATGTTTTTGTAAAATTGTAATAAATCTACAAGAGTAAAATTTTATTGTATTAATTAAATTTAAAAAATATAAATGGTTTATATATCATTTTTTATATATTTTTATGATTCATTAGATAAAATTTTAATGATGAACGTTAGTTTATTTCGGAGGGGTTTCGATCATCATGAACTAGTTTTGTTTTGTTATTTCATATTATGTATATATATTAGTTTCATAATATAAAAAAAGTTGTAATATAAATTTTACAATAAGTTTTAACCATAAAAATTATGATGACCATCCATGAAGGTGGTATTGAAAGAAGAAAAATCATCACCCATAAAGGCGGTGAATTGACACCTCACAGATGATGTTTTCAAAATAAGAACAAAAAGAAGAGGAGAAGATAAGTGATGATTAATATTCCATTAAAATAAAAAATTATATTATATAAATGGTAATGGATTTATCATATTACTTTTGATAGGGTAGGTTTCGTAAGTATAAGAAAGGAAAATATATTAGATGGGAAAGATAAAGGGTTTTACCTCTTGAGCATCATCTCCCTGAGAACCTCTTTAAGGAACATGGAAATGGAATTTTTATGTGATATGAAATAACAGAATTTGGAGAACAGGATTGAGAGAGTAATTGAATTTTTTTTGGAAATTAATTAAGGATTATAATGTGTGAGTAGAATAGGTGGTGATGGGAGGTATTTATAGTAGAGGATATAGGTGTTTTTTGATTGTTTTGTTCATTTGTTTGTTATTTTATCTCAAGACTACCAATAGTGTTTATTCTTGTGAATAAATATAGAAAATTGTTTATATGAGTTCTAAATAATTGTTCTTATATCATCCATATATTACCCATCACTCAAGAATTCATTTATTTACTTATAAGGTTAAATACTCTAAATTATCATATTTCACTATTCACAAAAATTCAACTATTTTAGAGAAAAACCAAAAAAAATCACCCCATCCATTTTTAAACACGTAGATTTAATAAATTGACTCCATTTTATGGAAGTAATTTTCTAAATATAAGAAATTAAATTTTTAATTAAAATATACATTTATTTGAAAAATACCAATTTTAATATTATAACTGATTTTATGACCCTTTGAAAAATTAACTAAGGTCTCATAAAATTATATTATAATCATCATACAACAAAAAATAAATTGATTAGTCTATTTTATTAAATAATTTTTTTTTAATTGTTATATTAATTTTAAAATTTTAAATAAACATTTACGCTTTACAAAAATACGAACACTTAATTTATCATTTTTAAAACATTTATTTACTTATACCATGATATAAATATATAATATTATCTATTATAAGATACATAAATTTTATTTATACTTTCATAGGTGAGGTTACAAATTTATTGGGTGGATTACTATTCCTAGTGGCCATATTACTATTCCAAGAGTCATGTTACTATTCTGTTGGTATAAGTTCCTTAATTTCTATTAATACCACTTATTTCAATAATCCTTAATTTATAATATTTGTTTTGTTTTATCTATGTAATTTTATATGATTTATAATATATTAAGTAATTATAAAAAGTGAATTTCCATTGATAAAATTATGGTTTGTTACATTCTTTCCCCATTATGAAATTTCACCCTTGAAAATTGATTTTACACAATAATGTGAAAATAAGTTAGGGTACTTCTATTATTTACCACCATTAAATATAAAGGAAAAATAAAATTAGGTATATTTTATATTTAACTAATAATTATATAAAGAATGAAACTTTTATCATAGAAGAAAAAACATGTAAATGAAAGTATATTTTATCTCATCACTCCCTAAGTTTTTATTTAGGTTATCAGTGGTGATAGAGTAATCCCTAGGGTTCCTACTAATGATTTATAGTCTAAATCACTAAAAATAAATAGACCATACTATGATACAAATTATAGCAACCCTAACGTTTAATACTTATTATTATATGATTTAAAGCTGAATTATCCAACCAATATAGATCAAGGATCATAAAGTCTAGTGTATTTGGATGATTAGGTACATAATTTGAAAGCATGAAACCAAAATAAGGAAATATTTTATTTAAACTCAATAATGATCTCTTAAATCTTTTTGGTCTCTTATATATTCATAGGATAACCTGGGGAATACATGAAAAAAAGGGATTTGCTAAAAATCCTTGCAAGGGAATAAATATAGAAACAAAGCACAACACATGTGTTAGAAGACATAACACAATAACATAAAAAGTAATGAAAATTTAACAAACATAAGTAATCATAACTGGTAGATAATGGGTTCATGTAATAATGGAATCAAATAACTTTAGAAACAACATACATCCTTAAATAAGCATGATTCATTGATAACTTCCAATACTATTGCACATGGGAGACAAAGTCATATAAAGGAATTAGCTTCACTCTATGTCCCATATGACATCTCATAGGACTAAAAATTACCCAATGAATTTTAAAGATAACATGGAACCCCCATAATAACATGTTCATTCACATGTGGTCTATATGAGTAATCATACATATGGAATAAACATAAGGGTTACCTATGGAATGAAATGGGTATTGTAATCATGTTAGAAGGCATAATAAATGGGTGTATCATAATGGTGTCCATGAAAGAATGGATTTAAATCATACATGGAAATTTATAAGGTAAAATAGGCATATATCATGATAAATTATGTTCAAATAAAGAGAAAACATTTAAAAATAGTGTTTAAGAACTTTAGAAATGATCCACTTTAGTGCGGTTTAAGGGAAAATATTAAAGAGACATTAAATAGAAAAAAAATTAATTGTTTGTATAAAACTAGAAATAAAATAAGATGTATTTTAATGATAAAATTAGTGATTTTATAAAAATAATTGTGTATTAAAATATATTGTGGATAATACATTGAAATGGGTATGAAAATGGGAAGTTCTTTTTAATCAGGCATACTTATTGGTAAGAATTGAAAGTATAACCTTATACAACATGTATTTCCCATAAAATAATGAATAATTTGGAAGGGTACCTATTTTTTATCATAAATAAAATAATTTATGAAGAGTAAATGATAATAATTATTAATTAAACTGGGGTAGAGAGAGAGAAAGGGTAACCTGAAGGAAAAAATAGTGGTTCATAAAGAATCCCTTACCTTATGTATGGAACAGTTCTGAACTTATACTTATTGCGATGGATAATAAAATTAAACCGATTAATTAATTAATTAATAACCTCTTATACATTTACATAATTTATTATAATTTTATTTTTTTCATTTATAGGCATTTTGTAGTGTTTTAATGTTTAATTTTATCATTCCGACAATGTTTATTTCATGGATTTCATGATTGGTTCCCTTGATTTTTATTAGGGGAGTTTTTTTAAATTATAATTAATATCTAGAGGTGGAATTAGAGGGTATTAATTTTTTTTATTTAAATTTGAATGGTTACATATATAATTTTTTTATATATGATAATGATAAATTAAAAAAATGTTAATGATGAATGTTGGTTTATTTTTTGGTGGGTTTTCGATCGTCACGAACTAGTGTTGTTTTATTATTTAATATTTTGTATATATATTTATTTCAGAACAAAAAAAATTAATATACATTTTATAATAATTTCTAACCATCAAGTGGTTTTATGCCCATCCTTGAAGTTGGTGATGAAATACAAAAAAATCATTGTCCATGAAGGCGGTGAATCGACACCTCACAGATGATGTTTTCATTGTAAGAAAAAAAATAGGGGAGGAGAGATGTGATGATGGATATTGAATTAACACAGTTACATTATAGTATATAAATGATATTTTATTTATCATGACACTTTTTATAGGGTAGGTTAAGGAAGGATAAGAATATAAAATAAATTAAAAGAAAAATAGTGATGGTTTTACCTCTTGAGTGTCGTCTCCTTAAGAACCTCTTAAAGGCACTTGAAAATGGTATTTTAGTTTTAACAACAAGACCAGAATGTGGGGAATAGGTTTAGGAGATTAATTGGATATAATTTGGATATTCATAAATTCTTATAAGGTTGTAGAAGAAGATGTGGCGAGGGGTAGTATTTATAGTGGAGGAGGCGAGTGTTTTTTATTATTTTATTCATTCGTTTATTATTTTAGCTAAAGACTATCAATAGTGAGGATTCTTGTGACTATGTACAATAAATAGTGCATGATAGTTCAAAATAATGGTTCTTATATCATAAATACATTATCCTTGATGCAAAGAATCCTTTATTTACATATAATATTAAATCTAATAAATTATATATTTCACTATTCACAAGAAATTTAACTATTTTATAAAAATACCAAAAAATCACCCCCAAAATTTTTCAATATGTATATTTAAAAAATGGACACAATTTTATGAAAATAAATTTCTAAATATGGGAAATTTAATATTTAATTAAAATCATCATTTAATCAAAAAATACTAATTTTACAATGATAATCATTGTTATGACACCTTGAAAACATAAGCAAGGTATCATAAAATCATCTCATATTCAAAATAAAACAAATTTAAATATATTAATATATTTTATGAAAATTATTTTTATTTTAAATCATTATATTAATTATAAAATTATAAATAAATGTGTGTGCGTTACAAAATACCAACACTTAAATTATCATTTTTAAAACATTTGTTTTATTATACCATGATATAAATACATAATATTTTCATATATAAGATACATAAATTTTATTTATATTTTTATAGTTGTAGTTACTATTCTATTTTATGGATTAGTATTACTAATGGTCATATGATTATTCCAACAGTCATGTTACTATTCTATCAGTATAAGTTTCTTAATTTCTATGAATATGACTTTTTTAATTCATTCATCAGTTATAAAGTTACTATTGTGTTATCATTTTTATTTTATATGATTTATACTATATGAAATAATTATTATAAGAAAATATCCATTGATAAACTTTTGGGACGTTAATAAGGCACCACTCATTATCCACCTAGTGAGAAAAATAAGGATTAAGTTCCAACACTAAGGCCTCATCCCCAGGTGGATCGTCGTCATGCTCCTAATGAAGTATCTACCACTAAATGTCTATGTGGTGGAATATTTTGGGTTAAACATATTTACCATACTAAAATAGAATATATTGGGAGATGACCCAAGAAGGACATTGAACCACAACACATTCTTATATGATGCATGTACCAATGTTTTCCCAATAACTAGTACCTACATGTGTCGTGTCAACACGAAAGTTATCAATGACCTACTAAATAGATATGATGGCAAAAACACGATCAGTAGGTTACCTAGACTAAGATATAAACTCAAGACACTTTTAACACTATTTCCCCAGTTCACTAATCAATCCTCATAGCTAGAATATCTTGAAACTCTAGTCTTATATAGACCTACTTTTATACCAGTCTGTCATGATCCAACCCACCCAAGCCCACCAGGATATTATTAAGTTGAGAATGACACCCCAATCCTACCTCCAATAGGATTAGGGCTAGCTACCTGCACCAAGTATTTATATCACACACATGGGAGTCCTTATCCTAAAGTAACTGCACCCACACACACACATCAAACACTAGTATAATTAAGAAATGATAAAAAAAACTCATACTATAGATTTATACATAAACACTAACCACACATCAGAATATGAAAATATTATTAGAATGAAAACGACCAAATACAAGACCAATATAACTAAAAAATTGTCAAACATGCAAATAAATATTGGACTATGGTCAAGATGAAACTCCTAGAACCATATGTAGTCCATCTAGCACAATGAAGCTCTGCTTTATCCTAGTCCTACTAGGAATATATCAAAAGGTATTTAATTTACATAATACATAACACATGTTGTTATATACCATTTAGGGGTATGTATAAAAATACCTAGTAGGACACCTCAAAAATCACAAAAAAACATCAAAGGAGGGAGTCAGCTCTAAAACACTATTACAGGAGGATAAAAAAGATAAAACCAATATTCTAAAAGGGAGAATACAATTATATACGTGAATTATGTAATCATTACTATCCTAGGGATTATTCTAGAGGCTCTAAGGTAACATTTATCTTAGTGGACTCACTCATCAAGTCATCATGAAACTCGTGCAATTTTTATGAAAGGGGACACTCATCAGGACATACCATGAGATTCCATAAGTAATTGAGAGTGTTCATCTATTTCACTCACACAATTCGAATGCAGCTCATCGAGGCTTAATAAATATCGATATATATATAGGATATCAAGACCATGGCCATTGGGGGATTCCTAAGCCTCTCTAGGATAACCCAATAGGAATGGGATCATAGACCCTAGACATTAGTAACGGGATACCTCACCCATCCTACGGAATAATGATAGTGGATCACACCCCTAGACAGACAAAGGGATACTTAAATCTATTTATAACTAATCAATAGAGGAGATCAATAATTTTATGCTCAAGATGAGACACCTCACCATTCCCTCCTAGGTATGGAATAAGGGAACACACCCACAATGAATAAAATTCAAGGGAACTCACCCAATGTTATAGTTAATCTATTCAGAGGAAGACATGGTCTATAACATACCCTATATGTAATACATGATGTTTCGACTAGGGTACACAACATGCCTCAATAATTTTTATACTACTCATACCCTGCCTTCTCACATGACATGTTCCTCCATTGATACACAGCGTGTTGTTATATCACATGTCATGTAGAGTTTGGGTAAACACTTGACATGTGTCAACTTCCCATGCTTGTTGACTTCCTAATGTACACATGGTGTCCCCCACTAAACATTTTGTTTGTGGCCACATAAAATTTGATCCATGTACTCCCTGTACATGATGAGATGGTTGGATAAGGGTCACATGGATTATGGGTACCCCACAATACATGTGATATTTAACTCACCTCGTAAACCCTAATATTCACATAGAGGGGTACACACATCGTGTGTTCTTTAGAACTATACACAATGTATTGTGTAATTTCATAGAAATTATATTCTATTCACATGTCTTCTCCCATGACACCACTTCCTCTGTATCATTCAAAAAACACTCCAAGATACTTGGATATGGGTTGAATGAACCCATAATGTTATCAATGGATTGATTATATCCACCCTTTTCATAGAAAATTTCCATTACCATTCTTATAGAGATATCTGATTGATCCAAATCCTGAACCCACCATCACTCGTACCATCACCAGAATCATTTTATCACTGTATCTCTTCAATCACATATTTAAACCTAAAAAATCAAAGTTTCAAAAATGATCCATTACACCAAAGAGTTATTTTACAATGAACATTTCTCCATGTTTTTGGAATCTTTAACCAACAAAAATATTGATGATTAACATCAGAGAACAGGGAAAAAATGGAATGAAACAAAAAGTGAGAATCCAATAAAGGTATTTTTCATTTTTATATTGTTGAAAAAATCAATAGAGCATGGAGGATAATCAAATTAATAAATCATTAAAAATAATAAATATAAAATTCTTAATTATAGGAATAAAAATAATCAATGACAATTAGAAAATAACAAACCATCAATTAAATTATAAGTAATTAATTCACATTAATCATGGAAATAAATAATGGGGAAATAATACAACAAAAACAAATAACCTACCTTAAAAAATCAATCACTAATAAAGAACGATTCCACATGTCATTGGTGAGATACAAGAGCTATCTCAATAATAAAAAACCCTACGTCAATCCTCAATTATATGATCATCCACCAAAACATTTTCCATAATATTTATATCCTACATACTATCATTCCTCTAGGGATATGTAGCTAAGACTATGGAATTCCCAAAAAAATGGTTTAAAATAATCATCTTCAGGGTGAGACAATTAAATAGACAATAAATTAAATAATTATTTTAATCTATTTAATCTTCCCAAAACCTCTACCTTTTTAAACATATTATGATGAATAACAAAGATCTATAATAGGCTAAAACCCACAATCTAGATTTAATGGTTGTCTTATATTCTCACTCATGACACCATTCAGGAGTTATTCAATTATTTTTGTAAAACATCATGCATGTGACTTATTATATTTAATATTTTTAATACATTAAAAATGAGGCTCCAAGGCCCCAAGAACATTGTTCCATTTATTATCCTGACTCTAAAAATAATATTTTAAATACTACATTATGTGAAATAATAATTTTATATTCATAAAAAATGTAATATAGATCATTATTTTATTGGATAAAAGGGAATGTTTATTTCAAGGATAATAGGTTTCTAGGATTTTTGGGTGTAGAATATATTAAGAAATGTGTTGGTAAATTCATATTTTGTAAATTATTGGTATTAGGCTTTAGGTATCAATAGAATTAAAGTGAAATCAACTTGATTTAAATTGAATGAGTTATATTTTGAACTAATATTGTCATAGTATAACTGAATATATAAAGGGATGAAATTATGGAGTCCAAAGATAAGATATCACACCTAGGTATGAATAAATAAGTACAAAATCCTATTTTTTCTTGTATTTTTAAATTTTCAGATATATGTATATAAGGAGAAAAGTTTTGGTCATTTGGTGGAAAAAGGATTCCATCAGCTAACTTATAGAGGGAACTAGCTTTTCAGTGCTAGCTGAACAAACACCTACATATGTGATGGTGCCACCAGCCATCCGGTGGGCTTCCTTTATCTAGGAAATGGATCGAATCAAGGTTCATTAATTATACCTCCACCCATGAGTCATATAGAGGATGGACTCTAGGTGATTGTATTTTTACTACACCGACCAACCAACCAATAGACCACTGACCTGTTGGTGAGGCTCAACGACTAGCTGGTGATGCCGCTGGGAGAAAAATTTAGTAGGGAAATACTATATATTTTTTTCCAAAATAAGAATTTACCCCCTAAATTTAACTTCCTTGAACCTAATTTGGAATTTCTTGGTTTATAGTATCATTTTTATCATTCTTGGATTTCTTATTCTTTCTTTTGGATAATCTTAAATCTGGTTGGAAGATTGGATATCTGTTGAGTGTGATCTGGTAATTAGATCATTTCTAATCTATTTAACCTCTTCTTATACATGTGATTTATATGTATTAACACCATAATTCTAGATATATCATGGATATGGATAATTTAATTTTTTTCTTTAGTTCTAGGTTCTCTATGATCTGATATAATTCAATATCATCACTAGTTAGGGAGGTAACATATTTTTTATCATTCTTAAGGTAGGAGTCTCTATCCTATGGTCTATCCCTTGTTGATGTTAGAGTCATTATTATACATTCATATTTTAGAATATTGAAATTAATTTTCATTTTTGGGGGCAATGGAAATGGGTTTTAAGAATGGGTTTACTTTGAATATTTTATTTTATTTTATGTGTTTGAAAAAATTCCTCAACTAGGGTTTGGAAATGGAAATAGTTTCTCAATCAAGGGATGAGTGTTACATTTATATATGAAATATTTTATAAAAATGTGTTCATGGATTCAAAATTGATTTTTACTTGGAAAATATTTTTGTTAAATGTTTTTTCCTTTAATATAATGTGGATGTAATAGAATATTGGGAGACCTTGGGGTATGGAAAAAACTTGACATAAATGAGTCATAGTGTGATTAAATATCACTATAGGAGGTTCCCTTGATGCCATGGTTTCTAGGAGATAACTGTTTTAAGAGTCTAAAGTTCCTATAAATTATAATTAAATTTTTCTAGATAGTGTATTAGGTTTTTCATAGTATTATACACCATTATATCATCCATTTCCTTCAGTGATTTTTGGATACATTATGTGCATATATACTGATATGAATATTTTCCCACGTGATTGTATTCTAGATATTGATTCTTGAAAACCATTTTATTTACTTGTTTATTCCAATTGATATAGGATATTTCATATTTCTCTATTTAATTGATTATGGTATTATTTTGAAATGGGAGGAATGTTTTTTAAAAGAAAACCAAAGGATGATTTTTATATTGAAGATGATTTCTTCTAAAAGGGTATTAAAAGTATGATTTATATAAAAACTATTGGATTCATATTGGTAGACATTTTATATATTCACTTGTAGAATCCAAATGATATTTAGTTCTCATAACCTATTTTTTACTTTGGGTGTGATAGACTTGTTTTTATAGAATATAGGTAAAGGTAAGATCATAAAATAGAGAAAGACTCTCTTAGATTGTGTTTCCTTTCCAATGGGTTCTATGGTTGTAACTTATGGTCATACGGTGATAGACCATTGGGTTTCTTCTTATTCCTTGTTTGTGTTCTTTTTGTTGTTCGATCAGACCTTGTTATCCCAGTATTGGATTTTATCCTTTTCGGTTTGGTTGTTTTGGTATATAATACTGTATGGATATTTTATTTGATAATATATTTGTTTCTATACATTATGTGTCAGTTGAGGGTGAAATCATTCCCTTGTTTTTTATATGATACCTTGGGTCTTGTCTTTAGTACATGGAAATTGGGAATAGGATTTGGGCCTTATGGTAGGGTAATTATATTGATATTATTGGATTAATCGAGTTGATCTATTACAAATTGGTATCAAAGGGCCAGGTTATCATTGAATAATATATTCATTTATATGTTTGAACCTCTTGTGTCTGATGGTTATTGATAGACTCTATATAGGAAAATTAGAACTTTAGAGGTAGCATGTGAGTGTGCCTGGACACCTCACTTTCATGAAAAGTGTCGAGTTTCTAGGGAATTAATGGGGTTATATAGATTTCTTGATTATAGTTTTAACCTTTTGTAATTTAGTTCATTAAAATAATTTTATGATAATTAAATATAATTATACTCTAAATATTTTTGTGTCATATTGCTTTATAGAACAAGTATCCTTTGAGAAGAATAATTTGGAATACTAAATGGGAAGCTACAGAGTAAGCATCACAGTTTAATCCTCCAAGAGACTCGAAATTGGGGAAATTATCATATGAATGATCTATAATTTGGGTCAGGTCACCAGCACTAATCCAGAATAAAAGGTGGACCATGATTTATAATTCACACAGTATCATCCACCAATATTTTATGGTGACATTTTTCCAAGGGATGTATAAGAATTGATCAAGGTGATATATATGATTTTACACTTTAAGAAACCTCTATAAGATTCAAATATTGTATTTTCAACTTACATGATTGAAGGGAAAGGAATGAATTATTCTGAGCCTATTATGCAATCCAAGTTACCCAAAGATCTTAACTAGAAATCCTTCATGAAATCATTTAATCAATAATTCTATCCCAAGGCATTGAGAGATGTGAAGGAATGATATTTCATTACCTTGGACTAGGGATATCTTTCTATCAGGGGTTATACTACTCAGTTGTATGAGTTGGTGAAACCTTCCCTATATATAGTTTCAAATGATTATCTAAAGGGGAAATCATTAAAATGGGTTTAACAGTAGATATTCGATCTGTGATGATTCTTATATGCCTACCTGCCTATTTAGAGGTCATGGGAAAGGAATCAATGGAAGAGGAAGAAATAGATTATATGAAAGGAATCTTCGGAGAATCATTGATCGAAGGAGGTAGCAAGAGTTTTCTTACTTATCAAAAAAGAAAATATAATGACCAATATTGAGGTGCTGGTAAGAGTTTATAATGGACATCAGAGTAGAATCCAGAGGTTTATAACCTCTTTAGAAAAAAATGAAACCTTAAACTGGATTGTAAGGTATCACCCAATGTGTGTCACACATGTGGTAAATCTGGTCATCTTAATGTTTTTGTTAGACAGAATCCCAGGGAAGTAGACATGGATCAACCTTCACCAAGGGCTATCAGTTCGTACCTGATACCATAAAAAGGGTGGGATCTCAACCAAATTTGTAGAGTTATTCTCATGTACTGATAAAGGGGAATGATGTGTTTGTATGTCTATATGAAGTAGAGTGTTCTCCAAAGGAGTTAGAGGTATGAAAAAAAATACCATGAGAGGTAGAGTGTTTATTGTATCTTCTACGATTATAGATTTTTTCGTTACCTATGAAACTCATTCCTTTATATTATCTATTATAGTCGATTTGTTGGGATTGAATTTATAGCTTATTTCTTTCTTGATGACTCTTTAAACACCTTTTTGAATGAATTCGAAGTTTGGATTTAAATTCCTTGAGTGTCACATGATGAACTCTGTCCAAGAAACTATATGGGACATTTTATATCTTGATATTGACATAGTTTATATTATCATTATCATGGATTGGATGATTACCTATAAATCATAGTTAAATTTACATCATCCTCATGTACAATTTCTTTCTCCTTATGGAGCCACTAATGCCTTTTAGGGTGAGATAGATCTAAGATCAAGAAGAGTAGGTCCCATTTATCCTGGTGCTAATATGGTCTCCATCTTGTTTTTATCATTTTTCTGTATAATATTGATCCAAACCATAGTATTCTTATTCTTGTGGTGGTGAGTGAGTATACATAAGTATTTATAGATGTATTCTCTAGGATACCACCACATATTGAAGTTGAGTTCTCGATATACTTTTCTCTATGGTTTAAACAAATCTCATTACCTTCATACCAAAATACACATACCGAATTAAATAATTAAAGGTTTGGTTAGAGGATCTTGAGGTTAAGGGATTTATTCATCCTTACATTTCACCATGGGAATCACTAGTAATCTTTGAAAATAATATAAATTAGATTCTTATTCATTACACTAATACCAAAAACTGAAAAAGTTAAATGTGAAGAACAAATATCTCTTTCATAGGATTGATGACATTTTTTATCAGATTAAGGGAGCCTAATGGTTTTGAAAATTGATTTTATATTATGGTACTATTAGTTGGGGTCTATGAGTAATATATCCCTAATATGTAATTAGATAAAATGTTGGGTTTTTTGATTATTTGGTTATTCCATTTGGCCTTAATAAATCTATAATGATGTTTTTATCTTTAATGAATCTAATCTTTCATTGATTCTTAGAATCATTCATTGTTTTATTTATAGATGATATTATTGTTTATTCTATATCAAAAAAGGATCATTTTAAGCATATGAATATAATCCATATAATCATGAGAGATAATCCTCTATATGAGAAGATATTCAAATTTTAGTTTTGGATTCAAGAAGTAAAATTTCTAGGCTAAGTGAATTTTGAGAAGGGTGTCTAAGTAGATCAAAAAAATATTTAGACAATGATGTATATGGATAATCCAATAAATTTTTATGATATATGGAGTTTCATAGGATTATTTAGTTATTATAGTGTCCTTTTTTAGGGATTCTAACCATCAACCCTCTCTGATAGAGTTGATTCATAAGGGTGTATAGATTTTTTGGAAGGATTGGTGTCAGACATCTTTTTAGGAGTTGAAATTGAGAATGAATTAAACTTTAGTATTGATTCTTACTAATTTTGGTGTTGGTTATGATGTTTAATAAGACACCTAGGGTATTGTTTTGGGTTTTGTTTTTTATAGGAAATATAGGTAGAATCTTATGTCTCTCATCAGTTATACAGTCATGATAAGAAATATATCATTCATGATCATGATTTAACTTTAGTGATGCACACCCATAATACTTTAAAAACATACAAGTGTGAAGTATATATTAACTCAAATAAATCTCAAATTGAAATTGATATTATGGGTTGATTAACATTAGTTATTTTATTTTGATATTTCTTATGCCCCAGTAAAGGGAATGAGGTTGTGGGTTATTTGGGATGGAAATTACCAACTCAAGTAGTAATGGAATTAGTAAAAGAGGGGTGTTTTATGAGCATTCATACAAGGATTTACTTGGATGAATGGACAAGTGGAGAATAATTATTCCAATATTTTTATTAGGTATCATAATTTATGGATGATTAAATTTTATTGAGAGAGGAAGAAAATGTGTAGTGTTTTTTATTATGTAGTAATTTTTACAGTGGGGATACTTCGGGTGAGTGGTCTTAGTATTATAATGGAGTTTTGTGCTTCCAAGTCTAGATGGTTGTCTCATTAGAGTTGAAATGTTTATGGATAATAGACATCATTAATATTGGTTTTTTGAACACTAGAGCTACCACGTTATAACATAACTTGAAGCATCATTAATAGTGACTAGGAATGAGATGATTAATTTCTAGTTTTGTATCTTGATGCCTTACATGTCATAAAAGTAAGGCGTAACATCAGAGGTGTACTAGTTAACTTCAACATTTACCAGTAATGGTTTAGAAATCGGATATGATACCCATGAATGTTATGATTTCGATAACTCATAATTCTAGTCATAAGGATGAGATATCTGTGATTATTGATTGAATCATAAAATCAATACACTTATTACCTATCAAAGATTCTATAAAGTTATAGGACATTGGGAAGTTATATGTGTGGGATGTTGTTAGACATCATGGCATGTTATAGAATATCATCACATATAGTGACCCTTTCTTTACATCTTGGTTCTGGAGTAGATTAAATACATCAATGTGATCTTAGTTCATGTTTAGAATGAATTATCCTTCATAGATGGATATCCATATTGAGAGAGACATCCATATTTTTAATATATTCAATGAGAATTTTTTCTTTCCTTTATTGGATCATGGGAGAAACATATGACCTTAGTGAAATATTCCTACAACATCAGTAATCCGGATTCAATCTAGATGGATTCATTTGAGCCATTGTATGGGTGGTCTTGTGGATCACCTCTTTGTTGGAAAGAGGTTATAAAATGTTCCTTGGTTTGAATGATCATTATTCAGGAGTTGGTGAATATCGTGCAATTGATTAAGAATATGTTACTGAGAGCTCAAAGGCCTTAGAAATCGTATGCACATAAATTTCTTCATTCGTTTTATTTTGAGGTAGGCGATCAAGTATTTCTCAAAGTTTCACCTAAGTTGTTACATAGAAATTTATGGAAGTAGGGTATGTTATCACCCCCATCATGTCATCCCATTGTAGATTATATAGTTACTCAAGAAGGTGCCTTATCAATTATAATTCCCTACTAGTTTTAATTATATTCATAACATGTTCTATATTTCCCAAGTGAAGATGTATCCGCTAGATCCATCACCTGTGATTGAGTAGGAGGATTTTGAGATTGAAAGTGAAACCATAGTAGTTAAAATAACTATTAAGATAGTGGACATATAGAATAAGGTTTTTTTAGAAATAAAATCCCATTGGTTCAAGTTATATGGTAGTGTGGTAGGGAGAACCACAAGATGTGAGATCATGGGGCCTTGATGATGTAGTAGTGGATATATCTTTTCCCAGGTTCATAATATTGAGTATATATCAGGATATAAATATTTTATAGTAGGGGGAATTGTCACACCTATATATGTATAAATAGGTATGGAGATCCTTTTTCCTTTACTTTTGAATTTTGGGACGTATATTGATAGGGATAATCGTTTTGAGAAATTAGTGGTAGTAGTGGGCCACCATCTAGTAGGTAGAGGGAACTGGCTAGCCAGTGCTAGCTGGAAGAACACTTGTATGTGTATAGGTTCCACCGTCCATCTAGTGGAGGTATTAGAGTACAATTATTCTTTATACACCCATATTTTGGCCAATGGAAGTCCAATATGTGAAACAATTCTTGTAACACCCCAAGTTACCACGGTACACTTCTCTTTGAATAATACAATACTGTTTATTGTACATAACTTCGAGTTCTAACACACCACAACCAGTCAAACTAGCCATTATGAATATTAATACCCACTTTTTGAAATTTTATCAATTTTATCTTTCAAAATGGACTTCATTTTTGGGTTTGGAATATCGAAATTAGATTAGGGTGAGTTTTTTGTATTTTTCTGAAAACATTCAATTTTTGATTAATAGTGAAAAACATTGAGTTATTGTTCAAAACTGACTTTTTATTTAAATTAATTTTAGGTAAAAATAGATACATAATACCTATATAAGTTCAATTTAATTCATTAGAGTCATTTTATAATAATTTTAGATATATAAAAATTTCATTGAACTTTTTACCGTCTTTTATCTACATCCTAGGAGCATTTGTCAATTTGTATAAAAAATAATTTTACCATTTCTGTGAGTTGAATTTCAAAAATCTGAGAGACACAGTTTATATCACTAAGAAAATTGTGGTAAAATAAGATGAAATTTTTTTTGGTGAAATGTAACTTTTTACTTTTATTTAGCACGGTTAAAAGTAAATAGGGTAATTAAGGGTAAAAATGTTATTATTAATACCCTAACACATTTCCTAATTCAATTGGATAAGTGTAATTCGAACAAAAACTACTTTAGGAATAAAATATGATCATTTAGTTACACTTGGATTAGATTAGGACATTTATTATTATTTAATTCAAAGAAGAGTTAAGAATGTTAAATTCAAAGTTTAATAAATAAACCCTTTTTAAAATAGTGTTACACATAAGATAAATTAAACTATAAATATTCATTGAAATTAAAAAATTATTTCCTAAATAATGGTATTTTATTTATAATTTTTATACAATAAATAATTATATTTATTTATGACACAATGATGATGCAGTAATTACCTTATTAATGAAATATTAAAATAATTGATATTATAAATACCCAAATAAATGTAATTTTAGACTTTTTATGAATTAAAATAATTTTTTAGGTTAATATTACATGTTAGGGTTGATTAAATTTTTTTTGAAGTAATAATTCTATTATGAATTTAGGAAAAACAAAATACCAAATAGTGTCAAAATTAACATAAAAGAGTTTTTAAAAAAATATTATATTATTAATTGGTATTCTATTCATAAAAACCAATGGTGAGGCCAAATAGATTAAATAATACTATAAATTTCATTAATTAATCACTTGGGGTTCTCTGGAAAGTTTATTTTAAGTTTATTAACCATATAATATAAAAATACAAAGAGACATTGTAAATGTTAAAATATTTAACTAAAAGTTAAATCTATAAGATAAAGTTAATATAGTGACCCAACCTGTATAAAACCTATTTGTTGAGTGGTTTTAGACCCATAAATACCTTATCCTTTAAATAATTTATTTTTTATCCATTTGAAACCGAACATGATTTTATTATAAAATAATACTTCAATCATTTCTTAAGGTTCCCCTCACCTCTCTTATAAAATGGAAATTTTCCTTCACTCAAATTCACTCCTTCAAAGCCATTTGGCTTGGCCAACCCCTACCCAAATATCCTCCCAACTATCCTTCCTTCATTCTAGATTCCTTAGTTTGATCAGAAAGGCAACCTAACGAGCCCTTTTGATCAAATCAAAAAGAATAACCCGAAGAAGAGGTAAATATCTCACAACCTCTTTCAAGTTATTTTCTTCTTCAACTTCCTCTTTCTTTGTTGTTTCCATTATAAAATAATAACTAAAATATGTTATATATAATTTTATGTTATTATAAAAGTGGTACAACCATATTCATTATGTTATCCATCCTATGAATAATTTGTCACAATACGTGTGTACGTACGACTTTCCGTCTCCACGTCATGGTGTAGTTGTTATTCAATACATTATTATTTAGATGGATATAATAATAATAATATATAATTGATGTAAATAATAGATATAACATGTTAATTATTCTATATATATTATATACCATCCATTTACTTATGTTTTTAATTACAAAAGAATGATATTGTCACTCGTGCGTACGTACGGATTACCGTCTCCACAAACGCGATGAGATTCATTCACTGTCGTAATCATTCAAGAATAATTTTCATGTGATGATTAAAAATAATAATTAAAGAACTTAATATCATTTTTTATATGAATAAAATAAATTCTACCATAACAATCATGACTTACATAACTAATCATATAAAGTAAAATGAATCAGTTAACAACCAAAACGATGATACTACTTAAATATCATTAACAAATCAACATTGGAAGATCATATATGATATCATATTAATGTATATGGTTCTAGTATAATTTAATAACAATTATTTCACCATTATACATGAGGTTAACCTACCCTTGACAAAGTAGAAGTATAAGGTAAGGGTTAATTCACACAATCTCTTTATTATTTGAGGTTGTTTTTACGTAAGTATCTACTGGGACCTCTTTATCATCTACATAAACATTTTCCAAAATATGTATTCCAAAACATTTTCACTACTTACTATAATATGGGTTAAAGTCATTTATACCCTTATATTACCTTATACATTTTGAAATGAATCTTTCCATCATTTTCCAAACAAGTTACTTTATGACCTTTTCGATATAATTAAGGTAAGAATGTTTTTTTAACTTATACGGAGGGTGCGGCTATATTCTGCTATTATAAAATCATCAATTCTTCCATTAAAAGATTATATGAATATTTTCAAAATAAATTTTTTCTTTTATAATTATGTAACATTAAATGATTTAAAAAAAGAGTGAGATATTTTTCTCAAACAGTTTTGATTTCATCTATGTAAACAAATTTTAATGGATTTTAATCTTGTTTGAAGTTGATTTATTATGATAAAAATCTTACATTTTGTATTTAAGGTTTTGTCATATGTTTGATTGTGAATGTTTTATTTTTCTACCTTTCATGGTTTATGGATAAATTATTGACATTTCATATGCTAGTTTTAATATGAATGTTTATGTTATGTTTAAAAATTTTCATATAAGGAATGCATTGGAATTAGTAAGTGATGGGTGGAGCCCGCTATAGCTCCTAGATGCATCGGTAGGTCTCATGAGACTAATTAGTGTCTTGACACAAGGCCTTGATAAAATGTTATTATTAGTCTTGGCATAAATCCTTGACTATGTGATTATGATGTCTGGCATTATGCAATCCATCATTATGAAAGTGGCTATTGATATTTCATGTGATTATTCGAATAGTAGAATATTTATGTGAGTACGTAAATAGAATTATTTTGATTTATATTTTCCATATTATGATGAAGATTATTTTGAAAATGTTTTGGTTTATGTTTTATACATTGCCTTAAATTTTTATATTTATTGATGAATGTTTCTACTATATTTTTATCCTTACTGAGCATCTGAGATCACCCCTTTCTATGTTTTATTTTTACAAAGACACGAAGAAGTATATTATGACTGAACTAAAGGGATAGTTTATGGGATCTCAGTGTTGTCTATGGAAACAATGTTTTTGTAGTTTTAAATTTTATGATGTAATATTAACCTTATGAATGTATCTAGTACTTCCAAGGCTACTAAACTAATCAGTCTTTTGAGACATGATCTTTTGTTATCATACCAATAATACGTAATAATTTACCGAATCTAGCCTTCTAGGGTTGGGGCGTTACAGTTGCTATCAGTGGAAGTTTAGTACAAATCCTGGAATCTATATTTAAAAAACTCTGATTAGAGCACATTATCCTAAGATAGACATTGAGGATTAGTGTAGATGAACTTCCTAAAATTTTGGTACTGTAATGATTTTGTGAGTTTTCCAAGAAATACATCCCTATATGGATACAAGAAGGTAGTGGTGGCTCTAGCACAGATGTACCTAGGGGTAAAACCTGCAAACACAGCTTTGAGCTAGACTCGAACGAGAACTGGTGCACGACAACTGGTCATACTGCTCTCTTGGTTACGACACTCATGGGGGTTATGCTTAGGATAATTCTCATTTTCGTTACAAACCATTATGAAGGATTTATGATTATATACCTCTTCAAAGAAAACATTTTTTATTATTATGGATTATATCCATAAAATGTTCAATTTATGTTAAGTATGTTATATGTTTAGAATTATGTATTGCGATTCATAAACTATTCTTGTGTATTCCATTGTTTAGAAATGGTTCCTAATGGATGGAATGGAAATCGTATTAATGCACGCACTCCATGTAGGTATTTCCATCCTTCTCAATATAATTATAGTGGAGATAGTGATACAACTTGTTCTGATCAGCTTATCACCATACTGGGACAACTCACTTAGGTTATGAATAATAACCTTACATGTATATAGCACCCTGATCCTCAATGCGGAGGATCAATGTTAGACATCTTCATAAGGAAACAACTAGCAACATTAAATGGGATTAAAAATCCATTAGTAGCTCATCAATGGATAAATTCCTTAGAGAAAATATTTCACGCTTTGGGGAGTAGCGAAACAGAAAAAATTGTCATGGAAGGTTATCACCTCGCGAGAGATGTAGATCATTGGTGGACATTGAATCAAAACACAAATAAAGATGATGAAGTATCAAATATGTAATGGAGAGAGTTTAAAGATATTTTCTTAGAAAAATACTTTCTTCAGGACTATCGAGTGGATATGGAATGGTAATTTCTGATTCTGAGGAAAAAGGAGGTTGAGAATGTCACAAAGTATGAAGCTAGCTTTACAAGGTTAATGAGGAATGCTATATATTATATATGTAACCCAATAAGTAATATTGATCATTTCTTTGATGGGTTAAAACCATTTCTACATTGAGCATTAGTATCATAATCCTTCTCATCGTACAAAGATAGTGTCGCATGTGTTATCAAGACAGAAAAATAATTATCTAAGTCTTGTGACTTTAAAGCAAAGCAAGAGAAGAAGAGATCTGCTAAACACTCTGGAAATGGAAATAAAGGGAATAAGGAAAAGGCTGAATATCCATCATGGATTAAATGTGTGATGAAACACCCTAGTACTTGTCTGAAGGGAATGGGATTCTGTTACAAGTGTAATGAAAAAGGCCACCAAGCTCATGATTCTAAGGGGAAGAAATAGGTTGTTAATGTTGAATGCTACAATTATAGAGAAAGGGGACATTATGAAAATGAATGTCCTAAGAGTTAAGGGAACTTACCTCAGAGAAGGCCAAGGGATCAAGGACATGCTTATGCTATCACGACTCATGAGGTTGAAGCTCCGAAAGACAAAGTGGCAGGTAATTTAATGGTTTCATCAAGTTTAGACATTACATTATTTGATTCTGGATCATCACATTGTTTTATATCTTCCTAGTTTGCTATGAAAATTAGATATTTCCAATTTGATTTAACATGGGAGTTTTCAGTAAAAAATCCTAACGGAAGTATCATTGAAATACAGTTTTGTGAATCGATCCCCATTAAGGTATATAATTGTTCTTTATCTTCTGAACCCATCATCATACCCATGATTGAATTTGATATAATCCTTGGTATGGATTGGATTTTGGACCATGATGCGAAAATTTATTGTAAGAAGAAAGAGGTTACAATTATTGATGATGATAAGGAGTACCTTATCTTTAGAGAAGAAATGTCACCACCTAATTCTTATCTAGATTCACCCCCAGTAGCTCAACTAAATTCAATTATTTGGGAGGAAGATAATGAAATAACTATGGGTGAGGAAAAGAATGTTCAAATAGAGGATGTACTTATTGTGCAAGAATATGTTGATGTGATTCTAGAAGATTTACCTGGACATCCTCTAGAACAAATTATTGAGTTTTCCATTGACATAATTCATGGTTCAAGGCCCATATCAAAAACCCCTTATATAATGGCCACTGTGGAATTAGTGGAACTAATGAAAGAACTAGATGAATTGAGTAATAATGGAATTATTCACCCTAGTGTTTCTCCTTGGGGAGCCCATGTTCTTTTTTTAAGAAGAAAGATAGATCTATGAGGTTGTGCATTGACTACAGGGAGATCAATGCTATAACAATAAAGAACAAGTATCCCATACCTCGCATTGATGATTTATTTGAATGACTTCATATAGCTCAATACTTTTCAAAGATTGACCTTCGATCTGGATATCATCAGTTGTGTGTGAAGAAGGAAGATATTTCTAAAACAGAATTTCGAACCAGGTACGGGCATTACGAGTTTATAGTAATGCCTTTTGGATTGACTAATGCACCCTCTATCTTTATAGATCTAATGAAAAGAGTTTTCATGGAATATATTTATGACTTTTTAGTGGTATTTATTGATGATATTTTGGTATACTCAAGAAGCTATGAAGATCATGAATGTCACTTCCTTATTATTCTAAGGACTCTTAAAAGACATGAATTATATCGGATCTTTAGCAAGTGTGAATTCTAGCTTCAGGAGATTTCTTTTCTTGGACATATAGTCTCTAAGTATGGAATCTCTATTTATCCTTATAAGGCCATGAAAATCCAATAATGGCCAGCACCAAAGATTATAACTGAGGTACGTAGTTTTATTGGTTTAGCAGGTTATTATTGATGTTTCATCCAGAATTTTGCCCTGTTGGCTAACCCATTAATGAACCTCACACGTAACGAGGTTAAATTTGTTTGGGAAAAAGAGTGTGAAGAATGTTTTGAATAATTGAAGAGATGTTTATTCAATGATTCTATCATGAATCTACCATTGGGGAATGGTGCGTTTTTTATTTATAGTGATGCATCAAAGAAAGGACTTGGTTGTGTCTTTATACAGAATGATTAGGTTATATCTTATGCATCATGATAACAAAAAATTCATGAGCAAACCTATCCTATTAATGATCTTGTGTTAGGAGCTATAATCTTTGCTTTGAAGATATAGAGACATTATCTCTATGGTGAAAAATGTTAGATATATACCGATCAAAAGAGTTTGAAGTATATTTTATCCCAGAAAGAACTCAACATGATTCAAAGGAGATGGCTTAAACTACTCAAGGATTATGATTTCACCATACACTACCACCCGGGGAAGGAAAATAAGGTGTAAAATTCTTTGACCAAAATGGATCATGGAGTTATGAACCAGATGAGAGTTGAAAAGGATTCTATATATAAGGATCTAGTAAATTTGGACATGGTGATAACCATGGAAGGTGAAACATCAAAAAAAAATCAAATGGTTTCCGAACCATCTTTACTAGAAAGGATAATGATTTCTCAGACTAATGATGAAGAGTTTCAAAAGAAGATTAAAGCTTTGAATGATGAGAGATTGAGTGAATTTTTGTGTAAAGATGAAATTTTGAAATTTCGGAAGAGACTTTGTGTTCCTGATATACCTGATCTAAAAATATAATTGTTGGATGATTCTTATAGTTCCAATTTCTCTATACACCCTAGTAGCACTAAGATGTATATAGATTTGAAGAAACATTTTTTGTGGGACAACATGAAGAGGGAGATTTATGATTTTTTGTCAAGATGTATAGTTTGTCAAATAGTGAAAGATGGAAGGCAACAGCCTGGAGGAGTCATGCAACCACTTCCCATACTTGAGTGGAAATGGGATAATATTATGATGGACTTTTTCATGGGACTACCAAAGAATCCTAGAAGGAACTATGCAATATGGGTCACTGTTGATCGTCTTACCAAGTCAAAACATTTTCTTTCTATAAGAGAAGATTTACCACTTGAACGTCTAGCAAGATTATATATTAATGAAGTTGTGAGACTTCATGGAGTACCCCAATCTATTGTGTCTGATCGTGATCCACATTTTACATTATGATTCTGGAAAAGTATTCAGAAATACCTGGATACTAAACTTTATTTGAGCACTGCCTACCACCCCCAAACTGATGGAAAATCAGAACGGACTATTAAAACCTTATATGATCTTTTGAGATTATGCTCACTTGACTTTCAAGGTATGTGAGATCAATATTTACATCTGGTAGAATTTTCCTATAATAATAGCATTCATTCTAGTATTGAGATGGCGCCTTATGAAGCGTTATATGGAAAGAGATGTCACACACCAACCTGTTGGGATGATGTTGGTGAATGAAAATTCATAGGCCCAGAACTTCTAGAGGAAATGATAGAAAAGGTGATGGTAATCCAAAACCACATCAAAGCCGCTCAAAGTAGGCAGAAGATCTATGTCGATAACCGAAGGAAGGATTAAGAATTTCAGGTAGGAGATCATTTTTTCTGGAAGGTATCTCCATGGAAGGGTGTTGTATGTTTCGTTAAGAAGGTAAAATTAAGTCCCTGGTACATCGGACCTTTCAAAATTCTAGAATGAATTGGGATGTAGCTTACTAGTTGGAAATGCTTCCATGTCTCTCCAATGATAATGATGTGTTCCACTTATCATTGTTGATAAAATACATGCCTAAACCAACACATGTACTCACCTATGATGAATTAGAACTAGAACCCAATCTGTCTTATTATGAAGAGCCTATCAAGGTTCTTGATATAAGAGAATAAGTACCGAGAAACCGGACGACTCATTTGGTAAAAGTTCTATGGAGAAACCATAAGATGGAAGAGGCAACGTGGGAAACCGAGGAACTTATGATGAAGAACAACCCAATTATTTTTTTGTATTAATATTCTAGAAATTACAAGGACGAAATTATTTGAAGGAGGGGAGAATGTTACACCCCATTCTTCCATGGTACGCTTCTCTTTGAATAATAGAATAGCGTGTGTTGTACACAACTTCAAGTTCTAACACACCACAACCAATCAAACTAGCCATTATGAATAGTAATAACAACTTTTTAAAATTCTTCCAATTTTATTATTTAAAATGGGCTTCATTTTTTGGTTTTGAATATTGAAATTATCTTAGAGTGAATTTTTGGTATTTTTCTGAAAACATTCAATTTCTGATGAATAGTGAAAAACACCGAGTTATTGTTCAAAACTGAATTTTTATTTAAATAACTATTTATTTTATTTATATTTATTTTAGGTAAAAATAGATATGTAATACCTATATAAGTTAAATTTAATTCATTATAGTCAGTTTATAATAATTTTAGATATATAAAAATTTCATTGAACTGTTTTCCGTCTTTTACCCACCTCCTAGGAGCATTTACCAATTTGTATAAAACATAATTTTACCACTTCTGTGAGTTGAATTTAAAAAATCCAAGAGACATGATTGATATTAAAAAGAATTTTTTTTTTTCAATAATATGAAAATATTTTTTGGTGAATAGTATCTTTTTACCTTTATTTACGATAGTTTAAAGTAAATTGGGTAATTAATGGTAAAAATGATATTATTATTACCCTAACACATCTCCCAATTCTATTGGATAAGTTTAATTAGACCAAAAATGTAGAGACCCGAAGATTAACGTACATGGACATTACATTACTTTTGCGAAATACTTAATGCATAACAAAAACAGACACCCAAGGACCGTAATAGTTTAGTGTCTTTGGAAACATGGAACGTAATCCTCTAATTGTGGTGAAAGATCTTCAACATCTCCCATAAAGATCTTCCCCTTTTTTCTTACCTAAAACCTTTCTTTATATCCTGGGAAAAAAACATAAAAAGGGTGAGCTCAAATACTCAGTAAGGGTAAGCAGGGATAAAATAAAACATACCATATACATTTGAACTTAAAAAAACATGATCATTAAAAATATTGGGCAACGACATAAAACATGGAAGTACATAAGGCATAGATCATAAAGGAACATAAATCATGATAAAATAGCATGGGAATAAAACATGTAATTGTGGAATCCCTTAATAACATGTAATGATTTCCATAGTAGGCAAGGCATTGCTACCAAGAGCATCTTAGTGGACAAAGTCCCTTTATGAATCAAGTTCACTCCCTGTTTCAGTCCTGTTTTACTGAACCGGTTTAACCTGCCGTTCCAGCCATTTCTATCTCATGAGATATAAATATTTACCCAATTCATTGGAGGGAGATATAGGTCCCACCCATCTCATAATGAAACCATTCTTACTTGTGCCAGAAAAAAACATACATCATTCATAATAACCCAATAAATAAAATGGGTTTCATAAACAACATCCAATCATTACATAATACATATAAAAGAAATGGATATCATTTCATAATAACAGAAGTGAAACAATGTAAATCATAGAGAAATTATACATGAAACATACACATATGAAATAATGTCATCTTAGATGAAAAATGGTTTTGATAAAACACTTGAAATGAATTCTTGAGGAAAATATCCTTTTTTCTTCAAAATCATTTTCTTTTCACAAAATGTCATGAAATTTTAAAAGAAAATGATTTTTTGAAAATAGTCATGAAATCTATTGGAGGAAGATTCATGAAAACATGTCTTTATAAAACCGTAAAAATCCTTTCATGCTGTAAAAGTTAAAAAAACATCCTTCTCGTACTTTTGTCAGAAAAGTCAAAAAGTACCTCATAAAGTAAACAAAAGAAAGATTCCTTACATACCATGTAGTAAAAGTCAAGAATGGGTAAAAAGGACTTTAAACATACATGATAACACTTTTATAAAACATGGAGATGAATGATTGAAATAACCATAGTAAATACTTATGAATAAGCAATCTTGGATAAAAATGAGATTTGCAAAATTATCCCTTACCTTAGGTCTGATTTTCTTCGTAAGTGTCCGAACCTCCTCTTCTTTGATACGCCTCTTTGAAACCTCCACTTAGGGCACTAATATTGGTCTTTCAAGTAGAACAGATTCTCTAGTTAGTTTATAGGGAAGAGGATAAGATTATTTTTTAGGGGTTGGCCGAGCTTGAAGGCTCAAATTGGTTTGAGGAGGAGAGGGAGGAGGTGCCCTTTTATAAGGGAGGAGAGGGGCACCTTTGGAATTCTTAAAAATATTAATTTATAATAAATATAAACCCAATTAAAAACCTCCAAAAATGACTCATATTCTAAGATTAGATGATATAGGTTTGTAATCTTATTAACCAATAAAATTTAGACATGTTTGGATCTTAGTTTAAAACTTTTCATTTTGATTTATCCTTATTTAGTCTATTTATGTTTCTTTGTGGCAATAAAATTATAAATTTTAAATTATAACAACTAATTACTTATTTTTTGTGAATTTTCCATAATAGGTTACTTTAAAACATTATAGACCATATAAATTTAAATTTATAATTTTTAAATATTTTTGTGATTTTTAAACAATTTTATAATATGTTATTTTTATTAAATAACAATACTGTCAATTTTGAAACTATTCGTTTCTTTGAATTTAAATAAAATATATACAGAAGATATGTACAAAATAAAATCATTAATAGATTAAAAAAATGTTATATGTATCTATAAAATTAGTGTATCACATTAAAGAGTTCATTTAATATTTATTTTATTATTTTTAAAACCATTTATTTGGTTTATCTCTTAATAAAATAATTACTACAACATTTTTGTATAATTATTTAAATACTGATTTGTTGCATAAAAATTTAAAATAAAATCCTATGATTAAGATAAATCTATTAGCTTTCACAATAATACTTTTACTCAAATTTATCATCTTAAAATCACAATATTTAAATTGTTATATTTATTAAATTATGAAGGTGACAACTTTGGTATCATTTAAAATAAAATAATATAATTGTTATAATTGCTTGTATAAGACTCCAAATGGTAAAATATTCGACCATTGGATTATTATAGTTTAACTTTAAATGAACAATATTTTTTGGTCAGGGTTTTCTTCCTTTTATGGTCACTATTAATTTAATAAAAACTATATTCTTGATTTTTCACTAGATAAATAATTTCTGCATCACTATTGTGTCACAATTAATTATAATTATTCAATCCCAAATAATTCTAAATAAATTTTCATGATTTAGATAATTTTCTTATCTTTCTGTATACTATTAATGTTCGAAGTTTCATGAAGTTTGTCACTAACTTAAAATTAGTATACTTATAGTATTTAAGAGAGTGACATGTTGTCACTTTCTTTGGTTTTAATAGTAATTAAATTATTTTCATGGAAAAAACTCCATTAAAGGAATCTAATACATCCCTTAGATGATATGGGTCGACGTTTAGTCATCCAATAGGATTTTTCCAAGTGTTAGGGTAATTTTATAATCTTATATTTACCCTTAATTACCCGATTTACATTTAACTATAGTAAATAAAATTTACCGTAGTTACTATTCACAACGCCCAAAAATAAAAAGTAGATTATTAACATAATTTGGACTCACTGATTCCAAATATGGAATCCATTTTTCCAAATTCAATACACAAAAGTTTCAGAAATTAATTTAAAATTATTCTCGTTGTCGAAAGAAAACGGGGTTTTCTTTAAAACATTGCAAAAGATTGAATTGATTTAACCTACGAATTCAAGGTAAAATCAATGTCAATGACATAAATTATATTAAATGGTAAAAATATATCATATTTAAACTTTAAAACCATTCAATATTATAATTTAACCACATAATATATTACGATGAAAAAAGTTGTTTTTAATTAAAATATAGTGTGTTTTTACTATTCATTAAAATATGAAAGTTATCAGAATAAAATGAAAATTTTATCCAAATTAAATTTTTATTTTTTGATTTCAAATAATAATTTTATTTTGTCAAATGGAACTTATAAACATGTCATAACTAGATTTAAAGTGGGTGCACCATCAAAAGGCGACAAAACTGCATTTTTTTAAAAATACTTATTTTACACGAAAAATTTATTTTGTTCTTATACCATGTTCTAGAAAATGTGTAAGATGAATAATAATGTTATAAAATGAAAAATTTACTTAATACTATTCATAATGGCCAGTTCATAATAATATTATAATAATATATCATTGTTTAGAAAAACCCAGTATTGCGTACAACACACGCTATCGAGGAAGGTCGTGATTGCGTGTAATGCAAGCCAAGTCAGGGTTGCGTGTTGTGAAAGAATCCTTCGTTGTTTCATATAACAGAATCCAACCATATTTCAATTATACATTGAATATATATATATATATACTCAATGTTTCATAGAATAACTATTATCAAAATTGTGTGTAACACGATCCAAGAATAGTGTTGCGTATACTGCAAGCTAATACGGTTTTGTGTATTGCCCAAGGTAATCTTGGTGTAGCATACAACACAAGACATTAATGATATTAAAAGAATATTTTTTCATAAAATCTCAGGGTGTTACATTCTACCCCCCTTAAAATGAATTTCTCCCTCGAAATTCGTCGGGGTTATAAATGGTTTACTACTCGAATGTTTGTTTAATAGAAACCCACATCGTAAAAAAATACCAAAACATGGCTTTAAAAACTAAAGTATGAAATGTAACGGTTACCCAAATTAACTCATCACTGGGTTTCCACATAGGAGAACATAGGTGAAAATATGGATATGGAAGAAAAATCGAACCATCAAGTTCTGATGGAGAGTGGTAGAGAACATGGCTATAAAAAAGCCAACAATCACAAAGCTATTGATTTCTGATGATTTCTGTTACCATCTGATTTATCGGATATAAGGGAGATAGGACAACATTTTTGGTTTTCAAGATCATTTCTCTAAAGTTGATGAATTAAAATAAATACTTGCATGATTTTGGTACAATCACACTGTTGTTTGTGAATTGAACAATTTCCACTTCATCCCTTAAAGGAATAAAGTTGAATTTGTTATTTGTGATGTGTTATAAGACCATGTGACAGAATGATGGGTCATTCCATCTATTTCAAACAAAAGGTTAGCAAAAGTTATAAGTCCATCTTATGGTTAGATTATTCGTATATGGTTCCAAAAATGAACTTATACTTCATATATCATACCGCTTAATAAATTAAAACTAGTTTCTACTCACTAATGACTTCATGTAGGCTAGTGGTATGCGATAAAGGCCAGTCGCACTTCGGTTGTGGGTTTGATTCCCACAGCCTTGTCCGACGCGATGGGTTGTCGCCCGTCCTGCAGGTTGTCCTTTTTCTAAATCCATATTACTATAACATCCCATAAATAATATCAAAAAAAAGTTCTATCATTAAACAATACTAACATAATTCCAACATAATCCATTCCAATATTTAGGCTTATCTAAAATACTTCGGTCTAAGCTCATAGTATAAAGAAAATGATTACTTGAAATGTCATCAACCAAGCATATTAATACCATCATTTATCCCCCATATAACTTGTTGGTCACATTCCAATCATGAGAATACCTTAATCATGTATTCCCTTGAGAAATGAATACCCATTAAACCTTAGTGAAAACATGAATGCTGTCAAAAGTTAACTCTTTCCACATACCAAAATCCAAAAATTCTATATACTCAAACCATGGTATAACCTTCTCCTTATATTATTCATGAGCTCATGAATACTATCAGACATTTAATTTTCTCTTTATCCCTTCATTATGTGTATATCATATACATTCCGAAAATATCTGAATAACCTTTCATGGATACTCGTACCGTTAATCATACACTTTCAAAACTCAAGGAAAGACAACACTGTAACAATCTATAGATGTATCTTTATTCCATAGTACCATGAGATTACTTATACAACATTACACATGATAAACATGTAATCATTCCACTACATTCTTAAACCCTTGGCCGAGCTTCAAAAATTATTTCATCTCACATATCATTTGTAGTCTCTTCATCATCATCAACATAAACACTACCCATATGACCATACTGATTCTCTTCATGAGACTTTCCCTTAGGGCATTGGTTTTCATAATTCCCATACATTCCACATTTAAAACATTTAACCATTTTGATGTCGTAGCAATACCATTATCCTCATCCATGGTGTTAACTGAACCTTTTCCTTTGCACTTACTGGCTTTGTGTCCTTCTTTTCCACACCCAAAGCATCTTCCAGTTCCTTTGAAATAGTCTCCTTTATTCCTCTTCCCACATGATTTACATAGGGGAAATTGAACTTTCATTCCTCTATGATCGTCATGAAACTCCATCTTTCTCTTATTAGCTGAGTCTGGAAACTTACCAAATTTTACATTATTGATCATATTATGAGATTGCTGATTTGGCATAATAATGATGATTGGACTTCCAAATCCAATTTCATTTGGTTTCTCATGAAGAATGTCATTCAATTTTCCATCATATCCTCCATTATCGTGAATCATCTTGTTTCTAGCCATTTTCTAAAACCCAAAAAGAATAGTGTGAGAGGAAAAATCATCCTAGGGAATGCAACATAGTAAAGGGAGTGTACACTCAATATCTATCTTCTTAGGTTAAATTCTATGATCGTTACCATAGTTCTCGGACAATATCCTATACGTATACTTATCCTTAGGGACATCCCTAGACATACCTTAGAAATATCTCTAGGGATCTCACTAACGTTTTCATATCCTAGTTTCCAAAGGTTGACTAAACTTTTCCTCTGATACCAACTGTAGAGACCCGAAGATTAACGTACATGGAAATTACATTAATTTTTCGGAATAATTATTACATAACAAAAACAGACACCCAAGGACTGTAATATTTTAGTGTCTTTGGAAACTTGGAACGTAATCCTCTAATCGTGGTGGAAGATCTTCAACATCTCCCATAAAGATCTTCCCCTTTTTTCCTTACCTAAAACCTTTCTTTATATCCTGGAAAAAAACATAAAAAGGGTGAGCTCAAATGCTCAGTAAGGGTAATCATGGATAAAATAAAACATACTATATACATTTGAACATAAAAAAACATGAACATTAAAAATCATGGGCAACGACATAAAACATGGAAGTACATAAGGCATAGATCATAATAGAACATAAATCATGATAAAATAGCATGGGAATAAAACATGTAATTGTGGAATCCCATAAGAACATGTGATTATTTCCATAGTAGCCATGGAATTGCTTCCAAGACCATCTTAGTGGACAAAGTCCCTTTCTGAATCGAGTTCACTCCTCGTTTCCGTCCTGTTTTACTGAACCGGTTTAACCTGCCGTTCTAGCCATGTTTATCTAATGAGATATAAATCTTTACCCAATGCATTGGAGGGAGATGTAGGTCCCACACATCTCATAATGAAATCAATCTTACTTGTGCCACACAAAAAACATACATCATTCATAATAACCCAATAAATAAAATGGGTTTCATAAACATCATCCAATCATTACATAATCCATATAATAAGAATGGATATCATTTCATAATAAGAGAAGTGAAACCATGTAAATCATAGAGACATTATACTTGAAAAATACACATATGAAATAATGTCATCTTAGATGAAAATGGTTTTGATAAAACACATGAAATGAATTCTTGAGGAAAATATCCTTTTTTCTTCAAAATCAAATTCTTTTCACAAAATGTCATGCAATTTAAAAAGAAAAGGATTTTTTGGAAAAAAAGCCATATAATATTTTGAAGGAATATTCATGAAAGAAAGGCTTTATAAAACCGTAAAAATCCTTTCATGTCGTATAAGTTAATAAAACATGATTCTCGTACTTTTGTCAGAAAAGTCAAAAAGTACCTCGTAACGTAAACAAAAGAAATATTCCTTACATACCATGTAGTAAAAGTCAAGAATGGGTAAAAAGGACATTAAAAATACATGAAAACACTTTTATAAAACATGGACATGAATGATTGAAATAAACCTAGTAAATACTTACGAATAAGCAATCTCGGATAAAAATGAGATTTGCAAAATTATCCCTTACCTTAGGTCTGATTTTTTTCGTAAGTGTCTGAACCTCCTCTTCTTCGATACGCCTCTTTGAAACCTCCTCTTAGGGCACTATGATTGGTCTTTCAAGTAGACCAGAACCTCTAGGATGTTTCAAGGGAAGTTGAGAAGATAAATTGTCAGGGGTTGGGCGATCTTGAAGGCTCAAATTGGTGTGAGGCGGAGAGGGAGGAGGTGCCCTTTTATAAGGGAGGAGAGGGGCACCTTTGTAATTCTTAAAAATATTAATTTATAATAAATCTAAACCCACTCAAAAACCTCAAAAAATGACTCATATTCGAATATTGGATGGGATAGGGTAATAATATTATTAACCAATCAAATTTAGACATGTTTGGATCTTATTTTAAACCTTATCATTTTGATTTATCCTTATTTAATCTATTTAAGTTTATTTGTGGTAATAAAATTATAAATATTAAATTATAACAAATAATTACTTATTTGTTGTGAATTTCCATAATCGTTTACTTTAGAACATTATAGACCATATAAATTTAAATTTATAATTTTTAAATATTTTTGTGATTTTTAATCATTTTTATAATATGTTATTTTTATAAAATAACAATAGTTTCAATTTTGACACTATTCATTTATTTGAATTTAAATAAAATATATACAGAAGATATTTTCCAAATAAAATATTTAATAGATTCATAAAAGGTCATATGTATCTATACAATTAGTGGATCACATTAAATAGTTCATATAATATTTATTTTATTATTTTTAAAACCATTTATTTGGTTTATCTCTTATTAAAATAATTACTACATCATTTTTGTATAATTATTTAATATACTGATTTGTTGCATAAAAATTTAAAATAAAATCCTATGATGAAGATAAATCTATGGCCTTTCACAACAATACTTTTACTCTAATTTATCATCTTAAAATCACAATATTTAAATTTTTATATTTATTAAATAATGAAGGTGACAACTTTGGCATCATTTAAAATAAAATAATATAAGTGTCATAATTGCTTGTATAAGACTCCGAATGGTCAAATATTCGACCATTTCATGATTATAGTGTTACATTACATGACCAATATGTTTTGGTCAGGGTTTTGTGCCTTTTATGGTCACTATTAATTTAATAAAAACTATATTCTTGATTTTTCACTAGATAAATAATTTCTGCATCACTATTGTGTCACAATTAATGATAATTATTTAATCCCAAAAAATTCTAAATAAATTCTCATGATGTATATAATTTTGTTAGCTTGATGTATACTATTAATTTTATAAGTTTCATGAAGATTATCACTAACTTAAAATTATTATACTTATAGTATTTAAGAGAGTGACATGTTGTCACTTTCTTTCGTTTTAATAATAATTAAATTATTTTCATGGAATAAACCCCATTAAATGAATCTAATCCGTCCCTTAGGTGATATGGGTTGACTTTGAGTCATCCAATTGGATTTTTACAAGTTTTTGGGTACTTTTATAATCTTATATTTACCCTTAATTACCTGATTTACCTTTAACTATAGTAAATAAAATTTTCCGTAGTTAATATTCACAATGACCAAAAATAAAAAGTAGTTATTAAAATAATTTGGACACACTAATTCCAAATATGGAATCAATTTTTCCAAATTCAACACACAAAAGGTGCAGAAATTAAATTAAAATTATTATTGTTGTCGAAAGGAAACGGGTTTTTCTTTAAAACATTGCAAAAGATTGAATTGATTTAACCTACGAATTCAAGGTAAAATCAATGCCAATGACATAAATTATATTAAATGGTAAAAATATATTATATTTATACTTTAAAACCATTAAATATTATAATTTAACCACATAAGATATTACGATGAAACAAGATGTTTTTAATTAAAATATAACTTGTTTTTACTATTCATTAAAATATAAAAGTCATCAGAATAAGATGAAAAATTTATCCAAAGTAAATTTTTATTTCATTATTCCAAAGAATAGTTTTAATTTTTTCAAATGGAACTTATAAACATGTCAAAAACTATTTTTAAAGTGGGTGCGCCATTAAAAGGCGGAAAAACTGCATTTTTTGGAAAAATATTTATTTTACCCGAAAAAATTATATTGTTATTATACCATGTTCTAGAAAATGTGTAAGATGAATAATAATGTTATAAAATTCAAAATTTAGTTAATACTATTCATAATGGCTAGTTCATAATAATATTATAATAATATATTGTTGTTTAGTAAAACCTGGTATTGCGTACAACACACGCTATCGAGGAAGGTCGCGATTGCGTGTAATGCAAGCCAAGTCAGGGTTGCGTGCTGTGAAAGAATCTTTCGTTGTTTCGTATAAAAGAATCCAACCATATTTCATTTATATATTGAATATATATATATATATACTCAATGTTGCGTAGAATAAATATTATCAAAATTAAGTGTAACACGATCCAAGAATAGTGTTGCGTATACTGCAAGCTAATATGGTGTTGCGTATAGTGCAAGGTAATCATGGTGTAGCATACAACACAAGAAATTAATGAAATTAAAAGAATATTTTTCATAAAATCTCGAGGTGTTAAAAAAAACAACCTTATGAATAAAATATTATCCTTTAGGTCCACTTGGATTAGATTAGGACATTTACTATTATTTAATTCAAAGAAGAATTAAAAGAGTTATGTTCCAAGTTTAATAACTGAACAATTTTTAATATAGGGTTTCACATAAGACAAATTTGACGATAAATATTCATTATAAAGCTAAAAAAATTTCATACTTAATGGTAGTTTATTTATAATTTTTAGACTTTAAATAATTATATTTATTTATGACACAATGATGATGCTGTAATTATCTTATTAATGAAATATTAAAATAATTGATATTATAAATTCCAAAATAAATGTAATTTGACACTTTTTTACATAAATTTTATAGGTTAATATAACATGTTAGGGTTGATTAAATGAATTTTTTTTTCTAAGTAGCAATGCTGTTATGAATATAGAAAAAACCAAATACCAAATAGTGTCAAAATTGACATAAAAGAGTTTTTAAAATAGATATTATATGATTAATGGGTATTATATTAATAAAAATCTAAATTTCAGCCAGAGGGATTAAATACTAATATATATGTCATTAATGAACCACTTGGGGTTCTCTAAGAAGTTTATAGTACGTTTGTTAACCATATAATATAAAAATACAACGAGACATTGTAAATATCAAACAATTTAACTAAGAGTTAAATCTAAAAGATATGGTTAATATAGTGACCCAAACCTTTCTAAAACCTATTGGTTGAGTGTTTTTAAACCCATAACGACCATATACTTTACATAATTCATTTTGGAGAAATTATAAACCGAACATGATTTTATTATAAAATAGTACTTCAATCTTTTCCTAAGGTTCCCCTCACCCCTCTTATAAAAGGGAACTTCCCCTTCTCTCATATTCACACATTCAAATCCATTTGGATTGACCCAAACCATCCCAAATATCCTCCCATCTATCCTCCCTTCATCCAAGAGGCCTTAGTAGGATCATAAAGCTAACTTAAGGAGCCCTTTTGGTCAAATCAAAAGGAAGAACACAAAGAAGAGGTAAATATCTCACCAACTCTTTCAAGTTATTTTCTTCTTCCACATTCTATTTCTTTTTTGTTTCCATTATAAAGTAATAAATACATTATATTCTATATAATGTTATGTTATTATAAAAATTTCACCAAAATATTCATTATGTTATCCATCCTATGAATAACATGTCACCATACGTGCATACGTACGGCTTACCGTATCCACATCATGGTATTGTTGTTATTGAATACATTATTATTTGTATGGGTATAATAATGATGCATAATTGATGTATATAATAGATATAAAATGTTAATGATTATTTATATATTTTATAAGACCCATTTACTTATGATTTTAATTACAAAATAATGATATTATCACTCGTACGTACGTATAGATTACCGTCTCCACGAACGTGATGAGATTCATTCCCCATCATAATCATTAAAGAATAATTTTCATGTGATGATTAAAAATATTATTTAAAGAACTTAATATCATTATTGATATGAATCAAATACACTCTATCCATAAAAATCATGGCTTATGTAACTAAGCATATAAAGGAAAACAAATTAGTTAACAACTGAAACGATGATACTACTAAAATATCATTAACAAGTCAATATTGGAAGATCATATATGATATAATATTAATGTATATGGTTCTTTTAGAATTTAATAAAAAAATATTTAACCATTATACAAGAGGTTAACCTACCCTCAACCATGGAAAATTACAGTTTAAGGGTTAATTTTACAATCTTTTTTTCATCCGAGGTTGTTTTTAGGTAAGAATATACTGGGACCTCTTTATCATCCACATACATGTTTTCCTAAAATTGTATTCCAAATTTTTTTTACTACTTTCTAGAATATGGGTTAAATTAATTTATACCCTTATTTGACCTTATACATTTTGAAATGAATATTTCTGTCGTTTTTCAAACAATTTACTTTATGACCCTTTTGACAAAATTAAGGTAAGAATATTTTTTTTAACTTATACGGTGGGTGTGACTATATTCTGCAGTTATAACATCTTCAAAGAACCCCTTACAGTATTATAAGAATATTTTGAAAATAAATGTTTTCTTTTATATATATTTAACATTAAATGATTTCAAAAAAAATTGAGATATTATTCACAAACAGTTTTGATTTCATCGATGTCAACATCCTTTAATGAATTTTAATCTTGTTTGAAGTTTATTTATTATGATAAAAATCTTCTATTTTGTATTGATGGTTTTTTGATATGTTTGACTATGAATGTGTGATTTTTCTACCATTCATGTTTTATAGATAAAGTATTGACATTTCATTTGCTTGTTTTAATACAAATGTTTATGTTATGTTTAAAACTTTTCATATGAGGAATGAATTGGACTTAGTAAGTGATGGGTGGAGACCGTTATAGCTCCTTGATGCATCGGTAGGTCTCATGAGACAAACTAGTGTCTTGGCACTAGGCCTTGACAAAATCTTATTTGCAGTCTTGGCACAAGGCCTTGACTATGTGGTTATGAAGTCTGGCATTATGCATTCCATCATTATGAAAGTGGTTGTTTATATTGCATGTGATTATTCAACTAGTATAATATCCATGTGACTAAGTAAATGTAATTATTTTGATTTATATTTTTTATATTATGATGAATTTTATGTTGAAAATGATTTTTTTTAGTTTTATACATTGCCTTGAATTTTTATGATTATTTATGAAATTTTCCAATATATTGTTATCCTTACTGAGCATCTGAACTCTCCAATTTATATGTTTTATTTTCCCCAGGATGCGAATAAGTATATTATGAATGACCTGTAGAGATAGTCTATGGGATCTCAGTGTTTTCTATTGAAACAATGTTGTGGTAGTATCCCATTTTATGATGTAATGTAAACCTTATGAATATATATACTACATACAAGGTTACTAAAATAATATGTCTTTTGAGACATGATCTTTTGTGATCATGCCAATGATACATAATAATGCACCGACTTTGGGCTTCTAGGGTTCAGCCATTATAATTCTACTAGCACTCACCAGCTAGCCAGTGAGGCCCAGTGGCTAGGCGGTGACGTCATTAGGCATGTGATATACTAAGGGGATGATATTTAATTTGGCCCAAAATAAGAATTTATGTACCTTAATCTGACCCCTCAACCATAATTTTAATTTTAATGGGTTATAGGCTTCATGGTGAATTTTTTTGATCTCTCCCACTCCCTGATGGAGAATCATCATGCTAGTTTGAAGCATTGATCTCCCTTTAGTGTAATCTAGTAAGTGCATCCTTTCTTATCAATGTATTCTCTTCTTATTAATGAGTTTTATGTTAATTGATACCATATCAGTAGATATATCATGAACATATAGAATTTATTTTTTTCACTGGATCTAGGTTCTTTAGGATTTGGTCTCATTCTATTTCATCACAAGTTAATGAGGTTTTATAATTTTCAACATTCTTGAGGTAAGTGTCTCTATCCTCTGGACTATCCCATGGTGATCTTAGAGTGCCTTTGAATTATTACTTTAGTTGAAATATTGGAATTAGTATTTATATTTTTGGGAAATGGAATGGTGTTTTCAAAATTTGTTTTCATTAAAAACTAGATTTTATAAAAAGTATGCATTTGAAAAATTTCCTACAAAATAATTTCAATATGGAAATAGTTTTGAATTATGGGAGTGGTGTGAAATCAATATTAAAAATGTTTTATGTAAATGAGGGAGTGAATTTTAAATATATTTTGTCTTGGGAATGTTTTTGAAACATGTTTTTATTTTCCATTACTATAATTACGACATAACATCACATTAGGATACATGGGCGTAAAAATGAAAACTAGACAAAAATGAATCATAATGGGGTTAGATATCACAAGGGGAGGTTCCCTCGATGCCATGGTTTATTGGGGTATCCTTTCTAAGAGAACAAGGTTCCTAGACATTAGGATTAATTTATCCCTGCTATTGCCTTAGGGTTGTCTTAGTTTTGTACACCCTTGTGTCATGGATAGCCTTTGGTACTTTATGGATAAATTGCATTCATGTATATTGATATGATTATTTTTTACCTTATTATGATTTAGATATCAATACATGAAAACAATTCTATTTAATTATTTATTCCACTGGATATGTGATATGTAGTATTTCTCTATTTAATTAAATATGGCATTATTTTCAAAGGAGAATGTTATTTTTTAAATGAAAAACAAAGGTTGTTATTTATATTTAAAGTGATTTCTTCTAAAAATTTTGTAGAATTATTTTTTAAAAATATCTAACATGGATAGAAATTATATTGATTAACTAGTTGTATCCTACTGAGATTTAGTTCCTGCACCCAACTTCTTACATTAGGTGTTTGTGGCCTTGGTTTTATAGGATATAAGTAAAGGGAATAGCATCAAATAAAGTAAAACTCTTCCAGATCGTGGTTCCTTTTTGGTGGGTTGGGATGGCGTTGAACTATGGTCACATGGGGATGGACCCATGGGTTTCTTCAGGTTGCATTTTTATGGTTTTTTATTGTTCCTTCATACCTTATTATCATGTTATTGTATTTTACCCTTTTTGATTTTTTTAACATATCATGTTGAATGGATATATTTTTTTATACAATTTTTTTTAATCTACCATATGTATATTGACGGTGAAATAATTCAAATTTTTCTTTGTATGATACCCTGGTTTTGGTCACTAACCTATGGTAATCAGGAACGTACTTCAAGCCATGCAGCAGGCCAATTCATGCTACATTATTAGTTGACCCGAGTTTTTTAGTTACATAAAAAATATTATAATGTATTTTAAATATTCTTATTTATTATAACTTTATTGAATATTATCATAATAATTTTGGTTTTAGTACTTTTGGTGTATAATATTATGAAAATGATGATATGGAAGGTATGTATTTAGAAACTTCTATAACTAAATAAGGAGTAATATTTGGCACAAATAGGTATGAAAAATAAAAATCTATACATATATAGATTATTATGTAAAATATGATTCTTCAAGTCTTACCTATGATAGTGTGGTTGATATCTCATTAGATATTATACTTTGAGTTGTGTCTATCTTATAAATACCCTAATCTATTTTTCGTGTAATTAAATTTCAAGGGAGATATTATTTGGGGGGGGTAGAATTTTACACCCTAAGATTTAGGATACATTTTCACACCTTAAAACACAGAAATATCAATTATAAATATGTTCTTTTAAAAAATTTAAAATTAATAAGAAAATAAATCAGACAAAAATATGAATCAAATAAAAAGATAATAAATCCATTGAGTATAATATTATCAGTTTATAAAATAGAGTATATTATATATATATAATGTTTATTTATATTTTAATATATATAATTTCATTATTAAAAAATTTAGTTTAAATAAAAGAATTATTTTATAATAGAGATAGATTTACAAATTCATTTGCGAAGACACTAATTATTCTAAAGAAATTGTTTTTAAAAAATATGAATATTTAATAAAATTATTAATTTTGAAGAATTATATTGATAAAATAATTTTTTTAAATTATAGAAATTTTTATTAAAATAAATCATTAACTTACAAAAAATAATTGATTTACTATAAGAAACATAAATATAATTATTCATGGTTAAACAAAAATATTTTTTTTGAAACATTTTTTTATCATGTATTATATTTTTTAAGGTAAATTTATAAATTCATAAATTTTAATATGATAAAATATGTAGAAATTAACTTAGAGTTAATTTTTGGTATTTTTTAAGAATGTTTATTTTTTGTAGAATAGATAAATACTATATCTTTTATAAATACCATAAATTTTATAACTTCATCTTGAAATAAAAATAAATTAAAATTTTATGAAACACTATTATTGACATTAAGAGAGATATATAAGGATAATAAACTCAAAATATCATCCATTTAATATAGATAAAACTTTATGTCGAGATAAATTAAAAAAAATTATTATTGTCAATAGAATGATTGAACGACATTCGAAAAGTCAAAATGGCTGTCATTAAGGTAATATTTTGAAGGAGTTATATTAATTATAAAATTAAAAGGATAAGTTCTATGAATAATAATTTATTATTATGTATTTATTTTCATTTTATAGTTCTATAACAAGTTCAATATCAAATCACTTATGTAGTGATGCAGCACTTGTGAAAGTGGAAGAAAAGTCAAATAAATGTTTTTAAAACATTTAAATGAAACGTTTTAGGTTAATTTTGGAGTTCATATAATTTTATTGATTTTTATGAAATATAATTAATTATATAAATATTAATTAATCAATTTTATTATCATTTTAACATGTCAAATTTCAAATGACTAGAATAACTTTGAAAAAGACTTTGTGGCACCTAATGTTAAAAATTACTTATAAAGAAAAAAACATCACAAAAACTCATATCTAAAATGGTGGATGAAGATAATTGAGACCTTCTCTAATAAATTTTCAATTTTTCCCATTTTTTACCCATTTACATTGAATATCAAATTCCATTAAAATTAATAAATAATTAATTACAAAAAATGTCACCCCTCTCACTTATAAAATGACCCCTATCACATATTACTCTTAATAATTATAATTTATCATATTATTAATATCTAAATAACATATTTATATTTATGTAATATTTATATTTTAGTAAAAAAACTACATTATAATACTTATCCATTGATTATAACATGTTCTTGTTTTGGTTTGTTTAACCACCTACATAAATGATACTATAAATGTTTATCATGGATGATTATAGAAACGTAATAACTGATAAAATATTATATTAAAAAGTAAATAACGTTTTTTTTCTAAAATATAAATATTAGGATTTGAATCATTACCACTATAATATTTTTTATTCGTTAAATATTACTGAAACAAGAACATTATTTCTTTTATCTTGTATAACCATACCAAAAACACTCGTGGAATGAACCTAAAACTTCATACATAATTATGGAACATCTCTTATAATTTATTAACATTATATATATGATAAACAAATGAACATGGAATCCTGATCAAAACTATCATACCGAAATATATAATGAACTGTTGAAACTACTAAAAGATGATGAACTAAATTAACTAAAAACAATTAAAAAATAAAATATAAATAAATACAAATTATTAATCAAAAATTTATTAAATTTGAATATGGTTTTCAAATATATAATTTATGGGTCTTATTTTATTATTTAATATATTAGAGAACATCTAAAAAAGTGGGAATACAAGTTAGGGTTTTATCTTATCTCAATTTCCTTTCATCAAATTATAATGTTTCTTCTTAAAATTCATTATTATAAGTTGATTGAATTATTTAAAAAAAAATTATTATTTATTATTTTATATTTTTATATATTGTTTATATTTCATTTACATAAACTAATTTTTAAATGTTTCTTACATTATAAATTATATTGCTTTTAAGGGGTTTCTCATATCAATTGTATTTCATTGAGATATGTTCTATATTCAACACGTTATTTCATTTTTGTGATTTATATACTTACACTAGATCCATTTTTATCATAAATTAATTGGAATTTTGGGGATTTAAACATTCATAAATAGTCATCTCATCCATTGGATTTGGATTCAAATGTTTCCAGAGTAATAAGGGTTTTTTTACAATCTCACTTTGAATTTAAGATTGTTTATATATTAATATATTTTTGAAACAATTATATTTAAATTGTCTTTATAATCACACATATTTTATTCTCCTATGGTTATTTATAGGGTTTAAATGTCTAATTATCCCTTAACTTCCCTCTGGTTCATAATTAAATTGAAATTGTTCCCATTAGTATAATCAACCTTATATCTTATTTTCAGTTGAGAAGACTTTTCCTTCGTGTTCATATTATTTATATTGTTTTATAATAAATTCTCAATATAATTAAATGATTTATCATTGTCATTTTATATTTAATTATAATTACTTTTCATAATTTTAAGATGAATCCTTTTAATGTCATCTACATGAGTGATTTTTCACATTCTTTACTCAACTATTAAACTAATATCATGTTAAAATGAACACATTTTCCCAACTTTATAACCATTTTTCTTAATGAATATTTCCCTTAATGTTTTCATGGTTTTAAAATTTTACTAATAATATTTTAAAAAATAATTTTAAAAATAAAAGTTTAATGTTTTAGAATAATTATAAATAATGTTATTTCAATTCACTTATGTATTTTTTTACATTCCCCTCCACATTTTATATCATTAAAATTATTTCCCTCAATGCTTTTAAAATTTTGATTTATCTTAAAATTAAGGTTTTATTTTTTCTATATTCACACACATGAATAAGATTTATAAAGTAAATTGTAGGTTTCTTTTGAAATTGTGTTACAAAAAACTGATGAATTTTATTTTATAATTTCACTCCCATTTTTCTCTCAAACTCAAAAAGATTTTCCCCTTTGTTGTTTTGTTTCATATTTTACCATCTAAATGCTCTTATGATTTTTTTTAAAACCCTATACTTTTTATAACGAATGGATTCATTTAAATTTTTTTGAATCCTATGTATTTTACATGGTTTTATGTGTTTTGGGGTTCAAGAGTGACTTGGAGTGGTTTTGGGATGAACTAGGTCGATCTGTTGTTCAAATGGATATAGAATGTATCCATTCACAATATTAAAATATGTTTCATTTCATGGAATTTTATAGATATGGGGTTCCCCTATCCTAATAAATTATTGTTTGAACTTTTAATTAATTCCATTAAGAATTCAAGTGATTAAAAATGGAATAAAAATGATTATGTTATTATAAATTATAATTGGGTAAAAAATGTGTGCATTCAACAAGTACATAAAATGAACCCATCCCTCTTTCATTATTGTATTATAAGTGAGGGAACTCTTTCATTTATTACAATATATTAGGATCATTGAAATCATTATGTATAATATAGTAAGTCTAACACTTTGGGTCCCTCCTTTTTGTTTTATCTCTTTTATTTCTGGTGTTGTGTCATTAGTTGATGTTATACCCTATTTTCATTGTCTTTATCAACTTCTATGATTATTTCCATTTCAATCCAAATCTTTGTCCAATATTACACAAGTAAGCATCTATGATCTTATGGTAGGTATTGAATAGCTTTATCCTAAGTTTATATGAGTTTTATGTGATGCGTGATATATGGGTGTGATTGGGGCAGTCTAGGTGAGACTGGTTGTGTGTTTCTTTTAGTTTTTATGGTTATTAAGAGATATTGGTTGGTAGGATTAGGCATAAAAAAGTATGGATGTACATAATATTATATTTTAGGTACAATTTGTGAATATATGATCATTTTTTCGTAATAAAACTCGGTATGGAAATTTTATCATAATGTGATGGCTATAATGGTTTTGTGGGAATGATTTGGGCGTGGTTATGTAACCATGGGTGATTTTGATCACCAAAAGTTTCATAAAATTTTTCATTAGGAAGAGGTAAATGGTTCTGACCATTTTTTTTGGTGATGTGGTTCGTAGGTGGAAATAGAGGTTCGCTGAAGGTGTGTCCTAGGATTGTTGGTCAGGATGCTCACTATGGTTGGATGATGGTTCTATTAGGGACATGTACACATAGTATAGGTCCTAATGAGGTGGTGTTGTTCACTTAATATGGGTGTATTCTTTTACATATTAAGAGTCATAAAGGATGGTTTTAACCATCGTTTCATAGGAGGTGATAACCGTAGAACGACATGGAAAATACTGCATGGGACTGTTCCATGGGAGTTGAGTATTTTCATTATAATTGGGTCCTTTGGGTTGAAATTATGGAATTATGGGAATCTGTATGTCTTGGGTTCATTGGGCTATTGGGTTGGTAGTCAGTTGAAGGAAAATAATGTCCATGAGACTTTTGATATGTCTTGTGGTTGTGACTTTGGGATGTCATGTTGACTCAAAGGGTTTATATGTAAGTACTGAAAGGTATTTCCATGTTATGTATATGGTTATAGTTGCATGTGATGTCATGTGAAATTGAAATGGTTGGAATGATTAGGTATCTTTTGGTATGAAAGACTATGGATTGATTTTTATACTCTAGTAGTGACCAAGGCAGGTAAAGGCTCTCTTATTTATACTAAGCACATGTGGGGTGTGTTATGTGGTATTTTTTGATTCCCATTTATTTAAATTTTTTATAAAGTGATTTAATTATGTATGTAAACTAGTTACTCTATTGTTGGTTGGCTATTGAGCCCATAATCACACCTTGTTTGGGCCCTTTGGAACACAATAAACAATTTATGGTTTTGAGGATATTAAAGTGAGAAGGCTTTAGTTGTAGAGCCTAGTGAGTTGTGACATGTAAAAAGTGCATGTTATTGATTTAATGAATCTTAGTAGACAATTCAGGTGATTTATCATAGTTAGAGTGGTGATATTTTTGGATGTTTTTTTCATGTTTATCTATGATAGTCCCATGGGTGATCCTATTTCATTTTTTAGGATTTTCATGACTGGTAGATATTATCTAGTATATTATAGGCATTCTTTTGTATTATTTTTTTAATTATTTAAATTTATTCCCTTTTGTTTGATCTATCAATTCCATAGTATTATTAGTATTATCACCTGATATTACAGTCTCCCCACTATAACCTAATAGACCCTCACTACTACTCTAAAAACATTAACATATAGGGAGGCACACGAAAGTTGACATAGTGATCACCATTTTAGGCACCTATTAGTGGCATTATATCAAGAAACATTAATGTTTTTTCTTTGGTAGGATTGAAATTTTAGTATCAAATGATCCAATTCATGATATTTTCTCATGTTATATCCTCTAAAAGTGTTATGTACTCAACATTTTTATAGAATTATTTTCACCCATTTCAATATCCCTTAATGTTTCTTAGGATTTACTTGGAAAATTACCTAATGATACTATCTATCTTATTCATTTTGATTAAATTTGATCATATATTATGGAAATTTTCTAGAAAATAATTTCTTTCAGAGGTTAACTATGCTATGAAGAAATTACGAATGTTTTATTGTGTGGAACATATATTCATGTACATATTATGATGTGGTAGGTAGGCCCAAAATCATATATCCCCCAATTCATTTGGAAATGTTTTATATATCATGATATGATATGTAAGGGACTAAAGAGTAAACACAATATTCTATGGGACTCTTTCCACACTGTTATGTTCACTTGAAAATGATCCTTTACTCATTCTTATGATGTCATGTTTAATGTTGTTTCCACATACATATAATTGTACGATTCTATGATATTTACTTCCTTGTTCTAAAATCATTATCTTATGATTCATGAATTATGATCCATGTTTTATTGGGTTTCATTTCATTTGGATATGCTTATATACCTTGATTTTTCTCTCATAGACATTTGTTTTTCTTTTGCATACTTTTGATAATCAATTTTTATCACTTATTTTTACCTTTACTAAGATGTTAATATCAACCTTCTTATGTTTTCATTTCCCCAGGTTATGAAAAATATTTTTTATATGATATGTGTAAATGGTTATCACATGTGGAGAATTTTTTGAGAGATATTAAAGAATTATTTTATAATTAAAAATTGTTTTAGTGGAAAAATATCCACTTTATGTGAAAGGTATGAGTGTTTTAGTTTAATGATATTATTAATTCTCTAAAAATATAAATAAAAAATGTTTTGAAAGTGTATTTGAATCAATATTGGAAATTGATATAGTAATTATGGATAGTTATGTTTGGGTTCCTTTATTTGGTATCGAATTCATTTTTTAAACTAATAGGTTTTTATCACTTGATCTAGGAGTGTGGGTCTATAGAATCTCTTTGGAACTCATTAAGTGATCATCATCATCATAATTAATTGTTTATTAAATAGGGCCAAAAACAACAAAGAAACATCCTCCCCACCCCTCACCGGACTCCAAGGACAAACGTTCATGGAGTCATGAAATGTTGGAGCTGGAGGGAATCTCCTTTAATGAGATTAACCCACTCAGCTTTCAAACTACCAACTGTATGCAAACAAACATCCAATGAGTCATTAAAATCCAACGAATCCAAGTGGTCTGCCACCATGTTCCCCTTCCTCTAGGTATGTAGTATTTGCCTTCGGCTATTAATAATACTCTTGCATTTTCTGATAACAAAGTTGATAGACCAAGGAGAGTTTCTATCCCCTTTCAAGGAGTTGTAGACAATCAAAGAGTATGTTTCCACTTATAAAATCTCCGGACTCTTTTGCTCACAAAATCTGAGCCCAGTTAGCATTTACATAGCCTCTTATTGTAGGGAGTATCCCTAACCCAACCTAACCGGGAAATCCAAATGAACCGTCCCCTTGCCAACGTGCACAACCCCTTCTTGCATAGCCACCAACACACAAGACCCATCCATATTCAATTTCAAACCATACAAAGGAGGTCTCTAGCAAACCAAATTCCCTAATATGCTGGTGGATGGAAGAGTATCACTGGTTCTTAATTTGGAAAGGAGAAAATTAGGGGCTTCCTTCCAGTTCCTCACAACCTTTGCCAAGTCAATAACCAGATTCTGAGCCCACTCAAGAATAACATGAGTTGAAACAAATGAACCTTCAAACCTCAATTTGTTACACACCTTCCAGAGAACCAAACACCCTACATGAAGCACCATCGAGCGAACCGGGCCTTCAGGGCCTCCCCCCAAAGCTGAGATACCATCTATCAGGAAAAGGAAGATAGATCGCAACCTCGGTAGAGACTGTAGTGAATTCCACAAGAAGCCTCCACACTTCTCACACCCATTCACTATCAAAGAAAAGATGCTTCATGGTCTCCACAATCGAATCCGTACAGCATACACACATAGAAGCATAGGTGATACCACATCATTGGATATTATTATCTATCGAGACAACCCTGTTCCTGATCCTTCATGTGAGAAAATTGAACATTGTGGGAACACTACACACCCAGATAATATCGTCCCACAAGTGAGATTGGTATTTCTCAAAAAATGGGTGTCGCAAATCATTCGACGAGAATAAACCTGTGGGGGTGGGTTTAAAGAAACATTTATCTGGCATTGAATTTAGCTCTATGAGATTGAAATAGTTATTCTGCTCCCTATCTAGAGTTTCCTTGATGAAGGAGGGGAATCACCTAAAACATTCAAAAAGTGGTGGTACATATTGAACCATATGGTCCCTAATATAAATAATAAGGTAGGGTCATTTGTTTTGTAACAGCTAAATACTCTAATCATCTTTTCAATCATTAATTGAGAGTTTTTTATGATCCCCCTATAAAGGAGGGATAATTTTTAACAACATAAAATAATCATATTGTTCTTTTATTTTTATTTTCATTATAGTTACCTTTTGAAAGCTCTTGTTAGGGTTGTATGTGAGCATTGTTGTTTGTATATGGGTTATTTTGTCTTCCTAGTTCCAAACACAATGTAGACATGGGTTTATTCTGATTTTATGTGTTTGAGAACGTTATTCAATTTTTTAAATCTAATGGAGGGTGATTTCAGATTGGATGTTCTAGACCTAAAAGTGACATCTATTAGGTTGATTTATGGATGATTCTTTCCCAGTTTATATATTTTTTCGAAAATGAAATGGGTGGGGATTTTTTTTAAAACTCATTAAATCTTGATGGTTTTTCATGTGCATGCGGTGCATGGGGAGCATTAAGTAAATCCTAATGCGTCTTGTACTTTGATGACCACCTCCCTCCAATGATAATCCTCCTAATCATACAATGGAGAAATTGGGATAATGTCCCTCGAGTCCCACTTACAGTAGGCCCCATGGTGGTGACCAACACTAATGGTATTCAAATATCACAAAATGGGAGGTATTAACATTTTTAAGGTAACTAAGATAAAGAGATAAGATGTAATAACCTTAAAAATCTTTAGGAAACAATACATATATGAAGGAAAACCAAAAATACATCACAAATTCATGTTTTCGAATAAAACTGTGAGAAAATACAATACAAATCCAAAGTAATTACCAAAAGAACAAAACTAAGTACCGACACATAAACTATCCCAACATCTAAGCTAGTAATGCCCAAAACTGTCCTTGTAGTCCTCCTAGAAACAAGAAAAAAAAATTATATATGTAGGGTGAGCATACAAGTATACTCAGTAGGAAAAACAAAAGTCTCTCATGTACATGTGGATAAGCATACTAATTCCCCTACGAGAAAACAACAAAACCCAAAAGCACCTAACAAGGTATACTATCCATAAACAATATCACCATGGTACGCACACCAAATAATGAAAGTTATGTAAATTAATATTATAAGAACAATGATGATAGGGGTTCCTGAACCACATTCCCATTGATTAACTGCTATCACACCATAAGAGAAAATGCACAGGCACTCCCGCCTCTTCCAAAATAACCATGTCACAACCCACCCACTCACACATGGGCCACATACCACATCATATCCCACCCACAAATAGCTAAGCATCACTACTACATCTTATCCATCATGTATAAAACTAGGCCACAACCCACACCACATCCCAAAAACCCCTCAGAAAACAAAATACATCTCATCCAAAATACACCTAGGAAAAAAAACTCCCACGAACACACTTGGGCCTCAAAAACAAAAACATACCTGAAGATTCTTGGGATATCACCACCTATAAAAGGGATCAAGGAAGAATGGATGTCAATCTATCCATCCTACCACTGAGATGTTTGGGAAATAACCCCTCCCCCGTAACAATGGGGGTGTTCGGAACATAGTGTCAACTAGGGTTGGGTTTCTATATAATCATAGGAATGTAAAAGTATTTGTATATATGTACCAAACACTCAGCCCATCTTATGGGATCTCAAGAAAACAACCACCCCATAACACTTTCACCTTTGCTGCTACCTCTAAATGTTTGTATCAGGACGAACAACAAGAACTTATGATGATGGAAAAAAAATCTGCATAAAACACAATTAACATCATGTTATTAAGAATTTACTAGTTATTCCATCCCTACCTAGGAAACTAAAAACCACTGAACAAAACCAGCCTCACAACTAAGCCAAACAGAGGAAGAAAACTATGATATAACACCCCACTTAACACTTCCTCCCCACTTAGCACCCAAGACAACCTCTACCACTATTATTCTTCAAAGTAATGTCACCATGCCATTTCTATCAATAATAAAACCCCCAACATAAAGCTAAACCCTGCAACACACCTCATCACAACCATACTTAGAAGCCTCGCTTCATAATAACACCACACCAAGAAACATAGAAATAGAACAACTTGAATATTACGCCTTTCTACCCAACCACTCCCCATCCATTCCACAATCAATAAATCTATCAACCTGAAATTCCATTACATCGTTAATCCATACACACACACCACCGTTCTCTCATCAGTATCACCACACAAACCGTAAAAATCACAAAACATAAAATATCCATTATCAGCACACAACCACACCAGACAAGGAAAATTGTATTCAGACTTAACACAGTCGTTATTTAATTCAAATTGGATAAAACATGGGTTATCCAAGAACAAGTTTGATGTTGGGTCATCAATTTATTTAACCAGATATATGTGGTTAATCAGTTTCATAATTCCATATTTCAGTAGGGGATCCATAACAAGTGTGAATCATCACTCGTGTTCAAAAAAATACCACCAACGAACATGATTTTTAGAAGGCATACAACTCACAATATGGATCAAAGATAACATATAAAACAAATGATCATCAAAATCATCTTCTTGGCCTGTCATTTATTACTAAGTTATAAAAACCAATTATCAAAACAGGTCTGGTTATCTTTATAAAATGTTATATTATCTTCAAAACACCCTTAATTAGTAGTTGCGATTGAACCACAATCACAATGGGATATTATAATACCCACCCCACATGATGCACATAAAAATTACTATGGGATCCCTTCCTTGAAGAATAGGCAGATGGATACGCCTCCTTCCACCAGAATAGGTGGAACGCGAGCAGCGGGAAATACAACATGGAAAACTGGATTTTATGGCCACAATAGAAAACACAACTCCACGGGGAAGAAGGTCTCTAGGCGTACAAAGAGAAAATTGAAACCCATATGGGTGAGAAGACCTCCGCTATGGAAGATCTAGATCCTATATTAATGGAAGGAAATGGTTTCAAGGGCCATTGAAGTCATATCGTGGTCAAGAACACCTGTATTTGAAATTTCAACGTGTCCAGGATGTTAGGATATTAAATATATAATTAATAATTTTTCAAAATTATTTAGAAATGGTAAAAAAAAATTTTAAACATGATTTACGTCAAGTAAAATGTGAGAGGGGAAAAACTAAAAAAACTAGGAAATGCTTGAAATGACTCACCATTTGGTGAGTCATTGAAACCATTCACTGAAGGATGATTTACCATCTGGTGACTCACTGTTGAAAAAGTCACTGACGCAACCCACTAACATGACCCATAAACTCCACCTACCGACACCACTCACTGACACCACCTACCATCACCACTCATAGATGCCACTAAACATCACCACTCACAGTATCCACTCATTGAATTTTGACCCACCGATTCCTTACTTATCAATGTCTAACCTACCTATTCCATTCCTACCAATGCCCGACCTAACGTTTAAAAACTATATTTTTGGAAAACACTTAAAATTAGTCACATTGACTTCTTAGAAATACATAGACACTGATGTTTGGAAACATAATGGACCAGATAGGTATAGGTGATTACATAAAATATATCTAAAACTATTCCAACCCTCTAGAATTCAAAACCAAACCCAAAAGAAAGAGTGGTCTGAACTACCACCTCATAGGATACCTCCGAAGGATCTTTCTATACTTGTAAAACCACTACCTCCATCAATGTTCAACAATAAACCACCCTACATTGTTTGAAATTTGGAGTGAAACATCAATATCCAATAACACATCCTCTGACATCTACTACTCCCGACCAACCAGAAGACACACACACGATCAACAAAACCACACTATCTGAGCACACGAATCAGGGAATTGCTTCCTCCATGTTGAGATAATACCTGCTATGCGTGTCACTAACCCACCCACATAGATTTAATCATATCAATTAATGAATCTTGATTAGAAATAATTTACTCTCATTTCCACATGTCAGGAATTCATCACACATTACAGAACATGGATGAAACTCATATCATAGAAAAAAATGTTCAAGTAATACATCATAAAAGAAAGATATAGTTGAAAAACTCAAAACAACTCTAAGTACTGGGCACATATCTAGGCTTCTCACTACCAGGTACTTTTATCCATGCCACTATGCCTCCATAACACGTGAACCAACGGAATGGTCCATCCATGCACCACTCTCTCCCAGTGATATTGGATCTCTACTATATGTTCCACGAATGTTGTGCCACCCTTGATATCTAACTCTCCCCATTCAATGAAATGGGAGTAATCATGAAGATACCAATGAAGATGGAAGACATGAAAGAATTTTTGGAGCCTCTCCATCTATGGTGGCAATTCTAACTCATAATCCACCTCACCAGCTTTCCCCAACACCTCAAAGGGTCTAATGAACATAGGATAAAACTTGATCCCTCTACCGAACCTTCACCTCCCACGTCGAGGGGAAACCTTCAAGAACACATTATCTCCAACCTAGAACTCCAAGGGTCGCCTCCTATAATCGGAATATGACTTATGTTAGTTCTTTTCTACCTTCATCCTCTCATAGAAAATCTGCACCTTCTTGGTCATACTCTGCACCATGTCTGGACCATGAACAACTGCCTCCCTAACTTCTATCCACATAAAGTTGAACAAAATGGTCTCCCATAGAAGGACTCCAACAGAACCATACCAATGAAATAGTGATAGCTATTATTTTAATAAAACACTACCAAGGGCTGATTTCATACCCAAGATCTACAAAAATACAAGACACATTCCCAAAACATGTCCTCCAACATTTGGATTATCCATTCTATCTTCGCATGTGTATGAGGGTTGATTGTAGTGATGAGGCGTAACTGAGTGTCAAAAGCATGTTGCAGTTCCCTTAAGACTCATAAGGTGAAATGTGTATCCTGTTCAAATAAAATGTATGTTGGAACCCCATGAAGATGCACCACTAGATTTACATACCTCCTCACCTAGGTATCCACTACGCTCGACACCTTATTCACTAAAAAGTGAGTCTATTTCATTAGATGATCCACCATTACCCATATTTCATCACAATCTCCCTGATACTTGGGTAATCCTATGAAAAAATCAATATACAGTTCATCCCACATTTACCCGGGGACATCTAAGGGCTGAAACAAATCACTGGGAACATGTTTCCCAACCTTCACCTATCGTCACATTGATCACTTCACCACCAACTCTGCCACTGCACGCTTCATTTACAACCACCAAAATTGCATCCTCAAACCAAGGTACATAATAGAAACTATTGTGTGTACCAATAGGGTTGAGCTATGAACATCATAGAGAACTCCCTCATGCATTTACATTAGACCAAAGAGCTTCCCATAGAACAACATTTGATTTTTTCCATCCACTAAACATCCCTCCGGAGCATCACCCCAGTCAACGTGATCATGCATAACCTCCACCACTGAGTCTCTCCACTGAGACTATTACACCTACTATCACAGACGTGAATGTACTATCATCTTGAACATATATCCTATTCCACCATTCATTCTTGCATACAAGTGCAAGGAGGTCAACTCCTCTGTCACCTTCCAAGAATCTGAAGATTCCTGAACTATATCCTACTTCAACTTACTTATCAAGGAATCAGCCATGACATTCTCATTTCATGAGGTGTATGATATGTTTAAGTAATAAACCTAGAGAAAATCCATCCAAATCTATTGTCACAAGTTTATATCTCACTATGAAAAGATATACCTTATGTTATTGTGATCTGTGAAGACAACAAAGCTCTCCCCAATGAGGTTATTCTACCAACACATTAGTAAAAACACATCCAATTCTAGCTCTATATCATGGGTGGAATATTTATGTTTATGGGGATGTAACTTCCTAGGCCCTTACGAGATCCTGCCTTATTTATGAATCATCAAAAACCCCAAACCTAAACAATAATCAACTTAAAAAACCAATAAAATCACCCCTTCCTCTAGAAACTAGAGCATTGGAAAACTGATTATATTCCCATTAATGTAGCAGAAATCTAACTAACACTACTCACTCAACAAAAAATCCTGGCCTTTTCTAGTTTGATCCTTCAACATAGCTACAAATCTATAGAAATCAAGTAATAATATATGTTAATAGCCTACCCGGGTAATAAAACTAGGAAACTCCACCACATTCTTGGTTTCTCCCCAAAAACAACTGCTTCAACATTCAACGAGTCCACCGCTACACCCTATTGAGACACCGCATGCCCAAGTATGTGTACCTATCATGACCAAAAATTTCATTAGTACAACTTCCCATAGTGCTTGTGGAATCGTAGAACCTCCAAGATAGTCTGGATATGCTCGGTATGCTCCTCATCTAACATTGAGTCCATTAGGATATCATTGATGAATACAATGATGAATAGGTCTAGGAACTCATGAGAGATAGATTTCAGGGGCCCCATGAACATGGACGATGCGTTTGTAACACTGAAACACATAACCATGAACTCAAAGTTCACATAACTACATTCGAAAGCATTATTCTTGATGACACACACTGTCACTCTTAACTAGTGATACCCATACCACAGATCAATCTTATAAAACAAACTTTCTCCCCTAATCTAGTTGAAAAGATCATCTATCCTTGGGAGAGGATAACGATTATTTACTGTCACATAATTCAACCTCCAGTAGTCTATGAATAGCCTCATACCACTATCTTCCTTCATTTAGAATATGAACAGAGCAACCCATGTCAATACACTGGTCTAGACAAATCCCTTCTTCATCAAGTCATCAATCTGAATCTGCATCTCCCATAACTCGAATAGTGCCATCCGATAGGTATCCATTGAAATTGGAGAACCACTGGGAATCAAGTCTATCTCAAAATCAACATCACATTGAGTGGATAGATTCAGAACCTACTTGGGGAATACATCCATGAATTCCCTAAAAACATTGGGAACCTCCTTCATCTCATCATCCGCTAATTCCACTAAAAGCTCGACCAACATGGAAATTTGGGTATATACACGTTAACTTCCCATCTGAGCATTTCGCTCACTAATGGAAGTGACACAATATCCATCCATTTATAAAAACATGTACCTTATCTTGAAGTAGTATATGATAGCATGCACAAAAAAAATTAGTTGATCCCAAGGATAGCATTGTATGGCCACATCTATTGCAAAAAATAGGTCTCTCCTATACTGATACGGTCCCAACATTAGTTTACATTCCAGAAAACATGAAACTAGTTTTTCTAACCTCGGATAGGTGTAATCAACATTGGGGCCTAAAATGAATCTCTATGTCTAGTCCCATATAATGGGATAGATTGGGTACAACGAATTTGGTTGAAGCTCTCGAATAAAAAAATCATTGGAAGGAGTATAGAATAGATTGATCGTACCTCAAACGATATCCAAACGCATAGAAGCTACAAACTATGAAGCATGTAACTAACCATGCCTATATCCTCTTCCCATTTTCAAATGACCATATCTACAACCATGCCTGGGTTGAGGTCCTTGAGGATCACCCTGAGGTCAGCCTTCATCGGCTCTATCTCCCCTCAGTGGTGATGGACCCGATTGTCCCTACTGCTGAAATGGTCTGGAAGAAAACTACTAGGGAGGTGGGCACTAAACCATCCCAAAATTACCATAATAAGCTTGAAAGGTCATCAGGAAATGAATTTGAAGGTTCCCATGAACTCTACAAATAAAAAATACCATCCCCATGCCTACAAGATAGGCACAAGGGCCAAATAGTTGAAATAGAAACTGCTGATGTCGGCTCCAGGACAACTGAAAACTCAAAGGCCTTGGAACATGACACCTACCACTGGTAGACTTACCATTATAAGAACCCTGGTGTATCACCTCTCATAGTTAACCTCATTTCAATTGAATTATCTCAACTAAATTGTCCTTCTTCTAGAAGTCTAGGTATGTCGGAAAGGTGAAGGGAGTAATTGCGTACTAGAGAGAAGGATGAAGTGCCTCCTCTATGAATCTGATCCAAGACTCATCATCTGAAAAGTGATTTGGGGTGAAGTGAAGGAGATATATGAACATGATCCCCAACAATCATACCATCATATTCGCATGTTATAGGGAGAGTAGACCATGTTTCTTCTCATCCTTCATGGTCAAAGAAATGAATTCTTCCTATAACTCCTTCTCAAAATCAAATGACAAAACATCAGCCTCCCTTCTAACCCCTAGGTACATCATCCACCACTAAAACATAGATCCCCTAATTTGACTAACATCAATGGAACCCAAAACCCCATTGGATCCCAGATCAGGGTGAAGGTGATGTCAATCTTCTCGATCCAGCTCTCTATCTCCATGTCTGAGACACTACCTTTATACATTCCCAAGGTCTGTAGCTAGAAAGTACATAACACTATATACTAATGGTTGTCCTCCTCCTTCGAATCAACCCTCATTTGATTAACCAGATCATCCTATTGATCCTCCACTACCTGATCCACTCATGTACAACGACTATGATTTATAGCTGAAAGGAAAACAATGAACACCTAAGCCCGAGTAGTATGAAATTTTATTTAAGGTTCATTTTAACACATTATTAATTTAAATTTCCTAAAATTCCAAATTAAAAAAATAAACAAGTCATCAAGATGCATGTACCTATACTAGGGTTTCTTGAAAATAGTGTAGCCTTTCTTGGTTACTCAGTAAGTATAGAGTCCTTGCATCAGATCATGGGGGAAGCTAAAATCTCATGTCCTAGCCGGTCTTCCCTGTCCTATGTCACACACTAAGGACTCCTATCATTGTTTACCTACCAACCCATGAAATCCTCATTGTTCCTAACTATAAACTCCATACTATCTCTCAATAATCACCTCTGAAACCATTATTTCATGTCCCCCTCCCTTCAATGACGCCCCTCCTGAGCTGTAAATTTAGAATGTGGGATAATGACCCCCAAGTCTCGCCTCCAGTAGGCCCTGGGGTGGAGACCAACACAAAGGGTATACAAATCACAAAAAATGGAAGGAATTTCCCATTTTATAGTAACCAAGATCAAGATGTAAGATGTAATATTCTCAAAAAATCTCTAATACACTATACATATATGATGGAAAACAAAAAATCCACCCCACATTCATGTGTTCAATTAATACTACAAGAAAATATAATAAAACTACAATGTAAGTACCAAGAGAACCAACCTAAGCAGTGACACGACAACTATTCCAATGCACGAGCAAGTAGTGTTTAGCATGATCTTTATAGTCTTCCTTGAAACATAAAAACAGTTTTATATATGTAGGGTGAGAAAACAAGTATACTCAATAGATAAAACCAAAGTCTCTAGTGCACAAGTAGAGAAGCATACTAATTCACCTATGAGAAAATAGTAAACCCAAAAGCACCTAACTAGGTATTCTATCCATACCAAATTTCACCAAGGTACACTCACTAAATAACACTACTCATGTAAAGTAATATAATAATAATATTTATGATAGGGTACCCTGAACCACTTTCCCCCTGATTAGCCTCTCTCATACCCTAATAAAAAATGATATGGTACTCCCACCACTTCTGAAATAACCACATCACAATATACCCAAACACGCCTAGGCCACATACCACATCACATACCACCCAAATACACATGTTCCTCACAACTACATCTTATCTTGTCTGCTGACACCTGGGCCACAACCCACACCACATCCCGAAAAGTCTTGGGAATCCACAAAACATCTAATTCTGAAGAAACTGGGGAAAAACAACTCACCCGCACACACCTGGGCCTCACAAACCAAAACTATAATGCCCCGACCCATGTTATCTAGATTCGGATCATTATTACATAACATTGGCATGATCACAAGAAAGATCAAGTCTCGAAAGATGGATTAGTTTAGTAGCCTTGGAAACACTGGATATATTCATAAGTCTTACATTGCATCATAAAAATAAAAACTACAAAAACATATTTTCTTCATAGTCCACACTCATATCCCCACATACTATCCCTGCAGGTCATTCATAAATTACTTCTTCACATCCTTATACTTTTACTTTGTTGGGGGTAGGTTAACCTCCTCTTCTTTGGGTTCTTACTTTTTAGTTGATCAAAAGGACTCCATAGGATGGCTTTATGATCAAACTAATTCCTCTAGGTTGTAGTGAGGTAAGATGAGAGAGTATTTGGGTAGGGTTTGGCCGAACCAAAGGGCTTTGAATGTGTGAATTAGTGAGAAGGGGGAGTGACCTTTTATAAGAGGGGTGAGGGGAACCTTTGGAAAAGCTAAAAATATTAATTTATAATAAATTCATATTCAGTTTCTAATGGATACAAAGTGGATTATTTAAAGGTTAAGGTGGGGATAGGTCTAAAACCACTAAACCAATAGGATTTAGACAGGTTTGGGTTACTATATTAACCTTATCTTTAAGTATTAACTCTTAGTTAATTAGTTTGACATTTACCATGTCGCTTTGTATTTTTATATTATATAGTTAATAAAATTACTATATACATCCAAGCGACCCCCAGGTGGTCCATTAATGAAACAACTATCATGATATAAGTCTATTGGAAAAACCTTATATTCTTAGGAATTTATTAACAATTAATAATAAATATTTAAAAAAAACTCTTTTATGTCAATTTTGACACTATTCAATAGTTTATTTTTGTAAAAATCATAACAGAATGATTACTTATAAAACAGTTAATTAAATCAATCCTATCATGTCATATTAACCTATAAAATTATTTTAATTCATAAAAAGTCTCAAATTATATTTATTTGGGTATTTATAATATCAATTATTTTAATTTTTCACTATTATGGTAATTACTGCATCATCATTATGTCATAAATAAATTACATTATTTAATGTCTAAAAATTATAAATAAAATATAATTATGTAGGAAATATTTTTATATTTATAATGAATATTTATAGTCGAAAATACAAAATATATAACCCTATGTAAAAATTTTTTTCATAAAAAATATATGCTTATGTCATTTTTGTATTTATTTTAACTTAATTAAAATAAAGTGTCCATATCACCAACAAGTGGCTCCATGGGGTCCCAAAATCAACCCAAAGATGCCCATGGGTGGAAATGTATCAACAAATAAGTTTAAGACATGTTTTAGGGTAATTTAGTATTATTATAATATTATTTTTTAACCATTATTTACCGTATTTACCCATAACCATGGTAAATAAAATATTTACCGAAGTAATTATTCAAAATATCTAAAAATAAAAGTTACCTATTTACACAATATGAACATCCTGATTCCAAATATTGTACCCATTTTTCCAAATTCAAAACACAGAGGAGGCAGAAATTAATTTAAAATTAATTCCCGTTGTTAAAACAAAAAACATGTTTTCAAGAGATAATAACTATCGAATGATTGACACTTGTTTATGTCCGGTTTAATTATAAAATTATGTACAATGACAAAAATTGTATTAAATGGTAAAAATATATTATAAATATAATTTAAAACCATTCAAATTCATAATTTATCATTATAAATTATTTTGATTAAAAAAGTTGTATTTAATTAAAATTTAGTAATTTTCACTATTCATCAAAATATAAATGTTATCCGAAAAGATCCAAAATTTCAACCTAGGATAAATTCGATATTCCGAATCCAAAAATGAAGTCCATTTTGAGAGATAAAATTTATAAAATTTCAAAAATTAGGTATTTGTATTCATAACGGCTAGTTAGATTGGTTGTGGTATGTTAGAACTCGATGTTTCCTACAACACCCGCTATCGCATTATTCAAAGAGAAGCGTACCGTAGAAGCTTGGGGGGTTACATTCTCACCTCCTTAAAATAATTTCATCCTCGAAATTTCTAGAATACTACTGGATGAAATGACTCAGGTGGTTCTTCATCATAAGTTCCTTGGGTTCCCACGTTGCCTCTTCCATCTTATGGTTTCTCCATAGAACTTTTACCAGACGAGTCGTCCGATTTCTCAGTACTTGTTCTATGGTATCAAGAATTCTGACGGGCTCTTCGCAATAAGACAGATTGGGTTTCAGATCTAATTCCACATAGGTGATTACATGCATTGGTTCAGGCATGTATTTCCTCAACAGAGATATGTGGAACACTTCGTGAACTTTGGAGAGACTTGGCAGCATTTCCAATTGGTAAGATACAGCCCCAATTCATTCTAGAATTTCGAAAGTTCTGATGTACCTGGGACTCAATTTACCTTTCTTACAAAAATGTACGACTCCCTTCCATGGAGATACCTTCAGAAAATCATGATCACCGACTTGAAATTCCAAATCCTTCCTTCGATTATCGGCATAGCTCTTCTGCCTACTTTCAGCTGCTTTGATGTGATTTTGGATTACCTTCACCTTTTCCATCGTTTCCTCCACCTGTTCTGGACCTACAAGTTTTCTTTCACCAACGTCATCCCAACAGGTTGGTGTGTGACATCTCTTTCTATATAACACTTCATATGGTTCCATCTGAATACTCTAATGGAGGTTGTTGTTATAGGAAAATTCTACCCGAGGTAAATATTGATCCCACATACCCTGAAAGTCATGTGAGATGGATCTCAACATGTCTTCTAAGGTTTGAATAGTTCGTTCTGATTGTCCATAATATTTGAGGGTGGTAGGCAGTGCTCAAATTAAATTTACTATCCAAGGCTTTTTGAAGACTTTTCCAGAATCTTGATGTAAATCGGGGATCACGATCAGAAACAATCGATAGGGGTACTCCATGAAGTCTAAAAAATTAATCAACATATTTTCTTTCTAGACGTTCTAGTGGTAGATATTCTCTTATAGAAATAAAATGTGCTGACTTGGTAATATGATCAACAATAACCCATATTACATCATTCCTTCTAGGAGTCTTTGGTAGCCCCATGACAAATTCCATCGTAATATTGTCCCATTTCCACTTAGGTATGGGAAGAGGTTGCATGACTCCTCCAGGATGCTGCCTTCCATCTTTCACTTGTTGACAAACCATACATCTTGACACAAAATCAGCAATCTCCCTCTTCATGTTGTCCCACCAAATATTTTCCTTCAAATCTCTATACATTTTGGTGCTCCCAAGGTGTATAGAGAAATTGGAACTATGTGCTTTATCCAGAAATTCCCTTTTTAGATCAGGTATATCGGGAACACAAAGTCTCCTCCTGAATTTCAAAATTAAATCTTCATACACAAAGTTTCTCAATCTCTCATCATTCACATCTTTAATCTTATTTTGAAATTATTCATCCTCGGTCTGAGAACTCTTAATCCCTTCTAGTAAATATAGTTTGGCAACCATTTGAAAAAGAATTGATGTTTCACCTTCCATGGTTATTCCCATGTCCATCTTCAATAGATCCATGAAAATTGGATACCTTTCAATTTTCATATTGTTCAATACTCCATGATCTTTTCTGCTCAAAGCATCTTCCACCTTGTTTGCTTTACTCGGGTGTTAGTGTATCGTACATTCATAATCCTTGAGTAATTCAAGCCATCCAATTTGCCTCATGTTGAGTTCTTTTTGTGAGAAAATATACTTCAAACTCTTGTGATCTGTATAAATATCACATTTTTCACCATATAGGTAGTGCCTCCTTATCTTCAAAGCAAATATCACAGCTGCTAACTCGAGATATTGAGTAGGATAGTTTTGTTCATGAATTTTCAACTGTCGTGATGGATAGGCAATAACCCCATCATTCTGCATAAGGACACAACCAAGTCCTTTCTTTTATGCATCGCTATAAATAACGATCCCATCATTCCCCGATGGTAGAGTCAATATATGATCATTGACTAGTCTTCTCTTTAGTTCTTCTAAACATTCTTCACACCATTTTTTTCAAAAAAAATTAACCCCTTTACGTGTGAGCTTTGTTAATGGGTTAGCCAACTGGGCAAAATTCTAGACGAAATGTCGATAATAACATGTTAAACCAATAAAACTACATAACTCAGTTATACTCGTCGGTGTTGGCCATTATTTTATTGCCTTGGTCTTAGAAGGATCAACAGAGATTCCATCTTTAGAGACAATATGGCCAAGAAAAGAAATCTCCTGAAGCCAGAATTCACACTTGCTAAACATCCCATATAATTCATTTCTTCTCAGAGTCTTCGGGATAATGTGCAAGTGATTTTCATGATCTTCATAGATTTTGGAGTATACCAAGATATCATCAATAAATACCACCACAAATTCATCAAGATATTTCTTGAAAACTCTATTAATCAGATCCATGAATACAGAGGGTGAATTAGTCAATCCAAAAGGTATTACTGTAAACTCGTAATGCCTGTACCTGGTTCGAAATGCTGTCTTCAGAATGTATTCCTTCTTTACACACAACTGATGGTATCCAGATCGAAGGTCAATCCTTGAAAATTATTGAGCTTCATGTAGTTGGTAAAATAAATCATCAATGTGAGGTAGGGGATACATGTTCTTTATTGTTATAGCATTGATCTCCCTGTAGTCGATACATAACCTCATAGATCCATCTTTCTTTTTAACAAAAAGAACAGGGGTTCCCCATAGAGATACACTAGGGCGAATAAATCCATTATTACTCAATTTCTCTAGTTGTTTCTTTAGTTCAAATAATTCTATAGTGGCCATTCTATAAGGGGTCTTTGATATAGGCCTTGATCCATGAATTAAATCAATGGAAAAATCAACTTCCCATTCTGGAGGATGTCCAGGTAAATCATCCAGAAACACATCTACATATTCTTTCGCAACAGGTACATCATCTATTTGAACATTACTTTCTTCACCCATAGTCATTTCATTGTCTTCCTCCCCAATAATTGAATTTAGTTGAGCTACTGGGGGTGGATATAGATAAGAATTAGGTGGTGACGATTATGCTCTGAAGATAAGGTGTTCCTTATCATCATCATCAATAATCTTAACCTATTTCTTCTTACAATAAATCTTCGCATCATAGTCCAAAAGCCAGTCCATACCGAGGATTATATAAAACTAATTCATTGGTATGACGATGAGATCAGAAGATAAAGAACATTTATGTGCTCTAATGGGTACTGATTCACAAAACATTGTGGCAATGATACTTCCCTTAGAAGTTTTAACTGACAACTCCCATTTTAAATGAAATTGGAAATATCTAATTTTCTTAGCAAACTGGGAAGATATGAAAAAATGTGTTGATCTAGAATCAAATAATGCATTTGTTAAACTTGAGAAAACCATTAAATTACCTTCCACCACGTCTTTTAGAGCTTCTACCTCAGCAGTAGTGATAGCATAATCATGGCCTTGATCCCTTGGCCTTTTCTGAGGTAAGTTCCCCTGACGCTTAGGACATTCATTTTCATAATGTACCATCTCCCTACAATTTATCACTGAACATTGGTAGCTTCTTTCTTCCCTTTACAATCACGAGCTTGGTGGCCTTTTTCACCACACTTGTAACAGACACCCATTCCCTTCAAGCAAGTATCATGGTGATTCTTCCCACATTTAACACAGGATGGATATTCAACCTTTCCCTTCTTCCCCTTATTTCCATTCCCAGATTGATCAGCAGATCTCTTCTTCTCTTGCTTTTCATTAAAGTCATAAGGCTTAGAGAATTCCTTTTCGGTCTTGATAGCACATGAGACAATGTCTTCGTATGATGAGAAAGATTGTGAGACTAATGCTCAATGGAGAAATGGTTTTAACCCATCAAAGAAACGATCAATATTACTTCTTTGGTTACGTATATAATCTCCAGCATACCTTGATAACCTTGTAATGTTAGCTTCATACTTTGTGACATTTCTGTCCTCCTTTTTTCTCAGACTCAGAAATTGCCTTTCCATATCTGCTCGATGGTCACAAGGAATGAATTTTTATAACAATAGATCTTTAAACTCTCTCCATTCCATATTTGATACATCATCATCTTCCATCATGTTTTGAATCAATGACCACCATTGATCAGTATCTCTAGTGAGGCGGTAAACTTCCATGATATCTTTTTCCCTTCCACTACTCCCCAAATCCTGAAATATTTTCTCTAGGGAATTTATCCATTTCTCAGCTACTAAGAGATTTGTACTCCCATTGAACTTTGGTGGTTGTTGCCTCATTAAGCGATCTAACATTGATCCTACACACTGTGGATTAGGGTGCTCCATTTGGGTAAGGTTATTATTCATAACCTGGGTGAGTTCTCCTAGTATGGTGATTAGCTGATCGGCACCAGTTGCATCACCAGCTCCACTATAATTATCTTGAGCATGAGGGAAACCCCTACATGGAGTGTGTGCATTGATACAGTTTCCATTTCTTCCACTAGGTGCCATTTCTAAACAATGTCATAAACTAGATCAGTTTATGAATAAAAATACATAATTCCAAACTTATAAAACACTTAACAAAAATTTAACTATTTATGGATATAATACATAATAATAAAAATGTTTTCATTGAGGAATTATATACTCATAAACCTTTTATAATTATTTGTAAAGAAAATGAGAGTTATCCTAAACATATCCCCCAGGAGTGTCGTAACCAAGAGTGCAGTAAGGCCTGTTGTCATCCACCAGTTCCTGTTCGAGTCTAGCTCCAAGAGGTGTTTTCAAGTTTTACCCCTAGGTACATATGTTCCAGAGCTGCATATGCCTGCTCGTATCCCGACAGGGATGTATTGCTTGAAAAACTCACAAAATCTCAACAATACCAAAATTCTAGGAAGTTCTTCTATTCTAATCCTCAAAGTCCATCTTAAATCTATGTGCTCTAATCCGAGTTTATCTAAATATAGATTCCAAGGTTTGTACTAAACATCCTCTGATACCAACTATAATGCCCTGACCCCAGTTACCCAGATTTTGTGCAATATTACATAACATTGGCATGATCACAAGAAATATCAAGTCTCGAACGACTGATTAGTTTAGTATCCTTGGAAACACTAGATATATTCATAAGTCTTACATTACATAATAAAAATGAAAACTACAACAACATATTTTCTTCATAGTCCACACTCATATCCCCACATACTATCCCTACAGGTCATTCATAAATTACTTCTTCACATCCTTGTACTTTTCCTTGGTTGGGGGTAGGTTATCCTCCTCTTCTTCGAGTTCTTCCTTTTGATTTGATCAAAATGACTCCTTAGGTTGGATTTTTGATCAACTAATGCCTCTAGGTTTAGTGAGGGAAGTTGAGAGATTATTTGGTCAGGTTTTGGCCGAACCAAAAGGCTTTGATTGTGTGAATTACTGAGAAGGGGGGTGCCCTTTTATAAGAGGGGTGAGGGGCACCTTTGGAAAAGCTAGAAATATTATTTTATAATAAATTCATATTCGTTTTCTAATGGCTCCAAAGTGGATTATTTAAAGTTTAAGGTGGGGATAGGTTGAAAACCACTCAACCAATAGGATTTAGACAGGTTTGGGTAACAATATTAACCTTATCTTTAAGAATTAACTCTTAGTTAATTAGTTTGACATTAACATGTCACTTTGTATTTTTATATTATATAGTTAATAAACATACTATATACATCCAAGAAACCCCCAAGTGGTCCATGAATGATACAAATATCATGATATAAGTCTCTTGGCAGAAGCATAGATTTTTAGTAATTTAATATCAATTAATAATATAATATTTGTTTTAAAAACTCTTTTTTGTCAATTTTTACACTATTCAATAGTTGATTTTTAAAAAAAATCATAACAGAATGATTACTTCTAGAATAGTTAATTAAATCAATCATAACATGTCATATTAACCTATAAAATTAGTGTAATTCATAAAAAGTCTCATATTATATTTATTTGGGTTGTTATAATGTTAATTATTTTAATTTTTCACGATTATGGTAATTACTGCATCAGTATTGTGTCATAAATAAAATAAATTATATAATGTCTAAAAATTATAAATAAAAAATATTTATGTAGGAAATATTTTTATCTTTCTAATGATTATTTATAGGAGAAAATGAAACACATATAACCCTATGTAAAAATTGTTTTTCTAAAATATATATGCTTTTGTCATTTTTGTATTTATATTAACTTAATTATAATAATGTGTCCCTATCACCTAAAAGTGGATCCATGGGGTCCCGAAACAGACCCAAAGATGCCCATGGTCAGAAATGTATCCACCAATAAGGCCAGGACACGTTTTAGGATAATTTAGTATTATTATAATATTATTTTTTAACCCTTATTTACCGGATTTACCCCTAACCATGGTAAATAAAATATTTACCGAAGTAATTACTCAGAATGTCTAAAAATAAAAGTTACCTATTTACACAATATAAACATCCTGATTCCAAATATGGAATCCATTTTTCCAAATTTAAAACATAGAAGTGGCAGAAATTAATTTAATATTAATTCCCGTTGTTAAAACAAAAAGTGTGTTTTTAAGAGATAATAACTATCAAAAGATTGACACTTGTTTATGTCCGGTTTAATTGTAAAATTATGTACAATGACCAACTTTGTTTTGAATGGTAAAAATATATTCTAAATATACTTTAAAACCACTCAAATTTATAATTTATCAATATAAATTATTTCGATTAAAAAAGTTTCTTTTAATTAAAATTTAGTAATTTTCACTATTCATCAAAATATAAATGTTATATGAAAAGTTCCAAAATTTCACACTAGGATAAATTCGATATTCCGAATCCAAAAATGAAGTCCATTTTGAGAGATAAAATTAATAAAATTTCAAAAATTAGTTATTACTATTCAGAATGGCTAGTTTGATTGGTTGTGGTGTGTTAGAACTCGGTGTTGTGTACAACACCCGCTATCACATTATTCAAAGAGAAGTGTACCGTAGAAGTTTGGGGTGTTATAAAAACCTACCCGAAGAGTCTTGGTATATCACTACCTGGAAGTGGGAGTAGGGAAGAGCGGGTGTCCAGCCATCCATCCTCCCACCTGGATGTTTGGGAAAGACTCCCTTCCCCATAACAATGGTGGTGTTCGACACGTATTCCTCAACTAGGTTGGCATGCATATAAAATCACAAAAAAGTACAAGTATGTATATATAGGTACAAAACAATCAACCCAACCTATGGGTTATCAAGAAAAAAACCACCTTATAATACTTCCACCTTTGTTACTACCTTTAAATGTACGTATCAAGATGAACGATGATCACTTTTGAAGTTTACAAAATAAATCCTCTTAACACCCAATTATTATGATGTTTTTATGAAATTACTAGTTATTCCATCCCTACCCAAGAAACTAACAACCATAAAACACAACCCACCTAACAACCATTCCGAACTGAGGAAGAGATCTAGGATATAACACCCCACTTCACACTTCCTCCCCACATATCACCCAATCCAACCACTTCCATTATCATTCTTCAATGTAATGTCACCCCGTCCTTTTTCCTATCAAGAAACCCCACAACATACAGTTCAACCCCAGAACACACCTCATCAAAACTATACTCGGGATCCCTATTGCATAACAAAACCACACATACTAACATAAACACATCACATTATGAATCTTCATCCCCTCTTCCCAACCACTTCCCATTCATTCAACAATCAGTAAATCTCTCAACCTTAGATAACATTACAACCTTAAACCATGCACACACACATTGTCTTTCTCTCAATATAACCACCACCCATCCTATAAAAAGCACAATACATCAAATATCCACACACAACACACAACTACACCAAAAAAGGAAATGTGTATTTAGATTTTACATAATCGTTATTTAATTCCACTTTGATAAATTATGGGTTATCATAGAATAAGTTTGATAATGGGTCATCCATTTATTTAACCAGGTATATGTGGTTAATCAATTTCATAATTCCGAAGTTTAGTAGGGGATCTATATCAAATGTAAATCATCACCCAGGCATAAGAAAATACCAACAACATCCATGTTTTTCATAAGGCATAAAACACACAATATGACTCAAAGATAATAGATAAAACAAATGATCATCATTATCATCTTCCCCAACCCTCATTTATTACTAATGTAACAAACCATCTTATCATAACATGTCTGATTATCTTTATAACATGTTATATTATCTTCATAACAACCGTACCTAAAATTTGGGATTCAACCATAATCACAAAGGGACATTATCTTACCCAAACCACATGATACAAAAAAATAATGGATCCCTACTTCGAAGAATACCTGATCAACAACTCCTCCTTGCTCCAAAATAGAGGGTAAACAAGTAGAATGTTATAATCCAAGGAAAAATAGATTCAAAAGCTACAACAAAACACATGACTCCATGGGGAATACTGGCTCTTGGTACTCCAAGAGGAAACTAAAACACACAGGGATGAGAATACCTAAGCTCAAAAAGTTCCAGATCACATATTAGTGGAATGAAATGGTTTCAAGGGTAATTAAAGTCAGATTATGGACAAGAGCATGTGGATTGGACGTTTCAAAGTCTCTAGGGTGTTAATATATTAATGATATAATTTATATCCTTTCAAAATAATTCAAAAAAATGTCATCCAAAGTTATAAACTCGATTTACATCAAATAAATTTTAATATTGGAGAAATTTAAAAAACTAGGAAAAGATTGAAATGAATCACTATAGGGTGAGTCAAAAATGTGAGTCACTGATGTCTGAGTCGCTGTTGGGAGACTCATTGTTGAATAAGTCACCGATGCGACCCACCAACATGACCCACTGACTCCACCAACCACCACCACTCACCAACGCCACATATGATCGCCACCCATCGACAGCACTCACCAATGCCACTCACTGACACCACTCACTGATGCCACTCACCAATGACACTCACCAATGACTAACCTACCAATTCCCTACCTACTGATGCCCATCCTATAGACAAACAACCTATCGACACCTGACCTACCATTAAAAACTACATTTTTAGAAAACCATTGAAATGAGTCACCGTGACCCTCCAAAAAGCCTCAAGCACTAAATTTTTACAAAGTAATGGATCTATGAGGTATATTACATTACATGTTCTCACCACCTATTCACCCACCTTAGCTGATAGGTACATTGGATATTATTAGAAACATGTTGATGGAATAGTTATCATTTTTAGTGGTGATTTTTCATCATGGAGGAGGAGTTATCCAATGATGGGGAGACTCATGGAGATTTGGAAACATGAAGTAGAAGGTTGAGGAATCCACTTGAGAAGTTACATCGGTTTATTTATTGGCCTATATTTGAGGGTATATTTTCTTATGCATAGGTTACTTTTTATAAATTTTCAATAAGGTTTAATTTTTTTATCCTGAATCAAATAGATTCTTGTAATATATTCCACAAAATTGGTTTACTTGCCTACAAATTGGTTATGTATACTATAAAAATACCTCATGAAATATTTTTAATTAATTTTTTTGAGGGAAGTGTGGTTGATATGTTTTAATTGTCTCCCAATGGAATTTTCTAAATCCACAACATTTATTGTAGGTCATTGGTGAGCTAGGGGATGCAACTAAGGCCCAATAGTATTCTAACTTGACTTAGGTGATGTTGAGGGGTAAATATTAGACTGGTATTCTACACAATATATATTCCTTTTATGATCCCATCTCTAATTTATCATTAATATCTTTCAAAATTGGTTGTTAGTAACAATTTTTCTCTTGATCTGTCTTCCTATTTGAGATTTTATTTGCCTAAATTTTATTCAGATGATTTTTATAATTTATCCATATAAAATATCTTGTTTATTTTCTTATAGGATTTTTAGATATTTTTAAGTCTTTTGCCTAATTATTTATTCATTATGATATTCATATGGGTTTTTCTTGACTTAATCCTCTTACATTGAGTCATACTATTTCGTCTAACGAAGTTTTTCAATGATAAATATATTATACCTCTAGTATATTTCATGTTTTATTTTTTTCTTTATTTCTAGAGAATTTTCATTTCCTTACAAAAATATTATTTTTTATTAATTATTACTACATAATATACATATTTCTAAATGAATACATCCACTCTTTATTTTGAGTATTTCTATTCTATATCAATGTTATTTATTACAAAAACAATATCTTATTTAAAAAATAAAATATGTATTACCACCTTTATTTATCATATTTTTATTTATTTTTATTTAAATTAAAATTTTATATCTATTTTTTCAATGTGATTTATTTTAAAATAATTAAAAAAAAATTCTTATCAACTATTTCATTCATCATCTGTACCATTTTTTATCTTTCACTTCATTTTTATTCTATATTACCAGTAACATCCCCATCTCGATTCTCCGTCGCATAATAGAGATAGGTATCCAAATGACTTTAACTATGCCTATTTATATTCTAGAGGCTACAAGATAATGGGGAGGGTATAATATGTATAGTGGGGAGACCATAACATTTTGTACATAATAAAAGAAGCAGTTGAGACATGATTAATGATTATAAGAAATATTCAAATCAATCTAAAAAAAATCAACCATGTCATTTCATACTATTTTAAAAAATAAATTCTATGTTTAAAGTCACAACAGAAAAAAACTAAAAGATACACTCAAGTAAACACTCCTAACATTGGTCTTTAACCCCATGTCTGGTCCCGTCTCCCAGCTCAAATCCCATCAAGTGAGCAATAAAAAATCAAGTATAGGGACCCTTATCCTTGTCCAAACATAAATCCCTGAATTCTACCAAGTTACTAAATGAAAACCGAAATAGGGTGTTAGTAAAACTTAATATATTAACACCCACAGTGTCTAAACAAATACAGTCTAAGAAATAATACGTGTAATAATATGATAAACATGGGGTCATCCAAACCTTATTCTCCATGTTTCCATATATCTTTAACCATTAATGGATTCTATTTCTTAAGATGAATGACCCATACCGTGTATCAATTAATAGTATATCATAGCATCAAACATCAAGTAACCATGCACCTCACCATTTAGTATCAAGTAACCTTGCATCTCAACCTTAGGCATCATGTAAACTTGTGATAATGGACTCTATATGAATTCCCATATTATTGCTTCTTACATGTTCCAAAGTTGAAAGAACATATCAATGGAAAAATTATCAATTGACTCGGTGTGAATTCTCATTCTAGGGACACTTACATGTTGATTGTACATCAAGATCTATATGAATTCCAATTCTAGATCCAATTTAATATTTCAAAAATAAAAATAAACAATATCCAATTCATTCCAATTTACCAAACATTCCGAACATGTAAACATATTCCATATTTCTTAACCCACGACAATTATCAAATATCAATTAATTATTTTAATTATTATAATCTACCTGTTTACAGGTCAATAAATTGAAATTCCCTATTTAATAATTTCACTCTAATTTACATAAAATTGTGACAATTATGATTCACATGTCAGTTACTCCCAATTATCATTTCACATATTATTATGTCTTTATACTATTATGCCATCATTCAATTATAATTTCATACCAATTAACTACTTACAATACCAGCGATTCTTTATCAATCTAATTACACCAATTTACATTATAATTCAATTGATTAATTAATCAATTCCATAAGATATTCAAGTTTCAATGTAGGGATCTTGGTTCAAATGTTCCATGTTCCAACCTAGGTTCAAGGCTAGGCACACCACTTGGGTGGATACAAGTCCTAGTCTTAGCACCAAAAATCCTAATAGGACCCATGAGAGGTATAATTATTAGTATTTAAGTAATAAAAGTGAATTACATTTATATGTGGTCTTGGACACAATGTGTTGATACAATCTCACAAGATTCACATACAATAAAAAAATTCAGACTATAGGGAGATGTTTTAAACCACATTCCTTATGAAATAAAGAATAAACCATGAGATCCAGCTTTTGGATCAACAAAATCTATGATGATCCTCTATGGATAGTGATTGAAACACATCATCAAGGATAGAGGAATAGGATTAAAGGAGAAAGAAAGTGGGATTCACTAAAAACATTTGAGCCTTACTTATTCAAGGTACTCCGATTGTAGTATAGATCTAAGAACCAAGGAATGGTGTTAGAGAATATCAAGGATCCCTAAAGGGCCCTTCATAGTCGTAAACCTAGGATAGGATTGAAATAGAGGATTAAAAGACTTCATTGGGATTTTTTTGGGAAAAATATGATTCTTACCCACCCAATCCTAAGATAATGTGGTTACACCAACAAGACACTAGCTATCACTACTTAGCTTGTGATAATATGAAGTATTATGGCACCACTAAGAGTCTCACTCACTGTCTGGTGGATTTACCTGGCTAGTTGGTAGCACTAAAACATCTTTAGTGTTGTATTATACATCTATAAATTCCCTAGATCAACTTCTCTAAGCCCCCAAACACCCATAAAATATCCCATTATTCTTATAATAATGATAATTTATAATATTAATGAGGTTTAAAAAACATAAAGATATAAAGTACGTAGAGAATAACAGGATCTTACAAACTCCCCACCATGTAAAAAATCACCTCTGAGGTATAATACTATAGATCACTAAAAGGTATCAATGAACAAGTTGGGCCACAACAACATCATTTCAGAATCTGTATCCCAGGTATCCTCTTACATATAACCATGCTTCCACTATTCTCAGACTAAGGGAATAGTTTTTCCATAGAGATTTATCTCACTATGGTATATAATATAGATCAAATGACCCAAAATGGATGTACTGACATTAATCTCAACATCATCAACATATATCCTTTGATAAGGGTTAGGGTGATATCTCTAATGTTTAAACAGATGAAACATTCCATTCCTGTCCTTGTAGATCTAGTAAAGATCCAATCGATACACTACTATATCAATTATCTCCACAACTCAAATGACCCAACAAAACTAGGTGATATCTTTCTATTAAAACATCATTGTTTTTATCATGTAAATATTTATAATATTTCAAATAATATTTTCGGATCCAGACACCAGAAAATGTGAGATTTTGAGGCTCAGTGAGCTTGGTGTTGTTATAAAAAAATATTAACTATATTAATATCATACATGAAGAGTTTTCCTGAAATGGTGTAATGACTCTCGAATAAGGAATTGAATGAAAAATATGTGACATAAATTGAGTATAAAATGTGGGTTTTCCCCATGGTGAGACATAATCATTGTATGCCTTAGGTTTATGTCTTAGGCACCATCACAGATGAAATATCTAAATAAATTATTATATCTATTTAACTGTTTTAATTTAATCCAATCATTATTAAATCCTCGATAAATAATTTGTTTATTACAAATAAATTGGGTTAGATATCTAACTTTAGGTATTGAGATAAAATCCATTGGAGGAGAATTCACGAGTGATAGACATTGAATTGTGCTTTGGAAATCGGAGCACTAACAGAGTTTGTTAATCTCTTGAATGATGACAGAATCAAATAATTTTCACCAATGATCGATCCATCCTCATGTTAAGACATTTTATTTGAATAGATCAACCCTATTCTTTTTTATCCAGAATTGAACGTGAATTAACATCCAAAAAAATTAATTCATGGATCAGTATTTCGATACAAGTATTACTTTATCTTCATAGAAATATGAATTGATTATTGCATGATTATTTGATCATTATTAATCATTCTAATGGTAAAAAATATAAGACAACCCAAAAAATTAATTAGGTTTATTCCTAATATTTTGTTTTATTATTTTCCATACCCATACTTTATGTGATCATAATTGGAATTCAGTTTGGATGATGGTTCAAAAAAGACCTAGTAATCAATCATTTCACAACCATTCTTTAACATGATTTATTGATAATGTGGGTTCATATTTGAGATTAAAAATTCAATCAAGGTTTTATGAATACAATGATGTATTGGGATCATATCTTCATTCTTGTTCTCAATTTTACAAGAGGCGAAAACATGATGCAATGTCTGTTGGTTTGAGAATGTATTTGTGTCGCTGAAATCCTTCCATAGTGGATAATAGGACATGGTAACCTCAACAACGTTTTTATAAGTTGTTTAGTTGGTGGATATACGGGTAGAATTAACATGATAATATGAAATTTGAATACCCATAGGTTTTATAAAATCATGCACTATTTGACGTTTAATAGAAGAACACACAACATGTGGACCCAGCTACAACAGCTAGGGTTGACATATGAAATAAAGTATCACACATTGTGTGAGATGCATCACATTCCATGTGTCACAACCTAGTGACTTGTTGTGTACCCTCGGGGTACACAGTCATAAACATGACTAGGTACATGGGCACATCCATATTACATAGTCAAAAACCAATACTCGTATATTTCTATGTACTGAGACACGAACTGGTACATGGGCAAGGGTACAGTACATGGTAACATCCTAGGGTATGTAGGCATGGTATGGAGCACGTTAGTAGACATGGGGTAGAAAATATATGTCGTATGCTACCAGTACATTCTATATACATTATCTAGGATGGATTTTTTCCCTTTATCCCTTTAGTATAGACCAGTTTTTATAGGGTGTGTTCCCCCAATTCATCCCCCGTGAGGGTAGAGTATGACATAATGTTCTAAGTATAGGATATAATCCCCTCTATGGGATTAGTCTCAGATAGATTTGTAGGAATCCCTTGTGAGGCCCAAGGTGGGATCCTATATCATATCATCTTCCCAAGGTTAGGTTATAGGCATCCTCTTGACAAACATACACAAAAATTGATCCCCTACTTAGCATACTAATATAGTTAGGGTCTATGGTCTCCCATATGGAATTGGGTTTGATCCCCAATCAATGTATCGATATCTTTTTACTTATAGAGTATACTTCCTCATGGAGAGACGCAATGAGAAAAAACCTATCAAATGAACACTATTAGAGTTACTCAACTCATAGAGTGAGTTCTCCAAGATGAGAGTTATATTTTACCTCATGTTGGACTCCATGGATAACTTTGTGGTTGTGACCATACCCTAAGACTTCGTGTATATCATGAGTATATCTAGATGTTTTTATAGTATGTATCATATTTTAATTGACATTATCTTTTTATTATATAGATACAATTGTAATTATTTATGCTTTTTAATCTTGCGGTGTCCTATAAGGTATTGTTATACTCACCCCTACATAGGCTCGACCCCCACATGTCATGAATTATGTGGATGATAGTCCATTAGACAGAGTCCTTGGAGGACTGGGATAAATGGGACATATCTGGTATAGACATACTATGGTTCAAACCTAGTGTCACATCTGACTTTTGTCCTCAAATTTTAATAGGTTATACTTCTTTAAAAATTTTGGTGGGCTTCTATTTGGACCATTATGCTTTTAAATATTTTTTTGTACTCTAATTGTGGGTGTTGACGCTCTGTTCCATCACAGATTCGAAAAATGAAAAAGGGAAATACCTTAGAAAGAAGTGGAAAAAATCAATGAAGAAAATAAATATTTACAAAGGCTTGAGAATTGGTTCTCCCTAGTCAGACCAAGGAGTCATCGAAGCCCAAGGTACTTGCGCAGCTCATTCTAGCACGCAACATACTTGTGCACCCAGTCTTTTTTCACCCAAGGTCCTATTTTTACCTACAAATAAACCCTTGGGGCCTTCATTTGTATGAAAGAATTTTCCTAAAGCCTAATTGTTTCTCTGGTCACCCTTGTTCTTCACCCAAGTCTTCCAAAACATTAAAGGTAGTCATTTGACACCTAGAGTGGAGTATTTGAAGGAGGATCATAGGAATTAAGTCCTTTTAGTTTTTAAAATCCGTAATAATGGAATTACTAAGGTGCCCATCCTCCTTGAATCAGAAACACATCCGCGCCACCTATTTCTATCATAGGAACATGAGTGCTGCACTTCTAGGATTACCTATGAATACACTTGAAGGATTGAACAACATCTCGCCCAAGTATTAACATCCAGGTTGTTTGTCACTTAAGTGAACATCTGGTCGCCCAAGACTTCTTGTGAACCCATAATTGTGTGGCATTATCTACTTGGGTTCCCCTCTTTGATTCACCTACTCTCTTTATTCTATAATCCATCAAGCCCCCCTCAAATCCATTAATGGAAATGCTTCTCTTCATTGAATCCCCTGTCTGGAAGGGATTCAGTTGAGACATTTTCAAAAACTTCATGACATATTAAACCTTTGGGAAAGGCATATCACCGTGTCTCCAATTTGGGTTTGTATATCCACAGTTAGAGGTTTCCCACATTGTTTTTACAATGGTGTTAGGATTCATGGATTGTCTGTGGGTTTGTATATCCATAGTCACATGGACCATTCTCCCCAGAACAGTGTTGGGAAGTTCCTTATTTGGAGGATTAGGGTGTGGGTTCTGATCTCCCCTTATCATCTTTGAAACGTGAAACCTTAGGTCTCTGGTAGGGAAGGAACAGTTCACCCTTTATTTTCCATGAAAGAAAAAGAAAACTCTCCCTACCCTACTAGGATCAATTTTAAGGAAACAATCCTGGTGTAATCACCTAACCTTTGAATTATGAGGTTACATTCTTGATCCTCTCAACATCCTTCACATTCAATCCTTCCTTATATTGGACCCCTGTCCAATGTAAAATCAATATAGGGGAGGCTCATCACCTCTCCCTCTTCCAATTCTGCCTCACCCTCTTCCACCATTGCTACTATAGGCGCGCCCTCTTCCACCAGTGGAGGAGGAAATGTGTGGGTGCCTTTATTGAATCATTGACATCCTCTTGTTTCTCACTCCGAGCATGAATAACATGGGCTGAGAGATTTTTAATGATCACAACATTGGCATAATTTATTGAAATATGATAAATTTGATTCCTTCTCAAACCAGGATACATAGGAATCCATCTTGATGGTCTGATATGAAATGGGTGCCCTTTCAAAAAGAGTTCTCCCAATCATGTCCCCTCAAATGGGAAGATTAATGCATACGCCCAAACATAATTAACTAACTACAAGGAATCTGATTCCCTCTATAATTGGGATATGTATGAAGCCTTAATGAGGGCTCAAGCTCATTGGATATCCTCGTAGGAAATCCAACCCTTATTCTCTTAATCCAAGCATCTTCCTTAGGAGTAAACCCCAAAATAAACCCCAAATCAACATGGAATCCTTTTTAGGAAGTATGCCCAAAATAATTTCTCTCAAATTACTATACTCTCCTATGAGACTCATAGAACTATGTGGGATTTGATTCCTATCTAAATGGGATACGTAGGAATCCTCCTTGAGGTTCAAACCCAACACTTAAAATCAACCATTTTCTTCCCGGGTGATATTCCCAAGAGGGTATAATCTTACTTGGAAACCCATATTCTTTCCATGTCCCCTAGGTTTTTAGGAATAAGAACCACACTAAACCATGACTAAAAAACTTTATCTTATAGTTCATTATCACATGGCCTTAAAAGGTATAATGTGTCCCATTAATCGGCACCAAACTGTGAGGGTTCTGATTCCCTTCACAAGGATACATAGGTAGCCCATTTTGTGGGTATGATCCAAATATCAAAACAAACCTTCGTTTCCCTGGACAACAATAAATTTCAGAGTGCCCCAATGAGTGACTTAAAAACAAGTATCATCATAACGATTATGAGAAGAATCTCTATGTAGTATATGAGAGGATACCACTGATGGAGAACGTTGAATACATACAGATATCTCTATTAATGAAGTACCTTGAATACATATAGATGATTCTAAATTTAACACATGTTAATAAGTGATTGAAAATTACTCGGGAAAGCTATGTTATATTTGGTGAATTATTAAGGATTCATGAAAATATCTTAAATTTATAAAGAGATTCCCAGAATAGACAATAATTCCCTCCAAAAGGGTGTGATGAGTCCGACCTCCCATCCTTTTGTCCAATTCATGTTCTTAAGTATCCTAATGTTCAAAATTAATGAACACTTACATTTGGAAAGAGGGTTCCTTTTGGAAAAATAACAGTTGGATGTTTCTAGTTCCATGAATAAATCCAATGGTAACTACCTAGAAGTAGTGATTCCTAAACTAGGAAACATGTTGCAATGAACTAAAAAAATGGTGAACCCGATGTGAATCCTTAACTAAGTTAATAATATTACTCACCTATTAGCACCATATAAATTGATAAAGGAAAGTCAGACAAAGGAATCAATCATGCATGTATCTATTTAAAATATGCTTCTTTAATGTATTTAATTGTTGTTTTCATGTTTTCTCTCAGAACTCTCTTCAGTACAAAATGGATTTCTTTAAGATGACACCTGTGAATTTTCTAACCGCTGCTCAAGCTAGATCCTCCTCCATGGGAAGGACATCATCACCCACTCATCGTCTTCAACACTAGGTCTCTAACGTGCTAGTAAGAGATTACCCCCAGCATGGTACGATCCCCAACCTTGGCAACTTCCTGATAGGATCTCCAGGTTAATAAAAATCTTCAATCGTCTGGTTAGAAACAACCGATGGTCAAGAAGTAGAAGGTTCCAACCACTGTCTTAAACTGTTCCGGGTCATTATCACTGAAATTCAACAACTAGTGCCTCCCATACTATAGGGATCAAGATCAATAGGTCCCTCATGGACTCAATTCAAAGATGCAGGGACCCTTCATGAGGACTGCCACCAACAATCTCTGCCAGAAGAATCACCTGGTAGTAAACCCCAAATGTGATGAGAGAGTTGTCTCTAGAAATTTGGCCTATGTCCCCCAAACCTGGGTTCGCAAGATGAAATTTTAGCGACAACGTCCGCTCAATAGGGAGAATATTCTTACCTTTTCCCCACTCAGATAAGTCCACTAACCTAACTTGATGGAAAACAATGAGTGGGCACATACACCTATTCTTCCTAATTTTGCTGCCCAGCAGACTCATCTGGTAGCGACCCACCAATACCACCAGGAAAATATGGTAGAGTTCCATGAATAGGAATATAAATCTATTTACAAATTATCAGCCAATCAGTAGGCTCATCTGACTGCATTTAAGGAAGCCCGCCAATCAAATGTGGTGGAAATTGTTACCCTGAACATACACCTACTTACACTCACCAATTCTTCCAATAGTCTCGTCTGATATTATTGAAATAAGTCCTTTAACCATACTTGACAGAAAATATCCAGCATGTACATACACCAACAAACATTCATCAAGCCTGTCAATAGTCTCATTTAGCAACACTTGGAAAAGTTAGATAGAATACTCCGAAGAAAAATATGGGGCAGACACAACTCTATGACCCCATATATGAGTATTGTCTATACCCAATGATAGGAACATAAGGACATAAGAAGGAACATACCCCTACTCCCGATTCTGAATGGATGTGTATTTCTGTTCTAGTCATTGAAGTCACCAAACACATATTAGTAATGGTGAAAGGGAAGACACAAATCCATGCCCATATTCTGGAAGCATGCTAGAATAACAACAACTTCAGCAATACCAGGGGAACAAACATATAAATCTATCCCCACACCTGGGATGACACATCGGCCTGCCATCCCAAAGCAGATGCATACCTATTTTCCAGTCCAGGAGGGTTATAGGGATAGTCCCCCATATCATATGGACAACAGGATCAGGAACATACAACCTTTCCAATTGAAGTTAATCAGACCGTTATGAAGACCACTCCAAGTCAGGCACATACACCTACCCATTATAACCACTTCTTATATAATGTGGCCCAAAATAAATTTAAAAGAGTATCCAAGAAGAAGTCTCACCAAACACAGTTGAAAAATCAAGATACAAGCTACGATCTGGCTCCTCTTAATGTTGTAGTTCTTGAACCCCTCAGACATATATCTATTGTAGCTCAAGATCCTGCCCTCTCATTACCAAATTATGGGAGTAGTAGTAGTAATTCTGACATTCCCCATAAAACACATCACCAGGAAGGATTTCTTTATGAAACTTTACTCAATCCAGATATCCTATCTCCGGATAAGAGCCATGAAAACCCTCCATGTTTCCATAAGACCAAGGAGAATGATGATTTATCCCTTGCTATAATACACCATGGTGGTCCTCCTCATGATGTAATTCTCTATGAACATCCTCTCCGCATTAGTATTTCGCATTGTCAAGATAACTCTATAATTGACAATGTAGTAATGAGAAACCCCTCTTATCTTGAGGCACTTTCAACCACAAGGCCAGTCATGTCTGATACCTTTCCATTAAAAGGTGAAATAATTTCTTAACCAGAAGTCATTACAAGGGACCAATCATTCTCCAAAACCCACTTGGATCTTTTTTCTTCTAATACAGTAGAGGAAAAAATGATTGATTCCATTGTTTTTTAAAAAAAACAATCGAGAATAATCCACTTTTGACAGACCAAGTGGATAAATCTCAAGTGAAATATGATGAATATATATTAAAAACGAGAAAGAAATTGGATAAAGGCGAAGTACCAGTCGTGTTTTTTCATTCGGGAAATTCTCAATACAACATTCCAGAATTGATGGTTGAAGATTGCATTCATGATGTCTGACTCAACTTATGGAAAAATATTCATCATTTAAAAACCAAAGTATTACCATATTATTAATATTAAAAACATGTAAAGGTAATAAAAGGGTTGTAATTCCAAATTGACTAGAATCTCTCTCATTTTCCTGACATTAAATGGTTGAAAAGTAGTAGAGAACCCTTCAGTGAGCATGCATCAATGATATAAAATGGCTATGACAGTTAATTTATGATACCCCATAGGGTGTTCATATTAGAGGATGGGGTGAACATGGAGCATTTTATTTCACTACACTCTAGAATCAGTAAAGCTTTCCAAAAGAGGTCTGATGAAATTTTATTTCCCACGACCGGCTGCAATCAACATATTTTGTATGAAATTAAGTATACACTCAAGAATGTGCCTCAAATAACTCTCATCAGAGATAGGCCCGAAGAAATTAAGTTGTTGAGATAATTTTACACCAATCATGTGATAATATTCAGCAATACTCTAGATTAGAAGATGTCAGCCATCAGATGGTGCAAATGTCTGGAATATCACAACTATCTTTCGAAATAGGTGATTTGAGTGGTTGTTGGATAATTCACCCAGAAAATGTCTGAACCAAAATTCACAAAATCATAAGAGAGGCTGTGTGAATCTCAGCTTTAGTAGTTCAAGAGACACCCCATCATATAGGGATGAGGGCTTGTTTAATTTAACATTTTAATTCAATAAAATATGTTTGAAGGTTTGAATAATAAGAACAAGAACAGACCTAGCCTGCATGGATGGGGATTTTTTACAACTAAAATCCCCTCCTCAATGAAAATAACTTTTCTCATTATTAGAGAAGAATCCAAAAATAGATATCACAACTGAATTATCCAAGGATTCCCTTTGGGTAACTATTTTCCAAACAATTTCTGGGAATTCAACATATAATAGAACATAGTCTCATAGAAGATACAGAAAAAGATGATCTTACAAAGATAGTAACAGAATGCCATCAATGAAATATGCGTCAGTAAATTTCATTAACACCATTGCGTAAGATTCTCTAGAAAATGAGTCTAGTTGAGGGAATCATAAGATGAAGTTCTTATCCATAATATGGTACACACTGAAGCAAACAAAGGAGGTGTGGGTACCCAAAATCATAGGCTTACCCATAATCTAGGTATGTCCTCAAATAACCAACTACCACACTTCCAAAAGGTATCTAACAAATGGAATTGTAAAAGTCATATCACATCTCACATTTCAACTAGAAAATGCCAATTCCTTTCACTTGAAGAAAGATTTTACCAGTATTAATAGGAGATGAAAGAGTTGACAGGACTCAATATATAGTTACTTCAAAGTATCATTTCTACTAGACATACTCCTTAGGCAGATCCTCATCTTTCACATCTATAGGAGCTCCTCAACAAAGAGGATTTGTGGTAACTATAGATGTAGATAACGGATTCTCTCTATTGGGTACACAACTAGGGCAGGATCAAACACATCCTTATAGGCCTATTACTATGGGTTTTCTATGAAAAATACTAGCACCACCACCACCAGTGGCTTTACTGGTTGTTTTACCATTTCATGCTCTATTTGTTGTACATATACAGGTCCCAGCTCATCTGATTAGTCCCCAAGTTCTTATGAACACAATTTAGGTATCAATAACTTGATTGGAAGCTATGGAAGAATGACGTGCACCCATTCATCTGGAAAATAAATATTACCCTAAGTGGGTGGATCCAATCTCTCCCCCACCAAATTTTATAAATACTACATTACCAATCTTTAATTATTCGGGAGATTTGGAACAACAACTAACACATTTCTTTTCTTTTTGTTATCCCATGATGGGGACTCCTCAAAAACAATAAGAAGTCAAGATTAGGTGTTTTGTGCATTCATTATAGGGACCAAACTTTTTATGGTATACATGTTTCAATCTGGATCAAATATTGGATAGGAATATCTCTGTTTTTCAATTTAGCTCAACACTGCAAAATACAACAGTTTTTTATCTTACAAATTAAAAGAAAAGTAAAAATGAAAGAGTTTCATATTTCCTTACTTGATAACAATGATTAACACATTCCTTTACCTAAGGAAGAGTTGCTGTGAATTTGTGTTGAAAATTTACGTGATGAGTTATGCACCCAACTGGTCCATGTGAAATACACGGGATGGTTTTGAGACATTGCTTCAATTTCCAAATAGGGGAGAGATTTTATTGTAAAAATTATTGTTAAACTTGTGTAATCCCGTTAGCTCAAGGAAGGAGAATAGGTAAATAAGAGGATACTAAAATCAAACTCAAACAAGCACATATACCTGCATCCACTTAAAAATCATTGTTATATCAACGGGATCCGCCTCTTGAGCATCATCAGTAATGACCTCCTTGTCAAGATGATCATATAGATAAAAGGTGGAAACAGTTTGAGGAGTTAATGAACAAATTTTATTCTTTATAGAATGTACAGGTTCCAATTTACATCATCTCAAATCTATAAAATAATTTGGTTCAATTTACAAGGCTGATGAAACCAAACAAATAAAGAGTTGAAGATCTTCTGAATTATTTCCCCTTTCACTAGATTTTTGGGAATCCCATTCAAGAGTGTTTTATTTTCAATGACCTCTTGAAAAAAATTCTAGACTCTGGACAAGTGAAAATAAAAAGTTTTTTAGCCCAATTAGCATGTGTTGATGCTACTAATCCAGAGGAAGAATGTGAATGGAAGGAATCCAAGAGTAAAATCCACAAAAATATAATGATTAGATGATCAATAAAATGATCAACGAGACTCATAAAATTATAAGAATATAGTTGAATCAACCGATTGTGTCTTCTGCTACTACTACCATAGCAAAACCACCTTCATCAAAAGATCAGTCCTCCAAAGGTCAATCTTCAAAGAAGAAATGTGATCAGAAGGACAAGTAGTAATAAGAAGAAGATGATCTTAGGTCAAGGCCAAATTTGTCTTTGACTCTAGTAGATTTCATTCCATCTGTTTCAAAAGTATGCGCACCACCCCGCCAAACGGTACAACCAGAACTGACCTGTCAAACAAAATCCTTATTAGATGAAGAATTGATCTTTGGTTTTGTTAGCTTTATTCACTTAACGGATCCCTATGCCAATGGTGATTCTGGTTTTCATGAGCCTGAGTTCCCTAATCATAATTGGGTAACTAGAGAAAGAAACCAAGGTAGAAAATATATAGGAAGATGTGTGTATTCTAGAAGCCAGAATTTTAACTCTACCCCTGGTCGAACTGTATATGCGGCAAAAAATCATGGGAGATCCCTTCATTAGGCTCAACAAGCCGAAGTAGATTAATCCATGCATGATAGGTTTAGTCCCAAAATGACAATTTTGGAGGACCACCCAGTGGTTACACTATAACTCTCTCATGCAATAGATAAAACAAGTCATTATAATCTACAAAAGCCAAGAGTATCTCTAGTTTTTGCTCCGGCACAGGGTACATCTAATTCAGGAGCATCAGCTTCCAAGTCACCTGCAAAATCACATCATCATGCTATGAAAATCAGACCTCTGGACCAAAAGTATGATGTTTCTAAATAGATTTCCCAAGTACCAGCCAAGTTTTCAATTTTTAATGCCTTGAATCTATCAAAAGATCTTTGAGAAGCACTTATTGAGGCTTTGTAAAGTCCTCAAGAGTTTGAAACTATAGCTACTGCTAATGAGGTTTACCGTGTAGAGAATGATCCTGAAAAATTTCATGCAATTATATCTTTTACAAATGAAGATGAAGATAAATTTGTACATGGAAATATCAGGCCCTTATATCTATCTAACATGTTCAATGAAATAGAAATCCAACTATCCTTCATTGATAATGCCTTATAAGTCAACCTCATTCCTATTGGAACACTTCATTGATTGGGACTCCCTAAATCTAACTTATCTCTTTCTATCTTAATGTTTCAAGGATATGAAAATAATGATCAAGAAACTATGTGCAAGATTACCCTCAAAACATAGTTTGAACATCTTGTGTCTAATTCTGATGTCATGGTCGTTCATCAGGATACAACCTTCAATATTCTTCATGGAAGAAATTTGCTACATAAACAAGCAAACATACATTCTTTATACCACCAATGTCTGTCTAAAGTATTATTTCATTGGTAAAATTAGGACATTGTATGGAGACATGTCTCTATTCAAAATGTGTGAATCTCAGTATATTGAGGCATAATTTTATCACACGAAAGGAACGAGGTCCATGACAAATGAGGTACCCATAATCAATGTTCTGAATGGCTTGGAAAGGATCCCAGCAAACCCATCCATACATTTGAGTACAGATTATGTGTTTCCTATAAATAAAATTTAAATGATAAACCAAAATCCGAACACCCATTCGGTGACTTCCATAATGTCAACTGTAGAAATCGAGCCTGACAACATGGGTGAAATTTTGGATTCACCAAGAAGTGGTGAAAGATTAAATGGAGATGTCTTCATTTCAACCAATGAACATTATCAAGTCTATAATTCATCAATCAGATTAGAAGAAGTTGTAGTAATACTAGAAGAATACAAGGATGGTGATTCTTAACCCATCATCTCCTATTTATTTCTCCACGAAGACACTTCATCATCAGTAGGGTTAGAAATGGTGGTCTCTTCTTCCAGATGTTAAAATACTGACTGCTCCCCTAACATTGAAATTTTTGATTCGTCATCTACAATAAAATTAGAAACAAAATAAGTGACACGTAACTAAGAAGAAGAGGAATATCTGAGGGATTCTCCTACATCATTTAAGGAAGGAATCTCTACCACTATGGATACGACCATAGAAATAAATCTGGGTATAGAAGAAGATCCATGCCCCACTATAATTAGTGTGGCCCTGATTTCTAAAGAGAAAGAGATTTACAAATCATTTCTAAGGAAACACCAAGATATATTTTCTTGGAATTATATAGAAATGCCAGGTCTTAATCTTGATGTTTCTACTCATCATTTAAGTTTTCCAGAATAACATCAAGGATTCTAGCAGGTATCAAGAAGAACACACCAAACTAACACCTCTAAAATTGATGTTGAAATCGATAATCTTATAAAGGATAACTTTTCAGGTAGGTTCAATATCTCAAATGGTTGGAAAAAATTTTCCTAGTGAAATAGAATAATGGGAAAATCAAAGTTTTGTTTTATTTTAGAGATATTAACTAGCATTGTCCAAAATATGACTTTCCAATTCCAATCACAGGTATTTTAATTGAAGAAAAAGATGGCTATGAAGCTCTTTCCGTCATGGATTGATACACTGGGTATAATAAAATCTACATGGCCCTAGAGGATGAAGAGTTTACATCATTCAAATCCCCTAAAGGTGTGTTTTGATGTTGGATAATGCCATTTGGCTTAAATAATGCAGTTGAAACGTATCAACACGCCATGCACCATATCTTCAAACCCTTTTTAGGAAAATCTATTGAATGTCATGTTGATGATTTTGTGGTTAAATACAGACAATGTTATGATCATTTGGATTATCTGAGGACCATATTCAATAAACTTCGACAAATATTTTTGAAGAAGAACCCATTAGAATGTGCTTTTGGGGTAACCATATGAAAGTTCCTCAGCTTAATTGTATACCATTGTGGCATAGAAGTTGATCCTAAGAAAAAAAAGCAATCCTGGGAATGTTACATCCTCAAAATTTGAATTAATTAAGAGGAATCTAAGGAAACTTGGCCTATATTTGGTGGTTTATTGTGAATTTAGCAGGTAAGTGTTTTCCCTTCACTAGGTTAGTGAATAAGAAAATCACCTATCAATGGACTGAAGACTACCAAGAGTCATTTGATACCCTCAAGAAATATCTCTTGAGTCCACCAGTATTAATTCCACCTATTGAAGGATGACCACTTATTATCTATGTGACAGCTTTGGAGTGATCATGGGGTTTATTCCTTGCCCAAAATAATGATGCTGGGAATGAAAATAGCCTTTGCTATCTCAGTCGAACTATGATTGATATAGTAACTTGGTATTCAAGTATCAAAAAGTACTACCTGGCATTAATCTTTTTAGTTCAGAAATTGAGGCACTACCTGCAACATCATGAGGTCCAATTGGTTTCTCTCAATTACCCGCTCAAATTTATCCTTAGAAATCTTGTGCTTATAGGGCATTTAGCATGGTGGGCAGTTATTTTTCAACAGTTTGATATCCAGTTTGTGCCTCAGAAGGAAATAAAAGGCCGAGCTTTGGCCGAATTCTTTGCTAAACATCCATCTGCAGAAGATACCTTATTGAATACTAAACTTCATACTAAAGAGGACTTAACTATTCATTATAATCCCCAAACATGGTAAATGTAATTTGATGGTGATTCCAGAAGTCCAATAAGGAAGAGAATGGAAAACTCTAAACTCAACAAAGTTGGTTTATAAATTGTAATTATCTCCCCAAAAAGGTAGTGTTTCTATATTCCTTCTTGTTGTCATAAGGCGATACCAACAATGAGGAATAATATCAAGCTCTCATAAGAGGTCTGAAATTGGAACTTTAGGTACAAGTAAACCACTTGAAAGTGAAAGGTGATTCAGAGTTGACAATCAAACAAATCAATGGTGATTATTCTATAAAAAAAAGAGAGCTAATCCCCTTGTGTGATTATGTCAGAGAATTAGTGGATGAATTTCCTTTAGATCCGACACGGTCTTATGTCATGTAACCACAATATTCCCAATATGATGCATTGGCTAATGTACCTACAGCCCTAGAAGATCCAATTAGGGATGATAAAAACATCAGTATAGCCCATCGTCATGTGGTCTCACCTTTCATTCAAACTAGAATGGAGAAAATTAATAAAATTTTCCTTATTTCTGAGTCGTATGGTCATACCACGGTATTTATGACACCTATCATGGAATATATTAAAAATGGAGTACTTACACCAGATCGAGCTGAAAAAGAACAAATCCGATAATGAGTTTCCAATTTTACTCTTTATGATAGTTCAGATCACCAGAAGATCCTCTATAAATGATTATTTGATGGAATCCTCTTCAGGTGTATTGATGGAGAAAAAACTGAAGCTATCCTGAAAGAAGTACATTCAAGAGCCTGTGGTGATCACCGGTCTGGGTATAGGCTTTCTGATCAAATCTAAAATCTTGGATACTTTTTATCCTTCAATGATGCATGATTTCACATATTTCACTATGAAATGTTATCCATGCCAAATTCATTACAACTTCATTCATTAACCCCTGGAGTTGTTATATATAGATAAATACTTCTCGCCATTTTCCACATGGGGAATGGATGTAGTAGGGCCTTGTCCTCTATCTACAGCTAAGAATTTTAAGTATATTATTACTGTTACTAAATTCTTCTTCAATTGGGATTAGGCAATACCTCTCAATGAAATTTGAGCCAAAAGCATTGTTATTTTTTTCAAAACTAACATCATCACCACATTTGGATTCCCTCATACTATAGTAACGGAAAATGGTACCAATTTTTATTAAGTTGAGGTAAATAATTGATATCAAGAGTACAATATAAAATCCAACCATTCATCTCGCTATCATGCTGTATCCAATGGAAATATAAAGGCCTTAAATAAGACCCTATGAAACATACTCTATAATATGGTAGATAAGGACATGAAATCATGGCCTAATAAACTTTTTCATGCATTATGGGCTTATCGGACAACAACCTATACTTCAACTCTGTAAACCCCTTATTCATTGGTGTACGTAATAGAAGTAGTTTTTCCAATTGAAATTCTATTTACATTACACAGATTTTTAATCTACGATCAGTTGTCTATAAATTATAATTCTTAGAAATGATTTGATGAGATGGAATGATTAGATGAAAAAATAATTCATACATTGCATCATTTAAAAGTTTATCAGAAGAGAATAGCACAAGCCTTTAACAAGAAATTTTGGCTCCCTTCATTTATTCATGGAGAATTGGTATTGGTCCTTTGGACTCCAATGATACTAGGAAGGAAACCTCCAAATCTTGATCCAAAGTGGGAAGAACCTTATTCCATGGATAAGGTCTACTCAAATGGAGCCAATTCCTTAATCTCATTGGATGGAGAGCTTATCACAACTCCAAACAATGTTAGATTCGTAAATAAATACTTTGTGTAACTGCACACAATATCCTCACTGCATGACTCTAAACTGCACAACACAATGTCCTAGTTTGGAGACATTAAACTGTATAACAATCATATGTGTCCATGCTGCATGACGATAAAATTTGTATGTTTTCGATGCTATCACCATGGATTGCGCACCTTTCTGCTTTAGTGCGACATACACGGCTTTTATTACCCTATATTCCTGCTTTCCAAAGGCGGGGAGAGTTTGCTCCATGTTCAGGGTTGTTTGCTCCTTGATCGAAATGGGATGATGGTATGTTGGTTCTTCCTTCCATGGATTCCTCCTCAGAACTCGTCACCTAGTCTGGTTCTCCCTTATAGATTTAATACGTTGTTCGTGAAACTCATCCTGGTTCCATATTTTCATTGACACCAGTTAATTACACTACTTCCGTCAGGACATTCCAAGTGGTCCAGTCAGGGCAGCAACCTTCAATTGGTGGAGTAGTCATGTTTAGGCATCAATGGAGTGTCTGGAAGCTGGGGAATTGGCGTGTCTGCCTTTTTTCCCTTATTATAGGTATTCTCGAGGGAGTAGAAGCCTGATTCATCCCACATCGAGCACGGTTAATCATATTCCATAGGCATGTATCTGAGGTTTTCCTCAGCTTCCCATGATCAACACAGGGTATGCCGCAAGTTTAACGTCCAACAGAGATGGATCAGGCTGATCAGAACACTAACTAGAGTAGATTAGATTGAAAAAAGCCCCTTGAGGGAACACCGATATTGGGAGCAGAACGTGGGCAACTTCCCGAATTCTATGGAGGGGAATGAGGTGGAATGATCTCACCAGGATGTGGTGGCCCGGGTAAGAGTCAGGATGGACGATGGTTTTGGCCCTGAGCCTCAATGAGACTTCCTATATATCCCCATAGAAGGTAATCAATGTCTGTGTAGTTTGGTTAAAAAGGGGGCTTGGCATACCGATATAGAGGTAGTCGAGTCCAATGATTGTTGGGCATGAACCTCGTGGAGGCTTCCTACGTACCAAGCCTTGATATGGATCAAAGGCCACATATTTCAAGATGTTTTCGTCCACGAACTGACGTGAAGATGGACCCGGGGTCCAATGGGAGACGGGCTTGAACCTCATGAGGTTTCTTACATACCATTCCATGACATGAATCAAAGTCCTCATAGTTCGAGTGGGCACCGGTGAACCAACGTGATGATGGACCTTGGTCCGATGGATGTCGGTCTTGAACCTCATGAGCCTTCCTACGTACAATGCCTTAGAATTGATCAAAGTCCATGTAGTTCGAGATTTTATTGTCAGAGAACTGATATAAAGATGGACTAGGGGTCTAATGGGTGATGGGCTTGAACCTCGTGAGATTTCTTACGTACCATGCCTTGACATGGATCATAGTCCTCATAGTTCGGGTGGGCGCTGGTGAACCGACGTGAAGATGGACCATGGTCCGATGGATGTTGGGATTGAACCTCGTGAGGATTCCTACGTACCATGCCTTATCATGGATCAAAGTCCACATAGTTCTGGATAGGGTCCTGGCACACCGACACAGAGGCGGTTGGGACCAAAGGTTGGTGGGATCACAATGGTTTACCGCTGGAATGGGATGTAGATTAATATCATGTGGGACGAGGGGAATTTGGGGCTCATGCTCTAAGGCAGCCCATGGTGTGTCATGGATAGTTCTCATTCTAAACTCACCAGAGTCACGCTCTGTGTGAGAAACAAGAGTTTACAGGGACCTGATGATCACATCACAAAGGGTGCATCTGTGGGAAGAAAAGAGGGGATTATGCGTTGGGCAGCCCATGGTGTTGGGAAATACTCCAGGATAGAGGCCTGAGGGCGACAAAGTGCAGAGGGAGAGGGATTTTTCACCCAGGAAGAGAGGAGACGGTTAGTTCCTCATCAATTTCACCACTGGCCTTTGGGACCGAAGATGAAACGAGAAAGGAGGGGGCTCTGCCTCCTGCAAGAACGGCTAGGGGCATTAACAAAGGTGGTTGCCCTTCCCCATGGGAAAACACCACTCCCAGAAGGAGGATATCATCCCATGTGGAGACCAAGGGGTGTGGAGAATGTCCAAGGTGGGGGGGGGGGAACCCCACGTGGGAGGCATATTGTGATGTCATAGTTTAACATCATGGGTTGAGGACGAGGGTGCTTGGCAGTTTAATTTCCTATAGCTCGGACGAGGTGGGTTTACTCTGCACCCCTAGGATTTACATAATTGGTACCCTGTGCTCCTTATGGAAGGGAAGGTATCAGCAATGCCATGACTGGGGGGGTGTTATGGAGCGATCCGTTGAAGATTCCACATTAGCATGGCTATGCGAAGAAGCAATATCCATTAGCGTGCCAGTGAGAAGAAGCATTAGGAGAAGCAATGCTACAGGTGGTAACGTCCATCGGACTTTGAAGTCACATCATGCAAACCTGGAGGGTCGCATAGGAAAAGGAATTGCCAAATAGAGGAGTCCATAGGCAGGGTCCTTGTGGAGCTCGGTTGCTCCACGTGGCAGAGGGAACTTTTGAAGGGGAGTGCTTCACGAATTGGGGTTCCTTAGCCTTAGCATGGGGAGGAGTTGCAAATGGGAGGTGCTTCACGAAGTGGAAAGGCATTCGTGGAGCACTGTCTCGCAGAGCATGGGTGCCTCACGAAGTAAAGTGTCGTGAAGCAATGTGCTTCGTGAAGTATAGTGACCCTGCCTTGGCATGTGGATCATGTGTACATGAGGGGTGTTTCGAGAATAATAAATGCTCCGCATTGACCCAGGTCCCCTTGGGGATCCCCTTCCATCGCGAAAACCCTTAGGCTTTGCGAAAGGCATCCCTCTCAGAAGAGGGGATCCAAACAAGACAATGGGGAGGCCCCTCACAAATCAAAAGTACCTCGCATAGCTCATGATTCTTAGAGAAAAGGGTGCTTCAAAATATGGGAGCTCGGAAGTTCAAAGGTCAGATTGTCCATCCTAAGGGCTCAAGGGGAGATCGGTATTTATAGGCAATAGGAGCCGCAAAGTAGAGCTTACGCGGCACGAAGAGGGATTGGGTTGCTTCGCGGCGGGTCACGAACATTAGGGGTGTTCACAGAGGGTACCACCTCCTTTTCCTTACGGCAGGCTCACGAATGTCATAGCCATTCATGGAGGGTCATGCCTCCTTTTCTTCACAGTGGCCGTGTTGCTTGGGGGGACTCTACGAAGTGGCTTCGTGAGGCTAGTCGCGGGGCCTCTTTTTCTTGTTTATTTTATTCTAACATTTTCATTCCAACAAATGCCCCCCCCCCCCGTTTGACATGAAGCCACTTAAGGGTCAAGGGTCGATTTCTGAGGGAAATCACCAAAATCATCGGTCGTTCGTGGTGCTCACTTGCGAAGAGGGTGTGTGAGGCAGACAGGGGCCACGCAGACTGGGTGTGCCGCGAAGATCTGCATACTCCATGATCCAGGCCTGTCGCGAAGTTCCAAAGGTCGCCACCTATAAATAAGGGGCAAACCATCTATTTGTTCCTTTCCCTTATCTACGATTTTGTCCTTTTTCACTCTCGATTCGTGAAGCTCCATGTACTCTGCGCTTTCCCTCCGTGAATCGGGCTTCACGGCGAACCGCGAGCCTCTAACTCCACTATAGCGCCACACAAATGTGCACTTGGAGGTCGAGGTCAGGCTCTACAATTCGGCCTCACAAACAAGCTCCAGGAATAGTCTTTGTGATCATCCCTGAAATTTTTCTGAGTCTTAAAACCAAATGGATCATCAAGAAGCTTCCCAGGGGGTTCTCGCTGACACCACCTGGAGGGATGCGATGGAAAATTGTCTCGGCCTGGGGGAGTTGGTCAGGAGCCACTCGGACCATAATTCACTGACAGAGCTACTATTAGATATCCAAAAGAGCTATCCATTGTACAGGAGGCTGCCCTTATTTGGCTTAAGGCTGAGGGATGACGTCTTCATTCCTGAGGTGAGTAGGGACGAACAAGCTCACTGGTTCAAGAGCACGTCGTGCAAGCACCAATGGTTCAGGGCGGCTAATAACCATGCACGAGAGGACATCACACATGTCAACACCGATTGCCTGTACAATCATCTGAACAATGTCGATGGGAATCCATTGCATCCAGGGACGTCCCCTCCCATGCATCGCACAATATTGAACGCATCCTTGATGGATTCGGAGAAGTGGTGGTCTGATGAGTGGGACCTGTGCCAGGGTGGAAAATTCACAAACGACTGGGCATGGGCCTACAGGTTAGAAGCCTAATGAGAGGATTTTGGAGCCGATATGAGGAGAGTGGGCTTGTATGAGGTGGCATGGGCCTCCCAATTCTACATTTATCAACGGAAACAACTGATTCCAGAGTTTTTGAGCAGATGTTTGTCTACGACCAACACTTTTCACCTGCAACATAGGGAGGTTCGCCTCAGTCTGTGGGATGTCCATCAGATTTTGGGGGTCCCGATCTTGGGGGCTATGTATGATGAATTCCTCCCCGCCATGAGTGTGTGGGAGGATCTGGAGTAGATGTCACAGCTGGTGCTGACACTGATGGGGATGGTCCCCAGAGAAGACAAAGAAGCAGTGAGGGATGTCCACTTCAAGAAGTGGTTCAAGAAGTTCCTAAACTTCTTGAAGGATCAATAGTTTCCCTCAAGGACTCCAACGTCCCCTAAGTGGGATCAACGGGGAAAAGATAATTTGTATTAGAGGCTCTTGGAGGATAGCCAATGGAAGACCTAGGGTTTTAGTGTCAATACCGAACATCAGCTGATAGTCAGACTAGCAGCGTTTATCGCGGCCCTTATCTGTGGTTGGATCCTACCAGTGAGGGATACCAACAAGGGGGTGCATCCCAACTCATTCATCATGTAACCCATGCTGGCCACAGGAGGGAAGGTCAATCCATGGATTACGATGCTTGCTAAATTGTACAAGATTCCATGACATGTTAGCGAGGTAAATAGGTTGTCGAGGATATGCGGGCCCTTCCATCTTCTGTATGGGTGGATCACGGCGCACATCAGGGGTGTTTATGAATAGTTGAATCCCATCTTGCCTCCGGGGTCAAACTTCCATCCATCCATTCTGAATTCTTCCGGGAGCTTTCCAGCCAAATTGACCTAACCCTTAGTGCTAAACTGGGTATGGAAGGGGGATGAGTTTAATTTTCACCTGTTCCCATTGCAGACGGGGGAATTCACTGATGATGGTAGGGGGACAGAAGAGCACCGGGACTATATCCTGAACTTTCGAGGTGGAGTCTTGGTGGTAAGGGTGGATCGTGAGTCTCTCTACGAGCCGTACACCCCGCACCAGCTTGCAAGACAATTCCAGTGCCTACAGCGGCTGACCCCGCAGGTCTACTGGGAGGTGCACCATGAGAAGCACCCGTGTGTGATGAGGAAATTGTGGCTCATGTTCACATGGGAAGACATGAAAATTCAGAACACATTTCCCCAACCTACTGCCGCCTTCGGACTAGTGAAGCAGTATTCCATAAACTAGGAGGCAGCTTATCCGGGGGAAATGCTGAAGCTGACAACTATTTTATTTGGTGATGGAGGGCCTTACCTATCTCGAGGTTGGGGTTGGAGGGTGGCAAGGGCCTCTCGCGGTGGTGGGGCTGCCTTGGGGGCGAGACCTGCACCGGCTGAGGGTGAGGCAGTGGATGCAAATCCAATAGTGTTTGTGGACCCAGTGGTCCCAGGATAGAAAAGTAATCCAGATGGGTGGCCACCGAGGGGATTTTGCAGGATATCCACTCAGGCCCTGGGGAAGCGGCTACGCCATATCGACATGCCAGAGAATACTGTTTCCCAAAGGTCTGGGACATCTGGGATGTCAACCAGCAATTCCTCAGCTCGCTTGAGATATGGAAACACCTGGACCATCTCGGGATGGATTTACTGAGTATAGGCCCTATCTGGGCCAGTTTCACAGTGCCTCTGCCAGAGATGGAGCAATATCTGGATGAGATTGAGCACATTGTACATTCTAGGGGTGCCCAGCGTCCATTGAAAGATCAGGTGAGGGTATGGCTAGATCAGACGGTTCCCCCACAACTATCAACCACTAAGCTAAGAGAGTGTTTCTTCCTACTGAAAGAATTAGATGAATCTTCGTAGAGGGATGAGGCTAGTGGAGGGAGCCCATTGGAGGAAGGCGAATTCGACGATCAAGACTCAGGTCTCGATGATTTCGCAGAGGCTCTCGAGGTAACATTCTAAGTATCTTTCATCAAGGTCTGCTCTCTAGTCCTTATGGATTTCTTACCAACATATTAACTGAGTAGGAGGACCTTGTGCACAGACCTCATTCTTGCCCCTCGGTGGGTGCTGATGTAGGACCCTCAGAACCTTCACCTGTGATCGCATCCAGTTCTGCGTCTGACAGGGCTAGGGCACTCGAGGTGGATCCTCCAGAATCTCCAGACCTTCATACAATATACAGAGGGCCATGCTTCTGGGTCCATTCAACATCAACTCAAGAGCAGCACCAGGAGTTCGATCTCTGTTAGCACTCTCCACTGAACTCATTACCGCCACACATTGATCATGCCAACTAATGTTCACTCCCTTTTTTGTCACGTACAGTTCTTCGACTAGCATGTGCCGCTGTGGTGAGGTTGGTCGGGATTTCTGGTGGTGCCCCTCCCAGGGGAATGCCAATAATTGTGGAGATAGTTACCCAGTCCACCCGAGCTGTAGCACCCCCTATCATCGGTGGGACCACCAGCGGGGTCGTTCCCAAGGTCATTAAGGTGGGGTCCGATGATGAGGATCGACCGGTCAACCCGAGTCCCGCCACACCGGATCTGACGCCAGATGTCAGCCCTTATCCAATGACAGACGCAGATCCTGCTGAAGATTTCCTGACGGTATACCCCGCATATGAACCTGCCAACCATGTAGACTCAGACAAGACTGCCACTAATGGTGTGTACAATGATATAGTTTGCCTCCGATCATGGAATCTGATCGTGCGCTTTATCAAATGACCCCCCCAGGAATTATGGCTGGACGAGGTGGATAGAATTTTCTCACGACTACATGAACTATGTGCTGGGGGCGTGGATGCCCAACGCCCTCATCTACTCATCCGAGATATTATGGTAGAGAAGATCCAGGAGTATGATCATGTCCTTAGTGTAGAATGACAATCGAGAAAGGAGAAAAACATCAAGTAGCTCCAGTAGGCTAAAAATTAGGTCCAACGGTTACAGATCCGGGCAGATGAGCACTCAGGCTCTCTTAAAAAACAATCAGAGATAGTCTTGCGATTGAAGGCCCAACTGGAAGAGGTAGAAGAGCATATGAGGCATGCTTCTGAAGAAATGGCTTTCATTTAGGCTTATGTAAAGAGGGCTTGAACTGAGGCTGATGAACTGTGCCACATCACTGCTAAGAAGGAGCGGGAGTTGAGCCGCAGGTAGCAACTCCTCGATGCCACAAGTCAGAGGGTGGAAGAACTACAACTTTCTTTTGATGGGGTCAACCCGTCCATGGGGTGGATAAACCTCCAAGTGCTGTAAGGATCACAAACTCTCAAACGTACTTTCATGTTTTGATTTATTTTATGTCATAGCATGCATGAGTTTCGTTATAGAGGTTGGTTTCAGACATGTCTGTTATATTCGTGAAATGTCCAATGGTCAGTCCCTAAGCTCACATTGGTTGAGCCCAATGTGAGAAACATGGAATGATCACTCTCCTATTCCAATAGAAAATAATTCGTTAACCAAGATTAGGGTATCCAGGGTTTAAGTAACCAATCCGGATCATCCGGGAAGACTTGGGAGAGGCTCGATCAGAAGATTAGGACCTCATAAAAATCAACGAGTCGTTCTTCTGATGTGCTCTGGTTCACGAGCGGGGTAATGCCATGGGCGTTGGGATTAGTCCGTACACAAGGAAGTGGAAGGTGTGAGTTACAATACCCCAAAAATCTGGAATGCTATGGTACGTGGCGTGACAATGAAGGATAACTGTTGACCATGTTTTAAACATAGTATCCTTATTGCGTTAGCCTAAAATGGGGATAAAAAATGAGGGCTGACCATTGACCATGTTCGAAACATGAGGCCTGACTCAAAATGCTATCCATTAGTCTTCTAGAATGATGGCCCATGACAATAGGTGGGTCATAGTCCGAGAATCCATACTATTAGGGGGTACCTCCAGACATGATAGAGTATGAGGGTGCGAGTAAGGGGCATGAAAAGTGTGGAATTTGGAGTGAGGGTTCATTAGAACAGAATCCAACACTCATGAAATTATGCCACCATAGCGGAAGCACACTGGAGAGGTGAATAGGTTTGATCATGGATCATTCATTCATTCAGATAGGACCTCTTTGGCGAGGGATCCATCACTTCCCAATGTCATCTTGGGGCATCTCAGGCTTGTTTGGGGAACAGTTGCAGTTACATGGTCCCTCATGAGGGGTCAGGCCATGGGCCAGAAATGGAGAGGAATAGGATCTTACGATTCCTAATGCTGGACCCAAAGTGAAATTCCTGGGTGTCCCTACATATCCCATGAGGATGGGAATGAAGCTGTACATAGTTCTGGAAGTGCAGTGTAGTCATAGACCAACACTAACAGGTGAAATCCACTCTGGTGGAGGCTTTGGTGCATCCCATGATCAACATTGGGAACCTTGAAATTATTCATGTTAGAACCGCAGTTTAGTGTCATGTGTTGAGAACATATGGCCTCTTTTATTTTAACTTCATACGATAGGACGTGAAAGGGAAGTGCCCAGGGAGCATGTGGGGCAGTAGCTATGAAACCGACGTGAATGAGTACTTGGAGTCCAAATCACACCACGTACCCCCAGAGGAAACTCTCCAGATCTAGGGAACAAGAGGGAGAATTAGGTTGGTCCCAAAACAGAGTGTCTGGGCATTCCTACATACCCCATAAGGATGGGAATCAAGCCATACGTAGTTCTGGAAGTGCATTTTAACATCATGCGGGATGATGAGAAGCCTTGATGCATTGGTACACATCCTACCAAAACTACTAAGCCCACCTGAGTCGTGCTCAGTGTGGGAAACAAGAAGTAATGGTGGGACATTCCTGACATAGGAAGGGGAATATTAGGACAAAGGGATGCTTGGTGAATACCAGGCCAATGATGCTAACTCATCCATGAAGTGCCCCAAGATGCGCGAAGATATAGAGCTGAGTATGTTGGAATTCCACTTGAACATGAGGAAGTATAAATTTGTGAATCATGAATCCCAAAATATGGACCACAATGATGGTGGCGTGGAAATGGAGGATAACTGTTGACCATGGAAGAAACACAGCATCCATATCGAATTAGCCTAGAATGGCGACAAACAAATGAGGGCCAACCGTTGACGATGTTCCAAACACGGGACCTGTTACAAATGTCGTCTGAGATCCTTAGGGATGTTGTCTTGAAACAATGGGAGATCCTTTAGTCCTAGCATCCATGGAGATCCCTTATGCCTGTCATCCATGTCGTCCGAGGTTCCTTTTGGATGTGGAAGAGGATGAGGATCCAAATAGCAAGCTCACAAAGCATGGACATGGAATGAGGGAAATGTCCCTATGAAAATTACACACTTCGGGCACTCTGTCAAAACGCATCTAAATACGACAACAAGACATATTATATAGAGAATGTAGATTCCCTTAAAATTGGGTGATCTTAGTTTAGGGTTATAGAACTCGGACCATAGGTGGTAGGAAACAAGGAAGACTCATTGTGAGTAATTACAAAAACCTGACGTGAATGGGAACCAAGGGTTCCGACCACCACATGTTCCCTGGAGAGGTTCTAGGTCAAGGGATGAAAAAACGAGAGTTGATCTACGCCTAAGGAGAAGTGTGAAGGTGTTCCTACATACCCCATGAGAATAGGGATCAAGCTACATGTAGTTCGTGAAAAGGGGGCACTGTGAGTTACCCGTACCAGGGATAAAAGAGGTGTGTGAGTGTGTCCCACACACCAAAAGAAGTGGTATTTGCAAAATCTTGTTTGTCCTTTAAGGTGAGTGGTTTTTTTTGTGAAGTGACAAGCCTAGGGTAGCAGGCCTTGGCATCTCCACAAGAATAAATCCATAGTAGGCATTGACAAATGGCATGGCGTATGACCAATAACCAACGTGACGTCCTCTACGATGAGGTCAGCACATTGCAGTGCCGTTTTTTGTCATGCGACCACAATGATAATGTCACAGTTTAGGGTCATGTTGTGGGTCCCAGTATGCATTTAACTTCATCCAGCATAGATGCAGCAGAGACGATGCTAGGTGGGAAATATCTACAGTGCAATAGAACATTCCCATCGTGAATGGGGACATGGTCCCGTATCACCCCATACACAGTTCAGAGAGGTGGAACTCAGGCCAATGGGACTACATAGAGGTAAGAGTGAAAGGGGCCATAGAAACTAGCTCCCAGTTAAGATGGACCCGAAAAGGAGACGTTCGGGTGGTCTTATGTATCCCATAAGTATGGGAATCAAGCTATACGTAGTTCTAGAGGGTTCCTTTTAATGTCATGTGGGACATGATATGGATAATCCAAAGAACGAGGTGCACGTTGTGAGACTATTGAAGAAACCAACGGGAATGAGGACATAATCCCGTACTATACCACGCGGTCCCATATCGAAGTCCCGTAGGTGGGATAGAAAAAACAAATTAGAAAAACTTAGGCTGGACCCAAAGACAAGAGGTCTGAGATTTCCAACGCATCCCTTGAGGATGGGAATGTAGGACTCACGTTGTTCTGAGGAGATCATAGTTTATGGTCTTAGAGCTCAGACCCTGGAGGGATGGAAACCTTCAAAGTAAGCGCAGACCTCGACCTGATCCCTAAGCCATGTGAGTCAAACTCGTTGCGGGAAATAGGGTAGGAATATTTCTTTCACAATACATGGAACACACACCAAAGGGAAATCAGTGCAGAGCCCCTATTGCGACTCTGGTCCTCCTAACACGCAGATGCATACTGAGGAATAGTACCAAGAGTTTCAAAGTTCTACTTGGACATGATGAGATGGAGAAGGATGTAAATCATGTAGTCAACATTTTGGGATTAATGGAGTTGGCCTGGCAATGGAGGATAACTGTTGATTGTGTTTTAAACACAACATCCATATTTCCTTAGCCTGAAGTGGGACAAAAAATTAAAATCTTCCACTAACCATATTCAGAATTCGTGATTTGTATCAATTTGTTGTCCACAACCCTTGGGGGCGTTGGCCCGTAATGGTTGGAGAGCCCTTAGTCCTAGCATCCATGCCACTCGGGGGGTCCCTTCGGGTGTGAAAGGTGATGGAAGCCCTAATGAAGGGGAACAAAAATCCTGAAATGTGGGTGGAAGCATGTCTGAGAAAAGTTCGACATTCTATCTACTAAACCAGAGTGCCCTTAGGAAAATTTATGAACCACCAAAAATGGGAGACAAGGGTGCTCAAGAGGGAGCGGGTAGGCCAAGGGCTCAAGGTGAAATGGATATCTCTGGGATATGGGGATGGACCCAAAGTCTATGAATTCAGGAGGACTTATGTATCCCATAAGAATGTGAATCAAGCCACACGTAGTCCTTGAAGGAACCAGGGGGTAAGATACCCTAACGAGGAAGTGTACGACATGACGAATAACCCGACATGAATGATGACATAATCTCGTACCACACCGCACAATCCCATGAGAGAGAACATGGGCCAGGGGACTGAAAATGCCAAGGGGCCATGGTCAGGAAGGATTGACCAGCTCACAGTTTAATGTCTTGCAGTGAGGACGAGAACTGGGGTAAGGTATCTCATCTAGGGATGTGTACAGCACAGTGAGCAACCCGAAGTGAAGGAGGACATAATCCCACACCATATCATACAATCCCATAAGAGATAACTTGGGACAGGGGCTCAAAAAGGCCAAGGCGCCTTGGGGTTGGCATCGCCCGGAGGAAGTTCGTTTCTTGTTGATACAACAGGGTGGAATGAACCACTACACTCGATGTTTGGGACATCTTGGGGTGGACCTAACGATCCAGGACAACTGTTGACCATGTTCGAAACACAGCGTCAGGAGAAACAAATGGGCATCGACCACTGGCCATATTCAAAATGAGGGATTTGTATCAATTTTTTTCTCGACATCCTCGAGGGCATTGTCCCGGAGTGGTAAGAGAGAGACCATAGGCCTAGCATTCATACCATTAAGGGGCCCTTCCGGACGGGGAAGGTGATGGAATCCCAGTCATGGAGCAGGTGAAGAATATCTATACTCATATCTCAAAGAGGATAACGTCTCCAGGGAGTGGGATGTATGGCCGGATCGAGGTTAGATCAACATGAATTGGGGAAAAATTTCACCCTCTCTATACATCTTAACCCTGGGGGGAGATTCTGGCATTTGGGCCTGGAAAATATAAGAAATGTCTGGGCATTCCTACATATCCCATAAGGATGGGAATCAACCCACACATTGTTCATGAAGACCATTCAGTTTAACGTCGTGCAATGAAGACATTAGAGGATAGAAGAACAGGAGCGGGAACAAGGTGTGACCCTTATAATCCTTGTATGAGTGGGGATAAGGAAACCTACCCCATATCATGCAAGGATACTCTGAGATAACTATACCCAAGGGGGATAGTTGAAAGGGAAGAGTTTTGGGATGGTCTCAAAATGAAACTTATGAGTGTCCCGACATATCTCATATGGATGAGAATCAAGCCATACATAGTTATCAAGATGCAGTTTAACATCATGCAGTATGATGCACAGTTTAATTCTTGTAGGACTGGACAGTTTAAGGTCATGCAGGACCTTCGTGTAGTTTACAGTCATGCCTGACCATTTAGTTTAAGGTCGTGTAGGACCATGGGTCTCAGGAAATGTATTTCTTGAGGAATTTGGAATTGGTCGGAGGCGTTATGTGCTCACCATCCCTGGTAACCAAGGAATATGCTCCATTGGAGGAAACCTTGTGAATGATGTAAGGTCCTTCCCATTTGGGATCCAACTTGGGTGGTTTCCTGCTATGGATCATTGGCACTCGGAGGGCCAATACCAGGTCTCCTTGGAGGAAAGAGTGGAGGAAAATATTCTTCTTAAAGGATCTAGCTATATTATTCTAATGCCTTTCTAGATTGTGCAGCGCACAGAGCCTACTCTCGTCGAGTGCTTCCAATTTTTCTAGATGGATTTTGACCACATTATCTAGAACCTGCTCATCGTAGACTGCAGTGTGTAACGATGGAAGCTGGATATCAATGGGCAGGATGGCCTCGGCCCCATACACCAGGGAATATGGGGTCACCTTGGTGGAATTGTGAGTCGTCATCTGATTAGCCTAGTGGGCGTTGGTGAGATTTTCCAGCCAACTCTTCCTGTTTTGACCAATCATTTTTTGAAAAATGTTAGAGAGGGTTTTGTTGAACGCCTGGATCTACCCGTTTTACTGCGCATGATAGCTGGAGGTATGGTTGGAGAAAATGTTTTAATTGGCGTAGAATTTCTTCTACTCATCTGCTCAGAAGTTGGTACCGTTATCGGTGAGGACAATGTGAGGGACTCCAAATTGGTATATGATATTAGAGCTCACAAAATAGACAATGGATCGAGCCTTGACTTCCTTGAGTGGGAATGCTTCGGCCCATTTGGAGAAGAAATCCGTAGCGGTGAGGATAAACCTGCACTGGCGGGCTGTCGCCGATAGATAGGGTCCCATGATATCGAGTCCCCATACCAAAAATTTCCAAGAGTACTTGGTGGAGTGGAGGGGTTCTGGAGGTCAATTCATAAAGTTAGCATGCACTTTTCACACGTGAAATATATTGGAAAACCCAATACAATCATGGATCATAGAGTGCCAGAAGTACCCCCGTCTCCGGATCTGATGGGATAGCTTCGGCCCAGCCTAGTGGGCACTGCATGAATCAGCATAAACCTCTTTCATGACATGAGAAATCTTGACTCCCTGAATGAAACATAGGAGAACACCATCAAATCCAAACTTGTAGAGTATTTGCTCAAGGATAGGACCATTATGGAATGTAAACTATAGCACGCGGCATCGGATTCACTCGCGCTCGGCCTGATTAGCTGAGAGGCAACCATTTTGGAGATACTTGACAAAAGGTGCTCTCAAGTCAGGAGTCATTTAGATAACTGGATATGACGAACCTAGGGCTCCTGACGTGGAGGGTCTGGCAGTAAGATGGCTTACTCGTAGGCCGTCGTCATCCTCTGGAGTGACAAGAGAAATGAATCTCTGGTGTGCCACATGTATAATCAGATCATCCTGCTCGGGTTCTACAAGTGACGCAACTAAGCTGGCCAAAGCGTCCGCATGACCATTCTATGATAGAGGGAAATGGGTAACCTCCAGTCGAGAGGGGAACTAAGCCATTAGTGGAGGGTGCACTCCAACAATGGAACTATCTCTAGATTCCTGACAATATAGTCACCATTGACTTTCTTGATGACTAACTCAGAATCCCCTTTCACATGAAAATGGGTCACAACGATCTCAACGGCTATCTCGAGGCCAATGATGAGAGCATGATTCTCTACCTCGTTGTTGGTGAGGCCTTATGACAACATGAATGAGTACGATAGAATAGCATACGCCAGGGTAATGGAGACGATACCCAGGAACACTCTATTGAGCCTAGGATCGTTTATCCTCCGAGAGGCACCGTCGATGTGCATTTTCCAACATGGGACGAAATGGTCTACTGAGAGGATTTCCTAATCGAGAAAGTCGAGGTCCAAGGACTGGTCTACGGGGGGTTGAATGGGTGGCTAGAAAGTCTGTCAACAACAGCCCCTTGATAGCCTTCTGAGTCACGAAAGTGATGTCAAACTTCTGTAGAATTACCTCCCACCGCGCTAGTTGGCAAGTCAACATGGGGTGGTTCGGGATGTAATTCAGCAGGTCTACTAGAGATTCCAAATGTACCACATGGTTCTACAGGTAATGTCACAATTTATGCATGGAAAACATGAGCACAATCCAGCTCTTCTTGATAGGGGAGTATCTGGTCTTCGTATTGAGGAGAATGCGGCTGAGGTAGTAGAGGCTATTCTCTGTCCCCTCATTATTCTTCTGGGAGAGAAGGGCGCCGAGAGACCAATCCAGGGCAGTGAAAAAGAGAATCAGCGGCCTCCCGGAGATGGGTGGCATCAAGGCCAAAGGATGGAGCAGATACTTCATGACTTCCTCGATTTCAGTCTAACACTCTGCATCCCATTCATAGGTAGTGCCCTTCTTCATGAGTTGAGAAAAGGGCTTACACTTTCTGGCCAGGTCCGCGATGAATAAGCGTATGTTGGCTAAGTGGCCTTGAAATCCTTCATGCTCCCGAATACTGCTCAGGGGAGGCATCTAGATGATGTACTTGATCTTCTCAGGGTAGATCTCGATGCCTCGGTACCTAACAAAAAAATCCACCAAACTTCTCAGAAGTGACCCTGAAGCCACACTTCAACGAGTTCATCTTCCGTTGGCAGGAATGGAGGAAACCGAACACTTTTCAAGGACCTTGAGATGGTCTTGGCGCTGGAGATATTTGACCACCAGATCATCCACATAGCATTCCACCTATGTTCCCTAGATTGGGTTGTATATGCGATGCATGGCCCGCTGATAAGTGAAACCTTCATTTTTTAGGACAAAGGGCATAACCTGGTATCAAAAAGTACCTTGGGGGCCCTGAAAGCGGTGGACACCACGTCATCGGGGGACATTCAGATCTAGTTGTATCCAGAGTACCCATCCATGAAGGAGAGGGCTTGGAACCCAGACGTAGAATCAATCAACACTTCCGTCACAGGAATGGAAATATCATCCTTCATACAGTGGTGGTTGGGATCGAGGAAGTCGATACAGACTCTGATATGCCCATTCTTCTTCCTGACTGGAAAAATGTTGGCTAGCCACTTGGGGTACTGGACTTACTTAACAAAGTTGGATCTGATGATCTTGTCAACCATAGCCTCAACTGTATCACCTTGAGAAGGGTTCATCTTTCTGGGAGGCTTCTTGAACCCGCAATGGTTTTTCGGGAGACCATGGCGGTGGATGGATGCCTGGGGATCTAGTCCTAGCATCTCATGGTAACTCTAGGCATTCACATCACGTTGCTGTCTAAAGAAGTTCAGGTACTGCTGCTGCTCCTCGAGGGACACGGAGATACTCATCAATGTGGGTCTCAGATCTTCCTTGCTACCAAGGTTCAACTGTACCAGTTCACTGACCGTGGTAGATATGTCTTCTTCAAAGGAAGGGGGAGCTTTTTTCAAATCCTCTTCTTTTCTTGCGAAGGAGGGATTCCCAGAGGGTGACGCTTTTCCTCGATTAGAAGAACCTAGAGGGAGGCTGGTACCATCATGGACAACAGTGGACAATGCATCAGGAGATTCACACGCTGCTGAAACCATGGAGATGAAGGCAGTTGATCCAATACCATCTGGCCTTCGGCCTAGAGGGCCATGCATGATGACATCAAAGAAGTAGTGGTGCGTTGTATTGATCCGGTTAATTCCAGCACTGTAGAATAGACACATATGATGTATCACTGTTTCCATGAGCCGGATGTCCCAATATCATACTAGGGTAGAAGGTTCTGGGATCACCTGAGCCTTGTTTGTGTAGGAGTATGAGGTGATTTCCAACCGTTGATTAGACCTGCGAATATTACTTCCTATCGTACCTGAAACAACAAGGCATTGCCCCATGTCGGGGGTCGTGGCCTCCAGTCGATGGATGGGGAAGACATAGGCGTCATCCATACCTACCCAAGGGTTACTTGTGACCGGGGCAGGCTCATTCTCACTTTCCAGAATCTTCCTATCCTTGCTCTTGTAATAGTCAGCGTCTAGATAACGAGAATCACAAGACGTGAAAAGAGATGCATCACCTTGGAGTATTCCTACTCAACCATTAAGGTAGTATTTTAGGGATTGGTCATATGATGAAGGGACTACTGCATGTAGGTGGAGCCATGAAATTCCCATCAATGCGTTGTACGTGGTGTCCTAGGAGACAACCATGAATTCGGTACTGGAAACTAGGCCACCGAACTAGGTCTTCAAACTAATCATGCTGACCAGGGTCTACTCAGTCCTGCCGTATCCTAGGATTCAAAGGTCAGAGGGAGTTAAATCATCCTCAGACAACCCCATCTTTCGCAGTGTCTGAGTTGGGATTTGGTTAATCCCAGAGCCCATGTCAACAAGATAGCGGTAGACATCCACGCTATTGAACTGGCCAGTGGTGTACAGTGGATGAATGTGACCCTATATGGGAGGGTCTTCTTCTTCACCAGAGAATGATATAAATTATTGGCATTCCGAATTCTCAATTGCCTCAGTGTGAAAGGATTCTACAGCTGCAACCTCAATCTCCAACAGGAGGGGGCTCATTAGAGCCTCAGTGAGCACCTCACGCATTTCTGATGACAAGAGAAGAGCCTCAAGGATAGAGAGCCTCACTTCAATGCTGGAAAGATGTTTAAGGACATCGTACTTCCGTCCCAAGCATGAACTTCTGGTTATAGGAGGCCGCTCTGTAATTGGAGGCACGACGGGCCCGAACGGCTGACCGGTAGCTGGCTAGTGCTAGGTATGCCCCGTTGATCACTATTCGAGGCCTGAAGAGTAGATGCCAGATGAGAGCTGGACAACTGAGATTGGCCAGTAGTGGGAGAGACTGGCCGTAGTACAGATGAGGTAGCTCTGCCTGATCTTGTAGCACGAACGGTGGTGGATGTAGATCTGAGGACATCAGATGAGGAGGTTGTGTGTGCTGAGCTCTGTGCTCAGACTACTCTCTGGTTTTAGTGACATGCATGACCTAGCTACAAGTTCCAGTTGACATGCCTTGACGACCCATATGGTCGCGGTTCCGCCGACGTTGCCATTGGCTGGGGGTGTTGGAGAGGTTCTCCTGGCGCTCCCCCTCATCAAGAGTCATATATGGATTTACCAACTCCATGGTGTTAACCGAATCCTACCCTTGATTTTCACTTGACTAATCATCCACTACTGGCCAGATTCTAGTACGGATCCCCATCTTAGGGGGAATGAAGTCACTTAGAGTGAGGGATGATGATGAAATTGGTGGATCACGTTGCTTCTTCTTACGCCACCGATGCTTGCTCTTCTGGGAATAGGCCAACTGAGATGATGGCGCAGAGGTGCTTGTCACAGCTTTTGAATGCTCCAGCTGATTCTGGCATGCCCGAATAATACCATGGGCACATGCGACTGTTTTACGAGCCATCCAGTCGTCTTAATTCTAGAATGTGTGGCTGGGAACCTGCTTCCACTCACCTTTGTCATCGCTGCCACTTTCTGACCTCACAAAGACACCCGCCACTTGTGCCAGGGCTGGGCCTAGCCTGACTATGTTGTTATCGACCTGGTCCTCGATCCAGTATTTAAACACATTGCACTTCTTGAGGGTGTGCCCTAGAATCCAATGATAGGGGCAGTAGTTGGGGAGATCGGTGAGATTCGCCTTTTCCAGCCATCTGCACATAGGTAAGTGCACAATCCTTTTCTCTAGGGAACTATGGAAGTAATCGGGGACATGATCCTTGTTGAACGAGTAAGTCTGGTGTCTTTTCTCCGGATAGGGGTCATTGAGATCCTAGCCTTGACAATGGGATGAAGGAGCCTACTGAGGATGCTGAACCTGGTTATCTCGCCTAGGTTGTGGTGGCGTGTTGCATGGGGGAACTTGCTAATTCTAAAGCGGTCGCTGCTGGGGAGGAGGTTGTGCTTGAGATGGAGGACCTCTGCGAGGTTGTGGAGCCGGTGCTACTGGCCGAAATTCTAACTTCTTGGGGGCTTCTATTTTTGCCACCGCAACGAGCTCGGCTCTGGCAGCCCTCCTTGCTGTTATCACATGGGGCAGTGGACACACCTGACTAGCCTGTTGTAGAGCTTCCTCGAGGATCTGGGCCTTATATGATATGTCTCGGAACCCTCAAGGGTAGTTCTGAGTGATTAGGTAAGGAACTAGTTCTATTTTGACATTCCCCACGCACGTCGTCAATAATTTCTCCTGAGTCAGTGGAATGTCGAGGGAGTATGTGATCCCCTTCCACCGGGTGATAAAGTCTACGACTCGCTCATCGGGACTTTGTTTGAACCTGAAGAGGTTTGTGATGCTGGTCTTTCACGTGGTGGAGCTGAACTGGTAAAGGAATTGCCGGCGAAGATCCTCCCAGCTGGTCACCGATCCAATGGGGATCTGGTTGTACTAGAAAAATGCAGGGCCTTCCAATGTCTGCCCAAAATATCGGAGTTTGGCGGCTTCCTTCTGTGATGGAGTCCCCAACATGCGGTCACACTTTGAGGAAATGTGGGCCAAGTGTTGCGACGAGTCCCCTATCACGTTAAAGGGCGAGAAAGTCAGATTTCCAAAACTCGGGGGTGCAGGCATATCATCCACCCACACTAGATGCATCTTGCCATCTGGTGGGACATACACCTGTTGTGTTTACAATTCCTTAAAGAGGGCGATGAGAGCCTCCATTGGATCGTCCGGGCAGGGGTCCCTATCTGGACGGGGATCCCTACCACGAGTGATTTTTCGGGCTCCTTGACATGGTAGACGAGTTCAGTGGCTTGTGGAGCGACTAGTGGAATGGCCTACGAGGCACTTGGGGGAACTCAGGCTGGATTCCTCGGATTTCCATGCCGTTCGGGAGGGTTTGGTGAGACGTATCGCACCATCTTGTAGTGAGTTCCGGCTTCAACCTTGTCTGTGGGAGCAGTATGATCAGGGTTTCCTAGAGGCATCTCGTCAGGGGGGAGTTGTTCCTGCCCCTGCTACCCCAACTGAGGATTTCCATAGTTGGGTCATCACTATATAGCGCGTTCATCTAGGAGATCGTCGACCATGATCTTCTGCTCAGCAAGTTGTTGGCGCAACGCGGCCTTCTTGGGGTCTTCCTTAGTCTTCTGCACTGAGGCGGACGGGTTAGAGTGCTTGACAACTCCGAAATTCTCATTACCCTTTCCGGCATTCCGAATGAGTGTCAATGACTCAGTGGGCACATGAAGACCTAGTAGGTTCCTCTGTTGGCAAGTAATCCTCCCATATGGGTCCAAAAATGGTGGCACATCCTTAGGGGGTAAGTATCCATCATGAAATTCCAGTTCATCCTCTTTGTCCATGACATCATCCATATGGACTGTGACCCTTCCCGAGGGCATGTCCTCGATATAGCATATCGAGTCGGGTTTTCGTCTAATAGGGATGAAGTGGAGGGCAACATACTTCCCCCAGCCACATGCTTGCACGTGGGGGTATCCACCTTGATGATTTTGTGGAGTATCCTAAAACTCTTAAAGTATTTTTATTGGAGGGTCCACTGGCGACCTGGTGACTCAGGGCACTAGGCCACAAAGAGTGTGGCCAAATCGACCAGACAACATTGCTCGCCGATTTCCCCAAAGTGAACTTGGCTCTTGGGGTACACCACCCAATGATAATGAAGACAAGAGTGTGTCACCCATAGGGTTTGACAGAAGCACTCAACTTCATCTAGGGTGAGGGATTCCGACACACAGAAGTTCAATGTTGATACCGGCTAGAACATCTCTGGGAAGTGATCTGCCACAAGAATGTTCCAGAAGATCCTGGGCTCGGATTCAGGGTCTGGCCCCGTATTGCCCCACTCGTCAACCAGAGGCGGCTGAGGAACCAGTAGTAGTACTGAGGTAGACCCTTGAGGATGTAAACATGGCAATGGATAATATGGCGAATGAGCCGACTGGATTCCAAATTCTAGGCCATCCTCTGAGGAGTGCGGTGACCTGACCACAATCTCACGATATGACAGGCTGATAGCCACAGTTTATGGTGCATGTATTGTGGTTACCGGTGATGGGTCACATTGTTTCCCAACCGCCATCGATCCCCAAAATATCTCTCCATGATCTCTGGTTGAGGTAGAGGTATTTTCTAGTGATGATGGCGGTGACTGAACGGTCAGAACTTGAGGGACTCCCAAAATTTCCACCTCCTAGATGCACCTATGAAGAGAGGTGGTAATCCGATGTACTTAACACTCTAGAAGGATGAGGCTGACATGCATTGTTCTTACCCCGGTCCTTGACACAGAGGACCAAGGGGAGGGTTCCACCGCTGAGTCGTGATCTACTTCAGTATCTGATAAACAGACTGGTTTGATATCAATTTGAAGCTTTTCAGTATTTTTCTTGTGGCAGCGACGACCCGTCTTCCTGCCCCGAGATGGACATTCGGGGAAGGGGAAATTCCCAGCATGAGAAGGTCCTTTAGCGTTACTAGTGTTGGGGTGGGGAGAACTTCCTCCTGAGTGGGCGGGGTGCAAGGAACACCAGGGCAGATGACAAAGGGTACACAGGGAGGACATCTGTGCTGGATGCTGGTACGGGCGGTACCCCCACTGGAACTGATGGGAGCACGGGTAGGATCTCCATGACTAGTTCCTTTGGTGACGTCAGTGTGAGGCAGGTCCCTATACTAATTAGACCGAACACGGGTAGGACCTCCATGTTGGGTGCTGGTGAAGTGAATTTGATCTCCACCCCTATGGTTACTAGGATGAGGAGGACCTTCGTCAGCTACTATGAGGATGTGAGGAAGGTCCTCCCATCGGATAGTGACTGGATGTGCAAAATCCCCACCCCAATGGTCCGTGGAAGAAGGGATGGATTCGTATCTAGTGTAATGAGCATGGGGGATGTTCCCATATGTGTTGTTTCTACCACGGGGAAGGCCCTCATTTCGGTCGAAGGTGGCACCGGGCCTACCCCCGAGCCAGGCCTCAGAGCGGGAAAGGAACGCATCCTCCATGGTGGTTGCATGGGGAGGGCCTCCGTAGTGGGTGGCATTGTTGTGGGTTAGTCAGCGGTGGCCACTGCCTATGCCTACAACCAGGAGAGTCGACCCAGCCTACCCGTGGGGTGGTTGGGGCCTCGATCCAGGTCGGGCATATAGGTGCCCCTACTCAGCGTATGTAGTGGGTTGATGATGCATGTCGGTGGTGGCTCAGGCAATAGTAGCTGCTGACATTGATGCTCCTTGATGGGTGTCCTCCTCAACCTATTCCCGACACTGGTGTCAGGTCAGCCGACCCAGTACCAGTGGTGCATGTAGGTAGTATACCTGCTCTTCAGCTCGGGGAACCCAGTGGCGATGCTGGCACGGCCAGGTGGGGCCCTCGCTGGGTACCCCTGGGACGAAACTCTGGTCGGGCGGGCCCGGACATCCCCTACATCATCGGTGTAGGGCATGGAGTCGTCGAGGAGTCCCGGGTATAATACCTTGAAACAATTGAAGGTTGCAGTGGGGAGAAGCAGATCCCTACGCGGCCCTCAGGGGCGGTGTTGATGGTGGGGCGCAGATACCTCTAAATCTAGGCGGGCCTTGTCCCTCATAGGGATGACCCCTTCCTCCACATACCTACGAATAGGGTCATTGATTACACTTCATTGGATAATCTCTGATGGGGAGAGGGGGTGTGGGTTCCCAGTAGTCGCTGCAGTCGAGGCCGTCGTAGAAAAGGCAGAACCGCGCGGGGTAGCCGTGTTGATATTTCCCATGCCCCTACGTCGGTGGGCATGAGGTGTTCGGGTTCCGGATGCAGCAACTGGGTTCCTGAAGGTAGGGAGATCAGCTCATTAGTACTGACAGAAAAAGAAATAGTCACCCAATGCCCGAACTCCATTTCTTCTTCCATGACGAGTAAGAAGGATCCACGCCAACAACATCGCAGACCGAGATGTCCAACATTTTAACTACCCCAACTTCTGGTGAGTTTCACGCCAGGCCCGCTATTTACTTGGCGGGACCCAGAACCGGATATCTGGATCCAGTGACACGTCACTCTATTGATTTATCTAGTGATACTAATCTCCACATTGAGGAGAAGAACTTCACATCGGGTTCACCATTTCTATTTCCGACACTATTGTCGGGGCACATGCGTCTGTCTACATGAGTGAGATAGGTGCAAATTTTGTTACCCCGCATTCCCACTTTCCAAAGGTAGGCAGCATTCACTCCTTGTTCAGGGACATTTGCTCCTTGATCGAAACAGGATGATGAGATGTCGGTTCTTCCTTCTGTGGATTCCTCCTTAGAACTCATCACCTAGTCCGGGTCTCCCTTATTGATTTAATATGTTGTTCATGAAACTCTTCCCGGTGCCATATTTTCATAGACAAATTTTAATTATGCTACTCCCGTTAGGAAATTCTAAGGGGTTCGGTTAGGGCAACAACCTTCAATTGGTGGAGTAGTCACGTTGAGGCATCACTGGTGTGTCTGGATGTTGTAGAATTGGCGTGTATGTCTTTTTTCCCTTATTATAGGGCTTCTCGAGGGCGTAGAAGCCCAATGCATCACACATCGGGCACGGGGAATCATATTCCATAGACATGTATCTGAGTTTTTCCTCAGCTTCCCATGTTCAACACATGTTATTCCGCAAGTTTAACGTCCAACAGAGACTGATCAGGCTGATCAGAACACTATCTGGAGTGGATCTGTTTGAAGAACCCCCATGAGGGAACACCGATATTGGGAGAACCACGTGGGCAGCTTACTGAATTCTATGGAGGGGAATAAGGTGGCATGATCTCACCGGGATGTGGCGACCCAGGTAGGACTTAGGATGGATGATGGTTTTGTTCTTGACCCTCAAAGAGACTTCCCACATATCCCCATAGCAGGGAATCAAAGTCCGCATAGTTTGGGTAAAAGGAGGTCTTGGCACGCCGGCATATAGGCAGTCGGGGCTAATGATTGTTGGTCTTGAACCTCATGGAGGCTTCCTACGTACCAATTCTTGACATGGATCAATGTCCACGTAGTTCATGATTTTTTCGTCAGCGAACCGACGTGATGATGGACCGGGGGTCCAATGGGAGATGGACTTGAACCTCGTGAGGTTTCCTACGTACCACGACTTGAGATGGATCAAAGTCCTCGTAGTTCGGGTGGGTGCCGGTGAACCGACGTGAAGATGGACCTTGGTCCAATGGATGTTGAGCTTGAACCTCGTGAGGCTTCCTACATACCATGCCTTAACATGGATCAAAGTCCAAATAGTTTTGGATGTTGTCGCCAGCAAACCGACGTGAATATGTACCGGGGTGATGGGCTTGAACCTCGTGAGGTTTCCTATGTACCATGCCTTGACATGGATCAAATTCCTCAAAGTTCAGGTGGGTGGCAGTGAACCAACGTGAAGATGGACCTTGGTCCGATGGATGTTGGGCTTGATCCTCATGAGGCTTATAACATACCATGCCTTAGCATGGATCAAAGTCCACATAGTTTGGGATAGGGACCTGTCACACTAACACGGAGGTGGTTGGGACCAATGGTTGGTGGGTTCACAATGGCTTATCGCTGGATTGTGATGCAGTTTAACATCATGCGGGATGGGGGGCATTTGGGGCTCACACTCTGAGGTGGCCCAATGTGTGTCATGGTCAGTGCTCACTCTAAGCTCACAGGAGTCATGCTCGGTGTGAGAAACAAGAGGTTGTAGGGACCTGACAATCACGTCACGAAGGGTACGTCTGTGGGAAGTGAAGAGGGGCTTAAACATTGGTCAGCCCATGGTGCTGGGACTTACTCTAGGATGGAGGCCCAAGGGAGACAAAGCACAGAGAGAGAGGGATTTGGAACCCAGGAAGAGAGGAGGGGGTCAGTTCCTCATCATGTTCTCCACTGGCCTTGGAGACCGAAGATGAAAGGAGGGATCATGGGGCTCCGCCACCTACAAGAATGGTTAGGGGTTTATACCAAGGTGTCTACCCTTCCCTGTGGACTAATTCCACTCCCAAAAGGAGGATATCATCCCCTATGGAGACCAAGGGTTGTAGAGAATTTCCAAGGTGGGGGTCACCCCATGTGAGAGGCATGGGGCGATGTCACATTTTAACGTCATGTGTTGAGGAAGAGGGTGCTTGGCAGTTTAACGTCCTACAGCTTCGACGATGTGGGTTTACTCCACACCCCTAGGACTTACATAACCAGTACCCTCTGCTCCTTGTGGGAGGTAAGGTACTGGCAATTTCGTGATTGGGGTGTGTTATTGAGAAATCCGTTGAAGAGTCCACATTAGTGTGGATATTCGAAGAAGCAATATCCGTTAGCATGCCTATGAGAAGAAGGATTAGCCAAAGAAACCCTATGGGAAGTATCATCCAGGGGACATGGAAGTCACATCATGCAAACCTGGAGGGTCGCACAGGAAAAAGAAATTTCCAAGCAGAGGAGTCCATAGGTAGGGGCCTTGTGGAGCTCTGTTGCTCTGCATGGAGGAGGGAACCTGTGAAGGGGTGTGCTTTACGAAGTGGGGTGCCTTAGCCATAGCATGGAGTGGAGGTGAAAATGGGAGGTACTTCGCAAAGTGGAATGGAATTCGTGGAGCACTACCTCACAGAGCATGGGTCCCTCGTGAAGCAATGTGCTTCATGAAGTATAGTAAACCTGCCTTGGCATGTAAATCACGTGTACATGAGGGGTGTTTCACGAAGCATAAATGCTCTGCAATGACCCGGGTCCCCTTGGGGATCCCCTTCCTTTGTGAAAGCCCTTAGGCTTTGTGAAAGGAATCCCTCTCGGAAGAGGGGATCAAAACGAGACAATGGGGAGGCCCCTCACGAAGCAAAAATACCTTGCATAGCTCATGATTGGAAGAGCAAAGGGTGATTCATGATATAAGAGCTCGGATGTTAAAAGGTTGGATTATACGTCCCGAGGGCTCAGGGGGAGCTCGATATTTATAGGTAAGAGTCACCGCGAAGTAGAGCCTACGCGATATGAAGAGGGATTGGGTTCCTTTGTGGTGGGTTGCGAACGTCAGGGGCATTTGCGGAGGGTACCACCTCCTTTGCTTTGGAGTGGGCTCACGAATGTCACGGGAATTCGCAGAGGGCCATGCCTCCTTTGCTTCACGGCGGCCCCATTGCTTGGTGGACTCCACGAAGTGGCTTCACGAGGCCCATCGTGAGGCCTCTCTCTATTTTTTCTTTTCTTCCTACATTTTGGCACCAATAGTGCATCATCTTTGTCCTTGTCGCATGACGCTAAACTACATGGCATCATTGGTCGTCGTTACACAACATTAAACTATATGGTTAACATATTCACTACATTATTTTAGGAGATTCTATATATAAGAATCATTGACATCATTTCTACTTCATAGTGGCACATGAGTCCCTTTCTTCCCTATGTTGGAATCAGATCTATATAGGGGCCTCATTTCACGAACTATGTGTGGCTTGATTCTCATCTATTGAGATACATAGAGATGCCTGGATCTCTAATATTGGTCCCAACTGCAACCAACATATTTTTATTTCTCTTTCATTCTCTTACATATGAACTAGATATATATATAGTGCTCTTTTAAAATGCATGGATTAATTTTCATACCATCTTGTGTCATAAATTTAATCATTCTTCTAGAATGTGTTAAAATCCCCCATCTCCCACATTAAACTCAATTGGTATGGGAAATGATATTTCAAGAACTAGATTCATCTTGATTATCATCTATATGAGATACATAGAGATGACTAGATCCCAAATCTTGTGCCCAACCAGGATAAATAAACCCCTTTATTCCCTATGTAATAGTCAAACCTACATTGGGAATGTTTAAAAAACTATGTATGGATTTATTCTCATTCATTTGAGATACATAGTGACACATGAGTTTAATTCCTTGGACCAACCACAATATTACCTTTTTTATGTCAAAATCACTTCATGTCATCGATGGATGAACTAAACTGCATAACATAATATTGATTCAAAGGAAGCAAGGAATGTATCCATATTTTACATGTGAGTTAGATATAAGTAAAGGAATTAAAACTGAGGACCAATATCGATTCAAATATTTCTCATGTTCATTTAGAATTACCCCCTTCCATATTTCACACTCGTTATCTTGAATATCTTCAGATCTTCATAATAGTTCTCACAGTTTCTGGTGATAGTGTTTCTAATATCTGAGATCTCTTTTTGCTGACTATGCAGTACATGCCCTTAGGTGGCCTTTCATAAGTTGCCTATATAATGAGCCTATCAGTCAAAGGATTCCACTATTTGTCCATGCAGCATATGCCCCTATTCGCCCTATATAATACATCCCCATAACAGGTTATTCAAATAATGAAAAAAAATCTTGGTTAAAGTGTATTTTATTCCCTTAAAACTTTGATAAATATATACAAGAATCTATATTTTAAAGAACTCATTCATGTATATTTTTCCCATTACCTTTCTCTCAATATAAATGTTTCCAAGACTACGGTTCACACATTTCCCCCTCACTGTGTTCAAAGCAATATGAAAAAACCATGGATCTCTTGACCACATATCATATACTATTTCCATTTTTGTTCCTAGTCATATGACTTATAAACTACAGACACCATACTTCCTATGTTTGGGTCAGACCTTCGTAGAAATACTATTCCTAAGATACTTTGTAAATTATGATTGGAAATACCCTCTCCATGTTCAATCACCTTTCCACTTAAATCAAACTTTGTGCTTTGGAAAATATGAATCTTCATAAACTTTATTCTGCTTTTAGTAATATAATGTCAATCTTTTGAGAGCTCTTTTGCCTAACTATATAGTATGTTACCCTATGTGGCCTTGCATAAAATTTTCCTACATAATAGGTCTACTAGTTAAAAGATTCCACTATTTGGCTTTGAATCATATGACCTAGTTGGCACTGCATAGTACAACCCTAATAACGGGTTTCTCAAATAATCATAACATCATTCTAGGAAAATAATTCCTCTAATTCCTTTATCCCTTTTGTTCCCATGTCATTCTATGAATTCAAAAATTCCTAAATCCCACTTTACAATTCTTCCCTTACGTACCTAAATATGGTAGTATGTTTCAAAAGAAAATTATCTAGAAATTGGGAGAATCTCATACCTTTAGTCAAAGATAAAGACCATAAATTAAACCCAAACAGTGTCCCCATTGCATGACTTAAAGCTACATAGAAAAATGTCCTCACTGCATGACTTAAAACTATGCAATATAATGTCCTCACTATATGACTTAAAACTACATAGTACAATGTCCTCACTGCAGACTTAAAAATGCATAGTATGATATCAGAAATTCCATTTTTAAATAAATTTTAACCATTCCTCATACACCAAATTTGTGTATAAGTGGTTTTCCTATTCATGACATATATCGTCATAAATAAACCTTTATTCTTAATTCAAATTTCCTTGAAAAACCCACCCACTATGGTCTTCAGTCACGAAAATCTTATTTTCCTTTGTCTAGAAATAGTAAAATGTTAAATTCCTAAGAGATATTTTTCTTCACTGTGTAGTACGTGCCTCTAGGTGGCCGTGAATAAAATTTTCCTATATAACAAGCCTGTTAATTAAAAGATGCCACTATTTGGATATGAAACATATGCTCTAGTTGGACCAACATAAAACAACCCCCATAACGGGTTTTTCATAAAATAGTAACCTTGTTCTTTGAAATAACTTATTTTATGTTTATACAAGTCTAAGATTATGTGACCATAAAAATCACATCATAAGATTCCCCTTGGAAATATTTAAAGAATATTAGAACAATTATTAGCCTCTAAGTCTTGTTTGGGATCCAATTTCAAAATTTATGGTCATAGCTATTTGACCTTAAACACTATCCCTTTATAGTACAACATTAATGAATTTAAACTACCAATATTAATAGATATAGTACTCACCAGATTAAAAACTTGTAATGGGAACCATATACAAAAGTCGAGTCTCAACTCACTGAACTTACATATTAGTATGTTTCAGGAAATATTGATTAATAAAAAGTTAAAAGATATAAAGTTTTTGGGTTTGCCTATATAACCCTAGTAAAAATAAAACTATGCTTACTGGACCCATTGTCTAGGTAAAAAAGAAAGCAGGCAAGTATGAAAAAATAGATGGTTAAAGATAAAATGCTTTTCATTTGTGCAATAAATTTCACAGTGGTGCCTCCAAAAACTGAAGTATATATTTTTTAATAAATTACAAGAAGTTTTATACACAAATTTTCATTTGTTTGATGACCTCTTGAGCCCCATCATCTACCTGTTGAAGTTCATTTAGCCAAGCAGCTTCATTCTCTTCATCATGCAGAAGTAATTCTTTAGCATCTGTAATGGATTTTTCACCATTCTTCTGAAATTTTTTGATGGAATCATGAAGCTGGTCAAGACCCCCTTTGATAATATCTAATTCTTATTGAAGACGAAACTACTGAACAATATTTTATTTAATATTCTGATTTAGTTATTTTAACTTTTTATTATGATTGGCCTCATCTCGAGACAGTGTTGCTTGGAATTTGTCAGTATTGATCAATAGTTTAGTCTTTATCAGATCTTTCCAAAGCTTTTTCTCTTGCTCCCTCTTTCAGATAATCTATTTCACTATGGTATTAATTTCATTGTATTCAAAACATATAAATCCCATAGTGATAAATAGAGATGAAAGTCGTGGAATTATTGAAGGTAGTTCCTCAAGGGAAATTCAGATGTTAACATACATAAGTTTTTACATGCCTTGTGAAATGCAAGATGAAGGGCCTTTTTTAGTTTTGGGTTTGATTCAGAATAACTGTTATAAGGATGGAATTATTCTAGGATTAATGCACTTAAAGAAATGCCTTGTTCTTCTCCTTCCTTGATAAAAGTTTCTTTACCCTATAATATTATTTGAGATGATGTAGAGGCTTCACCTCCCGACCTAGAAATTGAATTTTATATCCATATATGTTGAATTAAATTATTTTTATGGTTAGTTTCATGGGATAAAAAAAGTGAGTACAATCATGATATCGGTATCTCTTACCTAAAAATCGGCTGAATGCTTGATAAGACTCCTCACCAACATTCTCAACTTCAACGGTTTTGTTTGATGCCTATGGCAGGGGAATGCTCTCTTTAATTTGATCAGGATCATCAGAATGAATCTAAGGAATATATTCTATCCCAAGAATCACCTGATCCAATGTATCTGCAATGGTATGATTGACATTAATGTTAATAATTCCATTAGGCATCATTGCGACATCGATTTCTTTAGATGGAAGTTCATATTTCAACCTATCATGGTTAAAAATTTAATCATAAGAAGATTTATAGGATGAATAATGAAAAGTCACATCCAGTTTATTTTATAAAATGAACATAAAAATATTCTAAAGCATTTTTTATATTAACATTTTCAAATAATTCTTCAAAAGAAATTCCATGGTTCATTAGAGAATCCAATGATATCCCAGATCCCGTGTTAGTCTCATCTATGGGAGCACTCAGCCTGTTTTCTTCACAACCTTCCTTCGACAACCTTCAACACTGAAAAATTCCCTCATCAATAGTTGTGAGGTCAGAATCAGTTTTCAAAGGATGTTCAGGTGCATGTGATGAACCTAAAGTGTCACAAGATGAAAGTCATTTATTTTTACATTTGATTTCTTATAAAGCACTGTTGATTTACCAGAGGCCTCCTATGTTTTGATAGTAGGAAAAATTGAAGTACTGGGAATAGATGATGGTTATTTTAGCCTCAATACCTCTTTAGGAACAACCGAATTAGCAAGAATTTGTTCCTGTTTAGTAGCACCCAACATAGTTCCTTGAAGCTTAACAATATTTTCTTTTAGAGAATAAATAGAAGAAGCTCCTGCAATTCCAATAATTTTAAATTTTTATAGGAATAAGGAAAAAAATGATGTTATTAGGAAGGCTAACCACTACTGAGAAATAGTTTAAACACGGTATTATTTATTCGATGCTTTTTCTTCTTCACCATATTAGGAGGACTTTCATCATCATCTCTAAAAAAGGTATTGAATATTGCAACACCCTTTCTATCTCTTCCTCCATGACATGTTGGCCTGGAGATATTTCCCTTGATTCACGATGTGATCCAGTAGATCCAAGAGTAGTTTCTCTGAGGCTATATCATGGTGATGGAACTTTTTTCAATTTATCTTTATACAACTACAAGTTAAGATGATATTTCCCCCGAGTAACAATTCTATTATTGAATTCGAATTGAAAAGTAGAAAATAATATGAGAAAAAGGAAACTTGTGTCTCTAGGATCAACAAAATCACACCATTCTTCATCTAATGAAACATCAATCCCTTCGGTGGAACCAAAATCTATCATTTCATTCACCCACTTTTTGGTAGGAATTGATTCGTCACCTGCATATATTAGCTTTTCCAGCTCTCGTATTTAAGTTCTTACTTCATCAGGATTATTCATAAATACAATATGAAAATAGGCTCATAGATCCCATATTACTGGAATATAAAACCCTTCACATAGATCTATCCATAAGGTTTCAACATCACAATATAAACTATTCCATGTTTGAAAAACTTCTTGTCGTATATATTCATAGTACATGCCAGAGGGTTGTGAAGAAGATCGTGGAGTCTTGGATTTATGTTTCCTTCCAATTTTTTCATTCACAAATATAGGATGAGAAACTAGGACTCATCTCTCTTCAGAATGATGACAAATAGGTATCCTCAGTACAACATCTATAGGAATCAATGGGGTGGCTTTCTTAACTATGACATGTGGATTATATCTTGCAAGAACTCGATTCAGTGAATTTAGAGCCTCATCAACTCCAACCTAGGACTCCAGTGAGTCATCCCCTGATGAAAAAGAATTTACTTCAAAATGAAGGGGTTCCTTCCTACTACCTTTATTTTTGCCCACTCGAGGGACAACATGGTTAAATTACCCTTCAGGGTAAGATGTGACCTAGTTTTTAGCATACCAGAGAGTCAACCTACATATTGCATCAACAGAAGGTGAATTAAATGTTACCAAAATCATCTCTACAGATGTCAGAAACGATAGTTGTCAGGAAACCATCAGATGTTTCTCTAATATGACATGAAAAGGGGAAGATACATTATTTTGTTTCAGACATTTGAATTGATGTGAAAATATATAAGGATTATATTCCTTGTATATGATTTATCTATCAATCCTGATGGCCAATACACCATCTCTACAAGATACAATGTATACCTTTAGCTCTAAAATGGACCTCTCATCATCAACGAATCTCCATGTACATGGATTCCCTTAAGGGGAGAGATGAAATTCCTTATGAATACTCAACTTTCCCTTGATATCATAAGCGTTTGGGGACAGAGGTGACATACCAGAGAAGGCCTGAACAGATGGTCAGAAATAACTTCCAAAGACCTGTACCCCACTTTTCATAGCATAAGTTCTAAAATGAGTGGAGATCCACCCACATAACACTGGGAATGGTCCCAATATTCTAAAATAATACTTCCCTTTGTAAATATGTAGTAATATCTTATGAATCTTTTCCAAAACAGGAGTATCTAACCCTACCATCCTTCTTTTCAGCAAGCTTGGTCGAGATAAAAAAAGTTCATGACCTCACTCTTCCTTTATAATATCGAATTGGTAATAACAACATTCTTAACCACATGTTCAGGAATCCTTCTAGACATTTCATCACAAGAATATTGGAATTTAATTCATATACCCACATGTCAAACTCTACATTCTCTAATGTTGGCCAAAAAGTTTCAGGTGTACCTCTATTATCTTCCTTTGGATAGATGGTCGGATGAGTGCAGGTGGGACCTTTTTTACTTCTCCTTTTCCTGGAATATTTCCATCCAATTCTTTGGATGAATATACCTTCGTGTGTGGGACTTCCTGGTTGTCACATTCTTGTGTTTATAAAATATTTTCATCAACTCATGAACCAAGGCTGGTGTCTTCTCTAAGTCAATCTATGTCACCTTGGGAGGAATAAACTCATTCTACATGTCTTCAAGGATTAGAGCTCCAAAGATCTTGTAGACATCCCAGAAACTACGGCCTAATTCTCCATTTTTCAAATGGAAGGAGTTAGTTCTTGGAATCTGTCTTCATAGTAACACTGAAAAGAATCCTCATTCCTATACACATAGGTTTTCCCAACCCATACAGCCTCATAAATCCCAAAACCTTTTATGTCAACTGTAAATTCCACACCCGAATTTCTCATCCAATATGCCCACATCCATGTAGGTTTTACACACCCTCCTATGAGAAAATAACAAATTTTCTTCTAGCCTTTGGATTGATCTATATGAGAATCTTGAATGATGGATGAATAATAGTGTGGCTACAGTTCAGGTGTGTGTGATTTCAAATTTTGAAGTACACGGGTTGTGATGCATGATATGTGCCTTATTTTCTATCCCAACATTAGTATATGATCCTTAACAAAAAATATTGGTAGATGAGATGTTGGTATAGTCATGAAACTAGGAAAGTGGAATATTGTTCTTCGGGTATGGAATATTGACATCTTGTAGATGACATAATTATACAAAAGAAAATAAATTCTCTTGGGAAAATTTATGTGACATTTATTCAGATATTTTTCCATGTTTGGGAGTGTGGTGTCACGGGTGTTAAAGTATTCATGAACGATAAAGTTCATCATGTCGTCAATCCTTTTACTATCCAATTCATAATCAGTTTCAATTCTTTTGGGAGACGTTGAACCTACAAAATTGATAATAAATCATCTTAAAAATATGTTCATTTTTGATGTTTGGAAAAAATAATTGAGAAAATTGACAAAGTAATTATGGTGCACAAGTATGACACTTTGCACACAAGTATAAAACCGGCATGAAAGTGTGACACCACAGTTCTTGAATATAGATAAAAAACATACAACAGAAGTGTGACTGGATAGATGCATCCAAGAAAAATGAACATGCACGCTGAGAGTAGGATTTCCAAAAGTCATGAGAATTTTTTTTAGAAGTGAAGATTATATATATAAGTGATGCAAGTCACCTTGCACACCATAATACTTTTCACTACCAACTTGCAATCACATTTACCATTCCCACTATAACTTGAGTTCCATTGTACCTTATTTTTTGTATTGATTACTTTACCAAAGTATAGGATCCTCTATTCATTCCAGATAAAATTCTAAGGGGGGATTTTATTGACACTCTGTTCCTTCACAGAGTCTAAAAAACAACAAGGGGAACTACCTTAGAAAAAATAGGAGAAAACATATAAAGAAAATCAAAATTTTCAAAGGATTGAGCATTGGTTCACCCAATCATACCAATGAACCGTTAGCGCACAAGGAACTTGCATGCCCCAATCTGGCATGAAACATATTTGCGTGCCCAGTATTTTTTTCCCAGGGTCCTATTTTTTCCTATAAATAAACCCTTGGGTCCTTCATTTGTATTGGTGAATTTTCATGAAGCCTAATTTCTGCTATAGTCTCCCTAGTGCTTCACCCAACTCTTTGAAAACATTAAAGATAGTTCTTTAACTCCTAGAGTGGAGGATTTCAAGGAGGAACTTAAGAATTAATTCCTTTTAGTGTTTGGAATTCATAACACTTGAGCGTCTAAAGAACCTAACCTCTATGAATCAAAACTAGTTGTGTTCCACCTATTCCTCTCATAGAATTGGGGAACTCAATTTCCTCTCCCAGAAGTGGGGCACTCAATTTTAGGGAAACCATCCTGGTGTAAGCCCCTAACATTTCAAGTAGGAGGTTAAAGCCTTGCTCCAATATACTTCCTTCACTTTCTTTCCTTACATTGGACCCTTGTTCTATGTAAAGTGAATAGAGGGAAAGCTCTTCACCTCTCCCTCTTCCCCGGTTGTCTCACCCTAGTCCACTGCCACCACCGTAGGCATGCCCTCTTCCACCAGTGGAGGAGGAATTGTGTGGGTGCCTTTGTTGAATATTTTACATCCTCTTGTTTCTCACACCATTCATGACTAATGTAAGCTTAGATATTTTTCATGATCACAAAATTTTTACAAATTCTTGAACTACAAGAACCTTGATTCCTGTTCAAAATAGGATACCTAGGACGCCTTCTTGAAGGCCCAAGATCAAAAGGGTGCCCTTCCAATAACATCTCACTCAATAATGTCCTGGCAAATGGGAATCTTTATGCATAAGACCTAACAAAATTAATAAACTATGATAACTATGATTCCCACCATATTTTAGATATATAAGAAGCCATCATTAGGGTCTGATCTCATTGGATATCCTCTTCAAAAATCTAACCCTAATTCCCTTAATCTGGGCATCTTACTTTGAAGTAAGCCTCAAATTAAACCCCCAAGTCACCAAGGCATTGTTTTAAGGAAGTAATCCCAAAATAAATTATCTTAAAGGACTATACTCTCCTATGAGTCACATCAAACTATGTGGGATTTGATTCTTATCCATATGGGATATATAGAAAGCTTCCTTGAGGATCAAACCCAACACTTAAAATCAACCCTATTCCTGATGGGTGATATTCTCAATAGGGTAAAATCTTACTAGGAAACCCATATTCTTTCCAAGTCTTATGGGATGATTATGCATAATTCCCACACCAAACCTTGACAAAGAAACATTCACTTAGAGGTCCTTATCACATGACCTTAAAGGTATTATGTGTCCCATTAAGAAGCATTTAACTATGAGGGTTATGATTCCTTTCACAAGGATACGTAGGTATCCCATTTTATGGGTACAATCCCAATATCAAAACAAAACTTCATCTCCCTGGACAACAATAAATTCCAGAGTTCCCCCTGAGTGGCTTAAAAACCAGTATCATCATAACAATGATTAAAAGAATCTCTATGTATTATATAAAAGGACACAATTGGTGAAAAACCTCGAATACATACATATAACTTCATTAATGAAGAACCTAGAATACATACGAATGATTCAAAATTTCAAACATGTTATTAAGTGATTGAAAATTTCAAGGGAAACATATGTTTCACTTGGTGAATTATTAAGGATTCGTGAAAATATCTTAAATTTATAAAGAGAGTCCCAAAATAGACAATAATTCACCCCAAAAGGGTGTGATTAGTCCAACCTCCCATCCTCTCGACCAATGAATGTTATTTAGCATCATAAAGTTCAAACATAACATAATCATGCCTTTAGAAAGAAGGTCCCTTTTGGATAAAGAATATTTTGATGTTTTTGGTTCCATGAATAAATCCAATGGAAACCTCTTGGAAGCAGTGATTCTTAAACTAGAACACACGTTCCAAGTAACTATGAAACAGTGGCATTTAGATGTATGCATGCATTTGTATCAGTTTTATTTATCTTTTATCATTGTATTCACATTTATAAATATGTGTGTGTGTGTGTATAGATACCTTAGGATAAGACCTACCATATGTGGTATATTCCTACTAGGCACCTGTTACTCAATCCTATATTATTGGAGGTTGGCTTGGTGCTGTTAAAATTGTTATACTATTGTCTAGGTGGGCCTGGTGGGTCAAATCATGATAGAGTGGTATAAAAGAAGTTTCATCTTATCATTGAAGTTTATTTTTTTATATATTCAAGGTTTTGTTTTAGATTTATAGAAATGGTGTTCAAGTGATTTGAGATTGGATATTATGCTAGGGAATCCAATGCTATTTTAGTGACTGATGTATCAATTCACCACTCTAATAGCCTACTTTTTGAATAAGAGAACATGGGAACTAGTTGTAGGGAAAACATTGATACATACATCATATATTAATGGGTTATGGTTTTTATGTCCTTCATGAGTTAGCTATCTAGATATACTATTTACCATGGTATATCTTGTCTATTTATAAGTACCTCCAAGACATTTTTTGGCTAGGATTATACAGTTGGATTATAAGGATGATCTGCTTAATAATGGGGGTTTTATATTGGGACCTATTTAGGAGGTGGTGCCTCCGAGTGGTGTTTCAGCCTTGCCACCAATTGTTAGCCAGCAGATTGTCTAGTAGTACTGATGAGTGAGGCATGTAGGTTGAGCACACCACATGAGTTCCAGCGATAGTGACCCCCTAGGTTTTGGGGTGATCCAAACCCCTAGATAGTTGAATAAATGCTCGAGGTAGTTACACGAGTCTTTTACCTCATTAGGACTCCAATGGAATAGATGGTTGTCTTGATAGTGAGCCTTCTGAATGGATCCATAGGGCTATGGTGGGGCCTAATTAAACTATCATGTGATGGGATAACTCTTTAATGGATATAATTTGAAAAAAATTTCAAAGATGAATTCTCCCTATCTATGTTATAGGAAGTGGGAATATAGGATCATCAATATCTTCAATTGGAAAACATAACTATGGTCATGTATTCAACAGGGTCTACTAACCTCTCAGGATACTCAATGGATATGGTTCATGATAAGTTATTCTGGTTAATGACTTTATAGTGAGGGCTATGTAGAGATATTTTGTCTAACATGATACCTCATTGAATTCCTAGATATGTTGGGGTTTTGGAGTGTACTTTGGTGGTAGAAAGATTTCTAACAATGTAGAAACCAACAATGGGCACCAATGGTGGGTAAACAAGAGCTAAGACATCCGAAGTGGGTAGACGATGACAGATTTAGGAATATTTACATTTGATAGATTTCAAGATGCAATCTCAGAATAGAGCATCTGTGGTTCCAGGCTCTCAGGATGGTTCTAGTTGGCTATGTGTGAGGCTATTTTACTCTGGTGATATTCATATACATCTCACATTGGATTACCGAACCTTCTATGCAGCTGATAGTGAGTCAGGGGATGAAACACAATAGAAGAAGTAATGGAATGAATAATGAGGTCTGTAGGGTGGAAGACATGGTTGAGAAATATGGAGAGAAACTGGAGGCGGTAGTTGACTTGAATTATTACAACCACTATCCCCAGGTGGTCCCCTCTAGGCTCATAAAGCTTGTGGAAAGGGGCGAGGACAACTATTGGCAGTGGAGGCCTATAACCTAGAGGCTCCAAGGATGATTATGAGTATGATTTGTTTCATTTATAAGTTGTATGAATTTTTAATAGACACAAATGTGATCCACTCATTTCTTTTTATATCCATTAATCGAAACCTAGATATTATAGTTGATCCATTAGCTCAAACCTTACTCTAGAAAACTCTAACTAGAGGGGGTTTAGGGATCACACAATACTGCTGATTTTGTGATTTGATTCTTATAGGAGGGATATTTCTATGGGATCTCTTTATAAAAATCAATAGGACTTATGAAAACATCTTGGGAATAGACTAGCTATCTATATTTCATGCCCAGATCGACTACATCTAGCTGAGGATGTAGTAAATCCACAGTGAAAAGGTGAGGTTTTCTTTCATGGGAAAGAAGGAAGCCTATGAAGAGTGGGATGGGATCATATGTCAGAGGGAAAAATATAATAATCACCATATGGATATTATCAACCTTATATCTATAGATTATAATGTATTTCATTTTCCTATAGTGGTGGAGGATTATGTAGAATTATTTCCTGAAGAGATATTATGCTTATTTCCCACCAAGAGAAAAAATTATACAAAAACATGAACCATATAGCTATCATGGTATCTATTATGGAATATTGGATGGAGAAAATATATATTTTTATTATTATGTTTTAGTTGGAAGACTTTCAAAGTAAATGATTTATCTTACCCAATGTGTCACCCCAGGCAGGACCAGTATTATTTTCTAAGAAGGAAGACATGAGCTTGGGTTTGTGTGTAGATTACCGTCACCTGAACCAGGTGACCATTATGAATGATTATCTACTACCAAGTATTAACAACCTCTTTTTTCATTTTATATAGGATAGATGTATCTTGAAGACATATCTCATATTAGTTAATAACCAGCTTTGGGTATGAGATGTGGATATGCCAAAGATGTCTTTCTGATGCCACTATTGTCATTATGAATACTTGGTGAGGACTTTCAGCTTGAAAAAAAACCCAAAGTGTTCATGGGACTAATAAAATGGATATTTTATCCTTTTTAGACCATTTTATAGTTGTATTCATCAATGAAATATTAGTGAAATTTATATCTGATGAGGATCATATGAGACACTTGAGTTTGATCATGGACTTACTCCAAAAGCACCAGATTTATGGAAATATCTCAATGTTCTTGTTATAGATTTAGAAGTTCCACATTATAGGATATTTTATCTCAAAATATGGTATTTTTGTGGACTCTTTGAAGGTTGAGGTGGTGTTAGCTTTGGATCCATCCAAGAGCATGACAGAGTTGAAAATCTTCCTTGGGTTTGATGGCTACTATAGGAGATTCATACCCAATTTATCTAAGATTTCAACACACATGACTGCTTTGACGCAAATGTGGTAACATTGTTTGTGGAAGGAAAGGTTATAGTATTGTTTTAATTAGTTAAAAAAGAGGTTTATTAGTTCTCCCATATTGAGATTTCCATAATAGGGTGTCGAGTACATAGTGTTCTATGATACCTTAGTGACTAGACAAGGTTGTGTTATGATGAAGAGGCAGGCAGTGATTGGATATGGGTCATAACAGTTGATGCTTATTTAACAGAACTAGATGACCCATGATTAGGATCTATAAGTGGCATTATTCACCCTAATGATATAGAGACACTACCTTATGGTTGAGTAGATTATCATCAATTCTAACCAAAATAGTCTGAAGTATATCTTCTTATAAAAGGGTCATAATTTGAGAAAAAAAGTGATGGCTAGAGTTCATCCCTGATTATGATTTCAATATTGTCTATACTTTCAAAAAGAGGAACATGGTGGGAGATTCTCTCTATAGGAGATCTTTTTCACTATTTATATGTAAGGCATAAGAGTAGTTGGCCTTTTTGAATTCTTCCAAAGTAGATGAAGGTGGTGTAAAATATCTAAAGTCAATGGATATTACCCCACCACATCTAAAAAATGTTAGGGAGTCTCATCATGGAGATACCAACTAGGTGGAGTATTTTATTCAGATATCCACTAGATATGATCCTGAGGAATTTTCTAAAGGGGGGGAGAATATCATATTTTTCAAAGGATGGATGATGGTACCGATGATGTTTCATGAGGATTTTTATAGGGTGTTTCATAAATCCCACATATCAGTAAATATAGGTGTGGAAGTGATGTACTAATATATTCTATGTCAAATATGGTGGCCATGAATTAAGATGTGTGAGGAGAATTTTGTCTCTCGATGCATCTCCTGTCAGTAGGTGAAGTCTGAGCACTAAGTTATAATGAGTTTATCTCAATACCATAAAGCTCTAGAGTGTAAGTGGGATAGTATATATGTTTATTTCATGACAATGATACCATGAAATTATAGAGGACAATATTCCATCTAGGCGACCGTAGACTGACTAACCATGTCATCTGAATTCCCAGATATATGTGAGAAGAGTTCATTAGAGAGATTTTTATACCTTTATGTGTAAGAGATAATATGTATTCATGGAGTTCCCTGGATGATCATTTCAGACCAGGAAACACGATTCACATCACAATTATAAAGATGATTATTGGAGGCCTTTGGGACTCAGTTGCATTTGAGCACAGTGTTTCACCCCCAGACTAATGTCCAGATTAAGAAGACTATTAATGTTTTATAGGACATGCTATAAGAATTCATGTTAGATTTTGGTCATGTTTGGAAGGGACATGTACACATGTTAGTGTTTTCATACAATAGTAGAAACCATTCCAATATCATTTTGGCTATATTTGAGCCCTTTTAGGGGATATCATACTAGTTATCACAATGTTTTAATTATCTAGGGGATTCAGCAATCATGGTCTAATAGTTGGTGTGAGATATGACATATAAGGTTAAAATCATCTTGGAGTAGATGATTACTACCAAGATCTATTAGAAGGCCTATATGGACTAAAAATAGGGGATTTTTGAGATCAAGGAGAGAGACCATGTTTTCTCAAAGGTATCACCTCGATATGGATTTTAGAGTCCTGATCATGGTGACAACTTATCTCCAAGATTCATTATCCCTTTCTAGATAATTTGAAAATTCGGTGAGGTGGGGTACCTCTTAAATCTTCCACCGTAGTAATATCAGGAACATGATGTCTTCCATGTGTCACAAATGAGGAGGTATGTGCATGACCGATCATCTGTTTTCAACTGTGTAGAGATGGAAATAGATGAAGGAGTTACTTTTGTAGAGTACCTGGTAGACATCAACGATAACAAGGAGAAGATCTTCAATGGGAGAGTGATTCCCTTGGTGTGTGTATGGTGGAAGCACATGAATCTTTAGAGGATAACCTAGGAGTGAGATACCCAAATGTGATATTAGTACCCACATATCCTTTAGATGTATTTTTCTCACTTATCAAGATGAAATTTCTTATGATGAGGAGAATAAAACATCATTTTCTATCATGTAAAGCTTCGAAATATTTTTCATAATATTTTTGGTGCCAGGTGCTAAAATGATATGATATTACAAGGTTTGGGAATTTCTATGTGGATAAAAAAAATATTGAATATATTATTATCATATGTGTATAGGATTCCTATAATGGATGAATATATCATGGAAAAAAACTATGATAGGAAATCTAATACCACTATTTAGAATAGAATATGGGTTTTACCCTAGGCGAGACATTATCTTTATAGATTTTTTGTGTTTTTATTAGGAACCATCACAGACAAAATAATTAAATAAATTATTTTATTTTTTAAATTTTTAAATAATGAATAACCTAATTAGAACCTATATAAATATGTTTCTATTCAAAATCCCTCAGGTTGGCTACATAACCCAAATGATTGAAAGATTATCTATTATAGGAAAATTCATGGGTGACCAACATTGCATCATTCTTCGGAAAATGGAGTGAGAACAAAATTTGTCAACCTCGCCAATATTGATGGAACAAAATCACTTTTCTCCAATGATCAATCCAAAATTAAGTTAAGAATTTTTTGGGTGGATTTAACCTATTCTTGTTTTACATACATCACACAAAAATTAATATCCTAACAATTTAATTTGTAGATCGATATTTGGATACAAGTATTTCTTTATCATTATATAAATAGGAATTTGACTATTGCATGATTATTGTATCATCATTTTTCATTATAATGGAAACAAATCATGGATAACACAAATAATTGTTGTCGTTAATTCCTCCTATTGTGTTTTATGATTTCATCTCCCTGTTATTTGTGCAATAATCATTGTTATTTGGTTTTGTCGACAGTTGGACAAATACCCGAAATCATTTTTTGTGCAATCATTATTTTTCATAGTTAATTCATACTATGGTTTTGGGTTTTTGAGAAAGGATGAGATTAAGGTGTGATGACTATTATGATGGATTAGGATGAAATTAGTGTTATTATTCTTGGTTTGATTCATAGTGAAGTTGCAACGCATAAGCTATTAGTTTAAAAACTGATTCAAGTGACCAAAATATAGTGATTAGTGATGGAAGGGTTTGGAGACCTTACATCCAATGTTATCATTGGTTTAGGAGGCATAAATAGGGGTGTAAGTGGTTTGAGAATACGACTCATTATGACCCACAAATTTTGTAAAATCCATTGTTATAGGATGTAAAATGGAAGAACACATACTATTTAGACCTAGTTGTGGGTTCTAGAGTTTACCTATAAAGTAACGTATCACATTCCTTATGTCACAACCTGGTGACTCGATGTGTTCCCTTAGGGTACATGAGAAAAAATTAATACTTAGACACAGTCAGGTACATAAGAATGGCTTGGTATGTGGGAATGATTAAGGGTATATGAGCATGACCTGGGATACATGGGAATGGGATGAAGCATGCATAAAGACTCGAGGAAGGAAAGACACATCATTTACTACCAGTACACATTTTTTACATTATATAGGATGGATTGAGGCCATATATCTATTTAGTATGAACTGGTTTCCCTAGGTTGTTTTCCCTCAATTAATCCCCCATGAGGGTAGAGTGAGGAATCATGGACTGGTCATTGGAAGTGATCCCCTCTATGGGATTAGTGTTTGATAGAGTTCTAGAAATCCCCCATGAGGTCTAGTGTGCTATACTATATCATATATTATCCCTTATATGGGTTTTTTTATATTTATGTTACTATCATACATGAGTGTTGATCCCCTAATTAGTCGGTTAATCTAGTTAGGGTTTTTGGTTCCCCCCATGGCCTTGGGTGTGATCAACTATCTATATATCAATCCCTTTTAACTTATAACCTGAACTTATTCCTAGAGAGACCTGATGAGAATGACCTCTTGGTTTAATTCCATCAGTGTTACCATACCCATAGAGTGATATCTCCACAAAAAATTATATATTCTATCATAAGAATTAATACTAGGTTGGATTTATAGTAGTGAACTTACCCTAGGAATTAGTATATGTGATGACTATATATGGATGTTGTTATAGTATTCATCATAACCTATTTGACATGGACTAATTCTATGTTAAATACTATCTGACTACTTTATGATTAGTGATTTTAGGGTGTCTTAATGGGTATTTTTATACTAATCCCTACCTGGAATCTACCCACACATGTAATATATTATGAAGATGATATGACATTTCATAGATTCCTTGATAGACTAGTAGTAGATGGGGAATATATGGGCTAGACGGACTGTGTGTCATACCCGCTATCACATTTGATTGAATTACAATCATTCTAGCAAGTTGTAATTCTTTATAGTTTTTTTGTGTTCTTTTATTTAGCCAATTATGATTTCAAGTGTTGTTTTCATACTTTGATTGTGGGATTTAGAGGTACACATGCATTAGTATCAGTGGTATTTATCTTTCATCATTTTATAGGCATTTTGAGATGTGTTCATGTGTACATGTCCCTTAGTATAAGGCCTCCCATGTTTTTAATATTCCTATTCAGTTCTTGCCTCCATCTTATGACCTATTTGAGGTGGTATTGTGGTTTTCATGCTCATCATAATACCGACCATGTGGGCCTCAGTCAGTTGGGTTGTGACATCCCTACTTCTCGATATGGAATTTTCCCATCCTTGGGGAGACATAAAGAAAACCATAGTGACCAACCTCATACTCCACTGGTCATATTTGAGGGTTATCATAGGATTAATGACTTCTCTTCATGGTTTCTAACCATTTTATTACCAACCAAACCTAATCAGATGTCACCTAAATAAGACTGATTCCAATGAGCACAAAATCCCCTACCTTTATCCTACATAAAGGTGAATGATACATCCTTCTATATAAGTCATGGAATTGATCCATTTGAATAATTCCATGGAAGCTATTATTATAAGAGAAATACATGAGTTTTAGTTGTTTCTCCCAAGAATAAAACAAATTCTAAAACATAGGCTTGTAACATAACCTCTATAATCTAAATCATCTACTTAGATTAGACATCAATCTTAGGATAGCAGGTTGTTCCCCGAATAACCATTGATCCTAGTTCAATCTAAATTTCCCATTAGAACTGTTACATGAAATGTGGATCTCGATCAGAAATGATACTCATCAGAACACCATGTATTCAAACAATCACTTGTATATAAAAATTACCCATATCATCGATTGTGACGGACTCCCTAATAGAAAATAATAAGGTTGCCTTCATTATCAATCCATGATCACCCACACTACAATAAGTTTTTGAGGTGTCTTGTGTAATCCAACCATGAAGTCTATGATGATATCATCCCACATCTACCCCCAAAATGGGAAAAATCTATATTAGGCTAGAAAGCCTTTGATTCCCAGCATTCACCTTCTAACAGGTGATGAATCATACCAAAAATACCACTATATCTTTATTCAATGTTGACCACCAGTATTTTCTATAGAGATCACAATACATTTTTATCAAACATGTATATACCAACGAATGAGATTCAAGGAACTCACTCATAAAATTATCATGAAATATTATAGGAATCAAGATATTAGAATGGACATAAAGATAATTATCAATACCAAGAGGCCGAGTAGTCAGTTGATCCCCACTATATATGTTTTCCCTTAGGGATAGACCCTCTGAATTAGATTCCCTCTCTTGATCTGGTTTAGGAGCATGATAACAATTGATGTCCACTTAAAAGATTCTCACTCCACTGACTCCTAAAGATCTAAATATATATATCTTCAAAGATCTCTATAAACCACCACTCATCACAAATACCACGAGCTGCCAAAATCTATGTATTACTACTCAAGGAATTTACTATAATGTTTCCCTTCAATAATGTGTATGAAAAATAAAATTTGAAAGACAGAAGATACTCATCCCACCTCTTTTGTTGAAGGTATAGGTCCTACAGTGAAAACATGTTCTTTAGAATCTTGTGATCCATGTACACCATAAATATACCACCTAAAATAAAATTAATCTAAAATCTCAGGGAGTGTACCACCACATCTATCTCTAGATCAAGATTAAGATAATTATATTCATGCGACTTCAATAGTCTAGAGCCTTAAACAACCACTCAATCCCACTAAATCAGAACCACTTTATGACTAACTCCTGATACATTATCCATCATTTTATACTCCTACCCATATGAGGTAATGTGAGAATTATTGTTGAGTTCAACCTTCAATTTATTTCCTAGAAAGTCTTCATGTAAGCTTTTGATCAAACAATATTCATCCCTTATTGTTAATAATGAACATCATAGCTCCTAGATTAGAGAATTCCTAGTTGAAATGTTGGTAGTAGCTTGATTAACTCATAAATATCAAAATATAAATGTTTTTCCAATGTTTCTCCCATGATACCATGGTTTCCACCTTATTTGGGTTTACTAACACTCCCTCCTCTGGGATAAAATGTACTAAGATGATAACTTTTTCAATCTAAAAATCATATTTAAATAGATTAGTATATATATAATGATATATTAGTGTACTTAGGATGATGTTAAGATATTTAGAATGATTGTCTCTAGACTATGAGTAGACCAATATTTCATCGATGAAAACCAACCCAAACTGATCTAGATACAGATAAAAGATTCATTTCATCAAGACCATAAATACCTATGATGTGTTCCTTAGACCAAAAAACAATACCATGAAATCATACAATCCACACCTACTCTTAAATGAATTTTGGGTTATGTTATATGGTCAATCCCTAAATTGATGGTAACATAACCATAAGTCATTCTTGGATAAAATCTAGATAATTTTCAGCTAATTAAAGAGAAAATTAATGAATGGAGGGGATATTAGTTCTTGAACTTCATCCGGTTTCTCCTCCATTAAGCCAAAAATATTCATAAAGTTTCATCGTTATTCTTGGTGAAAAACACAAGAGAACCCCATAGTGTAGTAATATTTTGTGTAAAATCCTCAACTTCTAGATCGTCAAACTATAATTTTAACTCTCGATGCTCCACTTCTGCTATCTTGGAAGGTAGGATAAAGTCATGTTAAGATCCTATAACCCACTCATGAGTGACCTCAATCACCTTCATAGGTTGTAATCCAGATAACTATTTATGAAATACATCCTTAAAGTTGTCCAATATTATAGGAACGGTACTATGCTACATCCCACCATCATCTAAAATAAGTTTTTCTACCTATTCTATGAGATAATCTAATATACACTAAATTATTCTTTCATGTATAACCTGAAGATCCCATTCACCATGATGGATATAGATACCCCCTTATATTGAATATAAGATCACTCTAAACAGATAAAAATAGAAATGAGACTCATATAGAACTATCCAATCCATACTCGAAATCAAATTGAACATATGAATTTCTAGAACAAACTTCTATCAGAGGAAAAGACAGGCACTAATTTCAAGGGAATACTCCCTATAGTGTCTGATACCCTCTAATCATACCCCTAATAGTATGTCGATGGTCATCATCCCATACAATATTTCTGAAACTAAACCCATTCCATTGGAACATTATGTAGATATAAAGGATTGTGATTCCCTTGTATAAAAAAATGTAGAAAAGGGTATATGTCATGAGAATCATGACAATAAGAGTGGAAGGACATGCATCTATATTAGTAATATTAGACTATATATAATTCATTTGACATTACACTCTACCATGAGCTCTAGACTAACTCCCTTGATATGGTTATTCCTGCTGATATTTCCACTCCTATTTTTGGGTTCCACATCCCCGACCATGGATCGTGTGATAGGTGAAACTGTTGTTACTGGTATTTTTTGGGGTAGCTCAAGGTTTTTGACATAGTGGAACCATGTGGTGGGTCATGCCCAACTTTTATTGTGGTCATGACCAATGTTCATTCTGAGAGGGTGCTCTCTCAATCATGAGAGTATTATCTATAACTATCACTGTGCACAACATAAATGAATTGGATCACTTGGAAAAATAATATAATTGGGTTTAAATATCACATGTGATTAGAAATAACTATTTTCACATGTTCTATTTAATATTTATTGAATCCCTTATGGAACCCCTGGTATTAAATAATAACAATAATTTAATTTCATTAACAAGAACTTAACATGAAAATTAAATTAAATATTATTTATTCAAATAATATTCAATAAATATTTTTTCTCACCAAAACTAAAAACACATCTTTCCATTCCTCCATAAAATTTGATAGGCCTTAAATAATTACTATTTATTTAATAAATAAATATCACTACAGTATTCCCCCATAAATAAATAAATATTATATTCACTAAATAGAAAATAAATATTTATTAAATATTACACTCAAATAATATTATATTGAATAAGTAGTGAGAGAATATATATGATCAATAATATATGAATAATTATTAAACCATGTGTGATAATAATATTTATTCAACATGATAAATAAAAAATAATAATATATTATTTAACTAATATTCTAGATACACATAGTGTGTGACCCTCTTTGCCACTTTCTTAGTGAAATTTGGCGAACTAGTCTAAAGTAAAATGTTAGAAACTAGAAACATGCCAAGACACCCATAAAGAAAAAATTTAATGCCATAATGTAATAATACCTCTTATAGATGCTTACTATGTAATATAATATTTTAATCATGATATCTCTAATCAAGTAGGTTTCATGGTGGTTCCATCATCCTATGTGATGGATGTTTCTTTCTTTGAATTTCCAAAAATTGAACATCCCCACAGAACACCATGTCCATTTATTTATTTAGTATATATCATTCCCATCAATTGTAGAAAGATATCAACTTCCATTAAAGAACATAAGGGCCAAATCCTTTCTCATATTATTCATTAATGAAATATTACTCGTGACACACAAAAAGTATCCTACCTCACCACACACATATGTACTCAAAATTTTCATCAATACATCAAAGTACATAACTCATAATACTCATTAATAATTGTCATAAAATCTATGTATCAATACACATGTCCCCAGATAGGATCATCCAATTACATATTTGAATATTGATTTCATATTGGCGGGTATCATTATCATAATATCCTATACTGGATAGTACCAAGGGAATACACCATGAGAAGGTGCATCAAAGTCCAATAAGACACCACCCCTAACAGTCTGTATCATTTTTGAAACTCAAATTATATCATCCGGCTATTTAACTTATATTTAATAAAAGTGTCATAGCACTTCTGTGTCTTCATCATAACGGGGAGCTAGTATAACTATTTAGTGAGAAGGTTACTCCTAAGACATTGTCACATACTATTTTACACATAAGAATAATGATGATGTGATAAAGAATTTATTATTATTTAAAAATATGAATACAATTTAACATAAATCGTTTTTTAATATTCACACACTCGAGCCAGCTGCTAATGAAATTCATTATACTATATCTCACATGATACTCATGCTTTAATTGAGATAGGCCTTTAGTCAATGGTTTTGACCATGTTATATTCCATGGTTAATATTCTTACTGTGACTTCACCCCTCTAATAAATATCCCTTAAGTGTTGATACTTCTAGAGTATATGCATTGTCCGTTGGTGTAGCATTTTTACATCTGAAAGAGATACTGTTGTAGTATTGTCACAATACAATGTAATAGGGTATTTTTTTCTAGGCACCACATCAATATCTTTTAGAAATTTTCTTATCAATACATATTACTCAGCTTCATAAGAAACTTCTATACACTCATAATATATTATTGAATAAGCGACATCTAGCTAATTTGAACTCTTCCATCTCAAAAATCCTCTGTTTATATATAAAAATATCATTACACTGAATTCAGATCATTTTTATATTATTGAAAACTAAAATCAATATATAAAATGATGACAAACTATTTACCTCATCATACTCCAGGAACATGTCCTTAGTTCTTATCTGACTTGAGGATATAATTAATAGCAGACTAATTCTGTTCTCTTGAATCTACTTGATATCTTCCTACCATGTTCAATGAATAGATAAAATCAAGTACAATACCTAACATGGCATACATGATTTATCCTATCCCTAATGCATATGTGATGTTACTCGTTATCTCTTTCTCCTTTTATGCCTAAGGAATCATTTTCTAAGAACGATGTAAACCATGTGACATAAGAAAAAATCCCCTCATGGATTTTTCAATACTAAATCTATTTAGAATATACTCAATGTTTGTACTTTGAATTAGTATAATTAGCCTCTTTGATCAATCATGAATTATCCTGATACCTAGAATATAGGCTATTTCACCGAATTTCATTATGAAAAAACATTTTTTTATAAATTATTTAACAAACTATAAGACTGGTATTTCATTTCTATTATTTACTACCTCATGAAAATATACTAATATGATAATGAATTACTTTCCACTAACCCTATTTGGAACAAATTTATCACATTCATTAATAATAAAACCAATGTTTTTATAGATTCATCGAATTGAATGTTCCATGGCCTAGATACTTTATTCAATATATAAATTGACCTCTGCAACTTGAATATCATATTGGAATCAATTGGATTAACAAAAAATTCTAGATGTGTCAAGTAGATATCTTCCTAAAGGATCCCATTAATAAAAGAAGTTTTAACATCCATATTCCAAATATCATAGTCATGGTAAGATACTATATCAATTAGAATTCTGATGGACTTAAACATGGGAACTAGTGAAAAGGTTTCACCACATTCAATTACCTGATGTTACTCAACCCCTTTATCCACTAGCCTTGATTTATTAGAATTTACATTACCATCATGTCTAGTTTTCTTTTGAATACTCAATTTCACCCGACGATATTTAAATTAGCTGGCACATCAACTGGAACCCAAAAAATGGTTTGGATACATGAAATAAATTTTAGAATTCATGTATTCCTTCCATCTTGCAGCATTTGAGATCTATACTTCCACTTTTTAGGATAGAGGTTCATCATTGTCAACCAATAACGAGTCACTATATTTGGTGACTAAATAACCATATCTCTCCGGTTATTAACATCTCTTATGCTTCTATGCAGTACTTGTGTTTTAAGAACTACTTCTTGCATAGAGAACTATTAAATCTATTCTTGTACCAAATCATGTATATCTTGAGCATCAACATCATTGAATTAATAATTTATTCCACTATTAATTTTGATTATGTGAACCCTCTAATGAAAGAAGACTTGTTTGACAATAATTAATTTCTTTTATGAGGGGTTGTATATGTATTATCCATTTGATTCCATTAGATACCCAATAATGATACACATTTTACCTTGATGTGCTAGTTTGTTTCATGAGGAATCCTTAAAAACACCTCGAAACCCCATACACCTTTATGATACAAAATGAGTTTTTTTCCACTCTATTACTCAAAGGGAATTCCATTCAACAATTTAGTTGATACTCAATTTAATGTATATGGTGCATTTCGTAATGAATATCCCAAAATGGATAATGGAAGAACTTCATGACTCATCAACACCATTATCATGTCTTGTAAGTATAGATAACCCTTTCACTAACACCATTCCACTACAATTTGTATGGTCAAGTAAGTTGAGAGATAATCCCAAACATCCATCGAAAGTAGATAAACTATTTGGTTAAGATATTTACCTCCTCAATCTGATAACAGCTTATTTATCTTCTTTCCAAGATAATTCTCTACTTTATTCTTGAATTTCTTGGATTTCTCAATGAAATTTGACTTATACCTCATCAAGTAGACACAAACATATCCACTCAAGTTGTTAGTAAATGTTATGAAGTAAAAATACCCACCTCTATCTTTTATTAGAAATGGTCCACCCACATCAGTGTGTACCAATCCTAGAAGCTATATTGCCCTTTCACCCTACCCACTATTTGGTTTTTTTTCATTTTCCTTGTAAACAAGAATGATATATTTCAAGAGGTTTTTTATTATAAGAGTCCAAATAAGCATATTGACAATGCTTTGTCAATCTCTTGTCATTTACCTGAATAGGATGGTGATGCCATAACTGAGAGTTATATGAGTCATGTGGACATGATTGTTTATCTATTTCCAATACATGATTTTCTTAATTTAATCAATTAATAAATTTATTTAAATCTATCATACCATAACATATGTTTTCTTTATAAAAGAAACAAATTTTATTTCCAAACCTGAAAATAAAATCATATGTATCTAGGCATGATATAGAAACTATGCTCTTGGTAATAGTTGGTAAAAAATAACAATCTTTTAAAACCAAAATCATTCATGTTGAAGATAAATAGTGGTACTCATTAATGGCTAGAGCGTCCATCCTTACACCATTGGTAGCTCGCAGATTGACATCTCCTCTAGAAATATTTTTGAATCTACTTGGTTCCAAGTTTTGGATACATATATGAGTACCAAATGATGTATCTAATAACCAATGTGTATATATTGAAATATTAAAATTGAAAATGAACACACATTTAGATTCCCATTGCTTTTGGGCACCTTTATTCTTCTTGTGGCCTTGTTTTCCACATAAAAAACATAGAACCACATTTTTCATTCCTTTCCTATGGATCTTCCTCTTCTTCAAAATATGTTTCTCTAAATCTTTAAAATTGTTATGTGTATTGGGCCCCTTTAACTTGTACTTAATTATTCACCATTAGGATATTGAGTTTATTATTCCCCATGTAGTTATGTAATTTTAAATTCAATGTAAATTTTTTTGTAAGACTCTTCTCCTTATTGGTAATATTGTAATTAACAATAAAACTAAAGAAAGTATTGGTAAGTGAGGAAAGAATGAGATCTTTACGAAAATCATCTGGGAATTTGATCCCTATGATATTTATTAATTAAGTGTATCCAATAAGTTTGAATACATGGGGCCCAGGTGGCACATATTCTCTAATATTATTTTGAAACAAATAATTAGAGATCTTGTATCTCTTTTTATCACCTTCACTTAATAGAGATCCTAACGGTGAGACATCATGATATATGCAGCCATGTCCTCATGGTTCTTAAAAATATCGTTAGTCTTGGATAATATCATGAAACATATAATATCTATAGTATTGTCCAAATGTTTCTCCTAGAGAGAAAACTCTTCCTCACTAACCACATTTCTTGGAACTTTAGGAATAAGTTCTTCCAACACATACATTTTTCTTTCATGGATAAGGATAACGTGTAATAAAAATTTACAATCTTGGAATTTTGTTCCTATGATAAGATTATCCTTATCTCGTATGGATTTTAGTGATATGTTTTTTGTCATTTTTAATATAGTTCTCACAAATAAGATGAGCATAATCTATTACTTTATCTAGTAAAATTTTAAAAAATAAATAAATATTATATTTATTAATCTCCGACTATTTATCAAAAACAAAAAGACCTCACCATTGTATTCAAAATATCATATTTATTAGACATTTTAGTTTAAATGATATATATTACAATTCTCATTACCCCATATTTGGTTAGTCAAGAAACATGAATGAATTTAGGTAGTCATTCCCAATTACAACTGCATAACCTCATAGTTCCTCGATCTGTTGAGTGGATTCCCCAATCCTCCTTAAATTGGATTTCGTCAACCATTGCCTCTTAGTTACGTAGGTTATGATTTGGATGTAAAACCTTTGTGTGAACTATGTTCAGTCAACCAAACTCTAAATGTTATAATTCCATGATAATTGAAAGCATCCCAACTTTGGATGGTCAAGAACATTGAACTGTGGTTCAATTTTAGTTGATGTAGTGGAAGTATATACCTAATTAAAATATATAATTGATTGATTTTATATTTTATACATAAATTTAAAAATATTTTATTTATCGCATGCTTATTAATATAAACTGTATTTACTTGAGTGATTAACTATGTCTTAGATAATATTTTTGCATAAAAAAATTTATTTTCTTTCTATCATAAATTCTTGTTAATTTATTAATTCATGTGATCACGGAAAACATCTATAATGAAATAATAATTAAAACTTGACAGGAATAAAATGATAAAGTGATATGATCATGATCTATTACTAATGGGTATTTTATCTAACAATTGATAAACTTACATTTTTCCTATGGAAAAAAATAAATGGATCCAGTTAAGGATCATGGTAAATCTTACAACCTATCCACCTATGTATCTCTCTTGGATTAGTTTCTCCTTGGATCCAAACTTCATATTCCTTCACTAGATTGGGAGATATGTCCATTACATATGTTTTTACACACACACAGGTGAGGGGAAAAGGGTTTACATAAAATAAACTATGGGAATATAGGCTTGTATATAATGATATGATGTATGAAACACATGCCACCACACATTATGACCATAATAAAACTCACTTTGTTTATAAATTTATCTTATTTAAGTTAAAATAAAATAGAATTAATTAATTATATTATTTAATTAATGAATTTTTTATCGAAATTCTCATCCAAATTTCCTTGAGATTATCATCCATCATGATTTAAACAAATTAAATAAGTTTATTTATAATTAACTATGTAAATATGTTTAACTTGGAAAAAACATAGTGAATACCTATTTGAATCTACCCAACATGTATTATACTCATATACTATTAACTCTTGTGATATATGGTTACATGAATTACCATGTAATGTCATGAAAAGTACCATCAACATTATAATTACGTGCTTTTTTACAACTGTTTCACTTTAATGCACATAGAGTAATAATATTAATACATCTCATACATGATATGTATATCAGAACATTATACAAAAAATTAATTAAAAAATTATATAAATATATTAAAACCTATAATATGGTGTGTCTTTCCAACTTTATGACAACATGCAATAACATTTCAATAATGTTTACAAGTCATAACAAATTAATTTTAATTCTACCTAATTTTTTATAAGTATATGGTTTGTATAAGTGATCTACATGATGTGTACATCTAGCACTGTCTATTTGAAGCACATGCCCATGGACTCGGCATGTGAACCATGCCTCAGAAAAATTGGAGTACATGGCTTGTACATGGGATACATGGTGTGTGGTCTCTAAGTTACACAGTCACCAGTTAGGTAGGTTGTGTATGAATATACATAGCCCACCCATGACTTAAAATAACTACATGTTGTGTATCTATGCTACACAGTGTGTACTCCGGATGATTGTGTGACAAGATAGCCCCATAAACATGTGGTGTAGGAAATTAAATGCACAACATGTATTCAATGAACATGGTATTAATTAGTTATAAATTAATTATTGGTTCGTTGAACACTAGTACATGGCATGTAACTTTAGTTACATGGTGTGTACTCTTGTATTATCCAACCAGAATCCTTGAAACCCCCTTATGAGATTGTTGATTTTATTTTAATCATAAAATTAATTGAACTAATTAGATAAATGATAAATGAATGACGAAGAAGAAGATATTTCAATTTAGTTTAATGAACTATTAAAATTTAATTTAAAACTAATCCCTAATGTGTAAATTAATCAATTATCTTTAAATAACTATAAATTATAATTTTACCACTCATATACCACTTGAAGGTTCCTAAAATAGTATAAGTGTGTGATGGGTCATGCCCAACTTTTATTTTTATCATTGTCAATGATCAAACTGATATTTACATGATGATGATTGTTGTAATCAACAAAATTGAATCAAAGAAAATAGAAAAGTGATATAATTCCACAACCAAGAACAGGATAATTACATATTATTTATCATTAATTTAAAAAATTAAATAATTACCTTGTGTTAATTCTATTTTAGTTGATGGATCTGAAAATTGACATATGTTGTATCGTCATCAATCTATATGAATAAATAATATATTCCCTCTAACAGTTATCCACACATGTTTCATAAATATTCAAATTTTTCCATAGGAATCTCTAGTTTCTTACCAGGAAGACCCCAACTCTCACGTCAATCAATTTTTATTTCCATGAAAATTACATGGAAGGATTTCTCCTTGATATCCCTCAGTATTAGAGTGAGAGGTGGAGAATATAACTCTCCATTATAAGGAGAATTATTAGAGAGAGAGATCTCTATGTCTTGATAGTACTCTCTCTGGTTTTCATTGTGCACAAAAAAAAATTAATTGGATATCTTGAAAAAAATAATTTAATTGGGTTTAAAAAAATCTAGGGTTTAGAAATGAGACTGTTAATATATATTTAATACCATCTAAAATTTCATTTCTAAAATAATTAAAAGATTAATATTTCTTTGACATGCGCTTAACATGAAAATTAAATTAAATATTATTTAACTATATAATATTCAATATATATTATTTCCGAACAGACCTAAAAACTCAATCCTTAATTCCTCCAAAATATTTATCAAGACTTCAGTAATTACTATTTATTTAATAAATAAATGTCATTGCATCATTCTCCAATAAATAAAATTATATTATTTTCCCTAAATAAAAAATAAATATTTATTAAATATTCCACTCACATAATATTCTCTCGAATAACTGTGAAAAAATATATGAGATCAAGAATATATGAATAATTATTAAACCATGTGAGAGAATAATATTTATTGTACTTGATAAATAATATATAGTAATATATTATATTTCTTAGATTCTAGATACACATTGTGTGTGACCCTCTTTGCCTCTTTCTCATTGGCATTTGGAAAAATAGCCTAATATCCAAGGTTAGTGTCTAGGAACATTCTATGGAACCCATTGGGAAAGAAGTTAATATCATAATGATATAATACTTCATATAGATGTTTACCGTGTAATATAATCCTTTTATTATGATATTTCTAATCATGAATGTTTCATGCTGGTTCCATAAACCTATATACTCAATGTCTCTTTCATTAACTTTTCATAAATCCAAATATCCCATAAAATTCCAAGAAAATTTATTTATTTATTCTATATCATTTTAATTCATGATCCTGAGATATTAACTTCTGTTAATGAACAGAAATTACTAAAATTTTCTCTCACTATTCGTTAATGTAATATTATACGCGACACACCCAATGTATCCTACGTTTTTGTAAACTTATATCATCACAATTTTCATCAATACATCAAATTACGTAACTCATAATACTCATTAATAATAGTCTTAAAGTATAAGGATCAACACACATGTCCATAAATAATAACATCCAATGACACATATGAATGTGGATTTCCTACTAGAGGGTCTCATTCCCATAACATCTTACACTAGATATTACCAAGGGAGTACACAATGAGAAGATGCATAAAAGTACTATGAGTCTCCACCTCTCATATCTTGTATCATTTTTTCCCCTCAAATGTTATCCTTCGGTTATAGAACATATATTTATGAACAATGTGGTAGCACTTTCAGGTTCTCTTCATAGTATGGAACTGATTTGACCTTTTAGTGAAACAAATACTGTTATAACATTATCACATACTATTTTATGAATAAGAACAATCATGATATGAGTATAATATTATAAATATTCAAAACTGTGAATACATGATATCATAAAGTACACAGAATATGGTTCTAGGGAACCAACTCCAACAATAACAGATTCTTTTATAGAATCTGATGCATTCCATAATCCTCTTTTACCATTCATCTTCTAAGTGAACTTGTAGAAACTTAGTATGTGGACTGTATTATCACAAGTATGAAACTACAAAATTGGGAAAGGATAATTGATGTACTTATGGATGGCCCTTCCACATTGAAGGAACTATCTTGGCCCATGGTCCAGATATGACCATCCACTCCCACAGGTTCTCTTCCAACCACTACCTTGGCAGAAAATCTCATATAGGAACTACTTACATTCTCAATAAGAGCTCCTTGATTATCCTAAAGAGAATATATTCCCTATAATAGATGTCTTTTTTATATTTCCTTCACTTTGGGGAGCACGATTAATCACATTAGAGAATTTTCTAAAGTGAAATATGTTCACCTAAAAATTGATTTCATATCAAATACCATAATAGATGTGATTTTACCTTTCTATCTCATCTACTACCAAATATTGGGGAAAATGATATAGGTTGGTAAAAGGTTTTTCATAGTCCATTTTTATGAAATTATTCCATTTGTTAGGTTCAAGAACTCCTGATCCCTCCCATCCCTTAGTATATCTGGAGTGAAGTGACTTAGGAACATCACCTCAAAGTCCTTCTAACTTATATTCTCTAACTATACTAATTTCTTTATGATGTATCATTAGTGTTGGGTGATCCTCATAGAATATAAGATATAGTATTAACATCCTATACATGGGTGGATATAGGTTATTAAATATCATATACATAAAATCAATTCATAACTCAACTTCATGATGGACTCCCTCCCTAGTGAACATGGATGGATTCTACAAATGGAATTCGCTGGACAGATCAGACATTGAAGGAGAAACATGATTAGTCTCCCTCTCCATAGATCATATGACTCATAAGAAAATATCACAGAACAAATCATCTATTCAGTTCCCTAAATCCATAGGATATTCTGACACTGCTACGTGAGGTGTGTGCTGATTAACAATCCCCCAATGGTCAACCCAAATATGAAATGGTGACATTTTCTCTGAAAGGATAAAAAAACCCATCATATCATAGAATGAATAAAAAATCATATTTATAAGGAAAAATAAAAATAGAGAACTAGTGACACCATGTTAATCCAAAATATTCCTTATCAAGTGAATTAAAATGTTATAAAAATTTAATTTATTCATTTTTATCTAATATTTCAATAACATTACATTTCACAATTTTGATATTCAGATATATCATATGTGGTAAATATGACACTAGCATGAATGAAGGATGTCAATATATTTCCCTATATGCCTACCATGATGCATGCATAGACACCTCATTACATACCATCACATGGGGAAAATATCATAAAATAGCAACATCACACTTCAATTGAATCGCCCAGGGTGAAATAACATCACAACAATAGCATGTGAAAATCAATATCATCCCTTGTGACTTAGATTTCCCTCAATCAAGGGTTAGATAATCCTTTCAATGAGCTTATTACAAATTCCTAAAACATAATATTCTATTATATACCTTTATTAAATCATAAAAAAATAGAAAATACCTACCCTATAATATAACTTTGTTATGTCTCTAGCTTGGTATGCCCTCACATGAAAGAGATAGGTATCCATTTGATCTCAATTGTTCCTCATCGTATGCTAGATGCTATCAAATAATGTTGAGGGTCCAATATATATAGTGGTGATATTATAACCTCTAATATAGAATAAGTGAAAAAAACTTAAACATGATAAATGATTCAATATTAAACAATACAAAAAGATGAATGGGCAATCACCAAATCAATCCAAACACAACAAAACATGAATTTCCATAATGTATGTCAGAATAATTATCATGATGAAATTCAAAAAAGTGAATGCCTAAAATACAAACTCAAGTAAGGACTCCCAATATCGATACTACAACCCATTCCAGATCCTATATCCTAGATCTATTCCCAGTAATCACGAAGTCAATAATCAAGAATGGGTCCTCTTACCCCTATCCATAATTTCATCTATAATGTTTTTTTGCGTACCAAATAGTATCCCAAACAAGGATGTGATTCAAATTCAGTATGCTGAAACCCTTGTCATCTAAAAAAATCTAGTCTAGGAAATATTTCATTCCAAAAATATAATAAATCTGAGAGTTAATTCTTAAATTAATATAGAACATCTAAATAATCCCACCGATCATCATGCTCTAGGTTGACACTCATGGTCAGCCATACCTGCTTTGGTATGTTTCTAGATATCTTTTCCCATTTTCAGATTCTCTTTATTATAATTAATTTCCAATACAATGTATCAAGTAAAAGTGTTTCTTACACTTGGAAATCAAGTAACCATGCATCTTTGTAGCACCCACTGGATATCAGGTATGCTTTAATTAAAGATTGAATTGTATTTATAGTCACTATAGATGTTTTTAAAGTAATGAGGGTTGGGAATAGATATTTTTTGAGGTGATAGACCATAAACATGGATATTACTAACCATAAGAAAACTATGCAATATGGATCTATGTTTTATTAGTTTGTTTATGCACAGTTTCATCAAAATTAATGAAACCATGCAACTCACGAAGAAAAACTATGTTGGGTTTGGGTGTTTGTCCAAGGGGGTTTCATGGATAGATGAAACCATGTAGATTTTCCTAGTGAACCATGTGGTTTTTCATTTTAAATAGACATTATCTACACACTGGTGGTGCACGATTTTTCTAACAGTGTGACCTGAATGTTTGTGTTACTCAAAACCTTTAAAAAGGTGGGTTTTTTTTTCACTTTTTCCATTGGGTTTTATGCTTACTTCCCCCTTAATATCATTTTTCTCAAAATAATCCATCCCTAGTAATCTAGATTCTTTACCCTTCGGATTATTTGTGTTCTACCTGTATTATTGATGGATTTATCAAGGTATGTTTGTGGTTGTGATGCAGTTTTATCTTCTTTTCTTATATCCTATCTAGAAATCACCTACTCTTATCTATTTATAACCCATATGGGATTTTAATTACATATTTAAGTGATTTGATAGAATAATGATGTGTCTATTATATATATAGGATCATGAGGACTAGATCTACTCTTCCCTAATCTCTGTTTTTGACGGTGTTCAGTTCGACATTCGATTTTGAGTTATGTGTTTCTATATAAAGGGATAATTCAATTAATTTCTTATTGTTCATGTAAATTACATTGTACTACTCATTAAATTGAATTGAATATTTGTTACAATTTTTTTTGGTAAGGAATCATGTTTTAAATTGGGGGTTTCTTTAAAAATTGATTATGAACACAAAGTTCTTGTTAAAATGATTTAATGGTGGGGTTGATTTGAAAAATGGAGTTTCGAGGACCAAAATGGATTTTATTATCTTTTAAAATGTTTTATAAATTTTTATCATGGTTTTAACTTATTTTTTTCAAACATATAATATTGTAAACCTTTGGTTCATTAGGAATATACATGCCACTCATAATGTGTGTAAGGCCAGTTGAGGTTTTCTTTCACTTTACTATGCATAATTCCACTAGAGGGTATACAGGTTGGATCCAAAATTGTATTGGATTTGTGATTTATTTTTATATCTAGTATTTATATTCAGGCTCTGGATCCCAAATGGTGTTCTTTCTTATCTATTATTTTTCCACTTTGTTACACATGATGGATTAGTCATGGTTATTTTCTCTCTTTGTTTCACATAATGGATTGTTCATGGTTATTGGATCACTTTTTTTCAAATGATGATTGGTCAAGATGATTTTATCACTTTTTTTCACATGGTGGATTGGTTATGGTTATTTTTTCACTTGATTTCACGTGATGGATTGGTCATGGTTATTTTCTTACATGTTTACCTTATAGCATATTCATGGATAGTATTGATTATGCTCTTATACTTTATCACTTATACTTATCATGTTACTAGTTTTGATAAAATTAAAGGATTTTATAAAAAACCAAGGGATTATTTAAAAATGGATTTGATTTATGAAAATTATTTTTAAACCTATATTTGTTTTAAAGATAGAACTACAACATTATTGATATTCAACTCTTTATAGATTATAAGGTGGAATCCTATTGGACATTGTTCTAACACACTACTTTTGATGTTGAGTAGTTTTAAATATTTTTTTAGAGGACCCAATTAATGGAAAGGCAGTATTATGGTAGGTTAACTTCTCTTTTCGGTGTTCCCTTTATTACAGGATGGGTTTGAGGTGACAGTTGGTAACATGGATAATTGTTCGTCCAGTCTTTTCATACTTTTGTTTTTGTCTTATTTGGATTGAATTTCATTGATATTTGTTACATATTTTTATTTCATTTTTTACTCTTTTTTTACTATTTTTTAATATATTATACTTGATGTTATTACAATCAAACCTCACCACCGAGATGGACCAACTCGACTGTCTTGTCTAGTTGACTCAGGTTGGTTCGTTACTGAATGGTATTAAAGGGATTCTCAGTCTGAAGTGTATTAACACTACATGATTTTGGTTCTATCTCTTAGGTAGATACGAGTTAGTATCATTGAAATTTGGGTATTAAGTTTTTTATGGTGTTTTTCCATCTCACTTCTATGTCTGAACTCGAGTTACCATGGGTGGTCTGAAATGTTTTACCAAGTTTGAGACTTGGAGTTTTAGGTTATTTGAATCAACTGGATGGTATGTTTATTTAAATGAACCTATTCCACCATAAATCGTTGTTTTTTCTTCATATAATCATTAATTTATTTAAATTCATGAAGTTTATAGATCATAGCCACAAATTCTTGATGAATTTTCTAGGATTTTAGAAAATATTTATGATAATTGGTCATTATATTGTGCTTAAAAAATGCCTCTAAGAAGAGATCATCCAAAAAAGAGAGAGGGGGTTGTGAGGAAGGATTTTTAGGTGAATCCTCCATTGGAATCTTATTTAGTTGAATCTATAATCCATACAATTCATACTATGGGTTATGTCAGAGTCGGGAAACTAGGACATGCAATGGATAATGGTTCAGATTTTACTTAGCATCATCCACCCATATTCTGTGGGGTAAAGGGACCCCATGAATTTGAAAACTGGATTGAGAGGATGGAAAGTATCTTAAAAATATTTATGACTTTTAAGGATTATAATTTGGGGTTTTCCACATAAATTCTAGATGGAAATATAAGGATATAGTGAGACTCTATTGTGCATGATATGGTTTACTAGGATCTTACCTAGACATCTTTAAAAAAAAATTTTAATCAACATTTTTACCCTAAGAAGATACATGTTATGAAGACCCAGGAATTTCTGACCTTGGAGTAAGAGGAGTGTACTATTCTATAGTATTCCAATCATTTTTTATGCAGGTGTATTTGGAACAAAAGCTAGTCACCATTGTGTGTTTAAAGGATTATAGGTTTGAGTTGGGACCGATGGAATATATTTGATTGATGTTGATCATCACGTGCCTTCCAAACTTCATGTATGTAGTTTGAAAATAAAATTTGGTGTAGGCTAGCATAGCTAGAAATACTAGTTTGGGTGGAGCTTCAATAAGTGTATTATTATCCAGAGTGTCTTCTATCTAGAAAAATAAGTTAAAGGGTGTTTTGTTTTCTTTAAGACTAGTTTTAGGGGATTCTTCAGTATAGAAGTATTTTTTTTCTATCAATTTAGAAGACATAGTTATATCATGCCCAATTGTATTAATACTGCTAACATAATTCATCATTGTAGACTATCAATCCATCTGAAGTGGTTTTGTGAAAGGATATCCCAAGGAAGTATGGTGAGATCCACTATCGCCAAGGGTTCAAAGGATTGTACAAATTCTCCACATGTGTTTGGACTAATCCTCAGGTCATGGAGGATTTTAATTTGTCTAATACCAAATATCTTTATGTTTTATAGTGAGTTCCATAGAAATCTGATGTAGGGACAATAACTATTTGAGTTACAATGTTTATTTTATATTCTATGGTGCTATATTTTTTGATATAAGTGATGATAATTATTTTATATAATCAATGTTATTTTATGTGTTGGTATTATGTTCATAACTTATGACTTTTTTATTGGATCATTCCACACCTTTGAAAAAGATGTCCAAATATTGTTTTAAGTGTCTCATGTGTTGGGTGGTGATAACTGACTTTGATGTGGTGTGGGAATTTTTAGTTATTGATATTAAAATCTTCGACCTCATTCATGGAATGGATTAGATGACCATCATTAAACCCCATATAGACTATTATCATTATTAGGTTCAATTTGTATCTTTTTATGGGGACACTCATGTTTTTCTAAGTGACTGGGACATTAGATTAGGGAGGTAGGGCATGCTCTTCCTAAGAATGGGGTAATTACATTCCATTCGTAAGATATTTTTCTTTAGGTATTGACCATTTTTCTGTTTGTCTATTTTCTATAGTGGCATGTGTGTATCCAAAGGTATTTTCGGATGATTTTTTTGGATTACCACTATAAATAGACCTTGATTACAATTTTGACCTACTCCCTAGTATGATTCCCATTTTTATTACATATTATTTAATATATATTTCTTGAGTTGGTAGAACTTAAATTCCAACTTGAGGACCTATAGGCTAATAAGTTTATTTATCCTAGTGGGTTTCCTTATGCTTCTTCTATGCACTTTTCTAAGAAGGTGTATGTGGGTCTTGGATTTTTCAAGGATCATCTAAAGTTTAATCAGGATACTATTAAGAAAAATTATTCTTTTCCTAGGATTTATGATATATTTGACCATCTTAGTGGTTCATGTTATTTTTCAATGATTTAATTTTGGTTGGGGTACTACTAGTTGAGATTCTGAGAAGAGGATATACATAAGATAACCTTTAGGAATTGGTATGGAAATTTCAAGATTCCAGTTATTCCATTCGGTCTAACTAATGCCCTAATAGTATTTATGGATTTAATGAACCAATTATTTCATCAATTCTTAGAAACATTTTTTATTGTTTTCATGGATGATATTTATGTGAAATCTAAGTTAGAGGATGAGTATAAAGACCATTTGGATATTATTATTCAACCTTTTAAAAAACATCATCTCTATGGTAAGGTTTCCAAATATGAGTTTTGGATACCGTAAGAGAAATTTATAGGAAATGTTATATCTAAGAGCGAAATATTTGTTTATTCTAAGAAAACATAGGTTGTTATGTCCTAGAAGAATCCTATAAATGTTTCTAAGATCCATAGATTCTTAGGTTTTCTTGGTTACTATTGATGGTTTGTTCAGGATTTATCTATGATTGAATATTCAATGAAAACATTAATCCATAAGGTTGTAAATTTTTAATTGATTAAAAAATGGCAGAGATATTTTTTGGAGAAAAATATGGGGTTGACTTCATCACCGGTTTTGATTCTTCCAGAACTAAGTTCAGGTTATGATATTTTCTGTAATTCTTCTAGTACGAGTTTGGGATATGTATTGATGGAGGGGAATTAAGAAGTGGCATATGGCTCTCACTAGTTATTCCATCGTGAGAAAAACTACCCAACCCATGATCTGGAGTTGGAAATAGTTATTCATGAACTAAAAATTTTTCATCACTATCACTTTGTGGAGTAGTTTATAGTGTATACTAATCATAAGAGCCTAAAATTTATTTTTACACATAGGGATCTTAATTAGCGATAGAGATGTTGGGAAGAGTATATTTAGACTATTGATTTTGAAATTTCAGAAATTCATGGGAAACGTATTGTGGTTTCTTATTAATTGAGTATAAAATTATAGATACAATCCATGAATGAATTTTTGAGTAGTGGTATTTCATGAGTTTTTTAATATGATCTTGAGAGTGAAAGATATTGGTGGATACATGTTCTTTGTATTGATGAAAGATAAATTGTCTTTAAATGATTTAGTTCATATTGATTAATTTATAGACAGTGAGTGATAGGGATTATGAAAAAGTTTTTATGGTGGGGAGACATTAGGTGAGTGGAATTGGCTTCCTAGTGGATATTTTTTCTTCCTTATCAATTTGTTTGTTCATATTTCTCTAAGGTATAAGTTGATGGATAGCGTAAACCATTCAATTTTAAAAAAAACCCCTAAGGATTCCAAGATGTGTAATAATGTGTTATTTCAGTATTGTTGCCACATATTAGGCGATCAATTGAAGATTTTGTATCACGTTGTATCATTTCACAAAATATTAATGAATAAAACCAGAGATCTTCTAGTTTTTTGTAACCATTTCCAATTCTAGTATAGAAGTGGGGTGATATTTCTATGGACTTTGTTATTGGTTTTACATGAACTAATAGTGGTGTGGATTTTTTTTCTTTGGTTATCAATTGACTTGCAAAATTAGATCATTTATTACCAATCAAGAAGATGCTAAAAGTGAACGAATGTGGAGACTTGTACGTTCGAGAGATTGTGAGATTTCATGGGTTTACCTATGTGATTGTTTTTTTGATAGGAACTTGAGGGTCACATCCAATATCTGGAATGGACTATAAGAGATGGTGGGTTCCCAGTTGAAATTGAGTATGACCTATTATCCAAATATGTATGGAAATATAGAGATACCTATCTAGGTTCTTAATGATATTCTTCATATTTTCATTATTTATTTCGGTGGATCATGGAAAAAGAATTTACCTATGGTTGAATTTTTCTATAAAAATAGTTACCAATAGTTGATAAATATTGTTCCCTTTTATATGTTTTATAGAAGGAAATTTAGATCTCTCTTATGCTAGGAAGATTTTGGAGAGGGATCCTTGTTTGGGATAAGTCTCAGTCAAAAGACAACTGAAAAAAAAGAAAATTTATCCGTAAGAGCTTTCTCCTAGAACAATTTTATAAAAATATTATATGTACCATAATCATAGATCACTAGAGTTAGAGGTTGGTGATTGGGTGTTCTTAGTGTTTCACCTTTCTTGGGACATCTCTAGTTGAGTATGCAGGTAAAGATGGGACCAAGGTTTGTTACCCCCTTTGAGATCAGGTAGTGACTTTCAAAAGTGGCATATTGATTAGATTTACCATCTTGTTTGAAATTTATTCATGATATATTTCATGTTTTACATTTGAGGAGGTATCATCCAGACCCTTCACAGGTGATTTCCTGGAAGGATATTGATCATGAGACTGATAACAATATTATTGAGCTACCAGTTTAGATGATGGATCATTAGGATAAGGTACTATGTGTTAAAATTATTACTCGGTTGGAGTACCATGGAAGTGTGGATGGGATAGAAATGATACTTGGGATTGGGAATTTTTGATAAGGCCGCAATTTACTTATCTTTTGTAGCTATAGTATCATGAGGGATATCATGGGCTAGAATGAATTTATGGTGGGGAGAATTGTATCACACACTGGATCTGAGGCATTCTTTAATTTAATATTTATTTTTCTTTAATGACATTTTAGAGGTTTTTGGGGAACGAGGGTCAAAAATTGAGATTTTTTTAGAAGGAATAACATGATTATGATTTTCACATGGTTTTTACTGATCATATGAAAACCAAGAGGTATGACTCTATGTTTTAATAGTGGTGTTTTTATTCATTTGAGGATGGTTAAAAAATTGCATGACTGACCAAGAAAAACCATGTCGGGACTGGGTTTTTTTCCAAAGGGGTTACATTGTTGGAGAAAACCACATGGCTTATCTTAAGAGATCATGTGGCTTGTCTTTTTTTTAATATATAGTAGCTACAAATAGTTGGTGTAGAATTTATCCAAACATACCCCTTATAATGTGCGAAATTATGATCCTTTAAAAAGTTACTTTTTTCCTTGGTATTTTTATGATTAATTCCACCTTAACTCATTTTGGCTCTACCTAACCCTTCCCATATTATCTAGAGTCTTGTAACATGAGATTTTTGGATTTCTCCCTTAAATGTTGATGGATTTATCATAGTTTTTCATGTTTTGATGTGGTTTATACTTCTTTTCATATATCATTGCTAGATTTATCCTCCCCATATCTCATTGGAACCCATGTTGGATGTGGATTTCAAATCTATGGGGTTTGACAGAGGATTTGTGTCTTTCTTATGGATATAGGATCATAAGAACCGAATCTACTCTTCCCCTACTTCCATTTTCATAATCCATTATTTATAGAATCATTATTGATTTATGTGTTTTTATACAAATGGATAATTCTAGGAATTTCTTATTGTTGTTGTAAATTCTATTTGTTTCTTAATTGAATTAAATATATTTGTAATTATATTGGGATTTTTAAAGGAATCATATTTTTTAAGAGGGTGTTCTTTAAAAATAATTTCCACACACCAATTGTTTCATAGAATGATTTAATGGTGGTATTGATTTGAAAAATGGGGTTTCAATAATCGAAGGGAATTTAATTATATATGAAAATATTTTATAAATAGTGATTATGGTTTTTAAATTAATTTTAAAAAACATATCACTTTGGGAACATTGTGTACATCAGAAATAGACATGTCACTCATAGTGTGTTTAATGTTTTCTTTCACATTAGTGTGCATAATTCCACTAGAGGTTATACTGGTTGGATTAACCATAATCCTATATTGAGTATTTATTTTTAGGACTAGTATGTGTACCCATAGGTTGGATGCCAAATGCTGTACTTTTTTATTTATGGTTTTCTCACTTTATTTCACATGATGGATTGATCATGGTTATTTGGTCACATGATTTAACATGGTGGATTGGTTATGGTTATTGGCTCAGTTGATTTCACATGATTCATTCGTCATGGTGATTGGGTCACTTGTTTTCACATGGTGGATTGGTCATGGTTATTTTATCACATTCTTTCACATGATGGATTGGTCATGGATATTTTCTTATATGTTTATATTATGGTGTATTCATGGATAGTATTTATTATTCTCTTTATCTTTATAAATTAAACTTTTCAATTTCATTTTTTTGAGAATATGAAAGGATTCAATAAAAAACTAAGGGATGATTTAAATATGGGTTTTATTTATTAAAATGATTTGAAAAACTTTATTTACTTGAATTATAAAACTACTTAATTCTTGATATTAAAATCCCTATCAATTTTATGGTGTAATCCAACTGGGATTTTTTTCGCACCCTACTTTTGAAATTGGGTAGTTATAAATGTTGTTTTGTAGGACCCAGTTAAAGGGAAGTGATTATTTTATCATTTCAGCTTCTCTTTTTGTTATTTCCTTAGTAATAAGACAGTTTGAAGGTGAAATATGGACACATGGATACTTTTCGGTCTAGTGTTTTCATGCTTTATTGTTTGTATGGTTTTCCTTGATTGTATGGATCTTGGTTGTAAATTTTTATTCCACATTTTACTATGGTTGTTTTTCATGTTTTCTTATACATAAGACTTGTTTCTATTCCTTTTGTGCCTCAACACCACAATGGGAAAGCTTAGGTGGCTTGTCTATTTGACTTGGGTCAGTTCATTATAATCTGTCCCACATGCATCAAGTAACCAGGAATATTTCCCTCGGGAATCAAGTAACAATGTTATAATTGAATCTATGTGAATTCATATCCTCGATTCACTTACGTGTTCCCAAGGTGAGAGGACATACAAATGGAAAAGGTATCAACAAACCCAATGTTAATTCCCTTGCTTGGGAAACTTAAATAATGAGAACACATCAGAATCTATGGGAATTCCCATTATAGATCGAATTTAACATTTAAAAATCAAATGAAATAATCTGAAATACATTCCAATTTACCAAATATAATGAAAATGTCAATGTATTATATATTGGTTTATTCATTCTAATTTCCGAATATCATTTTATTTATTCCACTATGCAAACTTCCCTATTTATAGGTTAATCAATCACAATTCACCATTTACTAATATCGTTCCATTTCACATAACTCTATGTAAATTCCTATTCAAATATCAATTAAGTCCAATTTCCATTTCATACATCATTAAGTCCTTATAACATTATATCATCATTCTAATTCAAATTTCATAACAATAAAGTATTTTTAAGACACATTATTATTTATCAAGTCCATTATACCAATTTACATGATAATACAATTCGAGAATTAATCCATACCATAAACCATTCCCATTTAAACATAGGGATCTAGGTTCATACATTCCATGTTCGATGCCTGGGTCAAGGGTAGGCCCACCACTCATGTGTACACTTATCCCAACATCAATTAAAATAGACCTGATAAGATTTGTAGGAGGTCTAGGTATAAGTATTCAATCCTTAGAAGAGAACACCATTTATAAGGGATCACACGAATGAATTTTCAGCATGGTCTCTTAGGATTTTCAAAATATTTGGAAAATAAATATATTAGGAAAAATTTCTCGACCACATACCTAAAGAAACAAATACGAAACCACGGGATCAAGAATTTGGATCAATGAACCCCACTATGACACCATATGTAATAAAATTGACAAAACATCATCAATGTTGTTAGAAGTGGATTCAAGGATAATTTAGGAGGGATTCATAGCAAAAATTGAGGCATGCTGATTCAATGTTCTTGGATCGATCCATTTATTGAAGAACTAAGTAAAGTTATTAGAGAATCCTTAGGAGACTTGAATAAACCTTCATAGTTACAAATACTATGTTAGGGTTGAACCGGTGGATTAAAATAATTATGTATGGGTTTTAGGTGTAGAAATATGATTATTCCCCTAATAATATCATCTTTTAACAGTGGAATTCACTATACAGTGTTTCTAGGATGTTATCCTAATTGATTGAAAAACCAAAAATATTTATAGTGGGTCTCACCAGCTATCTGATGGGCTTCCTATAGATTAATCATTCAATTTGATAGCCCATAGGTTGGTTGGTGGACTTCACTATCTAGCCAATGGCACTAATACATCTAAAGTGTCACATTCCCCCTCTATCATTTAACTAGATCTGCTCTTCCAAGCACCTAAACACCTCTGAAACATCCCTGTAATCCAATACTGAGTCTTGTTTAGAAAATTAAAGAGGTTCAGACAAAAACTAAAAGACAGGTAGTACCTGGAGAATAACCTGATCATACATTACCTTTATTTATTTTCAATACTTCAATATTGAGACTTTTATAATTAAATAATATATTAAAAATCCTTTTTCCCCTTTTGAAAATATTATTAAAACTGATTTATATATTTGTCTTACAAAAATATTAAAAAAAATGTTAAGAAAACTATTCTCAATATTACTTTTCAATTTTTATTTTTTTATCTAGATTGATCTATAACTACCTTTATCTTTCCAAATCATTAGAAGTATTAATAAAAACTTTTCTATCAATGTATTTCCATTTTGAAAACACTATATTTCTTTCTCTTGATTGAAAAGTATTCACATAGATTAATATACCATTCAATTTATTATGTAAATCTATTTTTATGACCATGTAATGTTTAATTTTATATAGTGAAAATTCCCTATACTTTATTATTCGAATTAGTGTGAATTTTTCTAGATAATCAACTACTTTTTTGGGTGATATTTATATATAATTACTTATATAATCCATTTAATTTTCATAGGTTACTCATGTTTTAATCGTTGAAGTATATATAATTATTTATATGTTCCTTTTAAATATATATATTTGAATTCATCATGAAATAATGTGTAAGATCATGATTATATATCTCTTTATTTCATTTAATAAATATATCTATATCTCATAATAGTGTTATGCTATGAACGGACTTGATTTTTTAGTGTATTTTCACAATGTTATGTGTGTACATGATGAAATTATCTGTTTTTATCATGTTATCTATTGACATGATTTGGATAACAACATTCATAATTTTATTCATGTACTTGATGTATTTATCTATGGTTTAAATGTTATGTTGGAAAATTATAGAGTTATATTTTTTCTTTATGTGATGATGATGATATGGTTATAAAATCTTTTAAATTTTTTATGAATTTATATAGCTATTCACATATCATATTACTATTTTATGTCACCATGGTTCATAATTATTGAGCTCCAATTTTTATAGCATAGTCCATGTTATATTTTATTTTATATCCTTTTATATATTATATTTCATGATTAATGATTATGTAATCATGTCTTATGATCACCAATATAATTATATTATATTATTCTATCAATAATGTCAATTATCCCACTTTGATGTTTCTCACTTTTTTAGAATATAATGATAATTTTTTCATGCCTTATTGATATTTTTTACACATTACTAATCATTTGAACTCACTAATTTTATTATATTTATTTCATTTCCAGAGAAATTTTTATATATAGATCTTTAGAGGGTGATTTATGATTGGATAATTTGTGAGAATTAAAAGTTGTTGTTATACTGTGTAATGAAATAGTCATGTGGATAATACCTAAATACACTAAACCTTTGGGTCCGAGAAGCATCTTTCAACATTGAGATTATATATATAATCATGTAAAAAAATTGGTTTTGGGTAATCTTAGTTGGTATCAAAGAATATTTGTGATGTATGTATTTTTTACGAAATTTAGGAGTGGGGGCTAGGAGGATATATATTGAGCATAGGGTATATCATGTTTATCATATGAGAATATGTGTCCATGGTCACTACATAGTTTAAATATTTATATAAACAGAACATTGGAGTTTTAATATAATCCAAGAAGTAATGGAAGAGTATATTCCACTATTTAATGCTAGATGGGAATGTGTGAGAGTTTTATGTGTGAGTTGTTTCCGTCGGAATCCGGGGATTGGCCGCCTTGATGGCAGGTTGAAACATTCTGATCGGTTTCTAATAGGTTTGTTTATAGAACCGGAAACATCCAATGATTCCACATTCATTTAGACCTACATTCCAAAGGTAGGCGTTCATTATTTTTTGGACTGATGAGGCTTAGGAATTTCCATTGGTCGAGAGGATGGGAGGTCTGACTCATCACACCTTTTTGACGGGAATTATTGTCTACTCCAGGACTCTCTTTATAGATTTAAGTTACGTTCATGAATCCTTATTACATTACCAAGTATAAAATGAGATTTCCTTCAGATCTAACAATTAATGATTATATATGTAGGAAATTTATGGAATCTTTTATATGTATTTTAGGTTCTTTATCGATAGAGAATCATCTATATTTATTAGAGATTCTTGGTCAATGGCACTCTTTGACACATTTATATAGAAGTCTCTTGGTCATTATGATGACCGTGCTGGGTTTAATGCCACTTAGTGGGGCACTTGACGTTTATTTTCTTTCAAAAGGACATGGATTATTTCAAAGTTGGGATCGAACCCGCAGATGGGCTACCTACATATCCTTTGTTAAGAAAAGGAATCAGTACCCACATAGTTCAAGTAAGGGGGTATGATGTTTATGATTGATGGATCAAAGAAGAATGTCATAATCACTTTTACTCTCTAAGCTCTCGTGAGTCATGCTCGGTGTGAGAAACAAGAGGTATTGGTAAAAATTAGACAATTGCAACATAAAAGATGCAATCATAAGAAATAATGTGGGACTTATGTATGTATGACTACCCAGATAAATGAAGATTAAGATTTACTTCAGGGAAGAATACCAGGAACATGGTCCATAAAGGTATATGTTCTTCATGGAGATTTTAATACTCTAAATTAGGGCTTACACCTGAAAAGGAGGCCCAAATTTGGATAGGACTTGTGATTGGGTTTTACTCCTGAGAAGGAATCCCAGGTCAAAGGTAAATTAGGACTGGATAAGAAGAAATAAAACTGGGACTTACTCCTAAGGAGGATGCCCATATTTGTGACTGGGGCTTACTCCTATGGAGGATGATCAGATTAGAGGATTTGGACTGGGGCTTACTCCTAAAAGGTGGCCCAGGTTAGGGGATCTGGGGATTCCTCTTAATGAGGATGCCCAGATTAGAGGACTTGCGGCTTACACCTAAAGAGGATGCCCAGATTTGAGAATTATGACTGGGAATTATTCATGAAAGAGGAGACCCAGATTAAGGATTCTCTCATCTTAAAGGATGTGGTTCAATGAATGAAATCTCAATCTTTAGTGACATAAAGATGTGTAAATCACTAGGTTTTGAGAGATATTCCACAGAATTCCTTTCAGATAAGGAAGTCAAATCAAGAAATCATGCCATAAATGGATTTGAAGAGTGTCTTGAAGACTGAATCTTGAATATGAGAGGTGGAATCACTTAAGAGGGGTGAAATGGGCAAGAAGGGAACCCAAAAAGGTAGGGGCGCACAAGTTCTGGAAAACGCCCAGGTACTGTGTGGGCGCGCAAGTCGTGGTCACGCAGGTATACCTGCATGACACAGGGGTAATTACATGACAGTAAACCAGCAGGGTAATACTTGAGAGACTCCTGATTAAATCCTTTAGAATCCTCTTTAGGTTCTTCCAGAAGAGGGGTGCAAAAGTTCTATTGAAGGAGTAAGGCGGTGCGCAAGTGTGGAATTTTACCTTAAGGGTTGGCCACTCAGGCGCACAATTGTTGATGAGTTTCAACACTTAGGCCTTCCTCCCCCTCTTTAGATCTTCTGGTCTAGGTAAGAAATTACCTTATAAGTGTTTCGGAAGCATTGAGAAGAGACTAGGGTGCTGAGAGCTCAAATCTGAGTTTCTGGAAAAAAAAATACTCCTCTAATGTGGGGCCCACAGGGTCTATTTATAGGCTGAAGAAGCCCCGGGCGGTTATCCTTTAGGGTGCACAAGTCACTTGCACAACCATTAGGCGTCGCACAAGTCCACTTGTGCGACAGTTATGAAACTTGAGTGGTACATGTGCTTTTGACCCCTTGTTCATGACTTTGTCGATTTTTGATGATTTCTTCAAAGGATGAATCAATTTGTGCTAAGTCATTTTCCTTTCCATTCATTTAGACAATGTGACGAAAAGGAGCATCAACAAAAGTCCCCCCTCAGAGCTGGATATATTATAAATGTGGATTTGACTCTAAGGAAAATGAGAATCAAAAGGAAATCAGGGCATGCAGGGTCTGGCGTGAAAATGAGCTTCGGGCGCATAGGATTTGGCGTGCAGGGTAGGGCCTTTGGCCGTGCAGGGTTACAGCCTTGTCTATAAATAGAGGGCCTCACTTCCGTACAAGAACATGGATTTGAAACTCTCGATCTCTCACTGCACAAGTTGAATTTGTCGTGCAAGTTTCTCTGTTTCCTGCTGTTTCCCTGGTGTCGCACTACTATCAAGGTATCTGGGCCTGCGCGGTGATACATGCACGCCAAATACTTGTGCATCACATCCATACTTGCGCGCCAAGTTTTAGACGTGTGCGCCTTAATGCCTTTGCCATTTTTCTGAATTCTTTCACAAATTTTATGAAAAATAAACCCATTTAAGAGTTACTTTATTCAACTTTTGTTCAGATTCAATGGATCCCAGGAGAATCAGAACGGCTGATGAACTTTCTAGAAAGCGAATTGATGACATGATGAACATTTTTGTCCATGATTACTATTATATGTGTGACAACACATTCCCATATTTGGCTAAGTACTTGAAGAAATATCATCTTAATTTCCCACAGAGAATATACCTATCCCTGTATGGTCATGGTCATCTGCAAGTAGTCAATGTTCCAAATTAAAAGAACTATACGCTTGAAATGCAGCTGCATTTCTACTCATCTATTTCGGTTATGCTATGCATTAAAAGAAACAACAATGGTGTGAACTTTCAAATTTTCCTTCCATGCCATTTCCATGCAGATATGAAAATGGAAAACCCATGGGCTGAAATGTTTTCTGCTACCGGTTGGTGGAGAGAAGACAAACATGGAATTATAAAAATATCTAAAAAGAGTACTCTCTCCAAATGGATATTTACATCCAATGATCCATTCACAAATCCATGTATCCATCTTCCATGTCTCTTGGACAGAAACATAGTCACTGTTTGATCAGCAGAAAATTTTCCTCAAACCACACACAAGAACATCCTTTTACAATTGTTCCAAGTAGATCTAGTATCACTGCATCTTTTATTTTATCCAGTTGAATGAATGAATTCTAGGTGGTTTCTGATGAAGCTCGGGATGTCGTAAATCAAATTAAGAGTTATGTTGAAAGCCTCTTGTAATTCTTGAAAAAGAGAAGAGACTCCAGTCTATGGATGTCCTTGTATCTCTTGTGTATCAATGAAAAACACTTTTACCTTTACTCATTTATACATGCATTCTCTTTTGCTACGTGCTTTATTTTATACCTAATCCAATGGGCCTAAAAAGAATAGTTTGATTTTTACTAGGATTAATGTAAATAACCCAACAAACTTGGAAACTTTTAATTGCTCAATATTACCTAAATCATACAAAATGTATATTTAGTGAGTTGGGAACTTGAGTTTTATTCAGAGTTCCTTTTTTATTTTGTTGGTAGTTTAAAGTCATGCATTTCGGACATAAAAAGGCTATTGTTTAAGGTCGAAATAGCTTTGACAGAATGAATTAGAATTGACTCAATTCCTTGAAAATTCATCTGAAAACATATTACCATACTCAAGTATGATGGAAAATATGTAAGCCACGACTTAAGAATATTTGAATCTGAGTAATGACATGAAAAAGAGATAAAAGGCATTATAAGAATTAGTTTCCAAGAATTAAGTTACCATTATTTAACAAACCCATTAGGGGGTTGAATTATGAAGGACCACCTAAGGGAATTGGCTGTATAGTCAAATAAAAAGTATCTTTTGGCTAACAAGTCTGTTATGTGGACTGTTTATGCAAGGCCGCCTATGGGAACGTGCTGCATAGTCAGGAAAAAGAACTCTCAGAAATTTACTTTCTTATTGCTAAAAGCCAGTGAAAGTTTATGGAGAATCAAATCTTCTAATGTATAGAGTTTTCTGTATGGAAAAGAGGTACTTGAATATGGAGAAGATATTTCCAAACAAGATTATCGAAGAACTGGATGAATATCACTCCTACGAAGGTCTGACCCAAATTTAGGGAAGGAGAATATAAACCATAGACTTGAATACTTTTAGATCATGAAAAAGGATATGGGACAAATATGTTAAGGATGACTATTTTTGCGGATCCCTACATACTGTCATTTAAGAATAATAAGGAAAAAAGAGGCATTCATACCAAGAATGAAATTACCACTATCTGAAAAAACCCATTAGGGGGTTGAATTATGTAGGGCCACCTAATGGCATTGGCTGCATAGTCAAATAATAGTATCTTTTGGATAACAAGTCTATTATGTAGACTCTTTATACAAGGCCTCCTATGGGCACATGCTGCATAGTCAGGCAAAAGAACTCTCAGAAGCTTGACAATTTTGTGACTAGAAGTCATGAAAAGGGTTATGGAGATCTAAAAATATTTAAGGTTAGGATTATGAAAAATTAAAATTGGTATTGTCCAATGTATACAGAGATACACAGATCAATGCTAACCATAATATTGTTGTGGCTGGGGCCTGAATTGAAATGTTGGACTTCATTACGTATTTCATAAAGGTGAGAATCAAGCCATACATAGTTCTTAAACTACAGTTTAACATCATTTTGGACAAATGGATTAGAGATCTTAGTTTAGGGTAATAGAGCTTGGACCATTATAAGAAATACACAGTGTGTGTTTTCATGGGGACTTTTCAGCCAAGGGACTAAAAATGGAATTTGGGGTTAGGCCCAAAGACTTGGGGCTGAATTTTAGGGACACTCGAACGTTCCTATGTATCCCATTAGGATGGGAATCAAGACCATGTAGTTATAGAAATACCATTTGTACAAATTTAGGTCATACATGTGAAGGGTGAAAAGGGACTTTAGTACAATGTGGTTTAACCCAAGATTAACGGTTTGGGCATTTCCATGTATGTACGTAGTCATTGAAATGAAAGATGATTGAAAAAATCAATTTAAATAATGATTCCTTATCATGTGAGGGTATCAAAGAATATTGTAGTTTATTGTCTTACTGGACAAATGTTTTTTATAGATTAATGTCGTATTACAAGGACGAAAGTGAACCAATGTAAAGATATTGTTTCTAGGGGCGGTTTCAATAATCAACATTGTATGAGATGGAGGTGAACCGATGTGAGGAGATTGGTTTTGGGATTGAACCTTGGGAGGTTTCCTACATACCTAGCCTAGAAGGAAAGGATCGAAGTATGTGTAGTTCAATTAAAGAATGAATTAATGATCAAGTTGTTCTTGGGGAAAATGACCTAAAAAATAATGTTGTTGGGACTTACACATGGTTATAAGCCCAAAGAGAGTTTTATAGTTGAGGTTTGCTCTAAACTCACATGAGTCGTACTCGATGTGAGAAAAAATAGGTAACAACAACCTTAATGATGCATAGTTTAATGCAATGTAGGACATATAAAGGGACTATGTAGTTTAAAGTCTTACAGTTAGGACTATTGGTGCTGCACTGTTTAGTGTCACATACCAGGGACAATGTACAGTTTAATGTCATGTAGGACGTATCACGGAATTTCTATACAGTTTAGCGTCATTTAGTTCGGACTATGGGAACAATAGAGTTTAACATCATGTTGGAAGAAAGGGGGGACTATGCTGTTTAATGTTATGCAGTGAGGACAAAAGAGTACACGATTTAACATCATGTTAGACACATTGGGGATTTTTCCCATAGTTTAGAGTCATGTTGGACGAAAGTGCGAATAGTTTAATGTGATATCCATGGACCATTGATGATGTAGTTTAAGGTCATACAGGACAAAAGTGTAGTTTAAGGTCATACAAGACCATTGATGATTATGTAGTTTTGTAACGCCCCAACTCTAGTTACCCAGAGTCGGTGCCTTATTACATAACATTGGCATGATCACAAGAAAGATCAAATCTCGAAAGACAGATTGGTTTAGTAGCCTTGGAAACACTAGATATATTTATAAGTTTTACATTACATCATAAAATGAAAAACTACTACAAAAACATAATGTCTCCATAATCCACACTCATATCCCCACATAATATCCCTACTGGTCATTCATAATTTACTTCTTCACTTCCTGGGAAAAAATAAAACATAGAAAAGGGGTGAGCTCAAATGCCCAGTAAGGATAACAATATAGCGGAAACTTTCATAAATAAGAATAATCATTTAAGGCAATGTATAACTAAAACAAAAGCCTTTTAAACTTGAACATTTAACATAGTATGGCATAAATAAAATGAAATAATGCCATTTACTTATTCACATGGTTATTCTACTAAACGAATAATCACATGTAAAATCAATAACCACTTTCATAATGATGGAATGCATAATGCCAGACTATCATAACCACATATCCAAGGCCTCGTGCCAAGACTACAAATAAGATTTTGTCAAGGCCTTGTTCCAAGACACTAGTTTGTCTAATGAGACCTACCGATGCATCAAGGATATATAGAAGGCTCCACCCGTCACATATTAAGTCCAATGCATTCCCATATGAAGAGGTTTAAACATAACATAAACATTCGTATTAAAACTAGCATACGAAATGTCAATACTTTCACTATAAACTATGAATGGTATAAAAATAGCACATCCACAGTCAAACATATCACAAAACCTTCAATACAATATAAGAAGTTTTGTATCATAATAAGTCAACTTCAAATAATCTTAAAATATATCAAAGGATGTTGACATAGATGAAATCAAAATTCTTTTTAAAGAAATATCTCCTTTTATTTTGAAATCATTTAAGATCCATATAAAATAAAACATTTTTTTTGAAAATATTCTTATAATATTGTAAGGGACGCTTTGAAGATTTTATAATGGCGGAAAATAGCCGCACCCGTCGTATAAGTTTAAAAAAACATTCTTACCTTAATTCTGTCGAAAAGGTTAAAAAGGACCTTGTTTTGAAAACGATGGAAAGATTCCTTTATAAACCACTTATAAAAGTCAAAAAGGGTATAAATGACTTTAACTCATATTCTAGTAAATAGTAAAAATGTTTTGAAATACATTTTTAAGAAACATGGATGTGGATGATAAAGAGATCCCAATAGATTATTACATATAAACAACCTCAGATAATGAAGAGATTGTGAAATAACCCTTACCTTGTATTTTTTCCTTTGTTGGGGTAGGTTAACCTCCTGTATAATGGTGAAATAATTCTTATTAAATTATACAAGAATCATATATATTAATATGATATCATATATGATCTTTTAACATTGATTTGTTAATAATATCTTAGAATTATCGTCGTTTCGGGTGTTAACTTACTCATTTTATTTTATATGTTTTGTTACATAAGCCATGTTTGTTGTATCTTATTCATATCCAGAATGATATAAAGTCCTTAAACATCATTTTTAAATCATAAAATTATAATTATACTTGAATGGATAAGATGGAGAATGAATCTCATCACGTTCGTGGAGACGGTAGTCCGTACGTACGCACGAGCGCCAATATCATTCTTTTGATATTAAAATAATATATAAATGGATGGTATATCATATATAGAGAATCATTAACATGTTATATTTATTATTTACATGAGTTACACATCATTATTATACCCATCCAAATAATAATATATTGAATAACAATTACACCACGACGTGGAGACGGTAAGCCGTACGTACGCACGTATGGTGACATGTTATTCAAAGGGTGGATAGAATACTGAATATGGTTGTACCATATTTATAATAATATCACAGTATATGTGAGATACTGGAGTTATTATTTTAGAATGGTAAGAACAAAGGAAGAAGAAGTGGAAGAAGAAAGGAACTTGAAAAGGGTGTTGAAATCATTACCTCTTCTTCGGGTTCTTCCTTTTGATTTGATCAAAAGGGCTCCTTAGGTTGGCTTTCTGATCAAACTAAGGCCTCTAGGTTGTAGTGAGGGATGTTGGGAGAGTATTTGGGCAGAGTTTGGCCGACCCAAAGGGCTTTGAAGGTGTGAAGAAAATGGGAAGGAGGAGTGCCCTTTTATAAGAGGGGTGAGAGGCACCTTGGAAAAGCTAGAAGTATTAATTTATAATAAATTAATATTCGGTTTCTAATGACTCCAAAGTTGATTATTCAAAGTTTAAGGAGGGGATAGGTCGAAAACCACTAAAACAATAGAATTTAGACAGGTTTGGGTACTTATATTAACCTTATCTTTAATTATTAACTCTAAGTTAATTAGTTTCACTTTTACAATGTCTCTTTGTATTTTTATATAATATGGTTAATAAACTTACTATATATATCCACGAGACCCCCAAGTGGTCCATTAATGATGCAAATATCATGATATAAGTCTCTTTTCAGAAACTTAGATTTTTAGGAATTTAATATCAATTAATAATATAATATTTGTTTTAATAACTCTTTTATGTCAATTTTGACACTATTCAATAGTTGATTTTTGTGAAACTCATAACAGATTTATTACTTCGAAAAAAGTAAATTAAATCAATCCTAATATATCATATTATCCTAGAAAATTAGTTTAATTCATTAAAAGTTTCATATTATATTTATTTGGGTATTTATAATATAAATTATTTTAATTTTTCACTATTATAGTAGTTACTGCATCATCGTTGTGTCATAAATAAAATAAATTATTTAATGTCTAAAAATTATAAATAAAATATCATTATGTAGGAAAGATTTTTATCTTTCTAATTAATATTTATACTCTAAAATCCAACATTTATAACCTTATGTAACAATTGTTTTCCTAAAAGATATATGCTTGTGTCATTTTTGTATTCATTTTAACTTAATTAAAATAAAGTGTCATTATCACTTACAAGTTGATCCATGGGGTCCCAAAATTGACCCAAAGATTCCCATGGTCGACCTTGTATAAACCAATAGGGTTAAGACACGTTTTAGTGTAATTTAGTATTATTATAATATTATTTTTTAACCCTTATTCACTGGATTTACCCTTAACCATGGTAAATAAAATATTTACCGCAGTAATTATTCAAAATGTCTAAAAATAAAAGTTACCTATTTACACAATTTGAACATCCTGATTCCAAATATGGAATCCATTTTCCTAAATTCAAATCACATAAGTGGCAGAAATTAATTTAAAATTAATTCCCGCTGTGAAAACAAAAAGCGTGTTTTTAAGAGATAATAACTATCAAAAGATTGACACTTGTTTATGTTCGGTTTAATTGTAAAATTATGTCCAATGACCAACATTATATTAAATGGTAAAAATATATTCTAAATATACTTTAAAACTACTAAAATTCATAATTTATCACTATTAATTATTTTGATTAAAAAAGTTGTTTTTAATTAAAATTTGGTAATTTTCACTATTCATCAAAATATGAAAGTTATCCGAAAAGTACCAAAATTTCACCTTAGGATAAATTTGATATTCCGAATCCAAAAATGATGTCCATTTTAAAATATAAAATATAAAAAGTAGTTATTACTATTCATAACGGCTAGTTTAATTGGTTGTTAGAACTCGGTGTTGCGTACAACACACGCTATCACATTATTCAAAGAGAAGCGTACCGTAGAAGCTTGGGATGTTTCATTTTAAATTTTTTTGATGTCCCCATTTAGTCAAAAAGTTTAAAATATAGTATTTAAAAATGGTTCACTATTAAAAGTTGATAAAAGTGTAATACTGAAAATGAATTTGTTCTTGCATTATATCTAAGAAACTCATAATATGGATTCTAAAATTATAAGGATTACATAAACATTAAAAATTTATCTAATACTATTCATAACCTCTTTTGAATGGCTTGTTTGGTAAGTCATGGTGTAATTGAAATCGGGGTTGCGTGTAATGAATGTTATTGAATTATTTTGAAGAAATAACAAACTATAAAATCTTGGGGTGTTACATTCTCCCATCCTTCAATAAATTGCGTCCTTGCAATTTGAAATTGTTCTTCGAAAATAAAAGGTTGAAAATAGAAAATATCTTTGTGGGAAAACCCACATCAGAAATTGGGTTACTAAAATTTAGTCTTAATATGAGGAAAAGAGAAATGAAAGGGTCACCACCAAACTATGATCTCGATTAGGAGAACATTGGTGGCAATTAGAGACATATAATTAGAGGAAAAATGTAAATATTTATAGGTAGTGATTGAGGTCATCAATCACAAACAATTATAAAATTGAGGTCCTTAAACTCATCAATCTATGATGATTTTAAGTACCATCGGTTCAACAAAATATAGGGTATTGGGATAACACATTTTTGACGTATCAAAATATCTTAGTTGAAATCCCACATCGAAAAATGAATTAATGAGGCCTCTATTTAAAATAAAGAGTGGAAAGTATGAAGATTACCGAAAATAACACATACTAGGGTTACATGTAGGAAAATATGGATATGGAGGAGAAATCTAACCATCAATTATCTGATGGAGAGTGGTAGAGAACATGGCTATGAAAAGGCCAACAATCCCAAAGCCATAAATTAGTGATGATTTAAGGTACCATCTAGGACAACATTTTTGTTCTAAGTTCCTTTTCTTAATGTTGTGGAAATTATTTATGAGATTGGATAATATCATAATGATATATACATAATTTATAATTAGAGTTTTATCCATTAATAAATTTCTACCACAAACTCATCTTTCACTCTAAAAGATAATAGAACGTAAAAAAATTCTATTTACACTATTCGTATAGGGTTCCAAAATAATAAAATTTATAATTCATATACAAGAACTTTTAATAAAAACTAAATTATTTAATCCAGGACATCTCGTGGGCCAGTGGTAGGTGATACACCCTTGTCGCCCTTCGGTTGCGGGTTCAAGTCTCGCAGCCTTGCCGGACGCGACGGGTTGCCGCCCGACCTCCGGGTTGTCCTTTTATGGTAATCCAAAATAATCCAAACTAGAACTATCCAAAATTCTTCTGTCCAAACTCACAGTCCAACATTTATAAGGAAGGTAAACATAATATAGATCCTTTTTACCCTGTAATAGCATATGAATTCCTTCATCATGTATTCTTTTGAAACACTGAAACATCCTAAATTACCATAATACTTATTGGTTACATTCATGCTCCCTTATTCCATATAGAATGCTGGATATACTTCATCAATCCAAAAATGTTTTAAACCCCAATAATGATGGAATATACATATCATTAATCAGCTTCAAGGTAGTCAAGAATATCCAATATAATTTATCCAAATCAATCATATATTATTCTAAAATCACTACCTCGGTATCAGAACCATATTATGGTTTATCTTTCTCTCAACAATATATTTTCTAAAAATTTATCCTGCTATTGAGTCACATTTCTTTGTTCCACACAATCTCAAGTCCTTAATGAAATAGTACTGCAGTACAATCCTTCTATACTCCATAATTATTATAACAAGTACATTGTTGATACAACACTCTATTGACATAATCAACATAAGAACTCTAATCAGTCCTCTTCATCTGTGGTAGTATCATAACTTGATTATTATCCAATAGCATCATTTGCGGCATAGTCTGATGACTGGGACATAGGTTCGCGTAGTGTCCAAACTCCTTTCAAATGAAGCATTGTACATTTGAAACCATTTTCTTACCCTTGCAGTCACGTACTTTGTGCCCTTTTCCTCCACACTTATAACAAACTCCCATTCCTTTCAGGCAAGTTCCAGGGTATTTCTTTCCACAGTTACCACATATGGGAAAATTCTTCTTTTCCCTCTTCCCTTTATCTATCTTTCTCTCTTCCATACTTTTCTTCTCTTGCTTCCCTTCAAAGCCATAGGACTCAATAAACTCTTTACTTATCTTATCAACACATGATATTATTTCTCCATATGATGATAATACATGGGAGACTATTTCTCTTATAAATTCTAGCTTAAGACCATGAAAGATACGATCCTTCCTTCTCTTTGGATCATGTGCATTTCTGGAGTTCTCATTCCTTCTACTGGGCGCCATTTCTAAACAATGGAATACACTAGATCAGTTTATGAATCAAAATACATAATTCCATACTTATAAAACACTTAACATAAATTGAACTATTTATGGATATAATCCATAATCATAAAAATTTCTCCTTTGAGGATGTATATACTCATAAACCATTCATAATGATTTGTAAAGAAAATCAGAGTTATCCTAAGCATATCCCCCGGGAGTGTCGTAACCAAGAGTGCAGGAAGGCCCGTTGTCGTGAACCAGTTCCCGTTCGAGTCTAGCTCAAAGCGGTGTTTTCGGGTTTTACCCCTAGGTACATCTGTGCCAGAGCCGCCTCTACCTGCTCGTATCCAGACAGGGATGTATTGCTCGGAAAACTCACAAAATCCCTACAATACCAAAATTCTAGGAAGTTCTTCTATACAAATCCTCAAAGTTCATCTTAGGTCTACGTGCTCTAATCAGAGTTTATCTAAATCTAGCTTCCAAGGTTTGTACTAAACATCCTCTGATACCAACTGTAACGCCCCGACCCTAGTTACCCAGAGTCGGTGCATTATTACATAACATTGGCATGATCACATGAAAGATAAAATCTCGAAAGACCGATTGGTTTAGTAGCCTTGGAAACAGTAGATATATTCATAAGTTTTACATTACATCATAAAATGAAAAACTACTACAACAAAATAATGTCTCCATAATCCACACTCATATCCCCACATAATATCCCTGCAGGTCATTCATAATTTACTTCTTCACTTCCTAGGAAAAAATAAAATATAGAAAAGGGGTGAGCTCAAATGCCCAGTAAGGATAACAATATAGCGGAAACTTTCATAAATAAGAATAAACATTTAAGGCAATGTATAACTAAAACAAAAGCCTTTTAAACTTGAACATTTAACATAGTATGTCATAAATAAAATGAAATAATGCCATTTACTTATTCACATGGTTATTCTACTAAACGAATAACCACATGCAAAATCAATAACCACTTTCATAATGATGGAATGCATAATGCCAGACTATCATAACCACATAGCCAAGGCCTCGTGCCAAGACTACAAATAAGATTTTGTCAAGGCCTTGTGCCAAGAAACTAGTTTGTCTCATGAGACCTACCGATGCATCGAGGAGATATAGCGGGCTCCACCCGTCAAATATTAACTCCAATGCATTCCCATATGAAGAGGTTTAAACATAACATAAACATTCGTATTAAAACTAGCATACGAAATGTCAATAATTTCACTATAAACTATGAATGGTATAAAAATATCACATCCATAGTCAAACATATCAAAAAACCTTCAATACAATATAAGAAGTTTTGTATCATAATAAATCAACTTCAAATAATCTTAAAATCTATCAAAGGATGTTGACATAGATGAAATCAAAATTCTTTTTAAAGAAATATCTCCTTTTATTTTGAAATCATTTAAGATCCATATAAAATAAAACATTTTCTTTGAAAATATTCTTATAATATTGTAAGGGAAGATTTGAAGATTTTATAACGGCGGAAAATAGCCGCACCCGCCGTATAAGTTAAAAAAAACATTCTTACCTTAATTCTGTCGAAAAGGTTAAAAAGGACCTTGTTTTGAAAATAATGGAAATATTCCTTTATAAACCACTTATAAAAGTCAAAAAGTGTATAAATGACTTTAACTCATATTCTAGTAAATAGTAAAAATGTTTTGAAATACATTTTTAAGAAACATGGATGTGGATGATAAAGAGATCCCAATAGATTATTACATATAAACATCCTCGGATAATGAAGAGATTGTGAAATAACCCTTACCTTGTAATTTTTCCTTTTTTGGGGTAGGTTAACCTCCTGTATAATGGTGAAATAATTGTTATTAAATTATACAAGAATCATATATATTAATATGATATCATATATGATCTTTTAACATTGATTTGTTAATAATATCGTAGAATTATCGTCGTTTCGGGTGTTAACTTACTCATTTTCTTTTATATGTTTTGTTACATAAGCCATGTTTGTTGTATCTTATTCATATCAAGAATGATATCAAGTCCTTAAACATCATTTTTAAATCATCAAATGATAATTATACTTGAATGGATACGATGGAGAATGAATCTCATCACGTTCGTGGAGACGGTAGTCCGTACGTACGCACGAGCGACAATATCATTCTTTTGATATTAAAATAATATATAAATGGATGGTATATCATATATACAGAATCATTAACATGTTATATTTATTATTTAAATGAGTTAAACATCATTATTATACCCATCCAAATAATAATATATTGAATAACAATTACACCACGACGTGGAGACGGTAAGCCGTACGTACGCACGTATGGTGACATGTTATTCAAAGGGTGGATAGAATACTGAATATGGTTGTACCATATTTATAATAATATCACAGTATATGTGAGATACTGGAGTTATTATTTTAGAATGGTAAGAACAAAGGAAGAAGAAGTGGAAGAAGAAAGGAACTTGAAAAGGGTGTTGAAATCATTACCTCTTCTTCGGGTTCTTCCTTTTGATTTGATCAAAAGGGCTCCATAGGTTGGCTTTCTGATCAAACTAAGGCCTCTAGATTGTAGTGAGGGATGTTGGGAGAGTATTTGGGCAGAGTTTGGACGAACCAAATGGCTTTGAAGGTGTGAAGAAATGAGAAGGAGGAGTGCCCTTTTATAAGAGGGGTGAGGGGCACCTTTGGAAAAGCTAGAAATATTAATTTATAATAAATTCATATTCGGTTTCTAATGGCTCCAAAGTTGATTATTCAAAGTTTAAGGTGGGTATAGGTCGAAACCCACTCAAACAATATAATTTAAACATGTTTTGGTACTTATATTAATCTTATCATTAAGTATTAACTCTAAGTTAATTAGTTTCACTTTTACAATGTCTCTTTGTATTTTTATATAATATGGTTAATAAAATTACTATATACATCCAAGAGACCCCCAAGTGGTCCATTAATGATGAAACTAACATGATATAAGTATCTTTACCGAACCTTAGATTTTTAGGAATTTAATATCAATTAATAATATAATATTTGTTTTAAGAACTCTTTTATGTCAATTTTGACACTATTCAATAGTTGATTTTTTTGAAAATCATAAAAGATTTATTACTTGGAAAAAAGTAACTTAATTCAATACTAATATATCATATTATCCTAGAAAATTAGTTTAATTCATTAAAAGTTTCATATTATATTTATTTGGGTATTTATAATATCAATTATTTTAATTGTTCACTATTATAGTAATTACTGCATCATCGTTGTGTCATAAATATAATAAATTATTTAATTTCTAAAAATTATAAATAAAATATCATTATGTAGGAAATTTTTTTATATTTCTAATGAATATTTATAATCTAAAATACAACATATATAACCCTATGTAACAATTGTTTTTCTAAAAGATATATGCTTGTGTCATTTTTGTATTCATTTTAACTTAATTAAAATAATGTGTCATTATCACTTTCAAGTGGATCCATGGGGTCCCAAAATCGACCCAAAGATTCCCATGGTCGACCATGTATCAACCAATAGGGTTAAGACACGTTTTAGGGTAATTTAGTATTATTATAATATTATTTTTTAACCCTTATTCAATGGATTTACCCTTAACCATGGTAAATAAAATATTTACCGCAGTAATTATTCAAAATGCCTAAAAATAAAAGTTACCTATTTACACAATTTGAACATCCTGATTCCAAATATGGAACCCATTTCCTAAATTCAAAACACATAAGTGGCAGAAATTAATTTAAAATTAATTTCCGCTGTCAAAACATAAAGCGTGTTTTTAAGAGATAATAACTATCAAAAGATTGACATTTGTTTATGTTCGGTTTAATTGTAAAATTATGTCCAATGACCAACATTATATTAAATGGTAAAAATATATTCTAAATATACTTTATAACTACTAAAATTCATAATTTATCACTATTAATTATTTTGATTAAAAAAGTTGTTTTTAATTAAAATTTGGTAATTTTCACTATTCATCAAAATATGAAAGTTATCCGAAAAGTACCAAAATTTCACCTTAGGATAAATTCGATATTCCGAATCCAAAAATGAAGTCCATTTTAAAATATAAAATATAAAAATTAGTTATTACTATTCATAACGGCTAGTTTAATTGGTTGTTAGAACTCGGTTTTGCGTACAACACACACTATCACATTATTCAAAGAGAAGCGTACCGTAGAAGCTTGGGATGTTTCATTTTAAATTTTTTTGATGTCCCCATTTAGTCAAAAAGTTTAAAATATAGTATTTAAAAATGGTTCACTATTAAAAGTTGATAAAAGTGCAATACTGAAAATGAATTTGTTCTTGCATTATATCTAAGAAACTCATAATATGGATTCTAAAATTATAAGGATTACATAAACGTTAAAAATTTATCTAATACTATTCATAACCTCTTTTGAATGGCTTGTTTGGTAAGTCATGGTGTAATTGAAATCGGGGTTGCGTGTAATGATAGTTATTGAATTATTTTGAAGAAATAACACACTATAAAATCTTGGGTTGTTACAAGTTTAACGTCTTTCTGGACATAAGGGACTTCTATACAGTTTAGCGTCATGTAGTGAGGACATCATAGTTTAACATCTTGCTGGACGTAAGGGACTTCAATACAGTTTAGCTTCATGTAGTGAGGACATCACATTTTAATGTCTTGCTGGACATAATGGACTTGAAAATAGTTTAGGGTCATATGCATGGACCATTGATGATGCAGTTTAAGTTCATACTGGACTATTGATGTAGTTTAAGGTCATACAGGACCTAGTTGCATCTTAAGGTCATACTGGACCAAGTTGCCATTTAAGGTCATATTGGACCAGTTTGGGGACACAGTTTAATGTCATCCTAGACAGAGTTGTAGTTTAAGGTCATACTGGACCATTTTGGGGACACAGTTTAACGTCATGTTGGACCAAGTTGTAGTTTAAGGTCATACTGGACCATTTTGGGGACACAATTTAACGTCATGTTGGACCAAGTTGCAGTTTAAGGTCATATTGGACCATTTTAGGGACACAGTTTAATGTCATGTTGGACCATGTTGCAATTTAAGGACATACTGGACCATTTTGGGGACACAGTTTAATGTCATGTTGGACCAAGTTGCAGTTTAAGGTCATACTAGACCATTTTGGGGACACAGTTTAACGTCATGTTGGACAAAGTTGCAGTTTAAGGTCATACTGGAGCATTTTGGGGACACCGTTTAACATCATGTTGGACCAAGTTGTAGTTTAAGGTCATACTGGACCATTTTGGGGACACAGTTAAATGTCATGTTGGACCAAGTTGCAGTTTAAGGTAATATTGGACCATTTTGGGGACACAGTTTAACGTTATGTTGGAAAACATTACAGTTAAAGGTCATACTAGACCATTTTGGGGACACTGTTTAACTTCATGTTGGACCACGTTGTAGTTTAATGTCATACTGTACCATTTTGCGATTTATTTTGTATTTATAAAAAATACTTCTTAAAAAATCTCACATTTTTTGGAGTAGTGATGAGTTCTCAATACATCGAGATTAATGAATAAGGTCCATTGGAGTAGACACTATGTATTGAATAAGGTCCTTCCCATTTTGGCTCATGCTTGGGAGGTTTCTTTCCTAGTATCATTAGAGTTATGATAACTAATACCAATTCTCCCGATGTGAATGAACGAAGACGAACTTTTTTGTTAAAAGCTCGTGCTATTCGATTCTGATAGACTTCCAAGTGGTGCAAAGTGCACAATCTGTTCTCATCTAACTGTTCCAATTCATTAAATCTCTTTTGAGATTGTTCATCTGTAGAAGATTGATCACAAATGGAAACTCTGAGCAAGGGTAGTTGAACGTCAATGGGAATGATGGCTTCCGTTTCATATACCAATGAATATGGAGTTGACCGAGTTGCAGTGCGTGTGGTAGTCCGATAAGACCATAAATCATGAAAGAGTTTATCAGGCCATGACCTCTTATCTTTATCCACCATATTTTACAGTATATTTGAAAGAGTCTTATTAAAGGATTCTATCTGGCCATTGGCTGCTGCATGATACTGAGATGAATGGTTGGATTTGATGTTGTATTCTTGATACAACTTCTTCACCTCGGATGAACAGAAGTTGGTGCCATTGTCCACCAATATGGTATGAGGGACACCAAATCTGGTAATGATGTTAGACTTGATGAAGCTAACAATGCATTTATAACTGACTTCCTAGAGAGGTATTGCCTTTTCCCATTTGGAAAAGAAGTCAGTAGCAGTAATAATGTACTTAAACTTCTTGGCCGTAGCCGAAGGATAAGGTCCCACCACATCAATTCCCCATGTGGAAAATGGCCATGAGTATTTAGCTGTATGAAGCAACTCTGGAGGTTGATGAATGAAGTTGGAATGTACTTGGCATGAATGACACTTCTTTGTGAAATCGACACAATCTCATATCATTGAAGGCCAAAAGTATCCAAGCCTTTGAATCTGATCAGACAATCTATGTCCAGACTGGTGGGCACCACAAACTACTACATGCACTTCATTCATGACAGCCATTGTCTCTTCACCATCAATGCATCTGAAGAGAACTCCATCGAAACCACGTTTGTAGAGAATTTTCTCTAGGTGATATGGGCTGTCATAAAGAGTAAAATTGACCACACGTCGCCAGATTTGTTCTTTCTCGGCTCTATCAGGTGGAAGTGTTCCATTTTGAAGGTGTTACCTGATAGGTGACATCCATCCTGTAGTATGACCATACGGTTCCGGAATGGGACTAATTTCATTAATTTTCTCTGTTCTGATTCGAACATAAGGTGAAATTGCATGACGGTGGGCATTACTGATGGATGTCTCGTCCTGATTTGGATCATCCAGAGCTGTAGCTATATTAGCCAGTGAATCAGCTTGAGCATTTTGTGATCTTGGGAGATAATAAAATGTCGGTTCTAAAAGGAATTCCACCATTAACTCTCTGACATAATCATACAAAGGGATTAGTTCTTCTTTTCTGATGGCATAATCCCCATTGACTTTTTTGATTACCAGGTCTGAATCACCTTTCACTTTTAAGTGATTCACTTGTGCTTGAAGTGATAATTCCAAGCCTACAATAGAGCTTGGTATTCTACTTCATTATTGGTACCACCTTCCCACAATAAGAAGGAATAAGGTAACATTACCTTTAATGGAGAAATAAGCACAATTCCTAAGCCAACTTTGTTGAATTTAGGATTTTCCATTTTCCTCCATGTTGGACTTCTGGAAGCACCATCAAAATATATTTCCCATGCTTGAGGAAATTCATGAACAGAGAAGACTTCCTCATTAGGGAGTTCAATATCTGATGATGTGTCTCCCACTGAAGGGTGTTCAGCTAGGAAATCAGCCAGAGCTTGGCCCTTTATCACCTTTTGAGACACATACAGAATATCGAATTGCTGCAAAATAACTGCCCACCATTCCAGACGTCTTGTAAGCATTGGACGACTAAGGAAGAATTTGAGCGGGTTATTGCGGGATAACAATTGGACCTCGTGATGTTGCAGGTAGTGTCTCAACTTCTGAACTACAATGATTTATTTTAGGCAGCACATCTCAATACTTGAATATTGGGTTTCTACTTCATGAATAGTTCGACTGAGAATGTAAAGGTTGTTTTCATTCCCAGCATCATTCTTCTGAGCAAGAAAGGCACCTAATGATCCCTCTAAGGCTATCACGTAGAGGATAAGTGGTCTTCCTTCAACAGGTGGCATAAGTACCGGTGGACTCAATAGGTATTTCATGAGAATATCGAATGCTTCTTGACATTCAATAGTCCACTGGTATGTGACTCCCTTCTTCATCAATTTGGTGAAGGTTAATCTTTTTCCTGCTAAATTGGTGATGAAATTACGAATATAGGCTAAGTGTCCTTGAAGTCCTCTTAATTATTTCAAATTTTGAGGTGGTGACATACCAAGGATTGACTTGGTCTTCTCAGGATCGACTTCAATACCATGATGGAGTACACAAAATCCGAGGATTTTTCATAAGCTTAACCCAAAATCACATTTTAAGGGGTCCATCTTCAAATTATGTTGTCGAAGCTTGCAGAATATGAAATCCAAATCAGCCAAGTGATTAGAATGTTGTTTGGATTTAATTACCAAATTTTCTACATAGAATTCAACAAACTTTCTTAAGAAGGGTTTGAAGATATGATGCATGGCACGTTGATACGTTGCACATGCATTCTTTAAGCCAAAGGGCATTACCCGGTAGAAAAACACATCCTGAGGGGCTATCAAGGCTGTGGATTCCTCGTCTTCTGGGGCCATTCGGATCTGATTATACCCGGAATATCCATCCATGGAGGAAAGTGCTTTATATCCAGCTGTTGTATCAATTAAAAGTTCTGTAATCGGAACTGGGAAATCATCCATAGGACAATGCCGATTAAGATCTCTGAAATCGATGCAAACTCTAATTTTTCCGTTATTCTTCTTTATAGGGACAATATTAGCCAACCACTTGGGATATTGATCTTCTCTAATGATGTAATCTTTGATAAGCTTATCCACTTTAGCCTCAATTTTTGAAGCATAAGTTGAGTGTGTTCTTCTCGCGGCTTGCTTAAATCCTCGATGTTCTTTTGGTAAACCCAAATGATGAGTAGCAACATCAGGATCAGGCCCATGAATTTATTTATAGTTCCAAGCAAATATATCCTTATTTTTCTTTAGAAAACAAATATACATCTCTTGCTATTCAAGAGACATGGCCGCCCTGATTAAAGTGGGGCATGGATCTTCTTTTGTACCCAGATTTATTTCTCTGAGTTCATCCACAGTGGTAGAGATAACCTCTTCAAATGATGGAGGAGCATCTCTGAGATCTTCCTCTTCTTCTTCATCACATGTTATATCTTCCATTTCTACTTGCATAGTAGATGATAAAGCAGAACTTTTATGATTATAAGAGAAGTCACAAGTTTCACATCTTGAAGAAAAAGATTCCATTTCTGACCCGATTGATGATGAAGGGTCTTCTTTGGGTATTAAAGAGGAGATGATGGATTGAAAATCGACCTCATTGTTCACCTGTGATGTTTCTATAACTTCTTCTAGACTAATTGGTGTAGTATAGAATTGTTGGATTTCAGGAGATGAAATAAAGACGTCACCATTTGTGCTTTCATCGCTGCTTGGTGTGTTACCAAATTCTCCCATGTTGTCTGGCTTAATTGCTGTAATTGACATTATGGATCTTTCCATAAGAGTATTTTGATTTGGGTCTATCTTTTCAATTTGACTAATAAGAAACACATAATCTGTACTCACATGTGTAAATGGATTTACTTGAATTTTCTCCAAACCATATGGAGCCTTAACTTTGGTAATATTCTTTGTTAAGGATTTCTCCCTTCCCTTCATGTGATAGAATTCCGCCTCAATGTATTGAGACTCACATGTCATGAACGAGGCCTGATCGCCATAAAATGTCCCAACTTGAACATAAAAAAAATATTTGAAACATTGATGGTATGATGAAGGGATAAGTGCATGCTGATGTAGCCAGGGTCGTCCAAGAAAGATGTTGAAAGCTGAGTCTTGATCAATAACCATGATATCCAAATTGGATACAAGATCTCCAAACTGAGATCTGAGTGTAACTTTGCCTACTGGTTCTTGTTCATTTTTATCATATCCTTGTAACATCATGGTAGAAAGAGATAAATCAGATTCCGTGAGGCCTAATCGACGAAGTTTACGAATGGGCATGAGGTTGACTCCTGAACCATTGTCAATAAAATCTCTTCGAACATCTACCTCATTGACCTTGCCAGATAAGTACAATAGTCTAATATGTCCATGCACAACATCATTTTCATCTTCATCAGTAAATGATATTATTTCATGTCATTCTACATGATTATTCTCTATGTGATAGACTTCAGCTGCAGCAATTTCAGTTTCAAACTCCTGAGGACTTGACAAAGCCTCGATGAGTGCTTCCCAAAGATCTTTTGACAGATTCAGAGCATCCAGAATTGATAACTTGGCTGGTACTTGGGCCAAGTGTTTCAATACATCATACTTTTGATCTAGAGGTCTGCATATCCGAATAGGAATATGTGGTTTAGTAGGTACCTTGGAAGTAGATGCTTTGGAAGTTGATACATCTTGTATCGGAATAGGAGTTGACAATATCCCTGATTTTTGTAGATTAGACCGATTAGATCCATTTAATTTCTGAGAAGAAGAAGATGGAACCTTCAACTGGTCTTCCAAAAAAATTGTGCCATGACTGAATTTTCTATTGGTAGAAGAACTTTCATGTTCTTGTTGAGCGTGCTGAAGGGCTCTACCACGAGTTTCTGCTGCATACACAGTTCTAGCAGGGGTAGAATTGGAGTAGTGGCTTCTGAAAGATCATAGTCTTCCCCTGTATCCTGAGCCTCTAGAACTTCATCTGATTCCCTTGTTTAATATAGGGAATTTAGGCTCATCGAATTTGAAACTACGACTGGCATATGGATATGTTAATTGAATCATATTAATATAACCGAATATTAACTCTTTGTCTGATGAAGACTCAGCCTGATAAGCCTGTTTAGGCTGTGCCATTCGGTGGGGCGGTGCCCGTGGCTTTGAAGTAGATGGCAGGAAGTCCGCCAAAGTCAAAGACAACATAGGCTTTGACAAATACTCATCTTCTTCTGATTCTTTTTCTTTCTTTGAATCATGCCATTTCATTGAGGACTTTCCCTTTGACGAAGAGGGTCTTTCCGCAACATTCATGGAAGAAGACACAATTGGTTTCTTTAATTTTGTTCGCAAAATAGAATGAGTTCGGTTAATTGTCTTTCTGACTATCCAATCATCATACTTTTATGCATTTTTTCTTTTGACTTCTTGCCATTCGCCTTTCTCCTCTAGAACTGTAGCAGTAACACATACTACCTGAGCTGAAGAACCCTTCAATGTGACTTTTCCCAATTCGACCATCTTTTTCAGGTGGTCTTTGAAGACAAAACACTCCTGGATGGGATGCCCCAACATTTGATGAAAGGGGCAATAATTGGGATGGTCTTCATCTCCTTTCTTGTTTGGCCTCTTGGGAATTGGCAATTGAACCAAATTTTGTTTCCAGAGCCGAAATTAAATAACCAGGAAGTATTTCATTTCAGAAAGAGTATTTTTTTCTCTTCAGATCCTAAAATTGTTTTCATCTTTGATCTCTTTGATCGTTTGGATGAAACCGAATTTGTTGTTGGCACTCAGAAGGTGGATCCCTTCGAGAAGATGAAGGTTTTGAGGTAGAAACTGGTACATGTGCTTGTTTAAGGATAACAGTAGCAGTTTCTTGTTTACCCATTCTCTTTCCTAGAGCTGATGGAATTACACAAGATTTAGCCTTAGCCTGTATAAGGGAATCTTCAATATCCTGAGAGATTAAATTAATGTCTCGAAACCGTCCTGTATATTTCATAGGGATCAACGGCGTGTGTAATTCTTCATGCAGATTTTCCACACAAATTGGCAACAATTCATCTTGAGGAACTTCTAAGAATAGGTAATATATTAATCCCTTCCAGTGAGCAATGAAATCTGAGACCCCTTCATTCTCTCTTTGCTTACAGTTTTTAAGATCAAAAACTGTTGTCTTTGGGAAGGTTGAGCTGAACTGAAGAAGGAATTTTTGGTGAAGATCCTCCCATCCGGTAATTGACCTGGATTGCAAGCTTGTATACCAGACAAAGGCTGGTCCTTGTATGGTCCATACAAAGCATCTGAGTTTTACTGCTTTTTGTTGCTCGAGAGTTCCCATCATAGGATCACAACAAGACACATAATGCACCAAATTCTATTGAGGGTCGCCTAATCCATTGAAAATAGGGAATATAGGGATTCCAAAACTGGATGGAGGAGAGATTGAATCTACCCATTCAGGGTAAAAATTCTTTTCTGGTTGAACCTGTGCACGTTTCCCTTCCATAGTTTCTAACTGATCTGTTAATGACTCAATGGAATTTATTAACTTTTGATAAACATACGGTTGAACATGGACTTGGGTAGGTGCAATGACTGGAGCTTGGACAGATGTGGTGGCTAGTGCTGCAACTGATGGTAACACTGCCAACTGTTGTTGCACTTGACCCGTAAGATTAGGCATGTGAGGGTGCACTGATAGGGGAGGATATTCCGGATCCATCTCAGTTACTGCAACAAATTCCCTTAGCTGACTGGCTCTAGTATGCTCATGAAGAAGACTACCCTGAAGTAGTTCTATATTCAACCTCCTTAATTCCTTCATTTCTTCCTCCTGTTGTGCAAACCTTTGCTCTAATGAGAGTGATTTGCCTTCTTCAGAGGAAGTATATGTAACCTGGTTCTTTCCCCTCCCTTTGTTGGATCCTTTTCGGAGAGGGGGAAGTGGGTTACTTGAAGGATTACCTAGGTTCTGAGTAATCCTTTGATTTTGTGTACACACACCTTCTTCATTTGTGTCGGTGCGTACATCTTCTTGAGCAGGACCCTCTTCATCTGAGTCCCATGAGTGAGCCTCATCTGGTGGATCAACAACAACGACATTGATGACATTATTGATGAATAACTCATTGCATCCATTCTATCAGCATTTATGTGATACTGTCTCCTTCCATGTCTTTGATGAGACATTGCCTTTTGTTGATTCGATCCCTCAGGAACTTCATGACGAACCGTAATTTGGAGGGAATCTCCTGATAATATGGCTCTACGTTCCTCTTGAGGCTTCTTCCCCAATCGAGAGAAAACTGACTTTCTCTGAGGAGGGGATTGATGATTTGAAAAAGTCCCCAGTCCGGTGGACTGGGGCTCTTCCTGCTGTTCGCGCTCAACTCCTCGAATCCTATTTGTTGATTCTGAGGGTTGGATTAAAAGAGACCCCAGTCTGGCGAGCTGGGGTGGATCTTGACATTCTATGTATGATTCTTTCTTAAAAGCTCTCCTGATCTTATGAACCTTAGTCCGGAAATTAGCTGGATGCATTAACCTGTATCCATTTTTATCACTTGGTTCAAAAGACCGTTGGATAATTTTTGACAGTTCTGTCACTTAATGATGTGCTTTCTCCAAATGAGAGGCATGTTCAATATTCTCGTTTCCTTGATGCAAGAGTAATTCAACAACTTGTTCTCTGTATTCTTGATTTTGAGAGGAACTAGTTGAATCCTATTCATGGGAAAGCTTTTGATTACAAACAAATCCCATTGACTATGGCTGTCCATGGGCAATAACATTGCATGCGACCATTTTCGGCAGGCTTTGCTGACTGGAGAGCACCATGAAAAGCAGTTCTCCATGAACTCCCCATCCTCTGACACGAATACCAGATAGGTAATTGGCAATTAATAGACGCAATCTTCTTAGTGAAACAAGTCATTGACATTTAAGGGCTCTCTATTGTTTTTCAGCCTTCAGATATCGAGAGACTAATGGAGATGCCAAATCAATCTGATGTTGTAACCCATCTATTATCTTAAGATTAATTTTATATTCATCATAATATAATAATTTATTTTTCAACTGACAAAGAGTTTTCCATATGTTGAGATGAATATCATGAATTTCATCTTCCATCAACATTTCTGGAATGTCATACTGAGAGTCAGCCAGAGGCCAAAACATGATTGGCATTTCACCTTTCGCCAGTTCTTTTCTCATGTTCAGCATTTCCTATTTATCATTTGATGAATATTCTTCTACCTAATTTGACCAGAGTTGGTGTTTCCTTATTGCTTCATTAGATTCAATAGTATTGGTAGAGAAATAATTGATCAAACTAGAAGATGCATGACTTAGGGGTGGTTTGGATAATGACCTACACCCTGGGCTATCTTTTGATTGAGAAAGTATTTCACCTGCTAGCGATGAAGCTTCAAACATGACTGGTTTCGCATTTTCAAGTTCCTCAAGATAAGAGGGATTTCTCGTAACAACATTGTCCACAGGAGAATTTTCCGAGAAATGTTCATCACTAATGCGGAGAGAACTTTCACAGCGAAATTCATCATCATGGGGAGGACCACCATAATGGGTTACAACAAAAGATGAGATCTCTTGCTCCTTGGTCTTCTGAACACACAGAGGGTTCCTGTGGCTCTCAACTGAAGACGAAACGTCAAGATCGATCGAATATCATTAATAAATCCTTTATGAGGAAGCGTCTGTTGAAGACCTTCAGAATTAATGTTCCCACTATTGGGAACTGAGGGAGTAGAATCTTGAATTCCAACAGATAACTGTCTGAGGGATTCAAGAACTCTAGCATCGAGCAAGACCTTGTTACAGATTGGATCTTGATCTCCTGACTGTGATGGGCGGGTCTTTTTCTTAGACGCCTTCTTACTCGCCTTGGAAACCACTTGTTGATGAATGTGGCTGCTCTAAGCAGGTGTATGTGCCTGATCAGGAAAGATGGCCATGTTCGGCTGACGATCTCCACTAAAATCAGGGGTATGTGCCTGACTTGGTTGTCCGTATGATATGGGGGAGTATGCCCCACAACCCACTTGTACTGGAACAGATGTGTGTGTCTGTTCCTGAGTGAACTATTGATGTGTCACTCCACTGGTAGGGATATATTTATGTGTCTTTCCCTGAGATTCTAATGAAGTTGTTATAATATCCAGAAAATCATCCAGAATATGAGCAGAGATTTTCTTCTGCTCTTCCACCATTTATAGAATATGCTTGGTGACTTCAGCTATTGGAACGGGGATATGTGTCCATTCTATGCTTGGAGTAGGTGTATGTTCCTGCCCCTGTCCTCCTTTTCCTATCAGTGAATCCTGACAGTACTCATGTATGGGGGAAGAGAGTTGATTCTGCCTCTTATTTGTCACCGGGGCTTCCCGACTGACTTCTCTAAATGCTACCAATCGAGACTGTTGGTAGGCTTGATTAATACTATCAGTTTTATGTGCCTGATGATTGCACTTAGCCGAAGGTAGTTGATGAGATCCATCATATGTAGTCAGACAAGCCTGTTGACTAGCTGATGATGTATAAACAGGTGTATGTTCCTGCCTAAAGTACTCCATCGGAATTGCCTTGTGGGATCGGCGTGATGCTTCTAGACGAGTCTGTTGGACAGCGGAATAAAAACGGGAAGGTGTATGTGCCCGCTCTTTGCTTGCCACCAAGTTAGGGTGGTGGACTTCTTTGGACATGGAAGAGATGAGAACATACTCACTGTTGACCGGATTCCACCTCTGGTGGTTCGTCTTTCCTACTCAGGTTTGAGGAACCTGAGCCGAATGCCTGGAGTCGGTACCCTCATCATGTTGAGGGCGCACTGCTGCATGAGTCTGGCAGCGATTGTTGGTGGGAACCCTCAGGAAGGACTCCTGTCTACTTGAATTAAGGCCCTGAGGGGCCTGCTCATTCACCACCTCAGAATAAGGGAGTGAATGGTGATTGCGTTCCGGGGATAACGACCCAAAACGGTTGGAGATGGTAGTCAGCACCGCCTACTTCTTGATCATTGGTCATCGTTGTTTGGATGACCAGTGTGAGTTATTCACTTGGAGGGCATTGTGGGCAGCCTCCAGAGTTGGGATGGTACTGTGTTGATGGTACTCCTTAACCAGCGCATTTGATACCCAATGTTGAAGACGCTGAGTAGGTGATGTCATCCTCAGAACGAATGACGATCCAGTAGGAGTATCAACAGTATCATTTGCGACAACAACATTCACATGTGTGAATTTGAGAGTGGCCATTCTAGAAATGCAGAAGATCTTGGAAAAGAGTGCATGTTTGATATAATAGACATAATCAAGATAAATTCAGCCACTACATTTTTTGTCAGAGTACATATGTCAGTGATTTTTTTGGCCCTCTAATTGAGTTTTAAAGAGGGGCCTAAAAAGTAGGTAAAACATTATTTTAACTTGGTTAATGATTCACATTGGGTTCACCATTTTTTGTTTCCCTCGGAATCCGGGGATTGGACACCTTGATGGGAGGTTCAAACATTCTGATCGGTTTCTAACAGGTTTGTTTGTAGAACCGTAAACATACAATGATTCCACATTCATTTAGACATACTTTCCAAAGGAAGGTTCTCATTAGTTTGTGGACTGATGAGGCTTAAAAATTTTCATTGGTCGAGAGAATGGGGGGTCAGACTCATCACACCTTTTTTAGGGAATTATTATCTACTCCATGACTCTCTTTATAGATTTAAGTTATGTTCGTGAATCCTTATTACATTACCAAGTATAAAATGATATTTCCTTCAGATATGACAATCAATGATTAAATATGTAGGAAATTTAGAGAATCTTTTATATGTATTTGAGGTTCTTCATCGATAGATAATCATCTATATTTATTATAGATTCTTGGTTGTAACGACCCGAAATTTTTTAAATAAATTTTGTTTCCCAATTTTATGTGTTATTGTTATTCTCAACAAAAACGTTTTATTTGATAAACATGATTATAATTAAAATGAGATCAGTGGGTTTTGACTATTATATAACCATCGGTTAATATGACCACTGTGAACAAAATGTTTTGATATAAGTAATCTTGGTTAATTATTATAGAAAGAAGATTCAATGGCCTCACCTAGTAGTCTTGGACCGATCAAAGCCCATCTAACAGAGCTTGGGAAGGAGGTAGCACCACTGGGCTTTGCTCTGGATCAAATCCAATCTGAACTTCATCATGTGAAGCTGGAACGGAATCGCCTTCTTGAGAAGTTGAAACTAATAGAAATTACTACTCGGGCAATGTTGACTGAGCCGCCCCAAGCTTCTATCACCCTAGCACACCTTACTCTTAGGTCCTATGCTGGTATTATAAGGGGTTATGTAACGAGACCGTAACTACCTTGTGTAATCCTTGTTTTAAATAAAAATTGGGATTTCTTCTTATGAAGAAGTTTATGAATTTTGAAATGACCGGATAAATATAGTATGCATATTTTTGATGAATTTTAGAAAAAGGATATTTTAAATATGTTTATGTAAACCCCAAATAATTAAAAATGTGTAATGATTTTCAAAAAATGGTCTTCTGAAATTATGTTCAGTACTAAATTTAGAGTCTAATAAGATCAACTTGATTTTTGATGAATAGTAAATTATGAATAGTGATTTTATGATTAGGATTAGTAATATGACCAAATGGATTAGTAATCTCACTTAAAGAAAGTTTTAAAATAATCTAGGCACCTTGATTAAGTAATGTGATTCAATAAAATAGTTAAATAACAGTTTCATTAATTATTATTCAAGTATTAGTTTTTTTTCGGGTGAATAGTGTTTTTTAATTAAAAATTTAATTAAAAATAATTAGAAAATTATTTTTATAAAAATGACTTTATTTTTGAACTCAGAGCATCGATATTATGTTATGGTAATTTTTGGGGTTTTTTCTGAAACAATGAATTTTCGATGAATAGTGTTTTTATTTAAAAATTAAATTAAAAATATTTAGAAAATTATTTTTATAAAATGGATTTCATTTTTGAAATCAGAGCATTGATATTTGGTTAATGTGAAATTTTGGGATTTTTCTGAGAAAGTTGAATTTTCAGTGAATAGTAAAAATACAGTTTTAGGGTTTCAGTATGTTTAATGACATCATAACGGTGTCATGATGATGTCATGAGATCATTTGAGGGTTGGCCGGCCAAGGGTGATGAATTATTGTTTTGGGGGCCCCATGTGGCCTAACTCCATGATAAATGACAAGGGAGAGCACATGGGTTTGAGAAAAGCACATGTGAGGTGTCCCTTGGCCATTAATGCCTTGTCCCCTCACTTTCCCTATAAATACCAAGACCACCTCTCATCCATTCGACTCCCCACTCATTCCCAACGAATTTATGGTCTCATTACCTCCCAAGGAGTCCTCCCAAGGTGCCCCCAAGCCCTCAAGGTCCCAACCTTTGAGGTTTAAGAGTTACATTTTAAGGTAAGGGATCCGACCCCTCTCTTTCTTTTCAAGTAATCTCTTTTATGTCATTTCTTTTATAATCCATTTTCTTATGTTGGAGGATGTTCTTTTATATTCATCCTACTGCCTATTTCATGTTCATATGATGAAAGACCCCCCTTTCTCTCATCAATTCGTTTTAAGAATGTTTAAGTGGCGCCGTTAGGCTACCGAATTTTTAAGGGATTCTTTCACCTTCTTCGTTTTCAAGTTCTATTCTCATTCAAGTCATTCAAGTTTCTTTTTTGTTATATTGGGGTATGATCTCTATATATATCATACTGGACTCTTATTTTCATATGATGAGAGACCCCATTTGATCTCTTCAATTCAGTATTTTGATGTTTTAAGTGGCGCCGTTAGGCTGCCGAATTTTTAAGTGGTTCTTCACCCTTCTCGTTTTGAAGTTCTACTTTCATGTCAATTATTTCAAATTCATTTTTGTTATATTGGGTTATGATCTCTATATATATCATACTGGACTATTATGTTCATATGATGAGAGACCCCATTTGATCTCTTCAATTCAGTATTTTGTTGTTTTAAGTGGCGCCGTTAGGCTGCCGAATTTTTAAGTGGTTCTTCACCCTTCTCGTTTTGAAGTTCTACTTTCATGTCAATTATTTAAAATTCCTTTTTGTTATATTGGGGTATGATCTCTATATATATCATACTGGAGTCTTATGTTCATATGATGAGAGACCCCATTTGATCTCTTCAATTCAGTATTTTGATTTTTTAAGTGGCGCCGTTAGGCTGCCGAATTTTTAAGTGGTTCTTCACCCTTCTCGTTTTGAAGTTCTAATTTCATGTAAATTCTTTCAAGTTACTTTTTGTTATGTTGGTGAATTATCTCTATATCTATAATAATGATCTATTATGATCATATGATGAGGGACCCTATTTTATCTTGTCAAATCATTTTCTTTTGAAGTTAAGTGACGCCGTAAGGCTGCCGAATTTTCATAAGAGAAATCTATTTTTTTTTCTTCCATGTTTTTCATTTCAAATGGTATGTCCCTAAAATTTCATTACCATGTCCATATTCCCTTCTTATTCTTTCACCCTACTGTTTTATGGATCATTTATGAGAGGGTGACCCATGTCCCCTCTCATTTCAATGTTTTTTAAAACCCCGAAACTTAGCCGTTATGCTGCAGAATTTTCCCCTCAAAATGCCTCTCTCTTTTCTCAAAAATTATTTTATGTTATAAAGTGAATACTCAAAGCTCTTATTTCTACAAGGGTATTCACATATATATCAAAATGTTCCATTTTAAATTCTGGGATTTACATACATGAGACCCGCTTTCCCTTTCCGTGGGTTTAATGTGACGTAAAGATCATGTCTTTAAAGCAGTTTTTTAAAACGTTATGATTATGAAATGAAACCCATTTATTTTATGCTATGTGGGTTATTTATGAAATGTTTGATGATGATATATGTGGCTCACATGATAATAAAGGAAAATTTAAGGGTGCGCCCTGATAGCGCTCCAATGCATTGGGTAATGATGTAACCACTAGAGATTACAATTTTCATGATACCTTGGTGAATAACCTTGGTAATTTTAAAATGACACCTTGGGGATGGACCTTGGTGATATGTTCATGATTGTCTATGTTAAATGATGTAGCCACATATTCAAGTTATGAAAATGTTTTATTTTTATTATGATATGCCTCATGATTTCATTTTCATGCCTTAAAGTTCTTTTCATGACTTTATTGATGTATCTCAAGTTCATATGTAAAATGTTTCACTTGTTTCCCTTGCTGGGCCTTCTGCTCACCCTTCCTTTTGATGTATGTCCCCAGGTTAAGGGATGCAGTAATGAGCCTAGGGTGAAATGAGGATAAGCCTTTCAAGTGTTTAAGAAGAATGTTTTTTTTCATGTTTTATGTTCCTTGTTTCCAAGACACTAAACCTTAAAGATCCTCAGTTCCGTGTAATGGAATGAAAAGTTATGTTATAAAAAGACGGGATGCAATAGTTGGTATCAAAGGATGGTTTAGTTATTTGTGGAAATTAGGATATGAAAACTCTAGGAGGAACCCTATAGAAAAGTTTAATATAGGAAATCTTCCTGGTATTTTGGTGAGTATTTAGTAAGGGGTTGCCAAGCAAATACATCCCTGTTTGGATACGAGCAGGTAGAGGTGGCTCTGGCACAGATGTACATAGGGGTAAAACCCGAAAACACCGCTTTGAGCTAGACTCGAACAGGAACTGGTACACGACAATGGGCCTTGCTGCACTCTTGGTTACGACACTCCGGGGGAATACGCTTTGGTTAATTCATAAGCTTGGTATGAACCATTGTTAAAGGAACACCGATAAAATAAAATAATGGTTCACATAAGAATATATGATCATTAATAACCTAGATGGGAACCTAGGAGATCACAAGTTAGGGTATACCTTTCACATACAAGTTATCCTTATATGCTTTCAGTTCCTTTTCATGATTATTAGCTAAGTACTTAAGCCCCTAATTATGCTTTCTCTTCTTAGTTAATGGTGGGAAATTGAAGAACATTTTCTGAAAACCAATGTGATAGGAAATGCGACGATTTTCATATTAATATGACAGGGATGATTAGGGGATTAAAATATTATTATTATTTTGGAAGACGTTCATTATTTTGGGAACCATATTTGATCGAGGTAAATAGATTACTACGGTATTTTCATTGAGGAGTAAGGTTGACTTATATTTTGAAGAATCGATGAATTTAAGGTGAACTTATAGTAATTTAGGTTACTTATGGGAATGACTAACCTATCTTGGGTAAAATATGTTTAGGTTAGCTAATTTTTTTATAAGATGTTAGGAGTGGTTGATGTTGTCTGGAGATGAACAATGATGTTGTTTTGGAAGACTATGTTATCAAATCCTTATTGTATTTGGGTTTCAATCTTAGTTTGGTTTGTTTTGAGGAATTTTAAGGACCGTTATTTAGGGAATGGTCTATGATGAAATTTGGGTAGTACCATGGAACTTTGATGATTTAAAAGTAGTTTCCATTCCTATGGGATTCTTTTTTTTTTGAAGAGTTGTTTTACCTTAACCTTTCTGTTTTTGGGATAATGTTTAAAGATAGAAGAAATAGATAGTTAATCTTTTGTAGATTATGTGATTCTATAGAAGATGATTCTTGTGCTTTTATGAGACCAAGTGTTTTTGAATTCTCATCATTTGGAGAAAAGATTAGTGTTGGTAGGTACTTGTTAAAGGATGAAACTCTACTTGAAGGTAGGTATATTTTCGTATGTTTTTGTTCTATGTAGTAAATGAAATCCTCAAAATTATGAAAAGAAACGTAAAACAAAAATGTTGTTGGTTTACGTTTCCTACTAGGTAATCAAAGACCGTTTACACACATCATAAGTTTGGGAGTTTCTCATGGTTAACTTTCTCCTAATCATGTTCTCTATCACTCTCCCTCAGAACTTGACCCTTTGTTTTCTCCTCCATGTCCATGTTTTCCTACATGGAACCCTTATGTGGGTTAACTCGGGTGACATTTGTACTTCCCTTTCTTTATTTTAAAGTAATAGTTTTACTGACTCCTTTTCCGATGTGGGACGTTTAATGAAATTTCAAAACCCAATTTTAAAATTGCGAGGACGCAATTTCTTAAGGGGGGAAGATTGTAACGACCCGAAATTTTTTAAATAAATTTTGTTTCCCAATTTTATGTGTTATTGTTATTCTCAACAAAAACGTTTTATTTGATAAACATGATTATAATTAAAATGAGATCAGTGGGTTTTGACTATTATATAACCATCGGTTAATATGACCGCTGTGAACAAAATGTTTTGATATAAGTAATCTTGGTTAATTATTATAGAAAGAAGATTCGATGGCCTCACCTAGTAGTCTTGGACCGATCAAAGCCCATCTAACAGAGCTTGGGAAGGAGGTAGCACCACTGGGCTTTGCTCTGGATCAAATCCAATCCGAACATCATCATGTGAAGCTGGAACGGAATCGCCTTCGTGAGAAGTTCAAACTGATAGAAATTACTACTCGGGCAATGTTGACTGAGTCGCCCCAAGCTTCTATCACCCTAGCACACCTTACTCTTAGGTCCTATGCTGGTATTATAAGGGGTTATGTAACGAGACTGTAACTACCTTGTGTAATCCTTGTTTTAAATAAAAATTGGGATTTCTTCTTATGATGAAGTTTACGAATTTTGAAATGACCGGATAAATATAGTATGCATATTTTTGATGAATTTTAGAAAAAGGATATTTTAAATATGTTTATGTAAACCCTAAATAATTAAAAATGTGTAATGATTTTCAAAAAATGGTCTTCTGTAATTATGTTCAGTACTAAATTTAGAGTCTAATAAGATCAACTTGATTTTTGATGAATAGTAAATTATGAATAGTGATTTTATGATTAGGATTAGTAATATGACCAAATGGATTAGTAATCTCACTTAAAGAAAGTTTTAAAATAATCTAGGCACCTTGATTAAGTAATGTGATTCAATAAAATAGTTAAATAACGGTTTCATTAATTATTATTCAAGTATTAGTTTTTTTTCGGGTGAATAGTGTTTTTTAATTAAAAATTATTAGAAAATTATTTTTATAAAAATGACTTTATTTTTGAACTCAGAGTATCGATATTATGTTATGGTAATTTTTGGGGTTTTTTCTGAAAAAATGAATTTTCGATGAATAGTGTTTTTATTTAAAAATTAAATTAAAAATATTTAGAAAATTATTTTTATAAAATGGATTTCATTTTTGAAATCAGAGCATTGATATTTGGTTAATGTGAAATTTTGGGATTTTTCTGAGAAAGTTGAATTTTCAGTGAATAGTAAAAATACAGTTTTAGGGTTTCGGTATGTTTAATGACATCATAACGGTGTCATGATGATGTCATGAGATATTTTGAGGGTTGGCCGGCCAAGGGTGATGAATTATTGTTTTGGGGGCCCCATGTGGCCTAACTCCATGATAAATGACAAGGGAGAGCACATGGGTTTGAGAAAAGCACATGTGAGGTGTCCCTTGGCCATTAATGCCTTGTCCCCTCACATTCCCTATAAATACCAAGCCCTCCTCTCATCCATTCGACTCCCCACTCATTCCCAACGAATTTCGGGTCTCATTACCTCCCAAGGAGTCCTCCCAAGGTGCCCCCAAGCCCTCAAGGTCCCAACCTTTGAGGTTTAAGAGTTACATTTTAAGGTAAGGGATCCGACCCCTCTCTTTCATTTCAAGTAATCTCTTTTATGTCATTTCTTTTATACTCCATGTTCTTATGTTGGAGGATGTTCTTTTATATTCATCCTACTGCCTATTTCATGTTCATATGATGAGAGACCCCCCTTGCTCTCATCAATTCGTTTTAAGAATGTTTAAGTGGCGCCGTTAGGTTGCCGAATTTTTAAGGGATTCTTTCACCTTCCTCGTTTTCAAGTTCTATTCTCATTCAAGTCTTTCAAGTTCCTTTTTGTTATATTGGGGTATGATCTCTATATATATCATACTGGACTCTTATTTTCATATGATGAGAGACCCCATTTGTTCTCTTCAATTCAGTATTTTGATGTTTTAAGTGGCGCCGTTAGGCTGCCGAATTTTTAAGTGGTTCTTCACCCTTCTCGTTTTGAAGTTCTACTTTCATGTCAATTATTTCAAATTCCTTTTTGTTATATTGGGCTATGATCTCTATATATATCATACTGGACTATTATGTTCATATGATGAGATACCCTATTTGATCTCTTCAATTCAGTATTTTGATGTTTTAAGTGGCGCAGTTAGGCTGCCGAATTTTTAAGTGGTTCTTCACCCTTCTCGTTTTGATGTTCTACTTTAATGTCGATTATTTCAAATTCCTTTTTGTTATATTGGGGTATTATCTCTATATATATCATACTGGAGTCTTATGTTCATATGATGAGAGACCCCATTTGATCTCTTCAATTCAGTATTTTGATGTTTTAAGTGGCGCCATTAGGCTGCCGATTTTTTAAGTGGTTCTTCACCCTTCTCGTTTTGAAGTTCTACTTTCATGTAAATTCTTTCAAGTTCCGTTTTGTTATGTAGGGGAATTATCTCTATATCTATAATAATGATCTCTTATGATCATATGATGAGGGACCCTATTTGATCTTGTCAAATCATTTTCTTTTGAAGTTAAGTGACGCCGTATGGATGCTGAATTTTCATAAGAGAAATCTATTTTTTTTTCTTCCATGTTTTTCATTTCAAATGGTATGTCCCTAAAATTTCATTACCATGTCCATATGCCCTTATTATTCTTTCACCCTACTGTTTTATGGATCATTTATGAGAGGGTGACCCATGTCCCCTCTCATTTCAATGTTTTTTAAAACCCCGAAACTTAGCCGTTATGCTGCAGAATTTTCCCCTCAAAATGCCTCTCTCTTTTCTCAAAAATTATTTTATGTTATAAAGTGAATACTCAAAGCTCTTATTTCTACAAGGGTATTCACATATATATCAAAATGTTCCATTTTAAATTCTGGTATTTACATACATGAGACCTGCTTTCCCTTTCTGTGGGTTTAATGTGACGTAAAGATCATGTGTTTAAAGGAGTTTTTTAAAACGTTATGATTATGAAATGAAACCCATTTATTTTATGCTATGTGGGTTATTTATGAAATGTTTGATGATGATATATGTGGCTCACATGATAATAATGGCAAATTTAAGGGTGCTCCCTGATAGCGCTCCAATGCATTGGGTAATGATGTAACCACTAGAGATTTCAATTTTCACGATACCTTGGCGAATAACCTTGGTAATTTCAAAATGACACCTTGGGGATGGACCTTGGTGATATGTTCATGATTGTCTATGTTAAATGATGTAGCCATATATTCAAGTTATGAAAAAGTTTTATTTTTATTATGATATGCCTCATGATTTCATTTTCATGCCTTAAAGTTCTTTTCATGACTTTATTGATGTATCTCAAGTTCATATGTAAAATGTTTCACTTGTTTCCCTTGCTGGGCCTTCTGCTCACCCTTCCTTTTGATGTATGTCCCCAGGTTAAGGGATGTAGTAATGAGCCTAGGGTGAACATGAGGATAAGCCTTTCAAGTGTTTAAGAAGAATGTTTTTTTTTCATGTTTTATGTTCCTTGTTTCCAAGACACTAAACCTTAAAGATCCTCAGTTCCGTGTAATGGAATGAAAAGTTATGTTATAAAAAGATGGGATGCTATATTGGTCAATGGTACTCTTAGACACAATTATATAAAAGTCTATTGGTCATTATGATGACCATGCTTGTTTAAAATCCACTCAGTTGGTTACTTGAAGTTTATTTTCATTCAAAAGGACATGGATTATTTCTGAGTTGGGATCAAACCCGCATATGGGCTACCTATGTATCCTTTGATTAGAAAAAGAATCAAAACCCACGTAGTTCGAGTAAGGGGGTATGATGTATTTGATTGATGGCTCAAAGAAGAATTTCATAATCACTTTTACACTATATGCTCACGTGAGTCATGCTCGGTGTGAGAAACAAGTGGTATTGGTAAAAATTAGACAATTGTGCATTAAAAGATGCAATCATAAGAAATAATGTGGGACCTATGTACGTATGAATTCTCGGTTAAATGAATATTAGGATTTACTTTAGGGAAGAAATCCTGGAATAGGGTCCATAAAGGTATATGTGCTTCATGGAGATTTGAATACTCTAACTTAGGGCTTACTCCTGAAAAGGAGGCCCAAATTAGGATAGGACTTGTGATTGGGTTTTATTCCTGAGAAGGAATCCCAGATAAAAGGTAAATTAGGACTGGTTAAGAAGAATTAAAACTGGGACTTACTCCTAAGGAGGATCCCCATATTTGTGAGTGGGCTTACTCCTAAGGAGGATGCCCAGATTAGAGGATTTGGACTGGGGGTTACTCTTGAAAAGGAGGCCCAGGTTAAGGGATCTGGGGATTACTCCTAAGGAGGATGCCCAGATTAGAGGACATGGGGCTTACTCCTAAAGAGGATGCCCAGATTTGAGAATTATTACTGGGAATTATTCCTGAAAGAGGAGACCCAGATTAAGGATTCTCTCATATTAAAGGATGAGGTTGAATGAATGAAATCTCAATATTTAGTGACGTAGAGATGTGTAAATCACTAGGTTTTGAGAGATATTCCACAGAATTCTTTTCAGATAAGGAAGTCAAGTCAAGAAATCATTCCACAAATGGCTTTAAAGAGTGTCTTGAAGGCTGAGTCTTGAATAGGAGAGGTGGAATCGGTTAATAGGGGAGAAATGGGCAAGAAGGGCACCCAAAAAGGCAGGGGCGCGCAAGTCCTGGCAGGCGCGCAGGTACTGTGTGGGCGTGCAAGTCCTGGTCGCGCAGTTATACCTGCGCGACACATGGGTACTTGCGCAACGGTTAACCAGCAGGGTAAAACTTGAGAGACTCTTGATTAAAGCCTTTAGAATCTTCTTGAGGTTCTTCCAGAAGAGGGGCATGCAAGTTCTATTGAAGGAGTAAGGCGGCCCACCGGTGTGGCCTTTTCCCTTAAGGGCTGGCCACTCAGGCACACAAGTGTTGATGATTTTTAACACTTAGGCCTTCCTCCCCCTATATATATCTTCTGTTCTAGGTAAGAAATTACCTTAGAAGTGTTTCAGAAGCTTTGAGAAGAGACTAGGGCATCGGGAGATCAAATGTGAGTTTCTGGAAAAAAATCCTCCTCCAACGGGGGGCCCACAGGTTCTATTTATAAGATGAAGAAGACCCGGGCGGTTATCCTTTAGGGAACACAAGTCACTTGTGCTACCATTAGGTGTCACGCAAGTCCACTTTCATGAAATTTATGAAACTTGCATGGTACATGTGCTTTTGATCCCTTGTTCATGCCTTTGTCGATTTTTGGTGATTTCTTCAAAGGATGAATCAATTTGTGCTAATTCATTTTCATTTACATTCGTTTAGACAATGTGACGAAAAGGAGCATCAACATGAGTTCATCATGCACATAAATTATTAATCTCAATAACTCATCATCAGAGGATATATAGGTTATACTAGAATTTAGTGCCACATTTTTAGTTTCATTACTGTATGATGGGGTTTATCAGCACATGTTAATTCTTAAGTGTTACATTGGAGTTTAAAGTCCTCTTGGACAATATGGGGTTTCACTAGGATTTAAGGCTCCCTAGGAACACTTAAGGTAACACTAGATTTTATGGTCCTCTAATATGACTTAAGTTTACTCAATATTTTAGTGTTATCTAGGATGATGAAAGGATTATATTGGAGTTTAAGGATCTCTAAGAAGAATTATAAGGGTTATTCAACTTTTTTGTGTCATATGAAAGGATTAATGTTTAAGGTATGGGTTAAAATATCCTAGAATGATATATAAATTATGATTTAGTTTCACATTAACTAATTAAAAAAATTGTTATATTGGGGTTTATATACTCTCAATGTGGCATAAGAGGTTCATATTGGGGTTTTGTTTCAATTAATAATTCTTAAAAGTTGCATTGAGGTTTAATATCTCCCATGAGGACTTAAGAGGCTTAAAATTTAGTTTAGTGTGATCAAGGAAGGATTAATGGTTATGATAGGAATTATGGTCTCTCAAAAAGAATTATGTAATGTGTTTTCATGTTCATTTCATGAACTTGGCAGTGTAATCAAACCCATATAATTTCCATTCTATCCATAATTTTATCAATACGATTAAAATAAGAACATAAACCATGCCTAGTTGAGCTCAACAGTGCCCTCAAATTTCTAATATGGGAACCTGTTTAGAATTTTTACCAATTTTTTCAAGAAATTTATTCCCATGTGCTACTAAAAACATAACATATTCGCCGAACAATTACGATGACAGTATGCCTCAGAATCACATATCGTATTAGTCTGTGGTCTTAGAATTTTCCTAGAAATTTTCTAAAAATGTAATCTGGAATATCAGATTCGTTAAATTCTCCCTAGATTAAGGCTTTACATACCAAAAATCCAAACCAATGGATACCCAAATAGTTGAGGGTACCAAACACGAATCTATTTGTCCCACTCCCTTATTCTCTCCCGGAGATTCTCATGCTACCATCAGCCACACAGTAAAGGAATAAACTATCCACATTGGAACCTCCCATGCAGATCCTTTATCTCCATATTCGGGATAAAAACAAGAATCCCGATCAGAAACTATCATTTATTGGATTCAATGGAGTTATACTATATTATATACATAAGGTCATACCAAGATCCCTATTGAACTCTGGTCCCAAAAATATAAGAAGTGAATGACTTATTGTGTTGGTCAACGATCACTGAGATGGTATCATATCACCTAGACTTACATGGGAAACCCATAACAAATTCCACTATTATCCTTTCCAACTTCCTTTCCGGAACCCCAAGAAAAAAGGGACTAGCCCCATTCAAGCACATGGGGCTCGACACGGTGATGTGATAAACTAAAAAATTGACTCAAATAAGAACTCAACTTTCTTATCAACAGGTAGGCCCATCTTCAACTTGTTATTTCATCCCCGGTGTCCTCCCCGACACCAACATGCATATAATAATGAATTTATCCACTCTAAACATCCACTGCGACCTTAAAAAATTAGACCTTCCTTCCCCACATTTCTAAATAACCTTCTAGGATCAGCTATCCTAGGCTCACGATCACATCACAAGAAGATGGAGACAACCATATAACTCAGGCTCTCGGCCCCAAATTAAGGCATTTAGCCTTTCCACACAATAAAAACTCATGGGTAAAATGGTGTTGTACTACCCAAGGGAAATGTATAAACTTCCTAAAAACCTCCTCCCTCCAACATTACTAGTTCTACTATTCATTCACTAAAAAAATGACATGCTCCCCACCTTTCAAATATTCATCAGGGTTATGCCCTGTAGACATATGAGTACATAAATTCTCACAGTAGGTATCTCAGAATTGTGCCTCCATGACTCATTGTAATAGTGGTGGGGTAACTAACATCTAATAGAGGTAAAATTCTTCATATCTATCCATGAAGGATAACTGTAATGAGGCCAACTACTCTGGTGCCTCATTTAGTAACTACATACTGGATATCTTTCTAAGAGAATTCGCAACAACATCCCACTTACCAGGAGTATAGAATATCTGGGAGTCATGGTCCTAGATGAAATTCTTCCATCACCCCTATCTTATGTTCAGGTCCTTCTGTTAGAAGATATACTTGAAACTCTTGTGGTCGGGGTATATGATAAACAACTCACCCTTTTGGTAGTTCACCACATTTTTAATGCGATGTATACCATTTCCATTTCAAGATCCTGGGTTGAGTAGTTCTTGTCATGTGGTCTCAACTATCACAAACCATAAGCAATCAACACTTACCTCTACATTAGGACACAACCACGTTCAATCCCTGATGCATCACATAACTCTATATACTCGATTTCCTCCTATGGTAATCTTAAGATCGGGGCATTTGTTGAACCCTATCTCAACTAATCGAAGAGTTCATATATCCTTTAGTAGTGGATACTCATTTTCCATGGTCACTTGGTTAAGTCACTAGTAATCAACACATATCCTCAAACAAGGGGTCTTACTAATCCCCTACTCTACAAGTCCTCCAACTACAACCTCATCTCACAATCACCGCTTACCTTTACATCTAGAAAAAACCATGTTCGGTTCCTGATGCATCACATAACACTATTTACTCAACTCCCCCTTTGGTAATCCCATAATTGGGGTGTTTTTGGAACTTTGTCTCAACTAATCGAAGAGGTCATCAACCCTTTAGTAGTCGAAACTCATTCTTCATGGTCACTTTGTTAAATCACCGATAATCCCCACATAACCTCAAACCATATGTCTTACTAAGACCTTCCTTTTAAAGTCCTCTAACTGCACCCTCAGCTCACGAAGCTTTGTGAAAGCCATCTGATATGCTGATCCTGATGTTAGTGCCATATCATGGTGTAAAACAACACATAAATCGATCTCCCACTAAAAAGGTAATTCTGGAAAAATATTATGTAAATACATACTCATACTCTTCTATAACTTCTGGGAACTAGAAACACACCACACCTATTGGATTGAGGGCAAGTCTAGCTGACTGATGAGTGATCGGCCTCACCCTCTAATGCATGAGACTATCTTGCGCTTCATGGGTTTCCTCTTTCTTCAATCAAGGAAATGTTTGTTCAAAGTCCTTGGACATACCAAACCCTTTTCCGAAAACATTAAATCTGAGAATAGACTATAAATAACAAATCCATACCATGAATGACATTGCAATGCATCGTCCCTATCACTAAGTGGTTCCAACCAATACTCCTACCTCAAGGGTTAGATCAAACTGTAGGCACTAGTGTGATTATCGAGTCTCATACCACAAATATCTTTAGATGCAAGGGCCAATTAAATGTTTTAACTGAATTCTCTAGGTCTCAAACATGATTGGTGATAAAGAAATAATGATCAGTACCCATGTCTAACAATACAATAGCTAATACTAGATATAGACAACACCTCAAATAATTCTTAGAGCCCTTGGGTCATACACCTCAACTGCGTATAGTTGTCCCCTACCTTTTCCTCCATCTACTATGCCACATATTACAACTTGAAGATCCATATGTTCGTATGAAAATATCTGAATTGGTGACCCATCTATAGTTTCCCTAAATAACCACTGCTAACATTCACTATATGCATCCACTCATCTAAGTGACATTCAACCAATAAAGGTTGGATCCAGCACCCTAGCATAATTAGGAATGTACAGATGAATAAAGCTATATCAGATGTCCATAAACATGTCTCAATTGAAGGTCTTATCCAAGATTCATTGGTCATGTTATTGGGACAACTTTTTGTATGAAGACTGTATTTTTTTGTCAACGGTTGTCAATGCTGGTCAAAATGAAGAAGGATATGGAGAAGAACCCCAAAGTTAATGGAGATCGGCTGAAGTGTGGATGCCTGGAGAATTGTTATACAATAATAGCATTGGATTTCATGTTTGAGCAACTCTCCATGAAGATAATTCATATGATTGTTGATGTTATCTTAAGTTCAAAGGACTTGTGTCAAAGGTGAAACATTGTTCACAACAATGAAGAATAGTGTGGTATCATCCATTTGAGGATGATTGAAGAAGAATAAGGATTTGAAGAAGACCATGCAATTTTTTAGGATTGCATGAAATCCAATTAAGATCATCCTTGGGGAATATAATGAAATTATTTTCATGATGTGTGGAATGGTAGTTGATGAAGAAGAGAGAATGTGGAAGGGCTTCGCATTCTAAGACAACCTTTCATTTCACATTGTATCAAACCAAACGATGCTTTGCAGTTTTGTATTTCACAAATATCATAAGTTAGGATAACTTGTGATGTAATCCTTATAAAGTAAAGGGGGAGAAATGATGATTCCAATCATATACAGTTTTGATTGGAAGGAATGATGCTGCTGGAAGATGGGATGTTTCAGTAATTCCCATTGTAACTCTGATGATGGTAAAGCTGATCTATCAAAGGATATATATCATGATAGTAGAGTTTGTGACGAAAGATGAAGAATGGTTCTGGGAAGCAGTTAAGAGAGAAATGACAAAGTAATGGAAGATATGTTGGAGGCACAAAAGCACAGTTTAAGGTGGTGTTGTTTTCCAGTGTTTTCCAAATTTTAGGGCCTGAAAATCAAGAGATAAAGATGTGTTTTTAGCGATGGATGTTGCACAAAACATTAATGATTGTTTAGAATTTTGCTTTCAAGGCATGATTTAAGGCCAGAACATCGAATAATGGAAAAGGCATGAAGTGTGTGGAAATTTAGGCACGTTGCGTGAGAAAAATGAAGTGGTGTGCGAAATAGTAGCGGGATGCACAAAAAAAATGGTTGTGCGAAATATTGGTGTGGTGCGCGAAATAGAGGAAAGAAGTTTTTCACGCAAAAGGTGTTTCAAGATCAGAAGCATAAAAATTGGAAAAGGCATGAGGTCCATGAAATATTAGAGCATTGCGCGAAATCTGAAGACGCGTGAAAGAGTTTTTACTTGCATGAAGGAAGTTTTACCCGCGGATTAGTGTTTTATGCACAGGGTCAAAAATGACTATAAATATGAGGTGACCCCCTCTCATTTGAAGAGACTCAACAATTAGAAAAATCCAAAGCTCTGACGCATGGAAAAATTAAACTATAGAGTATTGTGTGAAAAGAAGAAGTGTTGCATGAAAAAGGAAGTGTTGTGCGAAAAAGTGGAGTTCTGCGTGAAAAAAAGAGTTGCACGAAAAGGATTTTCACGCCAGAAGGTGTTTTTACATGCAAGCTTTGAATTTTATGCGCCAGCCACCTAGAAGGGTGCACGAAAAAATTGGGGATCCCATGTGCCTTCATTCAGTGCATTGCACTCTCGAAGAAGCTTTGCGATGAAGAAAGAACTGTGATCCATTCGGTTTCACAAAGATTAGTTGAACCGCATTCACATGACAGGGGTTTATCAACTTCATTGTACTTTGCGAAGTACAGAAGAACTAGACATGAAATTAAACTCACATCTACACAAAGTAAGAAAGTAGTATACCTATACACTTAGGTGTTGTTATTGAGAACTGAAGAAAGAGATTAAGACACTACAGTACCATTCCATATTCTACAGTGTCAATGGAAAAGGAGAGAAGAAGAAGAATAACAGATTATGCCCGATTGAATGCTGACAATTGTTCAGGGCAGTTAGATTCAAGTGATGCCAAGTGAACCGATCTTCACTGACTGATTAATCACATTGGTATATGTGATTCTTTCTATGAAATAAGAAGAAGTGTAAGTGCATTATGTCATTTCACTGAAGAAGAAGAATAAGTCATAGTGAAACTAGTTTTGAACTAGTGAAGAGGAAAAGAAGAAGACAAGAAAAATTGTTTGCCAACTACTTTTAAAGTAATCAAGTGAAGATCACTAAAGAAGACCAAGAGCAGAATATACCTTTTGAAGAAGGAAGAAGACTATCTCCAAAGGCAGTATAATGAACCAGCTAGAGGCTACAAGATGGACTAGGTCATCCCCAGTCCAGGGAAGAGGATTGTTTCCCACCCCCTCTAAAGCGTGGGGACTCACACTGTCTAACTGATTTATTTCCTAGCCACTCCACTGTAATTTCATATCACATCATAGTGGATAATCCATACACTGATCATACCCATGCATGGAAAGGATGTAGATAATCTTATTGAGTGTAGAACCTTGTAAAAATATCATGTTTATATTTTTACTGCTTTCTATTATTGGATGCAATAGGGAAAAGAGAATAAGAGAATCAAGATCCTAACAGGCCAAGAGGTATAGAGATAAAAGATGGAATTGGTTTTAAAAGTCCCCAACACTGATTCACCCCCCCCCCCCTCTCAGTGTTAGATATATTCCAAACTAGTCCTCTCACATGTCTGATAATAATTGAGTACATATAAATATTAGTATACCTCAATGAATACTCAGAAACCAACATGTCGTCCTACTAGAACAATAAGAACTCTTGGACACATGTATCCCTTATATTCAAAGGTGATAAATCCTTCTCTAGAAAATGTTCTCGAACTATGTCTATATAATAGTAACCTTATCATAATATTGGGTAATCTAAACCCCACTATCACCATACCGAGCCACATAGAAGGCACAATGCTAAGACCACCATCTTATCTGCTGGTGAATTGACTTGATGGAAGAATCAATCACCACCTCAAGCCAGTCCTCATCCACCTGAGATTCAGGCTCACCTCATATCTTGATGGGTATCTATTACTGAAACTCATGAAGTTCACTCATCCAACACATCTCACCCTCTTCTACTACGGGTACCATGTGCTACTCTACAAGTGGTGGTATTGCAAGTACACCACACGGAGGGGATGTATCTGGTAAAAATATCAGTACTAATATGTTGTTACCCCATGGATCATCCTCATGATCATGCAGTGAAATCCTAGCTAGTTGTCTATGTGGAAGCATCATGAAGTAAAACAAGATGTACCACGATCAATAGAGTATACATGTTGAGCTGATTCGTGAAGGATATGGAAAACACAAACCATTACTATATAATGCAAGTACCAACATTTTCCCCTACCACTACTATTTTCATGTTCCAAGTCAAAAAGAAGAATTCAAAGTACTAGTGTATGGATACGTCAGCCACTGCACCAGTACAAGATTCCCTAGACTGAAATCTGAACATGAATCATTTAACATTCTTTCCCCAAAGAAAAACTCAGAGACTCTTATTTCGTAAGGGAGAACAGAACCACCCTTTGATACCACTCTGTCACAACCCATCCCAGAGGGGCCCAGTCTGTGACTACCCCATGCTCTCCTCCCATAGTTCAGGATATGTATACTATCATTGAGTAAATATATCCTAAAAATGATAGGCATTTTCCAAAGTACATGTACAAACACACACATCTACAAGAAAAAAAATACTGAAACTGAAAACACTAAGTGAACAAATTGCCGTAGCCCTAAGATACCAACATAGAGTATGATAGTATAAAACTAAATGTAAACATGGCTATAATACAATCCCAATAAAAAGGAAATTTAAAAAAGGTTCATGTCCCTAGAACTCCTCCGTAGAAAACCCTACCTGTAGGGTAGGTACAGAAATATCAGTGTGATGTTGTAGAATCCCGCCTCATTTTTCAGATCAATTTAAGCACTACAGATCCCTAGAACACTAAGGACATCATAAAAGCATTAATTTTATACACAAGACATGACATGTACGTGAAAATCCCATACAGGGGTGAGTAAAACAATACTTAGTATGACACCCCGAAACACAATGCAAAAGCAACAAAAGAATGCATCACTAAGAAGATATATTATCTAAACACTGGTATATGTCTACAACATATATAACAAGAAAATCTAGGTATACTCATAGAGGATTCCAGTAATCAAGGTCACATCCACTGCCATCCAAATGGTTCCACTCGTAGCATGCTAGTTCTGTGATATCTCAGTCCTTGAGCCATCAAATAGTAAGAACATATAACAGGTCTACCAAAAGAATCTGAGAGAATACCTAGTCTCAATATGCCATGAAGATTTTTAGATACAACTGATCTCGCTAAGACATGGAGTATTGGTATCACAACCAGTCATTAGCCATATGATTCTGATCAAGCCACACTCATGTTGAGAGAAATCACTCCATGATCCTTGATATCACCAGAGACTCTTACAAAGAGGTCCCACTAATTTGGGCCCCATCCAATGAGAAAACACTTGTCAAGGTCAACATATATAGAGATGGGATCCTTCCCAGATAAAATTGACAACGTAACTTGTATTAACCCAACAAAATAGGGTATCTTTCTAAGAGGATTCTGAAAACCCTACCAATGCGGTCTGTAATGTAGGGGATCCTTCTCATAGGGTACTGAAAACCCTACCAATATGACCTATTAGATGGAGGATTAATGCCCTTCTATTAGAGGTCACGTCAATTTCCAAAAAACTCCATCAAGGGAGATAGTGGATCTCTTCATTACTAAGGAGGTATGCCACAAATCTATTCGGGACTCGGCCTCTAGCAGGAAATACAATCAAGTGATGTGGACATAAGGTCATACTAAACCCTTGAGAAATGAACCAAGGGAAACTCTACCCATACATGGACAATACTAAAAACCCACCTAGACCTCTCAAAAAATACCACCTCATGACAAGGGAACCAACATTGTAGAAATCTCTTCAAAAGTACTTACTATTTGAATGATATGGCCATTTTTGTGTAATGGGTCCATAACAACCTGGGAGCGACCTGACCCAGCCTAGATAACCTGACTTGAAAATGTTCATCCAACCTGACCTGACACAGTCAGTCTGGGCCAGCCCACATTATCCCGTCCCATTGAGCTACTTGAGTATGGCCTCATTTCTTCAGCCCAATCCGCATGAGTGGGCCAAACCTTCTCCCGCATCATCCTAGTTGTGTGCACTACCTTGTCAGTACAGCTATCGTGTTCCACAAATGTTGCACACCATCTCCCATCGTGTCGCCTACCCCATGACCTCCCCCACCATGGGGTCCACGTGGTTGGATGATACATACCGGTCATCGATGTGACCCCCTTCCACCTCCCAGTCACTGACGCGGCCTCTTTCCACATCCAGATTTCAAATCTCAGTATCCCCCACCATAGGTCCTCCTCCGGTGCAATGTGGCCGGACCACATCCCACCTCTGACAGCTGCCCTATAGGTGTTATTGTATGGTTACTACCTGTATCCAGCTCTCTATGGTCCATCTCTCCACTATAGTCCCATCTAGACCACAAGTTTCTACTGTAGTTGGCCACCCGATTGGCGGCCATCTTGCCAGGTCAACCTAGCCCAACCTCATTTTTAGGTCAGTTCCACCTCTATCTCTTGCTACCCCACCATGCGTTGTCGCCGACCTTACGCTGTAACAGTTTTGAATTTTCATCGTAGATCTTAAATTAAGAGGAATGAAGAACGAATAACAGGGGATATTTCAACACATGAATGCCCAAAATGGATGGATCTTGGCCTCAATCCATCCATGATAGATGAAGAGCGAAGGGAAAGAATAAACAATTTCAAACATGAATCAACCTGATAACAATTCCAGTAATAGAATAATTCCATCCTTTAATACGTCAGACCCATGGATTAATATGTTCATCAATTAATCCATGTTCATCATAGGGATAAATAATGGGGAAGTAAATAAAAAAACTCACACCCTACCTAGGATTTGGATATGTCGTTGACGAAGGATGAAGTCATGTTGTCATTTTTTATCGATTAATCGATGTTTGATCTGAGTTTCGACATCTGATATGTAATCACCAGTGAGAGAGACTCCTTATCCTTACCATAGGGAAACTCCAGGGTTATAGAGATAACCCTATATTTCTGAAAAGGATTATTAAAAAGGAAAACTATCACTGCGTCATCATGTTATATAAAATAAAAAAAAATTATTATATATTTTAATGTAATTCGCATCCAAAAATATATATTTCACAGTCGGCATGCTCAGGATGAGGTTAGTCCTCACCTAAAGAAAAAATCCACTTAGTAAATCAATAGCAGTATCATATTTCAGATGTGATTTAGCATTTTTGACTTATTAGAATTGTAAAAATAAAATATTTTTTTTTAATATTATGCCATTTTCATGTTTTCCATAGAACACCTGAGCCGACTAAAGTTAAGTCACACCGTGGGTAATTTCAGTTCTTTGAGATCAACATTTCCCTCAGATTTCTGATCCAAACAACTTTTTAGATATTATTCAAATTTTTATGGAAAATTTCACATGTGCTATTGAAAACATAATATTTTTTGCCACACCATTTCGGGCACATTGGGCCTCAGGATTGTACTCTATCTTAGTTTCTGAATTAAGATATTTTTGATAAATTTTCAATTAACAAATTCTAAAAATATGATTCATTAAATTTTATATCCAATAATTTTAGTGTGATAGTGGTTCACATGTTCCATTTTTAGAGACCTTTTTCTAAATGGTTATCTAAGTAAATCTTGTTAAAAAAGAAAAAAGAGGAACTATTAATTATTTATGAGTTGTAAATTCTTTCCATACATCTCTTTTCACTTGTTGTATGAATTTAATAGTGAATCATAAAATTGAAACACTTTTTGGGGGACTGGTCACTTTTATGTGGATGTATCCCACTCAAAGAAATATGTGCACAATGAAATCATATGTCCAAAACAAGAATTATTCTAAAGGTTCCACTATGAGGGGTTATCTGGCCCAAGAATGTATGTATTTTTGTTCAACATGTTTTTTTGATCAGATTAAAATACATAATTAGAAAGTGAGGAATAAAGATTAGCATTATGAGTAATTGATCCCTTGTTTCCATCTCTTCCCCAAATAAGAAAAATTGTTTTTTTGTATACATTGGCTATATTGAGATTTGAAGAATGGTATATGGAAAATCACATATTGATGTTTAACTGTGGTTAGTCTGATGACTATATCAGGTAAGTAATTTGGATATCTATATTTTATCTCAAACTATGTCATTTTACATATACCTTATACTTTTATTATCATTTTATGTAGGGAACAGAAACAAATTATAGGTAGAGCTTATCAATCTTTTCCTTTAAGAAGGAGATAGTCTTTTCATATCCAAGAGTTTCTAGCTTGGTTTAAATAAAAGGAATGAAAATTACATTAATTAGATTAAAAAATATTTGCCTATTTAATTGTATTTCTCATATATATTCCAGGTATGGAGTTTACCTGTTAACTGTATTTCTCAAGAATTAAGAGTGTTGATTTATTTGTCCTAAATCATTGGTTTGTGAACAAAAATCATTAATAATCAATGGATACTAATTAGTTATAATAGATTGAGTAGTTTAAATGAGAACACAATGTGATGGGGTTATGTTAACCGCTACAATAGATTGTTTTGCCAGTGCATCAGATAGTTGGCCCCAATATAAAGATGTGTATTATTATGGACTAGTTGAGAAAATATTGTTATTGGATTAATACTCTCAAGGTTGAGTCACTTTGATAAAATTTAAATGGTTTGGTTCAATGATGTGACATGCAACATTTATTGATTATAGTGGATTTAGAGTTTTTGACCTTAGTTGATTCATGCATACCAATGAACCATACATTTTGGAATCAATGACATAAAAAAGTGTTTTATGTGAAATATCTTTTGAGACTGGATTATGGTTTCATTAATGAAGTAATATCAAGACATATTTTTCATGATGCTGGGTAATAAATTTATACCATTGAATGCCCCATTTTTGTTGACCAAAATATTTCACTTGATGGCTCAAATTGTCTCATTGTGAGAGTTCATATTGAACCAAAAGTAATGGTGGGTAATATATTGAAGCAACCATATATGTTTAGAGTTCATTAATTTTACCTTTACATGAGTTTCTTAGGTTGGTATTAAAGTAATTACTTTAATTATAGTTTAGTTTTTAATGATATGTCTATTTTAGTATTGTCTTGTTTTGTTTCAGTTAATTATATTTATTTCAATTCAAAGATCTAGGTTTCAAATAGGGTTTTAAAAAATGAATAAATTTGTTTTAAATTATTATTACTAAATGATGTGATGAAATTTTTTGTATTCTTTCACTTCTAAGTTGTATTCATGATTTTTACAAACTTTTTATAAAAAAATTTCATTTCATTCATATGAAGATTATGAAAAATAATACAGAAGCTCATAAGAAGAGATTATTTTATTCTGATCATGATTGACATGAGTGTGGATTGTCACGTCTAATTCCATTAGTGAGTATACTAATTTTAACATTTTTCCTATGCATTACATATAATGACATATTCCTATTCTTTTTAAATATATTTTAGTGACATACAACTCCATTAGAGTTGACTCTTCCTACCAACATGGGTTTGCAGAGGGATCATCCTAGACCTAGATGAAGCACCCATTTACCACTACCTGCAATGACCCATCAGTGGACACCCCATCTACCACACACGTCAATACTATTCTTAAGACTCTTGGTATGTTCCAATATATTCCCCCATAAACAACCCATTTATCCTTTTCTTTACATCCCTTGTCTATACCACCTCGAGTGTTGTTCCCTCTACCATTTCCATATCCATTCATGAATCCCACACCCTACTGCCCATATTCTGACATGTCTAAACCACCTCATTTTCCTACTATCCATATAACAAATAATGAGTCTATTTGTTCATATTACACTCAATTACATGAAGATCATCCAGAGTATGCTCTGGAACAAATACTTCCTTCGGAGGCTGCTGAACCTAGTAGGCCATAAATGCATCACAACACATTCAAGATCCTGCATCATGTTTTTTATTATAATTGTGTCAAATTTTAGCATTTTATTCTTGTATTATTATATCATAAATTAAATATTATTTTCCCCCTAGTATCTTATTCAGTGGGAGCTTATAGTAGATGATGTGAGCACACTCATATGAGGGGATCCTATAATCAAGAAACTTAGATTATGGTGGATTGCATTGGACAAAATCAAATTGTAGGAAAAACATTTAGGAAGTGTAGAAGTTTCATGGAAACGTTATCAAAGTACCATGATATCATTCTAGTGGAACTGGTCTCTTGGAGACATATCAGTGATGACATTATGAATTGGGCATTGGAACATATATGTGTAAGAGAATTTAATAAATTAATATATATAAATATATATATATATATTGGTAATGTATTTATATAAATTAAGATATTAATTGCATAGTCGTATTAACTTTCCTAACAGTTAAGATGCCAAATTTTATAGGATGATAGTGCTTGGAATATTATGGAGGGAATACATGCATGAGTTATATATTGGTTGGATGAGAAAAGTGGGTACTTATTTTGAGGGTGTACTCACATACCCTACCTTTCAAAAAACTCAATATCAAAAAATTATCACATTATCGAAGACTTATCGGTTTAAGGTACTCCCAATCATCAATGGTTTGAAAATAAAATTTAATTCTTATTACCTATATTGAATTTTTTTAGCAAGCATCAGAAAAAACACAATGAACAAAGATGTAGTGAAATTTCTACACACGTTTGGGGTTACTACAATGCCCGATCATGAGAAGTACTATGTACTTTCACCACTTTTTTGAACCATTTTTTATATAAATCTCCTTCATCTGTAGATTCTAGATAATCTAAACAGAAACCAATTCAAGATTGAAACATTAAGGTATTCTGAAAAACATTTAGGTGTTACCAACATATTCGAGTATAAAAATAAACATATTATTTTGAAATTTATTACATTTTCCCAAGTCTGTCTATCCACTCCTTTAGGGTCTTCCACCATCAGATATGGCATGTAATCATTTTGGGAGGCATCTGAATTTTTCTCCACAATGTTGAGAAGTATGGAACTCAGATTTTACAACTAAATCACTTCAAATCTGTATTGGTATCAAATTAGAGTCACACATAAATGGTTAAGGATTTCATAAAATAGTAACCTACAAAATCCACGAGTCTTTACCCCAGAAAACACATAACTAGCTCAATATATTAAGGGGGAATCATCTAAATCCAGGATAAAATAGTAAATTACATCCAATATCCCTAATTAAATCACATTAGAGAGATCCACATAGTCATCAAAAAACAAAATCACATTCCGAGATGGAAATTTTGTGGAACCACATCTTGGAAAAGCATTAATTCCAATCAGAAACCAACCTCAGAGTACATCCTATAAAGAAGTTATTCACCAAACCGCACATACATAAAACCATCAATCTTTTTTTAGTGTCATTTTCCTCAATATTTGTAGGTCTGTGATGTTTCTTACTTAAATATAGAATTTTTCATTTCTCATATATGGTTGTAATCTAGATTTGTGCATTTTTAATTTTCACTAAGCTATATTGGGCATCAATGGGAGTGTACGTCATGAAAAGTTATTTTTCCACTATGAGAAGAAAAAGATGGAAGTTTAGTAAATGAAAAACACAATAATATTTTTATGTGTTTTTTATTTATTTTTCAAATATTTTTATGAAATTCATAATTTAATATGGTTTTTATAATTTTAATAGTCTTCCTTTGAGGACATCACTGATACTGAAGAATAAAACATTTGGCCACATGATCATGTTAGTTAGAGCTTAGGTGTGTAGAACTGGGGGACAATACAATGTCGACTAGGGAAAAACATAGTCCCCTCTTGGTATTGGTCCTTATCGGGCTCCTATAAAGCCTCTAAAACCTATGAGTAAAAATTTTATTGTACATAAGAACCTAAGGAAAAAAATAGCTTTAGAGGAAAAAGAAAGAAGTAAACATGAGTGTGAAAGAAGTAAGCCAATGACCGAACATTTCATGAATTCTATAATAGTTTTTAGTTAGTCGCTTCTATCAGAAGATGCTACTAATTTTCAATCATATATAACGTCAATGATCTATTTAAATGATGACTTGGGTAATGCCAATAAAGGTCCTAGTGGAGACTGAGCTAAAGTTGGTGGTGATAGAGCTGTTGTTGGTGATTATATTTCACATGGTGTTGTTGGTGATGAGACTACTAATGATGTTGTTAAAGGTGCTATTGCTGATGAAGCTACTAATTATGTTGTTGATGATGATGAGTATAGGATTGGGGATGGGGATAAGGATTTTGGTGATGGGGGGATGTTAATCCACTATATTTTTAACTCAGTAGGGAGACTTTTGAAAGTACTTAAAAACTATAATTGACCACTTGTATGGATGAGGATGTATATGTCGGTTTTAATTGATTTACAGGTTCAGTTTAGTTTTTTTGTTAGATTTGGTGTTTTTTGGTCTATCAGACTACTTTTATGTTGTGAATTTCTTCCTGTAATGACATGAATTTTGATTATGTTTTCATCTAGGGTGTTAAATGTTAATTATTTAGGTAATTTTACATATTTATAAGTCAATGCATTCAACTTTCATTAGAACTTGTCTTTGGTTTCCATGATGAAATACCCCAAAATCATTACATTTAAAGGGATCCTATCAAGAATATTTCCATCCATGTAATCAAAAATAACAACAGTACTTTCCTTAATGTTATACATACGTTTCCTCCACTTAAACATATCTCTTTATTTAAATATTGTCATTTAATTCCTTGCACATCCCTTCTTATCACTTTTTTAAAGCACGACGGTTTGATCTTGATAATTCCAATGAGATGTAGGCTTCTAAGATTTAGTAGAGAAAATAATTTGGTGGAGTAGTTTATATTGTCTACATATTTTTTTTAAAAAACACCATTTAAATGTAAATCATGTTTCTGGAATCTATGTAATGATTGGGTGGTAAATTAGAAACTCATGGAATTCTTTTGAATGTTTTCCTGCCTATTTTTACTGTTTATAAGATTTCTAGTTTGAATATTTCAATCAAGTTCATTAATACTATCCCCTAGGTTATCCTGGGATCAATAAGAATTGCAGGACTGTTTATATTTATATACATGGAAAATCTGATCTCAGTAATCTTATACAAGTGACAAAATTGGATATTTATTTGAGATAACATCTGTAGGAATTTGAGAAATTTTTTTCAGTCATGTTTCTTTCTTGTTCTATTACAATAAAGAGGAAAATATAATCCAGTACAATAATTTTGGATGTTCAGGGTGTGGTGAATTCCCTTTTTCTGGTTTTATGACACATTATATGTTAGTTTTAGTATATCTTTTCAATATTATTTCACATCACCCAATTGTATTATGTTCAGGGTTTCAAGAAATTTTATAAAGACTGCACGAGAACTCAATTTTGAGGCTAACAAATATTGATGGAGACAACAATCCCAAGGTATATATTGTCATCATACAGATTGAAATCTCTAAATAAATTTTATGGATGTTAATATTTGGAATTTATTAGATTTATAATCCTAAAATTTCATGCAGAACCTTTACTAAATGATTATTATCAATGATGGATCTGTTTTTTGGCTGGTCTGGAACATAGTGAAGATATTTCTTGATCCTAGAACAACATTGAATATTCATGAAAGTTCAAATATTTACCTTCTGTGTAACTAAGGATACATTTGGTTTTGAAAAACACATTATTCTATTTATTATCAATATAATACCTCATTTCAGGTGAATGTTCTAGAACATAGTGGAGAAATTTCTATTTTAATTTTCCAACAATGTATTAGAAAATGTGTGGCTTTATTCTGTTTTTGTTTTTATTTTCAAGAAATAGGAAACCATGTTTTTATTTATTTTTTAAACTATTTAAGATTTATTTTCATTTTCTATTTTCCATTTAAATAATTCAATGCATTTTCTAATTCTTCAAAACAATCCTCCTAAATTTATTACAATACAACTATGTTGTCTTATCATAAGGAGTTTTTTTTTATTCCAATTATACTATGACCTATATCCATTGTTCTTCAACAATCTTTAAATCCCTATATTTTATTAATATTCAAACTTCTTTTCATATCTCATTTCATTGACTTCTTCTTATATTATTTTTCATTCTTATCATTTTCTTAGTTTCAATCCTAACATCGAATCCATTCCATCATCATTTTTACCTTCAAATTTTTTTTGTCACCTGAACTATCTCTTCATTCATCATCTGGGGTGTAAAATGGGAATTATTTAGTTATTTTAAATATTTATAAGTCAATACATTCAAATTTAATATACACTTGAATTTGGTTTCATTGAATATCTACTTCATAATCATCGCATTTAAAGGGATGCTATCAAGAATATGTCTATCCAAGCATTTGAGAATAACAAAAGTACTTTCCTTAAGTTCAGATATACATTACCTCAAATTTAACCTAAATATTTGATGAAATACTATCTTTTAATTCATTCCAATTCCATTTCTATATATTTTTTAAATCATAGTGGTTTGATCTTGATAAATCAAAAGCACTACAACATAAATCGCCTTTAGCTGTGGTCTTTTAGTGGCAGTTTAGAAAACTACCGTGAAACCTTTTCTTAAAAGGGTTTCATGACGATTTATTAAAAACCACTGCGAAAACCATTTATTTTTTTATAGTGGAGACACTCCCCCCCCCCACATGACCTGACCCCCTTCTCCCATGACACACATTCTCCCCCAAACCCATCGATCCCCAACCCTAGGTTCTCTCCCCTCCTGTGCTATTGATGACCTCACCGCCAGTCTCCACTGACCCCCTTCTCCTCCTGACACCTGCAACACCACCTTCTCCCCCCGAGCATGTTAATTTCCTACCATAGTTCAGCTCCCCTCCCTACCATCGGTGGTTTTCATAGTTGTAGGTATGGATTTTAATGTTTGTTTATTATTTCTATGTTTGTGTATTAGCCTTTTCATCCAGGATATTATATCTGATTTATCATATATATGGGATATTTTTTTCATTTTATATATAGATTATGTGATGGTTTGGTTTATCAATTTTTTTAATTAATTTTATTATGTTGTAATCTTCTTGGTTCATTCACTATTATGAAAAATATTTATTTTTGTGCATGGATGTCTGATATATATATCGTCCATAACGGATTTTTAGGTGCAGTCTGTGATGTGGTTATTTATATTCTGATGTAAAAACCATTCCCATTAGATTCATTTTTATTCCCTAGATAATGTTTCAATCCTATGGGGATTAGGAATTCCCTTCAATCCTTGTTGTTAGATTTGGTTGGGTTGTGGGTTGGATCAACTCGAGTTAGTTCATGGAAATCACAAATTTACTCTAAATCTACTTTTTCAATGTTATCTATTTCACGGGTATAAATATTTGGGAGTAATTCCTTCTGATTGTATATTTTTTGTATCTTATATACATAGAAAGATAATACCACTTATTATAACATATAAATAAATAAATATAAAATTCATCTATGTAACCACTTCCTCCTCTAAATTTTTATTGTTATTAGTTGTCTAATTCTACTAATTTTAGTGCTTGATACCCCTTGTTATAAACCAAATTCAATATGACATACTTGATTATCTTAGTTAAGGCTTGGAAGTCATTTTTTATTCTAGAATAATCGCTTTTTATGTAATTTTATATTCAAAAAGTGAATTTACTTCAGCTTGATACTTCTAGATCATGTTTTGAAGAAAAAAAAGTGGTTTCTTAACACCACTTACTGAGTCAGGATCGGCCAAGACACATTTTGATCATGATTTATGACAAATTAGACTTGAAATAATTATTACATCACTTATTTAATGCATTTTTGGATGTAATCAGATCTTCCATTAGCTGTATAACATGTAATTTATTAGTATATCCACCCCTTGGATCATATCCCCCCCTAAATATTGGGCCACTTCAAACAATGATTATAATAATTTAATTTAATGGGAGTGTAGAACCTCCAACTTTCTTAAGTTTATTAATTTTGTTGGATGTTGTTCACTCACCCTAACCTCCCAATTTAATTTTAATCCTTTGTGGTGATACTACTTTAGATGACACCACTATTAAAAATTTCATCATCAATGTTAAATTTAAATTCTTCTATATCCTAGTCATTAGGCTTCAACCCAGTTGTGGGAGTAATCCTAATTTTTTATATTTCATCCATTTATGAACTATTCAAAATCTATGAACTCTTTATTATGCTTATTTTTCTATTGAAGGCTAATTCCACCAGTCTTATTCCCATGCTTTGTAGTTTTGTAAATGAGACCACTTAAGAATTTTTCTAACAATCCTTCCTTAAATTCCACCAAGAATGCTTTTTCCATTTCAATATAGGGTGAATCCAAAAAATTAATGCTCATTTATTTCATAGGTGAGATAGATTCCCCCGTTTTATTTATCCTCTATGTTTAATGCTTATTTAGTTTAAATTTTAATCTTCATAGGGTTTAGATTAATATTTACATTTATTGTTTATAAAGTTTCATACTAAAATGTTTTAACTGGTACTAAAACTCCCTCTAACTATATCATCAATTATAGGGAGTGAAAATTTTTCATTTACATTCAACTATCTTAAATATATAAAAACCATAAATTATTTCCAAATTCCCTCAGAGGTACATTTCTTGTGTAGGAGTTATGAAAATTTAGGCCATACATCTTCAATATAGGGGGTCCCAATTGAACATCATGTATTGTGGGGATTCAAAATAACAGACCCAAATTGTGTATATGAATTAAAGTATTGATGAAATACGATTCAATATGTTGAACCATCACCGATCATGAAAAAACCTAGTTAAAATGTATATTTCTTATAAAAATACTCACTATCTTCTTGTTTCTTCAAGTGATTTTGTAATCACATGTGTATAATCATACACATTCATGCACATATATACTTTGGTCTTCTCGTGGGTTATTTACCATATGTAATTATATAGGAAAACCTTATGCAACATATTTATATATTTTTTCAAATAGTATATATGAATGTATTTACCTATTTAGTAATATTTATGTGTTTTAATTGTTTTACCATTTTGTAGACACATTTTGATATACATGGATAAAAGCTAGATCACATTACCAAGGAACACACCTTAGTATATTAAGGGTTTGAATGAGTTTTTAGATTCTGCAATTTCCAATCGATCCATTGAAGGTAGAATAAGATGTCCATGTCCTAAATGTAAATTTAGAAGATGGTTGAAGAGAGATGAAGTTTATGAACATTTAATATTGAAACAATTCCCTGGTCAATATTTGCGTTGGATTTGGAATAGAGAATCGAACGTTACTGAAAGGTTGATAACTGATGTCAATCCACAGAATGAGCTCCCAACTTCGTCGACAATGGGAAATGAAATGAAAATCCTTATAAATGATGAATTCGTCACTACAAGAGACTATCATCATCATAAAAACATATCATAACAACCAGATGAGGGTGATACAAATAGCAAAGAGAAAAATGATGTTTTTGAGACTACAAGACAACCATATCAATATTGTAAAATTTCAGTGGATCGTCCTCTTGATTATATGGAGACTAATGTAATAGAAAACATCACTAAGGAAAATACATTTCAGCATTTAGTTGACGATGAAAATCAAGAGATGTATAGTGGATGTTTGAAATATTCAAAACATTATTTTATGCTGAAGTTGTACCATATCAAATGTCTATGTGGAATTAAAAATAAGGCAATGTACATGATATTGGAATTTCTGTGTGATGCATTTCCTAAAGCAAACATCCCCGAGTCTTTTTATGATACGAAAAAATTTGTTAATAAGATTGGTATAAATTATACAAAAATACATGAATGTCCTAATGATTGTATGCTTTATTGGAGAGTGGATTCAAGTAGACAGGATTGTAAAAAAAATTATTCTTTTAAATGGCAGTCAATGGGTGATGTTGGAAGTCTGAATCAACATTCTTTCATGAAGAAGAAGAAAAGGAACACACCTGAAAAGGTTTTGAGGTACATTACATTAAATCCTAGATTGCAATGATTATTCATGACATCAAAAACTACAGAACACATGAAGTGTCATTCTATAGATAATAACAATGATGGGTTAATGAGACATCCACGAGATTCACAATTATGGAAAAAAATTTATTCATTACATCCATATTTCTCAGATGATCCTAGCAATGTTCTATTGGGATTGGAAACCGAAGGATTCAACCCATTTGGTAATTTAGTACCACTTATATAATTTGGATAGTTGTTTTTATCCCTTACAATCTGTCTCTGTGGATGTGTATGCAACAAACTTCTTTTATCATTTTTATGATTGTTACTAGAAAAAAATTGTTGTAAATGATATTGATGTATACTTTCAACCTTTAATTGAAGAATTATAGGAGTTGTGTAATAACTTTATTGAGACGATGATTCTTATAAGACAATGTTAAAATTGCATGCTACTTTAATTTGGACAATTTGTGACTTCCCTAGGCTTGGGAATTTATTTGGTTGGAACATATACAAGGGGTTGGATTGTCTTGTTTGTAACATTTGTTTTTATACTAAATGGTTACCTCATAGTAGAAAATGGTGCTTATTGTGCCATTAAATATTTCTTGATGCATATCATTGATTTCGGCTGAACAGATCAAAATTTATAAAGGTTTCACTGATCGCAGACCACATCCAAAGTTGTGAACTGGTTCTGAAATATTGACACAACATGGAAATGTTGAAACAAAATTTGGTAAGGTTCTTCATTTGAATGATAGCGGGAAACGGGTTCAATGTGCATCATCAAGAAAAATCGGAACACAAAAATGGATGAAAAAAGTATATTCTTCAAAATTCCCTATTGGGAATTTAATTTTTTGTGGCATAATATTGATGTGATGAATATTGAAAAGAATGTCTATGACAATTTGATTTTCACATTGCTTAATGAGCATAGAAAGTCAAAGTATCATCTTAATGCTCACAAAGACTCACAATTAATGAACATAAAACATGATCTCTGGCTAGATGAGAATGAAAAGTATCCTCTGGCAATTTTTTGCAATGAAAAATATGGATAAATATACATTCCTTCAAATTTTAATGAATTTTAAGGTATCTGATGGGTATTCAAGTAACATATCAAGGCATGTTGACTTGAATAATCATAAGTTACATGGATTGAAAAGTCACGATTGACATATTTTGTTACAAAAGATACTACCATTGGCATTGCATACATTATTACATGAAAAAATTACTGTTGTTGTACTACAATCTTGCACATTTTTCAGACAAATATTTGAGAAATATCTACATCCATTTCATCTTGAAAACCTCTAGGAGAGGCTTGTATTGACCCTTTTTTCAATGGAGATAATCCTTCCTACATCATTTTTTACTGTAATGATGCATTAAACTGTGCATTTGATTGAGGAAGCTAAATTAGGAGGCCCCGTTCATTATCAATGGATGTATCCAATTGAGAGGTACTTTATTTATATTTTTTCAGTTATATAAACAAATTTTCGAACATAATTAGAATAATAATTATGTTTATTTTAATTCATAGATATCTTGGGCATTTGATATCATACGTGAGAAATAAATCTCAACCAGAGGGCTCTATCGCTGAAGGCTATTTGGATGAGGAGTGTCTTACATTTTTTCCAATATACCTAGATGATATTGAGACAAGATTTCATCGATTTTGGCATGTTTAAGACACATCAAATCAATCATAAATACATTAGTAATCAAAAATATTTCCGGCTATTGGCCAATCAGTTGGGAGGAACTCAAATGTGACACTGACAGAATTGGAATTATTACAGGCACATAGATATGTGCTGCTGAATAGTGAATTTATAGATCCATTTATTGAAGAGTTGAGGATACAAAAAAATGAAAAAATGAGAGGCCGAACATGAAATGTGAAAGGTATAATGAAATCTGTTAATAAAGAGCTTGTAGAATGGTTTTCATGACGTGTAAGTTCATAAATATTTCAAGAAATATAAATATTAGTTTAACACACATATTTTGTAAATCTAATAAAGTATATTTCTTCTTTTATATCATGAATACTAATAATAGATAAAAGGTGTTAGAAGATTTGATGTTTTTTTGCTCGAGATCCTCTAAGACATGTCAGAATGTTCAACGCTTACAATGTGAACGACTTTAGATTTCATACATTCAATCGAGAAGAGGGTTTAAAAACACATAATAGTGGTATATTTATATTTTCGGAAGTGGAATTCTATGGAAAGCTGATTTATATTATTGAATTAAACTAACAGGGTCATTTTTTAGTTGTTTTATTCAAATTCAATTGGGTCGATATTATCAGAGTTGTTAAAAAATATTCTGTGCAATTTACTTTTATGAACTTCTCTTGCTTGATGGAAGTTGGTGATTATGAACTATATGATCCATATATCTTATCATCACAGGAAAAAATGGTATATTATGTGAATGTTGTTTTGTATTAAGGGCGGAGTGTAGTTTCTCACGTAATAAAAAGAGATTTGTATGAAATGGGTGATGAATTGGATGATTTGACCTCGGAAATTGAATTTCCTCAACAACAAGAAGCCTAATTATTTGTCCATAATGATATTGAATGTATTAGTCTAGAAAGCATGAATGAAGTGGATGAAGTAATGGATCAGGGAAAAGACATTATTGAAGGGGAAAATGATTTTATGTAAAATTATTTATTCATTCAACAACCACTTATTTCATTTGTGCAGTCATTCATTATCATTGTTATGTAAATTTTGTTTGTTAGAACTGAGCATCTATTATAATTTTTAATTTATTTTCTGCATATTATTTTTGAAATATATGTTCTAAAATTAATTTTATTTTATTAAATGACAAGAATGCCAAGGAGGAAGCGATACACTGTTTCATCCTCAACTGTGACAGATGACGATCCATCTATCTCCCTCCCTATGACATCTGAGCCACCAGCTGCCTACCCCCTACACCATCTCCCCCTACACCATCTCTCACACCCTCTGTGAGCTTCCCTTTAGAGGTTGATTCGTCGACTCCCCCTTCAGCAGCCTCATCATTTTGGTGGTATCACGCCACTTCTAGTTCATCACGGACATACTGGAGTGTCACTGTTATAGGTTCAAATTTTAATATAAATAAATTTATTGCACTTTTTTATACTAAATGATTGTTCATTAAATATGAAAAAAAAAATTTCAACTATGGAGAAAAATATAAAATTTTTAGATGTGTGTAATATGAATGGAGAGAAGATAGTTGTCCCATTTGATTCATATGGGGTCCCTACAGATGATGTCGCTAGATTACTTGGCCATATTCTAGGCCAGCTGGCAGCAGAGCCCATTTTCATTCATATTTATTATTATGATTGGATATATATGCCTCTAAGTTGAAAAAATAATGTTTTTGATTCCTAAATAAAGGTAATTTTAATACATTGTGGTTTAATTTAATTTCATGTTTTTAATATGTTCAAAATGAATTTCTGTATACAGATGTTTTTCCACATTACAGTTTTTGATGTGATAACACAAAAGTGGAAATTGAAAAATCTTGGTAATAAATGGAAAGACTTCAAATGGAGATTGTGGGGTGATGTCAATGATACTTCATTGACCGTACAACAATTGTATGAGAAGCTACCCAATGGGGTAACCAAAGAATAATGGAATGTATTTGTTGACGGACATCGTGATGAGAAGAAGAAGGTATTTAAATATATATTATTATATTAACCTATTTTTAAATTTATACATGTATATGAATAGGATATGACATTGAATTCATTAATATTCAATTGAATTTTATTTATTTTAGGATCTCTCAAAAAAGAATGCATCAATCCAGCCTAAGCAAGTCATCCCTCACACTGTAGGGTCAAAAAGATTTTCAAAAAGTCAATTGACTCTAGTAATATTTTAATTACATTAAATATTTATTAGACAATATTATCTATTTAATATATTAAATTTTTTATTTTTATCTATTTAATGCATTCATAGATTTTAGGGAAAGAAGCATCATGAACTGAAGTGTGGTTGAATGTTCACTAAAAATCTGATAGAAGTTTTGTTAATGAGTTTGCCAAATAAGTTGGGGTATGAACTCATTTTTTCATTATAATAACTTATTATCAATTTTTAATATGTTAATATATATTGATATTTAATTTTAGGTAAAAATTACTGTACTATGGGATTCCAATCATAGGAAGTCCTACTCAGTCTCCTAGGATGACCCAGTTACTAAAGTCCTTGGGAAGGAACATCCTGGTAGAGTGCGCGAGATGGGTTTGGGACCCGTACGATTTGAGTTTTCTGGCAGGACACCGAGGATTTTGGATTCATATACGCATGGTTGTATTCAGCCCATACCTAGAGATGCTCAAAGAGAGATTGTTTCTATATGAAACACAGTTCACGAGAATGGGGATCAGATATCCGCTTTGCAGAAAGCATTGACTGATATATGTCAGTAGTTTAGCAGATATGCCTCTGGTGGTACTGTGTTGACTGTTGGTGAGAATGTAAATCACAAAAATTCAAAATCATTTTGGTTTTAAATATTTATTGGTTTTGAGTTTAAATATAAATATGCAACACAATTTAATTTTCAATATAATGTTCTTATAGGTGGTAGCAGGATGAAGAGATGGAGGTGTAGAGGGTGATGATATGTGTTCATCATTGGATAGTGATTAGTTGTATTGTTGATATATTAGAGGTGGAGAGGGTGATGATATGTGTTCATCGTCGGTTTGTATATGTATCGTGTGTGGCACATAGTTTCCACCAACCATTTTCATGACCTAAAATTTTCTTGATTTGTCATGTTTCCTTTTATGTATTTTATTGATTTCTGATGTTCCCTTTTATGTCTTGATTTCTTGAGTGTGGTATGCACCATATATGTTGACTCTTTATTGTAATGATTCATTTTTTATGATTCATTTTTCCTAAATTTATTTGGTTTGTCGGCCCTGGGTGAACATCCCACTTCAAAGCATTATAGACTAGTTATAGGGATGTCGGTCCTATAATGTGGATATATAAAAGGAATTTCATAGATTCTAAGGAGATTAGTAATAAATTTATATATAATGAGAGGCATTTTAACCAACCTTCCACACCAAAACTCTCTAAATACTCAATGAAGGAAATTGATGTTAAATTTATTGTGCGATGAATCATGAAGCCCATTTCATATTTAGGACACAAAAGCCTACATCAGTCCCCTACCAAAGCATTAACAGAACCATCCATTCTCTTTCCAACATCTTTACCATAGAGAAAAATAGGGAAAAATTAGGATATGGGAAGAAGAAAACTCACCTAAAACTGTTAAGGGTCGGTCTCCCAAGATTAAGGTTGAAATATAATGAAATGTGTCCAGAATTCCACTTAGGTATATACTTGGTTCATCAAATAACTGATAGAAAAGACGGAAGAATGTAAAGGATTAAGGGTATTTTATAATATATAGGTGGTTTAGAAAACATAAGACCTTAGTGTCACACCATACACAATTCCAGAGAATTACTGAAAAGGGATGGGTCTATAGAATAATGGGAAGGACCTTTCCATAATGAGGTTGGTCAAGGAATCCTATGAGAATTACACTTATATCTGTGATGAAGATCTAATAAAATGATATAAGGGGCAATAATATATTCTGAAGATATATTTCGTAGAGCACAACTAGGAAGGGGGTCTTACGACAGAGTCCAAATTCATAATTCCACTACCCCAAGTTTGATAACCCCCCCCCCCCCCCAAAAAAAACTCACCATCAGACACTATAACACAACCAATGTGAGAATTCCTAAGCCATGAATAAAATTGAATAATACCCCAAACTCTCCCACGAGCCCTAATTTTATAGCCTACCAATCCACACCATAAGACTCCAAGGCCCATGTTGTGACCCTTATCCAAAATGTAGCCATTGAAAAAATGGATGTATCACCAAAATTCTCTCTACCCACCCCCACACACACACCACAACCAACCTATCCACGCCTTAGTGTCACTCTTTATAGTGAAAGTGATCTCCTCTGCAGTTAAATCCCTATAAAAACCTAGTGACTGCCTTAAAATGTCCCTAAAACTAAAGTAACAAGTCGAAAACATTAAAAAAAATAAAAAAATAGTAACTCGGATATTTCAATTCTCCTCACTATAGGACTTTTTAATCTCTGGTAAGTCATGTGGGAGAAATATGATCCAGAATTTTCAAATTCTGCATCCAGATGAAATTGACTGAATACTCCCATGAGGTTCCACTATTCCATGTATTCTAAAATTTCATATGGTGGAAGATTCCTAATAAGTGCATTAGTTGTGTAAATCCAATCTTTCCTAGGGTGTAATAAATTTTAAAATTTAAAGTCTGAAGGTACTCTACCTAATACCTCAATATAAGATTCATGTACTTCTAAGAAAAGATATTTCTCATACTATTATGATAAAAAACGATAATGAAAATCTCTCCAAAAGATTTTGTCTCCAATAATTAAGCACATGAATATATAAAAAAATGATCAAACTAATTATAGGGGTAATTTTTATGTTGTTGATAATGTTGAAGAGATTCATAGGCAACAAAAGAAGTTTTACAATTTATAAAAAGATATTGCTCACACCACTTGTCATGTTATTACTAAATATGAATCAAATTTCTTGTGGTTGTGCGTAGTTAAGAATCTATTTTTGTATTTAGTGTAGTATATATTATGTTGGTATTTTGGTATTATTGGAATGGTTTTTCCATCAGGGCACTGGTATACAAGTTTCAAAAACTGTAGTTTCTTTTTGTAAATATGTTTTTAGGGGCAGTTTTAACCGCCGCTAACCATAACCAGAATAATTCGCAGCGGCTAAAACCACCGCTAATTGTCATCATTTTTCTATTAGTAGCATTTATAACCTCCGCTACAAATGCCCATATTCTATGCAAAGTTCACAGTGGTTATTATGTTTTTAGCGGCAGTTTTAACCACCACTAAAAAAAGTGATCCCCTACCCTAGGAAAACTTATATCAACCCAAGATATTTATATAAAACACTTCATGATTTTGAGCATAATTAACCATCAAAGTACAAGCCAAGGATCGTTAAGTCTAGTGTCTTTGAAGACTAGGTACATAAAACATAAAACAAGGGGCTAAAACATCTCAATTTAATCTCTATAAAGAGCTTCTAACTTCATTTGATCTCTTACATCTGCATAGGGTACCCTGGGGAACACATGAACAAAGATATAAGATAAAAATCACAGTAAGGGAAATGAAATTAAGGATACATCTCAAGAACATGATTTAAATTCATGATTGTAACACCCCATGATTTCATAGTATGTACTTCTTCAAAACAATTTAATAACTTACACTACATGTAACACCGAGTTCAAGTGCACTATGACTTACCAAACAAGCCGTTTAAAAGAGGTTATGAATAATATTAACTAAATTTTGAACCTTATATAATCCTTATAATTTTAGAATCCATATTAATAGTTTCATACACATAATTTAACAACAAATTCCTTTTTTTCAGATAAAAGAATTATTTTTCAAAAATGCACTTTTCCCAACATTAATAGTGAACCCCTTTTAAATCCAATATTTTAAACTTTTATATTTTCAATTTGACTAAATAAATTTATTCTTTAGAATGGAGAAATAAAAAAAATTTACAATGTAACACCCCAAGCTTCCATAGTATGCTTCTCTTTGAATAATACAGTAGTGTGTGTTGTACGCAACTTCGAGTTCTAACACACACTACAACCAATCAAACTAGCTGTTATGAATAGTAATACCAACTTTTTGAAATTTTATAAATTTTATCTGTCAAAATGGACTTCATTTTTGGATTCGGAATATTGAATTTAGCCTAGGGTAAAATTTTGGTACTTTTCGGATAGCTTTTATATTTTGATGAATAGTGAAAATTGCTAATTTTTAATTAAAAACAACTTCTTTAATCAAAAATATTAGTAGTGATAAATTATGAATTTGAGAGGTTTTAAAGTATATTTAGAATAAATTTTACCATTTAATACAATGTTGTTCATTGGAAAAAACTTCACAATTAAACCGGATATAAACAGATGCCAATCTTTTGATAGTTATTATCTCTTAAAAACATGCTTTTTATTTTAACAATGGAAATTAATTTTAAATTAATTTCTGCCACTTCTTTGTTTTGAATTGGGAAAAATGTATTACATATTTTGAATCAGGATGTTCAAATTGTGTAAATAGGTAACTGTTATTTTTAGACATTTTGAATAATTACTTCGGTAAATATTTTATTTACCACGATTAAAGGGTAAATTTGGTAAATAAGGGTTAAAAATAATATTATAATAACAAACAATTACCCTAAAACGTGTCCTAAACTTATTAGTTGTTACATGGCAGACCCTGGGCATATTTGGGTCGATTTTGGGACTCCATGGAGCCACTTGTAAGTTATAGGGACACTTTATTTTAATTAAGTTAAAATGAATACAAAAATGACACAAGCATACATCTTTTAGAGAAACAATTTTTACATAGGGTTATATATGTTGGAGTTTCTACTATAAATATTCATTAGAAATATAAAAAGATATCCTACATAATTATATTTGATTTATAATTTTTAGACCTTAAAAAAGTTAATTTATATATGACACAATGATGATGCAGTAATTACCATAATAGTGAAAAATTAAAATAATTGAAATTATAAATAACCAAATAAATATAATTTGAGACTTTTTATGAATTCAAATAATTTTCTAGGTTAATATGACATGTTAGTATTGATTTAATTAACCTTTTTAGAAGTAATTATTCTGTTATAATTTTTACAAAAATCAACTATTGAATAGTGTCAAAATTGACATAAAAGAGTTTTTAAAACAAATATTATATTATTAATTGATATTAAATTCCTAAAAATAATAGTTTCGGACAAGAGACATATATCAAGATAGGTTTATCATCAATGGACCACTTTGGGGTCTCTTGGATGTATATAGCAAGTTTATTAATTATATAATATATAAATACAAAGTGACATGGTAATTGTCAAACTAATTAACTAAGAGTTAATACTTAAAGATAAGGATAATATAGTTACTCAAACCTGTCTAAATCCTATTGGTTGAGTGGTTTTCGACCTACCACCACATTAAACTTTAAATAATCTACTTTTGAGCCATTAGAAACCGAATATGAATTTATTATAAAATAATATTTCTAGCTTTTCCAAAGGTTCCCCTCACCCTCTTATAAAAGGGTACCCCCCCCCCTTCTCACTATTTCACACATTCAAAGCCTTTTGGTCCGTCCAACCCATACACAAATACTCTCTAAACATCCCTCAATACAACCTAGAGGCCTTAGTTTGATCAGAAAGGCATCCTAAAGAGCCCTTTTGATCAAATCAAAAGGAAGAACCCGAAGAAGAGGTAATGTTTTCACCACCCTTTTTCAAATTCGTTTCTTCTTCAACCTCTTCTTTCTTTGTTATTCCCATTCTAAAATAATGAATCCAGTATCTCCTATATACTGTAATATTGTTATAAATATGGTACAACCATATTAATTATTCTATCCATCCTTTGAATGACATGTCACCATACGTGCGTACGTACGGCTTACCGTCTCCATGTTGTGGTGTAATTGTTATTCAATATATTATTATTTGGATGGGTATAATAATGGTTTATAATTCATGTAAATAATAAATATAACATGATAATGATTCTGTATATATGATATACCATCCAATTATATATTATTTAAATATAAAAAGAATGATATTGTCGTCTGTGTGTACGTACGGACTACTGTCTCCACGAACACGATGAGATTCATTCTCCATCATATCCATTCAAGTATAATTTTAATTTGATTATTTAAAAATAATTTTTAAGGACTTGATATCATTATTTATATATATAATATAAAACCTATCGATGACAACCACAACTTACGTAACATAATATAAAAAATAAAATGAGTAAGTTAACACCCGAAATGACAATAATATTAAGATATTATTAACAAAGAAATGTTAAAAGATCATATATGATATCATATTAATGTATATTATTCTTTTATAATTTAATAACAATTATTTCACCATTATACATGAGGTTAACCTACCCCCCATCCATGGAAAAGTAAAAGGTAAGGGTTTATTTTGCAATCTCTTCATTATCCGAGATTGTTTATACGTAATAATCTACTGGAATCTATTTATCAGCAACATCCATGTTTCTTAAAAATGTTTTTCAAAACATTATTACTATTTTACAGAATTTGGGTTAAAGTCATTTATACCCTTGTTGAATTTTTATAACAAGTTTATAAAGGAATCTTTCTGTCGTTTCCAAACAAGGTCCTTTTTAAACTTTTTGACAGAATTAAGGTAAGAATGCCTTTTTTTTACTTATACGGAGGGTGTGGCTATTTTCCACCGTTATAAAATTTTCAAAGCTTCCCTTACAAGCTTATAAGTATATTTTCAAATTAAATGTTTTATTTTATAATTATGTGACTTTTAAATGATTTCAAAATGAATATTTTATGAATTTATGAAAGATACTCTTTATCGAAATCAGAATTTTAAATATTTTAATGATTTATCTTTCTAAATCTTTTTAATTAATGTCTATGTTTTCAAAATGATTTTAAAGATTTAATTATATGGACATGAATTTTTTGAAATGATATTTCTTTTCAAAAGTTTCTAAGTGGTATGGGAATCTTTGATTCAAAAATCTCTATTAAATTACTTCCTTAATAAAAGTTTGACTTTTAAATGATTTCAAAAAAAGAGATATTTCTATCCAATAGTTTTGATTTCATCTATGTCAACATCCCTTGATGGATTTTATGTTTATTTGAAGTTGATTTATTATGATACAAAACTTTTATATTGTTTTGACGTTTTTGTGATGTGTTTGACTGTGGATGTGTTATTCTTATACCATTCGTGGCTTATGGATGAAGTATTTAAATTTAGTATGCTAGTTTTAATACGAATGTTTATGTTATGTTTGAACCTTTTCATATGGGAATGCATTGGACTTAGTATGTGACGGGTGGATCCCGATATAGCTCCTCGATGCATCGGTAGGTCTCATGAGACGAACTACTGTCTTGGCACAAGGCCTTGACAAAATCTTATTTGTAGACTTGGCATGAGGCCTTGGATATGTGGTTATAATAGTCTGGAATTATGCATTCCCTCATTATGAAAGAGGTTATTGATATTGCATGTGATTATTCGATTACTAAAATATCCATTTGAATAAGTAAATTCCATTATTTCATTTTATTTTTGCCATAATATGTTGAAGTTCATGTTTAAAAGGATTTTGTTTTAGTTATACATTGCCTTAAATGTTTATTCTTATTTATGAATGCTTCCATTGTATTGCTTACCCTTACAGAGCATTTGAGCTCACCCCTTTTCTATGTTTTATTTTTCCCAGGATTCCAATAAGTATATTGTGATTGATATGCAGGGTTAATACAAAGGAATAATGGAATTCATAAAGGATTATTTATGTTGTTTTGTATGTTATGAAGTGTAATGTAACATTCATGCATGTAATATATTTTCCAAGACTGCTAAACTAATCAGTCTTTTGGGACATGATTCCTTGTAATCATGCCAATGTATTAAAATAATGCACCGACTCTGGGTAACTGGGGTCAGGGCATTATAGTTGTTATCAGACGAAGTTTAGCAAAAACCTTGGAAACTAGATTTAGATAAACTCTGATTAGAGCACATAGACCTAAGATGAACTTTGAGGATTAGTGTATAAGAACTTCCTAGAATTTTGGTATTGTAGAGATTTTGTGAGTTTTCCGAGCAATACATCCCTATCTGGATACGAGTAGGTAGAGGTGGCTCTAGCACAGATGTACCTAGGGGTAAAACCTGAAAACACCGCTTTGATCTAGACTCGAATAGGAACTGGTGCACAACAACGGGCCTTGCTGCACTCTTGGTTACGAAACTCCCAGTGGATATGCTTAGGATAATTCTCATTTTCTTTACAAACCATTATGAAGGGTTTATGAGTATATACGTCCTCAAAGAAAACATTTTTATGATTATGGATTATATCCATAAACTATTTAATTTTATGTTATGTGTTTTACAAGTTTGGGATTAGTTATTGTTATTCATAAACTAATCTAGTGTATGACATTGCTTAGAAATGGCGCCCAATAGAAGGAATGAGAACTCCAATAATACGCATGATCCAAAGATTAAGGAGGATCAAATATTTCATTGTCCTAAGCCAAAATTTATATGGGAAATAGTCTCCCACGTATTATCATCATATGAATAAATAGTATCATGTGTGGATAAGATAACTAATGATTTTACTGAGTCCTATGGCTTTGATGGAAAGCAAGAGATGAAAAGGATGGAAGAGAGAAATATGGATAATGGGAAGAGGGAAAAGAAGAATTTCCCCATATGTGATAACTGTGGGAATAAACACCCTGGAACTTGCCTGAAAGAAATGGGAGTTTGTTATAACTGTGTAGGAAAAGGGCACCATGTACGTGACTGCAAGGGTAATAAAATAGGTTTCCAATGTAAAATGCTTTATTTCCAAGGAGTTTGGACACTACACGAACCTATCATCAGACTATGCCTCAAATGATTCTATTGGATAACAATCATGTTATGATCCTACCAAAGATGAAGAGGAATTATTAGAGTTATTATGTTTGTTATGTCATTTGAGTGTTGTATCAGCATTGTTCTTGTTATAATAATTATGAAGTATATAAGGATTGTACTACAGTACTATTTCATTGAGGATTTTAGATTTTATGGTACTAAGAAAAGTGACTCTACAACAAGTTAAACTTTTTGGAAATTACGTGGTTAAAGGAAATATAAACCTTAATATGGTCCTAATATTGAGGTACTTATTTTGGAATAAGATATGGTTGATTTGGGTAAATTATATTGGATATTCTTGACTGCTTTGAAACCGATTAAGGATTTGTATAATCCATAATTGTTGGACTTTACACAATTTCCGGATGGATGAAGTATATCCAGCATTCTATATGGAATAAGGGAGCATGAATGTCATCAATAAGGATTATGGTAATTGAGGATGTTTCAGTGTTTTAAAATAATACATGATGGATGTATTCATATGTTATTACTGGGTAAAAAGGATCTACATTATGTTTACCTTCCATATAAATGTTGGACCGTGAGTTTGGACAGAAGTATTTTGGATAATTCTAGTATGATATTAATTTTGGATTGCCATAAAAGGACAAACCGGAGGTTGGGCGGCAACCCGTTGCGACCGGTAAGGCCGTGAGACTTGAACCCACAACCGAAGGGTTACAAGGGTGTATCACCTACCACTGGCCCACGAGTTCTCCTGGATTAAATAATGTAGTTTATTTTAAGAATGTCTAGTAGATAAATTATAAATTCATTTTTTTAACCCCAAATGAATAGGATAAATAGAATAATTTTTTTAAGTTCTATTATCTTTTAGAGTAAAATATGAGATTATGGTAGAAATTAGTTAAAAGATGAAACTCTACTTTTCAAGTATATATTTTTCATCTCCTCTTATTCTATGAAGAAATTAATTCTTATACTTTATTGAAGGGATCTTAAAATAAGTGTTATCCTAATACCTTATGTTTTTTTGAACCGATGGCATTTTAAATGCTCATAGATTACTGAATTTAAGGACCTCAATTTTAAACTGGTTTAAGATTGATGACCTCAATCACCACCTATAAATATTTATGTTTTTACTCCAATTATATGTCTCTAATTTCCACAAATGTTCTACTAATCGAGATTATCATTTGGTGGTGAACCTTTCATTTCTCTTTTCCTCTTATTAAGACTAAATTTTATTAACCAAATTTCTGATGTGGGGTTTTCCACAAAGATATTTTCTATTTTCAACCTATATCTTCAAAAAAGAATATCAAATTGCGAGGACACAATTTATTGAAGGAGGGAAGAATGTAACACCCCAAGATTTCATAGTATGTACTTCTTCAAAACAATTCAATAACTTGCACTATATGTAACACCGAGTTCAAGCACACTATGACTTAACAAACAAACCGTTCAAAAGAGGTTATGAATAGTATTAACTATATTTTGAACCTTATATAATCCTTATAATTTTAGAATCCATATTATGAGTTTTTAGACATAATGTAAGAACAAATTCCTTTTTTCAAATAAAAAAAGTATTTTTCAAAAATACACTTTTACCAAATTTAATAGTGAACCCTTTTTAAATCCAATATTTTAAACTTTTATATAATCATTTTGACTAAATAAATTTTATTATTTATAATGGTAACATTAAAAAAATTTACAATGTAACAAGACAAGCTTCCATGGTACGCTTCTCTTTAAATAATACAGTAGTGTGTGTTGTACGCAACTTCGAGTTCTAAAACACACTACAACCAATCAAACTAGCTGTTATGAATAGTAATACCTACTTTTTCAAATTTCATAAATTATATCTCTCAAAAAGGACTTCATTTTTGGATTCGGAATATTGAATTTAGCCTAGGGTAAAATTTTGGTACTTTTCAGATAACTTTTATATTTTGATGAAAATTGAAAATTACTAAATTTTAATTAAAAAATACTTTTTTATTCAAAAAAATTAGTAGTGATAAATAATTAATTTGAGTGGTTTTAAAGTATATTTAGAATATATTTTAACCATTTAATACAATATTGTTCATTTCGCAAAACTTCACAATTAAACCGGATATAAACAGGTGTCAATCTTTTGATAGTTATTATCTCTTAAAAACACGCTTTTTTGTTTTAACAATGGGAATTAATTTTAAATTAGTTTATGCCACTTATGTGTTTTGAATTTGGAAAAATAGATACCATATTGGAATCAGGATGTTTAATTTTTTTAAATAGGTAACTTTTTTAGACATTTTGAATAATTACTTCGTTAAATATTTTATTTAACATGATTAAAGGGTAAATTCGGTAAATACGGGTTAAAATAATATTATAATAATACAAAATTACCCTAAAACATGTCGTAACCTTATTTGTTGATACATTTCCGACCATGGACATATTTGAGTTGATTTTGGGACCCCATGGAGCCACTTGTAAGTCATAGGGACACTATAGTTTAATTATGTTGAAATGTATACAAAAATGACACAAGCATATATCTTTTAAAAAAACAATTTTTACATAGGGTTATATATGATTTATTTTCGACTATAAATATTAATTAGAAAGATAAAACTATTTCCTACATAATGATATTTTATTTATAAATTTTATACATTAAATAATTTAATTTATTTCTGACAGAATGATGATGCAGTAATTACCACAATAGTAAAACATTAAAATAATTGATATTATAAATACCCAAATAAATATAATATGAGACTTTTTATGAATTAAAATAATTTTCTATGTTAATATGACATGTTAGGATTTATTTAATTAACTTTATTAGAAGTCATAATTCTGTTATGATTTTTAAAAAAATCAACTATTGAATAGTGCCAAAATTGACATAAAAGAGTTTTTAAAACAAATATTAAATTATTAATTGATATTAAATTACTAAAAATAAAATGTTTGTCCAAGATACTTATATAATGATAGATGTATCATTAATGGACCACTTTGGGGTCTCTTGGATTAATATCGTAAGTTTATTAACTATATAATATAAAAATACAAAGTGACATGGTAAGTGTCAAACTAATTAACTAAGAGTTAATACTTAAAGATAAGGATAATATAGTAACCCAAACCTGTCTAAATCTTATTGGTTGAGTTTTTTAGACCTATAGCCACCTTAAACATTAAATAATTCACTTTTGAGACATTATAAACTGAATATGAATTTATTATAAAATAATATTTCTAGCATTTCCAAAGGTGCCCCTCACGCCTCTTATAAAAGGGCACTCCCCCTTCACACTAATTCACACATTCAAAGCCTTTTGGTTCAGACAAACACTGCCCCAATACTCTCTCAAATTCCCTCACTACAACCTAGAGGCCTTAGTTTGATCAGAAATCCAACCTATGGAGACATTTTGATCAAATCAAAAGGAAGAACCCGAAGAAGAGGTAATGTTTTCACCACCCTTTTTCAAATTTGTTTCTTCTTAAACTTCTTCTTTATTTGTTATTACCATTCCAAAATAATGATTCCAGTATATCCTATATACTGTAATATTATTATAAATATGTTACAACCATATTCAGTATTATATCCATCCTCTAAATGACATGTCACCATACGTGCGTACGTACAGCTTACCGTCTCCTTGTCGTGGTGTAAATGTTATTCAATATATTATTATTTGGATGGGTATAATAATGGTTTATAATTCATGTAAATAATAAAAATAAAATGACAATGATTCTATATATATGATATAACATCCAATTATATATTATTTTAATATCAAAAGAATGATATTGTCGCCAGTTTGTACGTACAGACTACCGTCTCCACAAATGCGATGAGATTCATTCTCCATCGTATCCATTCAAGTATAATTATCATTTGATGATTTAAAAATAATTTTTAAGGACATCATATAATTCTGTATATGAATATTATAAAACCTATCCATGACAAGCATGGTTTACGTAACAAAACATATAAAATAAAATGATTAAGTAAACACCCAAAACAACGATAATACTAAGATATTATTAACAAATAAATGTTAAAGGATCATATATGATATCATATTAATTTATATGATTCTTATATAATTTAATAACAATTTTTTCATCATTATACAGGAGGTTAACCTACCCCCATCCAAGGAAAAGTACAAGGTAAGGGTTTATTTCGCAATATCTTCATTATCTGAGGTTGTTTATACGTAATAATCTACTCAGATCTCTTTATTAGCCACATCCATGTTTCTTAAAAATGTTTTTCAAAACATTATTACTATTTTAAAGAATATGGGTTAAAGTCATTTATACCCTTGTTTACTTTTTATAAGATTTTTATAATGGAATCTTCCGTCATTTTCCAAACAAGGTCCTTTTTAACCTTTTCGACATAATTAAGGTAAGAATGTATTTTTTTAACTTATATGGAGGGTGCGGCTATTTTCCACCATCATAAAATTTTCAAAGCTTCACTTACAAGATTATAAGGATATTTTAGAATTAAATGTTTTATTATATAATTATGTGACTTTTAAATGATTTCAAAAGGAATATTTTAAGAATTTATGAAAGGTAATCTTTATCAAAATCAGAATTTTAAATGTTTTAAATATTTATCTTTCTAAATATTTTTAATTAATGTCCATGTTTTAAAAATTATTTTAAGGATTTATTTATATGGACATGAATGTTTTGAAATGATATTTCATTTCAAAAGTTTTGAAGTGGTATGTGACACTTTGATTCAAAAATATCTTTTAAATTACTTCCTTAATAAATTTGTGACTTTAAAATGATTTCAAAAAAAGAAATATTTCTCTCAAATAGTTTTTATTTCCTCTATGTCAATATCCCTCGATGGATTTTACGTTTATTTGATGTTGATTTATTATGATACAAAACTGCCATATTGTTTTCATGTTTTTGTGATGTGTTTGACTGCAGATGTGTTATTCTTATACCATTCATGGTTTATGGATGAAGTATTTACATTTTGTGTACTAGTTTTAATTAAAATGTTTATGATATATTTGAAACTTTTCATATGGTAATTCATTAGACTTAGTATGTGATGGTTGGAGCCCTCTATAGCTCCTCGATTCATCGATAGGTCTCATTAGACAAACTAGTGTCTTGGAAAAAGTCCATGAAAAAATCTTATTTGTAGACATGGGACAAGGCCTTGGATATGTGGTTATGATAGTCTTACATTATTCATTCCATCATTATGAAAGAGGTTATTGATATTGCATGTGATTATTCGATTAGTAGAATATCCATGTGAATAATTAAATGGCATTATTTCATTTTATTTTTCCCATACATTGTTGAAGTTCAAGTTTAAAAGGCTTTTGTTTTAGTTATACATTGCCTTAAATGTTTATTATTATTTATGAAAGTTTCCGCTGTATTTCTCACCATTACGGAGCGTTTGATCTCACCCCTTTGCTATGTTTTATTTTTCCCAGGATTCCAAGAAGTATATTGTGATTGATATACAGGGATAAGAAAAGGGAATAATGGCATACATAAAGGATTATTTATGTTGTTTTGTATGTTATGAAGTGTAATATAACATTCATGCATGTAATATATTTTCCAAGACTGTTAAACTGACCGGTCCATTGGGACTTTATTCCTTGTAATCATGCCAATGTATTAAAATAATGCACTGACTCTGGGTAACTGGGTTCGGGGCGTTATAATGACATAATGATATCCACAACATGAAACATATAAAATAATTTAATATATGTATGAGATCATATAAACATGGAATCATATAAATGTGATAGAATCATAAATCATATCTTTAGTATGGGTCAAGGATAACCGCCAATCCTGTTTCCCATTTTAGTACGGGTCAAGGCTAACCACCAATCCCATTTCACATTGCATCTCATGAGAGTTTTCCTTACCCAATGCATTGTAGCACTATCTAAGTGCACCCATATCAACATTTTCATGAATATTATTGCCACATAAATATTATTACCACATATACAATCATACATAATCAACCATACACAAACATAAGCGTACCCATGGAAAGAATTGGATACCACAGTCATGACATAAAACATATCGAGTGGGTGTATCATGAAAGTGTCCCTGAAAGGAAAGGATTAACACATTCATGGAAATTAATAGGGTATAATAGGCATATAACATGGTATGTTGTGTCAAATATAAGTGACAACATATTAGAAATGTATTTTAGAATCATTAGCATTAAAACATTTTTGTACAGTTTTAAGGAAAACAAACTACAACTTTTCAAATAGAAAAGTGGACATTATTTTATATAAAAACAGAATTGAACCAAGAAGGTTCTCATAATAAAAATAAATAATTTACAAATATAATGTTTTATTAAAATATAATATAAAGTGCACTTGAAATTGGGTAAAAGTTTGGGAAGTTTCTTTTAAAACGAGTGTGCTTATTGGGAAGTATCGAGGAGAGATTCACTTAAAGCATGTATATCCTCGAAAGAGAATGAGATATGGAACTTGGAACATGTGTTTGGATAATATAAACATAATTTTGATGTTCTACATAAAAAAGGACAACTACGTTTTGGAAAAAAGAAAGATTGAGTAACCTGAAGGAATAAAGGAAGTTTGGGTAGAATCCATCATGGTTTATTGGCATGGTATCAGGTGTATCTAAGAGGGATTTATGAAAGAGATATGGGGTTTATCATAAATTATAAAACAATATAGTAGTATGGGAAAGGTGTATAAAGGTACCCCATAACTTTGTATTAAACAAAAAGGTAAAGCATAGAGAACAATCTTGATTCAGAGTAAAAAAGGGGAGAATCTGTTACCTTAAATCTTTTGGTGTTCTACACTTGATATAAATGACCTGAATAAACAAATTAGGATTATTAATTAACAATTAAATAACCTCTTATATATGTAATTTCTTATTATAACCCTTTTTAGTTCATTAAAAACCTTTTTTATTAGTTATAAGGTCCAGTTTCATTGTTTGGGCTTGTTTGTTTACTTGGTTTTTAAAAGACCAGTTCACATATATTCAAGTTTGGATTATATTTAAGATGAATGAGGTTATCCAGAATTGATGTTATATTATTTAGCGAACATCCATACGATTAAATGGTATTAATTTTAATTAGTTTACTTAATGGTAAGTCGAATGATCATATATATAACCTTAGTGATAACCGTTTTTGTTAAGCGATGGATTTGATTACGAAGAACATGTTTTGCTTTATAATTTAATAGCATTTGTACAGAAGGATTACAAAACCAAAAATAGGATATATTAGATGTGTAATAATATGTTTAAACCATAGAACAAATGGTTTCATGACCATAATTAAAGAAAACATTAGAAATTTATAAACTGTTGTCCTTGAATGTTCTAAATTAGCACATCTCAAATGGTGCTTTCATTTCATTCAATTAAAAGGGTGGGGAAAGGAGAGAAGATAATTAAATATACCATTATCATGAAAAAATTCCGGTACATGTATGTTAATAGACTTATCATACTATTATGGTGAATGGAAGTGAGCAAATAAATAAAAAGAAAAGAACTTAAAAGAAAGAAGAAATCGGGAAGAGGAATTTTACCGCTTGAGACTTCCTCCTTTGAGAACCTCTTAAGGGGAGAGGTTTTTGTATTTTGAGGAGGATGAGAGATTTTGGACGTGGGTGAGGACCTTGGTGAGAGATTTGGGCAGAATAATGGAAAGGTACAAGGTTTGAGAGGAGTGGAGAGAAGAGGGAGTGAAGGGGGGTTTTTATAGTGGAGGGGAGGAGGGATTTCACAATATTATAATCATTAATTTATTATTTCTTCACAAGACAAGGAATAGAAAGTGTTACATGACCAATAATAGTAAATGGGTCTTGTGAATCAAAAAAAAGGGTGGTGACATCATCCATGATGCTAGTAATAGTCTATTTATCTTATAATGTCCATATACAGTAAATTACCATATTTTACTATTCATAAAAAATTCTAGTATTTCAGAAAAATCCCAAAAATTCACCCCAACCATTTTTCAATGTGTAGAATCCTAAAATGAAGCCTATTTTTCAAAAAATAATTCTAAATATGAATATATTAATATTTAATTAAAATCATAATTCATTATCGAAAACCGCTTTTAATACATTCATTAACTTATTCTAAAATATAGGTATATCAAACTTCCAACATGAATATTATTTTTATACCACCATAGGTGAGTTTACAATTCATTAGGGTATATCACTATTCATAAGGGTATGTTAATATTCATTAGGGTAGGTCACTATTCAGAAAAAAATTATGTTTTCCTTATCGGACTCCAAATAATTTACTGATTACAACCGTGTATGCCGGATTTTCAAAATTCCAAACACAGAAGTGACAAAATTATGTTTAAAGCTCACTTATCACTTAGTAGTTCAATATTTTGTGTTTTCAAGTGATTTTTATGACATATTTATAGGAAGGTAATTTCCATTTAAAAACACGGGGTCGTTATATTCTTCCCCCCTTTATAAATTTCACCCTCACAATTTCATTTTACAATCTAGGACAAAAACATATGTGAGTAATTTTCCATCATTGCTTCCTCTAGTTCCAATGTTTCCTCTTCATACTTATGGTTTCTCCATAGTACCTTGACATGATGAGTATTCTTTTTGTGTAGAATATTGCATCTACAATCCAAGATCTTCACTCACTGCTCCTCATAAGAAAGGTCATCCTCCAACTGTACCACCTCTGAAGAGAGTACATGCGAAGGGTCTGGTATGTAATTCCATAAGTGGGATACATGATAGAAATCATGTAATTTCAACATGGTAGGTGGAAGAGACAGTCGATAGGCCATAACTCCGACTCGATCAAGGATCTCGAAGAGGAAGATGTACTTGGGACATAACGTCCCTTTCTTCCCAAACCTCATGACCTTCTTCCTCGGAGATATGCATAGAAATACCATGTCTCCAACTTTGAACTCAAGGTCACATCGACAGTTATCTGTATAAATCTTTTGTCGACTTTGGGTTACCTTGATATGCTACTGAATGGTTTTCACCTTCTCCACTATTTCTTCAACTATTCTAGGGCCTAGCTGGTTATGATCACCGACTTCATCCCAACATGTCGGTGTTCTGCAACTTTTCCCATAAAGGGATTCATATGTTGCCATTTGGATGCTCGAGTGGAAACTATTGTTGTATGAGAATTCAACCAGTGGAAGATGTTGGTCCCATCCTCCTTTGAATTCCATAGAACACCCTCTCAACATGACTTCTAGTGTCTAAATAGATCGCTCAGAATGACCATCATTTTGAAGATGATAGGCCGTACTGAAGTTTAGTTTAGTGCTCAGAGCATGCTGGAGACTTTTCCAAAACATTGAGGTGAATCTCGGGTCACTGTTAGATTCAATTGAGAGTGGAACACCGTGCAGTCTCACCACTTCCTTTACATATAACATTGGAATTTGTTCAAGCGAGAGATATTCCTGAATATCGATGAAATGGGATGTCTTGGTGAGTCGGTCAACCACAACCCATATCACATTATTTCCCTTCTACATCTTTGGAAGAACCATGACAAAGTCCATTGTAACATTTTCTCATTTCCACATGGGTATAGGCAATGGTTGCATCATACCTTTGGAATTTTTTCACTCAACTTTAACTTTCTGTCATACCAAGCACCTTGATATATATTCTGCAATCTCCTTCTTCATGTTATCCCTCCAAAAGTGTTCTCATAGATCATGGTACATTTTGGTACTCCCAAGATGGATAGAGAAGGTCGAGATATGTTCATTACTCAATAGCTCCTTCTTTATCTCTAGATCAGATGGTATACATAATCGTGTCACAAATCTTACAAATCCTTCTTTGTCAATTTTGACATCGGAAGATTTCCCATTTTTATGAACTTCCACCCTTTTCTGAATTTCCACATCCTTTATTTGAGAAACCTTTATTTTCTCCAAGATAGATGGTTGAGCAATTAATTGAGAAAATATTGATGATGTTCATCCTTTAATGATTCCCATGTCCATCCATTGTAAATCTAGTAAGATCATATCCTTTTCAGTTCTCATCATTGATAAAGAAGTAGGATCCTTTCTTCTTAGAGCATCCTACATTTTGTTTGCCTTACCGGGATGGTAGTGGATTGAGCAGACATAATCCTTGATAAACTCTATCCATATTACTTGGTGTATATTAATCTCTTTCTATGTGAATATATATTTGAGACTCTTGTGGTCAGTATATATCTCACATTTTCCCCATAGAGATAATGCCGCCAGATTTTCAATGCAAAGATCACAGCTGTCAACTCCAGATCATGCATGGGGTAGTATTTCTCATGGATTTTCTGCTGCCTTGAGGCATAGGCTATCACTTTATCATTTTTCATTATCACACAACCTAATCCATTCTTAGAAGCATCACTATACACCACAAAGAGTTCTCCACTTGAAGGGAGTGTGAGTACTAGTGCAGTGATAAGCCTCTTTTTCAGCTCCTTGAAATAATCTTCACATTCCTATGTTCAAACAAACTTTACTCCCTTCCGTGTTAGCTTGGCCATTGTGTTTTACAATGGTAAAAAGTTCTTCTCGAATCTTCGATAATACCCAGCTAGACTTAAAAATCTGCGAATCTCTATTGCAGAAGTTGGCCTCAGCCACTCTTCAATTGCCTTCATCTTGGAAGGGTCCATAGATATCCCTTTCCTGGTGATAACATGCCCCAGTAATGATACTTCCTCCATCTGGAACTCACATTTACTATAATTTGCATACAACTTCTCCCTTCGCAAAGTCTTTAACATAGTTTCCAAATTCTCCTCATGTTCCTCTATTCTCTTCTAGTATATTAGAATATCATCAATAAATACCTCAAAAAAAATTTCAAGGTAATATCTAAAGACTCTATTCATTAAATCCATGAAAATTTCTGGAGCATTAGTGAGTACGAAGGTTATCACTATGAACTCATAGTGTCTATACCTCCATTGAAAGGCAGTATTTGGAATATCTTCCTTCCTCACCTTTAGTTGGAAATATCCTGACCGAAGGTCCACCTTACAGAAATAACTGGCCCCACAAAGCTAATCGAACAATTCATATATCCGTGGAAGGGGATACTTGTTCTTTATCATGTTTTTATTGAGCTCACGATAATCAATGCAGAGGTGCATTGATCCATCCTTCTTCTTGATGAAGAGGACTGGAGCACCCCACGGTGAAGCACTCAGGCGTATAAAACCCTTTTCCATATTCTCCTGTAACTGCGTCTTCAGCTCTTCCAGCTCTACAGTGGCCATTCTATAAGGTGTCTTTGAGATTGGTACAGATCCAAGGATAATTTCAATTGAGAAATCAGCCTCTCGGTCAGGAGGAAGACCAGAAAATTCTTCAAGGAATACATCAGTGTAATCCCTCACGATGGGAATGTCTTCAAGCATGATTCTATCCTTTGTCCCAATCATTTGAGCTAGATATGCATGATTATAAGGAAGAAATATCCACACTGGATATGATGATTCAAAAGTATATTCATCTTCGTCCTTGCACTTGAAAAGAATCTGAGGATGCTTCAGGATGTGAAGAGTGATCTCCCTTTCCCGGTGGTCGATATTGGATTTGTATAAAGATAGCCAATCCATGCCTAAGATAGCGTCACACTCCACCAATGGAATTATGACAGGATTTTCTGTGATTTTCAGTCCAAAAACCTTAACCGGGGAGGAGTTATAAACCATATATGCAACGATTTCCCCATTCGCTGTTCTAACAGATAACTTTTCTTCCAAATTTTGAGGTGGTGTTTGAATAGTTCTACTAAACATTCAAGATATGAAAGAATGTGTAGAACCAAAATCAAATAGCACATTCTCTATTCATGAATGAATAACTAGAATACCAGTCACCACATTGTTTTCCGGATCCACCTCAGCAGTACTGATACCATAAGCCCTTCCTTGTTGCTTTGATGTTTATTGCTAATTTCATCCGACAACCCTCGGCTTAGGACAATTTTTTGCATAATACCCAAGATCCTTGCAGTTATAACACTGCACTGCAGGATGAGTGTTTATTTGAACCTTCCATTCTTCTTCAACATTAGTGGGATTTTTCATACCCCTTCGTCAATTGTTGGCCAGATGACCAAACTTTTCGCATTTGAAGAAATTCTTGGTTCCCTTCAGACAGTTACCAGAATGATTCTTCCCACAATTTTTTCAAAAGGGAATGTTGGGATTCTTTCCATAATGGGATTTGTTTGATGGACCACCCATGTTGTTTTCCATCTTCTGCTTCTTATCACTGGGCCCATGAGACCACTGAGAGTTTCCAATATCCATTTCATCCTTTAGGGAACAACAAAAAATGTCCTCATAACTGTTGAAGTCTCAAATTGCAAATGATTTTCCTAGACTTGGCTTTAGTCCTCTAAAGAAACGATCCATCTTGCTTTCATTGTTCATGAAAAAGACAGAGGCATAACTTGAAAGACTTGTAAAGTTTGCTTCAAATGCCCCGATGGACTCATCTTCCTTCTGCTTGAGTCCAAGGAACTCTCTTTCCATATTGAGATAGAGGGTTCGAGGAAAATATTTATTGAAAAACATCCTATTGAATTCCTCCCAATCTATGGAATCAATTTCCTCTTAGGACCTTGTATTCTTGATTAGTGCCCACCACTGATCAGCTTCCCCATCAAAATGTTAGACCGCCAGTACCACCTTCTCTTCTTCCGAGCACTGGACGACGGATAATATCTTTTCAATGGAGTTAATCCATTGTTCTGTGAGGAGGGTATCAGAAGACCCGCTAAACATGGGAGGCCTTTGTCGCATGAAGGATTCTACACCAACTTCCTCTTTCCTTAGAGGAGGGGGACGTTCCACCTGATTCAAGTTTTTATTCATAACTCGAGCTAACTGAGAAAGTACTGACATGATGTTTTGAGCACCTGCTTCCATCACATCAGGCATATCATTAGGGTAATCATCACATTGCCTATCACATTGGTTGTTGAAACGTTTTCTTCTATTTCCCACCATTATCTAAGAAAAAGAACGTATAATTAGAGGTCCTGAATACTTAGCTATTGAGCATAAAAAAGAAAATTTTAACATTAAAGGATAAAATTATAAAGGATAAGTACATCCTAACTTGTGATTGCTTAGTTTCATATCTAGGTTATCCTCGATCTATATCATAACTTATATTCTTATGGGCTTTTTCCCATTAATTATGGTTTGTACAAAGCTCCTGAATCTACCAAAGAATATACCACGGGAGTGTCATAACCCAAAGTGCAGCAAGGCCTGTTATCGTGCACCAGTTCCCGTTAAATTCTATCTCAAATCAGTGTTTTTGGGTTTTAACCCAAGATACATATATGCTAGAGCCGCCTCTCCTAGCTCGTATCCAGACAGGGATGTATTTGCATGATAAACCACATACTCTATACTCACCAAAATTTTGGACTGTTTCCTTATACTTAGTCTCATCCTTAATGTTCTCACTAAGGTGCTCTATTCCTAATCTAAAAAAATAACTAGACCATCCTATGATACCAACTATAGTGACCCGACCCTTTTACATAAAACATTTCATGATTTTGAGCATAATTAACCATCAGAGTAGAAGCCAAGGATCGTTAAGTCTAGTGTCTTGGAATAATATGTACATAAAACATAAAACAAGGGGCTAAAAAACTTCTTTATTTAATCTCCATAAAGAGCTTCTAACTTCCGTTGAGCTCTTACATCTGCATAGGGTACCCTGGGGAACACATGAACAAAGGTATGAGCTAAAAAGCCCAGTAGGGGAAATGAACTTAAGGATACATCTCAAGCACATGAGTTTTAAGGAATGACATAATGAAATCCAAAGCATGAAACATATAAAATATTTTAATATAAGCATGGGATCATATAAACATGGAATCATATAAATGTGATAGAATCATAAATCATATCTTTAGTATGGGTGAAGGCTACGCGCCAATCCTGTTTCCCATTTTAGTACGGGTCAAGGCTAACCGCCAATCCCGTTTCATATCGCATCTCATGAGACATATCCTTACCCAACGCATTGGAGCGATACCTGGGCACACCCATATCAAATTTTTCATAAATATTATTGACACATAATTATTCTTACCAGAAATACAATCATACCTAATAAACCATACACAAACATAAGGGTACCCATGGAAAGAATTGGGTACCACAGTCATGACATAAAACATATCCAATGGGTGTATCATTAATGTGTCTATGAAAGGAAAGGATTAGGACATAAATGGACATTCATATGGTAAAATATTAATTTAACATGGTAAGTTGTGTCAAATATTAGTTCCAATATATTAGAAATGTATTTTAGAAACATTGGCATTAAAACATTTTTGTGCAGTATTAAGGAAAACACTCTAGATCTTTTCGAATAGAAAACAGGATATTCTTTTATATAAAACATTAATTGATCCAAGAAGGTTTTCATAATAAAAATAAATAATTTACAAAGATAATGGTATCTTAAAGTAGAAGATAGAGTGCACTTGAGATTGGGTAAAAGTTCGGGAAGTTCCTTTAAAACAAGTGTGCTTATTGGGAAGTATCGAGGAGAGATTCACTTAAATTAAGTATATACCCAAAAGAGAATGAGATATGGATATTGGAACATGCGTTTGGAGAAGATAGCCATAATGTTTATGTTCTACATAAAAATAAAAGACAACTACATTTTGGTAAAAATAAAAATAGAGCAACCCGAAGGAATAAAGGAAGTTCGGGTAGAATGCATCATGGTTTATTGGCATGGTATCAAGTGTAACTACGAAGGATTGATGAGAGAGATAAGTGGTTTCTAATAACTTATAAATCATTAGAGTAGTATGGGGAAGGTGTAAAAAGGTACCCCATAACTTGGTATTACACAAAAAGGCATAGCATAGAGAACAATCTTGATTAAGAGTAAAAAGGGGAGAATCCCTTACCTTAAATCTGTTGGTGTTCTCCACTTGTTATAAATGACCTGAATAAAAACATTAGGATTATTAATTAAATATTAAATAACCTCTTATATATGTAATTCACTTATTATAACCCTTTTTAGTTCATTCAAATACTTTTTAATTAGTTACAGGTTCAGTTTCATTGTTCCGGCTTGTTTGTTTACTTGGTTTTTAAAAGATCGGTTCACTTATATTCAAGTTTGGATTATATGTAAGATGAATGTGGATGTCCAGAAATGAAGTCATATTCTTTAGTGAACATAAAGTAGATTACATGGTTTTAATTTTAATTAGGTTACTTAAAGTTATGTCAAATTATTATATATATAACCATAGTGATAACCATTTTTGGTGAACGATGGATTTGATTACGAAGAACATGTTTTGCTTTATAATTTAGTACCATTTGTACAAAAGGATTACATAACCAAAAATAGGATATATTACACATGTAATAATCTGGTTCAACCAAAGCTCAAATGGATTCATGATCAGAATTAAAGATAACGTTAGAAATTGATAAACCGTTGTCTTTGAATGCGCTAAATTAACACATCTCTAACGGTGCTTTCATTTCTTTCAAATAAAAGGGTGTGGAAAGGAGAGAAGATAATGAAATATACCATTATCATGGAAAAATTTAAGTACATGTATGTTACTGAATTTATCATACTATTATGGTGAAGGGAGGTGAGGAAATAAATAAAAAGAAAAGAACTTAAAAGAAAAGAAGAAATCGATAAGAGGAATTTTACCGCTTGAGACTACCTCCTTTGAGAACCTCTTAAGGGGAGAGATTTTGGTATTTTGAGGACGATAAGAGATTTTGGATGTGGGGGAGGACATTGGGGATATATTTGGGAGGAATAATGGAAATTCATAAGGCTTGAGAGTAGTGGAGAGAAGATGGAGTGAAGGGGGGTTTTTATAGTGGAGGAGAGGAGGGATTTCACAATATTATAATCATTAATTTATTATTTCTTCACAAGAAAAGGAATAGTAAGTATTCCATGACCAAGAATAGTAAATGGTTCATATGAATCTCAAACTAGGGTGGTGACATCAGTCATGATGCTGGGAATGGTCTATTTATCTTATAATGTACATATATGGAAAATTACCGTATTTTACTATTTATCAAAAATTCATGTATTTTAGAAAAATCCCAAAAATTCACCCCAACCATTTTTTGACATGTAGAATACAAAAATAAATCCCATTTTTCAAAAATAATTTTCTAAATATGATTATTTAAATATTTAATTAAAAGTATAATTCATTACCGAAAACCAGTTTTAATACATTCATTATCTTATTCTAAAATATACGTATATCATCCTTCCAACTTGAATATTATTTTTATACCACCGTAGGTGAGGTTACTATTCATTAAGGTATATCACTATTCATAAGGGTATGTTACTATTCATAAGGGTAGGTTACTATTCACTAAAAAATTATGTTTTTTCTTATCAGACTCCAAATAACATACTGATTACAACCGTGTAAGATGGATTTATGAAATTCCAAACACAAAAGTGACAAAATTATGTTTAAATCTCACTTATCACTCAGAAGTTCATTATTTTGTGTTTTCAAGTGATTTTTATGACATATTTATAAGAAGTTAATTTCCATTGAAAAACACTGGTTCGTTACACAACTGCCGCTAAAAAAATCATAACTGCTGCAAACTACGCAAACTACGACGTTTCTTATAAAACACCATCGGCTTTAACCGCTGGCAACAATGTCCTGACACACAATGTAGCGAGGGTTTTCAAAAACTACTGTAGAAGCATATAGAGGTGGCTTAAACTGCCGACATAGACAAAAATAACTGCTACGAACAATCAATTTTCCTGTAGTGAAGAGACATTGCTTCATTGATTTAGTGGAGAAATGACTGTGGTGAAGACACTATTATGAAGTTTATATTGGCTACCTATTTTATTTATGGAAAAGACAATATTTATGTTTAAATCCTGTTTTTGGAATCCCTGTAATGATTTGGTAGTAAATTAGATACTCTCTTGATTCCTTTGAATGTTTTTTTTCCTTTTTTGGTCTCCAGAATTTTGAGATTGAAGACTTGAATCAAGTAGTTAAATACAATCCCCAGGGTTATAATGTTTTTGATAAGGATGGAATTCTTATTTACATCAAAAAACATGGAAAATCTGATCTGATTAAACTTATTCAAATGAAAACATTATATCATTATTTGAGATACCTTGTGAAGGAATTTGAAAACTGATTTTTGAAAATGTATCCTACTTGTTCAATTCCAACAAATAGGAAAAAAGAATCAAGTACCACAATTTTGGATGTTCAACGTGTTGTTCATTCTCGTTGTTTGGTTTTATGACACATTATATGTTAGTTATAGTGTATCTTTTCCATATTATTTCACATCACCCTATTGTATTATGTTTAGGGTTTCAAGATATTTACAATGTCTGCACGGGAACTCATTTTGAGGATAAAAAAGATTGATAGAGACGACTATTTCATGGTATATAATGTCATCATGCATATTTAAATATGTAAAATTTTTTTGGGGATATTAATCTTTGAAATTGATTAATTGTATATTCATAAAACTACATGAAGACCCTTTAACAAATTTTTATTATCAACATTGGCCCTATATTTCGATGGTATAGAACACAGTGAAGACATTTCATGATCCAAGAATCACTTAAAAGATTAACATAAGTTCATTGATTATCCTTCTATGTAACAAAGTCTGCATTTGGTTTTGAAAAATTATTTCGTTTATTTATTATCAATATTGGACCTAGTTTCCTACATTTGGTCTAGAACATAGTGAAGGGATTTCAAATTTCATTTTCTAACAATGTATTAGAAAATGTGTAACTTTCCTCTGTTTGATTTTTTATTTTCACGATACATGAAATTATGTTTATATTTAATTTACAAACAATTTCATTTTCATTCTAATTCTCTATTATCTATTTATATAATTTATTACATTTTTTAATACTTGTAAACCATCCTTCCAAAATGACTACTATACTTCTATGTTGTTTTTTCATCTATGGTATTTTTTATTCCAATTCTACTATGACCTATATCCATTGGACTTCATGAGTAATTGAATCCCTCTATTGGATTTCTCTTCAAAAATTATTTTCATCTCCTATTTCATTCCCTTATTCTATTCTTTTTCATCCACATCATTGTATTTGTTTCACTCATAACTTTGAATCCATTTCAGCTTCATTTTTTCCTTTAAATATGTTTTGTCGCATTAAGAATTTTATCATTCATTTTCATTTTTCTTCAAATCCATTTTCTGTTTTACTCTATATTGGAATCCATCTATTTTGATTTTTTTCATCTACATAAGCATCCCTTCACCCATATCCATCCATATTTGAATATATTTTATGTTGAACTACACTATGGGTTTGATCAATTAACCTCATTGTTTTATTTTTTCCATCATTATCTCCCTATCATTAAATTTTTCTACTATAATTCACATAATTTCTTTATCCATTTATGAAAATATCTTGAAAATCGATAGGGAACTATAGAAACTCACATCATACTCTATTTGGATCTTGGTTTCCTTAATCAGGGTAAAACCCAGTGAAGGTGGCCATGGTGTAGTTTGGAAATGATATATATATAGTTATAAAAAATGAATCACATAGTGTGGGGATTAATTCAATGGGACATTTTGAAAAACATGACATATATCATAAAGAAACAAGACTAGACTCAACTAGAATTTGTTTTGGTTATTCTGTTTCATTTTTATAGGTTGATCAATTTTGTTTTCTACCCATGTTTATATGTAAATTAATTCATGTACAGGTTCGTATGTCAAATTTTTTCATTCACCCATGATATCTACCATGTACTGTGGTTGTGGATTGTAATTGGATTGTATTTTTTTTAGAGGTTAAGGATGGTAGGAAGGCTGGTACCTTGTTTGGTATAAGTATTTATACCCATGGTTCAAAAAGCTATGGGTATATTATGTATGGTGTGATTATATATACCCACAGTTTTGTAATCCTTGTGCATATATATTACCATGGTTTAACTAAAACTATTGGTATTATGGAATTATCCAGGACTATACCCACAGTTCTATAGAAACCATGGGTATAGCTCTATACTGACACCTTATAATCCCACAATTTATCAAATTGTGGGTATATAATATACCCATGGTTCGAAGTCATGGGTATAGGTTAATTTTCGACTAGTGTGTGCACATTGGAAAAATAGGGCACATAGTTAGGGAACACAGTTATTCAAACCATACAGCCCTACCTATCTTACCATGCGTACGTAAAATTTTTAATTGGAAAATTAATTTTAAAATATTTTAACCCTCTCTTTAGGTGCTCGACATTACTAAATCGACCTAATACAATTTCTTACTCTTTGGAGGCTCCCAATAGGAGATTTTGTCCCATCTACACCCTTCCATAAGTGAATATATTCTAGGAAAACAATGTTACATATCTTCTCGGTAATATTCCTCCTCATATTCTCTTTCTCCCACTCTCTCCTCTTTCCTCCATAGGGTTTTATAGATATTCGTGTTATCAGAGGATCTAATCCATACTATTTTAGTTCTTGAATCTAGTTTTGATTCTTGGATCCTCATTCCTGATGTTCTTCATTGGATTTTCCCTATTAGGGATTTATATACTAATATCTGGTGATCCTGAGGTAGGTTGTTCAATTTATGATGGATAATTTTCATTAACCCTAAATTTGGTGATTTAAATCCAATTGTTTGATTTAAATTAAATTTATTTATTTCAATTAAATTGATTTAAATTGATTTATTAAAAACTCAATTTCCTTGAATTTGGGATTTGGGTTTGTTTTGGAATGAAATTTGGAAAACCCCTAAATTTTATTGAATTTGTGCGTGTTTGTGAAATTGAAGGAAAATTGTGAAATTTGAATATGTTGAATATAAATTTGTGAAATTAATTTCATAATTATGATTTTATAGTTATATTGATGAAAATATCCTGAAATGGGTTTGATAGAAACTCATTAGTTTTTCTGTTGAAAATGGTATGATTTGATTAAAACCCCATTATAGTTTTTAAATTAGAAATTGGAATATTTGAAATGGAAGAATGAGATGAATTATATTTTAAGTCGTCTTAAAATAAATTGATCATCATTGATTTTTAATAGAGAAAATTCAATCCTAGGTAGTTAGTGAGTTATTCTGGACAACTCTCTATGATTTTTCAACAGTAACAATACATATGCAGCAGGTCACATTCCCAATGGGATGGTTATGAGTCCTCTTTGAAAATTGTTAGTGGGGAATGTGTACACATATTATTTTGATCACTAATTGATTGTGAGGGAGTTCCATTTCCTAGAACCATCATAATTTTTTGAACATGAACATGTTTCTCAATTGTTTGTATTTGAAACATATGCCATTTTTTATTATAAAATATTTTATATATGACTTATAAATATATATAAAAAGTTTATTAAGTGATTTGTTAAAATTATTTCCTTAATTTTAAAAAACAAAGAATGATTTGTTTTAAATATGATTTCGTACTTCCATGCCTATTTATTTAAAATTGAAATGATTATTTTGATAAATAAATGTTGTAATATTATTTTGGAATCCATGGTGAGATCCTACTAAAATTTTATCTCACACACTACTTATTCCTTTGGATGATTTTATATTTTATTATTTTAGGTTTGAGCATGGGTAAGGTTCTACTTGGAGGTGGTAGTAACTATCGATTCATCGGCTTGGAGATTTTAATCCTTTGGGACTTGGGGTTTTATCCTATTTTCTAGGACTTTGTGGTGTACTTTGGTTTTGTTTACCTATTTTTTTTCTAGTACATTTCTCCCAATGGAAATATCTTGTCTTCATATTTAAATTTTTATTTTACTTTCATTGTATTTTTGGAAAATTAATTGCTAATTTCATGTTGTATGATCTTGAATCTAGTCACCAAACCATGGGGATAGGGAACTCCCTTCAAGCTATGTCAAGACTATCTCAGTAATTGGTTTACTATAGTACATATGATGTTTCATTAAAAAATGTTATCAGTGGTGCTGTTTAATAATTTTTCCTTGATTTTAGTATACATTTGAGTAATTCTTGAGGGGGCTTAAGAGATAGTTGTGATTGATTTCATGGGATGATCTCATTTCATTGATACTTATGTCACTATAGGTGGTTCAGAAAAGTCACATTGATGATAAGTTATTGTCTTTTACAAGATTTGTTTTGGATAGGATTGAATCCAAGTATTTTGTTCTTATATATTGGGATTAATTTACCTCAATACTCTATTTTAGTGTTAATATGATGTCTTTGATGTTGTATACTGATGTTTAGTACCATAATTCCTCTAACAAGACCTTTGAATTGGTTCTAGGACGAATTTTCTACTGAACCACACTTATAAAATATTTTCACGGACCCAAATCTGGTTGAGGTGATCGTGTGTACTGTCCAATATCTAAGATAGACACCGCCACCAGTTCCAGTTTATTCTCCAGTTTCAAAACATCATAGGGATGTTTTATGAAACTGCTCTCAAGATTTCCTTTTCTAGAAGCTTCCAACATTCAAAGTCTCTAATAATCCTCAAGAGGTTGGGGAATGGTTGATCAATATCAAGACTTTTTTGGTTTCATGGAGACACCTAAGGAAATCAAGGTGATATGTTCCACCTTCATGTTGGAATGAATTTTTAGGGGATGGTGAGACATGATGGTGATGAAAAATAAGCATCGTGTCTTAGAGTAGAAATATTTAAAGGCACTTTTCACAGACCAATTCTATCCATAGTTGATGCTATTAACCAATTCTATTATGTTTATCAAACGTGATCAAGCTTGCAGGACCATGATAGAATTTGAAAATTGTTTTTTGGGCTTGTTTAGTTTTCACCTAAGATAGTATCAAATGAGAAGATGAAAACATTATTTTTCAAGTTCGGAATTAGATATGATACTCATTACTAGGTTTTCATGCTGAATCTTCCCTATTTTTCTAATGTGTTAGATATAGTGTTGATGGTCGAAATACACCTATATGGCATGTCAATGTTGTAAGGAGTTCCATTTTTTACTAGTGGAAGTTGGAGTTCCTCAAAGTTAAACAAGAAGCATGATGAATCTCATGGTATATCTCGATAGAAAACATTTTATAAACATCTTTCAATTCCTAGTAGAGGCCATTGAATTTTTTACTAGTGTAGATAGTGTGGGAATTCTAAGAGGGTTTTCATTGAGGCACCCAAGATATGTTGATCTTGTGGATGATCGGGTCACCTAAATAAGTTATTCCATATCTATTCCACTCCTCATAGTGACATGGAATCCTCAAAACCTACTAAAATTGTAGTGTAATCAGATGCTTCAGCGACAAAGGGGTTCTAGCCCCAAAAATTTGTAACTAAGCTTCTTCACACAGTGGAAGAGTCCCCAAAGGAAGAGGATAAGGGTCCAGTTACTGTGACATGTATCATCATTATAACTTCATTATTAGTGAATAAGTTATTTGATACTCAGGCATCTCACTCATTTATTTAAAATATCATTTTCAATATCATTAAAATTCATATATAGATCTTATCTAATGTGATTTATTTTTCCAAACCCAATGGAACCAAGAGTTAGTAGGGTCTCTGTAGTCCTACTTGTGTTTTCTCTCAATCTGATATTTAGATTTCTTGGAGTTTTCTAGTTCTTGAGATGAAACCGTTGGGCATTATTTTTGGGGGTATTAGTTCATTTCTAATAAATCATGGATTAGTTTTTTACATTAAAAGAGTATCCTTTATGACACATGATGGTGTATGTCATATCATTCAAGTATAATGAGACCCAAGGTTGAGTAGAGACGGACTCTCTTATAGAGAGTTTGGTAAAGTGATATCTATTTTTGATTTTCATTTAGAGATAGAATATTTGAGTGACCCCTTCTAGTTTTCGTTGATTTTCCTGATGTTTTTTTTGACTTCATTGGTTTTAAACTGGGAGGGGAAGTAGATTACTCTATTTATTTTGTTATAGATACTCATCTGATATATATTATTTATTACTAAATGGATCCAGTTGAAATAAAAGAGTTGAAGTCTCAGTTTGATGATACTTTAGATAAATGCTTTGTATGTCTGAGTTTGACACAGTGGTCTGCGATGACTCTCTATTCTAAGAAGGATGATGGGTCACTTTAACATTGTGTTGGCTACCAAAATATCAATAAAGTAATGGAAAGGAAAAAATATTTTTTTCCATGGATGGATGATTTGTTTTACTAGGTGAAAAGCGACAAGTGGTTCTAAAATATTGATCTTTGATCTGGTTACCATTTGTTGAGGATAAAATAATTTGACATTTAGAAAACTACCTTTTAGTATATGTAAGACCATTATGTGTACCTTGTCAAGCCATTTGGTCAAACCAATGCTCATGTTGTCTTAATGTATTTAATGAACATGATTTTACTTGACAATCATGATGCCTTCATGGTAGTATTTTTGGATGACATACCTGTCTAGTAATGTATCTCAACTAAGAGATGTTATGGAATTTTTGAGATGCCACTCACTTTATACCAAGTTATAAAAGTGTGATTTCTTGATTTAGGATGTGAATTTTTTAGGAAATATGGTGTCATAACATGGTATTTGAGTTGATCCTGAAAAGGGCAAAACTATTGTGACATGGTAGCATCCATGAAATGTTTTCAATATTAAGAGCTTCTTGGGTTTTTTTGGGTAATTGTGTTGGTTCGTTAAGGACTTCTCAAAATTGTCTTCTCTGATGACTGCTCTATGTTGGATGGGATTAATTTTTTTTTGGGATGATAATTTTCAATGTTATTTTGTTGTGATGAAATATATTTTTACTATTGAAAAAGTGTTTACTCTTCTAGTGGATGAAAAGGTGTATGTTCTCTTCTATGTTGCATCATGTTTATGGTTTCATTGCATTTTAATATATGGTGATCATGTAATTTCCTATGGTTCTTGTTATCTTTGGATACACAAAAATAATAACCCAACCCATGACCTTGAACATGCTGCTGTGATGCTCACATACAAGAGTTGGTGGAATTACTTTTTTAGAGAAATATTTACCAATTTTTCAGACCAAAATAGTTTGAGTTATATCTTCTCTCAAAAATATTTGAATCTCCTTTAGAGGTGTTGGGTGGAATTCCTATTGTCATTTGACTTTGACATTTCCTATACCTTAGGTAGAGGTAATTTCACTGAAGAGTCTTTAAGATTGATGTTTTTTATTAAGGACATGAAATAATCATTGGAAGAGTGTAACTTGATGGTTCTTTATGTACAGTTCTATATTTGAGTTTTGAAATATAGGGTCATGGTTTCATTTTCCAGTGTTTAGTTGACATACACTCTTCTTGAGATGCTTATTTAAGAAAAGTAGCTTGATGATGAGTTCTATAGCATTACAGACTCTCTATTTGGTGGGGATACCATGCCATTATAGTTATTCTCCACTAAGGGAATCCAAATCTATTAGAATCATTTTTTTTGGTATCAGTAATGAAATATGTGATGGTGTATTGTCATTGTTCCTAGTGGGTAGTGCACCTAGGAACCATGAATATTCTCCATGAGATATCGTGGTAGTTCTAGTGGCTAGGTATGAGATGAGACATCATTGGATTTGTATCCTATTTTTATACATGCTATTAGGTCAAGGATGAGCACTAAACACGATTGGGTTTGATTCAACCACTTCTAGTCACCACTTGGAATTGGGAGGAGATCTCTATGAACATTTTATTTGGATTTCCACCCAACTAGAACAAGAATAATGCGATATGGGTTGTGGTTAATAGGCTAACTAAATAATCTCACTTTATACCCATTCATGATAAAAACAAAGTTGAGGAGTTTAGAAATATTTATGTGAAAGATATCATTAATTATTAGGGAGTTCCATCAGTTATAGTTTCTGACATAGATCCTCAGTTCACTTATTGCTTCTAGAGTGTCCCTCTAGAGGAACTCGGATCTCAGGCTCATTTGACTATGGCATTCCATTTGTATTCAGATGAATAGTTATTAAGAGATATATAAATTCATTAGGATATGATTTGTGCCCAAAATCAAGAATTTGGTGGATGTTGGGGTGACCATTTAGGGATGGTGAGTTTGATTATAACAATAGTTATCATTCCATGACCAGAATGACTCCTTTTCAGGCTTGTATAGATATCATTATAAATCTATGTTTTGTTGGTCTTAGATTGGTGATAGTTTCTTGGTTGGACAAAAAATGGTTCAAGATACGATAAGGAATATTCAATTTATTCAAAAGATAATGGTGATGGAACAAAGACGGTAAAAGTATTATTATGATCATCACCATAGACCATTGAAATGTTCAGTCGGTGATCAGGTGTTCTTGAATGTTTCACCTCAGTTAGTTCATCGATGTCTTGGATGGAAAAGTAATGATTTCTCCTAATTTTGTGGGACATTTTAGGTTGTTGAGTAGGTGGGAGAAGGGTATTTCTATTTATCAATTCCAACATAGCTTATGTCGATACATAACGTGTTCCATGTATCTCATCTAAGAAAATATCTTTCTAATCCATATCATGTTCCAAGATATAGTGATCTTGATGGTGAGCCTGATTTTTCTTTGAAAGAACATCCATTCAGGGTATTTGATTCTAAAAACAAGTTACTTCAAGGGAAGATGATACATCGAGTTAGAGTGATATAGAAGCATGTTTTGATTCTCCTAAGACATGAGATATGGAGGCACTTATGAGAGAGAAGTAGACCCAACTTTTTGTCATGGATGCTTCTTAGTAAGACTTTTAGGGAAAAAACATTTTTTATGGTGGGGAGGTTGTAATTTCTTATTACTATGTTCATGTTTTCTTAAACCTATATTTTTTTCATGTTTTTGTTGGGTTTAATTTATGGGTGTTTTGAGTGAAATTTTGGACAATTTTAGAAGTTCTTGGGTTGTGCACAGTTGATTCATGGTTTTATCAAACTATTCCCCTTAATAGTGAAAACTATAGAAAACTTGGAATTGAGTGTTTTCACATTTGGAGAATAGGATAAAAAAATTGGGTTCCCATTAGGGATAAATGGATCACCTTGGAAAAATAGGGTGCACAATTAGTGTGCATGGTTTTTATAACTAAGAAACCCTACCCATCTAACAATGAGTATGGAAAATTTTTAAATTAGATAATTAATTTTATAATCTTGAGATATTCCTTTTAGGTTGTTAAGACCCGAACTCCAAAAATTATAGTATTCGGTGCCTTATGAACATGATGTGTGTCTCGAAATGAAAACATGCATTGATAAACACACATCATGTCCCCATATAGAAGATCGAGTGTGGTTCGGGTTCTGGGTAACTGACTACTTCTAAAACGATTCATCTTTTAAAATATGTTACCAGAAAATTTTAAATCAAAACGTAGGGTGAGTATTGAAATACTCAGTAAGGGGTTTTAAAAATAAAAAGACAGTGTAAATTTTGAAAACATTCTTTCAAAATTATTCGTCGAATGTTCTCTCGAGGAAAACTGTAACACAGAACATAAAAGTACTCTATCATGATTTTACATGAAACGATTATGACATTTCTCATAGGAGTAATAATGGTATTCATAAAAAAGTAGTATGGCATGTGATACTTAAGTATAAAATTAAACAGTTAAGAGTAATGCATAATCAGAGTTGCGCATAAATGAAACAACTTCAATTTCATTTGCTGGTTACTATCTTACTAAGTGATAAACACAAATCATGCTCCAAACATATACTATTGAAAAAAAGAATAACATTTCAAAAACATAAAGGCAATGCTCATGAATGAATAGGAATATTATCTTCAAAAGAACTTGTAACATAAATTGAATTATGTGGCATCAACATTTAACTTAGACAATAATTTCCGTATCACCAAGGTCCATCCCCAAGGTGTCATTAAAAATTACCATGGTCTATCCCCAAGGTATCATTAAACTGGTCATCTCTAGAGATTAAGTCTTTACCCAATGAATTGGAGAACTATCAGGGTGAACCCCTAAATTTTCCTCTATTATCATGTGAGCCACATCATTCATACTTTACATAAACAGTTTGTATATTCAAGATGTCCCATACCACCATGAATAACTCATTCATTTTCATATTATCCAAGGTGTCCCATACCACTTTGGGTAATCTAATTTCTTAGTTAATTATTGTGACATGTAAAAATCATGAATTATGTACAATAATAACAAAAATAAGTGAATAACCATTACACATTTTTCTAATACATGATACGAAATTTAATATTGCAAAATATGTCAATAACTAATCAAAGGTATACATAGTTTAGTAAACATTATTTGCACACAAGCTAATTACTAAAGCATATAAAAGGATGATATAATAAATGACGAATCTTTAAAATTATTATTTCATGAAAATGAAATTCTTAAAGAAAACACTTTCCATAAGTTATGGGGATAAAAAATTCATTAAACCATAGCTTGATTAACTAATAGCATTCACCAAAGCAGGTTCTTTTCATAATAAGATAATAAATTGACACAACATGATAACATGGTCCCATAACTCCTATATCCTCTAGAATATCTTAATTAAGCCAAAATACAAACATTATCATAAAACACATCATGGGTAATGTCAAATAAATTCCTTTAATAACATGCTCATTATTGCGTATTGATATATATAAAATACATGTTGGTTTAGCGAATACCAAAATTTTCTTTTATAAAAAATATTATGTGTATTAAAGCATAAATTAAGTCATGTAAAAACAACCATAATCACTTTTAGAAACTCTAAAAATAGTTCAGATTTGTGTTTTTTATATATATATATATAGGTATAAAAACCCGTATATACTCATTATACAATATACGGGGTTTATAGAAATAATTTTAATGAAGTCAATCCCCTAGACCGAAAATCCTCAACAATATTCTTTTAACATATTTAATACACACATAATGATACAATATATATATATATACATATATTTATAAAACCATATACATAGAATGACATATATATGATTTTTTAAAACAAAAACTTTTTTAAAAAGAAAACATGCAGACCCATAAACATGCAATCCTCTTTGTAAAATTGTAGGCAAATACCCTTAAAATAACTCTAAAAGGGAGGTGTGGAATTAAAATTTTTAAATATACAAACCATATATAACAAAACATAAAAGATTATGGTTTTATTAATAGAATAGAAACATAGAAAACCCTTACATATGCACCCTTATGATAACACGATGGAAGACCCTCGCTTTTTTGAAGACAATACAAACCAATGGGTACATATTAAGTATATATACATATATAAACTGTATATATCGAGAGTGTAAAATGTAGGTTTTTCCAAACAAAAACAAATCTTGAAAGGACCCTTACCTATTAAGAAGGATTCTTGGATCAAGAGGAAGATTGTTGGTTTTTCTGGAGAGTTTAGACGGAGTTCTAGAGGAGAAGAAGCCGTCGGGGTTTCATGAGGCATGATGGGTTTAAGTATAGGCTCGAGTGAAACAAGTGACTCGGCCCCAAGGGTAGGCTGGCGTGAGGGAGATGAGGTAACAGTGCCCCAGGAGGGGGTGTGCGGGGTCAAGATGAGAAGTGAAAAAAGAGAAGGCTCAAGCGTCCTTGGTTTGCAGGCCTACTGGTGCGGGACCCCGATGGGAGAAAGAAGGTGACACAAAAAGGACGATGCGGAAAGGAATGGACGACCCAGATTAAAATCGGAGATATTAGACGGTTGGAGGAAGTGCGGGAATTGGGTTTATCAATTTAAAAGAAATTGAGGGTCGCGATTAGATCTGAGGAGAGATCGGATGGTCACGAAAATATGCAGGAGTGATCGTGCAGCTAAAGGGTCGACAGACGAGATTGAAGCGGAAATCGATAGAACAGTTATGATTACGCAGAATGTGTCCCACATCGAAATGAACCGAAGGAGAATCATGTTTTATAACTCAGAACATGCTGCCTTCAGAGGTATAACACAAACACACACACCGGGGCCTTATACACGGGCCATGTGCGGGCCTTGGCCCAGCCCTGCACAACGCATGCTGCAGGACTTATACACGGGCCCTCATGAAACTGGACAGAGCTATGCGGACCTATTTGAAACCTATACACCGCTCGAGATCCAATGGTCGGTACATCGGGTCCCTAGGGGCTCGGTCTAGGCCATGAGGGATTATCCCCAAGGGATTCCCTTGGCATGGCCGTGTCACAACTTAAATTTTATAAAAAAATTTATTTAGATATACAAAATAAATAGTACAAGTATACTCAGTTTCAAAATAGTGTGAAATATTAATATTGGTAAAAATTGAATTTTAATAAAATGAAATAAATAGTTTTAACTTAAAATTTTCAAATCTTAAATCCCTTTCTAGGATATGTAGAATACTTCACATTTTCATATAACCCATTTTTAAAAGATATATATATATATATATATATATTTCATAATTAATTAACAAAACCTTTATAAATAATCCTAAAAAATCAAAAATCAAATTTTATAATATAATCTACTATTTGATTTATAAAAATCCTTTTTTAAAGACCAATAGTTTTTCCCCAATTAAAAATACATAGTTTTACAGATCCAATAAGATATAATTATTACGGATACCCTTTAAACATAACTTTCATAACATTTTAAAATATTTAGTTTCCAACCATATAGGTATCCATCAGGATTTAAAAAAAACAAATAGATTTATTTTCAAGGATATTCTTTTTATTTTAAATCTATGATTTTTTTAAAAACATCTAGACATATTAAAATATTTGAAATATCATAAGTTTTTAAGAGCATTTACAAAAATCAAGCTTTCATATAAAGATAAAATTTATCAATGGAAACCCAAAGGTTATTTTGATAACCCCAATGGTTATATATATATATAACGGTCATAATTTCTTAAAGGACCATTATAAAAACATGGGGGTTAGGGTGTTTCACATTTTCAAAACACCTAACCCTATGTGGATGGCTCTCCTCATTCCACTGGTGCTGAGTACGTGTGCTATGGTTCTGGATATTATGTTTTTCACACTGACAGACATAGAAGATGAATACTATCTGATTACTCGAGTTGTGATTCTTAGCAGTCTTGTTGTGGCCATGTAAATTCTTGCTCACGGTGTTCTTGGTTAGTTTGGGTCTTTGTAGGATTTTAACATTTTAATGTATACTAGTTCTCTTTATTACCCTTTTTTCATCTATTTAGTTTCAATCCCTTTATTGGAACCAAAAACAAACCACGTAAAATAAGAAACATCATTATAAAACATAACATTGTTCACTCAGACAAGTTCATAAATCCTGGGGTGTCAAATTATCCCCCCATTAAAATAATTGTGTCCTCATAATTAATTTCATACAAACTCACAAAGAAGAAACTCCCAGTTGATTCTACCATATTCCCCATCGTGGGAAATTTTCAGGTGTGCTCAGTGGAAGGAACACATTGATGATCATCTCCTCAAGTTCTCTGATCCAGATACACATCGTGAAAAAGGGGTTGAACTCATGTACTGAACAATTGGGCTTCCAGATGGAGGTTCGAATAGTACATAGTTTGGAAATGTCCATATGGTCCAAAATATGGAGAACTCGTCAAAAAATGTCCTGTTCGAGAATATAAAAATCATAGACATTGTCGTACAGGATAACACTGAGGATTTGGTACATATAGGTTGCACAATCATTTTCCTCTAAGGCACCCTCTTGAAATTTTAGTCGAGTCATGTAGTTCTAACCTACGGTGAAACATAGGAAAATCTCGTTGTGGTACTTCCCCATTCGCTCACGCTCGGCCAATTGTGATGAGCCTATGTGGTAGAAGATGGAAGTGTTCCCTTAACAGGTGGAGAGAATCTCCGGACCGTTTGTCACTTCAAACAACTATTTTCACATTCCGCGCAGGTTTGTGAATAGAAAATATTCTTCTTCGCATTTTTTTGATCGCAATGATCTCCAATATCTTGGTAAGAATAGATAAGATGTGAGTTTTTCCTTCCATATGAAAGTTTAGGATGGGAGTTCAATCACTTGAAAACCATTCAAAGGTATATAAAATGCTAATAAAGAAAGGGAAAGGCAATATATTGATAAACATAGGTTTATTATTACATGTCAGTGCTTGAGTTTCCCCAAATGATTTACTACATGAACTCCACACAAAGAGGCAAAAATACCTATCTCCTCAAAACAAACATAGGCTGAGCATTCAGGGTTAAACTCATGGGGACACCTGTGATGTCTCCTGAGTTTTGCATGAGGGGTATGAAGTTGGGAGACATCATAATACACTTGTTTTATATAAGACAGTTGGGTGGACTCATCTTCGAACATTTTGAAGTTCAAAAACTCACCCCAGAATTCGTAGTTCAAGATTTGACAGAGGTAGGCCGCTCGGAGGTCACCTGCAGCAGCAACCTCTTGAAAAGCGTCGAGGGTCATAATGCAAAAGTCCTCACCTGCCGTGAACACCCTGAAAAGATCCTCATGGTACCATCCCCAATGTAAATAGGAGGGAAACTGGGTCATCATCATGAGGAGTTAATCAATTTTTAACCCCCGGTGTAGCTGGAGCACCCGAGGTGAGTTGGACACGTCATAAAGGTGTTTGCATGTCATGCAGATATTGGTGAATTTAGAAAACTATATCGGCTAGCTAAAGACATAATCTTTTCTAGGGCCTCAGTGGGGAGAGACAAAAGATTAGTACCTTCTTTTTCCAATTAAATTTATGAAAAATCATTTTTTAGTAATACTAAAGTATATTATTCCTTGTTTCAGTTTTTGTTTTCCAAAGTTATCCAAACCGAACCTCTGATACCTACTGTGAATACCCGAACTCCAGAAATCCCAGGAGCCAGTTCCTTCTGAATATAATGTGTGTCTTGAAATGAAAACATTCATTGATAGACACACATCATGTCCCCATACAGAGGATCGAGTGCAGTTCGGGTTCTGATAAACAGGATACTTCTGAAACGATTCATCTTTTAAAAGATTTTACCTAAAAATTTTAAATCAAAACATAGGGTTAGCATTGAAATACTCAGTAAGAGGTTTTAAAAATAAAAAGACAGTGTAACTTTTGAATAAATTATTTTAAAATTATCTAAAGAACATTCTCTTGAGGAAAACAGTAACACATAACATAAAATACTCAATCATAATTTTACATGAAACGATTATGACATTTCTCAAAGGAGTAATAATGGCCTTCATAAAAAATTAGTACGACATGTGATACATAAGTATAAAATTAAAAAGTTAAGAGTAATGCATAATCATAGTTGCGCATAAAAGAAATAATATCAATTTCAATTTCTGGTTACTATCTTACTAAGTTATTAACACAAATCATGCTCCATACTTATACTAGTGAAAAAAAGAACAACTTTACAAAAACATAAAGGCAATGTACGTGAAGGAATAGGCATATTATCTTGAAAAGAACTTGTAACATAACATGAATAATGTTGAATCAACAATTAACTTAGACAATCATTTCTGTATCACCAAGGTCCATCCCCAAGGTGTCATTAAAATTTACCAAGGTCCATCCCCAAGGTATCGTTAAACTGGTCATCTCTAGAGATTAAGTCTTTACCCAATGCATTGGAGCTTTATCAGGGTGCACCCTTAAATATTCCTTTACTATCATGAGAGCCACATCGTTCATAATTTACATAAATGGTTTTAATATTCAAGATGTCCCATACCACCTTGAATAACTCATTCATTTTCATATTACCCAAGGTGTCTCATACCACTTTGGGTAATATAATTTATTAGTTCGTTATCGTGACATTTCAAAGGTATGAATTATGTACAATAATAACTAAAATAAATGATTAACCATTACACATTTTTTTAGTACATGATACGACAGTTAAAATTGCAATATATGATAACAACTATTCTAAGGCATACATAGTTTAGTAAACATTCTTTGTACACAAGCTAATTACTAAATCAAATAAAAGGATGATATAATAAATGATGAATCTTTAGAATTATTATTTCATGAAAATGAAATTCTTAAATAAAACACTTTCCATAAGTTATGGTGATAAACAGGTGATTAAACCATAGATTGATTAACTAATAGCATTCACCGAAGAAGGTTCTTTGCATAATAAGATAATAAATGGACACGAAATGATAAAACTGTCCCATAACTCCTAAATCCTCTAAAGTATTTTAATTAAGCCAAAATACACACTTTATCACAAAACACATCATTGGTGATGAGAAATAAATTCCTTTAATAACATGCTTATTTGTGCGTATTGATATATATAAAATACATGTTGGTTTAGCGAATACCAGAATCTTCTTTTATAAAAAATCTTATGTATATTAAAGAGTAAATTAAGTCCTGTCAAAACCTCCATAATCACTTTTAGAAACTATAAAAATAGATTGGGTTTGTGTTATATATATATATAGGTAGAAAAAATCGTATATACTCATTATACAACATACGAGTTTTATAGAAATAATTTGAACGATGTCAATCCCCTACACCGAAAATCCTCAACAATCTTGTTTTAACATATTTAATACCCACAGATTGATATAATATATATATATATATATATTTATAAAACCGTATACACAAAACAACATATATAAGTTTTGTCAAAACAGAACTTTTTTAAAAAATAAAACACGCAGACCCATAAACGTGCATGCCTCCTTGTAAAATTATAGGAAAATACCCTTGAAATAACTTTAAAATAGGAGGGGTTGCATTAAAATTTTTAAATATACAAACTGTATATAAAAAAACATAAAACATCAGGATGTTCTAAAAGGAAACGAAACATAAAACACCCTTACCTATGTACCCTTATGATAACGCGATGGCAGACCCCCCCCCCCTTTGAAGACAATGAAAAACTGAGGGGTTCGTATTAAGTATATATACATATATAAACTGTATATATCGAGAGTTTAAAATATAGATTTTTCCAAAAAAAAAACAAATCATGCAAGCACCATTACCTACTAAGGAGGATTCTCGGATAAAGAGGGAGCTCGTTGGTTTTGATGGAGAGTTTGGAAGGAGTTCTGGAAGAGAAGAAGCCGTCGGGATTTCATGAGGCAAGAGGGGTTTAAGTAGAGGATCTGGTGAAACATGTGACTCGACCCCAAGGGTAGGCCGACTTGAGGGAGAAGAGGTAACAGTTCCCTAGGAGGTGGTTTGTGGGGGTCAACAGGAGCAATACAAATGGAGAAGTCTGAGGTGTCCTCGGTATGAAGGCCTACTGGTGTGGGACCCCGAAGCGAGGAAGAAGGTGACTTAGAAAGGAGGATGCAGAAAGGAAAGGATGGCCTGGATTAAAATCGGAGAGATATGATAGTTGTAGGAAGCGCAAGAATTGGGTTGATCAGTTTAAAAGAAATTGAGGGCCGCGATTAGTTCTCGAGAGAGATCAGACAGTCACAAAAATATGTAGGGGCGATCGCGCGACTAAAGGGTCGGATGAATGAGATTGATGCGGAAATTGATCAAACAGTTATGATCACGCGGAATGTATCCCACATCGAAACGAACCAAAGGAGAAGCGTGGTTTATAACTCCGAACACGCTGCCTTCAGAGCAATAACACAAACACACACATCAGGTTCTTATACACGGGCCCAATATAGGCATTTTCCCAACCCTATGCAACGCATGTCACGAGCCTTATACAAGGGACCGTGTGCGACTGGACGAAGCTATGGAGACCTGGTTGACACCTCTACACTGCTCGGGATCTGAGGGTCGATACCTCGGGTCCCTAGGGGTTCGGTCTCAGCCTTAAGGGCTTGTCCCCAAGGGATTCCCTCAACTTGGCGAGGTCCCAACCTAAATTTTATTAAAAAAATTATTTAGATATACAAAATAAATAGTACAAGTATACTTAGTTTTAAAATAGTGAGAAATATGAATATTGGTAAAAATTGAAATTTTATACAACGAAATAAATATTTTTAACTTAAATTTTTTAAATCTAATATCCCTTTCTAGGCTACGTGGAATTAATAAAATTTTTATATAACCCTTTTCTAAAAGATATATATATATATATATATATATATATTTCATAATTAACATACCAAACCTTTATAAATAACCCTAAAGAAAATCAAAAATCCAATTTTATATTATACTCTACTATCTGATTTATAAAAATCCATTTTTTAAAGACCAATAGTTTTTCCCCAATTAAAAATACATAGTATTATAGATTCAATAAGATATAATTATTACTGATACCCTTAAAACATAACTTTCATAACATTTTAAAATATCAAGTTTCCAACCACATAGGTATCCATCGGGAATTTGTAAAAAAAACAAATAGATTTATTTTCAAGAATATTCTATTTATTTTAAAGCTATGATTTTTTTGAAAAAACATCTAGTAATATTAAAATATTTGAAATATCATAAGTTTATAAGAGCATTTACAAAAATTAAGATTTCATATAAATATAAACTTTATTAATGGAAACCCAAAGGTTATTTTGAAAACCCCAACTATTATATATATATAATGGTCATAATTTCTTAATGGACCATTATAAAAATAGGGGGTTAGGGTGCTTCACATTTTCAAAACACTTGACCCTTGGTAGATGGCTCTTCTCATTCCACTGGTGCTGAGTACATGTGTTGTGGTTCTGCCTATTATGTTTTTCACACTGACAGACATAAAAGATGAATATTATCCGATCACTCGAGTTGTGATTCTTAGCAGTCTTGTTGTGGCCATGTTAAGTCTTACACATGGTGTTCTTGGATAGTTTGGATCTTTGTAGGAATTTATCATTTTAATAAATACTAGTTCTCTTTATTCCCCTTGTTTTTAATCTATTTAGTTTCAATCCCTTTATTGGTACAAAAAACAAACCATGTAAAACAAGAAAAATCATTATAAAACATAACATTGTTCACTCAGACAAGTTCATAAATCCTAGGGCGTCACATAGGTTATTAACATACCTAACCCGACATAATATATTTTTGTATTCCTTAGAGTCTCGCAAGAGGTGATTTATTCCCCTCTACAACCTTCTAAAAAAATTGAAACTAGGAGAATGTAATTTTATCTCTTCCCAGTATGGTTTCTCATCCCATTCTATTTCACCGACTCTCTCCTCTTTCATCCCTAGGGTTTTTAGATATTTGTTATGTAGTCGGATCTAATTACTACTATATTTTATCTTCAATCTAGGTTTTATTATTCTATCCTCATTACCATAATTCTTCATTAGTGTTTCCCAAGTTGGGATTTATGTTTTTAGATCCCATGATCTTTTGGTAGGTGGTTCCGTTTATGATGGTCAATTTTGATTAACCCTAAATTTATTGATTTAAATTGAATTGGATGATTTCAATTAAATATCATTCAATTAATTTAATAAAAACCCAATTCTTTTTAATTAGGGATTTAGATTTGTTTTGGTATGAAATTAGGACCCCCCAAATTTCATTGAATTTGGGTGTGTTTGGGAAATTTATTGAAAATTGCAAAATATAATTTTTTTGAATTTAAATTTGTGAAATTGATTTGATGAAATTGATTTCAAAGTTTTATTTTATGAAATGTTTTGAAATGGTTTCTATAGAAACCCATTTATTTTAACATAAAAAAATTCATGATTTGATTAAAACCCATTTTTTCATTTTAAATGGATACTTGGAATATTTAAAATGGAAGAATTGGATGAATTTTAATTTAAGTAGTCTTAAATTAAATTACCCATCATTGATTTTTATTAGAGCACATGAAAGCCTAAGTAGTTACTGAGATATTCTAAACACAGACCTATTATTTACAACAATAATAATACAAATGCACTAGGACACATCCCCAATGGTATGGTGGTGAGTCAAATTTAACCAATTCTAAAGGGATGTGTGTACACAAATTACCATGATCACTACATGAGTGTGATGGAGTCTCGTATCCTAGAACTATCATATCATTAAGAACATGACCATGAAACTCACATATTTGTATTTGAACCATATACCACTGTTTATTGTAAACTGTTTTATCACAGCCTATTAAATCTATATAAACTATTTATATAAATTTTTTATTAAGCCATTTCTTCATAGTATCTCCATCCTTTTAAAATTAAAGAATGATGTTTATAAATATGATTTTGAAATACCATGATTTTTTATTTTAAATTGAAATATTTAGTTGTATAATTAAATGTTTTAAAATTAATATATATTGGAAGGTGTGTCCCTACTGCAGTTTTAGCTCACACCCTACTAGTGCCTTCAGGTTTTTGTAGATTATCTTTTTTAGGGTTCGAGATAGGGTAAGGTTACACTTTGAGGTGGTAGTATATGTTGAACCATGGGCTTGGAGATTTGTGTCTATTGGGACTTTGGTTTTTATCATTTTATTTTACTTTTTGGTGCACTTTGTGTTTATTAATCTTTTTGAATTTTGGTATAGTTCCCCTAATGTAGTTTTTATTGTATTCACACTGACTTTTTTATCTTTGTTCTATTGTGTTTGTGGAAAATTCGTTCCTAATTTCATATTTTATGATGCCATGTGCTAGTCTCCAACCCATGGGGATCAGTAATGACCATTGGATATGTTAGGACAGACTCGTTTATCGGGTTACCAGGATACTTAGGCTAGTTTGTGACAATAAGTGAACAACTTTCCCCATCATCAAGAATATAAATTTTCATATCATATTTTACCACTAGGAATGCTATATATTTAAACACTCCACTATCCATGTCTACTTTCATATGGAAAACTAACTTCTACCCCATGGGTCTCACCCCTTCAAGTACATCTGTCATGTTTCAAACACCGCTAATGAACGTGGAATCTATGTCATATTCCATGGATTTTTATCCATTTATCAAAATTAGAACACCCAATGGCCTTATGGAAGGTAGTAGTTTGATCTCTTATGATCATTACTTAATCATCATTTTCCAAGTGAAATACACATATCATTGGTTCTTGGTGAATCCTACCATACCTTTTTATGTTCTTTTCTAACATAAGATAATTATTTTTTCAAAACTCTTTATGGAACCAGAACAACCTATATTTTTTGGAACATTTCTTATTTATTGGTCTTGAACCTCTCTATGTTCAACATTACTCCGAATAAATACACAAATTATATATACTTTCTAAAATAATACACCAGTTCTGGCCACACGCACATTATTTTTAATAGGGTTATAGAAATAGTATACCATAGTTTCATTTGGGTAACAAAAAAAATCAATTTTATGATTTTGGGATAATCTTATAAAAACTCAATCACCATAAAAGTAAATCCCAAACATAAGTTACCAGGAAAGAAATTTCAGGATGTTTCTTAGTTTATATCTCATATAATTTTTTCATTATTGCTTTATGTGGAATGTTGTTTAATAGAAATGCAATAGAATTTCAAGAATAACGTTAAAATTTAATAAGAAGGTCATTATGACTCATCATCAGTCAATCCATGTCCAACAAGGTATGATTCCATCTCTCAGGCTCCTCATTCTACTCTACTGTTCGAGGAGTGAGTTGAGAAGCATTTCCACAATTCCATTGATGATCAGTAAGTTACAGGATTAATTTTTCACTACTCCAATTTATATAAAAAACATTAATACTCGTTACAAGTTTATTCTATTATTTATTGAAGAACTCTTTAATCTTTTAACAAATTTAAAAACTTTTTTTCCTTAGTATAACCTAAACATGTTGACTAAATTCATCAGTAAAAGTAATGAAGTACCTAATACCACCACTTTCTTGTGTACTCATTCATCCACATACATAACTATGTATAAAACCAAATAATCCTATATTCTTTGGATCATTTTTATGATAATTATAACTATATGGGGATGAATATTCATTTTAAAAATTAATGAAAGAAAATAATATTTTATAAAATATTAATCTATAGTGATTCTACTATTCTTGATTTGAGTTATAGTAAAAAAAGAACACAAGATTTATAATGGTTGCAATCACCAAGATCCTAGTCTACCCCTCAACATCCTCTACTCCTTGAAGAGACTGGTTCCCACTTAGAACCTCACTTTTAAAAGTGTGATAACCATGTTACCAACATACCTTTTAAACAACATGGAGGCCCAACATATTCATGTTATAATAGACCAACCTATTCGATTTACCTAAATTTTGATCAGGAGTTACAACCCAGACTTTCTTTTTAGTGTAGAATAACCATACAAAGAAATAATTAATTTTGACAGGAAAATAATAAACATGACATAAATAAATAGAAATAAAAATAAAAAATTTACATGAATAAAAAAATATTCATGAAAAATAGAAGATGATCAGAAATATAGAATATGTTGAATCTTGATGATCTATGATAAATTTGAAGGAACATCTGTTGAAGATGAAGTCTTTCTGCGAGCACAACAAGAGTATAGAAGCTGCCAATGTTTTTGAACAATTCAGAGAAAGAAGAATTCAAAAAAATGTATCACAAGTAATATGTGTAAAGATTTTCAATGATCTACTTTTAATTCCTTGAATATATATCCAATATCATTAAAACCATTATCCCCTTGGAGATGGTAAGTGTCCAATATCTTTAGGACCCATGTTAGAGAATAATAATGAAATAATATTATAGTTACCTTTTTTAAAAAAATTAATGCTAAAAAACAAAGAACAAAATGGATTTATATTTCTTAAATAAATATTAATATAAAAAAATTATTATGTTATGTATATCAATTATAAACAATTAAATTTTAAAACAATTGAAAAAAATATAATCTTGTAGATTATACAGACAGAAAAATATTATGAAATATGGCATCACATATCTTTTAAAATGAGAAAATATGTTAACATAAAATAATTCTATAATTAATTTTTTAGACACTACGACAATTATATTTTAAAAAAATTATAAAACATGTAACAAAGTAATTTTTGTAAATATATAAATTGAAATAATTAATTAAAATTTTTAGAATCAATTTTTTTATCTAATAGTGGCTTATTTTAGAAATCACTGAAAACATGGAGGGGTGTCTTATGAAATAATTCTAAAAATTAAAAGCAACTGCTCATGAAACACCACTAGAAACATAGAGAGGTGGATCCTAAATAATCACTAAAAAATAGAGAAGATTTCACAATTTCATTGAAAAGAAAAAATAGAATCAACCTACCAAAACAAAATTTAATCCATGCCACTAACCAATATAAGGCTTTATGAGAAGATATAAAATTTAGTTACCATTGAATGAAGTTAAATCATGGATCATAAATCACCATTTCATGAAGTCCAATGGAAAGTAATGACCCACCATTTCATGAAGTCTAATAGTGACTCTTGGAAGAAAAAAAATGAATAAACTGATGAAAACAAGAATGACAAACAGATGATAAAAATAAGAGAACAAAATGTGAAAATTGTAAGAATCCTTCTATAATAAATGAGAAGAACAACTAGTAAAAACATATCTACCATTGGATTCAAGTGGTGACTCATTGAAAATATATCTAACCAAAATAATGTAATATAATGTATAACATGTGAATAATCTTCTTATACAAAAGAGAAAAATGATTAATAATTTATAAAAATACAAGAATATTATAGTAGAAAATAAGAAGATGATATGATTCTAAACTAGTTAAAACAAAGAAGGAATTCATCCTATATGGAATAACAATAGTTTTCTTAGGAACTTACTCACTATTGATGTCCAACAATGAATCAGATCACCCTTGGTTTCCAATAGTGACTCCACTCACTGTTGGCGTCTAATGGCGACTCGACTCACCTTTGGTGTCCAACGGTGACTCGACTCACCGTTGGTGTCCTATGGTTACTCATATCACTATTGAATTCCAATGGTGACACTATAAAGCAACCATTAAAGTGAATAATTTTGAACTTCCATCAACATAGGAATAACCAAATGAACAGGTGAATGGTTGAGGAAGATGAAAATGAAGTCATTGTTGAAACTAAAAATAATATATAATAAAAAAATATTGAGACCAATTGAGACAAACCCTCAAGATAGAAGAAACTCAATTATAATCAATGAAGTTTATGAGATATTCAAGGGATACTAGAAAATGAGCAGACAACCACAGACAACTATGGAAGAAGATGGGATTTGAATAGGAAGACACATGGGAGTTTAATATATAATGTGAGAGATAAGAAAAATGATTAGATGACTTGAAAATAAGTGATCCAATGAACACTTGTGTGTCACAGTTTTTAATATCAGAGGAACTATAAACTCATAATGTTATCCCATGTCGCTTTGGAGATAGGGAGAGTGAACTATATATCAATCATCCTATGTTGATCCTTAGTTCAAGCTGGATATTGAGGATTGACACCGGTTTAGACAATACGCACATGTTCCTACAACCTAGTATATGACCAAGCCTAAACTATACACCTTCAAGTGTTCTCTAAGGTTTATATACATGGGCCCACATATGGTAATCATGAACTATATACACCTGCCTCTATAACCTCCTTGTGGGATGCCTTTGGAGAGTCTTCCTATAATGGTGACTCAATGGGTCCCCTATGTGGTTGAGGGATAGCTTAAGTGGATAACTAAGGATATACTATTTTTTTAGTAAAAAGATAAACTTAAGTAAATAAAAAAAATAAAAAACATAATTTATCATTGTAAAATTTAACCAAATTACATTTTAAAAACAATTATGTAATTATATTTATAACTTGTAATGAGAAATTATGAAATATTTAAAAATAATTCTTGAATTTAATAAACATGAGAATTTTAGAAGATGTTAATTAAAAAATATGAAAAATTAATAACATAATTTAGTAAATTGTTAATTGAGAGTAATTTATGAAAACAAATTAAAATTTTAATGAATTAAAAAAATCTAAAAAAATCTAAAAAAAATTTAAATAAAAATAATAAACTCCCCCATTTTGTAAATGAAAAAAAAAATTTAACAAAAAACTCTCCCTTTTATATTTATCTAAAAATAATTTAAAATTATTTAAAATAAACTCCCTTTTAAAAAAATACTTTTAATAAAAAATATTAAATAGATTGAAACAATATTCAGTGAATGTAGAATTAAGATTATGTTATAGTTTAACAAATCATTTTTAAAGAGTTTGATCTAAGTATCATTTATTCATATAAGAAAAGTATTATCAAAACATAATATTTAAAAATAACAAAAAATTTCAATATTCTTGAATGTTAAGCTCAAACACTAGCATATAACTAAATATTATTGAATTAAAAATTAAAATTGATTTCCATGGACATATAAATAAAACAGTATTCTTTAAAAATAAATGAAAAGTTTATTTTTAAGGTTTTTAATCCCTCCATGTTTAAGCCTAAAAATATAATATTAACAACAAATAAAAAAATCATTGTCAATATTATTTGCAAAAAATTAAAGAAAAAACACAAATTTAACAAATTAGAAAAAAGGTTCAATTAAAATATATTTTCCAAGAAATTTATCTTAATTTTTCTATTAAGACTAAATACATATTGACATAATTAAAATAATTTTATAATAAATTGATTATTTAAATAAATTCATAATTCCAAATTGATGTGAACTAATAATTAATAGAAAATAAAATATATGTGACATAAGATATTTCAAAGATTATAAAATACTTCCCTATATCCGTTTATGAAAAATTATTTTGAACATCCTCGTGAATCTTAATTTTGCATAATCTATTTAATTAAATACTTATTTTAAAACAAAAATAGTTGTATGTTATTTAAATTAGCAAAAAAGGGGGTAACTCTCCCAAAATTTATGAATCTTTAATGATAGATAAATAAAAACTATTAAGAAACATTTTATGAAAGTAAATATATAGTCAGCATATTCATAACAAAAATTTTAATTATATAAGCTAAAAAATTTTACTAGCTAAATAAAAAACATATTGAAATTACTACATCTACTTAAAAAAAATAATACGATTATTAAAAATTTATTCGATATCTTGAATGAAAACATATCAAATTATACTATAGTAGAAAGTATGCCTGCTGATTGGGATAAAAATTACATATCTGGGCATGGTAAATTACTTAGGTCCAATAGAATTTAAATAACACCTTTTTGATACCCATGATATCATAAATTCAAAATAATTCACAGAAGGTATTTTGGCCACCCAAATAGATTTTAAACAGTTTCATTTGGGTGAATATAAAAACAAATTTTTAGATAAAACATTATAGTATGACCAAAATATTTAGGGAATCACATTGTAAAATCATTGGAATAATTCCATTTCATTATAAATTTAAAAAAAGTTACAATAGAAAATATTATTTTTTATATTCTAAAAAAATAGTCTTATTCAATTTGGGGGAAAAGGTGTTATAACCAACGACCTTTTTATTAGTGTATGGTTTTACCATTGAAATAATTTTTTTCTATTGTTTATTAGATTTTTAAAAAGTATATAAATCTAATTTTATATTAAAAAAATTAATTTTTAAAAACTATATTATGTTTTAGAACAGTTTCTAAATCTGTAACAACCTTTTCATTTGATCAAGAAGCAATGTTTATTAAATTTTTTATTTCATTAATATTTTACACTCATTTTATAGTTTATTTAATTCATCCACATCTAAAATAAATCTTGTATCCTAGTTTTAATCATTTATAGCCAAAAAGTCTTTAAGTATTTCATTTTTATCTTTTACTTTCAAAAATTCAGAATCATAATTCCTTTTATTTAATTCATTATAGGAAACAATGATATTAAAATTTCCATATTCCATTTTTAGTTTTTTGTTTTATTTGTCTTACATATTATTTTTAAGTATAAATTATCTATATTTTTCCATCAATTTTAATCTTCCATTACTCAATTATTAATTCTATTTAAGAAATTGTTTAAAAGTCATAGAATCAGAATCATAATTAGAGTCAGAATCAACAAATTTTTCATTTTCAGATGTTGTATTATGATGAAAATTTATAATAGTTATCAACCAGGTAAAATGTGAATCATTTACCTCATACTTTATACCCATTATAATAAGGTTACATTTTTTACTTTTCACTTCCATAGTCACTTCTTGATTTGAAAATTATTTGAGCAGACCCATCCCCAAAACAAATCTTGTTTTTCTTTTATTAATTTATCTTTGTACTAATTCAAATACTTGAGTTTGGGTCAATCAGGTATGATGTGACCTTTATTCCCATACTCATAAAATGTTATATCTGAAACATCATTATTATTAATTGAATTACCTTTCTTTTAATCCTTTTTATGATTCATTACAAACTGTCTCTTTACACCATTGTTATTTCTGAATTTGAAAAGAATCTTTTTAATGTGGGGTATATCCTTATCACATTCATGGAACATAGAATCTATGTCATTATAGGTATCAATTACATTATATTTAAATTCAATAACTTTTCTATTTGTAGACTCCTCTTCAACAATATTTTTTTTAGCTCTATGTCATACTACCACAAAGTTTCAATTAGTTCATCTAAAGTATACTGCATAAAATTATTAATTTCATCAGTGGTCACGTTATTTTCATTCCATGTCATTGGAAGTGCGCTCTGAACTCTTTACACCTATGAAATGTTTTCTAAGACTTCTCTAAGAGTAATCATACCATTTTTTATCTTGTAAAATTATGGAACATTTTATTTATAGGTTCTTCATATCCTATCTTGATGTCTTTGTATTTGTCTTGGAGCCTTCTTAGATTCCTTTCTTTAAGCTTGTTAGCCCCATAAAGTGTCACTTAATGTATCTTCTATATGTTATAGGTTGTCATTCAAGATTAAACATTATTATAGATCCTTCTACGTATATCATAGTAAAAAATATTTATAACCTTATAATTTGAAACATATTTTACTATATAATTACCTACATGAGCCTTGGGGATAACCATCGGTAGCTCATATTCATTATCCACAATGGACTAGTGATCCAAAGTCAATTGTATTAGGTAGGCTTTGATTATATATTAACAATATCCATAGACTCTTCCATAAAAAAATGATGGTTTCTATTGAATCCATACATCATGGGAATTGACACCGTCTATCCTTGAATGAAAAATTTTATTTTTTTCCTTAGACTATTAAGTCTAGGATACCGTATTAGCACATAGTTAAAAAAATAAAAATATAAATGATAACCTATTAGAGATAAGGATTTGCTAATAATTATTTCATATTTGAACCATAAATTTATTGATCTTTCTCTGATACCAATTGTTCAGTATCATATTAAAATAAATAAGACTATCCTATTAGATACCTCCTATGATACATCTTTTTGGATTGTTATTGATGGAAATTATTATTAGAGGGGGTTAATAGTAATTTTAAATATTAATGACAAAAATAATCAGAGTTCATAAAATATTAATCTTTAGGGAGTGTAGTGTTCTTATTTTTAGTTGCAGTTGATGAAAATAAAAGAAAAAAATAATTATAGTGGTTTGGATCAAAAATATCCTAGTATATTCCTAAATATCCATTGTCCCTCAAGGATACATGTACACACTAAAAACCTCACTTTTAAAGGTTTTATAACCTTGTTATAGAACCTTCCTTTTAAATAACCCATAGGCACAACCTAGTCTTCTTATAGGATACATGCCTAGTCTATTTACCTTAATTTTGACCAGGAATCACAACCTAGACATTCTTTTTGGTGGTAGAATAACTATAGATATCAATACTCCAATTTTACAGGAAAAAGAATATACTATACATGCTGAAATAAAAACATAAATAAAAACACCACACAAATAGAAAGTAATATAGGGAAAATAGAATATCATTAGAAATTTCAAATATGTTGAATCTTGATGATTGTTGATCATGAAGATGGAAAAAATATTGAAGATAAAGTCCATCTATGATAACAACAAGAGTGTAGATGTTGTATATGTTCATGAAAAATTAAAATTATCTATAATATCAAATATTTATCACAAGTAATCTATGGAAAATCTTCACTATTTTAGTTTTTATTATATAAAGATATCTCTCGAATCATTAAAACAAAGATCCTACAGGAGCAGTTCAATGTCCAAAATCTGAATGATACTTTTTAGAGAATAATAATGAAAAAATATGACTATTACCTTTGTTCAAAAAATATAGGATGAAAAACATAGAACAAACAAGATTTATTTTTCTTCATGTAATATTAATATAAAATAATTAATATTTTAATTATATAAATTGTAAAAACATCATTTATAAAAAAAATTATAATCTTTTAGATTATAAAGATAAAAACATATTGTAAAAATAGAGCATCAGATGTATTTTAAACCTAAAGTATATGTGTACACCAAATAAATCTAAATTTAATTTTTTACACTATTATAATTATATTTCATAAAAAATTAATAAATCTTTTAACAATGTAATTGTTATAATACATTAATTGAAATAAGAAATAATTTTTTTAGAAATACTTTTTTTAACTAATGGTGTCTTATTTTGGCTATCACTGAAAATAGAGAGAAATGGATCATGAACTACTGCTAAAAACATTGTGTGGTGGATCATGTCCCACTCCTAAAAACAATGAGTGGTGGTTCATGAATCACCCAAGAAAAAATGATCATATTTTATAGATTCATTTAAAATAAAAAATAAAAAATACCTACAAATATTTTTTTCGTGACACTGAGTAATCAAAGGCTTCATGGGAAGAATAAAAAATTGAGTTACTGTTTGATGAATTGCAACAATTTCTTGTGACTCACAGTTTCATGAAGTCTAATAGTGTCTTATCATTCGATGTTTAATGAAGTCCAACAGTGACTCATAAAATAAAAATCTTGAATAAAATGATGAAAAATAGAATAATAAAAATTAAAGAATAAAAAATAAAAATATTAAGAATAATTTTGTAACAAATTAGAAGAAAAACTGGTAAAAACTTAGCTATTATTGGATTCCAATAGTGACTCATTGAAAACATTGAAATCCAATAATATGAAATCGAATTAATAAAATATGAATAGTCTTTTTATAAAAAATAAGAAAACATATTAAACATATATGAAAATAAAAATAATATTAGAGTATAAAATTATAATATGAGTAGATGCTAAACAATTTAACACAAATAAGAAATATCTCTTGACAAAGCTCGATGAAGCTTCTTCCATTAGAAGGAATAACAACTAGTGGGTTAGAAATTGAACCACCATTGATGTACAGTGGTGACTCAACTCATTATTGATGTCCAATGTTGAATGTACTCGCACATGAGCCTCATACCAGTTGGTAAGGACTCCGTAAGTGCATCCAGGTGACCTGGGATAAAATCCAGGTGGAGGAATATTTTTAGGGGTATTTCAGCAGTACTGTAACAGGTACTATAGTCTGAACTGTTTCAGTAATATAGTATCACTGTAGAGGAACTATAGTAGGTGTTTTTTGGTACTGTAGTAGCCAGGACTATTCATCCATTTGGGCCTTCAGGCCACCAATTTGGTCCCTGAGTCCTTTAAGGCTTTTGGGTTAGTAAGGCCTTCGGGACACCATAACTGCAAATGGAAACCAAACAACCTACAAGGAAGAAGCTCTAGAAGAAGGAGGAGCAAGGAGCTTTCACCATAGCAGATGCTAAACAGATTGCAATATTGGAAGGGTATCACACCTGCCATCGAGATAATCTTGTGCATGAATGAGAAATCCAAGCCGAACAACCATGCGAAGGTGGTGAGTTATTTTCAAAATGAATATGCAGGGGAGGAGTAGTTCGAAGTAGTTAGTCTGGGTTGTATGTAATGTTTGAATCCAATATCCAAAAAATTACTCTAAGGCCTATGGGACATGTAATACTTATGCCTACGGGCCTTGTAAGGGTTCCACCTCACCCCTTGAAAGGTGAATTATCAAAATAAATAAAAAATGAAGACCTTCAGTCCATTAGAGTAGAATGGTGAATCTACTCACTATTGTTGTCCAATGATGACTCGACTCATCGTTGGTATCCAATAGTGATGGAACTCAATATTTGTGACCAATAGTGATCAAATCACCATTGGTGTCCAACTGTGACTCGACTCAATGTTGATGAGAAATGATGAATTGTCTCACTGTAAAAGTCTAATGGTGTCACCATAGAGAAAACATATGTAAAAACCTAGATCTTCTTTTATGGTATATCTTACTTTCTGGTTATTTTTTAAAAAATAGGTGTTTATTTAAATTTTAGGTGTACATGCCATGTACTTATATGTACATGTCATGTACCGATTTTTCGCGGGTGACCATGTACTGGCCGTGTAACAGCCGAGTATAGGGACGTGTATATTGACATAGAGACCTCTTAAAGAAGAGGTTGGATACGGAAAGTACACGTCATGTACTTTTAATGAACATGCCATGTAATTTTTAAGAACATGCTGAGTAGTTTATTTTTATTTCATTAAATGGACCGAATTCATGTCTAATCAATAGAACCCTCTTCTTTATCTATCGTCTCATCCAGGAGTGACCGTATGACACAAATCTTCGCCAAACCCCCGACTCGCCATCCTTTCTCCAATTCAACCTTCGTCAGTGGAATTGGAATCACATTGTTGAGTTCTCTTTTCTTCATGAACATAATCAATTGGTTTCTATTATTTTATTAGATATCCTCAGTTGAATGTTTTTATCATTTTTTTAGATCTTCATTGTTCTGGGGTGATTCAAGGACTGAGGTTTGCGTATATCATTCGTACAACTCCGAGGTAGGTGGTTTTTTCCTTTCTATAGTCATTCTTTTATTTTATGTGCAAAAGTTTCCAATACTCTTGTTCAGGGTATTTTGTATTTATTGTTTTTAGCCCTTCTTTTGCTTTCTATGCCTTTTTTGTTTGGATAGAGGTTTATTATTGTGAATAGGGTTATCATTTCCATGCTATGGATGTTTTTCCCATGTTTTCTTGTTATTAAATGTTTGGTCCAGCCTTACCTATTAGGCTACTGCTTTTCATTCCATGACTAGTATTTTAGGATAGAGGGATTTTTGTCTAAAATGTTTTAGACTGCTTATCCAAGTAGTTATTGGGGTTTACTTTGGATTCCATATATCATTTGTGCATGATTGTCTTACAAAGGGCTATGAGAACTTGGTGTAGTAGACTATAGGGATAATGGATATTGAGGGATTATACAGAGTGTCTGTTTACTTTTAAATTGAGAGACCATAGGGGGGATGGACTTTGTGCACTCTCAGAGTGTCTATATTTTCCTTGTTATGAGACCACATGTCGAATTGGATGTTGAGTGCTTCCCCTCAGTTTCTATAGTTACCGATACGAGACCATATAGGGGATTAAGGGTGAGTGCTTTCTTATAGATTCTTTTCTAAGCTGAACCAGATGGTTTCATGTGTTGTTGGGTTGAACCAGAGGGGTTAGGATGCAAGTAATTCAAAGAAGGTTACATGTTTTTTATTATCTTCTTACTAGATATTTGAAGTTGAATGCATTTGAAACTATAATATTGTTTAATTTGGAGTACTTCCTTGGTTACTGATTCTTTTTAATTATTGCCTATCATATATATTTACTGATAGTTAGGCACATATATTTAGGTGGTTTCCTATGGGTATTAGTCTCACTCCCTATTTGGGTCATGCTTTTGTGCCCAAATAGATTATATTGATGCAAGTATAGATAATGGAAAGCGCCCTTCTACTTCAGGTATGTGATTTCTATGAAACTGGGGAGCATGGGACAAATCTGAGCCATGTGATGTTGTGGACTTGTTTACTTTTTTTATTCTACATTGGTTTATTATTGTATTCCAGGAATGTGGCTTGTTTGAATGATTTCCTATACATATATGTCATGCGTTATAATATCTACGTGCTCCAGTTGTTTATTTCTTCAGTCTCCTATTGTGTACTTTTGTATGGTATTATTATTGATTATTATATTGTTATCTATTTTAATTTTGTTGTGTTACTCTACCAAATAGGGAATATATTCTCACTATCACTCCCATGTCCCTCACTGCTAGTTAGCGGCCTCTAGAGTTTCGGGAAATGCCCTTGATTCCATGTGACCAACCGGGTACGGGGCGCCTCTGGGTGGCACCCCGAATCAGGATGTTACAAAGTGGTATCAAAGGGATTCTTTTCATCTTGAATTACTGTTTGGGGCCTATAGCTAGGGATTAGAAAGAAATAGGTACTTGGTAATAAGTTCTGTCTGGGAGTTGCTAACCCGTGTACATGGAAAAGCCAATTTAACTCGTTATTCCAATTTTTCTAGTTCTGCAATTTTACAGTAGATTTGATTTCACCGTTGGGTGATTCACATGTATTGTGTTGTTATCCTTGATATTATAGAGGTTCTATTTTTTGTTGCAACATGATGAGATAAGGGTATTATAGATCATGCATTATATAAGTATTTGTTATAGATCCCATGCCATGCATTCTTATCATTACATTAAGGGTGCATTACTAATTGCATGTTGCTGTAATAGGTGTTGTGTTAGATATGCATGTTGTTGTGATAGATGCCTTAAAAAAATACCTGCTATTCGATAGGGTATTTATACTATGTAAAATTTTAGTTTGAATGAATTCCAAACTTTGGTTCTTGAGGTGTTATGGGCTCTCATGTACCATTTGGTGGATCATTGCTCTGTTATGTTTATATGTAACATTTATAAGATTCCAGTAATTGATTTGTGGGGAGTATGGGTCATGAAAGATCAAAATTTGGCACCATAATGTTTATTTTAGTGTTTTTTGGGTTCTAGAGTAGTTTCTAAGGCTTAATGTCTGGAAAAACCTAGAATACACGGAATGTAATGATGAATACACGTCATGTGTCCTTTGTTTTGGGAAAGAACTGTTTTTCTTGAGTACAAGCCATGTACTATATGTATTTTCCGTGTAGTCTCTAACCATGTCACTGGATGTGTGGGCAAAGACACGGGGTTGGGAAATATTTGGTGGGACACATTGTGTATTGGATGTACATGTCGTGTTCTGTTGACCATGTTCCCACTTGTGTGACTAATTACACGGATGGATAAAACATAGGTTATACATTCCATGTCAAGATTGGACACGCTGTGTATCAAAACCCTTATATCCGACCGTGTAACAAACAAAAGGGGTGGATGAAAATCATGAAGTACATGCCATGTCCATCTTGAACACGCCATGTAGTGTAACCCATGTATCCAGTAGTGTGACAAACAACACGGGTCTGTGAAGTTTATCTAGTACACGCTTTATCTAGCACTAAAATGTAGTGTAGTCTTCTTCCAAGAGAACCATGTGGCAAAGACATGTAAGGTAAACCAGGCAGGGGAAGAGGATTCAAGTACACGTTGTGTGTTAGGACAACATTCCATGGGTTTGGGGGTGTTACACGACCTGGGTTGGAAAAAGTACACACCCATGTGAAGGCTTAAGGGAACACACCGTGTAGTGTTCTTACACACCGTGTACCCATATTTTGAAAAAACATGAATGATTTATTTATCTTGTTCCCTTATTACACTTCCATGTTTTAGTCCCTGATAATATTAATCTAAGGTGTGTGCTGGAACTTGTATAGTCCTTCCACTGAGATGTCCTCCAACTATATGCCAGTTATAGGAAAGTGATCAAACATCGGATATGGATGATCATGGACTACCAGTATATCCTCTAATTTTGCTAGTATTTCCACCATCCATTATTCTAGACACAGGTGATAACACACAGTTCTGAGAGGAATTTATGATGTTCATGCAGACCATCTGAGGAGTATCACCCCCTTCCCCGTCAATGGAATAATTGACACGGGTCTTTCAACAGCAGCATTATACGACTTTCACAAGGGAAGGAGGACCTTAGGCTGTAGAGTCTTGGTTAGAATCCATGCTATCTATCTTCAACCATATGGAGACACCTCTAGAGAGGAGGGTTACGCACGCTACACATCTGCTTTGAGTCTCCGCCAAGAGATGGTGGGATGTGATCTCACGGGAGGGATTCCAACAGTTTATGTATTTAGATGAGTTTCAACATACCTTCATTGATTACTTTTACCAGAATACATTGAGGGATGATCGAGCCCAAGAGTTCATGAGTCTGGAGGAGGGTACATTTTTTGTTTAGAGTATTATTATTGCTTCACAAAGCTTCAACACTTCATGCCCTTCCCAGGAGTTGTTGAGTTATTCCTGGAAAGGAATATTGAGGATGGTCTCAGGAACGTCATCTGATCTAAAGTGAACATCTTTAGGTTGACTTCCATCACTTCTATAGTCAACCAGGCACTGATCAGAAAGCGAAATTTGAGGGATTCTGGAGTTGTGAGCAAGGTTGGCTTCACATCCAGGGTTGGTATCCCTCTTACTAACAGTAAGGAGTTTCGTAGGGAGTCTACACGCAGATATCCAAGAAGGCAAGAGACATATTTTTGTAGCCATTTGGTGTGCTACCAATGTGGGATGAGTAGCCTTATGAAGCCACATTGCCTGGGAGACCCAATGGTTCTTCTATGATTCCTCATTCAGGATAAGCACCACCAGTTTCTCATCAGTCAGGGAACTGGAGTTCTTCCGGCCATTCAGAATGAGGTGGAGATTGTGGTCGTGGTAGCCAGTCTCCAGGCTTTCAGTGACCGCATTGTGGATCCTCTCGGGGTGGTCACGTAGGGTCTCAAGGACACAGTTTCAAGTTTGACCTTTGCAGTGGAGCATACCCAGTTGGATCAGGACCCCATACCCTTTATAGTTTGAGATACAATTCTAGTTGCCTTATTTTTAGCTTTTCATCTTTTTAATATAGGGGTTTCCCATATCATTATATCTATTACTATTGTTGAGAGCCTTGGGCTCTTTGTCTTAATTTATTATGATATCTTGATGTTGGACACTCCTTTTGGGACAAGAAGAAATATTGTATGATAGTGAAGGGAGTTCCCTCTAGAGGTTGGTGAGTGTCACTTCTTATGGTACCTCTATGTCCTAGAGATGAAAATTTGTGATTTCATTCTCCGAATAGACTGGTTAGTTCCCTACCATAAATTTTTTGAATTCTATAGCTATATGTTGAGTTTCATGACACCGGAAGGTGGATCCTTTTTACATAAGTATGAATGGGATGTCTAGGAAAGCATTACAATACCCAAGCGTCCTGGGTTGGGAGGAGTTTCAGCCCAGATTGGTAGTCTATATCTGGATGACTATGGGATTTTGCAGTTGGACTTTCCTCTAGTGGTGGATTGTTTCATATATGTCTTTCCAAAAATCTTTTTAGGTTTTCCTCTGGAGTGAGATGTATAATGTTCTACTGATCTTGTTCCAAGAGTGGAAACTGTGTCCATTCCTCCTTAAAATATGGCTACACCAGAGTTATAGGAGCTCAAGATGAAGTTGGAGGAGTTCTAGGAAAAGGGTTTATCTGACCCAGTACCTCTCCTTGGGGTTCACCTAACATGTATAAGAAGAAGGCAGACAGAACCCTCCAACATTATATGGATTATCAAATGTTTAACCATTCGATGGTTATGAACCGATATCCCTTGATAAGGATTAATGATCTCTCTGATCAAAGGATCTCGAATGTTATCAAATATTGACTTGTGGTCTGGTTACCATTATTTGTGTGTTAGACCATCTGATATACCTTTTACCACCATTCAGAGCAGGTATGTTCTACAAGAGTATGTGGTTATGCTGTTTAGTCTCACGAACACGCCTGAAATCATTATAGCATTAATGAACCGAGTGTTCCATCCATACGTGGATTCTTTTATGGAAGTTTTTGTGGATGATATCTTGTTGTACTCTCACACTTGGCACGACCATGAAACCCATCTTGAGATCATTTTTTAGTACACTGAGAGAGCATCAGTTATATTCTAAGCTCTCAAATTGCCACTTTTGGATGGACCAAATTCACTTCATGGGTCATGTTATCTCCGAGAAAAGAGTATCAGTAGACCTAGAGAAAGTGAGAGAAGTAGTTTACTGGGAGCATCCAAAGAACATCTTTGAGGTGCGATGTTTTCTAGGGCAGGATGGTTACTACAGATGTTTCATATAACACATTTCATGCTTTGCAGTGCCACTGATGGGTCTCACTAATAACGGTTAAAAGTACTTGTGGTCATATTCTTGCGAGTCAGACATTCAAGAGATTAAAGGGAGGTTGAATTCTGCACCAATCTAGTATTTCTTAAGATGGGAAAGAGATATTCTATGTACTGTGATGCATTAGGTATCGGGATAGGAGCTGTGCTTATGTAGGGGGAAGAAGTCATTGTGTACGAGTCTCAGAAGTTGAGGGAATTGGGTAAACATGTACTTTTGAGTACAACTTACCATCCCCAGACAGATATCCAGTCAGAGTGTATGATTCAGGTGCTTTAGTACATGCTTCAAGCATGCATTCTGGATTTTGGAGGTTCATGGGAGAAGCACATACCTCTTGTGGAGTTTTCCTACAATAATAGTTTTTAACCAACTATTTAGATAGAACCTTATGAGGCCTTGTATGGTAGGTCATGCCGATCAGCATTATGCTGGTTGGTGGCAGGAGAGGCAGATATACTAGGACCTCATTTTTTCCAGGAGACCACAAACCAGATAGAGTTCATTTAGAAGATGATGGATACTGTACAGTTATGACAGAAGTCTTATTCTGATCAACAGAGACAACCTCTGGAGTTCGAGGACAGGGATCAGGTTTTTCTACGTGTCACACCATGGTTGGGACAATGGAGGATTATGAGACAGGTTAATCTTTCACCGAGGTACGTTAGACCATTCTAGGTTTTGTAAAGGGTTAAGCTGGGTTTCTATCCGTTGAAGTTGTCTCAGAGGTATCAGGCTATGAATGATGTCTTCCACGTTTCCATCTATGACATTACTTCTCAGACCCATCTCATATTTTCCAACCCAAGGAGGTTGAGCTCAAGGTGGATGCCTCATTCAAGAAGCATCCTATCCGGATTGTTGATCTAAGTGAGAAGGTTCTTCATGGCCAGTTTATTCCTCTAGTGTGAGTGTCATGTCAGCACAGACAAGTACAAAACGATACTTAAGATTGGTAGGTCGATGTACGATCACAATGGATGCATTTGTTCGAGGATTATTCTTCTATGACGCATTGCTATGGAAATACAGTGACAGATTTATTTAAGGGGAGATGTTTGTAAGAACCCAAAACTTCTTTTCAGGTATCTATTTATTTCTGGTTATTTTTGAGAAAGGAAGTGTTTCTAGAAAATTTAGGAGTACACGCCATGTACTTATATGTTCATGCCATGTACCTGGTTTCCACAGGTGACCGTGTACTGACCATGTAACGACCAGGTACATGGTCATGTGTGGTTACCTAGAGATAGCCTAAAGCAAAGGCTGGATAAGTCAAGTACATTTCATGTACTTTTAAAGAACACAACGTGTCTATTTACTTTTATGTTGCGAGACCATAGGGGGATGGACTTTGTGCTCCCTTAGAGTGCATGTAGTTTCCTAGTTACGATACCATAGGGGGAATTGGATGTTGAATACTTCCCCAAAGTATCTATAGTTACTCATATGAGGCCACATGGGAAATTGATGGTGAGTGATTCCTCATAGAGACTTTGCTAAGAGGAACTAGAGGTTTTCTTGTGTAGTTTGGTTGAACCAGAGTGGTTAGGTTGTGAGTACTTCACAGATGGTTACATGTTTGTGATTATCTTCTTACTTCATATTGGAAATTTAATGAATTTGAAACTATAGGATTGTTTAATTTTGAGTACTTTCTTGGTTACTTCTTCTTTTTAATTATTTCTTCCCATATATATTCACTGACTATTAGGCTCATATATTTGGGTGGTTGCCTATTGGGATTAGTCTCACACCCTGTTTGGGTCAGGATTTTGGTCCCAAACAGATTATATTGTTGCTGGTATAGTTAATGGCAAGCACCCTTCTACTTCTGGTTCATGATTTCTATGGAGCTGGGGATCATGAGACCAACTTGAGGCTTGCGATGTTGTGGATATGTTTACGTGTTTTCCTTGTACTTTGGTTTAGTACATTATTACATCATTGTGACTTGTTTGGCTACTTTCCTAGACATATTTTTCAGGGATCATTATATATTTGTGCTCCAATTGGTAATTTCTTCAGTCTCATGTCATTTAATTTTGTATGGTATTATTACTGCTTTTTCTATTATTATCTGTTTTACATCCACTATGTTACTCTTACAAAGAGGGAATAGTTTCCCCACTATCACAACCAATTCCCTCGCTACCTTTCAATAGCCTCTGGCATTCAGGGAAATGGGCTTGGGGCCATGTAACCAAACGGGTAAATGGAACCTCTAGGCGGCACCTGGAACATGGACGTTATAACATAAAAGTGATGAATGATAAAATATTGTGGACATAGGAATAAATATATGAATATATGGAAGGTTGAAGAAGAAGAAAATAATTTTAATGTTGAAACTTGAAAGAAGACATGGAAGATGATACTAAGACAAAGTGAGACAATCCCATAAGATTGAAAAAATTAGGTAAGAAGCAATTGGGTTTTTGAGATAGTCACAGACATATTAGAAAATGAGCAGTCAACCATGAACAATCGTGGAAGAAGATGTGATTTAAATAATAAGATGCATGGGTGTTTAAAATATATCACGTGAGATTAGAAAATGATCAGATAATGTGAAAATAAGTTATCTAACGTCCATGCTTGTATTCATATTTTAATGTCTAGATGAACATTGGACTCATAACATTGTCCTGCATCGCTTTGAAGGTAGAGAAATAGAATAGTATACCAAAAATTATGTGTTGATCCATGGTTTGAGCTGGGTATCGGGGATCAACAACAATTTACACATTGCACACATGGGCATATAGCCCAACGAGCGACCTAAAAAAACCTATAAGACTATGGGAATTCTCTATTGGCCTTATACATGGGGCCACACACCTTAAGCATGTACTATGATTACCTACCTCTATACCCTGTTTGTGGGATTACTTTTTCAGGCCTTTCTGCAAGGTTGACCCAATGGGTCTCCGAGCCTAATTAGGTCACTAATTATGGTTAATTTTTTCTACTAAAAAAATTAAACTTATGTAATTAAAAATAAAACAAACATATAATTATAATATTTAACAAAATAACATTATAAAAACAATTTCATAATTATTTTCAGAACTTTTAAAAACAAATTATTAGTTATTTAAAAACACTTTGAGAATTTAATAATATTGAGAATTTAATAATATGTTAATTAAAAAAAGTGATAAATTTATAATATAATTTAATAAAATTTTGATTTAGGGAAATTTATTAAATTAAATAAAACTGTTAAATTATTTTAAAAAATCAAATAATAGAAAATTATGTAAAAAAATCTATTAATAATACAAGCTCTTTCACCTTTTTGACTAAATGCTTATTTGGTTATATTTTGAAATAAAAAAGATTAAAAATTTGAAAATGATTTATAATCTTTTGATTTCAATATTCAATCTGTATAGATTCTTTGAATATTTTTCTCATTAATATGTATAAATTGATAATTCCAAAGTTAGGTGGGATTAGAAAAAATATTAACCATATTATTCTAAATGTTATAAATTGGATTATCCAAATATATATTATATCAAATATTTAACAAATTCTCAATGCCATAAAACATTACATTTTTATATATAAGACAACTCTTTCTCGTAATAGAGAATAAAAATATCATTTTGTCCAAACAAGATACAAACAATAAAATTTGGATTTATAGAGGGAACAATAGAATAGTTATTTAATTCGATAAATAATTCACTTGGTAAATTCAAATAATAATATTAGAATTCTAGTGTAGAAGCACTCCCTCTATTACCAAAATGAAGATCCACTTCACACTTTTTCAATTCCCTCGTATCACTGAGTCTGGTTTTTAGCACAAATGTGCAACACAAACCCAATATCCAATACCCATGAGTAAAAGTTGGTAAAATAAAACTTTATAACGTTCACATTCATATGATCTATGTTGGAGTCTGCATCCCACATCGGACTTGAGATCTGGTGTGGTCTTTCTTATTTGTTATAAATACACCCCAAGGGCTCCTTCGGAGATATACCTTTGGGGGTTCGGGTCTCTCTTATTTTCCCAATCTACATGGTATTAGAGGAGGTTTGATTCCTCCCTCACATTTTTTTTCTTTCCTTTTCCCCTTCCTTTAGGGTTTCCCCGTCCGGGGGGCGGCGACCTCAAAGCCCCGTAGGGTTACCGCCGCCGCCCCTCCGCCTCTACCCTGCCCAGCTCCTCTCAGGCCCTCCCTCCCGGTGCCCCTCCCCAGCGCCCCCGCACCCTCGCCAGCGCGGCTCCCTCGCCCTCGCTCGATGGCCCTCTCTCTCCCCGACGCGGCCCGCGCCGGCTCCTTCCTGCGGACTTCCTCCCCGACGCCGCTCCCTCCCCGCGGCTCCTGGCCCTCCCGTCGAACCTCCCTCCTCTCGCGCGGCTCCAACACGGCTCCCGGCCCTTTGGTCCGACGCGGCTCCCGCCGCGCCTCCCTCCCGCCCAGACTCTCCCTCCCTGGCGGCTCCATCCCAGCCGGCTCCATGCGCCGGCAGCCTCCCTTCTCCAGCAGCCGGCCTCCAGCTCCGGCCGGCGACCCCTCTCCGGCAGCCCGATCCGGACAGTTCCGGCTACTCCTGCCAGATCCGGTGATTGTCGGCCAGATCCGGCCAGATCCGGCCAGATCCGGCGATATCCGGACTGTTCCGGGCAGATCCGAGCAGATCCGGACTGTTCCGGCCTCCACCCGTGTCGGCCGCTCCCCGCAGGGGTCCTCCTCCGGTTTCCCGCACCGCCTCCCGACCTCCTGCACCCTCGCCGGCCTCCTCCTGCGGATCCCCGCCTCGCCGGCATCTCCCGGCACCTCCCGGCAGCGGCATCTCTCTCCGCTGGCACGTCGTTTCGCTGGCGCAGTAGCTCGACATCCTCGGATTTGGGCCCGTTGGCGCCGCCAGTCCCGCAACAATTCTGCGGAATCCCCGCCTCCCGTCGCCAGCCCCGCAAGTGCGGTTTTCCCGGTGCTAGTTTGGATTTCTCGGCGTTTCATCGACCGGCCCCACTAGTGCGGCATTCCTGGCATTCCGACCATCAACCCGGTTTGAGTGGTTCATCTACTGCGTCCGCGACATCTTCCATCCATCATCCTGCGGAGGAGCTTCGATCGTGAGGGGGAGCAGCAGCCTTTGCCGCTTTTTTTTTATTTTGTCATGTTTTGTAATCAAGCTGGGTTTGTCCAGCTTGAGGGGGAGTGTTGGTCTCTGTTTTATTGTTTTCTTTTCATTATGTGTCCAAGCTAGGCTCACCTAGCTTGAGGGGGAGTGTTGGAGTCTGCATCCCACATCGGACTTGAGGTCCGGTGTGGTCTTTCTTATTTGTTATAAATACACCCCAAGGGCTCCTTTGGAGATATACCTTTGGGGGTTCAGGTCTCTCTTATTTTCCCAATCTACAATCTAAATGATTCTCACTGGGAACTCTTCTCAACCATAGATACCTATCTTTGACTATTTTATATTTTGTAAATATAAGGTATTTCAAAATGGTTATCATGAAATATTTCATATCTATAACAACGACATATTTAGGGGTGATTGTCGTGTTATATATCATTACATAAATTTTATCAATGAAATTTCCCCTGATAAAAATGATGAACTCGAACATCATATTCATTTAGTGAGCTAGCACCCATATTTCACTAGGTTTTTTTTTTCATTTTAGCATTTATCCCAACACTCAGCTATTTAGGTTGGGAAATATCCTAATCATAAGAGTTATGATTATTACATTTTGGATTAGATAAATAATTTATCCAAATAAATTATATAGATATACTAAACTTTATTCCTCCAATAACCTAATCGTTTTAAAGTATTTCAACTACTGCATTCCAAATAAAATTCCAAAAACATGCTAACACTGAATAATAAAAGGGAACCCAGATTTATCTTGGCTTACCCAACTTTATAATCTATAGTCTCTTAATATTTTACTTAATTACACATGATAATTCATGGGATCACAAATTTATAATAACCAACCTATTTGGATTATCAATATCTTGATAAGTTTCTATTTGAAATGAATCTCACAATAATTATTTAAGGGGTTTTCATTCATACTCTCTCTAATTTAATATACAAAATATTCATATGAAATTAACAACTATTTCATATACTAAAATATTTATATTCTCTAGCTTTATTCTTTTATGTATGCATGCTTCAAAAGATTTAGTTTTATATTCTATATTCCATCAAAAAAAATAATTTTTATACAACATTATTATGAAACTCTTTACACAACCCATAGTTTGTGTTAATCACTTGAATGTTGCAGTTAATCATGTTCATACATATCCAATTAAAATATGTGCATAAGGTATATGAATTCTTAATTTAATGTTTTAAAACTAAATGAGATTGACAATCTCTATATGAGTAGGCCTATGAAAATATATAGAAAACCCCTACATTTCTAGAAAAATGAATAGGCCTCCAGGATATTGGGAAGTCCGACCAAAACTACCTCTACCTATGTATACTTTAATCAAGAGAGAATAAAATTCATAATATTTCTAAAACCTAATATGCACAAAAAAAATCTAATAACTACATTCTATCTCATAAATTAATCTATAAATTAAGGTTGAGGTAAATGAAAATTAAATTTTATGAAGTCACAACTAGCATGAAATTTATGACTTTATCTCTTAGAAGCAATTTATCATGTAATTTTTTCATACACTATATTCATATAACATAAAAACATTACTAAAGATGTTTATTAAATGAATTAAAAAATAAATAAACATTTTATTCATGTTCGAAAATCTAATATACAGATATAAAGTTTTCAAAATTAATTTAGACTTGAAAATCCCATTTTACAAAGTCTAGAACTTATCATTAATAAAAAATTATAAACTATAAGAAAAATAAGTAAAATATCAAATTTTATTAATTTTATATTTTATACCACCAGTTAAAAATACATTTACCCTTAATAGAATTTTTTTATTTCTTTATTTTTACTTTTTAGTGATTTAGTATTTAATATTAATAATTTCTTAATATATTTTCAAAAAATGTTATTTTTATTTTATTTAATTGTTTTGGTTATTGTCAATTATTTTTTAAGTTTCTATATTATGTTCGTTATAATTATTAATTTTATATCAAATGAATTATTTTGTAAATAATTTCTATAATTTATGAATGAAATATTTTATATGAGTTATAAAAATAAGAAAATATTTTCTAACAGATATAAATAAATAAATGTTTGTTTTTAGAAAACATATAAAAAACATATAAATAATTTTTTGTTTTATAACAAGTTAATGATTTTTTTTTTCAAATAAATTAATTAAATTAATAAAATAAATAAATTTTCATTTTCAAGAAATATTTTTTTAAATACATTATTTTTCATTTTGTTAAAAATATTTATACAATATTTATTAAATATTAGGATATATAAACATTATTCTTTTAATTTTATTTTTTATAATTCTAATAAATAATTTCAATCATTTCATATTTAATAAAATATTATAATAATAAGAATAATAATAATCTAATTAGGTTTAAAACACGCACAAGAGAATAAAATACACTCAAGCTAGGCTTTGATCCTAAGTTATATACCCAAACCACCTTCACCAACATAATAATAATAATAATAATAATAATAATAATAATATTTATTTATTCAGGTTGAATTGATTACAAATAACAAGTACACATACACCCATGGTAGATAAATGGGTTAGACCTCATCCCTCCCAACTGTGATTTATAAGAACCCAATGTTACATACAAATTAAGTCGCCCAAAAACCCAAATCATGGTGTTTGAAAGGCCCCAGATTAGATGACCTGAGTCCAAATTCCAAAAGGCCTTAATTTTCATTAACCTACCTATGTTTCATAGGGTTCATTATTCTCTCTTGGTATACATTCCATGTTTCATGGTCGTGCACCCCGCATCAGTGTGCCATACCACATCATCACCTCTTAAATTCCTACACCTGCATCACTACCTCCCATGCTCTCTCACCTACTATGTCATGTCCCCACTTACAAAGGATAACATACTTTTAGTGTGCAGGTAAAATCATATAATTTCACCCATATATACATGGAAGTAAAATAACTCCCCCACCCCACAAAAAAAGGTGGCTAAATTTGAGGGGGTCATGGGTTGCACCTCGACCCAGCCAGATTTTGTTCCACAATCAAGTACCATTGGGCTCAAATTTTGTCCCCAAAAATAATAATGAAAAAATAACTACAACAAAATATATTAAATTTATCCCCACTATGATTTAATAGAAATACATTCTCCATAGAACATGAACCTAGGTGATCCATGACTAATCCCATCCCCCCATCCCACACCACTCATCTATAAGGTAGGTGGTATAATAATAATAACAATAATAATAATAATTTTTTATCTTATAATAATAATAATAATACTAAAATTTAATTTGTTTTAATAGAATCATTTTATTAAATGCAATCATATGTTTTAAGAATCTAGTATGTAATGAGGGATATATCACGAGCTATATTAAGCGGAACTCGATCTGAGTGATTTCCACCAAGTGTAGGGAATCATCTATAATGAGAAGAGGGTAATCTAAGTGGGTCAACCTTAGCCCTGGTTTCCATTGTGGGAAGGATAGAAGGCCAATGTTTGATGTTTCTTATTAACATTGCAACTGAATATGGTGCGAACGAATTAGAAAGTAATCAAATGACAGATATTTAACCTTTTTTAGGTGATTGATCATGATTAAGGTGTTTCTCAATGGAAGGTGCATCAGGTCATTATGTAACCACATGATATTATCTTAGATTATGTGAATTCATTACAATGAGGTTTATAGAGAAGTGTTGGGGTTTTTTTTAAAAAGAGGATATGTGTTTAGGCGTTGATGAAATATTATAGAGGCACTTTCACCTAATGTAAATTAATAATAATTATTTGGGGGTTAGGAAGTTAGTGGGACTATAGCTTTTTGGTGTTAGTAAATAAATAGAGTATGTGAGATATTTAAATTGAGAATTATAATTCCATTAGTTTTTAAATAGGTATATCTCATAAACATTTTCTTCTTATTTTTTCTTTCTCCGTAATCAACAGCCACAGATTATAGGAATTAATTTTCCATTGGGTTTTTATCTTACCTTTTTTATGTTGTTTATATAAGTAATAAATAATAGATTATTTTATTTTTTTCTTTATTTTGAAATGTTTTTGAAATTATCATAGTTTATATATGCAATAATATGTAATTGTTATCTTAGTTTATGTATAGATATCTTTTAATTTTAATTTATTTCTTCTATCTCATTTATTCAGTTATTTTAATTCGAGTTGTTATTTTTTTTTCTTTAATGACTTCCATTATAAGTGTAATATTATTTTTATTTACAATTATTAAATATTTTTGTTGTCATTCTATTGCTATATTTCTTAGATTTTATATGTTGTGATTCATCTGAAATTAATTTTAAGTCAAATGAGTTTAATTAATGAAGATTTTAGTACTCTCAAACATGGAACAATAGAAAAATAATATATTTTATTGAGATTACATCAATGTATTACTATCATTTTAAATATATTTCACTGACTTAGTATAATTATGTTCACAAAAACTATTTAGCTTTGGATTAAAAATTAAATAGTAGACCATTTTATTCTTCTTAATTCGATTAATTTTGTGGAGACTAATTGATAGAAACACGAAGCTCATTATAAAGGATGATGTATAATATTTCATTAGTTAATTTTTGCATTAAAGTTTAGATAAATATTTTATTATAGATTTTAAATACCCCAATATATGCATTATATTAAAAATTGGTTTTTGGGAGGTAAAGAGGGAATAAACCAAAAAAATGTTCGAAAGATTAAAAAAATTCAAAAAATCAATATTTAACAAAATTTAAAATTAATCATAAAATTTAATAAACTATAAAAATTTGAGTTGAATTGAGATATACTTTACTCTGATATGATCATACATAATTGTTTTCAAACATTTAAATTTGTTTTATTCATTTTTAGTGATATATTTGTTTAAAAATCAAATATTAATCACTCTTTGGTTATTAGATTATATATATTTTTAAGTATTGGATTTTTTTTCTTTTATTGCGAAATATTATTGATGTTTATTTTTATAGCTGACGTGATCCAAATTTTTAAATGGAAAATTCATATTTTTTATTGAATCAATAAAACCAAAACCATTTTCAAATAAACCACCCTCATGAAAATAATTTTTAACAATTAAGAAGTAACATGAACCAAAATTATTTTGGGATAAACAAATTTCCAAATAAAAAATATTTTTAAATACTGAAACATTTTCTAAATAAAATATAATTTAAAAAAAAATTCTTTTCAAAATTATAACTCATTAAATTAAAATTCACTTTTATCAATCTTGTCTAAAAAAATTATTTTAATTGAACATAAAAAACCCATTTATAAACAACAACCTCATGAACCTTAACTTAGTAAAATTTTAATTTTTTTTAGAATGATAATCAATGTAACAACTTTATTGGCCCATGGGATTTTCTAAATAATGAAAAAATTAACTACTTTAAAAAAATGAACATTTTAATCAAAATAACCTATGTTTTTATTTTCAAAATCAAGAATATGGTGATTATTTTTAACATAATATGTTTTTTACATCCATGAGATTTTCAAAATAATGAACTCTTAACAATAAATAGACCTGAAAATTTTGATACAAATTTCAATTCCAAGTACTTATTGAATTTCCAAATATATAAATTGGTATTATACATTCACTTCCATAATAAAAGTTTGAAGATAATGAGATTAATTTATTTGATCAATAATAGAAAAAAATCAATAAGAAAAAGAAAAATAAATTGAAGGATATATTTTATTTGTATGAAATAAATTCAATATTAAAAATTCTTAAAAAAATACTTCTTTGAATAGACATTATATATAAACATTATGGTGTTGAATCTGCTATTTTATTTGAGTTTTCTTAGGCCTGTCCTTGAATTTATATCATTTCACATTCCATTTGAACTTTTTTAAAATAAATAGAATATTATTTTGACTTTAAATCTACTATTTAAGATATATTATCTTTTGAAAATTATAATTATTATGAAAAACCTACTAGAATCTATAAAATCCATTTCCTCAAATGTTAACTCACACCAAGATGACATTTTTCTATTGATTTTAAAAAATACCAAAAATCTGTTTTAGATATTTTTTTATAAAAATCATATGGGGGATAAGGAAACGCATGTTAAAATACATTTCATGATTGAGTTTCCACCTTTTTATACTCCACTTGAAATTAATTTTAAACTTTTAAACCAAATTATACCTGTGTTTTTCTTATAAAAAATGTGTTCGTGATTCCTAAAAATAATAAATATGTTATTTAATTTATTTTACTTGTTAATATTTCATGTGGAGTTTAGTAATTCTCATCAAATTAACTTCTTTCAACAAATTTAAACATGAAACTTATCCTATTGAATATGATTCATTTTTTTAATATGAGAGTGAAGTATAATTAACTGAAAATGGTATCAAAATTATTGATTTTCATGTTAATTTAGATTAAATTTATTTCATTAGTGATGATTAATATTTGAATTTTTACAAGGAGAGTTAATTTACTATGTTTGAATTTGATTTGGATTCTTTTAAATCAAATGACAAAAACAATTTTGGTTGAAAAAAATGACTCAATTCCTAATTTTTCACTTCAATGTTATGAAACATTATTTGAAAATTAAAATAAACTTCATGATTAATTTTGTTAAACTATTTTGAAATGTTTGAAATCAAAAACTGAAAGTGTTCAACCTGATTTATTAAATTTTAGATTTGAATTTAAGAGCTTCGATGAAGAATCTTATACAAATATACATATTTTTTAAATTATATATAGTGATAAATTTTTTTAAGAATAATTTGTTAATTTTAAAAGTGTATTGATTGATTCATATCTATTTTCAAAAGAATTTTTATATCATAACCCATTTATTAAACAATCATGACAGAATTTTAATATTTAATTTGATTTTTAGGGAATAATAAATAAATAATTTACTCCTTTTAAAAAACAAAATTTCCAAAATATCATCTATCTGATACAAAAGCTTAGCAATTAATTTTTTTTGATTATTCATAATTATTTTACATAAATGTAGTTTTCAATTTAAGTTATCGTGTTATTAATTTGTGCTATTTTAAATTTCAATACATGAAGTAAAATTACTTAATTTGTGGTTTAGAGATAGGTTTTATGGTGATTCAACAGGGTATTGATTTTATAATGATCATGTTATGTATTTGGATCCATATTTTATTTTATCAAAGTGTAATTTATATATATAAATGAATTAATAAAGAGTTTTATAACCCCTCCCATTTCACAGAATCATTTTGATTTTGTTTTTAATTTTTTTCATTCAATATATTTTAAATTATTTTTTATCATGATAAAGTAAATAAAAAAATTAAAATGTATAAATACAAATTTTACATCCAATTAGATAATACATTTTTCTTGGTTTAAACATATATAAATGTAAAAAATTTACAAAAACCTAACGTATATATAATAATTAATAAATCCAAAAAATAAAAAAATAACTATACAAAACATAAAATTATTGTTCTAACTTTGAAATATTTATGTTTTGACTTCTGTTTGTACATATTTATTGATTTTTTTTGAAAAAAAAATCTTGTTTTTGTACTTAAAAAAATTCACACTTGAAACCTTAAAGAGACTTCCCTAAACCCTGTTTCCCAATATTTAATTTTGGATATTTCAATTTAATTTTTATTTTTTTTCTACTCATCAGGTATATTTTATCTTGAGTTTGTTATATGTTAATTTATGTTAGTATAAACATCATGTTTTATCTATTTATTCCCTCATTTTTGTATTTTAATTACATAAAAGGTGTTTTATAATCAGGTAATTTTTTATTTCATATTTTTTTTCTATTTTATTATACATTTTTTTCTTGATATTAATGTTTTATTTTAATATATTGTATTTGAACATGTTTTCTATGTTAATATGTGATATAACAATTTTATATCATTTTTAATTTATAGTCTTTTAAAATATGTTTTGGTATGATGAAATTCATTTATTTTTATTTTGATAATTTCATATCATAATATAATTTTATTCCTAATGCATATCTATATAAATTGATATTATAGATTGATGAATTTCATTATATCATATTTTTTACTAAATTTATAGATCCATTTTTTTCACCACATAAATATATAATTGTGTTTTTGCATGTTTAAAATGTTTTTTTACCGCTTTATTAAAGTAATGTTTTTTATTCGTGAATCTAATTATTGATTTTTTTTACATTAATATTTTTAAAATGTGGTTTTTCCAATTTTATATACATATTATATTTGTAATTTGTAATATTAAAATTAATCTATTAGATAATTTAAATATGTTTTGAGTTTCAATATTTTCTACAATGTGTATTTAAAAAATTTTGAAAGTATATTCTTGTCACGACCCGACCCTACCCGGGCTCGAGCCGCAACTACCCCAAGCCCACCTCCATAGGCCAGGGGATGGCGACTAGCGCCGAAGGCACAACAACTCGGGGAGGCCTTTGCCTAAGCACCTGTACACACACACGCAGCACACTCAATGCAAAAGTGCTGAGTAAACTAAAGGCAAGTGAAGAAAAGGAAAACTGCTATATATATAAACCACGAATGTGCATCGACCTCTATACAGTACAAAGTACAAGCTGAAATGAAAAGGGGAAAAACACATGCCAAACCAAAAAGTGCCATAACCTAGCAACAGGTAAACAGAAAGAAACAGATGACGGGTACCCCACCTGGAACCCGGCCACGACCACCGCACGCAGTCCAAGCTCCCATGCTCCTACGCTTTACTGAAGTCACGCTCCACCTGTCCGTCTTTCTACAATGGCACATCATGTGAGGGAAAAGACCAAGCAGGGGTGGGTATAAAAATACTCAGTAGGATACCCCGAAGGCTCGAGGGAGAAGAAAAGGAGGTACTGAAGGGTGAGCAGTATAGCGAATAGGGAAAAAGTAAGGGAGTATAATCGAAAGTGCAGTAGAATACTAGTAGAGAGTCTAGCTCAACCAAACAAAAAAAGAAGGTAGACTCGTCCAGACACAAGGAGCTGGAAACGGTGAGTAGATGAACTTCTCTTCGAGTCTCTGCTACTTATAGAAAGAGAGTATACTCGTCCCACCACAAGAAGCTAGACATGGAAAGCACGTGGCATACCCCGCGCATCATCACCTCTCCTAGAGGGAGAGTAACCAAACCCAAGAAATGGGCACTATAACAAGGTATATACATATACATATGCTCTGACAAGAAGCCCGAACAAGACCGTAAGGGGATCTCTATCACGTAGCTCAGCCCATAAAAACGAATAGCCCACAATCCCAGAAGAAAACTCCATCGATGCCCAGCATCCCGTATGTCTGCCCCGAACCGCAGGCCAAGGGGCTCAATCACCGCACTTTAACACTATCCACTTTGGGCGGCACTGACTCACAGGCATGGTTTTGGATCTCATCACAAGAACGCGTCTCAGTGGGGAAAGTGCCCCTCATACTTGGGAGTCCAAGGAAAGTCAAACCACGCCTCGTTACTGCCCCGCAGTCGAGAGGTCTCCTCAAAGTCAAAGTGGTCACAACACTGACCCGTATAACCAAGGGTCCCGCTCTGGTAATCACAGAGGAAAGCCACATGCTAGCCTAGTAGAAAGTACTAAGTCTGGAATGCCAACAGATGACCCACTGCCCAGCCCTGCTAGAGGGTGATTCATAATATGATATCGGGTGACCCACTGCCCAGCCCTACCGGAGGGTAGACTATAATACATCATCAGGTGACCCACTGCCTAGCCCCGCTGGAGGGTAGACCTGGAATAAGTCGACAGGCGACCCACTGCCCAGCCTTGCTGGAGGGTAGACTTGGAACTAGATGACGGGTGACCCCCTGCCCAGCCCTGCTAGAGGGTAAACCTGGAATAAGTCGACAGGTGACCCACTGCCCATCCATGCTGGAGGGTAGACCTGGAACTAGACAACGGGCGACCCACTGCCCAGCCCTACTGGAGGGTAGACCCTAAGAGGTCGTCAGGTGACCCACTTCCCAGTCTCTGTTGGAGGGTAGACCCTAAGAGCGTTGAGTGACCCACTGCCCAGTCACTACTTGTGGGTAAACCCTAGAAGTCAGTGAGAAACCCACTGCCCAGCCCTGCTGGAGGGTAAACCCGAAGAAGTCGATGAGTAACCCACTACCCAGCCCCACTGGAGGGTAAACCTCAGAACTGCTATGGCCATCTAAACCGGAGGGTACAACGCTGGCCAACCGAATACGGAGTGGGTATCGCCTAACCACCCAACTCCAGAACAACTCAACAAAAGAGGTTCAGCGCCTATTCCATCACTGGGGGTCACTAGCACCGCTAATGGCCAATCCATCGAGAACAAAGCTAGGGGGAGACCACTCAACCATGTTGGTCAAACCAACGAGCACTGAGGGACCCTCTACGTCGCGAGAGGTCAAAGTACGTAAAGCAGAACCCGACACGCACGTGGGTCCCCCACACAACGTGTGGCCCCATATAAACCCCAACCAAGCGCACAAACTTCCTCAGGTACAAACAACCATATGTACCTCCAAGAGATCCCGTATACTCTCAGAGTCTACCACGTTCCAGCCCAAAGGCTATCATGCATACGGCACCCAGCATCAACGTGAAGGCGTGACGTAACAACGCCACCTCAAAGTCCCATTCACGGCCAACCAAATCTTGTGAATCATTTATATAACTCTCCCAAGAGTGCGTGATCACACGCCACGGGTCCGCTACAAAAAAGGTAGGACGAGCCACCACCGGAGCACCTTTCATGCTCCACATTTAATAATATCGTGTAAGAGGCTCTGTACAACCAAACGGATCACACCGTTGTAATCCTCACGAAAAAACACGCGAGATAGACTACTTACTCGCCCAAAACGGTCAACCAGTGAAAAAGGTACTATTTACCATAACCAAACCCGTGTGGGGCCCACCCAGAGATCCCGAAACTGAACAAACAGGTCTCACCACTGCGATCCCCTTAGAAAAACACACGGGATTGACTACTCAATCACCAGAAATGGACACCCGGTGAAAAAGGTACTATTCACCGTAGTCAGGTCGGGTGGGAACCACACCACGTCCCCGGAAAAGGTCGGGTGAACTGTGCCATTGCAATGCTCTCAGAAAAGCACGTCAAATTGACTGATTACTTGCATGGAATGGGTATCCAGAGAAAATGACGCATTCCGGCACACCGCACATGCGCGGTGCTTCGTGGAACCCGCAACCCAGTCCCGAAACTCAACGAACGGATCACACCGTTACGATCCTCTCGAAAAAGCACACAAGATGAACTATTCACTTGTCCAAAACGGTCTCCTGGTGATAAAGATGGAAAAAACACCGTTGACACCCAAATGGCCCTTGTGGGCCCCGCACCATCCTGTGGAATTACAGCGGGCAGACAGCGCCAACGCGATGCCCTCGGAAAAACACCCAACATCGAGTGCTCGCGCGCCCCGAACGGACGTCCGATGAAAAATTCACTAAAAGTGGCACGCAGCTCGAAATACGGGCAGTGGGGCCCACACCTCAACTTCAGCCTCAACGCCTGAAACCACGCTGGAAAGCTCCGCCTCATTTCCAGGGTCCCAACGCCACTGACGACGCTTAAAACGGACGTCGGACGCGACCGCGTCGTCCAAAACAAGTTCCCTCGGAAAAACGACAATCCCCTCGACTTACGTGTCATGCCACCGAGGCCCCTCATTTTGGGAAATAAAATTTCCCAAATCCATCTCAAAAATTCTGCCTCGTAGATATGGTTCCACCGCCGCAAACAACACTCAAAATGGACACCCGCAGCGGAAAATACGGATGTCTGAAGTCCGAGGGGGGCAAGGCCCCTGGGGCTGGACCGGCCGGTCCGCCCAGCCTAGGCCGGCCCGCGGCTCAGCCACGCGGGCTGGCTGCGGACTCGCGGTCTGCGCGAAGACTGGCCACGAGGGCCGGTCGCGGCAGCCACGTGAAGACCTGCGCGGCGCGGGTCTTTGTCACCGCACGGGGGTCGCGCATCGCGACCCCGTGGTCTCCGCTCCCTAGCGATCCCCGCCTCACCGTGCCGCTCCGCCTAAGTCCCGGCCTCCTCCGGATTCCCCCCCCCCCCTCTCCCTCGGCTGAAGGCACTCCGCGCCCCGGCCTCTCCTGGCCGCTCCACCAGACACCCGTGACGTCGACTGAACGCCTCGCCACCGCGCCATGGCTCGCCGAACCGTCGGAAAATCCCCCAACATTCGACGATCAACCCCGGCCACCTCCGAGCTCGGATTTTGATTCCAAAATATGATTTGGAAAGATAAAAATGTATAATATGCATCTATGGGATTTTTTTGAAGGTTAAACATCAAATCAACACATAAAATTTAACTCAAAGGTAGGGTCAGGAATGAAAATGCAATGGAAACCTCCTATCTATTGGGTGATGCTCGGAGCTTCACGGGGAGTCCGCCTCACCCCGCGACTTGTCGGAGCTGTTTCCCCAGAGCTAGAGGAGGAGAGGGAGGAGTTTCTCCTTCCTGCTGTCTGGGTGAGGAAGAGGAAGAGGGAGGGGGTGAGTTAAGCGTTTAAATAGAAAACTCTTAACCACCCGCCCGTCGGTCTGAACCCGAACCCTTAGCAGGTTCGAGGTTAAGCCTCCCCTAGGGTAAACACCACCTTCCGAGCACAACGACAGTCTTGGAATTTTAATCCAAGACCCCGTTCAAAAGTTATTAAACTTAGGGCCTGAAGCCGCCAAATTACGAAAACGCTCCTGGGGCCATTTTTCACAGACGGCCCGTACCCACAAAACTTATACCCCTCCTAGGGTAAACGCCATTCTCCGAACTCAACAGTGCCCTCGGTTTTCCAATCCGAGCCACTGTTTGAGATATACTTAAGTTTCACCATTGAATGAATAAATTACTTATTTAATTCATCTGTTCCACATTCTGAAAGCGGGCGAGGGGTCCAAACATCCTGCACCGACATACTTTATGTCGTTCCTAGGGTAAACACATCATTCCGGACCCATCCGTACACTTGGATCTCTAATCTGGATCACCGTTTAAGAGTTATCAAATTTTTTTGGCGTTTCCAGTGTGAACGCACTGAAAATTTAATTTCGGCCACTCCGGGGCTCGGAATCGCACGTCGTCTGAAGGCGCTGCTCTGGAATATCATCAAGAATATTCCAAAGTCTTCGACCGAAAAAACAAGGTTCTTAAAATTCTATTTTAACATTCCTTTTTTATACTTTTATTTTTTATTATAGTAGAGTTTTTATATTCATTTTCTTCCTATTTATTTTATATGAGTTTCATTTACCAGGTCATGATTTGAAAAAATATCTATTATTCCACCTTGTCACTATATAAATTCTTGATCAAGATGTTTTTTCTTTTGTTCATGATTTTTGAAGGCCCTGAGAGGTGGATAAAGTAGGTTTGATCATGACTAATAATTGGATTTCATCAGTTTACATCGGTTTATCCTTAGAATTGGAAAAATGGAAACACCAATTTCTTCAATAATGGATATTTTACATATAATTTATAATTTATTTAAATAAATAATAATTACCTTTTCTTATTATTTTTTCTCTATTGTTGAATCATTTTACCTCTTATTTTAGTGCCATCATTGAATAAAATTATTTATGTGTGCAATCCATGTAGAGTTATCAATATATGTTCCATAATCCTCCTAACATCTATCACTGATATAAAACATGATGTTCATATGTAGCAGCTATTTTTAATCTATAAAGTCATACTTTCCAAAGGCAATATGTCACTACTAATTTACTTGTGAAACCTTAGAATTTTCCTTGGTTGAGAGGATAGGAGGTCAAGATCATTGCTCCATTTTTTGTAGAATTATTTTCTACTCTGGTACTCTCATAGTTATTTAAGATATGTTCTTTAATCTTTCCCAAATCCAAACATGAGACTATTGACCTTTATACTACTGATTGATCATTGACATGTATAGATGTAAAAATTTAGTACATATTAGAGTCTCTCGATCAATGTTAAAATATTTATGTATCATAATTTATCCATTAACGATACCATCCATATGTATGAGACCCTCTCCAACTTTTCCTTATTAATTAGTAATACATTGTTTTTTAGAATATAGATCAAAGCCACACAACTGGATACTCGAGAGTATAACACCTCCCAGAAAGGTGGTGGACGTTTATGGTGTTGGGATCAGGCACATGAAATGGGATTATTAAGTATCCTAGTGAAATAAATCATAAACCATGTGGTTAATTTCCACCTAATTGGACACAAAATGACTTTTAATACCTTGTGGTGAGGATTACTTCCAATCAATTTAAAGTAATGCAGAATGGACTATTAGGATAATGATTCATAGAAATGTATGGTGTGCGAATTAGACATGGGTGGCTCTTTCTGGTTATCCTCAAATGGAATCTTCCACAATAATTATTGGTTTATTCCATAAGGAATATAGTCTTAGGAGATACATTATTTTTTCATGTGGGTATATAGCCCCCTGAGTTGAATATAACTTCATCATGAATATAACCTAATGAGGATGGATCATGGGGAAGATATTCCTTATGAGATTACGTTTGATATTATAGATAATTTTAATCATAGGGGAAGTATTGGTTGAATTTATGTGGAATATGCCACCATGAAGATGGTTCTATAGGTAATATGGACTAGGAAAAGATATAAGGGGGTCTTATAGAATATATATAGCATAATGAGTAGAGATGTCCATTCTCATAAGGAATTTGGCCAAGTGAGAAAGGATGTTAGAGACCTCAAGAAGAATATAACCCCATGAATATGTTTTTTGAATTTTGGTTTCCACATAAAAAATTATCTAATTGTAATATTATTTTTTATATTAGGTTTGAACCTCAAAGAGGCATCCTACGTATCTAGGTTAAAAAGATTTAAAGACTATATAGTTTGAGGTGCATAGTTTAATGTTTTACAACATAACCACAAAGTGAAATTTAGCATTATTTGGTGACGATATTTACATGTAGTTTTATGTCATGCGACTAGTAGGTTTTTGTACAATTTATAATTATGTGACCAGGATGTTCTTTTCTTTAGAGGAGGATAAATAAATGATTTAATGGGGATTATTCATGGGGATACCACTGATACATACATCTCCAAGAATATGTCATGTTAAAGGATTTTGGATCATAGGTAATATGACACATTAAGGTTAATTTATTTAGGTATATATCCCCATGATGATGGGGTGGGTATTGCATAATAGGATTCCCTGAAACAGATTACCAATGAATTACCAGGATTATATCATTAATGAGGGCGTGATTGAATTGGGCTTACACCTTGGGCGGAATCCTAAAATGATACTCTTAAACTGAGATACCATCATTGGGTATTTTCATGGATATTTGCTTCCATTAATTGGTGGATATCATCTCATTTATGTTTCCATGTGGTGAAATAATTAATGGGAACATGGTTGTGGCTTATGTGTATGATGTAAGCCCATGTTCACATATCTCATTGACTAAAATTGAGGTCTAGGACAGACTAATTGATCCAAGAGATATTAATTCAATATCATCATAATTGTGACCATTATTATCAAGGGTGTATAAAATCATGATCATATTTAGGGTTCCTCCATCATTTGATGTAAATTATTGAGCCTCTTTTTATCAAGGGAATATATAATCAAAGGAGTGAACATTGGTGTGCAAGACCTGATCTTGTATGACTTGTGGTTCTAAAGGATGCCTTGGTAGTCGGGTTCTGGGGTACAAGTCCAAACTAAAGGGATATTATACCCTTGGAACTAGGGTGTAAATGGTTTTCTAATATAAGAAAATAATAATTATATTTTCTAAAGTTAAGGGTCAAGTGAATTTGATCATCTTTTCTCTATATTGGTAATATGGTGAAACAAATCCCCTTCATCATACTTTGGGAACATGGAGAAATGGATATGACTCGTTGTACTTTGTGATTTGCGTAAAATATCTCCAATTCACTTTACTTTGGGAGTAAGAAGAAGTGGATCTGTTTCACTGTACTTTGGGAACAATGTGAAGTGAATATTTTTTATCATACTTTGGGAGAATGGTTAAAAAGATATATTTTATTTAACTTTGGAAATTAGGGTAAATGGATCTACATTATTGTACTTTGGGAACAAGGTGAAATAGATTTGATTTTCCATAGAATAGGGCTTAGTAAAGTGGGATCTTATACACTCTAGTAGAGTGATTAAGTGAATTGGTCTTCCTAAGAGTGTATATTAATCAAGGTCTTCTGTTATATGGTTGGGGTACCCCTAGATCCCCTTTGGTTAATGGAACTATAGTATGTCACCCAATAAGGGTCCTTCATGCTAGTTTTGAAGAAATTTGGAAATTTGGTCTTCCAAATTTGTTGTAGAGTCAATAAACCAAGGTGACACAACCAACATTATCAGTTGTTAATTACCTTTGGTTTAAAGAATAAATTTCTACCCAAAGGAGGTTTGGGAGACTACGGTGAAGGGAGATTCTGGTTCTTCTTCATATTATAAAAAAAATTATTAATCAATACATATTCAGTCTTATTTTTTTGTCAGATATCAAGACCTTGGTACATGGGTTCGTAAAGGAATGAAATCACATGCATGTTATTTATACTAGTAGATCTGGGTGACACAATAAGGGAATAGATGTAGAGCAAGGTGTGATAGGTAAGGTGCATGCTTGAGGATTTGTTCTCCCCATAACTCATATCATTCCTAATCATTATGAGTTTCTTTTCAAAAGGGATCAACAAAAAATTCCCAATGAAAAATTTTCTTATATTGGCATGAATATGGAAAAGTTCTAAGGTTTAACCACTTTGGCACTTAGAATTTGGCACTCGGTCCACATTCCCAAATAATGGTGCATCATGTCAGTTCATGGCTTTGCATGAACCATCAATCATGGCTATAAATAGGGATCTAACTCAATTTTTCCACACCTTAGTGACTTTAGAGAACCATGAAGATCAAATGACCTATGATCACCCAAGTACAATGCACTTCTCAAGGTAATAAAACCATTCACGCTTTCCTTATCACTACACCCAAACCTAGAACTCTCTCACACATAAGAAAAATGATCTAGGTGAAGGGGCTAAGTGATAGTAATTTACTAAAACATAGATGGGCATGTGGACCTATGAGAATCATGAAATATTATTAGACATAGATAAATCCTATTTGAAATTTAATCCTCATATCTTCTATGAATAACTTTTTCATAACCTCTTACCTATTTTTCAGTCTTCAAATATTGTTATTTTTTATTATTTTAGAAAAACAGTGGTCTACACTTATTTTATTATCTCTAAAGTATATATTGTGTCTCAGGATAGGATTTTAATTCAATTTGTAAAGTATTGATAAATCAATGATTGTCATTTGTTCATGTCATCCCTAGTTAAAGTCATGTGAAAGAATCATTGGGAGTACATATCATTACACTTCCTCACACTCTGCATTCATGGAAAACTAACTACTGTGTTGGTTCCATGAACTGATTCCAATATATAAAACTCATGGTTTACTTCATAAACCCACATCCAAGATACAAATATAACATCAAGGGGTTTACATCAATGTGGGGGACGTCACCCTTGCATTCATAATGTTCTATTCCAAGGCTACCACTAAAAAAAAATTTCCCATCTGAGATGGAGACACACCATTATTCTAGAATTTTCAATCAATCAATGAGAAATAAATTTAAGGGATAGATTGAGTATTCTATGGTGGTGGAATAAAACCATATCCCATGTGGGACTTTAGGTTCCACAAAATATATGATGAATTAAAACATCATCTACAACTAGTGGAAATGATTGAAGTGGTTTGGATATCAAAAACCATTGTTTAAAATATTGATAACCTCATTCTTGATTTTTAAACAATCTAGATATAAAAAAATCATTTTACATGGTCCATGGAGATATTTGGATCTCTTTTTGGGATGTCTTCCTGATCTTTTGGGCTCTAATGTTAGGAGATATGTTAGATGAGTTTTTTCGAACTAGGTTTGCATGGGAGGATCTATAGTGAACATCAATACTGGTCTATGGAATACTATTGTAGGATTAGAATTTTGGAGAAATAAACCCCATTCTCTATAATATATTATCTTTGAGGCCTAAATGGTCATATTTTTGGTCTCCTGTGGTGGAATAACATCACAAAAACATTAAATGAACAACCTATCAATACATAAGAGAGGATATTCAAGTACATATTCGCCTTAATTAGAGAGGGGCCAATATGAGATGTTGCGGTGGAAAGTCAGACCCAAAATTCCTCCCATGACACAAATGGATAGGTTTAATTCCTTGTTTCTTATAAGATACATGTTTTCAGTACATAATACACACTTTGGGGTCTGTCCCAAATCATTTTTTCTTGCATGTTGGTTAGAGGACGAAAACCTTATTGGTTTACTATTATTATTGATGGATATTATACATTAGTGTCTGTGACACATATACAATGATATGTCTCTACTTCATGTAGCTATTTCATTACATATGAAATGGGTATGGGTAGATACTTATTTCAACACGTACAAAATATTAAAAGGTATATAAATCCAAAATTATAGATTCAGACCATTCATTTACTCTATTTTCATATTAGGACACTATATCTAAATATTTTTAGGTCCCTAAATCTATTTAATTTGAGCTCAAATTTCATGTTATATCCCTATGATAATTCTCTAATTTTTATAATTGTGGACAATAATAATAGTGGGTATAACTTTTTCACAAATAAAATATCATTATGGTATTTCATCATGGTGGGTTAGATTGATTATGAAATCATCTAGGAGGATTACACATTATATTTTTTAAGGAAGTTATTATATGTGAAATATAGACAATTACACCACTAACATACATTAGAGAAGAGAAATACCCCATGGTGGTGAGACAACATTGGGTGATGATATCCCATGAGGACACTTGGACTGCAATCAAACTTACTTCGATGGTTACATTCATGAGACTAATACACAAATATTATTGATATTGGGAATAATATTTTCCAAATGGTATATTATCCAACCTAACACCATCTATTATAATGGTTGAGGATCACGAAATAGGAAGAAGGGCCACTGAGAAGATTAATAAGAGAGGATCTCCTTATAATGCTCTTATATCATCTAAGTGATCACACCTGACGCTTCTAGAAAACCATGTACTGAGGAATCACAACATGAAGAGTTAGAAACATGTTTATTGAACTAGTGACTATGGATAATTTCAACCAAATAAAATTATATTTCAATGAATAATTTAAGGTTGATAGATCGTGGTTCATCCTTAACGGAATTTTATAAACTGAATGAAAAAACTTCAGAGGATTTGTATCTGAATTATATCATATTTTGTGGGGTATTAATTTTATCACCATTATTAGGGACCTATGATCCATCCTCCAAGTTTTCATCCACATCGCTAAGATTACATTTTTGACTTCTCCTTTGACATCGATGTCAAAACCAACGACACGTAGGTATTGAAGTATGTTTGGGATCTAGACATGGTAATCTTGTCCACCAACATGAGAGTTACCAAAAATAAATGAGTGTAATATTTTAGAGACCAAGGATTTATCATTTGGAAACTCAAACAGTTTGTGAATATGTGATTACAATTGTTTAGCAATCTCACATATGTAAGTTTTGTTCTCCCATCCATGTAATGCTCCAACCCAGAATTTATCTGGATAGCTTTATTTCTTATTTATAGAGAATGTAAGAAAATGTGATTATGAATGAGTCTCACAAGTATGTTTTCAGGGGTACTCTAGAGGACAACCCTGAGAAGGGTTCCTCTAGTAAGGAGGAATATGAGGAAACCCCATGAACATAAATTATACAGAAGGTGGAGTATGAAGGACTCATGTTCTCAATGGGTTTGGTGAAGGTGGAATCTCTGGGAGTGATGGTACGTTGGTACATATCTCCCGATAATAGTGTCCATGATTCTCAAAATGAAGACCTCATTTCATAACACACCATTTTTATATATGTCTGGAGGTACATTCAAAAGATAACTACTCAAACTCTTTTGGAGGATTTTCCAAAAAATCATTATAGTTTTGATGCTTTTTACCTGATGTTGGGGAATGAAAAGTTCTAATACTACACAATTCATGTTTGCATAAATGATATTTTACATAAATGGGAGAAAGAGTATGTGTTATATAAACTTCTCCCCAACCCATAGTTAATAATGTGATTTTCCAACCTTTAGGCTACAACAACCCATGAATGGTTATACAGTGAAGGGATAATAGCAGATACAAAACATCTAGTTGATGAAAATTCCGTTAAATTATACCATCAACAACAATAGATGGATGTCTCTAGAGAATATCATAATTGATTTTAAAAATTATTTGAAGAATCCAAGGCTGTAGATAGTGTTGTTGTTATTGAGTAAGAGGGACTTTACTCCACTGAGGAAACATAAGCTACAAAGTTAGTAAGACTATAAGATGTCCTCTAAGAAGCCAAAAATTAAAGTTGATAACTCCAATCTTAGGTATAGAATTATCTATAAAGTATCATTTTCATTAATATAGACTCCAAATTTTGGATTCTCCTCTTCTTCTTTTGATAATAGGTTTTATTATCAATTTTATCTAGCTTTTGAATTATTTTTTATGTTGACCATTACTTCATTGTGACCTGTGAAGTTATGGAATATCAATACTAAGACTACATAAATCCCCCTAAACATTGGAATTGGAATGAATTAATTCACTAATGATTCATAAACATTCGAGTTGAAAATATTTTCTCTTGGTCCTAGATAATGGATATGTGAAATAATATATATCATCACTATAACAATAGAGTTGACCTATTCAAATGTGGAATTATTTCCTCTTAGGTATGACTCATGAATTGGTACAGACATAATTATCATCACCATAACACTATAGTTTCTCCATTAGAATGTGACTGGGAGCTGACTCATTATGATGAGGATCAGAGAAGGGGAATCTTGGTATAGGGATTCCAACATTCAAGATGGCTTAAACACCTTAAAATTTCAATTTTTCATATTTTTCATGGATTATTGAAAAAAATATATGGGAGGGAATTGATGTATTATATTAATTGTGAATTGGATAACAAACGCAGTGAACATAGCTTGAATTCTGTTGGGGTCATATGGTGGACCCCACTAGATCTATGTCTTTTTCATTAATAGCCCTAACATTTACCTAAGCATCACATGGTATAAGATTAGCATGAAGGAACTTGAATTTTGATCATGATTCACATTATGAGTTTTTAGACTAATGAGATTTATTCCATATACATTTTCAAAAGCCCATTTTTTGGGTTATGTGATTTTCTTATTGGTGAACGGAGACTCTACTTTTTCTAGGATTAATTTTGTGGGTTTTTTACATATATATTCATTGGGAAAATTGAAGTCTTCAAAATCAGGATAAGGAAGATGGGATTAATGGCCAGACAACATTCACCAAAAGTGAGGAAGACTATACAGAAATGTGGGTGAAGCTAACCTAAAATGGATGGAGATTCCAAAATAATGAATACAGATGACCATTAAGAGTATTTCACGTAGTTTTGGGTTATATTTTTTGGACCATGGGTTATTGATTTTTTAGGTCGGAAAACATTGACCCAAAAATGGGTGGTCGATACAGTAATGTCATGGCATAATGTAACATGAATGGATGTATCATTACTAATTTAGGCTATCCTGAAGAGGGGGGTACTTATTTTACGGACATAAATCACATACCGCTGTGTCATGTGGTTTAAGTTAATGTGACAAGGACTGAAAATTTTTCAAGAATTAAACATCAATATAAATAAAACTACATAAAAGTGGACTTTCATGATGGTTTTTTCTCAACATGTGGTGGTTCGAACCATTGCTGATTGTTTTCCATCATGTTTATGAATATTTTCTATTTAGTGTTATTGAGAATTAAAACATGTTAATATTTTAAAATCAATGAATGTTTTTTAATTATAATGTGTAATCAATAATTAATAGTGTTTAAAAAATATTATTTAATTAATTATTCATGGTGGTTCTTAATGATGTGTATTTTTTGTGTTGCTTACAATTGTATTATACGGTTTGACTTATATAGCAACAATACAAATTGATTCATCTTTTTTGTGTGTACATTTGGAAGATTACAATTTTTAGTAATGGTTTTAGAGTTATAGTTAATGGTATAGACTATAATTTAATGAGACACATAGGTTTACTAATATGAGTGGAGGTTTAAACCACTACATATGTAGATATGAATTCTAAAATATACTACTACAATTCATGATTCTTTGCCAAAATTTCAAACAAAAAATTTCAAATACTTATTGCAAAAACAAATGAAATTTTTATTATAAAAAAATTCAATTATGTTACAACATGTATTAACAATAAAAAATATTAAATGAGTGAAATTTTCATTGAAACAACCCATTAATTGATTCAAATATCATGCAATTCAATAGATGAATCAACATAGCAACAATCAACACATTATAGACCTTTTGACATTGCATCTATATCACCACATTATGATGAATTTCAACCTCCAATTCATGTAGTTATGGTATTTAAAAAAATTATTTTATATTATGTTAAATAATATTACCAAAAAAATAAAAAATAAATGTTTGTACCTTCTGAGACCATCGTTTACACTAACCCAATTTTAGTTGGAATTTTACTTTTAGAAGCCGGTGACATTCCTGATGGAGTTAGGACTATCGGTAGTGGTGAATTGTCATATGTCTTTTTAGACCAAAAATAATCATCATACCCTTTAGTCCTTATAATTCTTTTAATAAATAAATAGTGAACGAATTTAAACATTTGAAAATGAAACAAGACAATAATGGAATTCAAAATTTTAAATTTTGATTAATTTTATGAGTTTTAAACAATTAATTTAATGTTTAAAACTAATGTTTTTTGTTATTAAAATTTCAATATTATTATATATAATACCCAATATATGACTTTTTATTTTAAATTCATTACATTATTTTCTACTCATTGAATGCACAAAAGAAATTTTTTTACCCCTATACCATTAAAAATTAATTTCGACTTCAAGATTTTTCAAGCATAACTATGGGGAACAAGTATCAATATTTTTGAAATTAAAGTTAAAATATGATCTATGATAGAAACTCTATTAATGAATCATTATTTTTTTAAGATTATGTAAAATATGATTTGTTATGTTAAAGGAGGATGGAATATACATCATTTTTATTCAGAATTTATTATCATCATCCACTATTAACATAATTTCCTCATTTTTACCCTCTCTCAAATGATGAATGTTTTAATGCCATGATGATAAAAAAATCAAGTGCTTCCTATTGAAAAGTTTCATTTATAGTAAACCATTATTCAAGTTAATCACCCATATCATACAAGTATCTTGGTTTCACATGAACTACAAACACTCTACCCTTCTTCAATTTCATTATCAATATAATATTCTATTTTATCATTTGAATCCAAAATATATGGGTCATATTCTTCACACTCAAAAATTTCAATCAAACAATATATGTTTATGTAAGTAAACTATAACAAATATTTATTTATACTTTTGTGAATATAATCCCACTTATAATGATGGAAATGTTTTTTTCAATATTCATTATGAGCAGCAATAATAATCATGAATCATTAATATTATAAGAATCAAATCTCCAAGATCGCTTAAAAAAGCCTTTATAAAAATATTTAAAATTAGTAGAATGTTCTGTTTGATTATCAACATTAAATATATATACCAATGGATACAAAATATTAGTATTTATAAACTATAATTATCAAAATATTATAAATGTAAAACTGATTATGAACTTACATTATGTGAAAACCAATCAATAATATATTTATTTAGATTTTTTTATTTCTTTCTCATTTTGAGTTCAACTAAAATGTCATCTATTTATTTTTATCTTTGGTTCATCAATTAAAGGCTCTAAGATATCACAATTTAGTATAGAAAATCATTACTCTTGTTTGAAATCCATATGATTTAGTGAAATTGTGGATAATGTTTAAACTTGATGAAATGTTTTTCAAGGATTTCTGATTTACTTCAAGATTATATAATTTGGGTTATTTTTAGTATATCCAAATAAATTATATATTAATTCAATCCCATCTAAATTCCTTGAACAGAATTTGAGTCACTCTATATCTAAATAACTTTTAGAAACAATGCCTTATTATTGAGTTTTTTTCACATGAGACTTTAAATGACCAATTTATCTAATAAATCAACACAAAACAATCATATAAGTTATAAAATTTTTTAATAGTGTTTAAAATTATAAAACACAATACCTATCTATGGGATACGTCCTTCAATAATGTACAGGTCCTCCAAATTTAGCTTCCTTAGCCAACTACACTGTCAAATGAATCATTATTGTGAAAAATGATGGGGGGAAATATCATTTCCATGTGACAATGTTTCTTTTGAATTATTTACTAAAATGGTTCAATCTTGTTGGAGTTTAAATTATTCTCATAGATTTGTTTGGAGAATAAGAAAACACAACTATGATTGTTGCTATTTTATCAGGAAACAAGTTACTCAATACCATTGGAAATAGCTACTCTATCATAATTTGTGAGTATTTAATTTTCAATCCATATACCTTATGATGTTTTAATTCAACACATTTTGAAATTTTACTAGAATATCTATCAGGTAATTTTATATTTTTATGTATTTGATGGAACATATGTTTATCATGGATTTTTAATTAAAAAGTTTTTATAGGGTACTTTCTATTCTCGTTTCCCCATAGATCACATATTTGATTCATTTATTTAAAGTCTTTACATGAATTAATATGATCCTTTTCTCCCTAATCATTATGTATTGTGAAATGAACACTATCACACACATTCTTCTCAATGTAAATGACATCCAGATTATTATGTAACATCTATAGTTCCAAATACATGTTTTTAAAAACATAATTTTTTTTATATTTTTATATTCCAATTCCATCTAATGTGGTATGAAATATTATCTTACATTTAGTAAACTGATGGAATTTCATAAATTCCAATACAATAGTAGATAATTATATCAAAATTTCTAACCCAGATCACAATTTTTGATGGGGAATAAATTAAATTTTATAATTAGATAATGAATTAATTAATATTATTCTAGGATATTAATCCATAATTTAATTATGAAGAATAAAATCTCATTTTATAATATAAGGTAACCTTTACAATTTAAATCAATGTTTCATATTTTTCATTCCATACGAGTATGAGTATTCTAACTAAAGAAATTATCAGGTCTTGGAAAGTCATTGATGGTCTATATGATGGAATCAAGAATTCTAATCATTTAGTTTATGGGTTATGTCTTTCAACGCCATTATCTTATAACTATTGAAATTCATTTATAAGAGGCTGGAGATATACATTGATATCATTTCTAGGAATCTATTTTCTAGAAAAAAATCATCCAAATAATAAAATATGTTTTTTACATACACATATATAGAGGAAAATTGTAAGGGATCAAAATAATTAGCCATAGATATAAATATTAATTAAATACTCAAATGGATAAAATCCTTTAATATCTAATCCAAAATAGATAATATGAGGATCTATAGAGTAATATGGATATAAATAATAAAAATATTTTTATTGTTATAAATATCTTGGTTGATAAATAAACCAATCACTGTTGTTTTTAACAGAATGAAACATCATATACTCTGATTTTAGAACATGAAAAAAATCTTTATAATCAATATTTATAGGAAAATAATATAAAACATTTATAATAATTTTATTTCTTTATTTCTTTAAAGTATCATGTTCACTCAGCATTGCATTATTATTCCTTGATTTCCATCTACAAGGATGAAATGTTTTACTATCCTCTCTATCTAAATATTCACACCCATAGAATATTAAATCATTAGTATATTCATGCATCTTATTATAATTTATACCCAACTTATTAATAAATTATTTCATTCCATAAAATGAATTTGGGATCTTATATTTACTAAAACTATTAGGGAAAAAATCTAATATCATAGAAATTACTTTATTTGTAATTATTCATTATTTATTGATAATATATAATTTAGATTGAACGGAAATATTTGAATATTTTTCACACCCCTCATAAAAATCAGGATTTCTATCTTCTACAAGCTCTTAAAACTCATTTTATTTCCCAATTAGGTTATCCATTTTATTAATATTCATAAAAATATCTTGAGAATATATTTACATGATTGGATATTTATATTATTCTTCCATTGTTCCCAAATCATCAATAATTACGTTTTTAATTTCATTATCTATTAATAAGAAAATATCATGATGATTATTATGTTGGAGAATGATTGAATTTTTTTTACTATTTGATTCTTTATCCCAAATCCATCAAACATAAATCATAGGAAATTATTTCAATATCATGTTTTCATAAACTTAATCCCTTCTTAATTATCATTTAAAATTACAAGTATGACATGGTAATTTAATTCTTTCATCTACATATACATTTTCAATTTAATGATATAATTATGTCTCCAAATAATTAATATATTTTGGTGTAATGCAGGGTAACGTAATCCATGTTTTATAAATTATTGTGTCACTATAGATAAATAAAAAATATATATAACATATTAAGGAAGTCAAATCACGTTTAAAATATAACATAGTATTAATAAAACATCCTTATTAGACTAGAAATAAAAATATAAAATTATAAAATATTGTAATCTATAAAAAAATATGTTTATGGTATATATCCTCTTTCACAAATACAATGAACACCATCAAATATTATTTTTCAAAATTTAATATATATATTTATAATATAATTATATAAAAAAAATAAAATTAAAAATCAATCAATGATTTAATTTTAAAATAGCCACGAAGGGGAAATCCTACCTCAAATATAAAAGAAAAACTCATCGTATTCGACAATAATTGTTATAAAGGGTTCTGAATTAAGCTATAATAACCTTAGATACCAAAATATAGAAGTTATATAAAATATTTCTCATTTAGGGTTTGGAAACATATTATCATAGTAAGGAAGAGATATGTATAATTAGAGGATGTGGAAGAAATATTTGATGGAGTAGATTGTTCCTCGAATATCAATTCCTAGTTCATGAATAAATCAAGGATAATTGTTGAGGGAGAGAGGGGATGTGGAGGGGAAGGACTCATGGATGATTTTTCATAGAGTAGTGGGGAAGTAGAAATGGATATGTTTTTTAATAAGTTTATTAGTGGTCATTTTAATTAACAACCAATAATTAAGCGGTGGTTTTTAAAAAAATATTGATAGAATTTTATGAATAATGGTTTTAGAAAAGAAATAATATTTATATGATACATAAAAAATATAATTTTATTCACAATGTTTATTATAACCGACTACCATTATCAAATTTTTCTATAGTGTCATGAATGTGTAACATAAAGGAAGTTCAAATCCACATTAATAGTAGGATTGTTAATGTTGTAAGTCATAATTCAAATTATCAAATTCATGGTATGATGATATTGGAAAAGTATGAATGGAATGACCAGTGAAAACTTTTAAATAATGCATTTTATTGTGATTTTGTTAGGTCATATAGATATTAGAGGACTTTTTAAATGGAATGGTGATACCTATAGTTAGAAGGGATGAATATAGTGGCATCAATGGTCATTTTCAAGAAGAAATGTCCCTTGGATATAGTTACAATCATTACTGATAGTTATGTAATATCTTAAAAGATTCAAACATTTTTTGAATGATATAATATTATGGAAGGAAGGGGACTAAATATGTTTTTGGTAATAATAGAAGTTACACAACCTTGTAATGAAAACATATCTATGGTGAAGGGTTACAACATGAAATTTCACTAGACTTTTCAAAGATTAATTGTCCTAGGTATCACAACGGGATTTTTTCTTGGGCCATATGGTGGTCTACAAGAGCTATATGTCTTTTTTCATTTGTACTATAATCTTTTCTTAATCTATAACAGCGAGGGGCTTGAATTTTACCTAGGCCTCCCCTTATGGGTTTTCATCATGATAAATTTTATTTCCTTTTCAACTATATTATAAGTTCTTTTTTTGACCTATTAATATCTAGAATCTAGTGTCATCCAAATTTTACAAAATGCACCATAATTTAGTGTCATACATCTTTAGCTATATGTTTTAGTGTTTAAGGTTATACTTGTTTTATTAAAATTTATGATAGATACTATAAAAAGATTAAGAAAATATAAAGTAAATGTAGAGCTTAATGTTGTTATAGACCATATCTAGGGAGTGCAAATTGTTTAAGGCACTAGTGCCTATAACATTAGAGGGGGAGCCTGATATGGTGACCCATAAGTGGTTTAAATAAAAATAGTTCTTTAAAACCTTTGCATGATGAGAAAAGAAGATATAAAAATGACCCAAAGTATTTGAATCATGAATTTGAGATGAGAAAGTACACCAAGGTTGGCTACTAACCAATATTTAAATTATGAGTTCCACTATGATGTTGTTAGAGGCATATTAATATTAATGTACCATTACCTTATAACAGATATTTTTCATGTTAGAATGGCCTATAATAGTGACACTAATTTTTGATACCAAAAACGGGTTTCCCATAGAGGTGGATACACTTGTTATTGATAACTATAAAATATTTTTATAGATTCAACCACCTATAGAACAAAGTGAGATGCATAATAGAAAAAATATAAAAGGTTTTTAAAATGATATAATCCCTAACATACCATAGATAGGTTATTTAGGGATGACGATAGATGGGAAATGGCTAATGATTTGGAGTTCGACCTATAACACTTCATTAAGATGCCAATATGTACCCTACAATAATAAGATTAAATACTTACCTATTTATTATATGATGAATAGCTCATATATTGATCTATACTAAATTAATTGTAGGGGAATTACAATATCTTGATATAGGATTTAAAAAAATATAGGAACCCCATGGTTGTATCTTGATAAATGAGATGTTTTTATCCCAATATTAATGTTAGGTAGAGAACTATGAAATTTTGGGACCACGGTAATTTTTAACCTAGTGTGGGGTCTCATATGTCATACACCCATACATGGATCTGGATATGATATAGGGACAGTGGGTAAGGTGGAACTGACCACTTTAATAAGTTTTAGGTTATATAGGGTAGACTATATGTCAGGTAGTATATTGTCACGTAATATGGAAGAAAGTGTTCTATAGTTTAAGATCATTTGACAAGGAAATGTACCCTACAATTTATTATCATGTGGAAAGTATGTAAATCCCCCATTATTCAAAAGAAACATTATTTGAGGCATTTTTTAGGTTTTAGTTTAGATATAATGTTATACTTGATGAATAAAATGTAGCCATATCCATATCATCCTTATAAAATAGGGTTTATGTTGAAGAAATAATTCCTATAACATAGGTTAAAAATTTATAACTCCACAGTGTGGGATTTTATATAGATTTTTATCTTGAGGGTGATGGATATTTGTAGTGGGGTTTAATATAGGAGACTTAGAAATCACCATGCATCTCAAGACATGTGAATAAAACAACCCAATATTTTTATAGATGTATTTCCTGTATAGATCTATCTTGCTTATAATAAAGTTGTATTTTATTATTTTGTTAAGAATTAAAATAAGAAGGGTTTGCATGGGAACTCCTAGGTTAGTGTTATGGTATGTTGTTAGGGTAAGTGGTGTAATGAAAATGCAGTGAAGTAGTAAACACTAAGATAAAATATCAATATAGAGTTATTTTATCATAGAGCTTGTTTATAGATAAACCCTTTGTCGGGAACCCTCACATGGATTTCTCCATCACATGGAAAAATTGATCCATATAGAATAGAACACCATTAGATAATTTGTGTCATAAATGGTAGGCCATATTCTTATTCCTCTTACCATTATTTGATTTTAATAAACACAAACAATCTTAAAAGTGTTTAATATTTTATATTAATTGATGTGCTACTAAACTTCATGAAATTATGTTAGAAAAAAATTAAGGGTCCATTAATATTTATTAATAGATGTATTAAAGATCTTAGAGGGATGTTAATGAAACTTTAATAGGATCAGAGGATGATATAAGGGCATTGAATTTTTTCAGACAACAATAGGGAACATCAACTAGCTGGTGCACCAACCATTTTGTGGTGAAGGTAATATCTCACTCGAGTAGAAATTTTACACCAACCAACTGGTGGGGAAGAACCATCTCATCGGTGGTAGAATAAAAATTCAATTTAGTAATAGGTATTCCACCAGATACCCAATGAAGGATACTTGGTAATTGATGGTGTCATGATAGTAACTCCAATCCTAAAATTTATGATGGTAAAAATTCTTTGAATCTAGTCTTCAATGACTTTATAACACCTAGTGAATTCTAGAAGATTACTAAAGATTTTAATTACTCTAAATAGAGACCAGGGTGATGATGGAAACTTAAATTCTCTTCCAATATCCAATAAAAATGTTCTACAGACACAAAATCTATCTCAAAATTTTATATCTTCTGATTACTCTCATCTCTAATCAAGAGTGTGTAAAAATTGCAATATATCTTCACTATCTCATTTACTATCATTATCTATAAGTGTGATATATATTCCTTGAAATAATTGAGATGGTAATACAAAATTATTTATTCCTATAAATCCTCTCATCTTCCTCCTTTAAATTTTGGCGTTCACTTCCATTAAAGTGAGAAGCTTTGGTTTTCTTTTAATATTTATTAATAATGAGAGGGCCCAATCACATTGAGGTTTATATATTTCCTGTTAAATAGATAGTGTCTATTATAATTATATTTTCTTACTAAAACCAAAAAAATATTTTGATTTAGTATATTGGATATCGTTAAAACCAATGGTACAATACATTAAATCCTCATGAAAATGATGTGGTAGATATGGAGGATTTTTTAGTGTTGTTTCTAAAAATACTTAAAAAGTATTGTTTCATATTTAATTTTCAGTATTTCATTTAATTTTCACATTAAATCATTATTATACGAAATCATTTAATCTATAAAACATGCTTAATATATTTATTCTAAAAGCACTCATTTTTTTATTCCACTAATATTATTCTATTTCATTATATTATTATGATTTATTCATTATTTTGTCTCTTAAAAAGGTTTTAATTTCATTAATATATTATAAATATGTTTTTAAAATTGGATTTATTTATTTATTTTTTATGGGTAAATTCCCCCCACTTTCCATTTTACTCTGCATTGATCTATATTTGGTATCAAAAGAGTTATTATTTATATAATAACTTTTTTAAAATTATTTCAATGAATTTTTTTAAAAAAATGAACCAATTTTTCAAGAGACAATATCTTTTTTAAATGGATTTCTCAAACACCCATAGAGCTTCTTAATGGAATTGTTTGGGTTATGATTCACTTTTTATGGTAATAAATCTTCTTATTAGAGATAAAGAATGTATAATTTATATATATATATATTGGATATCATATTTATAAGATTTTGATGTATTACTATACTATTTCCAGTAACAAAGAAAAAAATGGACCCCTGATGATATTTATGCATTTGAACATTCTGGTAATGTAATTAATGGATTAAAAAAAATTTATATTTAAATTATTTCAATAGTTCTTATTCATGGAAAAATACATGATAAATATATAAATTTTTTGATGTTAAGCATTAAGGTAAAAATAATGTTAAGGATACAAGGATTGAAATATATATGGAATAATTTTACAATTTCCTTATATATCCCAATGAGTCTATAACTATTATTCTTACTAGATTTATTGATATTTATAATGGATGTAAATCTCATGGTGACTCTCTTTCCACAAAAAAAAGGTTCAAAAAATACTTTGGGTTTTACCAAGAAGTTGGGAACCAAAAGTAAGTGCAATACAAAAAGATAACGATGTTAAAAAATGTAATGTTTTATGAACTCATATGTTATCTCATGAAATATAAGATTACTAAGTAGTTTAAAGCTGAAAAGGAAACTAGGGAGTTCATGGATAGTAAAAAGAACAATTACGTTCAAAAAATAAAGTATGACTCGTCTGGGAGTGACAACGAAGTTTCAAACACTTCCAAGATAATGGGAATGTATGAGAAAAAAATACATAATATTGAAACATGAAAAAAATAAATAATTTTATGTTACTTTATTTATTTTTAAAATGATTTCATATATAAAATTGTATTATCCCTTGAACAAGAGTAATTCAAAAGACAAAAAGCATGGTAATAATTCCCTAAAGGTTTCTATTTAGATCACTAGTAAGGACCCAATTTAAACATACTAATCAAGAAATGAAAGTCCTAACTATATCATGACACTTGTTGAGGAGGTAATTGAGGTTAGTTATAACATTATTCACTCTCCTTCCCATTCATCTTCTTAATATTCTAATTCTTCAACTTCATCCTTAAGTAATGAATATATTCTTCATGCTAAAAACATACTTCAAATTGAATTTTTAAATCATATATCTAAATTAAATTATATTAAATGGATAATAAGCCTTGTTGTTTCATGAAAATATAAAAATTTAGAAGAAAAATATAATTTGGTTTTATAGTTAAGAAAACCAAATTTTTAAAATCGTGATTTTAAAATTAAATTTCATAAAAATAATTTTTCTCATTTTACGTAACTGCAAATTTTTTTGAATATGATTTTGGGTTATCAACAACCTATTAAAAATATCAATGGTATTAGTTTTTCAAAACAACATAGTTTTCCCAATAATTATAGGAAGACAAATTTTTTAGAGGTAATTTCTAAAAATAAATTTTGTAATTATTGTATGAAAGTTGGTCATCTTATTTATGAATAAAATTGTAAATATTATAGACATGTTTTACTAAAAATAACTCATCTCACATCACATATTTCTAATGGGGAAACATTATTAAAAAAAATTATTCCAAAATCATTATTGGCTAAAATAATTGGAACGAATATATGGGTACGAAAATCTATAGTTTCTTAATATTTTAAAAAAAAGATCAAAAATTGAGAAGAAAAACTATATAAGGATAGAGTGTTTCTCAGGCATATTTTTGGTGATCCTTGCTAATTTTATCATATTGAAATATTTGATGGAGTTCATGTCAGTAGTAAAGATGATTCAAAATGAAAAATTATCAGTATATGTATGATTGGTTTCACTAAATCTACTCTAATTAATCATTTTTTAATCAAAGTATTAAAGAATAATTTCATATGTATTAGTCAATTATGTGTTATTGGTTTTAAAATTAATTTTAAAAAATATTTTTGTAATGTTTTTAATTACAAATTAAATCTATTATTTACAACATCTTGATTTCAAAATTTATATATTATAGATTTAAAATATCTTTCCAGAAAAAATGTTAACTGATTAGGCGTAAAATATAATGAATCATTCGTTTGGAATCAATTTTTAGGTTGTTCTAATATTCACTATCTTATCAAATTCAACCATAACCGAATCCTTGTAGATTTACTAAAATTTATTTTAAAGATGTATTATTTTGTAAACCTTTTGAACTCAGAAACCAACACAAGTATTATTTAAAACATAAAAACCTGTTTAATCTTCTAAAGACTTAGAAGAAGTAAAACCTGACCTTTTTAAACCAAATCAAGTATCTAGTATCGAATGTAAAAATTACAATTATATAATTTTTGACGAGTATAATAGATTTATATTGATTTTTCTTATTAGCTCAAAATAATGAGTCATGTAATTTTATTATCAAAATTTCATGAAAAATAAAAAATGAAAAAGAAAAAAAAATATTTTCCCTTATAATTGAACATAGTGGATAATTTTATAATAATTACTTTGACGATTTTTGTGATTATCAATGTTAAATTCACTCATTATCTAATCCTAGAACCCCTCACTAAAATGGTTTTATTGAAAGATCAAATAGGACCCTATTGAATGAATTTTACCTCCCTCGATTATCTTTGTCCAAGGTAGTAAATATTAATTCACTTATCCATAACTGTGTCCTTATAATACTCCCTTATGAACTTTGGAATGATAAAATTTAAAATTTTGGATTCATTAATGTCATTTGTTATAAATGTTTTATCCTTAATACCAGTAATAATATTAGAAGGTTTGATCCAAAATTGAATGAATATATCTTTTTTATGTACTAAAACACAGGTAAATCCTTCTATGTATTCAATAAGAGGAACAAGACACTATAAGAGTATATTCACATCAAATTTGATGAGAATCGTCTTAAATCACATCCCCAAAGTGATAATGATGTTGAACAACCATGTTTGACCTTACATAAAGCTAAACCATCTTAATAATTTGAATATTTCCTCGAACCCTCATGTACTCATTTACCCAAGTATTAGATTCAATCTAGAGACCATCCTATTGAAAATGTTATTAGAGAATTTTAATCTAGAAGTCACACAAGAATATCAATCTTAAATAAGGTTGAACATCAAGCCTTTCTCTCTTATGTTGAACCAAGTTCCCTTTACGGTATTGTTAATGATGAAAATTGGATACTTTTCATTCAAGAGTAGTTAAACCAATTTTAAGGGAACAATGTTTGAGCTATTTTGGAATGTCCCAATAATCATTATTTTATTTTATCTAAGTGTTTTTAAAAAAAATACTTTATGATCAAGAAATTATAATTTTTAATAAGGCTCTAATTGTGACTAAATTAAATAATCAAGGAGTAAGTTTTGATTATAGTGAAACATTTTCACCCATATCATGGCTAAAATCCATTAGAATATTATTGTAATTAACCACTCCTAATAATTTTATGAATTTTAAAATTTAATTTCAAAAGTCCTACGTATAAGATAATGTTTGATGAAGCTAGTTGATTGAAGGAAAAAAGTTTTGTTAAAGTATGATTGGAATTCTAATTTACCTTAATATAGACTGGGAAAACATCTTTTTTAGAGTATAAATTCATGATAATTTTAAATAAAATCCAAAGGAATCTCATTTAAACTCCATAAAAATAATTGTTTTCATTATTTAAAAGGAACAAGAAACCTGGGATTAATTTATCCTGAGAAAACCTATTTTTAACTTTCTTATTTATTTAAAACTAATTTTTGATTAATATAAATAGAAAAGAAAAGTATTAGTGGATCTTATTATATTCAAATAAAACTCATCATATCAATGAGCAATAAAAAAATTTCACTTTCTACCACTAATTTAGAATACAAAGAGAATGAGATTTTTTGTTCCCAAGTTATATGCATGAAACAGACTATATAGGAGTTTGTGATTATATGTCGTCTCATCCATATAAAGTTTAAAAAAACTAGTAAGATTAGTATCTATAAAAACACCATTCAATAGTATATCACTACACACATTGTTATATGCAACTAATTTATATGTTATCACTTTCAAAAAGGTTATATCATTCTTGACTTTTTTCATAAACTTTAAACTTATCGATATGTTAACAAAACTCCTTCCTCTTGATTTATTTGAAAATTTAAATGGAAGTTTGGGTATGATTATATTATGATACATACCTATTAATATTGGAAATATTGAGAATTTTTTCAATTTTGATTCGAAAATCATTTTCCCAAATTGATTTCAAATAATTTTTTTCAGACCTTCGAGAATTTTTTGTAAAGGTAAGTAAGTGTAATACTATGAGAAAAACGTTTCTATCTAAATACAAAATAAATAGTTTTTTATAGAATATATTATCCAATTCATTTATCACTAAGTGTTTTGATATGGTTTTGAACCCTTTCTCTACCTTGGACATGAGTAGTGGGACATTATTTTACACATAGTTTGATAGTTTGAGAGGAATTTTCTATGATTTATTAATAAAACCTTTGATAAACATTAACCATGAAATTGTTTTTTAAAAAATAAAATCATTAATTTCATTATTTATATCTTTTATTTTTTATGATCCATTTAACTATAATATCGGTAGTACTAAATTGATCCTATAATAGAAACACTTTTATAAATTTTTCTTAAAGCTTTATTTAATCATTGATTAATTTTAGAAATTTATTTAAAAAAGTTTTTCCAAATTTCATTTTTATATTCTATTAATATTTATTCACTCGTTATATTATTTTCTAGTTATATTTAAAACATTTATTTTTGTATCTCTTGAAATATCAATAATTATGATAAACATAGTCTTATATTTAATTTCTCTTTATTATATAGAATAATATATGAAAACTTTTTACAATTATCATAGGGGAAGAAATTTTGAAAAATATTATTGGGAGTGGTTTTATGTTAAGGGGTAAAAGTTTATGTTGGAATAAGTGTCTTTCAATTTAAAAATATTTAATTTTTACTGGATAAGTTCTTTATTTTTCAAAGGTAGAGAAATATTAGTATCAAAATAACTCTTACTCTTTTTTAAATTTTGTAATATTAAATTCTTATATCAGTTCAATTTTTATTAATGTGTTTGTGATCATAAAAATGAGAGATATTATTGTGGTTATAAATGTTCATTGGTTTTGATGATCACTACCAATCTTAAAAGTATTGAATATTTTTATATAATTTATTTTCCACTAGACTCGATTACATTATGTTATCAAACATAAAGGATCCATTGATATGTATTAATAGACTTATTAAATCTATTGTTGAGAAGTTATTCAACCATTTAAATTCTAAAATAAAGATATAAGGGCCTTTTATTTGTTCATATGAAAATAGTAAACACACGATGGCTGCTACAGTGCACCGACCGGCTATTGATATGAGATAGTAAACCCTGTTTTGTATAAAATCTGCCAGGTGGAAAGTTGTGAAATCATTATACCCACCTATAAGTAGTTTTATATTAGCCTACCATTAGAGGAGAACCACCTAGATAGTGGTAGAAAATGAATTCATTATAGTAGTAGGTAGTCCAGTGGATACCCCATGGAGGCTACCGAGTATTCAGTGGAGTCATAGTGGTAGCTCTGAGCCGAACATTAATAATGGTCATTTTTTTCAATCTCGTCTTCAATAGCGATATGTAAACAAATTAATTCCATAACATTATCAAAGATTTTAAATCCTATAAATTGAGAACATAGTGGACTTTAAAACATACTTTCTCTTACAACCTATATAATCACAAAATATCTCTCAATTTTCTCTCTCTTATTATTGCACTCGCATGTAATGGAAGTGTGTGTAAAAATTGTAATATCTCTTCACTCTCTTATTTATTCCCATTCACTCTTATAATTTTTCATATAATTTGAGGTGATATATACAATACTACCAAGTGATTTATTCCTATAAATCCTCTAACCTACCTTTTTCTTCAAATTTTGGTTCTCGCTACCGTTAAAGTCAAGGAATTTGTTTTTTCCCATTTTCATTAAAAGGGAAAAATATTAATGTATTTTAGGTTTTTAGATTTCTTGTAAAAGGGATATTGTCTATTGTAATTTCTATTTCTTATTAAAAACTAAAACACAATAGGATTTTTTGGTTTCTTGGATAATGTTAAACCAATTAGTCTAATACATTAATTCCATAAGTGATTATAGTGGTAGATAAAGGGGTTATTTTAGAGATATTTATAAACTTCCTTACCATATATTATGTCTTATTTACCTTCTAAAATTTCATTTATTTATTTCTTTCAATCATTATTTTATTTAACTTTTAAATCTATCAAACATGGTAATCAATTTATTATTTCATTTATCTTTGTTTTATTTTACTATTATATTATTCTATTTAATTATATAGTTTTACATTCTTCTTTGATTCATTTGTTAAAAATTTTAAAGGTTTTTAATTTCTATAATATTTTATAAAGATGTTTATAAACATGGATTGTTTTTATTTATTTTTTTAATAGGAAATTCATCCCCACTACAGTCATTTTACTCTACTCTGGCCTATACATATGTCATGAAATTTCATCTTATGTGATAAGGAATTGAATTCCAGGTAGTTTAGGGTCATATGATAAGGACCTCCATGTAGGGGGATTTTTTCTGATTTGCATCATGAAAAATACGGAATAACATTGTCTTAGAATCTGGTGGATGATAATGTTAGAGATTAATGAGATAAAGTCTAGTAAACTAAAACAAAAGTTGTTTAATAGGTATTTGTGGTTGATATTAAAATTTTAGATCTATAAATAACTACATCTCTTGAAATTATCATAATCAATCCACACATAGATCATATAAAATACAAGTATTTATATTATATTACTACACAGGGGTAGGGGTATTTTATTCAGTAAGTCATGCACTAAGAATTACTACATGGATCTAGCTTTTATATGGGAATAATTTTATGTAGAGTAGAATGATCTATGCAGTTTATGGTATTATAGGATAGAATATAAATCATGTAGATTAACATCAAATGATAAAGAGTTTTTCTTGTTCCCATAATAGTATGGATTCATCCCAACATTGGACTGGTTGAGGGGATACCTAATGTGAAGATGGAAGATCCAAGATAAAAGATAAATTAGGAATATTTTTGATATTTTAGTCCAATATGTACCTCTGATCAAACAAATCCAACATAAATTTAACATATGTGTGGGGAATAAAATTGTGTTTTAATATAATACTAGGATATGTAGGAAAGATAATGTATATATGGATTCCTAATCAATAATGTGAATTGGGAAAATTCATGTGGTTAGAATTTGAGGTTGGGATCTAGTTAGGACATATGGGTGCCACTATATATCCTATAGTAACAAGAATAATGACACAAGTAGTTTTTATTAGTTGGGGAATTTTATATAAATATAGGTATGTGTGCCAATGAAATATTACACAAATCTAACCTCAATTGAATGGAATTGGGATTTAGATGTTAGTTTGTTTCAAGTAGGTTATGGTCTCATAAAAAATATAAAATTTTGGTCTCTTGTGTCGATCTAGCTTGTACATAGAATCTAGTATAGCTCAACCCATTTGATAATGCCTTATATTTAAAAATAACATGAAAGAATTAACAAAATTAAGGGAATTTGATCATAATTTGTAGATAAACCCATGATTGGGTATCTGTGCATCATGAAATATCACGAAATTATGGGAATCAAACTACAGATAGTTTTTATGTGAAAATATGACATATTTTAGTGTAGAGTGTGATATAAAAGGGCTCGATGTGAATTATGGAACACGAAATTAGGATGGTTGAAGATTCTTAATTTAATTTTCATCTACTAATAGGTTGGTATATCTAAATATCACTACATATCCCAAGAAATTGGAATTAAACCTCACATAGTTCTTCAAAAAAAGGAATTTTATCTCAGTGTTGACCAATAAATGAGATGAGAGAATACACACTCAGAACTCTTATATAGATTTAGATCATTCTCCAAGATAATGATCCCCATACATCATTTAAAAAGATTACATATAACTTCTAATCCCACATAACTCACGATTAACGTGGTAAATTAGAGGCAATTGGAAGATTAATCATTACCACTCATGGGAACATGATCGGGAAGAATCTTATCTAACATCATGCAGTTTTATGCCATGTGATAATGATTTAATTCTATAAAGTATAATGTAATATAAAAAAAACATAAGTTATATATAATTTAGCGCCATTTGGCTAGGATGTAAACCCTATACAGTTTAACATCAAGCGTCTAAGACTGTTATTCTATATAGTTTAATGTATTATATCAAGGAATTTATCTATAAAATTTAACATCTTACAGTAAGGGTGTATTTTCAAATAGTTTAATGTCATGAGCCCAAGACATTTACAAACTTTATGTGAAATTATAAAATTTATTTTATAATGTACCTTACATTACGGGTGGGTGTGATGTGCTTTTCTTCAATTGTGATCAAGGAATAGGATCTATTGGAGTATACATTATATATGGCATAAGGTATCTCCCATTTTAGTTTAATCATTAGATTATTTTTCCCTTGTTTTATCCAAGCTATAAGGGCTATCACTAGCTCCCATTGTAAAATAAACAGAGATAACATTCTTATTGAATTCCTACACAATCTGGTTTGGTAAACATCCTAGTTTTGTAGTGTGCATAACCTTTTCTCATCAAGTTCTATCAACTTTTTCAATCATTTATTAGATTATTCATATTTGGAGAGATAACTATATATAGTGATTTAGATTGTGTGTATCTAGATATTAACGGGTAGGAATACCACTATCTTTTATAAAAGAGAATATGGGGTCACTTTCCGATCAGTATGGGTTGTGATAAGATAATCTGATGGATCATTCAAGAGTCTTTGAAGAAAATAATTTTTATACTTACCTACCATTTTGTAGTGTAAATTACATAGAGTGTTATAGAAACCTTATATCTATCTATTCATTAACCTGAGGTAGCATGATGATCGATTGTAATGAATATTATACTCTCAATATGACCTTCTCAACTTGAAATAAACGATATATCTTTATCATATTTAGAGAATAATTTTTTGGATGTAAGGATATATATGAACTGCATGTCCAGGGATGGGGGTATGGACTTATAATATCTATTCCCAATAATTTAAACAAACAAGATTATATGTTCATATGTAATAATAATGGGGGTTGAATAAATGAAATTGGAATATATCATGAATAAATTGGTATTTCTGTGTAAATTTCATGAAATCAGGCATCATTAAGGGCCTTAAATATCCAAGAATCTTGATTTGGAGGGATAGTTTGGCTCCAAACACTTGGGTAATATAAGTGAATATATGAAAATCCTATATAATAATGGAAATTTATCTTACCTCAATTCATCTTAGGAGGTAACCATCAATGTTTCATTTATATAGTACTTTTCAATAATTCATTCCATCATCAAAGATTAAATTTTATACATACCATTGATATTTTACATCTTCTTTAGATCATATATGAGGACTTCACTATGGATATAGACTAGTATAGGGGACATACGTCTTTTTGGATTTCTATTGGCGAGGGTGTGAGAACTTCTCGATCAATAATAGTGTTTATTTCATTGATTTCTTCCATGTCATTGTGAACAAATGGGGAAACTGTCCTATTGTGTGTGATGCTGATGACCTTCTCACCATTTTTTGGTCCTACCAAGTATATGAATTTAATATCCAGTTCATTTGTTTAGGCATTCTCTAATCATGATATGTGAGACATTATCGACTCATAGGGAATTATTCTGTTGACCCTTCTTTATAATAAAGAAGATCAATCAATTACTACTTTTTTATTTCATATTCACCACGGATTTTGTTAATTAAAAATATTAAATCACACTTAATATTTCGTTTTTCCATTTGTATTTGTAAGACAAGGCACAAAAGGATAATGAGGTAATGGTGCTCCACTACATTGTAGGTACATCCTTCTAATATAAATAAAGAGCAGAGAAAAATATCCTTCATGGGAGAGATGAGAATAATTCCCAAGCCAACCTAGTTGAGATTTGGGTTCTCCATTAACTTTTCCAGTAGACTTATATAAGCTCCATGGAAATAAATCTACCAGGATTAGGGTGTCATAGAGAGAGAAATCCTCCCCATTGAGATGATCTATATATAGTTGTGACTTCTTTGAGATAAAATATGTTGTAGGGAAATCGTCTAATACCTATACTTCAACCACATTTTGATATACCAACGAGAATTGAAATTTATAAATAATGACCTCCTATCATGTTAAAATTCCCATTTTCATTATAAGACTGATTATATATTTGACATAGTCTATTCTTGAGATGATTTGGACCTCATGGTGTTACAAGAAATGACTTGGATTATTTAATGTGAAGATTATCACAAAAAGAACTTCTTGATTTCAAAATAACTAGTATCAATGTATAGTATGGATCTGATAAGATAAAATAGGATTTTATTCCTTCATGAATCATTCTTATGATTAATAAAGGTGAAAGGATATCATTCTATGTCTTCAAAATAAATTAAAAGGGGCTTCCCATTCATTGGTGATATTAATGTTGGTGGATACTAGAGGTACTACTTGATCTCATTGAGGAATCCTAGAATCTCTCATCTCATTGGTAGGTAAACCCTTTTTCTATTAACCATATAATGGGTAACATCTACTTGTGATTTTTAAATGAATCAGAAAATATAATCAATTATCCCATGAAATACCCTTATTTCCTTGATATTTTATAGAGGGGGGATTTTAATGATTACATTATTCTTGTTAGGATCAACCTTGATTCCACTTTGGCTTACTTTGAATCTAAAACAAATTCCAAATATTAACCTAAAATAATATATGAATTTTTTAATTTACATATTTTTCCTCCAAAAATTATTTAGCACTATCTCAAGGTCAAGAAGATGATCACAACACATTTTCTACTTAATCACCAAATCACAAACATAAAATTATTCTATTTTACCCAGTTTAGGCCTGAAAATACACTTCATGATGCGTTGATTTGTGTTGCTAATATTTCATAATCCAAATATAATTACATAATGGAAATACACCGCTTGGTGTGCCATGAAATCAGTGGATAATTTAGGTTTGGATGCATCAAAATTGGATAATATCCCAAATACCCATCCATGAATAATAGATCCTAGAAACTAGTGGTCACATTGATTAAGACATTCATAATCAAGACTAAGAAATAATCCTTCATGTAATGTCGATTGAGATCCCTAAATTCGATACTAACTATGATCTACCTATTATTTTTCTTGATGAGTATGATATTGATGAGCCATTTCAGGTAATAAACATGTCAAATAATGTTTGATATGATGATATTATCAAATTTGACATCTACCTTAGAAGAATGACTATGATTCACCCTTTATGAAACATATTTAAATCCATAGTGGTCCTCTATATGACCCAAATGATGTGTTTATACATCATAATAGAGTCATAGAATCTCTATTTAGTTCTAGGAAAACAAATCCATCCAATTATTTAATAACTAAATATACATCTCTTACTCCTCAGGTGAAACTGAAACACTAATTAATGTTGGTTGTGGGAACTTATTTATTCCAATATTCATGTGTCAATGTTCATCAAAAGTAGTGGACATAACTTCCTAAAATTATAGAGGAACCTATTTGAGATCTTCCTCCCCTCCTATTTATTATTGAATATATTAAAAATTGGAGGATAATAGGGAATCTTAGAATCTGAGAGAAAATATAATGAAATCATGTCTCCCATTAAAAGCAAGTATGTGTCCTTAGATTCAACAACTAATAATGTAGGGGAATCCCTTGTGAAGAAGTCCTATAAATCTTCTGTTTCCTCTCTATTTTCATCAAAGTAAGAAGATGATCCATCATCTTGAGTTTCAAGGGATGATGTATGGGTATTTTCATCTCCCATGGATTTTGATGAAGCATCATTGGGTCCTAAAAGTATTTATGTGTCAGAGTATTGGGGTCCTAAATATGATAGTGAATTATTTTTAGGGAAATTTTTACCTTCACCAAGTTCACATCTATTCTATGTATGGTCGGATCCGATGAATGTTTTGTATTTCATGAGGACTACAGTGACTATGTCTATGACTTATTACCACCTATTAATATAATGTTTGAGGTTTATTTGATCAAAGATACTTGGATATGTATTCATAATATTGGTTATACCATCCCTCACATAGAGATGATTAGGATAAGGATTTATTCTCATCTATATCAATGTTTTTTCTTCTTCCTTTGGTGGAAGATGCACTATAAGGGCAGCTTCTTTGACATCATATGATTGGAAGGTAATTAGATATGATAACTCCTAAAATGTAACCCTTATGACCCAATGAATACATAATTTCAAATAAATCACCTCGAACCAATTGATATGTAGATTATAATCATAAACATTCATGGAATTGGTTAACAAGATCTTGTTATAAGTCATTAGGAGTGGTAATTTAGATGTAATTTTCTATCATCGATTGTTTCTATTACCTCTTTTAGAATGATATATCTATGTACTATGGTTTAAATTATTCAAAGGGGAAATATCACTATTAAATACTCTAAATTTTCTATCAATATAATATTTTAGTCATAGGTGATATGATGAGGGATCTGCCACATATTGAAGGATCCAAAACCATCCCAATAAGACATTGAAGGTTGTTTCATAGAAAACCAGCATAAATTCAAAGTCAGATACTATATAACTAAAATGGTCCCTAATATTAATCATATCAATAACTGTTTTATCAATTTTTGTATAGCCTTGAATTTACATGCTGAAGAGGGACATATCAGCCTTACAAAATCCCAAATAGTGAAGGGTTTGGACCAGGATGAGTTTGATTCCAAATCCATTATCAATGAGTGCTTGATGAACATAATTATCATCCAAATTTCTATATATATACAGAGGCCTTATATGTGATTTTATGGTGGTCTCTTAATCCTTTTATGTAAACAAGAAAGTAGCATGATATTCGACAGAGTTTATCTATGCATGGTATACTTCAACAATAGGGACACCAACCACAAACTCTTAAGGGATTTAGAGGTCCTCGATAAGTGTTTATCATAGCTATGTTTACATTTTAAGCCCATTTATAATGGATATATTGGATAAAATGATGACCATATGCTTCCGGATGTCATACTTTTGGACCAGAGGCATGTGTTTCCCATTGTGTGGATATTTACTAGCTTAGGGCTTGGAGATTGAGGTTTCCTAATGCGGTGTTTACTTATCATAAACACTATTTAAATAATTTTCTTAAAATTCATGTTGTATTGAGATTTTCTCCCCATTAACTAATTTTTTTTATACATTTTCAAATTTTATAGTTCATCCTAAAATATAATCAAACATGGAAAACTTGGGATGATTTGAGGGTAGAGTTTGAATCCTATTGAACCTCTTGAAGTCATTTTCTCTATGTCTCTACCATATATTTGGATTCAGTGGGGACATTTATTAAATTTTAATTCCTCTGGTGACCTCTTTTCTCCTATACTTCTAGTCTTATATGAACTATTCCCCTTATTACTTGATTCTAGGTTGGGTAATCAGGTTTATACATATCTCTTTATTTTAGAAATGATTTATCTAGAGGAGCGCATTGGAAAAATTCTAATATGACCCATCATCTAATGAGTGTTATATTTAGTGGGATGGTTACCATTTAATCATTTTGTGGGATAGTTCCCATTTTCAAAAGAGTTGGGTAGAATGTTTGAAAGGGTTTGAAAAAGTTAAGGCATCAGTAATGATAACTCTGAAGACTTGTTTCTCGGGTTGAGACTACACCATATTTTGGAAGTTTGGGAAGATGAAGGTGTATCATTAGTTATTACATAGGAAATTATGGTTTAAATGGCATTATTTATTAGAATCATGATTAAATTGGGTGTTTTACTTTCTAATTTACTATCCAAACAACTGATATATTCATGCACACCTCTTTCTTGGACTTAATGCAATTCATCTTCTTCTTTGAATAGGATGACAAAAATATGTGTTACTTGAGTTAAGGATTTACCAAATTTTACCAACCTATAACTAAACAACCTCTGGATAATATCCTTAAAGAATAATAATTCATGGATATTATATACCATTATTTTATAGAATTGATGTTAATCAAGATGGTCACTAAGATGGGTGTCAGAAGGTTTAATGGCCACTGGAAAACTCAACTAATTTTTTTCCATGGTCACGATGATGTACAATGGAACTTGTTATTTACAAAAGGAATAAAAATAATTTTTCTATTCATCTAATTTTGAGTTATTCTATTCGCACATCCCTTTCTAATGAGGTCATTGATGCTACTATTATTTTGGGGAGGCACCACATGATTTTCACAGGTTCGGTTACTAGAATAGATGTTGTCACCATCTTGAGAATAACATTTACAACCAATACTTTTATAGGATTATTTACTCTATTTAAAGACATTGTTTGATACTTATATATTTCATATAATATATCATCCCCCAAAAATTTCACTATTACTAAAAACTCCCAAAATCATCAAGGTTTGTTAGAGGAATCAACGGTGTTTTCAACTCATCATGAATATTTTCAATGCATTTCCTTAATAGACAATCCTAGGAAAGTTATATTTTTTGGGAATATGTTAACTCCTTACACCTGTAAATTAAGTCTATAAGCATCACTTTTTCATTATTTTCAATTATAGGGAATTGGTTTTGTTTTATTTATAATTTTTATGAATTAGAAATGTAAATGTCAGCACATATCCTTTCAGCAAGAAATGGTCCCAACTAAAAAATATATATAACAGGAAAATATTAGTCCTCTCAATTTCTGAACAAAAACATTAATTTCACTTCCTATTACTAATTTATAATTTCCATAATGGGAATCACCAAAACACAAAATATATTTGATGATGTTGTTGATCACCCATTTAATATGAAATATAGAAAGTGGGATTTCAAAAATTAGCTGGAGGTGGAGTGGATTTCACCCAATATTGGTGTAGCATTCTCCTCTACTATAATTGAAAATATTTTCCCTTTATATCCTCTACCTAGTTAGAAAGGGAATCAACAAACCTATAGAGGTTTGGTTTTAATGTTATCTGGGATGATTCCATAGGGGAACTAATGGAAAAAACGTAGTATGGTTGGTTTTATTATGTTTATTGTTTATAACCAAAAAGGGTATTCTTGGAGTAACCTCCATGAAATAGTTTATTTTTTTATCCAAATAATGGGAAGTCATGTTAATCATCGAAGAAACAGTTTAGATAAATTGGTGGTATGGATCAAAAACCATTTGAGTGGTCAGGTTCTTCCCTTTCTGTTTGAGTAGTATATTCTAGTTGGATATGTATAAGAGGGGAGGTTTTAACTCTTTCGTGGGAATTATTCATAGTATGAATAGTTAATCTTTGTAGTTTAACATTTCTCTTTTAAAACTCATCCAGTCTGGCATCATATGAGGAATACCATTCCTTGATATAGAATCATACCCCTTTATCAGGTGGTGGGTGGGAAGTGGATGTCGCCACAACCTTCCCTCTCTCTTTGCATGTGGAATTCCAAATGGGTGGTAACTGGGAATTTTGAAGACAAACTAGGTTCTAATCATGTCTCTGATTCTAGTTATTGTAATAATAGAAACTTTTGAATAAAAATTTTTCCCTAAAAATGTGTTTTATATATTTCTCATAAGAAAACTATATCCTTTTATTAGTTATGTAAATAAAATAGAAATGATACCTTTGAGATTAGACTGTTATATGACCATTGGTCAATATGAACATGGGAAAATATAATAATTTTTTATTTTATAATTGTTTTTTAAAATATAAATAATAGTGGAAAGTTAATAAAGAAAGAGGAGTCGATTCCCCTATCCAGTAGACTCGGGTCGTATGAAGCCCAACTATTGGAGCATGTGAAGGACGTAGCGTCACTAAGAATTTCTCTAGAATAAGACAAAGATGAGATTCAGCATATTGAACCTGAAAATTATATCATTCTGGAGAAGTTCCAGCTGATAGAAATCAGCACTCATGCAATGTTGTTCGAGGCACCCAAGGATTCTATCACCATTGCCCCACTTAATCTTAGCTCCTATGCAGGTGTTATAAGGGGCAATGTAATGTGGAGATAGTTAATTTTTTTAATCCTTTTGTATCAATAAAATTTTTATTTCTTCTTATGGTAAAATTTTTCAATTTCAAATAATCTATGGCATCACACCTCTTTATTACATAACTCTTCATTTCATTTTACAAATAGAGTATGTTTATAGAGTAGTGTCTTGGAAAAAAAGTACATAATTCATGAAAACATAAAAAAATATTCTCTTCCACTTGAAAGAATTCTTCAGGGTTTATTATATGTACATTAATTTCATCTCATAACCTGGCGACATTCATCGAAGGAAAGGGTGAGAAAAAGACCCAATAAGAAAACAAGTGAAACAATTTACATGTAAACTTGAGTGATATCAATATAAACCTGAATACTATCATAATGGCATGATAAATAGAAATATAATATTAATAATATATTGAATAATAACATGAAAATGTGGCTACGCCATTTATTATAGACATTCATAAGTATATTACCATGGTCCATCCCCAAGGTGTCATAAAAATTACTGTGGTTTTTCACCAAGGTATCATAAAACTTGTCATCTCAAGAGATTAATTTCATTACCCAATGAATTTGATTTATACTAGGCCACACCCTTAATATTTATTTATTTTTAATGACATAAACATATATCATAATAATAAATTTCATAAATAACTCATAGATAATAAAAGAGATGGGTTTTATATCAAAATAATGACATTTTAAAAAAAGTGTTTAAAAACATGATCATTATATCATTTATAACCCATAAAAAGGGAAATAAGGATTTATGTATCTAAATTAAAGAATAAAATATATCATTTATATGTCTTTTTGAATACCCATATAAATTAAATTGGTTTTGGTATTCACACAATAAAAATAATATAATTTCTCTAGAAAAAATAGAGATATTTTGAGATAAAAATTCTGCAGCATTACAACTATGCAACATGGTTTTAGAAAACAATAAAAAGGTAGGGGAAAGAGGTAACCCATTAATAATAGGGTCAGTATAAATAATAAGTACTGATATAACATGGAGATAAGAACAATGTATGTAAATTTTCAATACATACCACATAAAAGAGAATTTGAAAGATAAAAGAGAAGTGGAAAATTTCCTTATGAAAATTCAGCAGCCTAATGGAGTTGCTAAAAAATTCTAAAAATCAGTTGATGAGATTGAAAAGGTAAGATAATAATTTTTTCATCAAATTTACAGATATAAGTATGCATAATAACATAAAAAAACATATGAACATGTAATTTAAAAGACATAACATAAAATACATCTTGACTAAAAGTGGGGGGGGTGAAAGGTCCCCTACCTTGAAGAGTAACTTCAAAAACTCAATGTTTAGAACCTTGGGGGGATTCATGGAAACTTTGGAGTAATCATGGAGAGTTAAAAGACCATATATTGTTTTAGGAGGTTTTTGAAATGAAAGTAATGAAGTAATGGGTTGGTATTTATTGAAAAAGTGAGAGAATATTTTATTAATTTCTAAGGGACACCTCATTAGTGGTATTCGCGAAACCATGGGCTTGCCCATGGTATTTTCCCATAGTTTTTTCCACTTGGGACACCTCATATAATATTTTAACCAAAATGAGTTGACAATAATTTTAAACTACATATTACATTAGTATGACGTCATAAAACACCCGAAAAACTCAAAAACTGTATTTTTACTATTCACAAAAAAAAATTTATAAAAAGCTCATAAATTTAACCCATCCTAATAGAAATTCATTGAATTCAAAAATAAACACCATTTTATTAAAATAATTTCAAAATTTTTATGTATTTAATTTTTTTGTAAAACAAATATTTAGCTGAAAAAATAATAATACTAAAATAATAGTTTTTGAAATCATTATTTACTTATAATATTATATCACATTACCATTCCAGATTCCTAAATTATATTTATATATTCTTAAGTGAGGTTACTATTACATTGTTCATATTACTATTCATAAGGATAATATTACTATTCATAATTTACTATTCACCAAAAATTAATATGACCTTATTAGACTCTAAATTTCTTACTAATCACGACTTCATAAAACCATTTTTTGAAAATTTATTCACAATGTTAATTATTTTAAGTATAAAAAATATTTTAAAAGACCCTCTCTTTTAATATTCATCAGTAATATGACACTTCTAAAAATTCATACTGTATTTATTTAAATATTATATATTCAATAATTTTACCATAAAAATAAATAAAAATTTTATTTATACAAAGTAACTAAGTCGTAGTTACACAACCCCTTATAACACCTGTAAATGTATGGTCTGCAATGGTGATAGAATCTTTGGGCGGCTCAGAAAATATTTCTTGAGTGGTGATTTATATCATATTGTACTTATCCTAATGGTGACTGCATTCAAACTTAAAATGTTGAAGCTCAAATTGGCCTTGGTCCAAAGCAAAGCCCAATGACACTACCTTTTTCCCACGCTTCGACATATAGGCTTCGTACGTCCTGAGTCTACTAGATGAGGCCATCAACTCTTTTTTGTTAATAGTAAATTAGGAATATTAATATTACCCTTATGAATATTAATGTGATCAATGGAATCGTAACCTAACATAAGAAATTAAAATTTTAATTTAAGCATCTTGAATGGTAATGTGATATAAAAAATTAGTAAATTAGTGTTTTAGAGATTATTAGTTATGTATTAGTACATTTGTTGGTAAATAGTGATTTTACTTAAAAATTAAATATCTAAAAATTATAAAATTATTTTCATAAAATGGATTTCAATTTTTCATTCCGAACTTCGATATTAGTTTAGGGTGAATTTATAAGATTTTTATAAAATGTTTTGTTTTTATTGAATAGTAAAAATATAGTTGTTGAGTTTTCAGTGTGTTTTATGACATCATAATGATTTAATATATAATTTTAAATGTTGATCAAATAATTTGGAATAAATTTTATATGTGGTATCCCAAGTGGCCAAAATAATGGGCAAATACCATGGTCAAGCCCATGGTTTTTCAAATACCACTAATGAGGTGTCCCTTAGAAATTAATTAAAACTTCTATCACTTTTTATAGAAATATCAATCCATTCCTTAATTAAATTAATTTTAAAATCTTCTTACCCTAATATTTGGTATTTTAACCTCAACTTGAGTCCTCCCATGTTTCCCTCAAGCCCCCAATGTCCCAACCGTCAAGTTTTCAAGGGTACTCTTCAATATAAGGGAACCTTTCACTGTACTATTTTAGTCGAGACTTATTTTATGTTATGTCTTTTAAATTACATTTTCTTATGTTGTGGTATGTTATTATGTATCTTTATTTATGTCTATTTTATTTCCAAATTAAGATACACCCTATTTTCTCTCATCAACTGATTTTCTTAATTTTGAAGAAACACCGTTAGGATGTCGAATTTTCGTAAGGGAATTTTCTACTTCTCTTTTACCTTTCAAATTATGTATGATGTGGTATGTCTTGAAAATTTCCATACCATGTTATTATATTCATGTTATTCTGTACTTATTATGTATTATGACCCTCTTATGAATGGGATACCTATGTCCCCTCTCTTTTTAATGTTTTCTAAAATTATATTTCGTAGTCGTTATGCTGGAGAATTTTCATCTTGAAATCTCTCTCTTTTTTCTAAAAAAATATATTATTTTTTGTATATGAATACCAAAACATATTTAATTGATAAGGGAATTTATAAATACATAAAAATAATAAATTTTATTCTATAATTGACATATATAAAAGACTCTTTCCTTTTCCATGGGTTATAAATGATATAATGATCATGTTTTTAAACACTTTTTTTAAAACACCAAGTTTTTTAAATAAAACCCATATCTTTTATTCTATATGAGTTGTTTATGAAATTTTTCATTATGATATATGTGGATAACATGAAAATAAATACAAATTAAGGGTGTTCCCTAATATTTCTTCAATTCATTGGCTAAAGAAATTAATCCCTAGATATAACATGTTTTATGATACCTTGGTGAAAAACCTCGGTATTTTTTATGACACCTTAGGGATAGACCTTGGTTATATGATTATAAATTTATCAATTAGATGTTATATACACATTTTCATGTTATTATTAATGTTATTATTCATATTATATGCATATTTATCATTCCTTAATGATATTTCCCATGTTCTTATTGTTATCTCTCAATTGCATATGTAAACTATTTCATTTGCTTTCCTTGCTGGGCCTTCTGATCACCCTTTCCTTGGACGTATGTCCCAAGGTTATGAGATTAAATAAATTTACATAGGATGAACGTTTAATAATCCTTTCACGTTTAATAGATTAATTGTTTATGTTTTCATGTATTATGTACCTTTTTTAAGACACTAGACTTTGAAGATCCTTTATTTGTAAAATGAAATGAAAAGTTGTGTTATAAAAAGGTGGTATGCTATAGGTATGAACAACTTATTCTTAGTCTTAAACAATTTCATTGGAAAACGTCTCTTCATCAAGCTCTTACATGTTATATTTGTTCTCAGAGTCATTTGCGGTGTTAAAACCAATGAAATTAACTGATTCATATCATTTAGCTGCGATCATATCCCCTACTTCCCCAAATTAATATTGGTATTATCTACCATCAGATCATTTATTGTAGTTTTTTTTCAATACCCTTAATATTTTGATTATTTATGGATCATTTGGGATTTTGGCCACTATGAGGTTTTTTCCCTCTTTTATGTAAGGTGACCGAAAAGGAGTCTCTTATCATTTTCATCGAGTGTCCCCCACTGGAGGAGAAAATTGTCATATGTTAAGGAATTGGGAGGAAATTTATTCTTACGGAGTTTCCCCTTTCCAAAATTAGTTGTATTTTCTTATCATGGGAGGTGGAGGTAATATAAATTCCCTCAACCTTGTAGGATTGAGTAAACTTGGTTCCACTACCTTGATGTCTTGGAGTCGCTACATGTTTGATAACTTGAGGGGTGGTGGTATTGGTAAAAATACCCCAACCCTATAGAATGGGACTACTGCTACAATGTTTTAGAAGTTTTATCCCTTTTGTTCTTCTATAATTGTCAACCCTTGACCTAATAATGGGATGATTTCAATTCCTTTTTGAATATAATCCACCTTTCATTGAGGGATGCTTTGTGGCTATAGGATTTTCCTATCTTTTTTGGGATCTCTTTACAACTTTTTTGGATTCTTGATACAAGATCCTTTTGAATTATAAACACTATTGGTTACACCACTTTCGTGTATTTATAATGGTTGGTTTTTATTGGTAATACAAATTCTAAAATGTGGTCCTTAATCCTATGATCTGGAAAGAGGCAATATTATAAAATGTTTTCTTCTTTAAACTTGGATAACTAGCAATAAGGGTGATTTTATGTGGTCTACATTCTCCCCACCCTTTGATGTTGATATCATGTGGAGAATCTGTAACTATATAGAGTAGATCCTTTATGAAATTATGATATTAATGTTAGAGGTTTCTACATCACTATCATGAATTTAGGTGTTAGGTAATCGAGAGGGTTGTCAAGTATATTTGGTGAAAGAGTTTATCTATTGCATCAATTTGGTTAATGTACTCCCTATAACATAGGTCTTTTTTTGAGATGGAACATATTCTCCAAAAATATTCAACACATATTATGTGTCGAATCCTCCCCCAATGACTTTGTAACTTCATAATGATAAGTAGTTATGGTCCAGAATATGACGAGTATAGTACCATCATATCTTCATAACCATGTTTTTCTCCTCATCCTTGAAGATATATTCCATAACATCAACCAAAAAATGGTCCCATTTCCTTATCATCATGTCATACGATGTGAGGTTATTAGAATCTTCATCATTTTCATCAAAATAGAAATGATCTAAAGGTGTCTCATACTAAAGTTTATTCCTAAGGCTATTCCTAAACTGAGGATAAATTTCACCCATAAGGAATGAGGGACTTGGTGTGTCTATTATTTTCCCTTTGAGTACTCCTTGATTTGAGGTAATTTATAGAGTATCTTTTACATAGGGTGAAACTTCTTTTGAGAGTAAGATGTAAATATGGGGAGGACCATTATAGTATACACTATGGGGAAGATTTCGATTTTTATTTACATATTATCCATTGTTTGGATGAGATACTTTCTATATTTATATATAAATATATCCTATTACCATAGGAGGACCTCTATGGTGGATGATTTTATTTAGATGAAGTTATTCATTGTTATTACTCTATGAGGACCTACATATTTTTTGAAATCGAAACTGCATGGAGGATCTTCATAGTCATAAATGACTTCCTCTATTAATGAGGAATTAATAAATGCCTGGTTTTCTAGAGGTGTCTTTTTATAGCCCCCTAAATACATTTTTTTATTGGGATAAAAACCTAATATTGACATTGGTTTTGTCCTTAACATGATCTTTTGGATAATCATGGTTGAGTGATCAGGTCCAGATATGAAAATGATTTTCCTGGGTGCCTACTAGAATGTGTCACCACTCTTTGAATGTATGATAATTTGGGGGATTATAATCATATTTTTTATCTTTAACTACTATTGGGATTTCTTTACGAGCCTTATAAGTGAGGGTGGTAATATAAGACCACACCTTTATGCGGCATAAGAATATTTATGTGAGCCTCATGTACCTAGGAACAAGTATGAACCTGATATGATGTTGAAGTCAGAAATTGTTGATGATTTACTATGGTGGTGTTAAACGTATAATCCTAGTGCTACGGAGTGGTAGGATTATTACAAAGATATCTTGGAATGTAGGTAGGGATAGGGTACTACCCTAATGTAACTTTTGGGGTATGCCAATGAACCCTTGTTGGAATAATATTGAGAGCTTGACCTTATTCTTTATTCCTCATTGGAATATACCAATGATCTTATGGAATATGAATTGAAATATAATCCCTCTTCTAGGTATCCAATAAAGAATACGAGTACCATTTTCTAATTTTTAGGGAAAGAATATGGGCTACCCTTAGTTATTTCATCAGAATATGCTGAAAATCGTCTTTTTCAGCTACTATCCTTATATGCTAATAACTTCGTAGCATATAATCAAGAATTTACGATTTTCCTTAAATCACGTATAGAATGTATTGGTGTAATTATTTCATTAAAATGAGGATATAATCATTCTATTTCTAGGTAGTGGGAATATTATCCCATTCCATTCCTCCATTTTCCATTGTGATATTCCAAAAAAAATTCCAATGGGGGAAAGGATTTGAGCTTTCTTCCCATATGATGTAAGAATATACTAACATACTTTTTTTGTGCTTCCACAGTATACTTCTAGGATTTTATAATATGGATATAGAAATTACCATTCCCTACACCATCTGTATTTATGTGTTAATGAACCCCACTATGGAGAATAGATTTATGGCCATATTCTTATTGGTGGTTTATTTCTCTACCTTTGTGAAATTTAATCCAAGGTCCTCTAGCCTGAATACTCCAAAATATAATTCTATAGAATCCTTCTCAGTGTGATCTTTAATAACTAGGGACACCCGATGTTGGTGATGGTGATGTATTGTGATGGGATTCATCCTGGTTGATATTGATCAACAATGACTCTATGATCAACCTCTTGATCTGGCTCACCAAGATAAGATAAGTGTATATATATTAACTCTGGGATGAATCTCCCAAAGTAGTTATATGTGTATAGGTTCTACAATTTCTCCATAGACCATCATTTAGTAGATAAACTATGTAGATTTTTTTCCCAGAGACATCCATGTATATCTTCCATGTTTGGGAAAGTACTATTCATATAATACTCCCAAATTAGTGAATTTTTATCATGAGGATAAATGAAAAAAGTAGGTGAAACTATAATTCTCAAGAAATTTTTCACTAGTTTTATTATGGTGGTATCATGTTTATGTTATTTGAAAATTCCAAAGTAATATGAAATACTCTATGTTAGTTGTTGGTTCGGTCTTGCAGCTTTACCTGTGATGGAAATGAGTCAAAGAATTCTATCACATTAGATTAAAGTGAGTTATGAATAAAATTTGGAGGTCATAAAGTATGATAAATAATAATAAACAAGAAACTTTTAAGTTAAAAATCACACCTAATAACATTTATGGTATATCATTATCATATATAATGAATTAACATTAGTTTTACTGTTTAGTTTCCAATGGAAACCCAAAGACATGTCTATTGTTGTTATTTTTAGTTGGTGCAGAGATACTATTCAATAGAATGTTGTCACTAGGAATTTACTAGAGACACCTTAGAATGTGTGTTGGTTTAGAGGATGGGATTCTATGCTTAGTGCACAATTTTAGAGGGAATTTTTTCATACTGGGGATCTCTATTAAATATTTAAGATATTTTCATGGATCCTTTCCAAATCTCATCATGGGACTGGTTACCCAAGTTCTAATGTTAGATCATTAAAATATATTGATGTGAAAATTTTATTTGTATTAGAGGCTCTATATAAATATGAACATATTTATATATAAAAGGTTGTCTATTTATGATACCATACATATTTACCAAACCCTCTCCATCTTTCCCTTATTAATTATTGATACTAAAATTTGTAGATTTTGGTTTAATGTCACGCAGATGGGAAATATAAGGTGTAATTCACCCAAAAGGTGGTATGTGTTTATGGTAGTGGGATATGACCAATGATAATGGATTCCAAAATATATTAATGAAATAAATAAAAACCCATGTATCTTCGTTCTACATAATGAGACACATCATTTCTTTTATATTCGTGTGTTATGGACCACTTTTGGGTAGTTTAAATTCATGTTGAATATATTCTTCGGAAAAATATTCCTAGTAATGGATTATTTGAGGATTATGAATGGGAATCCCTTTATGGATATCCTTAAAGGTAATAATTCATAACGTGGATAGGTTTGTTTCATATGGAATATGGCCATATGAGATACATATTTGGATTGTCTTGTAAGTATATGGACCACTGAGTAGGATATGACCTCATCCGAAATATGGATTAATGAGTATGGATCGTGAAAAATATGTTCCCAGTGAAAGGATGTCCAGTATTATAAATAATAAGGTCTATAGGGGAATTAAGTGTCTAAATTTTGGATGAATATGGCCCCATGAAGATGGTTCTATGAAGAATATAGCCCAGGTGAAGATATAGGGGGTCTTAAATGTAATATATCCCAATGAGAATAGATGTAAAGTCTTATGGGGAATGTGTCTTGGTGAGGAAGGACATTTGAAAAGTCATAATAAATATAGCCCCATGAATATGGGTTTCAGTTGTTGGTATCCATAGGGAGTATGAACCAATGGATATAAGATTTCATATAAAGGTTTTGATCCTTAGAGAGGCATACAACTTATCCTATTTAATAATAACCAAATCTCATATAGTTCTATGTGAATAGTTTAATGTTTTGTGACATTACTGTATTGTATATTTTAATGTCATTTGGTAAGGATGTTTCCATTTGGTTTTACATAATTCCACTAGGAAGTGGTTTTATAGGTTTGTGTCATGTGTCTAGAAAATTCATGTATTGATAGGGGAAACAACATAATATTGAAAGATGCATATACAAGCAGATTCCCTTAATACACAAATCTCTGAAAATACATTCATTTAAAGGATTACAGATTACAAGTAATATGACCATATTGAGGGAGTTTCACATGGGATAGGGGCCCATGGGGATGATCTAGGTCTAATAAATGGGTTTTCCCTTATGCCTCTTACTAATGAATTATCAGTATGAGATCATTAATGAGGGAATGATTGGTTGGAGATTACACCTAGGGAGGATGACCAGAATGATGCTTGAGAACTAGGAGATCATCAAAAGGATTACACAATTATATGTGTTACCCTGATTTTGGGTGTTCCTAGCTCATTGATGTTTCAATTTAGTGAAATCATTAATGATAACATGGCTAGGAATTCTACCGATGAAGGAATCTTAGGTCCACGTGGCTCATTGGTTGGAATAAAGAACAAGGATATAACTTTTTATACAAGAGATACTACTTTATTATCCACGTAATGTATCTCCCATTGTAAATTTAAGACAAAAATTTTATCATATTTATGACATAACTATCTAGGATTTCAATTCTCATGCCTCATTTTATCAATGTAATACATGATTGGTGGGACTCAAGTTGGTCTGCATTCCCTAGCCTCATATGTCTAGTACTTTTGAGGGAGGCTTTGATAGTAGGTGTATTGATTAGGATACCAGGATGAATGGACCCTCCATCCATATAATTAAGGTGTAAATGATTCCCAAATACAAGAAAAAAAATTAGATTTACCATAGTGGAGGGATAAGTGAATTGGATCAACTTCGCCAAACTTTGGTAATAGAGTAAAAAAGATCATCTTCATTTTACATTGGGAATAGATTGAAATGGATATTAGTTACCATAATTTTGGAGAAGGGTGAAATTGATCTATTTTAAAATACATTTAGAAAAGGTTTAAATGGATCTATTTCACCATACTTTGAAAAGAGGAATAAAATGGATCTTTCTCAAAATAATTTGATAGAAAGGTGAAATGACTCTACTTCATCTTATATTGGGTATAAGATAAAATGTATCTGATTCACTATAATTTGGAAATAAGATGAAATAGAACTTATTATCCATAATATAATTATTAGAAAAGTGGTATATGTTGAACCCTAGTGTAAGGCTTCTGAAAATTAGTCTTCATGAGAATGAAACAAGATTGAGGAATGGTCCTAGTATATAGGGGTCCCCAAGGATTCCCTTGGGTGAACGACAATATATTATAGTGGCCAATAAGGTTATTTCAACCTTATTTTGAATAACTAGGGGAAAATTGATCTTCCAAAAATTTTGTAGTGTTATAAATCCTCAGGTGACATGACCACCAAAGTTTATTATTATTTCCATTAGGTTTAAATAATGAAAGGAAAACTTAAGTACGTTCTAGATATTGGGGAGAAGGAAGATCTAGGTGCCCCATTTTCTTCCCCAAAATTTCATAATGAGGACTTAATGGGTCCTATTTATAGAAAAATATCAGGAAACAGACACATTTTATTGCATACAATATTAATCTCATGCTAGTGCTTCAAATTGGTGAATTAGGGCACTACAGGTAGGGCCAACATGTAGAGTAAGAAATTGAAGGAAGAGAATATTCTTGTGTATTTGGGATAACTATGTTCTGTCTCCCTCGAACCCTTGGATTTCTTGGCCATTTTAATTTACATATCTAAATGGATCACAAAAAACATCACATATGGATCTTTTCATGTTGACATAGAAGACAGATTGCCTCACGTTGTTCTAGTTTATCATAATTAGAAATCCTTCTTGACTATATGGAATCAATCTAGTTCTATTAAGTCTTTAGTGTAAGAATAATGATGGATGATATCCATTCCAGATAAAATTCTAGGGAATATTCCCGTAAGGTTTGATATAGTTATCCATATAGGATTCACTATTCACAACAATCACTAAACCTATAAATGATATGATCATGTCTAAATATGTAGGTTAGAATATATGTTATTTTATAGACCCTTAACCATTATCCAAATTCTAAGTAAACACCATGTCTAATAATAAAAATAAGATTATTATTATTATTATTATTATTATTTATTTTATGTTCAATAAATGCATGCATAATTTTAATATCATTTCTTAAGAAAATATTAATATTTATTTAAATTATATAAAATATATCATTCCAACAAGATCGTTAACACTGCCTATCAATCCCCTTCAATATTTATCAAACCTTGAATAACTAATATCTTTTAAAATAAATAAATATCACTAAATTATATATTAAATATATATATATATATATATATATGTATATATATATATATATTATATTCACTAAATTGGTAAATAAATTATTTTTAAATATTTAACATGCATATATATTCTCATGAATGATTGGTGACTACATATTTTTGATCACCATAACATGAATAATTATTATTCCACAGAACTTGTGAATAATATTTATTATAATATTAAATTCAATGGGAATTTAACCATGGTTCTAGATATAATTATTGTGTGACCCTTTAGGACAGTTTCTCTGTTTAATTAACCTATCTTTCCTAAAGTAGAAGATAATTATTCAAAAACATATCATGGAACCCATATAGAATGAATTTAAATTTAAAAAAAATATCCTTCAGTAAATTATCATCATATAAAAAATCTCATTATCTCAGTAGCTCATAAAGAAGGTTACATAATCTGTGTCATCAAACTATATGCTTGATATACCATTCTTTTATTACCCTTAAATGAACATATTGATTAAAATTCCGTGGAGAAATAATTAATCATAGAGTTCCATTCCAACAAAATGGCCCAATATATATACTACCTTTATCTTAGATGAGAGAAATTATTTATTGACTTGTTCATCAATTTCAAATCACTTATGAAACATCAAGTTGTTATTAATTCACTACAAGCGTATATTGTGATAATTTTAATCAATAAATAAAATTATATGACTCTGTATATAGATTAACAACAACATCAAGTCCAAATACCAATATACACATTCACCAATAACAGTATCAAATGACATATATAACATGTAGAATTAATACTGGTGGTTCTGTTCTGATAACCTTCTATCTTGGAGATTACTAATGGTTAACTTAATGGGATGAAGTCTCAATTCCTTATAACCTTCCTATCCCAGATATCCTATATCATATGTGTCCAATAATATGATTTCATTCAACTATAGAAAATATATTTAATAACATATTTATTGTACTCCATGTATTTCATCATAGTGGGGAACTAAGATAACCTTTCCATATGATAGATACTTAAAAGTCATTATGGAATTAATGCTACAAAAAATAACCCACATTCTATGATAAAATATTAATTAATATTAAATACCATGTAAATATATCAATTATAAATTAAAAATTAGTTTTTTAGGTTACCAACTCTAATAAACTCTAACTTGGACTATAACCAACTACTAAAGACATTCAGTTCACTATATCTCACATGATATTCATACTTTTTCTAATATAATGATTTAAACAATGGGTCTAAAAATTTGTCCTCCCTAGAAGCTCTACTTACTACGACCTCACCCCTTTGAGAAAAATACCTCAAGAGGTTATACTTATGAAGTATATGATTCATATATTGATGTAATCATGGATTCTTAGATAGGGGAACCATTTTAGTATGGACACAATACAATATTATAGGGTATTTACTTAAAGGAAACACATTAAGCAGCATGATAATGTTTTGTATCCACAATAATTATTTAGAAACATCATAAATAGATAATAATTAGACTCCAGTATAAAATCAATGACCACTACCTTCTTTGAGTTTTGCTTGATCACAACTCCTGTATTGTGGGTGAAGTCATATCCTGGCTAGGATTTTATATTATCTTAATTTTTATAGAAAATATAATTTATATATCTATTGATAACTAATGCTTCAACTATAATATAAACTATAAATTTATCCTTAGTATGCAGTAGATACTTTACAATAGTCTTTAATTCCATCCAATGGAGGTCTCTTAGATATTCTTGGCATATGAGAACCATGCTCAAGGAATAGGCAAAATCAATCCCAATACTTAGAATAGAATACGTAACTGATCCAATCGTTGATATGAAATTCATATTGGTTGTCATATGTTTCTACTATTATATCTAAGGACACATTATCTTAGAGAGATTTATGTCATATGACATTGGAATCAATCCCCAAATGTATTTTTCAATACCAAATATCTTCAAGAGAATTTTAATGTATCTACCCTTTATTAGTTTAGGTTTCCTATTTTATTTATCATGAATGGTCTTGATCCCTAGAATTCATGATACTTCACCTATTTCCTTGATGGAGAAGCATTTTTTTAAACACATCTTAACATACAATAAGACAGGTTCCTCATTTCCAATTAGTAATATTTCATCAATATATATGACCAGGAAAACAACTGTACTCAAACTAAAACACACATAGATATAGATCCCACATTGATTATATCTGAACCCAATTTACTCTATAGATTTATCAAAGAGAAAGTTCCATGATATATATGATTTCATTAATCCATAAATTGATCTCTATAAATTTTATAACTTATTAGCATCTTGTTGAGTGAAACCCCTTATGGTTGTGTCATATAAACATATTCTACAAGGTAATATTTAAGAAAGTATATTTTGAATTCCATTTAACAAATATCATAATCATGTTAAGTTTTTATGGAAAGCATAATTCTGATGGATTTTAGCATTACAACTGGTGACAAGGTTTTCTCAATGCTTATGCCCTGATGTTACATAAACCCATTTTCTAATATCAATGATTTATAGGTACTAAATTTAATGTTAATTTATGATTTATTACTTAATACCAATTTTTTTTAAAAAAAAATTTACATTTACTAGTGTACTGACCAAGATCCAAACATAGTTCTTATATGTAGAATCTATATCAAAATTCATGCCTTTTTTACATCTTGCAACTTCTGGGCTACATACTTCCTCTTTCCAAGATTAAGGTTAATTATTGTCAACAAATATTGATTAATCATCCTTATGGAATATAAATCATTCCTATATAGTTTTGTAACCTCTCTTATTCTACTACGTTGAACTAGTGTCTATGTAATGACCTCTTCAATAGGGCATGGTGTAATTTTTTCTTATGCTAACTTTTTATCATATTGGGCATCAAATTCAGTGATGTTGAACTTTCCCCCACTGTCACCTTAAGATATATTAACCCTATCAAGTAATAGGGAAAATATTTCCACTATTACTATAACACAACATGATTTAAAAAAATAAAACTATATTTGATAACATATACAATTCGCAACACCGTGCATAAACGAACAATTAAATATTATTATTTCAATATGAACGTAATAAAAAAGACATAAAATTGATGGGTATGAATAATAACAACTAAAATTTGAAATTTATATATTATTCCTACTCAATATAATTGTACTGATAGATTCTTTGTAAGTAATCACTCAACTTTTAGTAAAGTAATTTTCTTCCTCAAAAATACGTTTTAATTAAAAATATTTTTTTTAATTTTTGTGGGAAAATACTATAATTAATTATTTAGTTTTTTGGAATTTTATTTTATTAAAATTCGATCATTTTTTAAATAATCTTGTAAAAATTAACAAATGATTAATTTTTTATATTTTTATGAAAATATTGATTTTTTAGTTAGTAGTGGAAAATAATGATTTTTATAAAACTATCATTTATTTACATAAAAAAGATCCATAATATTTTCAATTTTATCCTAATATAATAAAATATTCATTATATTATAAATAATCTATATAATTATATAATAATCTATACTGTACATTATACTAGTATAAAAATACTTTTAGACTTAAAAAAGCCTTTTTTTCATAAAATCGTTTTCTCTCATGGTTTGAAGTATAATTATAAATTCAATTTATATGAGTTGTAGATGTTGACTTTGGTAAAATGGATTACATATTTTTAATTTAAACAATTAATATTATTTAACAAATGTAACTTTATTTTTGGTCAAAATAAATAATAAAAATAATAAAAAATCACTTTTGTAAATGGGTAAATCATGCTAACATAAGTTAAAAACTATGTGATAAGAAAACCATTTTTCATCATCAATATTATTGTTTGAATTTATTTATACCATTATCTCCTTAGGGTTTGTATTTATTTTTTTTATGAGACCATTTTTCGTGAAATTGACCTATATTATATTTTAAGTAAACAAAAAAAATGTTCCCCTATTTCTTTTAAATATCTCTTTTGTTTTAACAAAGGGAAAAATAATGTTTTTAATTATCATTAATATTTATTTTAATAATAATAAAATTATTTTTAATCTTATAATTTATTTAAAATTTTTAGAAATTACATAATTACCTCAAATGCGTGCACAATGCCAACGTGATATTTATTAAATGAAAACAAAAATAAAATAAACGATTTTAGAAATATTAAATGTAATATTATTTAAATTAATTATTTGGTTAAAAAAATTAGATAATTATAATTTTTTTGGGGTGTGTTAAATGTTCATATTTTAATTCTATCTTTATCTTTCTGTTTTTTAGGTCAAATTAAATAAGAATTTTCATAATTGATATTAATAATATTTTATAATAACAAATGTTTTATGAGATAATTTAAATTTAATAAGAATATTATAAATAAAAAATTGATATTTTTTTATAATATAATTTTTTTTCCATTTATGGTCCTTTTTCCTTTTATAGTAACATTCTTGACCTATAACGAGTAAAAACATTAATACGATGATAATTGTCAAAATGGTTTAACATGGGTTGAAACAAAAGGATAAGGGAGAAAGAATCACCCAAACTTTTCAAATTTTTATTTTATGGGAGGATTTAGATTCACATTAATATTATATATTAATATTATCAATTTGGATATATTTTAATATGAAAATTAATTTATATTAATTTAATGCAATAAAAAATTCAATGAGTTCCACTCCCCTTTCTTATATAGTGAACCACCTCTCCTCATTTATTTACACATAAAAAACATTTTGGTTCTGCCAAGACCCAACCAAATAACTTATTTAAATTTCTACTTATTTCATATAGTATATTTTTTATAATAAAACCATCCTAGAAAATCTTTTATTACAAACCTTAAGTGGTTTTCTGAAGAACATGTATAGTTCTTGATAAAACATTTTTATTTTATTTGTTATTATATCACATTAAAAAATTCTTAAAAAAATATGAATGAATAAAAAAATATGAAATATAATTATATTTTTTTATATTTATTTAATAATCTATATTTATCTCATCATCCAAAAAATGGGAAATGAAACCATTGTTCTTGTGCCCAAAAGATCAATACCTCACTAACAGATGTAATTTGTTTTCCATCACCACCTTTCACAAAAGGTTATAATGATATATTTAATTTATATATGTATGGTATTTATGGAATATTTAAATTTATTTAAAATAATATATCATCAATTTTATTAAATTTTTATTCACTGAAAGATGATAACGTCATTTGTGTGTACTTGTAGACTATCACCTCCAAGAAGGATTGTGATTCATTTTTCATCACCACATCACATGTATTATATATATGTGTGTGTATATTTAATGAAATAAAAAAAATTATATTATTATCATTGTTCAAATATAAAATAAAAATTACCATATTTTAATAATTATTGTTGAAAAATGGAAAACTTACTTTTGTGTATGTACAAACTATCGCCTCCGATGTTGTAATGTTGTTAATTTTTTATAACAACATCCCATGGTTAGTTTTAAAAGAATAATTTATTTGTAAAAGTGATAATTATTTCAGGATTATTATTCTATATATGAAGTAATAATGATCACTTTGTCCATATTTAACATACTTTTGTCATTTTGGACAAATGAGTAACGTATGCCAAGAAAATAATTGATTATGCAATTGATAATAAAATGGTAAAAGGAAAAATAAACATAAAAAAATTTATTAAAAAATTAAAAAATTAAAATAATTTTATTCTTCAATAATATAAATAACGTCCTTGATGATTCGACCAAAAGGTAAAAGACTTTCTTTTATAAAATCCTCCGTTAAAGTTTCCCTTCCTACACTTTTTCTTCAATATCCAAGTTCTTCTAAATTCTTCAAGAAAAAAATTATAATTCAATGGATGAAAAATTTTATTTTCTAGAATATTTTTATTTCATTTTAATTTTTTTAAAATTTAATATTTTTGAGGTTTTACATATGGATCACTTTACTTTAAAAACACTTTTTAAATATTTTAATGATTTATTTTCTAAATATTTTCTTCTATGCCCATGTATTTAATATTATTTTTTGGATGTATTTATATAAACCTACATTAATTTTAAAATTAATTTGATATCAATTGTAACTTTTTTTAAATGGTTTTCAAAATGAATATTTATATATATTTTATATTGAATTTTTTGAGTTTCATTATAGTGGACAAAAAGAATGTTCTATTTTTATGTATATAGAGATAATCAATTTTAACTTTTTCATAATAATTAGTTGATATTTGAATTACTCTATAGGCTTATATGTTTTATTCAAATAAAAACACTATTTCCCTTTTGTTCTATTTTTTTAGTTTTGAATGGGTTTTTAAGAAGGGAAGGGTTTTATGATATCTAAAAGTGTTCTAATATGCATTCAAAGTATTTTTTCAAAGTATTTATGAAGAAAAGGTGAATTATTGAAATATTTTATTCATGATATGGTTCTTGTAACATTTTCATGACTATTGGTGAGCATGATATAGTTCATGATGATGGGTGAGCCTGATATACCTTATATGATGGGTACACCAATATATCACTCCAATGTATTTGGTAATGACTATGTTCTCCAAATAATTATACTGGAGGTTAGTCTAATGGTTAATCTAATTATAAGAGATCTTATTAGGGTTCTATGAATATAATTTCCAATGGAACCTACATAAATATTCTATAATTTATAATGATTCTTCCTAGAAATTATTAGATTTCAAAATCTATGAAAATGACATTTTTAAAGAAGTATTTATTCCTTTTAGGGGAGAAACATGTTTAAAAAATATTTTTTTCCGGTTCACATGTTTTCTATGAAACACCCTCATGATTTTTATTGTTCCTTTATATGTTTTTGAAGGGGATGCCTTGGTCAAAGATGACTAAAGCAGAAAATATATTAAAGAAAGAGAAGGATAAAAATATTTTTAAAAAAAGGTATCATATTACAATCTTTTTCAAGCAAGGAAAGCAGAGCAGTGGGAAGGTCTTCGAACCAAGTAATGTCCGGATTGACTCTAATGATTGCCAGGACATCTGCAACCATGTTTGCTTCTCGATACACATGGGTGATGATATAGTTAATATCGCTAAGAGAGAAAAATCATTCCATCCAGCGGGTAGTAATCGACCAAGAAAGGTGAATTATGCCATTTCAAATAGCTTGACTGAAGGGTTCATTAATTATTTTGAAATCACTAACTGAGTTTTTTGTAAATATCCCATGATTTTAAGTGTTTATAATGGGTATTATGCGTGATTAGAAAAGTGAAAAAAGCAAGTATTCCATATATGGAAGTTTCCTTGAACAAACCTATCATGTCATTATAAATAATTTTATTTTTTAGGGAAAATAGATACTAAGCGGAAGTGTCCAACATATATTTTAAGGATTTTTATGTAATATTTATACACTAATTACCTAAAACTCAATACTATAAAGATCCTCAGGTATATAAGAAAATGAATGTTTTACTAAAAATTCATGATTATGTAATGTTTAATACTGATCACTTATAGTTCGTATTAGAGAAAAGTTTTAGACAAATTTTAAGATTACGTCTTTTTATATGAGGTTGGATTAAGAGTTATGTATTCCATAATTGGTAAATAAATACAAGGTTGACCATAAGTTAAAATTCATAGACACATTTTTTGAGGTTTTAAGTGATGATATTTTAATTTTTTCATCGATACTTTGGAATATGTTTTTTTATGTTGGGATATATATAACCATTAGCTTTTATATAAAGGATTATTTTGTAAAAATTTTATTACTTTTTTTAGAATGCAAGGTGAAAGTGATGAGATTACCTTTTAGGTTAAAACATTTTTTTAATGTTGACGTTATTAGGTTTTGAGGATTTGAAGGTTAATGTATTATAGAATTTCTATGGGTCTTGACTTTACAGGGTAATTTTTTATTTTAACTTGAAATTTTTCATTTCATGTTTTAATGATGTAATTTTCTAATAACTAATGATATTTTATAAAGATGGAAGTTAAATTATCTCATATAACCTTATTATCCCTTCTAAATGAATTAATAATCACTATCATGAAAACTATTATTTAAATGATTTTAAAATAATTTTAAACATCCAAATAACCTGTAAGAAACAATTTTATTTATTCAAAAAAATTATTATTTCAAATATTCTATTGAATATAAGATTTAATTAATTTTATTTCAAAATATCCTCATCTATCTCATTTTTTAAGGTAAATTACACTAAGAACATGAATATTTATTTTTTATAGATATGGACATCATGAAGGAATATAATGTAGATAGTAATAATAAAAAAGAATACAATGATTTCTATATATATTGTATGATTTTTTTATTATGATCTAAGTATGAAACATGATTGAGTTTATAATGAATAAACGTAAGGACATATTTCATGTATTTCATTTATTGGAATAAATCATTACAGAAAAATAAAATAAATCATGGATAACTATTTAATAATGAAGTTGAATAAAGGATGTGTTTATCAATGATATTTTTATATATTCTAAATTTTAAGATATTAATTAAAATTTTAAGCATTATTCTATAGTAATTTTAATTGTCAAAACTTGGAAACATATGATAGAAAAAATACCTTTGAAAACTGGTGTAGTGAAAAGGATTTAATATTTAGAGACACTCATTTAAGGACATATTATAAAGGGATAAATAAACCTTTAGGTAAATTTGGGATTGTTTCTATGGAAGTGATATTCAATTAAGATTATCTAATTTTTTAGGGAAAATATATATAAGAAATTTAAGACTATAAATTGATTTTTTTATTAATGATATTTTGAGGATGTTCATCATTTTTTGGAATGTTAGAAGAATCATATTTATATAGGTTTACTAAAAAGGACAACCCATCACATTTGATAAGGTTGTGGGGCTTGAAACCACCACTAAAGGGTGAAAATGGTGCAATTACTTCCACTAGCATATGTTATGTCCTAGTAAGTATGAAATTATGTAAAAAAATTGAAAGATAAATACTAATATGGTGTTTTGAAGATATGTTTTATCTTATAAATAACCATGGGGATTAAAGGTGATTTGGTGATTAAGTGATTAATTTTATTTCAGAAGAATATCGTTATATTTTGGGGAAAATTATAAGGCTAAGGTAAACATTATATTATTGGATTTTATATGATTATTAAATGTTTAATTATCTTTTGTATACATGTATATGATCTTAATAGGGTGTTTTTGTGATTTACATAATTTTGGGAAATAATTATAATGTTAGAACCTCATTATTTTAATACACCCAAATCATGTTAATTATGTTTCTAATTACATTAATATTTTATGATAGAATTTTATAAAATATGGAAAGCTGATGAAAATTTGGATAAGTGTTGGCATGAGTAACTATTAGTTAAACTTTACTTGCTTCTAGAAAAAAGTCACTGTCATAAATGATTCCTCACCAAAAATTACCTACCACCAGAAAAGATTCATCACCAGAAATGAGTCATTTCCAGACATTACCTTCTACTAGAAAAGAGTCACCCCTATAAAATATTCACTTCCAAAAAGGTTTGACCGCAAAAATGAGTCACCTCCAGACTTTACCTATTTCTATAAAAGAGTCACCACCTAACCTGATTTGTTGTAAGGAATGACCAACCATATGATGACCTAAAATCACATGAGTCACCATTGAGGATGACCTACAATTGGTTGATTTACTGCTGAATATGAGTCACCACTAAGCATTAGTCATAACCAGATGACCTACCGCCAAATAACATACAACCAGCCAGACACACCTTGAGGACTAACTCACTACCTATCATGAGTCACCGTCATCATGTTCCGACATTTCTCTTCAAGGAAATTTGAATTAAATTATATCAATAATTATATTAATAAAACTAATGGTCAGAGTTTTCTTACAAATATATTCTTTACTATTGTTGGTAAACATTAATGTCTATATCAGAGCTCAATATGAGTATTCATATGATCATGATAATTATTATTCCAAACAAATATCTATCATGTAGTTATTTATATTAAAAATAATTATCCACAATGTGAATGTAATGGAAGAGAGTGAAGAGATGATCAAGTGTGCCACTTGTTCAATAAAAGAAGGATCATTTTGTGATACATAATTACAAAAAATTTAACTATAAAATAGTGGATTATAATTAACATCCCTATAAATATGAGTATTCATATGATCATGATAATTATTATTCAAAAAAATCTATATCATGTAGTTCTTTATATTAAAAATAATTCTCCACAATTTGAATTGTAAAGGAAGAGAGTGAAGAGATGATCAAGTGTGCCACTTGTTGAATAAAAGAAGGATCATTATGTGCTACATAATTACCAAAATTTTAACAATAAAATAGTGGATTACAATTAACATCCCTATCATTTCCAACATTCATAATAAATATGAGCTTTATGAATCTCTATTTTACTACTAATTTTAGTGAAATGAATCGATCTCCTATCCAAGACACACATCTGCACAAATTCTTACAGAGTAACACTATCTTTTTCTATTTTTATTTCTTGAAATCTATGATTGTTTCTTTTAATTTCAAGTTGTGTTTTTTTATCAACACACATTGTCTAATGTTCTATAATTTGAGAATACCAGATATTCACTTAACTCTCTTTTCATTTGTTTACCCATATTTATTGTGTAAGAGGTCCATATGTGTCATGTTTAGTTTTTCTTCCACTGGCTATTGTGGAAGAGGTCCCTGTGTGACCTTAAAATCTTGTACAATTTTTTCAGTACACTCAATATATGTATTGGATCATATTATATTTAAATAATATTGATGGAAGTGAGTTATTTTCAGGTTGAAGGAGTTACATCTCTAATTAATGCTGAACCCCATGTATTATTCTGTTATGTGATTTTTTTTGTTTCTTTATTTAAAAATATTTAATCATTATTCAATTTAAACTATAAAAAATACTATAGTTTGATAATTATTATTAACTATTTTTATATATAAATATTTTATTAATTAAACTGGTTTCAAAATTTAAAATATTTTTCATATTGTTTTAACTAAAAACTTATCAATATTTGAGAAATCTTTTAAAATATCAATATTTTATTAAACTACTCATTTGATTTACTCAGCATATTTATTTTAATTTGGTAGATTTTAATTGAACTTGTTTTAATAAAAAATTTATTAAGAACTCAATTCTCCCCCCTCTTGAGTTACTCAATATGACCAACATTTGTCATTAGAGGATTTTCAAAATCGTTTCAACTATGATTCATTAATGTTTAAATATCATAAATTTCAGTTAGTTGTCAATTTAGTTATCTAAATAGATAATAGACACAAAGGTTCTTCTACTATAAGACCACCCTTATTTGTTGACACAAACTAAGATCAAGGTAAAATCAATATGAAAATGCCCATTTAATTCATGGTTTTCAAAATTTGGTCTCCTATTGAAGATCAATATGAATTACCTAATACTAATAAAAATATATTGTATGATGGTACTAATACTTCTTATATAAATAACTATAAATCCATGAATACTCTATAATTTTCTTTGTGATATAAAGAATTCAATAGAATATCTACCTATAAAAGCACATATGAAACATGGTACACTTTAACAATTTTTCATAAATGAACAACTAATGTTAAAGGAATATTATTAAATTATTACAAAATTAAATATGATACATTTAAGATGAAAACTAACATGATTATTTTTGACATCAATTTTATGACAAGGATACAGGCATGCAAATACTGAGGGGTTTTCCTAGAAATATGGAGTGAAAACAAAGTCTCAAATAGACAATATAGTCATATTAGAAAAAAAAAGTTCTATGAGTTGATTGGATTGTTAATGATGTATAAGGAAGAAATTAAAGTGAATTGAGAAGGGGATGATGGGACTAAAATAAAATGTGTTGCCTTCAAGTCTACTACTTGAAATCAGAAGGATGAATTACAAGATTAAATTTCATGTGATGAGGAATTTCCAGTTGATAGTGATGAAGAGATGGACCATGTGAACCAAAGGTTTACACGGTTTTACATGAAAAGTAAATTATTTATGAAACCAAGCTACAAATTAAAATAAGACAATAGTGGAAATTAAAATAAATATTGTAGGAAATATGATACTTCAAATGAGATCGTACTCTCTAAATATAAGAGGAAATGTAATGTCAAAGATGTTAGTCCTAAGATGAAATATAAAAATAAATATGATGATAAGGATATGAAAAAGAAGAAATAAATGAAAGAAACCTCGTGTGATTCTGAATATTTCTCTAGGGCCTCAAAATTCACTCATGAGTAAAAACATGATATAGAAAATATTTGTTTCATGACAAAAACATATGACGTATCCCATTCCCTTACCATTTCACCCAAAAATATTTCTAATAATTATGGAGAATAAAATAATGATTAAAATTTGTCAAATGAGTAGATGATTGAATATTATAACATTCTAGAAGATTCCATCAATGAGATTATATGTAAGTATAAAATTATAATGATACAACATTATTTAACAATTAATTTTAAATTTGATTTCACTATTGAAAAAGAGAAAAATGACCAACTATTAAAGGAAATTATTTAAATGGAAATGTCTAATGAGAAACATAAAAACTATTTAGAAAGGTTTACTAATTTGATAAATACTCTCAATAAAATACTAAGGAAAAAATATCACAGTAAATATATTACTGGCTTAGGTTATCAACCAAGACAAAAAATAATTGTCAAGGCCAATTTTATTCCTAATCCACTATTAAAAATGATGCTACTAGATTTTATTCAACTGAACCAAATAATGTTTTTATTTCCAAAAGTTTACAGTCTTCTTATAGGAAACCCATTAAGTAAATGTAGGTTTCTAATGCCTTAATTACTAATCTTTTTGTGCCCAAGATGATTCGGGTACCAAAATCATTTTTGGTATAAAAATTTCTTTTTAGGGAACCAACAGGAAGAGAACCAGGAAACTTTTATTGTATCTAGACAGTGGTTGTTCGGGATATATGACTGAAGATTACTTAATCTTCAAGAATTTGATAAAGGTTTATGGAGGGCATTTCACATTTAGTGAAAATTCTAAACAGAATATAATTTTCCATTAATAAATTTGTAATTCAAAAGAAGTTTTAATTTCTAAAGTATTATATGGTGATAGTTTAAAAAACAATCTACTTTTCATATCATAGCCTTGTGATGATGGTTTTTGCATGAAATTTTAAAACAATTATTTTAATTATTTTTACTCTAAAAATGATTTAGAGTTTACTTCTTTGACAAATAAAAAATTTTATTTTGTTAATTTAGACTCTTTATTATATAAAAAAGTTTCTTATCAAAGTGTCTTTTAAGAGTAATATTGTACATGGCATAGGAGACTAGGAAATTGAAAAGTTTTTTCACCTATAAAGTTAACTAGGAAATGCTTCGTAGATTATAAACTGAAACTATAATTTCTGAATGATAAATTCTATAACTCATGTCAAAAGTGGTAATAACAAAAAATATCTTTAAAATCAAAAAAGAAGTTTCAAATTATAAACCCCTATAGTTGGTTCACATGGATTTGATTGGACCATCTATAATATCTAGTCTAAGTGTAAATCACTAAATATATTTCTTTGTAGATAAATTTTCTTTGAATACTTGGGTATTATTTTTAGCTCAAAAATGTAAATCTTGGTCTCACTTTACTATGTGTGCTATATCTATCGAAAATCTTAGTGGATATAGAATTAAGACCATAAGAATAGATCATGGTTGTGAGTTTTAAAATGAAGACATTGAATATTTTTTCTCAAGATATGGTTATAACCACAACTTTTCTGCTACATGGTCTCTATAGAAGAATTATATTGTAGATAGAAGATATAGAACACTTTTAGATATATCTCATACAATACTTAATGAATATGAACTTCCTGTTTACTTTAGGAAAGAGGCTATGAATAAAACATGTTATATAATTAGTAGAGTTTTGATTACATATTTATTAAATAAAAACCCTCATAAATTATTGATTAATATAATTTCTAAGGTTAATTAGTTTAGATTTTTTTGTTGAAAATTATTTATTTTTAACACTAAGGATAATCTGGAAAAATTTTGTTCCAAAAGTGATGAAGGAATTTTACTTGGTTACTCAACTACTAATAAATCATAGAGTGTTTAATAAAATAATCTTCACTGTGAAAGAACCAGTTATTGTAATGTTTGTTGAAAAAATCCTCATGAGACTAAAAATAATTTAGAAAATGTTGAAGATGATTTTTCTAATTTGAGAAAAAATTAAAACTCTTTTGACACTTTTGTGAAATAAAGATTAAAATCATCCAATTATGAGGAACATTCCCAACCCGAACATTAACCTACAGATGACCAGGAGATGACCAACATTATATTTTTAAGGATTTATCAAGACTCATATATACCATAATCTAGATTTAGTAGTATGAAATCTGGATATATGTACACATACTAGAGCTTCTCTTAAAAATAAGGCCAAACATCAGGCATTCGTTTCACAAATTCAACTAAAGAATATTATTGATGCAATTAATGATTAATTTTGGTTGATTTCCATGCATGAAGAACAAAACCAATTCAAAATAAGTAATGTTTGGAAAATTTTAGATATACCTAAAGGCACCATCAATATTGAACTAAGTTGGTATTTTGAAATTAGGTTGATGAATCTGGAACTATAGTAAGAAATAATGCTATCCTGGTTGCACAAGGATATAATTAGAAATAGGGTGTAAACTATGAGGATACATTTTCACATGTAACTATAATTGAATCCATTAGAATAATGTTTACCTATGTATAACATCCATATTTCAATCTATATCAAATAGATATTAATAATAAATTCTAAAATGATTATATAGTTGAGGATGTTTTTGTTGAAAAACCCTCTATTTTTCAAAATACTCATTTTCTTGATCATGTTTTGGAACTAAAAAATATTTTTTTTAAAATAGGATCAGAGATCATGGTATGATAGGCTCAACACCTTTCTTATTTATAAAGGTTTTTTCAAAAGGTATAGAAGATCTTACTCGTTTTATAAAAAATTAAAAATATATTTTAGTTGTTCAAATATATGTAGATGATATATTTTTTGGATCTTCTAAAAATTCATTTTTGTACATGTTTTTAAAAAATCATAAATAACTAATTTGATATGAGTTTAATGGGTGAATTGAAATTATTTCTTTATTTTAATATTTTTCAAAATAAAGAAGGAATTATTTTAAATCAATGTAAATACACTGAAGATCTTATAAATTTTTTTCTTCGGAAGGCACTAATAATAGTGACACAAACATGAGTACCACTAGTATGTTGGATCGTGATGAAGTTGGGAAGCCTGTGGATCAAAAACGTTATAGAGTTATGATTATAAGTATTATTTACATAACTTCTAGATAGCATAATATTATATTTAGTGTGTGTGTGCGTGATTATTTTCAAGAAAACCCTAAATATTCACATTTACTCATTGTTAAAATAATTTTCAAATACATCAAAGACACAACCAATTTAGGTTTTTCAACCATAGATGAAGATCATTTGACCAGGTAAGTTATTCACATGATGACTTCAGTGGTTTCATGTTAGATAGAAAAATCACCAATAGAACATTTCATATTTTGGGAATGTCTCTATTGTCTTGGTGTAGTAAGAAGAAAAATTTGGTTTTACTATCTACTACTGAAGATGAATACATAGCAAAAATTAGTGATTGTGATAAAATTTTGTTAATGAAAAAAACATTACTAGACTATGTATATCAATTTGGACATGTGCCTATAAATTGTGACAACACAAGTGCAATAAATATTTATGATAATACTATATATCACTCTATAAAAAAGAACACGGATGCAACACATACCTTTTTGATATATCCTTTTGAATAGGGGGATATAACTGTTGAATTCATAAGAACTAGACATTAGATTAGTGATATTTTTACAAAGACAATGAAATATGTGACAACAAATTACATCCAAATATGAATTTGGAATGAAATTTGTTGGATATACTATAATGTAATTTACCCACTATTAGAAATTACCCACTGTTGGAAATTTCTCACCATTGGATATTACCCACTGTTAGAAATTACCCAACATTGGACCAGCCACCATTGGATGACACACCTTTGGAAGAATTACCATTGGATGACCCACCATTGGAAATGACCCTATATTAAAAATAAGCCACCGTTTCAAATTTTTCTCTTCATGTTAATTGTTTTATTTATTTTAATTTATTTTTTAGTTAGATTTCCATTTTCAAATCCTGAAATGATATAAATTGGAGCCTTATTATAAATTTAACTCACTCTCTCATTCACGCATGCTTCCAATTTATATTATCTATAAACTTTTATATACTGGCCTTTTTTCCTTCTATCTCCCTCACCTAAACCTACCTACCGGGTCATCTTATGCAGATTCACGAACATTAAGTAAACCTAGATGAGAACTCAACCATCTCTTAGTCAAGCTGAAAAACCCCAAAAATCACAAATCAAATATTGGTTTTTGAGAAATAATTAAATAATGTATGGTTATTATCTTGAAAATCATTGGTGATCAAATTTTTCTAGGACCAAGGATAGATAGACCGGTTCTCGAATAATGAGACACTCTTCTATATGAGGTTGGTTTAAAAGTTTTATCTATATAATGAGTTTATCATTGGGGAAAATATAGATAGTATTAGAGGTATGATAGATATGAAATAGGTAGTATTCTCATAAAAAGTACTAAATTCATTAAAGTGCCTCATAAATGTGTTTCTAATTACTATCAAGGGTTCATTCTCAACAACAGTGACTATTTTGTGGGTGAAAATGTATTATAATAACTAAAAGGAGATAGAACTCTCTAATGACCTACTGAAACCAAATTGGATGGTGATTTTATATTTCTATTTAATTTTATATAACACATGTTATGCCCTAGAAAATGAGACTTCAACATTATAATATATTTGGATGTATATCTCCTTTATATTATGAAACAACGAGAAAAAATCAATTTGTATTGGTATCTGATGGTGAATATGATGGAGATGTGAAATACATCATCTAGGTCAGATTCCCTTATCTATCCAAATTTTATTTTGTCTATGCTTGAGGTGAAATAATTTTTTGATTAAGATAAGTAATCCTAACAGAAGTGTGGTGGATTTGTCTTGAAAAAATTCATCTGCAAAAGAATAAAGGAAAACTGGAACCCCTATATAAAGAGGTGGTTTAATGATTCTTATAATATCTATGAGTATTTTACTACTAAAGATCCCCCTTCCAGAACAATTGATCTTATTATTCTTGGATTTGGACCAAATGAGGTAGTACAGTAATCAGATGAAGATTGAGAAGCTGATGTGGAAGATACAGTTGTTCAAGAGGATGAGTTCTCAGTTGAGGAGGGTAGGGACCCTGGAATTCCTAAGAGCCTAGTGATCACGTTTTGTTCATATACTCCTCGATGATCTCTACCTACTATATAAAGTATTCTAAGTGATGGTAATGAATAAGAGGAAACTAAGTAATTAGTACAAGAACATTAAAATAGTTATTCATCTAAATATTATAAGAAAAATATGAATGTCACTGATAATGAATGTGATGGTGATGAAAATATAGATGATAAAGATGATGGATTTGACAGAACTGATGGAAATGACTAATATATAGAAGATGATTATTTATATGGAAATGATGATGGTTCCATTCATAGTTGTCCTAATGATCCTGAGATGGATCAGAATCATAATTTTTATCTAGTTGTATCCATGTCTAATAGGTATGAGTAGAGACCATTTTTGGTTAATGATTTTTATGAAGATAGTTTTGTTAGTGATAATATAATAGAATCTATTGAGGGAGTGGAATCTCATAGTTTTATTGGACGCTAAGTTGACCATATAGATGCTGATCCTACTGCCTTTTCTTCTAGAAGTATGGGTGCCATAGCTTTTGATGAATGGGCATGATTCCTAGGTTATGTGAGGCTTGGAATAGACTATTTTGATTTGGTTGGTGTGAACATTCCACCCAAGCATGGTGGATCAACTACTTCAAATTGAGTTAATAAGGATCATAAGGGGTCCGTGTATGATCATATTGATGTTCTAGGAGAGATTTAGAAATTTTCTTCAGATGTTCCTACCAAACCTGAGCAAGTAGTTGTTGTAGTACCTCATGTTGAGAGATTTTCAACACCTTTACCTTTAGATAATTTTTCTAGAGCTATCATAAATTCTTTTAAAGAGAATATTATTTTATATTTTGGTCGTATTTTGAGGTGTTAGGCACATCTACAACTCAATTGAGTGAGGATGGTGCTAGAATCATTTTTTAGATTTTTGTATTCCACATTCTACCAAATATGATTCATTGTATTAATGAGGCTTATATTGAGAATAAATGGTTAGCCAATAAGATTGAGACCCTGAGGTCTACGATGGAAGAGATTAAGACATCTTTTGTGTCCATTTTTTATAATTTGTTGTAGGGATTGGATTATATATCTTTAGTAAAATATAATTCTAGTTCTCTACCTCCCTCTGCATCCTTAGAGAGAGATTTTACTTGGTCAGCTTCCAAAGAGGAACTTCATACTTCTTTGGGAGATGTTCAGTTGGCTCCTTTGGAGGATCTAAATCATATCAGATAGCATAGTGATCATGATTATAATATGGTAATGTAATGTTTTAATGATTAATGAAATGATAGGAAACACATCCCAAATTCTATTAAGTATTACCATTCTAATATTTTTACAAAGTATGAATTGAACTCCCACTTCATGTTTTATGTTAAGAACCTTTGGTTGCCACCAGTTACTAAAGATTTCAATGAACAGGAAACTCAGTTGAACTATATGACTCTTGTGCTTCAAATTGTTATGGTGTAAAAAAATTATTTTTCAGTTATATGTAGTGTAGAGGAAAAATCATTATGTATTTCATTAATATTATGAATCCTTTCTTTTATTTTTATTTTATTAATGTAGTATCTCTTAAGGCCATTCTTGTGTCTTTTCATCTATTTACTCCATCTAATGTCCCTGAATTTTTCAAACAATTTATTTCCAAGAATTCAAATCCTCTTTTAACAACTTAATTTTATCCTCTTAGTTTGTTTAAACTGTAATTAGTAGAACATCTTTATACAATTATTATCTGAGAGCTACCCACTTTTAATTCAGTCCTTATAAACCCTACCTCAGTTACCTCAGCCTCTACCTGAGTGCCCCAACCTCTGATAATGAAAACAACTACTGATTCCATGTACCTATGATGAGATTTTTTTATTAGATATTTATTTTTTATAGGTATTTTATTATATATTTCTTCTTGGGTGTAATACACTCACATGTTTCCTTAATGACATTTCTATAATTATTCATCTTTTTTCTATTTGACATTAATGTTTCTTCACTTTATTTTTTGATGATCCCAAAAGGGGGAGAATATTTATGGAATTTATTTTATGGGAAGAAATGTTATTATGGGATTTTGATACCATATTTATTTATATTATATTGTAACTTTAAAGTTTATATTCACACTCTCACATTATATTTTTGTGTTGTTAATCGAATATCATGACTTTTTCAAAAATTTATATATTTTATGACAATGTTTATTCTATATATGGTTTCTAAAATACGATGATTTTGTATCCTCAAAAGGGAGAGATTTTTGGAACATACTAGTTTTAAAAATCACAAATAATGTTAATTATGTTTATAATAACATTACTCTCTTATGATAGATTTCTAGAAAATATAACGCAATTTGGTGAAAATTTGTCTAAGCATTGGAATTATTCGCCATTAGTTCAACTTGACTCACTGCGAGAAATGTGTCTCTACAAGAAAAGAGTCACCATTATACTTTAAATAATACAAGAATATAGTAATCAGTATAAATTTTCACCACAAGACTTTACCTACCGCTAAAAAAGTGATTCTATAGGAAAGAGTAACCACAAAAAATGAAACTCGTCTAGAATTTACCTACTTCCAAAAAGGAGTCACCACCAAACAAATTTACCACTAGAAATGTCCTACCACTAGATGACCTACTATCACATAAGTCATCGATTAATATGATTCACCACTAAAGATATCCTACCTCAGTTGAGTCACTTCTAAATATGATCCACCAATGAACATGAGTCACTGCCAAATGACCTACCACTAGTCTGACTCACTTTTTAGACTGACTCACCGCTAAGCATGAGTCACTGTCATCATTTTCCACTATATTTGTTCTAGGACATTTGAATTAAATTATATCTAATATTATATTAATGTAATTAATGTGTAGGGTTATTTTATAATTATATTCATAACATTTATAGGGAAACATTAACGTCTATGTCAAACATCAATACGAGGATTCAAAGTATTATGATGATATTTATTCAAAAACAATCTACATTATATAGTGATTTAAATTAAAAATATTTCTACCTTATGCACAAGTATTGGAATATAGAGAATAGATGATTAATTTTTTTAATTACAGGATACAATAAGGATCATTCCATGAGATCTCACATGTTTCAAAATTACATACATTTCAACTGTAAAAGAGTGGAGTACACTGAACATCAAGATACTTTACTATAGTCATTACAAAAAGATAATTATGATGCTTTGTTTTAATATTACGTTTAGCGAAATATCTTGAGATCCTCTCGAAGCCACATCTATAGAGACTCATGCATCTAGATCACTTCATACTGAGAAACACTATCTTTTTCTATATCTATTTCATTAACTTTCTATTCATTTATTTAAATTTCTAGTAGTATGTTGTTTGATTTTTTTTTCAAGGCACACTATATCTTATTATATAACTAGAGAATACAGGATGTTATCTTCACTCCATTTTCATATGTTTAACCATGATTATTGAGGAAGATCTTCATGTGTGTCCTGATTTGTTTTTCTTCCCATGGTTATTGTGGAAGAGGTCTATGTGTGACCCAGATAGCATATACGCAATTGTATGTCTACTTGATCTAGTTTGTGGATTAGATTATAGTAATATAATATACTTCTGATTAGGTGATTTCCAATTGAAGGATATTTTTTCTTGGCTTGATATATAACCCCTTGTTTCATTATATTGTGTGATTTATTTTTGTTTCATTCTTAACAAATATTTAAACTATAAACGAAAAGATACTTTGATGGTTAATCTTAACTATTGTTTATATAAATATTTGATTGGGTAAATTGGCTTTTAATGTTAAAATAATTTTCATATTGTCTTAACTAAGCACTAATCATGCTTTTAGGAATCTTGTAAAAGATCAAAATTACATTAAACTACTCTTTTGATTAACTAAGAGTATTTATTTTAATTTTGGGTATTTTAGTCATAATTTTTATTGACAAAAAAATTAGCGGGAACTCATTTTACCCCCCTCTTGAGTTGCTCACTTCGACTAGTATATCATATCTTGGATTTAATATTACTATGGAATATATATTGTTTTTATTATACTTTAAGAGTGATTGATGTTATTTGAAGATAAATGTTAAATTTTTCTAGGAAGAATATGTGATCAAATCATTCTAATCTTTGGGATTAAAACTTATTCATGAATATCTTGAATAATTTTAACGACAGTTATTTATAGAATTATTTATTTTGAACATTGGGTACTGCTATTGAATTTTAGAGATTAATGTATTATTTCTTTGTATGAAGGTTTATCCATTTTAAGAATTATCTTACATTATGAAAACCATTTAAATTTTGGTTACTATCTATAGATATGAGGAATATCTTATGATCCTTTTTTTAAATTTTATGGTCCCTTAGATGTTGATTTTAGTGATTCAAGAATAAAAAATCAGCTTGTATAATCATTCATTTGAGAAAGAGATGGTATTATGGTAGTTATTGATTAAAGAATGAAATTATAATTGTCAATTAAGTAAATTTTCTTTAGATTATTAGTCTAGATCGTGAGGAATTATTCAGCTCTAGGAATAGGGTCTTGAAATAAAACTTTTACCCTATTACTTTTTTTTCGATGAATTAATGGTCTTTTTTCACATCTTTGGTTTATGGTTTTATGTTTGTTAACATTATCATGATCATTCAATTTTTTATGATAATTGATATATTTCACTCTACATAATTATTTGGTAGGTAATCTTTTATTTCATGTCCATATTTTCAATTCCCATCAATGTTTTCCAATATTCATACCTTGTTAGGTGTTATTCTAGATGACCTTCATATTTTTCTCTCTATTATCAGGCGAATTTATTTATTAACCTTTTTACGATGTCAGATTTCAAGAAAGATATTTTAAAATGAAAATATTTTGATTAAGGATCTCAAGTTAAAATTTTGAAGATGAAATTTTTTATAAGGGGGATAATGTAACACCCGAGGATTTTTTAAAAATAAATTTATTTTCGATAGCGTGTATGATACACTACACCTTACATACAAAAACAATGAAATATTATTATATAAATATGATCATTATAACATCATTGTCAAAATTTTGGTTATAATAATGTATGAATACATTATAAAATATATATATATTTGTTACACAATATAATTTTTTTATAAATTATTATTAAATAATAACTCAAATTTCATTAAGGTGTTTTTATTCTTCACAGAACGGTTATTATTGAATTTTTTTTAGAAAATAATATAATAAATTTCTATAAAATTTATAAATTTTAGTTGATAAAAACGATAAATTTTTTTAAAATAGCATGTTGATATTTTTCTATGTTGATTTTTTGGGATTTTTCGGAAAATATTGATATTTTTTTGAATTGTGAAAAATAATGATTTTTGTAAAATAGTCATTTATTTTCATTGAAAAATACCCATATTATTTATTATTTTATCAAAATTTAATATAAATATCCTTTATTTATAAATAATTTAATTTATTAAATAATAATCAGTATTATTTCTGAAATTGAAATAAAAATACTTTTAAAATTAAAAATTTATTTTTTTCATTAGAAAACAATTTTTAATCACGCATTGAAAAATATTTATAAAATGAATTTTTTGACACTTATAGATATTTGATTTTAAAAATGGATCCTATATTTTTAATTAGCACAATTAATATTATTTAATAAGGTTAACTTTATTTCTGGTCATAGTGAATAGTAAAAAAATTAAACAATTGTACCAGACTAAAAGTTAAATCTGGTAAGCTTAGGTTAAAAAATAAAATACAATACCACCATTTTTTAACTTTAATATTATTGGAATAAGTGATTTCAAAATCTATCACATTAGTCTCAATATTTATTTGTTTATGGTATACTTTTCCAATAAAGTGACTTATGTAAAATTTTATGTAAAGAAAAAGAGAAAATGTCACCCTCTTTCTTTTTAATATGTCATATGTGTTCAAAAAGGGAAAAAAGAAAATTTTTAATGAATATTAATGGTTATTTTAAGAATAATGAAATTATTTTCATGACGTTAATTGATTACTATTTTTTATTTATTATATAATTACCTTAAATAATGACGCAATACCAACACAATATTTATTTAATTAAAAAAATAAATGATTTTAAAAATACTAAAAGTAATCTATTTTTAAGAACTATCGGTCTATTATTTTTTATGTATTTATAAAAATATTTATGTTTATAAGGTTTATATTCTAATTCAATATTTGTCTTGATGTTTTTAATGTCAAATGAATTGAATAGTGTCAAAATCCACATTAATGATATTTTATGATAAATAATGTTTCATTAAATTATTTAAAAATAATAAAATAGGTATATTGTTTATAATATCAATGATATTCCATTTATGGTTATTTTTTCCTTTTATAGTAATTTTCTTAACACCTAAATTTTAAAAACAACAATATCACGATAATTGTTGGAATGTGTTAATAGATGTTAAAAAATAATATAAGAGCAAAAAAATCAGCTAAAATTGTCCAAATATTATTGGATGAGAGGATTTCAACTCAAAATAATATTATCTTATAATATTAATAATTTTGGTAAATTTTAAAATGAAAATTAATCTATATTAATTTAATACTTTAAGAAATTATATGAGTGTCCCTGTCCTATATTATAAAAGGGTGCCTCCTCTATTAATTTCCTCACACTTAATTTTCGTTGGTTATACCAATCCCTACCCAAATTTCTTCTTTACATCCCTAATAAAACTATATATAACTTTTAATGATCATAAAACCAACATAGAATATATTTTGGTCTAAATATTAAGAGGATTTCAAAATAATATGTATTGTTCTTCATCAAGAATTTTCCTTTTGTTTCTTCTTCTACCTCTTTAAACATTTCTTCAATCATTATAAAATAATAACAGCAATATCTTCCATATTCATATATATTGTAATGTTTATGTAATCTACTATATCCATCTCCTCTTCAATCAAATAGGAAACAAAACCATCACTTGTGTATATGAAAACCTACTATCTCAAGAACTGATGTAATTCATTTTCCATCACCACCTCTAACGTCTAGTTATAATGATGGATTTATCATATATATATAATATACATGATATATTTATATTCCTAGAGAATTACTATATCACATATTTTGATAAAATTCATTTCTTTGAAAAATGATAATGTTGTTGTTGGTCTGTTTGTGTGGACTACCACCTCTATGAAGCTATTTGATTCATTTTTCATCATTAAATCACATAGATGATATATATATATATAAGAATATTTAATTAAATAATAGTGCATTTATGAAATTATTATCATTTGTTAAATATAATATAATGCTTATCTTCTTTATATAATGATCATTGAAAAATTGAAATGTCACTCATGTGTTCGTACAACCTACCATCTCCATGATTGTAACACAGTTCACTTTTTATAATCACAACTCGTGGTTGGTTTTAAAAGTATAATTTATGTATAAAAATTATAATTATATCATGATTATTATTATTTAGATGATGAAATAATGACCTCTTTGACCATAGTCAACCTACAAAAGTAATTTTGGGCATATAAGTTGAATATCGCCAAAACCTCATACGTGAACATAATTGATTAAAACATGGTAAAAGGGATAATAAACATTAAAATAGTTATTAAAAAATTATATAATAAAAAATTATTATTATTCATAAATATAAATAAGTTAAATTATAATTTGGACTCAAGGTAATTGAGTTTCTTTTAGAAAATCTTCTCTTAATGTTTCCCTTCCAACTGTTTTACTTAAATTTTTATTTTCTTATAAATGTTTCAATAAAAAAAACTTATTCTTAAATAGATGGTAAATTTAATTTATTTTCTATTTTTTAAATTCATTATTTGCATAAATAATTATTATTTTAATGTTTCATTTAAGGGACACTTTCATTTTAAAACATCATTTTAAATACAATAAATATTTATTTTTTACTTTTTCTTCTATGTATATAATTTTAAAGTTATTTTATGGATGTATTAAAATAGACATAAGTGAATTTTAAAGGTAATTTTATTTATATTTCTAATTTATTTACATGTTATTCAAAAGAAATATTTTAACATATTATATACAAAACGTTTTGAATTTTTTTAGAAAAGATAAAAGTAATATTATATTTTAACATTTATGACGACAATGACTTTTCTCCCACTATAACTATTATTTTATATTATATTTCTTTTATAATATTCCATGTTTTTTAAATTAAAACCATATTTCCCCTTTTCTCTGGGCTTTTTAGTATATAAAATTGTTTTTTAAAAAGTAAAGGTTATTTCGATATCCAAAATTGTTTTACATATTGGCTTAAAAGAGTTTTTAAGGGATTTAGGAATAAAAGGAACAAGATTTAAAAAATTATTAATGAAGTGGTCCTTGGAAATTTCCAATGATAACAAAATATCCTTATATATTTCATGATAATGGATGAACCTAGTATATCTTATATTATGGGTGCACCCAAATTATGCTCTAATGCATTGGATAATGATTGCATACACGAGAGAATTATATTTTAATTTTATTTTATGGTTATTAAAATTGTAAGGGTTCTTTGAAGATAATGTCCATAGGAACCAACATGTTTTTTATATTATTGTTAATGAGTTTTCCTAGAAATCATTTTATTTCAAAATGTAATATAATGGTATTTTTTAAGGAAGGATTATTCCCTTATTAGAGTAAAAATGTATGTTTTTACGAAAGTGTATTTTCATGGTTTATCATGATTTCTATGAAACCCTCATGAGTATGATTTTTCAATTATTTTTTCTTATAAATTTTTTTTATAAAAATATTTTGGTAATAATATTAATTACATGTTTATCTAAATGATTATTTTGAGCTCAATTATTCTTTTATTAAAGGTAAACTCTCTTTTATGGTCATTTATTTTTTTAAATTTACTAAAGGGTTTATTTATTATGTTTATATCCCTTACTGATATTTTTGTTCCCATAACATGTTTTTCTATTTTTTCTATAGATTTTAACTATGAGTGGAAATTTTAATAAAGACAAAGCTATAAATATAAAAGTTACCTCGAAAAAAGTTATCATGTCTTTATAAATAATTTTATTATGTGAGGAAATTGATACAAAGTGGAAGTGTCCAGTATGTATTTTATTAGTTTGATATGTAAGATTTATGTCTTAATTCGAAGAAAATATAAACATTAAATATCCATGAGTATGTCAGAAACTTAATTCATGACTAAAAACACATTATTATATAATCTTTAAGTATGGGTCCTTATAATTACCATTTTTATAAGGGGTAATATAGATAATATCTCTTCGTTTCAATGAGATATCTAGGCCTCTGAGTGGCATCGGTCTCCTCTCCCTCTCACCATAGGCTTCCCCTCAGTGGTATTTTGGATGGAGGAGGAAATCATTCCCTCTATGATGCCTTCTCCATCCCCCTACCTCCATTATTTATATACCCTCATTTCATTTCCCCCATCTCTTTACTCTCTTAGTGTCTGGGATCAATCCACATGGTTTAATAATTTCATCATTTCTATGTGGATGGTGACTTTGTCTCTTTTTTAGTATTCTTTTTTCTTGGTGATTGTCTCACAGTGTAGATTAGATGGTCTCGGTGATTTTTTCGCATTATTGAATCCCTAGATTCTACAACCCTTCTCTGGACATCCTTTCCACTACACCTTTACATGTAGAATTTATATAATTTGTAACTTAGTTGTTTTGGGATATTTGGTTCTACGAATGATAGTTTACCGGTGCTCTTAAGTTAGCTCTCTCTTGTTTCTAGCTTCTAGTTTATGTCTCATCAGAGATGTTGGAATTTATAGTCCTTTATTGTTTAAATCACTTCCCCCAAACTCTAATCCCTCTTATCTTATCCTAGTAGGATACAGAGTGGTGGATTGAAAGTGGTTATAGGATGTGGGATTTTGTGTAATACAGTGCTCCTTATGCATTCTGAGTTCTTTTCCCCTATAGAAACATTTTGGTTTTCTTCATCTTTGTTCAGGGTGGCTTTTGGAGGTCTAAATGACAATGAAAAGGTTATGATTTGTGTTTTTGTATTGTTTTTATTTAGTACGGTTATGTTGGTATTCATCGATGTTGTTCATAATGGTATCATGTCAATGGTGTATGTGTTTGATGTAGTGGTATTTGGTTGTTTGATTATTTTTGGTTCATTGGGGGATGATGAAAACTATATTGTGATAGTGTTTTCTGTGAATTTGATGGACTCCATCAAGATACAAAGACTAGTGTGGTGTATATCAACATTGATGTTGGTGATAAAGGTGATGTCGAAAGTGAGTTTCATGATGATGGTTTCTGGTGAAAAGACTTAGACTGACATGTAATCCTAGATAGTGACCATCTTGGGTTCTGTGTAATATTTGGGTTATCAAATTTAGAATTTATAATTGGTAATCTTTCATTTTTGAAGCCCAATGATTACTACTCAAACATAAAGTGGTTTTTTAGAAAATAAAATAAAAATTAATTTTCAAACCATGTGATATCCTATAAATATACACTTAATTACTTGGGGTGCTTTTTTATTACTAGTGATATCCTTAACAAATTTCATACAAACCTATACATGTGTATGTGATAAGACGTGTTTCTTTACACTCAAAAAAATAAATTTAGTACCATTTTTTCCATTATTTTGTACATGGTTTAGTGTGTACACAACAATTTATAATGCATATTCTCAAAAGGATAATGTAAAATATGTATGACTAATCATTGAACTTATATTTTCTAAAAGGAAGTGGTTCCCTACTTAAATAAACCATAATTCTATGGTGTTTAAGGAGTGAGTTAAGATAAACTACTAAAAATTCTATAAATATTTGATGATATATTGTTTGAGATATTCCCTACCATGATCTGATCAAAGATTTTTTATTTTCATACCAAGCAGATTTTATTCTTTATTTGTTAAGTCCTTAAATTTCTTGAAGGATACAGACTTATACCTCATTAAGTATACATATCCATATTTAATAAAATCATAGTTAAAATTTATGAAGTAATAGAATGTACCTATAACATTAACTCTAAAAGTTCCGCACACATACGGATGAGCCAATTCAAGATGCTTTGTGGCCCTTTCATAGTTTCCAAAAAATGGTATGCTGATCATTGTTTTTATAAAAAATCATAACCTCTATCAAGTGGTTTTAGTTTGAAATAAAACAAATACCCATATTGATAGGGATTTTTAAATCACTTCTCATTTACATTACCATTTTAGTTATTCCACAAATTTTTGAGAGATGATTCATGTTAACTAGACTTATTATTGATTTCCAACACTTCATTTCCATATTCTAAAACAAAAATATCATTATTATGTTGTTTCATTCAAAAAAATTATATATTTATAAAATTGGAATATTTTGATCCCAATATTTAATATAAATCCATCAATGTATAATATAAACATAGATATAAAGTTGCTAGTAACACATGGAATATAATAATAAATATTTAAAACTAAAATCAATCTAGTTGACATTGTATGGTGTAAGTCACCAATATCCAAGGTGGTGAGTCTTACTCCAGTGGATGCTCAAATATCCATCTCACCTATGGAAACCGTCATGAATATTCATGGTTTATGTATTTTGTTTCAAATCTGAGAACTAGAAGTTGTATCAAATACCCAACTATTAGAAATTGAAAGGTTACATTTCATAATAAATTCACTTTAACCTTACCCATAGTTCTTAACATAGGTGCAGTTCTTCCTCTAGTGTCCTTTCTTTCCAAATGAAAAAAATTATACTTATTGTTACTTGGCCTACCTCTAGATCATCTTTATTATGGTCATTTGGTGGGTAGGATCCTTAAACCTGGCTTTAGTCTTAAGGCCCTTTTCCTTTCCCTTTCTCTTATTCAATATAGTGGCTATAAGTTTTTCATGCCTTGTGACCTTATTCTCTTGGTGAATTAGAGTAAGGAGTTCTTGGAGAATCTTATTAATGTTATTCATATTAAAATCTATAAAAAAAAACTGTAGAAACACTAAGGCATTGAATCAACTACAAGATTAGTGTGAAATTTATCAGGTATATTATTCCCCATAATCTCTAGTCACTCAAAGTAGTCAATAATTTAAACTACATGAGACCCAAAATGGTACATATGCCCCATGATTTAACGCAAAGAGTTCCTTTTAGATCTCATACCACTAATATTTAGCCTTATCCTAATAAAAATTATACATGTGAGGAAAGATGGTTTTTATATCCATGTTTCATATAGATTCTGGAGCTCACTAGACATGGATGATAACATCATGCACCAGACATATAGGGAATCATTTTGGTGTCTTGGTTATATTAATATATCATCCTCACTCTCTTCTTTAAAAGAATAAGGGGACTCTATAATATAAGGCTTCATATCCTAGAATAGTTTTATTTTTAAGAACCTATACCAGTCTGGGAAGTTATTTCATGAAATGATGTTTTCTTTTTCCAATGTAGATCACACAGGTAATTTTAAGGTCATGTTATATGCCATTTTCTAAAAAAAAATAAACAAAAGAATTTTTTAGAACATTGTATTTTATAAAACATAGATAATGTTAATAAAAATTAATTTTATATCATATTAATAAATATTATTTGGTTTTATTTAAAATATAAATTAGTAAATATTAGAATAATTATTTTATATAAAGGAATTGATTTTTTATAACATCATATTGATCATATTATAGGGTTATGTTTTGTGATTTTTCTAAAAATCTTAATTTTTTTTGTTGAATAGTGAAAATACTAATTTTTATAAAAAATGTCGATTCGTTTCAAATATCTAAAAAGTAACAATATATTTTGGATTTATTTTAATTAAATAATAGTACCAATTTAATAATAAAAATCCAATTAATTCAATTTGAAATAATATTAAAATTGATTTTGGTAAAAAATCACTTTTAGGCATAAATCTTATTTTTTTAAACTATCTTTCATTGCATTTTGTGTTCCTATATTAAAATTAATTTATACCACATATATATATTGAATCTAGAAAAATATATTTCATATTTTTAAATAGTATGTTTATATTATTTAATGATTTCAATTTCATTTTTTGTCATTATAAATAGTAACCTTGGTAAAAATATTGTCACCATGATAAATGGGTAAAGAGTTAGTTATGGTTAAAACCTTGTGATAAGGTCAAAAAAATCATATTAAATATTATTAGATGAGTTTATTTTTACCCTTATCAAATAATTTTTTAAATTTAATTTTTTTTCTTTCCCCTTAATAATGAATAAGACACATATAATATTCAAAATTTAAAGTAAATTACAAATGTGTCACTCCCCCCACTTATAAAAGGGAATCATTATTCCTCACTTATAAAGACACATTTATAACTTTATCTAGAAAAATATCTAAAAATATACGAAAAAAATGGTTATACACATGTATTAGAGCTTTAAGTCAAACAAAAATACCAACCTATAAGTATTATGTTGTAATCCAAATGCAGTTTTCCAAAAAAGTGGTGTAACTCTTGACCGAGTTATTTAATCTTTATTTTTAATTCTACCTTCATAAGAACTATCATATACATGATGATATAATAATAAAAGTATCTAAAATATACTAAAATTTTATTATATTTTTCAGAGACTTTTTTATTTCCTTTTACAACTTATATGAAATAAAAACATTGTTCATGCATAAGTGTGAGCTACAACCTCCATGTAGTAATGTGTTTCGTTTTTTAACACCACCACACATGGATAGTTATTATGATATATTTTAGGAATATATATGATATTCCTGAAATTATTATGATTCTATAAATATAATATATTACTTTTCTTCATACCCTTCCATCCACTGTAAAATAAAAACATTGCTCGTGCATTTGTATGGAATACCACCTCAAAAAAGTGATGTGACTTATTTTTCAATTTTTCCATTCATAAATGGTTCTAAAATAGTTTTTAATCCATAAAAATGATAATTATTTTATGATAAATATATTTTAGAAGATTTAACCATGACCCCATTAACCATGGTTAACCTACCGAAGCGTTTTGATATTATAAACTAAACAACCACAAATCATCTGAGTAAGATATTAAATTTTTATGTTTTCCTATAAGGTAAATTGTAAGGGTTATTATAACAGTTATATTAAGATCATTAATGTAACTAATATTTTAAATTATTTTTAGGTTTATTTAAATAAAATAAATCCCAACATTTTTTTGTGTATGTTTTAATGTTTTTAATTTTCTAGAATATTTTTGGAATTTGACCAAATATGGATTGATTATTTCTTGAGTCCTTTATATAATTTCTGGATTTATTAAAACTTGTCATTTTTATTAAAAATTATATAAACACATTTATAATTCTATATTAGAGTTTAAATTGTGAATTTTTTCTAAGTTTGGGAGTTCCTAGTATATTTTTTTGTTTACCTCGTATGAAATTTCACTCGACCTCATAGGATATTTCCTTCTAGAATAATGTTTTACTTTATTAAAATTTTGTCTCGTCGGAGATTTTTCTCAAACCTATAAGACATATTTCACTTATAAGGGATGTCATATGAATGTAATTTATATTTTTGGAACTTTCATATGATAGATCATTTTTCCATAATCCTATCTTGAATGTTATTTCTATCCAATAGGATATTTCTCCCCATGTATGATAGTTTTTTCCCGTATGATGATTTATTTTTTGAAATTTTCAAGAATGAGGGAAAAAAAATTCCATGCTATTAGATTTCATCCAACATTAAACATTTCCCATGTGACTTCGATTGATGTGGTAGAATAAGAGGTTATGTTCATGGAATTATTCCATGGAGAAATAAAATCTTACACTGAAACAAATTATATATATAGAGTTGTTTTATTTTATTTGGGGACGATTTGAATTGCCACTATATAGTTCTACAGTGGTTTCTAAAAATTTCCTCTAAATTTGAAATTGGGATCCAACATGGATCAATTATATTCATTTAGTAGTGGTTTATAGGAACCACCACATAACATTTGTTTAGAGGTGGTTTTACCTACTAGAAAATGTTGAAAGGATAATGGCTGTTTAAACCGCTACTATCTCACTTGCATTTTTTTAGGGGAAACTGCCACTAAAAAAATATCAACTCTAAATAGAGGCGGTTTAAACCACCGATAACTAATAATTTTGAATATATGTTGATGGTTTAAACCACTGCTATATATATATTGAAAAAAATACACCTGTAGAATCTGGAGCCCGAGAATAGAAAATAAAATACTACTATAACATATCAAGATATAAATAATCACTATATTCTCTACATGCATACTCACCCTCCTGAATTTGAATTAAATACACCAGATAGATTATTTTTTTATGTACCATAGTGACAACATAATGTATCTAAATCATTTCGGATAATCTGTTACAAAAGTCCTTAAGAAATCACTCTAATATATGTAAATGTATATGAAATTGTAAAAATTTCCATTGATTAGTGTTCCACATTCACTAATCCATTTACCATCCAAATGAATATTTCTTAACACCCTATCCATATCTATATCAATTCTTGTTACTCTCACACGCAAGATAATTTTGTTGAAATTTATATATTGTTGTATATTTAATTTTAAACGTAAAAGCAATACAAGTTTGGGAACTAAATGATTTTTAAGTTGTGTTATTTACCTTATCACTAATATAAATTGATGAAATATCACTAAGGATAGATCCATTAATCTTCGGATATAATTTAATCAATGAATTTTGTAGAGTGGAGACCTTTGTATCTTGCATATTTATATGATCCCCATATTCCTAAATTGTGTTTTTCATTTCAAAAATCTCCCTCTAAGCTATGGTAAACTGGAATATCATTTGTAAAAAGAGATTCATTTTTATAATATTATAATTTAAATACATAATTACATTCAATTACAACATAATTTATTAAATTCACCTTTATCTTTAAATCAAAGACTTCATTTTTTCCAATATTTAGGCACATTCTTTGAATCAGCCAAGGTAATCAGAAAGGTAACAAGATCCTCCACAACATGTCTTAGAATCTATAAAAATAATCCTATATAATCATCCAAAAGGACACCATAACATTAAAATGGTTAAAATATAATCAATCCATTCAGATTCCATGCATCTAAACTGTTCATATTTCACTCAAAAGTAATATTCTTTGATTCATTTATGATGAAATAGTTAGTAGTATAAAATGTCAAAAAAAATTATACACATTAAAATTTGTTCCTATAATTATCACCCACCGATGTACTCGTTAATAAATATGAGTGAAATCATTCTCCCTTACTGAAGAACCTGCTAAATGTGAATGTGATATCTTAGAAGGTGAGAGTCAACTAGGGTCTGTGAAAATTTTCCCCCTTTGAATTCCTATCATTTAATGATAAAAATTAACTTTATAATATATATTTCAAAAAAATCAGGAAAAAATATAAATCATAATATATTCATAGTTCTAACAAACAAAATATACATAGTTATGATAATAAATGACAAAAAATATAATATTAGTGGTTTATAAATTAATTGATGACTGGTCATACAAACATTTTTTAAATCAATCAAGTCATTTTCCGGCTCCATCATTACTTAATTTACATAATCCTATATTGTAAGACTAGTATTTTCAATATCATGATAGAAAAATTAATTCATTTCTTTCTATTGATTGGATACAATGTCAAATATAAAATATTCCACTTCATAACCCATATCAAACATGCCTCTTTATTTTATGTGAACTACTACACTCTACCCTTTATCCAAGACATTTCCAAATAATATACCATTTATTCTTGCGATGACAAGACATATAGATCATATAATTCATAGTCACTAACATCCATCAAGTGAGAGATTTTCACAAGGAAATTTCAGTGAATCACTTTTAATGCCACTAATAATATTGACTCACATCCATTTCAATAAAAAAACTGAAAAATGATCATGGTAGTTTAATTTGATAATATCAACAATACTGAAATAGTATCCCAATTTGAGAAATATAAATATACCACTATTCTATTTTTAAACCCACTTCCCAATCGATTGGATGAAATTTAAATCCATTCATATTCTAAGAATCTATCTTTCTAGTCTGTTTCAGAGGACCTTAACCCAGAAACATAAAATAATCTAACAAATCATCATGAGTATCAATATTAATGATCTAAAAAAAGTAAAATAAATTATTATATATAAAATATATATCTTCCAACCTAATATCCATATTTATTTCAATATTTATGAACCAAGACAAAATGCAAACCATTCTATGAATTCTTTATTAACAACATTTTTATATCTTTTTAATTTCTAGTTTGGCCTCTTATTTATCCCTTTATTTGTATCTTGATATGTTAAATAAATAGTTCATCAATTTTATTATTCATAAGAACATATCTATGTTCCTATAATAATTCCATTTATGTGAGTGTAACATTTGAGCTCCTCCAAACAGATTGACCAATATTATGACATATTTTTTATTTACCATGAAGTTTTGATTAATTCAATTTGTCATTAACATGTAAAAATTAATTTAATCTTGTCTCAATATCAAAAAAGTATCTAGAACAAATTTTAAGAAACTTCTCTTCAAAATAGACTTAAATAATAGATCCTTTAGCTTGAGATTTATTTTTCACGTATGATTTCAAATGACCAAGATATCTGTGAAATAAATTAAATTAAACATAATTATGTATTTAATTAAGGTTCAAGATTTATTTTTTTAAGATTAAAGAAATATAAATAAATTACCTATCAGTTGAATACATCCATCGATATTTTTAGGGGCCTCTTAAATTATCTTACATGACTAAATGAATAGTTAATTTTATCATGAAAGTAAAAAAATAGAGAAGAATAATCATCTCCATTGAACAAAGTTTGAATAAAAATCTCTCTTAATGGTTGTCCATATTAGAAGGATGAAGAGTTTTCTAACATAGTTTTGTGAAGAATATAAAAAATCATAGTACAATGACAATAAACTTTTTAGGTAATAATGTACTCAGTGCCAATGGTAGTAACTTATGCAACAAGATTTCTGAATCATGACTTTTAAATCCTTGTAACTTATGATGATTTATGTTAACATGCCTTGATATGTTACATGAATACCAATCAAATAACTTCACATGTTTTAAACTTATAATTAATGTATCATTATCCCTATTTTTCATTGCAAAAACCGTAAGAGACAACTTTTCTTTATCATCTGACCAAAGATTATGCTTTATGTTCAATATTGGTTAGGGCTTCCAAGCATTGAGATAGTCTTTTGATTTTCCAAGATAATTAAGAAATGTGATGATCAAATTGTCTCAATAATTTTTCCCAATATTTATAACATCATGATTATGCCTCAAAAATAAAATTCCCAATAGGGAAGTTTGAAGAATATACTTTTTATTCCATTATTGTGTTACGATTTCACTTAAAAATTCGCTTCAAACTCATTTCCCACTATTATTCAGATGATGCACCATCCAATATTATGTTTCAGAATTTTCAATTTGTTCTAATATTACAAAACCTATCAATATCTTTGGAGAAGGTCTACGATCAACAAAACCATTGAATTTTAACTTCTTCAACCAAAATCTATGGGATGCATCAATAAATATTTGGTGACACAGGAATCACCATTTATTACTATAATATAGTTGTTCTGGATCAAAATAAAAGTTACAAATAGGACAAACCAAACTCGTTTATGTGTTACAACCATATAAGTTCCCATGTTTAGGGTAGTCAATAATGGTCCACATTATAGAACCATACATTTTGAACATTGTTCGAGATGATACATCATATGTCTCAACATTATTGCTCTATAACATCTATAATTCAAAAATAGTGGTTTCAACTTTTCATCTATATCATTTAAATTCATTTTTCAAATAATAATAATCGAAATGGTAAATGATGTCTGTTGGATACACATCCACGAAGGCATATTGTAAGAGATCAAAGCAACTGGCCAAATTCTTTAACTAGTGCTCAAAGTACTAAATTGGTTGAATCCATCAGTAGAAAATCCCAATTTCACATTTATCTAATCATATGATAAATATGGATTTAATGGATCAAATGTATTCAATGATTGTGAATCTATTGGATATCGCATTAAACCATCATAGTTATTATCTATAGAATTCCACTTCACGTGATCAGTGGTTTTTGATGACATGGATTATCTTTATAATCACGGATTTAAAGGAAATTAACATAAAACCATTCTATGTTTTTTCATTTTCTCCTTATTTATAGTTGTATGTTGGTTAAGACTTCCAACATCACCCATTGAATTGCATCAAAAAAGAGAATTTTTTTCAATCTTGTCTGCTTGAATCCTCTCCCCAATAAAGCATTCGATCATTGGGGAAAACAAGTATTTTTTTATAATTCATACCATGGTTGTTAAATAATTTTTTTATATCATAAAAAGACTCAGGTATATTAACTTTAATAAATTCATCACGCAACAATTTCAATATCATGGACATTACCTTATTTGAAATTCTATATAATCATTTGATATGATAAAACTTCAGTAGGAAATAATGTTTTGAATATTTAAAAATTCCACCATAAAACTCTTGATTTCTATCACTAACTAAGTCATGCAACAAAATTTTCATCTCAATGAAGTTATCTCTTACATTAGACTCCATATAATCATGTGGTGGATCCAATGATATGTTACAATCTTGATCTAGTTGTCTTATAGTCCCAAAAACATAACTTGTCAAGTAACTATTTATAGCACCCTGAATTGGTTGTTTTGATAGGGTTTGATGTTGATTATATTATCTTGCAATGTCTAAAGCGTCGTTTATAAGGTTTTTCTTTTCATTTTCCATTATCGATGAATTTGGGAGCTCATTTTTCTGATTGACATCGGGGATCAAACATTCTGTAACGTTCGATTCTCCAAGACCAATTAAACATAAATATTTAGTAGGGAATTGCTTCAATATCAAGTGATCGTAAACTTCATCTACCTTAAACCAAATTCTAAATTTATATTTAGGAAATATAAATCTTATTTTCCCATCAACATATTGATTATAATTTGAAAAATGTAAAAAATTATCCAAACCCTTAGCATATTAGGGTGTGTTCCTCAGATGTGTGATCCAACTTTTGTCCAAATATATAAAAATGTTCTTACACATTATATGTTGAAAAAAATAAATCATGGAATAAAAAACCCGCTAAACGTAAGTGGATAATATTGATGAAAAAATAAATTAGAAAAGATCAACACTAGATATATCAAAACTAATTGATTCATTGTCCATCAAGAAACAACAACATCACTTCACTCTATAACCATTCCAATAAAAAATATTATTACAAATAATTCTATTCATATGAACAATAAATATATTTATCAGTTAAAATATAATCAATATTATTAGTATGAACAACATCGAAGGAATAAAAATATTAAAAATCATGAAATATTAAAAAAAATTATGAAAAATCAAGGCGAAAAATATAACAATTGATATTACCTGTTATCCCAACACTTATCCTCTTACATGAGTAGCTAATATTACGAAGTAAAAACCTCATAAATTTTCTAGATTTAAGATAAATTAAAATTTAATTAAAATTAAAATTAAAAAATTAATTATTTTTGACTTTTGGGAAACATTATTGATATTAAACTGTAATTACTATTGATAATTCACTAGATGGTCCTTTATTAATTTCCAAAAATTATACTTAAACCATGTTCCATTTTTATTAAATGGTCCCATTTTAGATCACCGATGAATATTCAATTCCAAATCAAATCCTTTCTCATCATCCCATTATTTTCATTACATCATCTTTATCATCTTACCATTCATGTCACCACATTCCTTTCACAACATCATTGTGTACTATAAAATCCCATAATATGAAAGCATTATTCCAATCATTATTATCACATATCATCATAAATAACACACATTCATCTTTTATTAAGGACCATATAATATGGAATGTATCTCTTAAAAAGAGATTAAAAACAATGACATTATGAATTGGGAACTAGCCCATATAAATAGTGATATAGGTGAAGATAGTTATAATTTTGGCACATCATCATGCTAATTTTTCATGAACCTAAGGAAATTTAGTACAACACCATTTTGGATCCCATGTAATTCTTGTGAATGTTCTAATAAAATTATACATAATGAGGCTCATCACCATTTTTGTTTTATCACATCATCAATATGTTTTAGCTCACTTCCATGAACACCATGCTATTTATCTATGTCACATCATTTGAATATATTAAATATATATGTAGAAAAATAAAAAATTTATAGCATTAATAATAAATTATATAATAGTAGTATTCAACATGAATCTTAAAATTTACTTAGAATCATAAACCATGTTATTTAATAAAATTATATGACATTAATTCTAGTCAATATAATATAATCGTTTTCAAAAATTAAGAATTTAATAAAACGTTATATTTTTTTAATAATTTATTCCCGATTGAAAACTTATTTATATTTTTATTTCATATTATGTTATTTACATGACACATATTTAAAACACAACACATCATCAGTTCAATCCCTTATATAAAATGCATTAATTTGAGATAACAATAATCTACATGCTAAATTGTGATCATGATATTATAAAATTACTCACATGGTTTTATAAAATTTTAATATTAATATATTAAAACCCATAACAAAAAAATACCAGTTTTTATATATAACCACATTAAACCAAAATTATTATTCTAATTAAATTTAATATTAAACATTTTTTTAAAAAAATTATTTATCTATAAAGGTTTGTTAATAAACATTTATTATACAAATAAACAAAAATTGTCATTCTACCCTTAAAATTTTTAAAAAAGTATGGAACCGAAATTTATTTGTGTCTCTATTAGACAACCAATTAAAACATTGAGTCCCAAAAAATATAACCACGTATGTAAATGTATATGGAGATCAGTGAGGGAAATGGTTGTTGATAAAGAATATATAGATTTATAAAACCTTTTAGAATTTTCATTCTATAAGAGTAGACAGTAAAATTAAGTAAGAACAAGATGGCGATAATAGAAATAAAAAATTTAGAAACAAACATGTGAAAATAACCAATAAATAATATGCTATAATAATAAAATCAAAATAGAATTTCATCTTGGAATAATAGTAAAATTTTATAGTGGAAAAAATAAAAACATATACACTGCATATGAGAAGAAATTTAGGCTCCAAGGGTGAGGGGGATTAGTGGAAACCATATACCCAAGGGAGGGAGAGGGACAAAGGGGCCTAAGCGCTGGTGGGGGTGAGGGTTTAAGGGATTTGGGGAAAACGAAGGGTCGTTGAGCATCAATAATATCCAGAGGGGATGAGGGGAAACATGAGTGCTGGTGAGGGGGGAAACCAAAGCAGCACCGATGAGGGGGGATAGTTTTCTATTTCTAGGGATTGGGGTAGGTTTTATTGTGGGAGAGTGGGGGATGCTCGAGGGATAAGTGGAGGATTGGGATATAAAGAGTGGTTTATAAATAAATACATAATATTTAGAAATCTTTTTTAAAACCCGCTACTAAATTCATATAATTTTGTTTATCGGTGATTTAATAAACCACCACTAAAATATGAATTTGGGGTAGTGTTAGGGAACATAGACATTAATTTCTCATCCATGTGGTTTAATAAATCATTTCTAATACAACTTAGAGTTGATGAAAATGAATATATGGCATGTACATGGAGCATCCTAAGGACACTTAAAGAAAGAATTCAAATTCACATAATTTTATCCTCTATATTCATTGAAAATCCAAACCATAAAATAAAAAGGTGAACATGTGAGAGATAAGGGAGAGATCATGTGGACTAAATAGGTGTGGGGAATAATTTTGTGTCATTTCAAGGATCAAGGAAGTATATGGGACTTGTGTTAGCCATGCTCAGCTAAACACCCAATTAGTTGTAACTATGTGATTCAAGGATAAACCCTTTCAAGTATCTAAATTTTTAATTTTATTTTCCTTGTATTTTTATATAACTATGTTTATAAATGAATTATTTCATATTTTTTCTTGAATTTTTTTATTAAAAAATATCCTAAGTTATTATACAGTTTTTAAAAGTAAAGTAATTGTTCTTATTATATAAACCTATTTGACAAGGTCTTGTCAATGAGCAGTGTGAGTTTAGTAGTGTTTATTTTTTTATGGTCTTCAGGCTTATGAATAAATATTATAAATGGAAGAACAACTATACAAAGGTTTTACTATAGTATTTAGGTAGATTTAGAACCTCACTAAGAGTTATTTGGATACACATTGATAAACAAAAATTAGAAAATCATTTCATACAACCAATAATGTGGGAGTCAAGTATCCACACTTTACATAGATACTGCTTCAAAATCTCAACATTACTATATATTTATATAAATTTATAATCTCAATATTTTTATCCTTGAATTCATAACTCTATTTAATTTAGATTTGATTATATTTCATCAAAAAAAATCAAATTTTTTTTTTATAATTTCATTTTAAAAAATTAAAAAACCAAAGTGGATGTTTAAGACATATGTATATGAACAACCTTGGGAAAAAATTCAAAAACTATTGTAATGAATTATTTAGAGGATAAATTTTAGATAATAAAACCTTCAAAAATCAATTCCATAAAGTGGTTTTATTTTATATTAGATTGTTATTTTTGGTTTTTAGAAACTCTAACCCTAATTAATTGCCATTAAATACTGAAATTGATAGAAATTCCCAGTCTTAGGATAGAAATGTAAGATATTATTTTATTATAATATTTTATTATACAACTAGACCACCTATAATAAATATTCTTGAATATAAAATTCCAATGGATGATAATAAAACTCAAAAATAATTATCTTTTCAAATAAATATAGTCAATAGAATCCTATAAAATATCCCAATTCTTATACTTGTTTAATGATTAAATATAGTTTTATTCAATAACATAAACTATTAAATGTATTTTATTGTGAAGATACATTGAATAATTTCTAATAATTCACATATCTTTATGTTAACATTAAATCCCAAGGAATAGAGGAAAATAAAATGGAGATGAGATCTTTTCCTTTTTCTTCACTAGGAGTGGAAAAGAATGATTCCTTTTTTCACATACAACATTAATCTGAGATTGGAATGAATGGAAGAAAAAATTCATGAATCTTTATTCTCTTCTTATAGAAGTACATAAATTAGAAATCAGATTTATTAAATTATAAATACTCAATGATAAAATTTACATGAATACTAGGAAATATTAACGATACTTTGATATACTTATCACCATCACTTAATATGTTAATAACTTTTATTCTAATAGTTTTATAAAGTATTTTGTCTTACTGATAGGATTATAATTGATGTTTCTACCAGTGGATATTTGGTTGTCAAAACACCCACTACTGCTAAAATATTAACTGCAAACATCGACCAAAATGCTTAACAGTTTGGAATAAGAGTCATTTTACATGTTAAATGTTCCCAAGAAGTCCCCTCTCCCAATTTTGAGAATAACATGATTATAATCCAACTAAATGATCATACCATCATGTTTCAATCAATGATGTTTCCCAATACTCCACAATTGAAATCATGATCTTAAACTAACATTAAATTATATGTACACTATGAAATTTATTCTTCAAATGGCCACTTTAGTGACCAATACCCGAAAATTAAATATCCTATCAAAAAATTTAATATTTTATTTCTTGGAATACCATATCACTCAAACCAATAAAAATATTTTCATCCCATCTAAAATTACATCCAAGGTTGAAACAAACCAACTGAATAAATATTTAGATATACCAAAAAACTAAATATATTTTTTAAAGCAGGTTCATAAAATTTTTCAATATAGTTACATCAATGATAAATCCAATTATCAACATGGATGAAATTTCTAACCTATTAATACTATCTAAGAAAAATAAAACTAATTTTGAATAAGCTGTAAGAAAACAAATGAGTCAATTCTATGAAAATTCTAAACAACAAAAAAATTTAATCAATACATTGATTGATTAAGTGGCTCAGATTACTAATATTATAGGTATAATTATGAATTAAATCACTAGAGTTTAAATTTTAGAACCTCAAGTGATTCCTTGAAATAAAGGAAAGGAAAATGTATGATAAATTGAACATAGGATTTGAACCAAGATAGATGACCCTTAAACTAGAATTGTAAACTCTACTTCTTAACATGAAACTTATCAAGAGTTTCTCAAACATATTTCACTTAATTTAGAACCTAGGTTAAAGAAACAACCTTCTGAATATAATACTAAAAATTCTAATGTTCTTGAAAATTCATAATTTATTTGAATGATAAATAACTTCCATAAGAAAAAGTTCTGAATAATAGCCTGATAAAAAGATATTAAAAATATTTAGAAAATTGAAAGTTAGTATCTCTTTGTTAGATTCTATGAAAAAAATTCCAAAATATGAATTTTTTTTATAAAATGTGTTCTTAGTATAGAAAATTTAATATAAGGGATAATGTTAACATAGGAATAAATAATTCCTAAATAATACAAAATTATTTTCTAATCAACTTTTTGGGGCCCAGAACACTTATCATTATCTATAGTAGAGCATAATTTGGGTTCAATAAGGTTATGTTAGATTTAGGATCTTTTATAAATGTTATGTCACACTCTTTTTATTCATATTTTCTGGATTGAGAACTCAAACCTTTTATAATAGTCATTATAATTATTAATATAATTGCCACCAAGCCTACTAGAGTTAGTGATGCTCTTTTGGTTTGTGTAAGAAATGTTATTTTCCCAGTTTATTTTTATGTATTAGATATAGACGATGGTCAATTTCACACACATTCATGATTCATTCTTAATAGAGTATTTTTTAAACTGTTAAATCATTCATAAATTTCTAAAAAGGCACATTTTCCTTATAATTTAGAAGATAATAAGTTCACTTAAATATTTTTTAGTCCATGAAACACCAATTATAAAATCATTTAACTTCTAAAGTAAAGATGATTTATTGGATCATTACTAAATGATTTCTTTATTTTGAATCTATTATCTATGAAACCATTGATTTGAAAAATGTTAAATTTTATTTCAATAATTTTTTTATAATATAGAATCTGATTTCAATAGAATTTTTGGAAAACAATAAATTAAAAAATATAATTATTTTTCTAAGAGAATATGAAATTTTTTAATAAAATATCAATGATTAAATTTTTGAATAAGTTTAATCTAATGGGTTTGAACATATTAAAATTCTGTATATTGTGGAATATAATTTATTATATTTGAAAAAAATTGATAATTTCAAATGTCATAACACTATTGAGAATTTTCAAATTGATAACCTTACTACTAGAAGTTTAGATCTTATAAATCCATTAAAATTATTAAATTTACTTAAAGAAAAATCTTTTAAGGGAACTAGTAGACAACCTAATATCCCAAAATTAAATCTAAAATATTCGTATTTTTATCAATAACAAGGTGTTGAAATTGATGTAGATGGATCCCATGTATTTTTTTACCAAAGAAAATCTCCCACATAAATTATAGATAAAACTATTTCTTAAAAATATCAAATATTCTTGTTTAGATGATAGTGAGAAATTCATTGTCATCATTTATAAAGAGCTATCAAAAAAACCAAGTCAACCAACTAGTATAAGTACTAAAGTAACATAATAAATCACTAGGATAGACCATATCATATCACACTAGAATCAATACTTAAACTTACATACATAGACTTACGTTAGGATAAAATGTCAAACTTATGAAAAAATTCTAAAGAATAATAATCCTAAATTTTTTATATGATATTAAGAAGGGATATTACACTTTAATGGAAGATATAATAATATTATACAACTTTTATGCACAATGGGTGATCCCCATTAATGTTATCCATAGTAAAATATTCTTCACCATATCAAGTAATAATTTTGGTGATCTTTTCCCTATTAGACTTCCAAATAAGTGGAGGATGGGTATTGAATTCACAAAACTCAACATGGAAACTAGTAAATATCATAACCAATTCATTTTATTCATCATGTTATTGAGAGACTAGAAAAATAGAACCATTATAGTTTTATATATGGATTCTCTATTTATTTTTAAATCCATATAACACATGAGGATCAAGAGGAAACCTTTTTCACATTCCTTAGTGGTATGTATTCTTAAAGAAGATTTCCCTTTTGTTTGTGCAATATACTTTGAACTTTTTAAGGAAATATGATGCTTATTTTTTTAAAAGATTCTATAAATCTATATGGAGATCTTTATAGATGAGCAAACTATTTATTGATAATAATTTGAGTGTTTATTGAATATTTTTTCCGTTTTTTCTTTAGGTGTTTATTAATAAAATCCTAATATGAATTATGATAAATGAAATTTCATCAAAAAAATTAATTTTAAATTGTAATATTGTTTCTCAAGAAATAATTAATGTTGATAAGTATAATGTTGAGATACTTTATTCACTAACTTTCCCAAAAAAATATGATATGTGTTTGATCATTACTTGACTATGTTGTTTTTACGGGATATTTGTAAATGAATTTAGTAAAATTGAATTTCTATTATTGAGGAAGATATAAAAAGAATATTTTTTGGTATTTGAGGATACTATAAAATAATACATTGAAGTGATAAAATAAAAACTAAGAACGCCACCCATAATCCAACCAACAAACATGAACTTTCCCTTTGAAATCAAGGCAGATGCTTATAATTTTGTTGGTGGTGTAGTTTTAAGTAAAATATCTTAAAAGAAATATCATGTCATTTTGTATGATTATATTAATTTACATCAATCCAATATTATTATGCTACCACATAGAAATTTGTTTTTTTGTTTCCTTTACTTTGGATTATTTTATATTTTACTTTTTGGTTCGTATGTGATTATATTCATAGATCATTCTGTAATTAACATTTTCATGAAGAAGCATGATATCAAACTAAGAATTTTCAGATGAATATTATTGTTATAAATATTTATTATTTAAATTATGTAAAATCATGGAACTAAAAATCTTATGGATGACCATTTAACCAAAATAAACACTTTTTAATGAAAATTTTTAGATCTATCCACCCGTAAAATAATCTTTTCTTGAAGAGAAATTGTATACTGTTGGAAAAAAGATACATTAATGTACATAGTGAATTATTTGGATATTGGATAGATACTCCAATGGTTTCATAAATATAAAATTATTAATTTTATTATCGATTCAAAGAATTATATTTGGTATGACTCTTACTTGTGGCATAATAAGTGTGATCGAATTAATAGAATATGCTTTCCCAATTCTAAATGCCAATCAGTCACAAATTTTTATTACACTTTATGATATATAGATATATTTGTATCTCAAAGAGAATATTTAAAAGTGAATGATTATAGTTTTTATAGTATTCCACTTTTCAAATATACTTTTTAATTCTACAGATCATGTAAGTGTGTATAGTTTTAAGGTAATATTTTAAAAAGAAATGAAATACAAAAACAAATACTCTTGTTTTGAGATGTATTTACTGTATGGATAATGGATTTCAAGATAGCATTCCATAATTTTTTTGGATGCCTTTGAATAATAATTGTTGTGAATTCTATGTTAAAATGGATAGAATACAACCTTACAAGAACAAATAATTCCAAATTTGTAAAATAAAATTTTTATTATAGATTTTTTTTACAAAAATTATTTAACACTATTCAGGGAACCCACTTTTTCAATCCAAATTTATAATCTTTGTTGATAAAATAGGAAGTTGATCATAGATTATCAATACATAATCACCCAAAAAATAATGTAACATAAGAGTTATCAAATAGAGAAATCAAACAAGTTCTTGATAAAATTGTGCACCCAAATAGAAAGGACTAGAGCTTGAGGCTAGATTATGTATTCATAACCTATATAATTTCTTTTAAACCCCAAATAGAATTTCCCCTTTTAGATTAGTCTATGAAAAAATGTTTTCTATAGCATTTTGAGTTAAAGAATAATGTTTTTTTGGGTTTTGAAGCATGTAATATAAATCTATTTCTCACTAGAAAAGAAATAAATTATATTTACATAGAAAGAAAGATTTTAAAAACAATGATTATAATAGTTCTGGGTTCTACATGGAGAATGAATTTTTTTTCATGATTAAAGGATTCCCAAGACATTAAAGAAGTAGATAATGTGTTGTTAGAATACAAAATAATGAATCTCTTTTCATATAAATTTCATTCCAAATGATCTAGTATTTACATTGTTACTCGTGTTTTCCCTTTTAGTTCCATATAGATTTATATAACACAAACATACCATTAAAAGTCAATGGAAATCAATTAAATATATTTAAATAAAATTTTCATGAGAAACCTAGAGGTGAGGTCTATCTCAAGTTGTTAAGTACCATTGAGAACCTAGTTATGTCTTTACACCCTACCTATTTTCTATTTTGTTCATTATTTTTGAATTTAATACTCTAATTCATTAATCATGCTTCAATTATGTAATTTAAATAAATAAATGTGTGGGTGTCTGGAATCTTTGGATAAATTTTTATTTTTTGCGTTTTTTTCTTCTTTTTAATTTTTTCTTCTTTTTTATTTTTTATTCTATTTTTATTGTGTTTTTATTTGATTTTTGTGTGTTTTTTTTCAGTTTTATAGTTTTTTTAAAATACATGTATACTCAATGTGATTACCCTTATAACTTTTATAATGTAATCCAATGATTGAACTAATTTTCTAATAGAACTAAACATAAATGAATATTGAGATGACTATCTTCTAGATTCAAAACGCTGGGAATCTCATGAAAATAACACTAAAATTTTGAATCTCATGTCTCAAACCATGGTCTAAATTTTAAATTCACATACATTTGTGTCCTATTAACCATTTTGATAATTTCTCAAAACTCATCTCAATTCTTGAGATAACTAAACAATGTTTTTGTAATTATAATTTTAAGTAACAATGTCGAAACCATATATTTTGGGTACTTATGATTAAAATTATTGAGTTAATTTAATTTTATTTGAAATCCCATTTCATTGATTTCATTTTTATTCAAGACTGACTGAACATTTTATCCTAGTTATCCCCTTTGAAACCATGAATAGCTTTCTAGTAAGCCACATCAAAAGCCATTTCCCTCTATCCACCATTCTATATAATGTAAAATTGCATGAATTATTTGAATTATAGTGTGTGGGTTGGATGACAGTTAGATAAATTATTTTTCTCTACTGTAATAAGAAATTAGAGAATCTAAATATTTTTTCTTCTAAAAAAAATAATTATACTAAATTTGTTACTTTATGGAGCTTTTTAAGTAGGTTTTTGAAATAAAGTATTATGAAAAATTTTATGTGATAAATATTTTATAAAATAAATTAATTTTATTTTTTAAAATATGATAATAATTATAATTTTTTGGGAAAAAAACTATAAGTTCACTCCACATTTTAGAGCTCAAAGTTGTATCTCTTCCCTTCAAAATCTCAAAATAGTGTAGGAATTCAGACCTAAAAATAACTAGGATGAAATGTTATAATGTGAGGGGATGGGGAATCAAATCATGTAGCTATTTAGTTTTTAAAATGTATGAATTTTAATTTGATAATTTCAAGATGTTGGGTTTTATTTGTTGATGGAAGAATTACCAGTACAACACTTGATTAAAATTTTATCAGGAATTTTTTATTAAAAAGGATCCAAAATAACCTTATTGTGGGATATAGGCTTTAAAATATAAATCATAATAAGAAAAAACATCATAAAAATCTCAAAAAATCACTCATGATTTAATATGAAGATTATATTTTCATTAGGAGGAGATTTATGAATTTATAAAACTTATGGTGACTCTTGCATTAACTTAGATGGAAAAATTAATAATGTAAATTTTTCTGAAGTGATAAAAAATTATTTAAGGTATGTAATTCATGGGAATTGAATGATAAATAAAGTGGAAAAGGATTTATAGAACCAAATATATAATTTTTAACAAATATTATTTAGTATGCATGATAGTTTTTAGTTCCTTGGTTCTAAACTAGTTAATCTCATGCGTTAGAGTTTTATGATTATTTTATTAAGTTCTTTGTTTCTTACATATCTAGGAGTCCAATCTCTAGTTGTGGTAGAATTGATGGAAAAAAAATTTCATTTTGAGTTGATTTTCACTACATTTAGTTTTCAAGGATATTTTTTAAATTTCTAAATAAATAGATTAATTCATTATTTTTAATTGTTTTAAATCATTTTTTGATTTATTTGATCAATCCGTGATTTTTAGGAAAATTCTATTAACTCTATGAAAATTCTATTTTAGAGCATGAAATAATGTTGTTTTTATAATACTAAAAGTTCATAGGATATTTTGAGTCTTCCATGTGTGATATTTCATTCTAACTCATAAGATATTTTCTTGTATTGTGAGGTTTTACTTTGTTTAAATTTATTTTCATGTAATATTTTTGTGGGCCTATATGACATTCTTAACTCATTTAGGATGTTTTGGGAATGTGTATGATATTTTTGGAACTCTCATAAGGAAATTCCTTTTTCTAAAATCTATTCTGATATTATATTATTATCTCATATTCTATTTCTCCTCTCATTTTATTTTTTTTCAATAAGATGATTTAATTTGTGAGTTTTTTTAAATTAGGGAAAAGAAAATTTGTGTTGTTGGATTTAAAACAGCCAAAAACCATGGCCATGTGGATTTTATTAAAGAGGTAGATAAGTAGGATATTCTAATGGTATGTTTCTAAAGAGAAATAAAATCTTAGGTCACATGGAAATTAATTACTCACTGACATAATTGATACAATGATCCAAACTATTATGAATAAAATTACCCTTTGGATTTAATTAAATGTCATATGGTTGTAGAAAACACAAGAAATTATTTTATTTTATTATATCCAATTATATTTAAATGAACATTGAGTATCTTCACTATTGATAATACAGTTTTTGAACACATTACTTGTATAAATATAGGGGTTTAACAAATCATTTTTTCATATAAAAAGAAAGTGATGGCCTTAATAAGTAAGATCCTACCCTATGAAGCTCGTTTATCAGAGCTTCTGAGGTAGATGAAATTTTTGGGATTTTCCAAGACCAATCCCATGTATATATCAGACAACTTTAGAATGATCAAAACCATTTATGGGGGAAGGTAAAGCTCTTCAAGATCATGACCCAAACCATGTTCATCAAACATCCCCAGGAAAGATCCACCATCAAGAACATTACTCTTAGGGAGTACTCTCGGGTATTAAATGGATATGTATAAAGACCCTAGAAATAGTAATATTTACATTATATTTTATAGTATAATTAATATATTATCATTCTTCTATTGTAACATTATAAATGTTTTTTATTTTGGACTTAAGAAAGCGCAAATTTTAGTTTTGGTTAATATTCAAATTCAATTATTTAATTAATGGATTTTTGAAAGAAATAATACTTTAAAAAATATTTTCATTAAATATATTTTATTGAATATAATTGATCATATAATTTTAATGAAGTCAATTTTAATTTTTATTCGGGATCAAAAAATGCTATTGTAAATAACCCACCATTTTCAATGAATGAGAGTTTTGATTTTAAAAGCAAAAATTCACGTATTTATAAAATTATTTAGATAAAATGAATATTATTTTTTGGAATCATGATGTATAATTTATCTAATGGTAAATTTTTTATAATTTTATGAGATGGAAAAAGTTTGGGTAAAAATTAAATACTGTATAAATATATTGTGTGTTTTATTACATCATAATAGAAAAATATTTATGTAATAAATACTATTAAATGGATCCCCATTTAAATATATTTCATTTAAATTAATGTAATGTTGTTTAATGATTTTATTTTTTTATAAATATTTAAGGAATCCTCCATGACTTATAATTTATTTTATGATTTTAAAATCATTTCTTTGAGAGAGTGATCACCTTCATATAATCAAGGAAAACATTTTATTTCCTTTGTCCCTTGGCCTTATAAAATAATCTATACCAATCATCTCTTGTTTAAACCATGGGATGGTTTGTGGTTTGGAATATTATTTATGCAGCATCCAAAAACAAAATAATAAATAAATATCCCTCTTTTCCTATATAAATCAACCTTATCTCTCAATTATATTAACTCAAAATCCTTGTAGCACAATAAAACTCTTCCTTATACTCCCTATAGTACCTAAAAAGGCACCCCCAATCTTTCAAGAATCCCCTCCCAATCCTTTGAGTCACACACTCAAGTAAGGGATCCTCACCTTCCTCTCCTTCTCTCAAATTCAAGCACCTTCATTGGAATTTGTTTTCTTAATTGAAAATTTTTATGATATATTTTATTAATAAAAATTATTTTTATTTATAAATGATGTTATTTTAATGAAATATCATTTACTATATCTCATTTTTACCTTTACCTACATCATTACTATGCCTAAATTTCATAAGGGAACCTTATCTTCCACTCTCCTCTTTTATCAAGCACTCCTTTTAATGTTATGTACTTTAATATACATTTAATTATATTGGGTTATGTTATTATATATCCCCTATTTATGTAAATTTTATTTTTAAATGATGATATACCTAGTCACTCTCACTTATCCCTTTTATTAACCTTTATGCATACCTGTTACCATGCTAAAATTTTGTATGGGTTCTTTTCTTTATCCTCTTTCATTAAGATTATTTGTCATGTTACTTATTCTATTTATAATTTATTTTTTTGTAGAATTTCGTTAAATGTACCTATTAATTTACATTGAATTTATAAATAATTATACACCCCTTTAGTCACATCAACCCATTTTATGAATTTCTATATGATGTCGTTATGCTGCCAAAATTGCACTGAGATTTTCTATGCCAAAATATTTTTTTGGTGAACAAAATACCCATTATTATATCAAGGGTATTGATAAAACACTATTTTATTGCCTATTTTATTGATAATAAATGATATAATTTCCTCAAATTGTGTTAAATATGTTTAATTAGATAGTATTTGGGATTAGATCATTCATTTGAATATTTGATGAAAATTCCAGTTTAACCCTTTATAGTTCACTGTAGTATTTCAAATATAAATATTTTTATATTTAATATTTGAATTTTACCATTTTAAACCGTTTTCCAAACTTAATTATCTACAACTTTTATTCATGACACTAGAGCTAAATAGTGCATTTGGTTGTTGAAACTGGTCCATGAAGTCAAATTTGGGCTGGACTCGCTAGAATGGAGAAGCTTCTGTATTTCGGCCATAACTCCTTCACCTGGGCCTGGATTGAGCCCAAATTTGTAGGGGAGATATAAGACACATATACTCCCATTTTATCCTTCTGGAAGGCCAGATACGTCACACATTTTGGTGGTAAAATGGGCGGTGCAATTTGACATAAAATATTTGGCCGAGATTCCTCATTCACACTTGAAACCACTTTGAACCTAGCCTCCCCACCACTCTATAAATTGGTGTTTTTATCATTTTTTGGGGTTGGGAAGTGCATTTTTAAGTTGAGGGCAGTGGATAAGTGGATCCACTCCAATTATCCAACCATTTCAATAAGGGTAGCTCTTGAAGCAAGGATCTCTTCGACGAAGCCTTCTTCTTCTCCTTCATGTTGTAATGATTTTGTTTATGTAATAAACTTTGTTTTTCTTCTTTTATTTATTATCTTATATTCTGTTTTGTTTAAATTTATTCTCTTAATCTTCCTCTTTGGGCTGGAATTCATTAGTAGAAGCGTTATTGGGTTAAACCCATTATAAACCTTTGCACATGCAAAATGCTTCTACGATGATTACGCCACCCATGGAGGAGTAGTCTTCTAGTAATCAATATATTTTCTACCCTCTTCATTTAATTAATTTGAATCATTGATATACTTTAATTAACTTAATATTAATCATGAATTGTGTTTTTAAATTGTAAGAAACTAATCAAGCAATTGAATAATTAATACAAAAACACGCGAGGTCGGGATTTTGTGTAAATTGTGAGAGTGTAATCTTAATCGGTAATAGAAGACCACATGAGATAAATTTGTAGAGTTAAAATATAATCCCTAAACACAATTCATCCTCATTTTCAGAATGGATATTTTCTCTAATTATCCACTGACCATAATCTATCCTTAGAACAACAATCAAAGCAGGGTGCTGCGATTGTGTATTCTGAAGCAAGCCTATGGTTTATGTAATTTCATCTTTTTGGTTAAGTTAACTCTCGTAGGGTTCGAGGGATGACAAATTAAGGGATCATAATTAAGTGGATATTTATTTAAATGATAATGATTAATATGTTAATGAAGATGTTGAGTTAGATCGATCACAACTTTTAAAATAGATTTCTAAAAAAATATCTCCATGTTGTTTGATTTTAATCGAAATTCATTTCAAAACTAAAAACAAAAAAAATATAAAATCTTATTCCAAAAAACTTCTTCTAGATTCATAAGCTATAAAAAACCCCAATATTTTAAATTAGTGTTTTCATTTTATTATCTTTTATTTTATTTCTAGAATACCTCTGAAATTGTGTTTTAATTCACTTCTTCCTTTGAGAGACGACCTTGGTCAGCCACTCTGCTGCACCTAAGTACCCCAAAATCACACTAATCCTTTGAAGGCGCCCACAACTGTGTTCTTTCAAATTGGCGTTGTTTCTAGGGAGGCAAGTAATTATTTCAACCAATTAGAGGTATTTATTTTATTTTACATTTTATTCTCTTCTTCTCTTCTTTCTTCCTTCTTTAACCAATCTCATTTTTATTCTTCTTCTATTATTTTCTTCTACTTATTTTTGGACCATCAACTCAAACTTCTCATTTTTATTTTAGTATGGTCCACTTTCTTTCTTTTCATTTTTATTTGATTTATGACACAAACTAATCCTGATGATCTCTTAGATCTTGACCCTGAGATTGAACGCGGCCTTAGGGCACGAATCAGACATTCTCAATCTACGGGAAGATTCAATATTCAACCAGTTGGTGAATTCCTCTCTTCTGGAAACATTGAAATTGGAATCAATTCAAATTAAAACATAAAAGAGGAACCAATGTCTACAAATAATGGAAATGAACTTAATATAACCATTCAAGAATTGGTTGCACTAGATATTAACTATCAACCAAATTGTATTGCATACTCAAATCTCGAATCGGACATTCAACTGAAATCTGGATTAATTCACTTACTTCCAAAGTTTCATGGCCTCTTTGGTGAGGATCCCAATAAACATTTGAAAGAATTTAATGTGGTTTTCTCAACCTTGAAACCAAGAAATGTTTCTGAGGATCAAATTAAATTAAGAGCATTCCCATTCTCAATTGATGGAGCTGCAAAAGAATGGATGTATTATTTGCAACCTGAAGATGTAACATGTTGGAATGATTTGAAACGTCTTTTCTTCCAAATATTTTTTCCAGCATCAAGGACCACATCCATTCGAAATGAGATATCGCGGATCAAGCAAGCCCAAGGGGAGTCAATGTAGGAGTACTGGGAGCAATTCAAGAAGTTGTGTGCAAAGCTTCCCACATCACCAAATCAGTGATCAATTACTCATCCAGTACTTCTACGAAGGACTTACACCAATGGAGTGGAGCATGGTAGATGCTGCTGCTGGAGGACCATTGGTGGAAAATACACCAGTAGTTTCACGTGCATTGATCGACAAGATGGCCCAAAACTCCCAACAATTTGGTGATAGAGGTACACCACATGTTAGGGGAGTACATCAGGTAAGTCCTTCTTCTCTTGAAAGTCATTTAATTGATACCAGGTTGGAATAATTGACCAATATGGTGAGGCAGATTGCATTGGCTCAAAAGACATCACAACCCCCTCTTTCAAGGCCTTGTGGTATTTGCACCGAGAAAAGCCACCCAACTGACTATTGCCCACAACTACAAGAGACAGAGGATTGCGTAGTAGTATTCCCAAGGAGACCATATCAGCAACAACAACAACAACTATATCCCCAAAAGAAGTTTTATCCAACATACAACCAAGGGTGGAATGATCAGTCGAACATGTCGTATGGCTCTGGACAACAACAAAGGCCCCCTTTTCAACCAAACTTCCAGCAGCCTCCACCTTACCAACATGGTTTCCAACAACCCCAAAAGAGATTCGAAGCCCAAACATCAACGAGTCAGCAACAAGAGAATCTCCAGCACAAGGTAGACTCTAACACTGATGATCTTTTGAAACAAATTGGTCTTAATCAACAGAATGAGTTGAAGAGTCAAGGTTTGGAGCTGAGAGAGTTGAAGACTCAAATGATCCAGATTTCCACTGCCCTCCATGAACGTGTGAGTAAGAATTCTAGAAATCAACCTTCCCAACCCACTCCAAATACGAATGGGAATGTTAGTGCCATCACATTGAGAAGTGGGAAGCAAATGAATGATACATCTGGACCTACCATTCCACCGGGATGCACCTCTACTCCAGAGAAGCTGCATTCCATACCGACTGATGAGAAATCCTAGGAGAAAGATAAAGGTAATAAAAAGAGTGATGATGTTCCTCCTAAACCCCTTCCTTTTCCCAATAGGGTTGTTCAAACCAAGAAGATGGCTGAAGAAGCAATTTAAAAGGAGGTTTTTGATACATTCAATCGTGTGGAGATCAACATTACTCTACATGAATACATTAAGAAAATTCCAAGGTATGTGAAACTCTTAAAAGAACTTTGTACCAATCGAAAAGGGATCAAGGGAAATGAGAGGATAAACCTTGGAAGGAATGTCTCAGCACTCATTACACCAACTCTAGCAATGCCAACAAAGTACAAGGATCCTGGGACATTCACCATCCTTTGTACAATAGGGGAGTTTCACTTCTCTGATGCTCTTTGTGATTTAGGAGCTTCAATAAATGTGATGCCTCACTATGTACTCTCTTATTTATAGATTGGTTAGTTGAAGCCGACGAGAGTAGTGGTGCAGTTGGCGAATAGAGCTACGACATATCCAGCGGGAGTTCTTGAGGATGTACTTGTCCGGGTAAGAGACATGATCTTTCTAGTGGATTTCAATGTTCTTAACATGGAGGATGATCAGGTAAGTTCTCATGCCCCCATTATCTTAGGTAGGCCCTTCCTAAAACTACAAAAACTATCATAAATGTCAATGAGGGTACACTTTCCATGGAATTTGGAGATTAAGATGTGATATTTAATGTTATGGATTTCATGAAGTACCCCTCAGAGGACCATTATGCTTTTGTTATCTCCCATTTTGAACAACCAAGTAAAAACACCATGGTATTGGAATTTTCTATGCTTAGGGAGATTATGAGTATTAGTTCTAGTTTGATATCTAAGAGTACTTATACACCCTTTTTTAAGGAACAATACTCTATAAGATTTGATTTTGAAATGGAATCATATTCTGATTTTGATCATGTGAACTCTGATTATGACATGGCTATTGAGTATGCCGATGGATTTGGTGCTTTATTCTCTGATTGTGGTGATTTTTATTCTGATACTGATGTTCATTGTACAGATATGTCTGTTGCATCAATTTCTCCATCCATACATCACCCCCCAACATTGGAACTCAAGACTTTGCCCCCAAATCTTAAATATGCATACTTGCTAAGTGGTGATAGATTATATGTTATCATTTCTATCAATCTCTCTTTTGAACATGAAAAAAACTTTTGAATCTATTGAAAGATAACATTAGGGCAATTGGTTGTACATTGGAAGAAATATCAGGTATTAGCCCCTCCATTTTCATGCATAGTATTCTCTTGGAGGATGGGGATAAACCAGTGAGACAACCACAAAGGAGACTCAATCCCACCCTCCTGGAAGTTGTTAAAAAAGTAGTTGAGAAATTGCTCGAGGCAGGTATAATATTTCCCATTTCAGATTCTCAGTGGGTAAGTCCTATTCAGGTTGTTCCTAAGAAAAGTGGTGTTTCTGTTGTTAAAAATGATAAAGATGAGTTAGTTCCAATGAGGGTGCAAAACAGTTGGCATGTGTGTATTGATTATAGAAAACTAAATTAATCCACTTGCAAGGACCGTTTCCCCTCCCATTTACTGATCAGATGCTTGAGAGACTAGCTGGGAAGTAACACTATTGTTTCTTGGATGGATTTTCTGGATATTTTCAGGTTCCTATAGCTCCAGAGGATCAGGAGAAGACTACATTCACTTGTCCCTTTGGCACATTTGCCTACCGGAGGATGCCATTTGGACTTTGCAACGCCCCAGGTACCTTCCAGAGATGCATGGTGAGTATTTTTTCTTATTTTTTTGAGACTTGCATGGAGGTATTTATAGATGATTTTACAGTGTATGGGTCTTCATTTGATGAATGTCTAATTAGTTTGGGAAAGGTGTTGAATCGTTTTATTGAGAAGAATGTGGTCCTGAACATTGAAAAGTGTCATTTCATGGTAGAGCATGGCATTGTATTAGGGCATGTAGTGTCAAAACATGGGATAGAGGTTGATAGATCAAAGGTAGATATTATTTCATCCTTACCATATTTATCATGTGTGCGTGATGTTAGATCATTCCTAGGGCATGCAGGATTTTATCGGCGCTTCATCAAAGATTTTAGTAAGATCGCTCTACCCTTATCATGATTTCTTCAAAAAGATATTGACATCAATTTTTATGATTCATTTAGGGTATCATTTGATGGGCTAAAGAAGTGTCTGACCACTCAACCGATCATACAGCCCCCGCAGTGGGACCTTCCATTTCAACTTATGTGTGATGGCTCAAACATCGCGGTTGGAGTTGTCTTATCTCAGAGGGTGGAGGTACATTCACATGTGATTTACTATGCATCGAGGATACTATATTAGTCCCAATAAAACTACACAACCACGGAAAAAGAATTCATTTCTGTCATATTTGCTTTAGATAAATTCCGTTCATATTTATTAGGCTCTAAAGTAGTTGTTTTTTCAAACCATGCAGCTTTGAGGTACCTCCTAAAGAAGCCAGATGAAAATCCATGACTTATCCGTTGGATGCTCCTTCTTCAAGAATTTCATATGGAGATAAAGGACAAGAAGGGGTCAGAAAACATGGCGGCGGACCACATGAGTAGGCTTACTCACACACTAGAGGATGACACCTTGGACCAGGTACCACTTCGGGACACTTTACCTGATGAGCAACTTTATTCCATCTCAGGTACACAACCGTGGTATGCAGATTTAGTTAACTACATTAGTGCATCTGAAATCCCTACAAATTTAAAGAAACAACAAGTCCAAAAATTTAAAAATGATTATATGTTTTATGTGTGGGATGATCCTTACCCTTGGCGCATGTGTAGTGACCAAGTCATTAGGAGGTGTGTTCCTGATCATGAGTTTGAGTCTGTTTTTCATTTCTGTCATACACATTATTCTGGTGGACACTTTGGACCCCAAAGGACAGCTATGAATGTTTTGGGACTCTGGATTATATTGGCCTAGATTATTCCATGATGCCCATGTGTTTTGTAAGTCATGCTCTCATTTCCAACACACTGGGAACATTTCTAAGAGGCATTAGATGCCCCAATAACCCATATTATTCTGTGAGATTTTTTATGTATGGGGCATTGATTTTATGGGTCCTTTTCCTAGTTCATTTGGATTTTTTTATATTTTGGTTTCTGTTGATTATGTGAGTAAATGGGTGGAGGCCAAGGCCACCAGGACTGACGATACTCTTATTGTTTTGGACTTTCTCAAAGCACAGATTTTTTGCAGGTTTGGAGTACCAAAGGCCATCATCAGTGACCAAGGGACACACTTTTGCAATAGGAATTTTTCTTCCCTCCTTCGAATGTACGGGGTGACACACAAAACATCAACACCATACCACCCCCAAACAAATGTCCAGGCTGAGGTTTCAAATTGTGAGTTGAAACAAATATTGGAGAAAACCGTGCAGCCAAATAGGAAGGATTGGAGTAAGCGCTTGGATAATACATTGTGGGCTTATAGGATAGCATACAAGACACACATTGGTATGTCCCCATTTCAGATTGTTTTCAAGAAAGCGTGTCATCTCCCTGTGGAAGTTGAGCATCGGGCTTATTGGGCTATAAAGAAATGCAACATGGATTTGGCCCAAGATGGAATTCAAAGGAAGCTGCAAATTCAAGAGCTTGAGAAGATTAGATTTTCATCATATGAGAAATCAAGGCTCTACAAGGAAATATCAAAAGAAGCTCATGACAAAATGATCCAACAAAAGGAGTTTCATGTTGGAGAGAACGTCCTTCTCTACAGTTCATGACTAAAGCTGATGCCTGGTACGCTGTGTTCCAGATGGGCAGGTCCTTATATTGTATCTAATGTTTTTAATTATGGTATAGTGGAGATCACACAAGAGGACACTGGAAGGAGCTTTACAGTAAATGGGAAATTTTTGAAGAGATACATTGAGGGACATCTTACTAATGTAGTGGATTTTATCACACTACATGACCCCATCATCACTTGAGCACATCAGGCTGTTCCTAACCCTTTCACTTTTATATTTTTGGTCCTATTTAAAAATTCTTCATTTCATGTGCTTATATCATCTCATTGGTTCACATTGAGGACAATGCAATATTTTAAGTGTGGGGGATGGAACCTTTTAGTTTATTAGTTTAAATTGGTTTCCTATTTAAAAAAAACCAAAAAAATGTGTGTTTTTCAAATTTTGTGTGTTTATTTTTCAATTTTCATTGTATATTTGAAATTTTTGAGCTGAAATGATTCTCTTCACCATTTTTAAATCCATATAAATGAGTGAAACAATTTATTGTTTGAAACTAAGATTAAATGAATGCTGAAATGACTTTGTTTCAAGTTCAAATATTTAGTAATTTCATGAAAAGTACACTGAATTTTGAATCCCATGCCACATCTCCCTGTCTTTATATTTGAAATCACTTTCTTTTGAGGCTTCTAAACCATTATTTTCATATTCATTACATTCACCACACTTCTTGAGAGAACCAATCCATGCTTTATTTAACAAGAATTTGATCTATTCCTATCATAACTTGAGGGTTTGAGATACTTATGTTTAAATTATTGAGGCATTTGTTTCGTATTAAAGCCCTTATTTCAAAGAATCCTTTTTTATAATGTCATACCTTGAATATTAAATCCTTGTAGCCCTTAGAATCCATGAACATCCTGTTAGGTTAGCCACATTACAAGCCAATTTTCCCTATTCAACCAACTCTTGAAGTGAAATTTCATAATCTAGTTGAGCTTAAGTGTGGGGGAATCTATCTTGTGTTGTGCCACAACATTCTGTGATACTTTGGGTGGAAAATTAAATTCTGAATAGATGTGTGTTCTACTAAAGAAAGTCATTATATTGAAATCTGTTCCTTTTCTGGAGCTTTCATGACATGTGAAGTTGTGCCTTTTCTGGATCTTCTAATTGAGGTGGAAAGTTGTGCCCATCTGGAGCTTTCAAGAAAATCATGTTTGAGAATATTGAAATTTTTGATGCTGAAATGTTGAATAGTGTAAACTTTTCATGACATTTAATGATGATGGAGCTGAATTGATACTTTGGGGATTGAGGAGAAGACCATATTTAAGTGAAAATTATATTAATGTAGTTTTTCTTCAAAAAGAGTCATGCCCTCCTCATTCAGCCTCAGAATTTTTCACATCTAAATACTACCAACCGAAAGCCACAGAACAACCATTAAAAGTCTTCATGATAAACATATGTCCTTGAATCACATCAGGTAGCAATGTAAGAATCTATCAAGCCTATGGTTACCCTTGAATGAGTTTGGATGAGAAAGACATTGCAAAAAAAATTGATATTTGAGTGATGAGAGAAAATTCAAGCGAGATAAGTGTTTTGTGCATGGGAGGATAAATGAAGTGGAAATATATTGAATGATATAAATGTATAACTTTAAATAAGGTTTTTTATGAGGAAAGATATCTTTTGATTCTTGGTGTGAAATTGATTGATCTCAAGGATATGTGTTTTAAAATTGGTATTGATTTGATATTGATGTTTACTTGATATGAGGTTTTTCCCAGGAGTGCAAAAGGGTAAGTGTGGGGGAGTTGATAAAACACTATTTTATTTAATATTTTATTTATAATAAATGATATAATTTCCTCACATTGTGTTAAATATGTTTAATTAGAATGTATTTGGGATTAGATCATTCATTTGAATATTTGATGAAAATTCCAGTTTTACCCTTTATAGTTCACTGTAGTAGTTCAAAGATAAATATTTTTATATTTAATATTTGAATTTGATAATTTTTAACAGTGTTCCTAAATTAATTATATAAAACTTTAAATGAGGACACTAGAGCTAAAGAGTGCATTTGGTTGTTGAAAATTGGCCATGAAGTCAAAGTTGGACTGGACTTGCCAGAATGGAAAAGCTTCTGTATTTCGGTCATACCTCCTTCACCTCGGCCTGGATTAAGCCCAAATTTGGAGAGGATATAGAGGGATCATATCCTCACATTCTATCCTTCTGGAAGGCCGGCCAAGTCACGCGTTATGGTGGTAAAATGGGCGGTTAAAGTTGGAATAAAATATTTGGCCGAGATTCCTCATTCACACTTGAAACCACTTTGAACCTAGCCTCCCCACCACTATATAAATTGGTGTTTTTCTAATATTTTGAGGTTGGGACGTGCATTGGGAAGGTTAGGGCAGAGGAGAAGTGTATCCACTCCAATTATCCAACCATTTCAATAAGGTTAGCTCTTGAAGCAAGGATCCCTTCGACGAAGCCTTCTTCTTCTCCTTCATGTTGTAATGATTTTTTATGTAATAAACTTTGTTGTTCTTATTTTATTTCTTATCTTATATTTTGTATTGTTTAAATTTCTTCTCTTCATCTTCCTATTTGGGCTGTAATTCTTGAGTAGAAGCGTTATTGGGTTATACCCATTATAAACCTTTGCACATGCAAAACACTTCTATAATGATTACGCCACCCATAAAAGAGTAGTCTTTTAGTAGTCGATCTATATTCTACCCTCTTCATTTAATTATTTTTAATCATTGAGCTACTGTAATTCAATTAAAATGATTCATGAATTTTGTTTTTAAATTTTAATAAACTAATCAAGCAATTGAACAATTAATACAAAAACACGCGAGGTCGGGATTTTGTGTAAATTGTGAGAGCGCAATCTTAATCGGTAATACAAGACCACACGGGAAAAATTTGTAGAGTTAAAATATAATCACTAAACACAATTCATCCTCATTTCCATAATTTATATGTTCTATAATTAACCACTGACTAGAATCTATCCTTATAAAAACAATCAAAGTAGGGTGTTGCGATTGCGTGTTCTGAAGCTAGCCTGGGGTTTAAGTAATTTCATCTTTGTGGTTAAGTTAACTCTCGTAGGGTTCAAGGGATAAAAAATTAGGGGATCATAATTAAGTGGATATTGATTTAAATTATAATGATTAATAAGTGAATAAAGAGGTATAGTTAGATCGATTATGCCTTTTAAAATATATTTCTTAAAAAACATCTTCTTGTTGTGTCATTTTAATCGAAATTCATTTCAAAACTAAAAACAAAAAAATATACAATCTTCTTCCAGAAAACTTGTTCAAGATTAATAAACTATAAAAAACCCAATCCTTTAAAGTAGTGTTTTTATTTTATTCTCTTTTATTTTATTTCTATAATACCTCTGAAAATTTGTTTTAATTCACTTCTTCCTTTGAGAGACGACCTTGGTCAGCCACTCTACTTCACCTAAGTACCCCAAAATCACACTAATAATTTGAGGGTGCCCACGACAGCGTTCTTTCAGGTATTGAACTTTATGAACATATAAATATTTATTGGATACTTATGTGTATGTATTCCACATTCCATAGTCATATAATAAATTATGATGTTTAATTAATACAAGTTATATGATCTATGTGGAACACATAAGAATGAGAATAAACTGATTATGAAGGGTGTGCCCTAAGAGTTCTTTAATGAAATGGTTAATGGTTAGTATCATTATATTCCAAGTTGGGATAGAGAGTTTACCTGATTCCTTTATGTTACTTTGTCCACCATAATCTCTTGGTATGTTTATCCTTGACCAATGTTTATGATGAACTATTTTAAGTTGTCTCCACATTTCCCATCTTATAATTATCATTCTATATCAGGCCTTATTATTCATGTTCGTTTTATGGTCCATTTACATTCCTTTTGTCAAACATTAATTGTATTCCTCATATTATTACTTTTTTTATTCCTTTAAAGGGCTTTATAGCTCACCCCTTTCTTCTCTATTCTCTCGGGTTATCCCATGTAATGTTAAATACGAAGGAACGTTTTTGTCCTATTAAATATTTTTTTCATAAATATGTTTCTTTTAATGTTTTAAGTTGTTATATAATGTACCTAATTTCCCAATGACACTATACCTATTGATCTTATGGGTTTTATTATGTTTAATAAAACATCTATTAATGTGTAATAATGATTAGGGTTAAGATAGTCGGTATAATAGGATAGGTTTAGTTATTTTTGGGATTATGATTAGAAAATTTTAGTGAAAGCCATAAGTTTATAGAACTCTAGTGAATTACTTGAGGATAAGGCTAATTATAAGAAAAAATCCATAAATTTTGGTATTTATATAGTATGGGTTTTATCAGTAAAATATATACACATCTGGATACTAAAATTATACATGGTTCTAGAATGGATGTACCTAGGGGTAACAACTCTGACAAGATGTTCCGGTCCTGACTCGGGGTAATCTAGAACACGATAATGGGCTTTACTGCACACCTAGTTTGACACTCCTAGGGGGTATGATTTGGTAAATTCATAATCTCATTATGATCCATTATTATGGGAACAAAAAAATCCCATAATAATATATTTTAGGGAATATATAATGAAAAACATATATTGAAGCCCAGAAACTCATAAGTTAAGAAGATAAATGTAATTTATATGTTACCCTTTATTGTCATTGGATTCCCCTTTATGTGTTTAATAGTTTAAAATTACTCATCCCTATGTCTGTATTGAATAATTTAGAAACAAAATAAAAATGTTTAAGTTAGGGTTATCATCTGTAGTTCTACACATTCCTTAATATCATGAAAGTTTTGTAGAACTATTCAAATTCCACCAAAAATCATGAAATTAGAGATGTTGTTGAAAATGGAAAATGGAAAAATTATTGAACCCCATGTTTATAAATTCTCTCCAAAAAATTTTGTTTGTATTAAATTCTTAGAAATCCTTTTCATTATCCCTTCGGTGGAATTTTATGCAATTCTTTGCATGGATTAGCTTCCCCTATATAGAGACAACATAAATTTATGTGAGAATAAAATCACTCTCCAAATGGATAATCGAACCTTGATTCTAAAAAAGTTCAAGGAGGATGATGAATCTTTTTTAGAACCAAAATATCATGCATGGATATTATTACCCTGTGAGGAACTGTATAGAGCTTAAATGATTAAATCTAAAGAATGAACCATCCTTTAAGATATGCCAATTGTGAGGGAATATGCTGATGTGTTTTCTGATGAATTTCATATTCATCCCCCCTATAAAAGAGGTTGAATTATAACACCCTGATATTTTATAGTATGTCTATTCTAAAATAAATAAAGTTTCTTCTATTTATACGCATCACCGAGTACAGGTGTAAGACGATATACTAAACTAGTTGTAGGAAAAAGTAGTTATGAATAGTAATAACTACATTTTAAAATTTATAAATATTATTTTTCAAAATAGACTTAATTTTTGAATTTTTAATATAATAATTATCTTAGGGTAAAATTTTGGTAATTCTTTGAAAAGTTCCAAATTTTGATGATTAGTAAAAAATAGAGATTTTTCATTCAAAACCAATTTTTTCATTTAAACAGTTATTTTTCATTAAATTGATTTTGAAGTCACAATAGATAAAAATGCATATATTATCCCAATTCAGGTCAAATGAATAATTTTTATACTAAAATTAGATTTGAAAATTTATTGAACTTTTGAAGGTCTCTTTTACCTGCCTTCTAGCCCCATCTATGAAATTAGCATTAAATGTGATTTTACTTCTTAAATTAATTGAATTTAAAAAAATAGACAAACATGGTTGTAATCAGTATGAAAAATTCGGTCTAGTTGTATCAAAATATTTTTTCATGGACAATATCTTTTGGATTTTATTTACCATAGTTAAAGGTAAATAGGGAAATTAAAGGTAAAAATAATATTATAATAATATAATATTACCCAAACACTTGTCCTAATTTCATTGGATAAAATTTCTTCCACTAGAATAAACCATAGTCAAAAATATGATCCTTTTTAATCCCCTTATGTTAGATTATGAAATTAATTATATTTTATTTAAAAAATAGTTAAAAATGACATATTCAAATTTTAATATTTATATCATTTTTAATATTAGGTTGTATAAGTGATATGGAAGAATATAAATAGTTTTTATAAATATAAAAAAATATCTACATAATGGTAATTTATTTATAATTTTAGGAAAATAATAATTAAATTAAATGGTTACATAATAATAATGCAGTTATTGAATTATTAAAGGAAGATCCAATTAAATAATATTAAACATATTAAAATAAATATACTATAACTTAATTAATGACATCCAAGAATTTTATAGATAACATGTACTTGTTAGTGACATATTTTATATATCTGTTTGAAGTTATCTTGGTGGATTTATATTTTGATATATGAAAATATAGAATAGTATCAAAATTGACATAAATGATACATTAAAATAAATTATATTTTATTAAATGTTATGAAATTCATAAAAATATCAGGTTCAGCCAAATAACTATTATAAGAATTCATATGTTATTAATGATCCAATTTGAGTTCTTTTGGTATTTTATAGTAACTCTATTAACCTTATATTATCAAAATACAAGTAAACACGGTAAGAGTTATACTGTATAAGCTAACAAGCATGTACCTGAGTGGTAAGGGCTCCTGCTTGGCATCCAAGAGAACCGAGTTCAAAACCGGGTGGAGGTGAATTTTCGGGGTACTGTAGCAGTACTGTAGTAGTACTGTAGCAGTCACTGTAGTAGTATTGTAGTAGTACTATAGCAGTTACTGTTCGGTACTGTAGTAGCCGGAACTATTCACCCGATTTGGGCCTTCGGGCCACCGGTTCGGGCCTACGGGTCTCCAGGGCCTTCAGGCCATCAGAGGCCTTTGGGCCACAGGGCCTTCAGGTCACATAGACCATGGAGTAGCCCAGTTCACACAAAACAGGCCCTAGAAGATGATCATAGCAATAGGAGTAGCAGCCACTAGATGGAGAGCTTATAGGATTGGAAGAATGAGAGGGTATAGCAGCCGCAATCGGGACCAGGCACTGTGCAGCTTTATACGGGGCAATGCTAGCTGATCAGCAATTCAAGGTGGGGAGCTAAGGCAATCAATGATGTAAGACGCTAGGTAGGGGCAGTTCTAGTGGGCTGGGCTTACGGGTCATGTAATGGGCATGGTATGCCTCTAGGCCTTCGAGTCATGTATTGTGGGTCATGTCAGGCCTTGTAGCTTGGGATTACAGGTCATGTACAGGTTACCCTTCAACTCATAAAAGGGATATTATCTATAATAAAATAAAAAATAAGACCTTTGGGCCATTCGGAGTGTTATACTATTTAACTAATGGTTAAATCCAAAATATAAGGTTAATTTTGTGACCTAAATTTGTCTAAAAATCATTATTTTAGAGGATTTATAACCATTATAATCTTATCCTATAAATAAATAACTTTTTATCCATTTGAAACCTAAATCAATTTATAATAATTTAATAGTTTTGGAGATTCCAAAAGTGGCCCTCCCCTCTCATATAAAACGGCGCCTCACCTTCTCTTTTATTCACACACCTAAAGCCCTTTAGATCGACCAGAACCTATCCATTTATACTCTCAACTCTCCTAAAAAAATATTAAAATCCATAATTTGGGAATAAATCCATCCTAAGGAGTCATTTTGTGAAAATAAAATGGTGATACACAATTAAGAGGTAATTATTTTACCAACTCTTGCATTATTCTGTTATTATTCTACATAATTTTCTTATGTTTTTTCCATAAAAAATTAATAAATACAACATATAGTATATTATGATATGTTTTTATGATAATGGGAAAACTATATTCCTCATTTTACCCTTTTTAATAAAACAATATCACTATTCGTGCATACATACGGCTTATCATCTCCACGCCATGGTGTAAACTATTTTTCATCTATACTTTATTTAAAATGGGTATAATGATGAATATAATGAGTATAAATAATAAATATGACATGTAAGTTATTATTTATAATTAATATAACATCCAATTCCATCCAATTTAACCATTAAAGGAATAATATGCTCGCTCATGCTTACGTACGACTTACGGTCTCCACAACGTAAAAAGATTCAACATCCATTACAACCATTTCAGACTAATTATAAATATGAATATAATGAATAAATATGACATATATGACATAACAATTTTTATAGAATAATATATATATATACCCTGTATTTTCTTCCATTCAATACAATAAGAAAATAGAAATTGTTCATGCGTACGTACGACCTACCATCTCCACGAACAATGTGCACCATTTTATTTATCTATATATCATATATATTTATATGCTAAATATATATGATATATAAAACCTATTTTACATTATTTAATTAGGTAAATCATAATCTATGAAATAATAAAAATAATAAAAATTTAAATCACGTATGATAATAAAAGCAGTCATTACCCAAAATATTTATATAACTTGGAATCTATTAATAAACAGGTAATATAAAGTCATAAATGAGGTATATATGATATAATAAATATTATTATGATTCTTTTAGAAGTTAAAAATAGGTTTCAAAAAATATACATGAGTTTCAGCCACTAATGTAGATTATCATACCTAATGTAGGGGAAATCATAACTCAATTTCCATTCATTGAGTTAAACATCTACGCCATTAGTTATATTCTTCCATGAATATGTGTGAATGAAACGAGATTTTTTTATAATCAATATGTAATAATATTGGGTGGATTTATATTTTTCACATATAGTTATTTCATTGATTTATCCTCACTCTGATTATACGATCTTTGTAAGAGAATTTCATATCACTTTTAATTTTCGTGAGATATAGGCCTTGTTCACCACCTATTTCTTGTGTGTGGCGTATGTACTTACCTATAATATTTAATATCATGAATACATTTATATTCATTGTATATAAGGATTCATTTGAAGATATTTGGATTATTATTTAAATCTTCCAAGTGGTATGGGACGCTTTGAATGTTTAAAGAATTAATCTTTTCTCTATTTCAATATTATTGATCATGTTCTACATAAAAATTTATATGTATTTAAAAGAGTTATAAAGGAAATTTTATGTATATTTTTATGTTCATTCAAATTTTTCATAAATAATATTTTAAGGTTTTATGTAACAGTTAATTTTACAAGCTCATTATTATTCAAGGTTGTTTATACGTAAGTATTTACTAGAACATATTTATAATCCACGTCCATGTTTCTTAACATTTACTTCAAAATTTTATCGACAATTGTTTAAAATATATTTTATCCATGTTTTATTTTTTATTACACTTTTTAAAAGGAATATTTCATTCATTTTCCAAATGAGGTACTTTATGACCATTTTACAAATTAATGAAATAATGTTTTTTTAACTTACGTGGTGCGAGCAGGTATTTTATGCCATTATGGAGAATTAAAATTTTGAAGCTTAATGTATAATATTATAATTTTGTTTCAAAATGAAATGTTTTATATTGTAATTTTGAAGCTTTTAAATGATTTCAAAGTAAAAAAAGGGATATCTCTCCCAAAGAGTTTTAATTATTTTAGTATATTATTTTCATCTATATCAACAAATTTTAATTGATTTTATGATTAAATGAGGAATATTTATTATGATAAAATCTTACATATTGTATTGAAAGTTTTATGATATGTTTGAATGTGGATATTCTATTTTTATTCCATTCATGGTTTATGGTTGAAGTATCTATATTTCATATTCTTGTTTTAATACAAATATTTTTGTAAGGATTCACTCTTTTCACAAGAGGGATGATTTGGACTTAGTAGGTGATGGGTGGAACCCACTATAGACCCTCGATTCATCAGTTGGTCTCATGATACAAACTAATGTCTTGTAAGGAGGCCTTGATGGTATTGTTATTTATGTTCTTTTCATGAGGTCTTGATGGTGGGGTTATAATTTCCAGAATTATGCATTCCCTTATTATGAGATTAGTTATTTATATTATATAAGATTATTTGACTAGTATAACATCCATATAAATTTTTATATTGTGTTATCTAATTTATCCTTGCCATATTATTCTCATGTTTTTTAAAAAAGATTTTTTTAGTTGTATACATTGCCTTAAAAGTTTAATCTTATTTATAAAAGCCTCTGTTTTTTTGTTTAACCTTACCAAGAATCTGAGATCACCCCTTTTTTATGTGTCATTTTCCCAAGATGAAAAAAAGTGTTTTATGATTGATATGAAGGTTTAAGCTAGAATAATAAGGATGTTCTCAAAGAATTAACTCTGTTGAATATTATGTTTTTCGATTTTAATTAAAGGTTCATATATGTAATCTATTTTCCAATACGGCTAAAATGATTGGTCTTTCAGGATTTCATTCCTTGTAATCGTGTCAATGTATTAAAATAATACATTGGATCTGGGCTTATAGGGTTAGGTAATTATTGACATTATTAGAGTAATTTTAACAAAAATATTGTAAACTAGAGTTAGAAAACATAGATTAAGGAAAATAACCCTAAGATAGACTTTTAGGATAAGTATATAAGAACAACCTAATTTATTTTGTAATGTATATATTATGTGGGTATTATTAGAAAATAAATCCATACCCTGATACTACACATGGATGTGGTTCTGTAATATATATACATTAGCGTAACAACTCTAACAAGGTGTTCCGGGCTCGACTTATGGAAACCTAATATGCGACAACGGACCCTACTGTGCACCTGGTTTGACTCTCTTGGGATATTTTTATTATAATTCACATTTTCTTTACAAACCAATATGATGTATTTTAATATATTACGTGAATGACTAAATTGGTTAAACCTAAGGTATTTTATATTGAAAATAGGGTTTCATTTAAATTATGTTATGACTATTGAAACACTCAATATACTTTTCAGTTTATGTCAATAGATGGATACCAAATAATTCATATTAAATTTGAATATGATGGACAAGGTGAAAATTTTGATGGTGATGAGTAACCAAATAGAATGTTCATAGGCATACAAGATATTGTGTTCATACCTAATCCGTTTACCAAAAATATTATTAATAACATATAAATTAACCAAATCCTGAACTCACCAAATAAGAGGAAGGAAGAGCATGATAAGAGTTCTATTGGTGGAGACCATAGAGAAAAGAAATATAAATTTCTATTATTTAGGAAATGTGGATGTAGAATCACAATAAAGAATCTCAATGGAACAATGAAATGCTTTATGTGTGGGAAAAAAGAACATAATGCAAATAATTTCCTAGAAAAAATGAAGAGTACAATGAAATAAAATAAAATTGATCCTAAGAATCAATTTGTCTTCATTTTTCATAAATGTAGGGTACCATGTAATTACCCAAATCAATTCCCTATTCCATAGGATAACCTATAGGACATGGAAGAAACTATGTGGAAATAAATGGATGATGAAATGTCTAAAAGTATTAATACTATTTTCATGATGGGATTACCTTGGTAGACTTTTCAAGTATTTGTAACTATGATGTTCTTTATGTGAAAATGTTATTATTGGAAGAATTATATTTTCTTATGTGCAAATAATTATAACGGTATATATAACCTTTAGGATTTATATGATTTTCAGATAATTATGGTATATTATGTTTTGGGATGAAAAACGAAAGTTATGGGATACAATTTGATATTAAAATATGTTATGGTTATTTTATTGAATATTTTATCTCGTGTTGGTAATTTTATAAGAATTATATAGTTTTATAAAAAGAACAACCCGCGTGAAGAGTGAAAAACATGTCATGTCCAGCAAGGCCATGGGTCGTGAACCCACAATCGAAGGGAGGAAAGGGTGTAGTTCCTACTAATATCCTATATAAAATCTTGGTTAGCATTAATTTTTTTATGTATAAAGGTTATTTTTATTTAAGAGACATTTTTTTATCAAATAGATAACTTTTGTTTTGGAAAATTATTTGGGGATTAATTAATTAATGTTATCTATAAAAACATTTACTATTTTTGAAATCCTCAATGAATAAGGTAAATAAAATATTTTAATAAATGATGGATGAATTATATTTCTAAGTAAAATATGTATTTATTTTGAATGAATGGTGATTTTGGATATTTATGAAATGGTTAGAAACCCATAGAGATTATGATATTTAGAAAATTAAATTTGGTGTGAGACATTAAAAGTGATTTATTGGAAGACTCTATGACCAAATAAATCTAAATATTATATTTTAATCTTAATTTGGAATATTTTTTAATATGGTTTGTTATTTTCTGAATGATGTATGTTGAAATTTAGTGTTCTGTTGTTTAATTTTTGTAGATTATTTTTAGAAATCATCTTATCTGGTAATAACATTTTAGTTGATGTCTAAAGATAGTAGAAAAGGTTGTTAACATTTTATGGTTTATGAGATTACATAAAATTTGAATCTAGTTAATCAAATGTTAAAACATTTATCTTGAAAACTCACCATTTAATGAAAAAACTAGAATGTGTTTTAAATTGATTAAAGGAGGAAACTATACTTTTTACATAAGTATATTTGATTATGTTCATAGTCAATAAAGTAAATTAATTCCTCAACTCTAGGGGAAATATCATAAAACTAAAAATGTTTTCGGTGTACTATCTTTTGTGATGAATCAAATGGTTCCTCAGATCATCATGGATTTATAGCTTTGTGACTGTTAACTTTCTCTTGAAAATGTTCTCTATCACTCTCCATCAGAACATGATGGTTACATTTTCTTTCAGGTCCATGTTTTCTAATATTGAAACCAATTATGTGTTATCTTTTGTGACCATCATATTTCTCATTCTCTATTTTAAAATGGAAGTCTCATTAATCATTTTTTTTGATTTGGGATTTCAATAATGATATTTTGAAAAGTTAAACCTATAATCTTCAATCCCGAATTAAAATTTCGACGATGAAATTTATTAAATTAGTAGACAATTTCACACCCCAAGATTTCACAATATGTATCTTCTTAAATAATTTTTTTTCTTCAATATATTGTTTTGTACAAAATATCGAGTTTGAGTGTACCATGATATACTAAAATAACCTTTTGAAAAGAGATTAAGAATAGTAATAAAAATATTTTTAAAATTTATAAATTTTATTTTTCAAAATGGACTTCATTTTTGAATTCCAAATATCTATGTTAGATTTGGGTGAATTTTTTTTAATTTTCTGAAATGTTCCAAATTTTCATAAATAGTGAAAAATATTTCATTTTAGGTGAAAATGAATTTTTCATTTAAATAATTATATTACATTAAATTGATTTTAATGTCATAATAGATAAATAATACATATATTCACCCAATTTAGGTTATTTTAATCATTTTTAAAATAAAATTAGATATAAACATTTATTGAACTTTTGAACGTCTCTTTTATCCGCCTTCTAGACACATTTACAAGAGTACCATTAAAGATGATTTTTCCACTTCTGTGAATTGAATTTCAAAAAACAGGCATACATGGTTGTCATCATTATGATATATGTGGTCTAATCGGATCAAAATAAATTTTTGTGAATAGTAACTTTTGGATTTATTTACCACAGTTTAAGGTAAATAGGGTAGTTAAATGTAAAAATAATATTATGATAATATAATATTTCCCTAACAATTGTATTAATTTCATTATATAATTTTTTTACGAACAAAATAAACCTTTGGTAAAAAAAATTGATTCTTTTATGCGACTTGTGTCATATTAGGAGATTTATTATATTTTATTTAAAGAATAGTTAAAAATATAATATTTAAATTTTAATAAATATATCATTTTTAATATGAGGTTATATAATTGATATGTTCAACTATAAATATCATATAGAAATATAATATTTTTATCTACAAAATAGATTTTTTTATAATTTTATGAAATAAATAATTAAATTAAACGGTAACACGATAATGATGTAGCAACTGAATCAGCAATGCAAGAGTCATTTAAATACATTAACAATATTAAAATAAATATAATTTTAGATAATTAATGACATAAAAGAATTTTATTGATAAAATAGACTTATTAGTGACATATTGGAAGTATGTTTTCAAGTAATCAAGAGGTTTTGATATTTTTAAAATCAAAATATTGAATAGAATCAAAATTGATATAAATGACACTTTAAAATAAATAATATTTTATTAAATGTTATAAAATTTATAAATACATAAGGTGTAGTGTAATAACTACTATAATGTTAAAAATGTCATAAATTATCCAATTGGGCTCCTTTCGGCATTTTATAGTTACTATATTAACCCTATATTATAAAAATACAAGTAAACACAGTAAGAGTTAAACTGTTTAACTAATGGTTAAATCCAAATAACAAGGTTAATTTTTTTCCCTAAATTGTCTAAAATATATTTTTTGAGAATATTTTGACCCATACTCATCATATACTTGAAAAAATACACTTTGGGTCTATCTGAAAGTGAAAATAAATTTTAAATAATTTAATAGTTTTGGAGATTCCAAAAGTGTCCCTCCCCTCTCTTATAAAAGGGAACATATCATTATCTTTTATTCTATATATAATGCTCTTTAAATCTTTCAAAACCATCCCATTTCACCTCCCAAAATCCCTCATTTCATCATAGAGGATATAATTTTGGCATAAATCCAACCAAATGAGTTATTTTGTGCAAATCAAAAGGAGACACTCAAAGAAGTGGTAATTGTTTTACTAACTCTATCAAAGTTATTTTCTTCTTCTAATTACTCTTACTAATTTTTTTCAATAATAATTTTATAAATCAAGAATATATTATATTATGATTTGATTTTATTATTATGGGACAACCATATTCCTTCTTTTACATATCCTACTAAAAACAATATCATCATCCGTGCGTCCATATAGCTTACCGTCTCCACATCGTTGTGTAAACTATTTTTCATATATAATTTATTTAAATGGGTAAAATGATGAATATAATTGGTATAAATAATGAATATTACGTGATAATTATTCTTTATAATTAATATATCATCCAATTACATACTATTTAACCATTAAAGGAATCATATCATCACTCGTGCGTAGGTATGGCTCACTGTCTCCATGACATGACAAGATTCACCATCCATTACAAACATTTCATAATGATTATAAAAATGTATATACTGAATAAATATGAAATATATGTCATAATAATTATCCTAGAATAATAAATATATTTCATTTACTTTTTTCCATTCAATACGATAAAAATATAGAATCAACATTCATGCATACTTATGGCCTACCATCTCCATGAACTGCGTATTCTGTTTTATTTATCTATATATTACATATATTTATATACCAAATATATATGATATATAAATCATTTTTTACATTTTGGTAGTATGTAAATCATGATCTATGTAATAATATCAAGAATAAAAAGTCAAAACACATATGATAAACAAAGAAGTTAATACCCCCAAATATTTATTTAACATGGAAGTTATTAATAAATGGGTAATATATTGTCATAGATGAGACATAAATGATATCATAAAAATTATTATTGTTATATAAGTTAATAATATGTTTAAAACTATTATAATTGAGTTTCAGACATATGCAGAGAGTATCATACCTAAGGTAAGGGAAATCTTAACTCAATTTGCATTTATTGAGTTAAACATCTATGACATTGGTTATATTCTTCCACGAATATGTCTGAATGACCCCTGATTGTTTTATACTGAATATCCAATTATATTTTGGGGATTTATATTTTTCTAAAATAATTATTTCATTGATTTATACTAAATCTAATGATATGATCTTTCTAAGGTAATTTTGTCTCACTTTTAAATTTTGTGAGGTATAAGCCATGTTCACCACATATTTTTTGTTGTGTATACACTAACCTAGCTCATTTAATATCATGAATAAATTTATATAAATGCTATTTAACTATTTGTTTGAATATTCTGAGCTTTTTATTTAAATTTTCATAGTGGAATGGGACACTTGGAATGTTTAATGAATTAACCATTTCTCCATTTCAATATTCTAGATCTTATTCTATATTGTTATTTATATGGATTTAAAATTATTGTAAAGAACATTTTATGTCTATTATAAATTTCATTCAATTGTTTCAAAAAGAATATTTTAAGGTTTAATTTCACAATCTCATTATTATCTGAGTTTGTTTATACGTAAGTATTTACTAAGACATCTTTATATTCCATGTCCAAGTTTCTTAAAATGTATGTCAAAAAATTATCAGCAAATTTTTAAAGTACTTTTTTTCCATGTATGAATTTTTATAAAAAAAATAAAAGGAATATTTCAATCATTTTCCAAAAGAGGTACTTTATAACCTTTTGAAAATTTAAGGAAATAATTTTTTTAACTTGTACGACACAAGGGGATATTTTCTGCCTTTATGATGCCTTAACATTTTGATGCTTCCCTTACAAGCTTACAAGTTTATTTTCAAACAAATTTATTTTTATAATTGTAAGGATTTTAAATGGTTTCAATGTAAAAAAAGGATATCTTTCTCATATAGTTGTAATGATCTTATTAGATTAATTTCATCTATGTTAACATCCTTTGTTATATTTTATGCTTTAAGGAGGTTGATTTACTATGATACAATCTTCCATATTGAATTGAAAGTTTTATGATCTGTTTGAATGTAGATGTTCAATTTTTATACCATTCATGGTTTATTGTTGAGGCATCCACATTTTGTATGCTATTTTTAATTTGAATTTTTATGTAATGATTCACCCTTTTCACAAGAGGAATGCATTAGACTTAGTAAGTGATCGGTGGGGCCTATTATAACCCCTTGATGAATCAATTGGTCCCATGAAACAAACTAGTATCTCGGAACAAGGCCTTGAGAATATGGTTATGTATAGTCTTGGCATGTGGCCTTGACTGTGTTGTTATGATAGCTGGGATTACACATTCCCCCATTATGAGATCAGTTACTGATGTAACATGATATTATTCAACTAGTAGAATATTCATGTGAATGTTTATATGGCATTATTTTATTTATTATTTCTATATTATGCTAATGATTTGTTTAAAAGGATTTTGTTTCAGTTTTATACCTTGCCTTAAAATTTTATGCTTATCTTTGAAAGCTCCTACTATATTGTTTAACCTCACTGAGCATCTAAGCTCAACATTTTTTTATGTTTTATTTTCCTAGGATTCCAAGAAGTGTTTTATGATTGATATATTGGGTTATGATAGTAAAAAAATTGTTATCAAATAATTAAATAAGTTTTAAATTATGATTTGAATTGTAATGAATGTTTCATGTATGTAATCTATATTACAAGATGGAAAAATTGATTGGTCCTTTGGGATTTGATTCCTTGTAGTCATGCTAATGTATTAGAATTATTCACCTCCTTTGGGCTTATTGGGATATGGAGTTACATGAATTTTCAATCGATCTTATACATGGGTTATTTCTAATATCCAAAACTCTGTATAGGATAGATGTGGTGAAACTTTACGAACTAAAGAAACAACTATATGAGAATATCAATAAAGGATTTATATGCCCAAGTGCTTCCCCATGGGGTGTACGATTCCTCTTCATTAAGAATAAGGATGGTCCAATGCACCATTACATTGATTATCATGATATCAAGATCACGATAAAGAACAAGTATTCTTTTCCATGGATTTCTCACTTGTTCGATCAGTTATTTGGTGCACAATACTTTTCCAAGGTGGATCTATGGTCAGGTTATTACCAAGTGAGGGTGAAAAAATATTATATCCTCGAGATAACCTTTTGTATGGGGTACAAGAACTGTGCTTTTATAGTGATTCTATTGGGACTCCCTGGTGCCCAAGAATACTTCATAAACTAGTTTAATAGAGTCATTAGAGTTTATCTCTAAAAATTTATGGTAGATTTATCGATGATATTATAAGATATTTTAATACCATGTAATACTATTTGGATGGTCTGAGAATTGTTCAAAAAATAATTTCAAAGGGAGAATCCTTATACAATGTACAAGAAGTGTGAGTTATAGTTAAAGTAAGTCTCATTCCTGGGGCATATCATCACAATGAATGTGATATATTTGGATCCTTCAATGACAAAATCAATTGAATTATGGACAAGGACAACATTTGTGACCGATATCCATAGTTTAATTGGTTTATCTAGATATTATCTTTGATTTGTGGTAAATTTATAATGATTTTCAAACCCTCTTACCAAGCTAATGTTAAAGGGAGGAAAATTTTCTTGGAATTCTGAATGTAGATAATGATTTAAGAAGTTGAAAATGAGGCTTATCACTAACCCTATACTCGTACTACCCATAAGAGAGGAACATTTCAAGATTTTTGGTGATGCTTTGATGAAGGGATTGGGTTGTGTGTTGATGAAAAATGAAAAATCCATAGCCTATGCTTCAAGGCTGTTGAATATTCATGAGAAAAACTATCCCACACATGATCTGGAGTTAGCAGTAGTGATATTCACTTTAAAAATATATCACCATTATCTCTATTGGGATAATTGTGAAATATATATAGATCACAGAAGTCATAAATATATATTTACCAAGAAAGAGATTAATATGAACCAATGAAGATGGTTTGAGATCATCAATGATTACAACTGCTCAATCCACTACCATTCTCGGAACGTGAACAAAGTTGTGGATTCTCTAAGTTGAACAGATCCAAAAATTATATCATCAATGAGAATTGATAAGGATTTGATCTTCGTATATTTTAAGAGGATGGAAATGAGAATCATAAAGGAAGGAACATCATAAATATGTTCACAAATTATTTCTCAGCTTTCTATTCTTTTAAGGTTATAGGATTCTTTAACAGATGATGTGGGAATTTAAAAGATATTATAAAATATAATAAATATAAAATCCTCAGTGTTGAATTTTATTGAAGAAGGAATTGTGAGATTTGGGTAAAGACTATTTGTTCCATCAAATTTTGAGTTAATATGGGAACTATGGGATGATTCATAGAGTTTGACTTTCTCTATTCATCTAGGAAACAACAAAGATGAATCGAGATCTATAAGAACACTATTTGTGTTATAACATGAAGAAGGAGAACAACTATTATACATCAAAGTGCCTGGTATATTAGCAAGTGATGTCTGAAAGGCATACATATAAGCGGATGATGCAACCATTACCCATATCAATATGGAAATAGGAAAAATCACCATGGAATTTTTCATTAGACTTCTAAATACATCTAAAGGAAATAATGCTATCTGGGTTGTTGTGGATCATCTTACAATAATACACACTTCATTGTTATTCAATAGGATTTCTTACTAAATCAACAAGCATATATATACATCAAAGAAGTGGTAAGGCTTCATGAATTTACACTATATATTTTTTTCAATCGAGATCCATGATTAAACTATAAATTTTTGAAAAGACCCCAGCATGCTCTAAACTCTAATATAGAATTTATTATGACTTATCATCCCCAAATTGATGAAAAATATGAGTGGAATATCCAAACACATGAGGACATGTTGATAGCATACTCAATTGACTTCAAAAGAGGACGGTACCAACATCTCCCTATGGTCAATTTTTCATACCACAAAAGTTTCTACTCAAGCATCCAAATGGATCCCTATAATGATCATTATGGTAAAGGTGAAGATTACCTACATGAAAGGATAAATTTGGGGGAAAAACATCTAGGCCCTAAAATAGTATAATAAATGGTTGAGAAGGTTAATACCATTCAGCAACACATCAATGTTTCTCAGAGTCGACTAAAGAGCTATGCTGAAAATCATTACTGTGACCAAATGATTGATTTTGGAGAAATGGTATTCTTCTGTATATCTCCATGGAATAGAGTGACGATGTTTATTATGAGGTAAATCTTAGTTTAAGGTATATCAACCCTTTTGAGATCCATGATCACATCAGATCAATTGCCTATTGAGTAGAACTCCCACTGAACCTATCTCAACTCCAAGATGTATTTCATGTATCCCTCTTGAGAAATTACATACCAGACCCCTCACATATACTAAATCCATAGGTGGTACCATTGGGGAATGAACTTTCCTATGAGGAGAATCTGGTGAAGATATTAGATCACAGTGAAAAACTTCTACAAAATAAGACAATACCCCTCTTTATAGTGTTGTGGAAAAACCACATGTTTTAAGAAGAGAAATGGGACCTAGAGGAGGTGACGAAGCAAAGTTACCTTCTTCTATTTTAGTATAGAAAAATAAAATTTCAAAGGTAAAATTAATAAAGGGGGTATGATTTTAATGACCCGAACTATTATGCATAAAATTTCACTTTTAATTTAATTACATGTCTTATGATTATAAAAAATACATGAACTTATTTTGTTTTATTATATAAAATTGGATTTAAATGACCATTATGTATCTTTATAGTGGATAATATAGTCGTTGAACACATGACTAGTATAAATATTGGGATTTAACAAATCCTTTTGGCACATACAAAGGATGTTATGGCCTCAACTAGTAGGATTATACTCTATGAAGCCTTTTATCGAATATTCAGAGGGAGATAAAATTTCTGGTATTTTCCATAGACTAAGCCCACGTTGAGATCCAAAAACATAATCATGAGAAAAACTATTTATGGGAGAAGTTCAATATCATCGTGCATCCCAAAAAAATCCCTAAAATCACGCATCGTAATCATAGGGTGTATGCTGGTGTATTAAATTGATATGTATCAAGAAACTATAAATAGGAATATTTAAATTATTTTTTATATAATAATGAATATATTTTCATCAAATTATTGTTAATTTATAAATTTTTTTATTTTTGATTCGATAATTCACAAATTGTATTTTTAGTTAATATTCAAATTAAAATAAATAATTAATGGATTTTTCAAATAAATTATATTTTAATAAAATATTATCATTAATTAAATTTTATTCAATATAAATGACCATATAATTTTTATAAAGTCAAATGTAATTTTTATAAGGGTTCAAAAAATGTTATTATCCAAAAAGAATCATCTTCATTAAATGTCAGTTTTTTTTAAAAATTTGAAATTAAAATATTTTGAAAATTATTTATAAATAACTAATTTTATTTTTGGAGTCTTTATGTAGAATTTATTTAATGGTGAATTTTTTATATTATTCCGAGACAGTCAAATTTGAAGTAAAAATTCAATATGGTATAAATATTCTGTCTATTTTATGACATCATATTGGACAAATAATGATATAATAAATACTTTTAAAGAGATCCTCTAGAAAAATTATGTTTTAAATTTAAAATAATGTAAATTTATGTTAATATGATTTTTTTTATAAATCCTTAATGAATCCTCCAAGACTTTTAATATACTTTAAGATTTTAAAATCATTTCTTTGACAGTGTGACTCACCTCCATCTAAGAATGAGAATTATTTTATTATCATCAGCCCTTGGCCTTATAAAATAATTTATACCAATCCCATTTTTCATAAACCAGGGTATGAAACCATGGTACTATTTGTGGTTGTGAATATTTTATTATGTAGTGCCCAAAACCAAAATAATAAATAAATCCCCCTCTTTTCCTATATAAACCCCCCCAAGATCCCATTAATCTTCACTAAAACTCATTGGAGCATGAACACACATTTCCATATACTCCCTAGTGTCCTCCTAATATTCCCCCAATATTTTAAAAATCCCCTCTAATACCTTTGGATTCACACACTCAAGTAAGGTATCCTCACCATCCTCTCCTTCTTTCAAATTCAAGCACCTTCTTTGGAATTTTTTTTCTTAAATGAAATTTTTTATAAAATTATTTATTTAAAAACATTATTTTACATTATAAGTTATGTTTTTTTTAATGATATATTATTTATCCTCTCACATTTTTACCTTCACCAAAGTCATTACTATACCGAAATTCTGTAAGGGAACCTAATATTCTACTCTCCTCTTTTATCAAGAACTCCTTTTTATGTATTGTACTTTAATTTCCATTTTATTATGTGGGTATATGTTATAAAATAAACACCCTTACATAAATTTTATTTATAAATTATTAAATCCCCTATCACTATCATTTATCCCTCTTACAAACCTTTAGGCACACTCTTTACCATGCCAAAATTTTGTAAGGGTTCTTTTCTTTCTACTATTTAATTATGTTTCTTTGGTATGATAAACCTTCTATTTCCAATTCTTTCTATTGGGAAATATCTTTACATGACCCTATTACTATCTAGTTCAGGTCTAAATTATGATATACCAATTTCTCTCTTATCCAGGTATTTTATGAATTTCTATATGATGTTGTTATGCTATCAAAATTACACCACGATTTTCCATGTCAAAATAATTATGTAGTTAATACAATACCCATTTGTCTATCAATCATATTCCCCTTTATGCACATATACTTACTAATTTGATAATTACATGTATTCATTAAACATTCCTTTTCCATGGACTAAATTATGATGTTGAATGAATCCATATTATATGACCTATGTGGAACACTTAAGCATGAGAATGAAATGATAATAATGGGTGCACCCTGATAGCACTCTAATGCATTGGGTAATGGTTAGTATTATTATACTTCATGTTGGGACAGTGGGTTTACCTAATTTTTTATGGGAATTTTTCCACCGTGATGTCTTTGAGGGTTTATATTTAACCTATGTTTAATATGTAGTGTTTTAATATGTTTCCACATTTACCATGTTATGATTATCATGATATATCATTCCTTATTATTCATTTTTCTTTTATGCAACATTGATATGCCTATTGTATGACATGTATTGTATTCCTCATGTTATACCTTTTTTATTCCCTTACTGGGATTTATATATAACTCTTCTATTATGTATGACCTCAGGTTATCCCATGTAGTGTTATGTACGAAGGAATATTTTGGTCATCTCAAAGAATTTTTCAGTAAAGATGTTGTTTTTCAGGTTTTAAGTTGTTATGTAATGTACTTAATTTCCCAAAGAAACTATACCGATCAATCTTATGGTTTTTATTTAGTGTAATAAAATATATATTAATGTATAGTAAATAGAAGGGTAGTTATAACTTATGTATTCATTTTTGCTACCACCTAGAGCCAATCGAAAGGAAGTATTTGCATGCAGATACACCTTCATGAGTACACTTAATGTTAGAAATTAAATTCAATCCATTTTAATGGATTATCCATTCCATAAATTAATAATTTACACATTTTAGAGATAGGGTAGTTATCTAGTTGACTAAATAGATATGAGGATTGAGCCAGTGCTACCACAAGGAATAAAGTGAAAGATAAGAGATGTGTTAGCCATTCTCGGCTAAATTAACAAATAGTTCTAGTTGTGTGATCAAAGGAAGGACCCTTACAAGTCTCTATACATTTCATTGTATTTTATTTTTTATTTTTTTATATGTTTGTTTTTAAATTAAGTATTTATTCTTTCTTCTTGAATGCTTTTCTTCTAAAGTGTTCTAAGTAGTTACTCAATTTATAAAAGTAAATTATCTTTTCCCATTATTTAATATTATTTGATAATATCGTTTCATTGAGTATAGTGGATTCAGTTAGGTTTATTTTCATAGTTATCTTTAGGCTTATGAATCACTTTTATAAATGTAAAAATACCAATACTAATGTCTTATCATAATAATTATATTGATTCAGGTGTTCACCTAGAATTCCTTAGGTAAACAGTAATAAGTACAAATTACATGGTCATTTTAGAAAATAAATAATGGGGGTCCAAAATATTCCCACAAAGATGACTACTACTTCATAATTTTATTTTTTTACTCTACATTTTCATCTATTGGAAAAATAAATATTTTCATCTTTTAATTATCAACTCCATGTTTTTAGTTTTAATTTTTATAAATATAAAAAAATTCCCAACTTTTGTTATTATTTCACTAAAAAAAACCAAACTGATAGTTTGAGACTTAAGTCTAGAAACCAACCTCTGAGATAATATGAAGAACTATTATACTGCATTTTTTAGGGGATATTTATTTAAAAGAGACCAATTATATATTTCTTTCATTAATGATGTCCCAAGTCACCTACATGACCTTTCTGTGCATGAAAAATATTTTTAAGGAAACATTTGTGTTTCAAAATGTAATCAAACATGTTTATATTTTTAGAAAGCTTATAACCCTTTTAAAGGTAAAAGGTATGTTTTTAAAGAAAATATTTCTCATGGGTTTTACTTTTTTCTAATAACCCCTCATGATTATACTTTTGAATTTTTTTTTCTTATGAAATGTTTTTCGAAAATATTTAGGCAATAAAGTTCATTTGATGAGTTAGAAAATAAATATTTGAGCTCAAAGTTTATATGTAAAAATTAAAATTTATTATAGATTTCATAGTTTATTTAAATGGACTAATGGATTCCCTTGCCTTTTATATATCTTATTTAGATTTTTTCTCACGCTTTGCTTTCAAATGTTTTTCATAGGTCCTAAGGATGATTAGGAACTATACCAAGGTCTATCATTCTACTTATTGGTATGTTTTTAAATGAAACAAAAGATATGTGAATGAAACATAATTTAAAATTTATGAATCCTATTTTTGTAAAAAAAAAATCAACATCGAGTAGAATTTTCCACATTATAATTTATGGTTTTGATATGTAATATTTTTTCATAATTCCCTAAAACACTAAAATTAAAAGATCATGTGAATGTAAAAAATGTGGAATCATTACTATTAAACTCAAAATTATGTGTTGTAAAATCAATATTTTATTACATTTGGTATTAGATTAAGGTTTAAATAAATTTATAGGTTATTATATTGTTAATAAAAATGAATCTAATGTATGTTAATCGATGGATTAAATAATTATAAGTAAAATTTTGGTGTTCCATATTGATTTATCAAATTTATTCATATTTTAGAATGGTTTTATATAGAATAAAAATGATGAATAAAGTTGAAAGGAATATATAGAATAATATCCTTTTGAATTGGTGACCTAGAATAGTTGAGATTAGAAAGGATTGGTTTATATCTATGTTAATTTAGGTAAAATAGGATATTAATAGTAATAACCATTCTAGATAGTGACTAAACTCTTCATAGATGAACATGTCTATAATAGATCATTTAATCAAATAAAACCCTTCTACATTTCACATAACCCCAACCCTCATAGTATAAAAATGATGCATCAATACTCATTAAAATGTATTTCAAGTTTTACGTTGTTATGGCCATCAAACGATAATTCTTTCGATTAATCATTTTAAAGGTGAATTCAATCAGTGGTGTTTATTGGTTAAAAATATGAATGAGAAAGAGGATATTTCATCCTTGGATTGTTTATTATTTAAAGACATTTTCTGTGATAATATTTCACTATGATTGTTTGACTTCAGATATAAAGGTGATTTTTTGGAACTAAATAAAAAGGATTAGAACTCTGTTTCCACCTATGAAAAAAAATTACTAGATTATCTAGGTATTCACCAAATTTTATTTCGGACCAAGATAGAAAAATTAATTTGTTTTAATTTGGATTAAAACAATGTTAATGAAGATATTTTATCTCTTGTGAATTTAAATTCTATGATAAATTTATAAGATGTGATGAGAAGTTTGGGGTGGAGTTTATTGAATTTTACATCAACAAGGATAAGAAGTGGTCTAAGTGGATAGTAGTAAGTAATCGCTAATTAAAGAAATATTATTGTAATTAGACTAGATTGTTTTATTGTGATAAGTTTGGTTAGAAGCATCTAGGTGAGTTTCTCAGGAAATCTAGGATGTTTTTATAGTGTGTTAAGTTGGGACATATTATAAGGACACATCCATAAACATTACATAATATTGAGTTAATTCAATAATTCACATTGATGATCTATTTTAGGTTTAGAGTTTTAGAGAATTAGACCATAACTTTTACATTACATCTCAAAAGATTACAAAGTAGACACATCTAGTCTATCCAATTTTTTCACAAAAATAAAACTCTATAAATAAAACAAGAGCTGTTTTCATGATATAAATCTTCCTGAATACTTCCTTTCTCCTAACCATCCTTATACAATGTGAAAAAACATTTCAAAAACTATGGATGAGTATAAAAACCTCAGTAAGAGTTATAAAATAAGGAAAGAAAACATTATTCCATCAATACATACAAAACATAATCTCTTTAACATGAATCATAAAATAATAAGATTTGTTAATAACACACAGTAATCCCATTTCATAAAGATAACTTTTGTCAACTATATCATACTTATATTGTACCATTCACATCTACATTGGGAGTTACGTTTAGAATACCCATCACAGAATATTCCCTAAATTTCATAGGAGAAACATTAACGGTTACCTCTACCATGTTACCCAATGCATTAGAGATCTATCTCAGGATAACACTCCCTAGGTTTATCACGAAAACACTAATATAAATAAACAATTCCCAAGAACCATAACATAATCATAACACAAAAACAAGCATAAAGGAAAGATAACATTTCCATATTACAATGACAAGATATTTGTTCAAGATATTGACATAATAATTCCATTATCAAAACCATTTTCAATACCAAAAGATGTAAAAAAATGTATATGGTATTTAATTTTCCTTTTAAATATACTATGACTTGTAGAGGAAGCCAAATATAAAATAATGCTTGTGGCAGTTGAAAGGTCATTGTCACCACATACATTAAAAAGAAATATTATTTTTACCATTTAGTAAAACGATTCATTAAAAAAATATTCCCATTGAATTAAAAGAAAATTTAAAGGGTTTTAAAAACCATATGAAAGAATTCCGTGTATAAATAAAAATATTCCTCAATGAATTTAGATTGAGATGAAGTCCTTTACAAAGATCATTTTGTAAATAAAATAGATCAATTATGTGCATTCAATATATGTACTCATAAATCATGTATAAGTACAATATAAGATATCAAAATTAATTTCTCATGTAATCATATCATGAAATAAAACAGAAGTATAAGATTAACCCAAATAATGGAAATTGGGTTAAGAAGTTCCCTTACGAAAATTCTGCAGCCTAATAGTGTCACTTAAAAAATTATAAAATGAGTTGATGAGAGAAAAAAGGGTCTATCATCACATGGAAATAAAATTTATATAAATAAGAATATTTAATAAAATATCCCAACATAAGATAATGGAAATTAAAAGATATAACATAAAAGAAGTGTTTGACTAAAAGAACAGGGTGAAAGGTTCCCTTACCTCAAGTCAGACTCATCCAGTACGTTATTGTTCTTCCAGAATAACAAATTTAAGATAATTTATACATTCTTTGGAACCTTTTTAATGTTTATTATATATTTTATATCACGTATTACCTTTATACAATAGTTAGTTAATTATTTGATTTTATATCGGACATTTTTTTGATGTTCAGAAGTTTAGTCAAAAAATGAACTTGTAATAATTACGAATTATCCATGTGGTCAAATTTCCATTATCTTCATATTTGTATTGATTATTTAAATATCATATATATCCAGTATATATGTATTTACATACAGTTTATATGTATTTATAACAGTCCATAAAATTTGGATATAAGAAAATGAAATTCATCGTTCATAGTGACGGCAAGCCGCATGAATGCTAATTTCATTTCTTTTTTCCATTTTTAAAGGAATTAAAACTAAGTGATACATATGTATATTATAATTCCAATATAATATATATGTTATATATGTTAAATATGTTCATTAATCTAATCCTTTATATGGTCCATGTATAGAGTGAACGAGTCATGTCAATTTGAGGGGGCGGTAGTCCTCATTTCCTCAAATGAAATTATCGTATTTTATAAAACATAAAAAGCATAAATTTATTTTATAAATTATTATTATTGAAGAGTATAGATAAAATAAATATCATAATGATAATATATAATTACATTTCTATCATAATGTACATCATGATAGGTGGTAGGAGAATATTAAACAATCATCGTTTCGTGAGGTAGTAGTTTTCCGTCCACAGAAACAGTACATTATAAATCCATTAGATGGAGGTGTGCATAAGTGTAGTTAGAATACATCTCCTAAAAAAACCTAGTATATTTAGGATATTTTTTTTAATAAAATAAAAATAATATAATAGTATGTGAGTAAGTATAATAATGGAAAGGAATTTTAGGGAAGATGTTACCTCTTAAAATGTTTAACTTTATTTGATTTGAGCCAAAGGCATTCTTAAATTGCCTTATTCCTAGAGTAAAGATTATCATGGGAATAGGGGAATTTTTGGAGCTTCTTGAAGTAGATTTTTAATGATCCAAGGGACTTGATAGTTGTTTATAATGAGTTAGCGGTGTTGGTCTTTTATAAGAGGGAGGAGGGGCTCTTTAGGAATGTTTGAAATTATTATTTTATTATAAAACGATTTTAGAATTTATAGGGTCCACAAATAATTAAATTATAATATAAGAAAAAAATAAGTCTAAATAAAACCAGCCAATAAATATTGGATAGGTTTGGAATATTTTTAATCCTTATCTTTTTTATTTAACCCTTTTTACTCTTACTATTTTATCAGGTATTTAACACTTTGAGAATCAAAATAGTTATCAAAACATAAAAAATGTCTAAATAAAGAGTCATTAATAAAATTTGATACTTATGAAAAATATTTTTAGGAATATTATATTTTTTAAATTTTATAATATTAAATAAAATATTTTATATCTTAAAATATGAATTATGTCAATTTTGACACTATTCATATCATGGAAATCCATAACCTGATAGATTCAAAAAAACATCATTAATAAAAATATAACAAGTATATATCACCAAAAAAATTCATAAATGATATCAAAATAAAAAAATTATATTTTTTTAACATTTATAATATCTTTTATTTCAATCCTTGGTTAATGAATAAATCATTTCATCACTATTGTGTTATAATTAAATTTATTAATTTAATGTCTAAAAATTATAAATAAAATGAAAAAATATAGGAAATAATTTTATCTTTTTAATTACTATTTATAGTTGAAAATATCACTTATATAACCCCATATATAACTTATTTTACTAAAAGATATATGGTTATGTTAAATTTTCCTTAACATTGAATTAATTTTTGTAAAAGATCATTTCACATAAAAGTGTCTCCATGGGGTCCCAAAATTGACTCAAGGATGCCCATGGTCATACATGTATCAGAAAATAAGTTTAGAACACATGTTAGGGTAATTTAATATTATTATAATATTACCTTTTTACCCTTATTTAAAAGATTTATCCTTTAACCTTGGTAAATAAAATATTTACTGAGGTTAGTATTCATAATGTCTAAAAATAATAGTTACCTATTTACACAATTTTAAACTCTTGTTTCTTAATATGGAATACATTTTTTAAAATTCAAAATATTGATGTTTTAGAAACTAATTTAAAATTAATTCACATTGTCAAAACCAAAAAGTGTGTTTTTTAGATATAATAACCATCAAAAGATTAAAATGTTTTTATGTCCAATAAAAAAGTGAAATTCCTTAAAATGACCAAAAATTGGATTAAATTTTAAAAAGATAATAAAATTACACATTAAACAGAATTAAAAATATTATCTATCCATATAAATAAATTATATGAAAAGAAAGTTTTGACACTAAATGCAGTATTTTTCACTATTCATCAAAAAAATGATCTTTATTAGAAAAATGAAAAAAAATTACCAAAAGTAAATTTTGGTGTCCCACTTATAAATAAGAAAATTATTTTTCCATATAGAACATGTAAAAGTGACAATAACTATATATAAAAATGTTTCTCCATCAAAAGGTGGTAAAATGACCTTTTAAAGAATATTAGAGTATTTCATGCTTAAAAATGGATTCATTCTTATTTTAAGCTTCAAAAATTTATTGGATAAAAGTAAAAATATTTAAAAAACATGTGTAAAAATATTATAGTTAGTTATGTTCATTCTCGCCAATATAATGGATAGGCGTTAACTACTTTTTAAAATAATAATATTATTATATTATTTTTCTGTATAACTCAAAGTTGTGTGCAACATAAAATTACAATGAAAACCATTATTGCGTGTTGAGTATGCTATAGGACATAGAATCCCATTTAAAGTAAAATTAATTTTTAATTCAAAAATATTAATAAATATGAAAATATGATATTATTTATTTTCCTAGGATGTTACATCCTTCTCCCCTTTTGAGAATTGTGTCCTCGCAATCTTAAAATTGGGCTCAAAAATTTCATTAAAAGTCCCACATCAAAAAAAATGTGTCAATAAAATTGTCACTTTAAAAGAAAGAAAGATAAGTACAAAGGTCACCTGAGATAACCCATAATAGGATTCCATGTAGAAAAACATGGATATGGAAGATAAAATAATTTTCAAGTTTTGATGGAGGGTGAGAGAAAATATGATCCGAATAAAGTTAACAACAAGAAATCCACAAACTTGTGATGGGTTAAACATTCATTGGTTTCCCAGTAGGAAGAGTAAACCGACAATGTTTTTGTTTTAAGTTCCACCTCATAAAGTTGGACAATTTATTTATCAGATTGACTAAGGACATAATGAAATATAATTACTTTTTAAGTAGAGTTTTATCCTTTAATAAGTTTCTACCAAAAAACTCATATTTTCTTCAAATGATGAGTATTCAAGATGACTTGGTCACACCTAAAGCACTAGAATCAACTTCTAGTAAATCACATAATCTATAAAAGATGAACTATATATTTACCCAATCTTAAGACATTTACCAAAAAAATGGTTAGTACAAGATTATATAATCCCCCTAAAGGATAATTTTTTATAAAAATAAATACTACTATTAATCTCTAAAATTTAACAAACCATACCTAATGTTAAACAAAGACCATTCAATAAACAATTATCCTTAAAATAAATCAATATAATCCAATCTAAGACTCAAACCCAAAACTCAAAAGAATTTAATCACATAGTCTTCCATAGTAAACCTTGACATTTATATTCAAATAACATCAACTACTCTTAAAGTCTCATACTAAAGTGTAATTAAGAAAATCACATATTCTCTATAATAGGTTAATCATTTCCATAAATATCCCAAATTGCTATATATTTACAAAAATAACATAGATTCTTCCAAAATAAAATTTCAACCATTACCACACAAATTAAATCGCTTAGTATTATATTTTCCCTAGGCATATAGTGTTTCCCCAAAAGAGAGAATGTCTTCCAAAAAAACTTTATCACTTAATCACCAAATCATTTTTGTATACTATGGATATCAATTTGATAAAACATAAGTTCACAAAATTTACTTACTCTTGATCCTTAAAATCATTTAACTAAAATTATGTACTCATAATAACAGGTACTTCACATAGACTAGTAGTAAGAAAAAAAATCCCAATCCCACTTTGGTTGTGGGGTCGATTCCTACAGCTTTGTCTGACACAATGGGTTGTCACATGGTCTACGTGTTGTCCTTTTTCAAAAAAATTATATAATTTTATAACATTCCAAAAAATGAGAGAAATTATTAAAAATTATCCAAAACAAATTTTAACCACAAATGTTATCTCATACCTCGCATTTTCATCCCAAAAAATTAATAACCTGTAATGTCATGAAATTCAATGATCATATAAAACCAAATGGTTTTTTGTAACTATATCCACAAAAGAAAATTTAATTTTTCCTTGTATAACATTTTCACATATCAAACATCAGCTTTAAACATACTAGGAAAAGTATTCAAAAGTAATCATATCATTCATTCATTTAAATATATCATCATCCATAGATCCAACATAACTCTTCAATTCCTAAAATTTAGATATCGTAATCATCTAACATTCATCCTGATCCTTTATCCATGTTTTTCCATATTATTCTTTTATTATTATGTCCTACAAAAAAACATGAATAATGTCTTATGATTTTTGTAATTTCAAAACATGTGATATGAAACAATCTATACATTTCATGGACCATTTTCAGTTTCCTCATATTCAATTGGAATGGAATTAAGAATTGGTTAACATAAATTTGTATGGTCCCGATGATCCCATTCCCAAAACTTCTTCTTTGGACACATATTTTTATAATTACCATGCACACCACACTTAAAACATTCAATTGATCCTTCAGAAAGAACTTATTTCTGTTTCCTGGAGTCAACTTGATGCTTACTTTTTCCATGGAATGCTATTGGTTTATGACCTTCATTACCATATCTATGGAATATTTTTATCCCTTTGAATAATTTACCTAGTTGTTTATTTCCACATCCTTAACACATAGGTTTTTGAATATACTTAAGTTTTTGGTTATTACCTGAACTCCCACTGGGATTTGTTTCTCACATATATGATTCCTTATAAAAATCACCAAGGTTCAGGTGGTCAATTATGACTCTAAATAGTTAATTAAGAAATAACCACAAGAGTTTTCATTGTAGCTCCCATTTCATTAATTTTCTTATTCATAAAACCATCATAGTTTTATTCACATCCATTGTTACATTGGTGCCAACTAGATCTATCCATTTACTAAAACCAAAAAGGTCAATGTGAGTATATTTGTAAAATCATCATATAATATCTTATTAGTAGGGTAGACATTAAGATATAGATATTCATTTTATCTTAAAACCATTCAATTTATCTTAAATAGCTTTGAATCTTTCTAATATTCTAACCATTATGGTTACACCAATTATGCTTAAATAAAACCCTAACCTCTAAAGTTAATTAAACCGACCATTGATACCAACTATAAAGGCTCAGCCTTAAATATTGAATAACCTTTAGTTAATTCAATCATTAACATTGAGGACCATTTCAGTGTTAGATTTTTATAAAATTAAGCTATAACTATTACATTACATCTCCAAATATTAAAAAGTATACACTTCTACTCTATCCAAATTTTTCGCAAAAAAAAACTACTTAAATAAAAAAGGAGTTCTTTTCTTTATATAAATTTCCTTGAATACTTAATTTCTCTTACCCTTCCTTATACCCTGTGAAAAAACATTTCAAAAACATGGGATGAGCGTAAAAATCATAGTAAGGGTTATGAAATAAATAAATAAAAAATTAGTCAATCAATACATACAAAACAGAATCTATTTTACATATCTCATGAAATAATAATATTTATGAATAACACATAGAAATAAAAAATCATAAAGGTAACTTGTGGCATACAAATCAGACATACATTGTAGCTTTCATAGCTATATAGGGAGTTATGTTTGGAATACCCATTTGTTGGTCGGAGTGGATACTCAAGAGTGGGGTGAATTGAGTTCCAATTTAAATTGGTGTTAAAAACATTTAGGATTAAAATCCCCCAAATTAAAACCAGCACAGTTAATTATGGCAGTAGAGATATAAGTGATTTATTGTTCAAAAGGTTTCTCAAAAGGTTGATTAATCCTCAGTTGAATCAGTGTGAGTACTAATTCACCTTTTAAAACAAGTTTACTAAAATAATCACATATACACACAAACAAAACTAACTATCAGAGTAAGTGAAAAAACAGATTTCTATCTTTGAAAATATAAGCAATTGATAAATTTAAAAGAGATTACTTGAAGGTTGAACACAACAATTTAAACAAGAGGTTCAGTCTCAATCCAAGACTTAATCTTCTCCACTTAGTGATCACCTACAACCAAGTAATTCTATTAAAAATGATACACAGCCTGTATCGGGCTTTACAATAGTTTTCAAAAACTGTCCAGGTTTGGAAACCTCTACCACAGTTTTACGTGGGAAAATAAACTACCAAGCCACACTAGTCTTATTCCATAGTTATGCATGTGAAACAAATATAAAGGGAGTTTGGTATAAGGATTTTCAGTATCCCTCAGTTCAAGCACAAGAGTCAGTGTGTGTATGACATGCACACTGCTCACAAATGTAAAATACTAAAAATAGTAGATCTAAAGGTATTAGAGAGAAGTTTAGAATGATCTATATATTGGCAGATCAGCTATGGACTTCTTGAAATGAATTAAATGATGTTTTGGTCCTTCTCTGCAAGTTTCCTCTAAAACAGAGTGTCGCTAATTCTAGGTTCTGACTTCCAGATATAGAGATGATCATCTTCTTGGGTTAGAAACTCTTTGTAGCACATCATCACCACTTTGAAAAAAATTCTCTTCCAACAAATCTTTGTGAAGCTCTGGGATCATCAAAATAAGTTCTCGAGTGATCTTCTTCTTGATTTGTATTTTAGGTACTGTATATGTTTCCCTTATCTGTGTATCTCAATATCTTGATGTTTGTCTTTTTTATCCTTATTTGAGTTCACCTTTTTCACATTTGAATTAGCAGGGGCCGACAAGAGAAATAATTCAACCATGTGTGGTCTTCCTCATACCTCATATTGTTTCCTAATATGCCTAAAAATATCATTAAATAATGTCAGGTGCATTAAATTGTCCCAACATGACTGTTATGATAGTATTAATAAAATTTGTAAAGTAAAGAATAAGTTATCATTAGACTAGTAGCAGATGCACATCACACGGTAGACTTCAATAGTAGGCTCTTTAACTGTGGACTTCACCAGTAGGATTAACAATAAGCTTGATCAGTGGTAGACTTCAATCAGTAAGCTTCTAATAGTATCTCTGTAACAATAGACTACTTCAACAGTGACCTTTCCAGTGGTAGAATGTCTCAACAGTTGACTTCCTCAACGATGGAGTTTGTCAATCAGTAGAATTATACTAATGATATACTTGAACAACAGTAGACTACATCGATAGTAGGAGTTGTTTAGAGGTATCCTTCTATTAATTGTAGACATGACCCAGCGGTAGACTTAAACTGTGAGGCTATTAACAGAAGACTTATGAAAGAGTCTAACAGTGGACTTCTAACAGAAGCCTTGTCACAGCAGTGCCCTGTAATAGTGGATCTTTATCTGTAAGCTTTGATACAAATATCAACAGTAGACTTTTGAGAGTGACCTTTCACCGGTATCTTCCAATGATAACTATAGACCTTTTATAGTGAGCTATAATGGTGACCTTGATCAGAAGGCTCTTACCAGTAGCCTTTAACAGTGAACATTGTACTTAGAGAAATGTAAACTGTAAGCTGATGCTACAAAATCATGAGACTAAAAAATATATATATTTTAGGATAAATAATGTAAATACAGGTTAAAAAGGATTACAAAATGACTTAATATATCATGATCAGTATTTAAACATGATTTGGGATTATCAAAACAGGTGAGTCCAACAATCTTTCCCTTTTTAATAATCACAAATTATGCCAGTATGTATTAATTATAGGTATCACAGATAATCATATAATACATATACTAAATAGAGAACAAAAGGGAACATTAGTTTAGTTGAGATGTCTCAAGTATCAGAGATTAATAAGAGTGTAAAATCAGAGGATATTAGTACACGGTATAATAGAGAAAAGAAGAAAGGGTCCATTAAAGTGTAATGAAATCATCGGATCATATTAGTATTAGCACATCATTTCACCCCCTTTGTGATTAGAAAAAAGAAAAAAATAAAGATAACGGAGAATGCTTATATTAATTTAATGACATTACAGGACCCAAAAAGAATACACATTCCCTATCAAAAGACTTAAGCAAACTCAATCCACATCATCCGTAGGCATGTGTTATTTCCCTTTGGAAAAAGAATATAGAGGATGAGGTGGTGGATTATTAGGTTTTGGAATTTCTGCAAGAATGATTGGAGGGGCAGCAACAAAATCACATGTGGGACTGTAGTGGGTAGCTCTCTGAGGTATCAGTGGAGTAAGGCTTCTGATGGCCTCCCGAGGAGACATCATGGATGAACTTCTGAGTTTAGATGCAGGTAAGGCAGGAGGGATTATGACAGGGGTACAGTCCACATAGTGAAAGGGTATGAGAAGGTTTTTGAAGTCCATAATAATGCTTCCTCCACTTTCCATAGACGATATAAAATCATCCTTTTTCTTCATAAACTTTTATAAGGATGGATTCAACTGGCCCAACTGAGAGACTTATTCCTTGAAGGCTCTAGTGACTGGTGGAATCTTGAGGTTTTCCAAAAAAATCTTCAAATGAGCATCCATGTGATGCTTGGAGTAAATCCTTTTATAATAGTAATTAATCTATTTCTTTATACACTTTTGGTCCTGGGAAGCCTCTATCATGAAGTCACTAACTACCTTCTGATCATCTTTGGTAGTGGAGATAATCTGAGACACAGAATGAGGGTTAGGTGTAATGACACGAGATATCTTTGCTAACTCTTCACTGGCCACTATCTTGAATTCTGACAAGTCCACAGGTGGTGAAGTGGAGGTTGAAGCAGAGGCAGAGGCAACCAAATGTTTTATAGTGAAAGTAACAGTTTCCTTGAATGACTTGGTCAACCCAGTGATGAGATTCTTCACATCATCATCCTGGCCCTTCACATGAGATTTCATGGATTCCCTAAAACTTTCAAACACTAAAACCATTTGTTGCACCACACATCTAATGTTGTGAATGTTTTTTTATGATTGGCCCCTAGAAGCCATTAGAGCAGTCAGGCTCACCACTGACTGTCTTAGAAGTTCCATAGACTCAGAAACATCCTTGAGTTGATTCTGACATTGAGATACTTCTTGGGACAAACTGGATTGAACGGATGACTGAACTCTAGCCATCATAGAGACAACCATCTCTTGAATTAAGGCCATTTCCTTTTCCAATTCAAAGGCCATGTTATTAAAAATTTGGTGCAGATCTGTTTTTAGTGATTCCAGATCATCTTCAGGGATAAGTTTCTTAGGAAGGTCAACTACTGGTGGCACTGCAGTAGGTTTTAAAACAATAGGTACATGGTGTCTTTTTCTTGACATGTCACAATCAGAATCATCATAATCCAGCCCAAGTACCAAGTATCCAGGGTTTTCTGACCATTCTACAATTTCATGAAGAACAGATACAGAACAAAGATGCTCCCCTTCACTTGGATAATTCTCCTGAGTATTCTCCTCTACTTGTTCTGCTCTAGGTAATTCCATAACCTCCTCTTAAACTCTAGCAAACTCAACCTCTGTCTTCTCCATTGGTTCACTAGTGGGGTGAGTCACAGCCTCCACTGATTCATCAATGACCTCTATTTCAATAGCAATAGATGGAAATCCTGCTTCTTGGTCAGACACTATCCTGTCTGTATTACCTATCAGTGGACTCAAACTGAGCTCCTATTATTCACCGTTCTCATTATCAGTTTCAGAAACAACATCCTCCTTTCCTTCATCCTTATCACCAGCCTCCTTTACCTCATGAGCAGAATGGTCTGACTCGGTACACTCATCCTTTTTAGAGGTGTCTCTGACAATATTCTGAGATACGTATTCTTCTTCACTGGTCTTAGTATAACTGTTTCTTAGAACAGTCTCTCTTCTTGGAAGTTCTTTTGGAGGGCTAGGTGCTCTGAATGCTACTATCCTTACAGGATTTTCAGGTAAATTAGGATCACTCCCATCATCAATGAGGGTGCCCTGTCTATCATGATACACATATCCTTCAATTTCATCCTCATCATCTAAATAAGCTAGTTCTAGCTCATCAGTCTTCATGTCTGGATCTCTCTTGTCTTTTGGCCTAGATGGGTGAGTAGTAGGGTCAAACTTTTCATACAATTTTCCTTCATCATTTACCCATGCCTTCTTCCAGGGATTCCAGCTAATTTTCATGTATTTGCAAATAACCTTGGAGATACAAACATTTCTCTTAGCCACTATCATCTGTTCTTTATTTCCAGACACACTCTTTACCTTTATCATTACATAGATTAGTTTTCCATGGAAAGGGCATTGGACTTTGAGCTTGGCTTAGTCATATCCTCCAATTGTGCCGTCAGTAACCTATATAGGTTGATCTTCACACATGATTTAGTAATTGCATTAGGAATATGTCCCAATACTTCATCACAGAAAAATCCCCTCTACTGGGACTAATCACATGCTGAATGGACATAAATAATAGTCTGTCTTCTCTGTTCATCTCAGCTGCAATGATCTTCCTTGATTTTCCATTCCCTATCAGTTCTTCTAGGGATTTTATATACTAAAAAAACTCACTGTCTAGAGGAGACACTCGATAATAGTATTCATACACTCCTTCATGAGGAATAATCAAATAGGCATCCCACTCAGCAGACGAAAACAGATTTCATTGTCGTTGACTCTAGAAACTACCCTATGCACATCATATTCTTCTTCGAACATTGGGTATTCATAGAATTCCTTCACAAGCGTTGGGTACTATGGCCCATTGTTGTTGGAAAAGAATTTGGTCCATCCTTGGTCTTCCAGTGCTTCCAGTACTAATGACTTTCTTGACAGGAGCCATTCTTCACTAAGCTCATTCTTATCCATGATTTCTCTCTTTGTCAGATGCGGGTTGACAGGTCCCGTCGGGGTACTATGGGTGCCACTTGAATCGGCTCGAGTCCTCTTTGGCCTTGGAGCATCCTCATTGGCAGTCATGGTTCTCTTGGTTCTATCCATGGAGATTGAAAGAGGTTCGAGAGTTCAAACAGAGAGTTAGGGTTTGGGGATTCTGAGAGTCAGGGTTCGAGATTAAGGAATAAAGTGGATTGAGATATGTTCGTAGCCATAGTTTTATCATTTAGGGATTAAAACAAAATAAAAAAGAGATAATGAATAAGAATAAAACGGTTCATATTCCTACATAAAATAAATGATAAAAATCAAACAGCTAGGTATCCAACAGTGAGGTTCTTAATAGTGAGGTTCAACGGTGAAGACTGACATTGAGGTCCAAGGGTGAGGTACACAAGTGAGGTTCAACGGTGAGCTACACTAATGAGGTTCAATGGTGAGGCACAACAGTGAGGTTCAACTGTGAGGTACACCAGTGAGGTTCAACGGTGAGGTACACCAGTGAGATTCATCAGTGAGGTACACTAGTGAGGTTCAATGGTGAGGTGTCCTATACTAAAATTAATCATACCTAACTCATGTTTGATTTAGTTTAACCTCTTGGAATTCAAAGGCATTGTGAATATATCAGCCAATTTATGTTCAGTGCCAATGAATTCAAGAGTGATATCACCCTTTTGATAATGATCCCTCAAAAAGTGATGTCTTACATCAATATGCTTTTTCCTAGCATGAGATATTGGATTTTTGGAAATATTAATCGCACTTGTATTGTCACACATTATATAGACATGTTTGAATTGATATCCATATTCTAATAAAGTGTGTTTCATCCACAAAATTTGAGCACATCAACTACCAGCAGCTATGTATTCAGCTTCAGCAGTGGATAATGCAACAAAATTCTATTTCTTACTACACTATGATACTAGTGACTTGCCTAAAAAGTGGGAAGTCCCAGAGGTGATTTTTATATCCAACTTGCAATCGGAAAAATCAGAATCAGAATAACTCAACAAATCAAATGATTTTCCTTTTGGATAATATAGTCCTAAGTTGGGAGTATATTTGAGATATTTAAAAATCCTTTTTACATCAGTTAAATGAGACTCTTTTTGATTGGATTAAAAGAGAGGACACATACATATACTAAACATAATGTCAGGTCCGCTAGTTGTAATATAGTGTAGACTCCCAATCATACCTCTGTAGTTGGTTTGATCCACTGGTTCTCTAGCTTCATCAGCATCGAACTTAGAAGTGGTTCTCATAGGTGTGTCACTACCTTTACTACCATCCAAAGAAAAACGTTTTAAAATGTCCTTAATATATTTACTTTGATTCAAAACAATGCCATTTTTTTTGAATGGTCTGAAATCCAACGAAAAATTTGTGTTCTCCCATTAAACTCATTTTGAACTCATTTTGCATCATTTTTGAAAAATAATACATAAATAATTTTTAAAAGATCCAAAAATAATATCATCCACATAAATTTGTACTATCAAAACATCTCTAGAAATTATTTTAATAAAAAGAGTAGGATCAGCTATCCCTTTGGTAAAACCTTTTGAAATAAGAAAAGAGCTGAGTCTATCATACCATGCTCTTGGAGCTTGTTTTAAACCATATAAAGCTTTAGAAATTTTAAAAACATGATTTGAAAAATGGGAATTTGTAAAACTAGGGGGTTGTTCAGCAAACACATCCTCAACTATATACCCATTTAAAAAAGTTCTTTTAACATCCATTTGCTAATGTTTAGAATTTAGATAATCTGCATATGCAAGTAGTATCCTAATGGCTTCTAATCTAGCTACATGTGAAAAGTTATCCTCATATTATATTCCTTCCTCTTGACTATATCCTTGTGAAACTAACCTATCCTTATTTCTAACAATATTTCTAGACTCATCAACTTTGTTCTTAAACAGCCATTTAGTGCATATTGTCAAAGTGTCCTTAGGTCTTTCCACTAATTCCTAGACATTGTTTCTTTCGAACAAATTTAATTTTTCTTGCATAACCATTACCTCGAATTCATCATTGATAGCATTATTAATATTTTTGGTTTCAAGTTGTGAAAGAAAAGCTTGATGTTCAACCTGGTTTCTTAGAGAATCTCTTGTTTGCGTTTCTCTATTTAAATCACCTAAAACAGTATCTAGAGGATGATTATTAAGAGTCCTAAAACCTCTAGGAAGGATTGAACTAGATTCCTCATTGTTGTCTCTTCATTCAGAATCAGCAGGTAAAGATTCTAGAAAATTCCCAGAACTGGACACTTTAACAGGGGATTCACTATCTTTATCATTAAGATTAAGAATTGATATAACATTCTCAAGGTGTTAAAGAGAGGTTTTAGGCTCATGTGGATCGGTCTCATCGAATTTCACATGAACTTATTCTTAGATGCATTTGGTTTTCTTATTGAACACTCTATATTCTTTACTTGAGATAGAATAACCTAGGAAAATTCCTTCATCTCTTTTGGGAGAAAATTTGTCATCATTATCTTTAATATTAATAATAATTACTTGTCAACCAAAAAATCTAAATTATTTAACCTTAGGCTTACTATTGATCCAAAACTCATAAGGGGTATTCTTTAGAAAATGTCTAATTAAAACACTATTGATGATATAACAGGCTGTATTTATAGCTTCAACCCAAAAATAAACTGGTAATTCATACTCATTAAGCATAGTTCTAGTAATTTCTTGAAGGGTTCTATTTCTTCTTTCTACTACACCATTCTGTTAAAGTGTCCTAGGGGCAGAAAAGTTGTGACTATATCCATTAGGTGAGTAGTAAGATTAAAACTCATGATTTTCAAACTCAAATCCATGATCACTTCATAGGGTCTTGATTCTAAGTCCACTATGATTTTCTACAGACTTTGAATATTTGATAAAAATAAGAACAATATTCAATTTTGTGAGCTAGAATGTATACCCAAGTATACCTAGAAAAGTAATCTACAAGAACATAAACATTGTGCTTCCCATTTAAACATGAAACTCTTGATGGTCCAAACAAATCCATGTGAACCAACTCAAGTGGTTGAGAATTTGAAACTCTTTTCTTTGGTTTGAAAGAAACTTTATGTTCTTTTCCCTTTTGACATGGATTACACACTTTGTCAAGTGGGAATAATAATTTAGGTAAGTCTCTAACTAAACATTTATTTGATATCTTCCTGAGTGAGTGCACATTGCAGTGTCCTAACCTTATGTGCCATAACCATGATTCCTTATGAAAATAATTTAAGCAAGGTACATTTTGTTTAGCTGAGGAATTTAGATCAACAACATATACATTCTCATTTCTACATGGAGTTAAAACTAAATTATTTTTAGAATTGAAATCATTTCATGCATCATTATTAAATTTAACATTAAAACCATCATCACACAACTAAGAGATGCTAAGTAAATTGTACTTTATTCCATCAACAAAATGTACATTAGAAATTAATATTATATTAGGGTTACCAATCTGGCCTAAGCCAAGGATTTTTCCTTTTGCATTATCACCAAAGGCAACTTGTCCACCATAAACATTAATTATACTCTTGAAGAAAGAATAGTCTCCTGTGATATATCTTTAACATCCACTGTCTATGTACCATAAGGTATTAAAGGAACTCTTTAAACAATTTCCCTGTAAAACAGTTTAAACATGGGGTAATTTTGGTAACCATATCCTCTTGGGTCCAGAGAGGTTAGCAAGTAAAAATTTGGGAATCCATATTTGTTTTATAGGTTTTCTAAACTCAAAAAACATATTTTGAGACATAAATACTTTGTTAGGTCCTTTAGAAATGTATTTCTCAAAAGATAGTCCAAAACTTGAACTAGCAGCGAACTATCTAGATTTTGGAACAAATTTGGTTTTGCTAATTTGTCTCTGTCCGGGCTGATATCCTAGACCCGTTGTATACATTGGAGCAATATATTTTCCTAGAAACTATGTCATGGTTTCCCTACCAGTAGAAAACTTCTCAAGATCCATTCTTTATTGTTCATTAGATAATTTTAACTCTATATTTTCCTTTAGCAGCTTAGCGAATTTCTCTTTTTCTATATCCAGATTTGACTTGTAATTTTCATTTAAATCATGATGTCTTTTTAATGAATTATATTTGTCCTTGAGTTCATTAAAGGTATCCTCAATCATTTCGCAATATTCAAATAATTATGCTTTATTCATATCTTCATCATTATGAGAGTCACTTTCATTCCTAGAATAATAAGTATTAAGCACATGGGAATTAAGTGTTACCTCATATGTCTCTGTCATAAAGAATAGATTGGAATGTTTGTTCTGTTCGGAGTCTGAAGCATAATATCCACTCGAACTGTCTTCTGAAGCACCCCAGGTTGCTTTCATAGACTTTTTATAACCTTTGACCTTATCCTCATATTTTATCTTGAATTTCAACTTGGGGCAGTATCCTTTCACATGACCTTTTCGTTTACATTCATAGAATACTATTTCACTTGTATTCTCATTCCACTTCCTGTCTTTATTCCATTTTCATTTATCATCATACTTTCCTTTTAATTTTGAATTCCTAGAGAATTTCTTCTTTCGGTAGAACCTTTTGAATCTTCTGGCAAGTTGTGTCATCTCCTCTTCACTGTCTGAATTAGAATCTTCACTTATAGAACTGTCTATAGGTACTTGACCTTTTTCTTTGTCTTTTCTTTTTGAGGTTGAAGTCTTGAATGCTACTAACTTCTTTCTTGGTTCTTCTTATATTTCTTGATTCCCCTTAATATCTTCTTCATACATCATTATCTTTCTAATTAGATCCTTTAAAGCTATCTTGTTGATGTCACATGATTTGCAGATTGATATAGAAGTGCCTCTCCATCAGTCAGGTAGGAATCTAAGAAACCCCATGATTTGATCTTTATTGTCCACTGGTTTCCCAAGTAGATTCATAGTGTTAATTATGTCATTTAACCTGAGATACATTTCATAAATAGTTTCATCAGGCTTCATCTTAATATTATCATATTTAATATTATTGGTATTTAATATCATTTCTTTAACATTAGTTGTTCCTTCATGAGAAACAACAAAAGTATCCCAAATTTCATAAGCATTCTTACAGGTAGATATTATATTAAATTGTTCATCACCCAAATCATAGTATAAGGCATTCATTGCTTTAAAATTATTATTATTAGTTTTTGTTAGTTGAGACTGTGTATCCCTAGAATTAGTAGGTAATGTATTTTCTTCTTCAATTGTGTCCCAAATTTTATGTCCTAAGATTTCAAGATACATTTTAATTTTCAATTTCCACTGACCAAAATTATTTTCATTAAAGAAAGGTGGTCTGTTAGTAGTAGCACCCTCAACTCGGTTATCCATAGAAATCTAAAAGATTAAAGAACTAAAAATTTAAATATAACAAAAATTTTGAGATCATTAAGATACTACTAAAATCACAGTTGAAAAGAAATTGAAAATCTTTAAAAACCGGTTTGATGGTATTAATAAAGAAAAATCTCTGATACCAAATGTTGGTCTGAGTGGATACTCAAGAGGGGGTGAATTGAGTTCCAATTAAAATTTATGTTAAAAATGTTTAGAATTACAATCCCCAAAATTAAAAACATCCCAGTTAATTAAGGAAGTAGAGATATAAGTGATTTATTGTTCAACAGGTTTCTCAAAGTTTGATTAATCCTCAGTTGAATCAATGTGAGTACTAATTCATTTTTGAAACAAGTTTACTAAAATAATCACATATACACACTAAAAAAACTAACTATCAGAGTAAGTTCAAAAACAGATTTGTGTCTTCAAAAATATAATCAGTGGATAAATGTAAAACAAAGTACTTGAAGTTTGAACACAACAATTTAGACAATAGGTTCAGTCTTAATCCAATACCTAAACCTCTCCACTTGGTGATCACCTACCAACAATAAATTCTATAAAAATGATACACATCCTGTATCGGGCTTTACAACAGTTTTCACAAACTTTCCAGGTTTGAAAACCTCTACCACAGTTATACATGGGAAAATAAAATACAAAGCCAAACTAGGATTCTTCCACAATTTATCATGGGAAACAAATGTAAAGAGAGTTTGGTATGGGTATTTTCAGTATCCCTCATTTCAAGAACAAGATTTAGTGTGTGTATGACATACACACTGCTCACAAATGTAAAATACTAAACACGGTAGAGATAAAGATATTAGAAAGAAGTTTAGAATTCTCTATGTGTTTGAAGATCATCTCTAGACTCCTTGAAATGAAGGAAATGAAGTTTCGGTCCTTCTATACAAGTTTCCTCTAAAATAGAGTGTCGCAACATCCAGGTTCGGACTTCCATATATAAAAATTATCAGCTTCATGGGTTAGAAACTCTTTGTAGCACACCACGACAGCTTTGAAAAAAAATGTCCATCCAATAGATCTTTTTGAATCTCTGGGATCATAAGAATGAGTGCTCGAGTTCTCTTCTTATTTCTTCGTATTTCAGGTACTGTATATGTTTCCCTTATGGGTGTATCTCAATATCTTGATGACTGTCTTTTTTTATCCTTATTTGAGTTCACCTTTTTCTCATTTGATTCAGCAGGGGCCAACAAGAGAAATGATTCAACCATGTGTGGTCTTCCTCGTACCTCGTACTGTTTCAGGATATTCTTGGAAATATCATTAAATAATGTCAGGTGCATTAAATTTTCCAGACATGATCGTTATGATAGTATTAAGAAAATTGGTAAAGTAAAGAATATGTTATTATTAGACTGGTAGCAGATGCACGTCACATGGTAGACTTCAACAGTAGGCTCTTAAAATGTGGACATCATCGGTAGGCTTAACAGTAAGCTTGATCAGTGGTAGAATTCAATCAGTAAGCTTCCAATAGTAGCTCTGTAACAACAGACTACTTCAATAGTGACATTTCCAGCAGTAGATTGTTTCAATAGTTGACTTCCTCAACAGTGGAGTTTGTCTATTAGAAGACTTCTACTAATATTAGAATTGAACAACAGTGGACTACATTGACAGAAGGAGATTTCTAGCGGTAGACATTTACTAATGATAGACATGACCCAACGGTAGAGTTAAACTGTGAGGCTCTTAACAAAAGAATTAAGAAAGAGTCTGACAGTGGACTTCTAATAGAAGCCTTGTCACGGAAGTGACCTGTAACGGTGACTCTTTGTCTGTATGCTTTGATAAGAAGATCAACAGTAGACTTGTGACAGTGACCTTGCACCCGTAGCTTCCAATGCTAACTGTAGATCTTCAACAGTGAGCTATAACAATGACCTTGATTAGAAGGCTCTTACCAGTAGCCTTTTACAGTGATCTTTGTACTTAGAGAAATCTAAATTGTAAGATCATGCAACAAATTCATGAGACTAAAAAGTATAGATTGTTAAGGATAAATAATATAAATACATATTTTAAAGGATTAGAAAATTACATAATATATCATGATCAGTATTTAAACATGATTCGGGATTATCGAAACAGGTGAGTCCAACACCATCATAGTATACTCCCTAAATCTCTTAGGAGAAATATTAACGTTTACCTCCATCAGATTACCCAATGCATTGGAGACATATATCAAGCCCACCCACCAAAGGATTTTTATGGAACCGCCCATATATGTAAATAGTTCCCAAGAAAAATAACATAATCATAACACAAGAATAAGAATAAAGGAAAGATAACATTTTCACAGGGCAACCACATGATATCAGTTCAAGGTATTGACATAATCAAACCATTTTCAAAACCATTTTCAATACCAAGATATGTAAAAAAGCGTATATTGTATTAAATTTTCCATTTAAAAACACTATATCTTGTAGAGGAATCCAATTATCCTATAATGCTCACAGAGGTGGAAATTTCATTATCACCGTGTATGTTAAAAATAAAGATTTATTTTATCATTTAGTAAAATTATTCATTAAAAAATTATTCCCATTGAATTAAAGGAAAATTCAAAGTGGTTTATGCATCGTATAAAATAAAGTTGTGTATAAATCAAAATACGCCTCAATGAAAAGAGAATGATATGAATTCTCTTACAAAGATCATTTTGTAAATAAAATAGATCAATTATGTGTATTCAATATACTTACACATAATGAAATTATAAATAAAAGATAAGATATAAAAATTCATCTCTCAAATATTCATATCATGACATAAAAAGAAGTATATTATCAACCCAATGAATGGAAATTGGGTTTAGATGTTCCATTATGAAAATTCGACTGTCTAACGACATCACTTAAAATTTTAGAAAATGAGTTTATGGGAGTGAAAAGGATATCTCGTCACATAGAAATAAAATTTACAACAATAAGTATATAGAATAACTTATCCCAAAATAATAAAATTTAAATTAAAATACATAACATAATATAATTCTTTTACTAAAAGATGCGGGTAAAAGGTTCCCTTACTTGGAGCCTGACTCGTCTGGTATGTTCCTTGTTCTTCCTGAATAATAAAATTAATTTAATTTATACTTTATTAAAAAACAAATTTTAAGTTTATTATTCCTTTATATCACTTATTACCTTGCTACAATAATTAGTTAATTATTTGGGTTCATATTGGACATTTTTTTGATGTCCAGAACTTGAGTCAAAAATGCACTTGTTATAATTACAAATTGTCCATGTGATCAAAAGTACATTATCTCCATATTTTTATTCATGATTTAAATTTCATATATATAAACTAAATATTTTTTTATATCCATTATATATTTATTTATAATAGTCCATAATATTCTCATATAAGAAAACTTAATACACCGTTCATGGATATGGTAAGTTGTACGTATGCATGAACGCTAATTTCATTTATTTTTTTATAATTTTAAAGGAATGAAATCTAAATGATAAATTGGTTTATTATAATTAAATTATAATAAATATGTTATATATGTTACATAAGTTCATTAATCTCATTCTTTATATATTCCATGTATACCATTAACGAGTCATATCACTTTGAGGGGGCGGTAGTCCGTACTTCCTCAAATGAAATTATCATATTTATAAAACATGAAACGAATATAGGTATGCTATAAATTATAATTACAGAATAATAGAGATAAAATAAATATCATTTATAATTACAGTTATACCAAATTGGCCACCAAGAGAGGTGGTCGGAGAATATTGAAGAATCATCGTTTCGTGAGGCAGTAGTTCGTCATCCACATAAATAGTATGTTCTAAATCCAATAGATGGAGGTATGTTTAAGTGTAGTTTTAATCCTTATCATAATGGAAATATATTATATTAAGGATACTATTGTTTTTATGTAATCAAAGAAAAATAATAGAATAGGGAGTGAAGAATTAGAATAATGTAAATGAATTTTAGAGAAGATGCTACCTCTTAATACGTGTAACTCTCTTTGATATGAGCCAAATCACTTTTTTGAATTGCCTTATTCCTAGGTGAAAGCATCTCTGAGGAATAGGGGAGTTTTGGAGCTTCTTGGAGTATAGTTTGGGTGATACAAGAGGCTTGAAAGGTGTGTTTAATGATTTAGAGGTGGTGGTCATTTATAAGAGGGAGGACGGGCTCTTTAGGAATGTTTGAAAATACTATTTTATTATAAAACGGTTTTCAAATAAAAAAGGTTAAAAACTCATTAAATTAGATTATAATATAGATATATGTCGAAATAAATTCATCCAATAATAATTTTATAGTTTTTCAATAATTTTTAATCCTTATCTTTTTTATTTAACCTTTTTTACTCTTACCGTTTTATCAAGAATTTAACACTTTGAGAATAAATATAGTTACCAAAACAAGAAAATATCCAAATAAAGATTAATTAATAAAACATGAGACATATTATAACTATTTTTCCAAATATTAGATTTTTTATAATTTTATAACATTTTTAAAATATTTTATATTTTTAAATATGATTTATGCTTATTTTGACACTATTCATATAATGACTTTTAGAAAATCCATAACAACCTAATTGATTTGAAAAAAAATCATTAATACAAATATAACAAATAAATATCATCCAATTAATTAGTGTATGACATCTAAATAAAAAATTACAATTTTTTTAACATTCATAATATCATTTATTCGAATCCTTTATTAATGAAGCAATCATTGCATCACTATTGCTTCATAAATAAATTTATTTATATAATGTATTAAACTTATAAATAAAATACCATGATATAGATAATCTTTTTATATTTTTAATGAATATTTATTTTCATACATATCACTTATATAACCCCATATAAAAAATTTTATTACTAAAATATATATGTTTATGTTACATTTTCCTTAACTTTAAATTAATTTTTATAAAATTTTATTTTCACTTGAAGTGGCTCCATGGGGTCACAAAATCAACCATAGGATGCTCATGGTCGGAAATGTATTATAAAATAGGGTTCAGATATGTTTTAGAGTAATTCAATATTATTATAATATTATTTTTTAACCCTTATTTACTATATTTACCCTTTAACCATAGTAAATAAAATATTTTCTGAAGTTATTATTCATAATGACTACAAATAAATGATACTATTTACACAATTTGGAACTCATTAATCTAAATATGGAATCCATTTTTCCAAATTCAAAACACAGAAGTTTCCACAGTTAATTTAAAATTAATTCTCATTTCAAAACCAAAAAGTGTGTTTTTAAGAAATATTAACTATCAGAAGATTGACTTCTGTTTTTGTCTAATTAAATGGTAAAATTACTTAAAATGACCATAATTTGATTAAATGGTAAAAAAATAATATAATTACACTTTAAAACCAATTAAAAAGATAATCTAACCATATAAATAAATTAGATGAAAAGAACGTTTTGACTTAAAATGCATATTCTTCATTATTCACTAAAAATGAACTTTATCAGAAAAATACCAAAAAATTACCCAAAATAAATTTTGATATCCCGATTCTAAATAATAAGTGTATTTTGAAAAATAGATCATATAAAAGTGACAAAAAATAGATTTAAAAATGGTTCTCGATTAATAGGCGGTAAAACAACCTTTTAAAGAATATTAGATTATTTCAAGCTTAAAATCAGATTCATTCTTATTTTAAGACTCAAAAATTTATTGAATAAAAGTAAACACATTTAAAAAAAATATTTAATCACATTATAGTTAGTTTTTTTCATTTCTACCAGTAAAATGGTTAGGTGTTAACTACCATTTAAAATAATAAGATTATTATATTATTTTTTGGTATAACTGAAAGTTGTGTGCAACGTAAGATTTTAAAGAAAAACATTATTGTGTGTTGAGTACACTATCATAAAATAGCATCCCATTAAAATTAAAATTAATATTTAATTACCAATTATTAATAAATATTAAAATATCATATTCTCTATTCATCACGGATGTTACACATATAGCTCATGACTACAATAGAAATGGTAATGTTCATGGTCATACTAGTAATGATAATTTAGAAGTGAGCTATTATAATTGTAAGGATATGTTATATTATGAAAATGTGTGTCTTTAGATAAATATAAATCATGAGAATCATCAATAATGTAAGCATAAGAGTGTGTAAATTTCATTTGTGACTACCTCAGTAAATGTAGTACCATCGAATGAAGTGGTGAAAGGTATGCTACCTTTGTACTTAAATTATCCCTATGTCTTGTTTGATTTGGGGTCTACAAATTATTTTTTTTTTGAATAATGTTTCTACTAAAATAAAATATCATATCATGAAATGGAGATAAAAATTTTGGTAAAAATCATAGAGGAAGTATTAAATCTATATATATTTATAGGAACCATCTTATGATTATATTTGGAATTATTTTTCATGAAAATGTTATTATCTTTCCCATATTTTAGTTTTATGTCATCAAGGGTATGGATTGGATTTCCATTTATCATGACAAGATAAATTATATAACTAAGGAAATTATATTTAATTTCTATTGTGAATTTGAATTTAAATATAATAATAAGTGAATACCTTTTAGATCACATCAAGAAGATAAGATATTTATTAATTAGGGAAATGAGAGTTATCTTAAAAATATTATTGTAATAAAATAAAGTGTACATATTAGTAATGTACCAATAGTAAATGAATAAATTGAAGTATTTCTTGATGATTTACATATTTTTATTCTTGATTAGGTGGTTTAATTCACTATTTACTTAGTTAAAAAATATAAGATAATTTTAAATCCTCATTATCACATGGATCCATGTGAATTATTGGAATTGAAAAGAATTTGCAAGAGTTACAAGATAAGGGTTTCATTTTCCCTATCACTTAACCTTGGGGTTCTTCTATTCTGTTTTTAAAAAAAATATAGGAGGATCTATGAGTCTTTTAATCGACTATAGAGCACTAAATAACATCACTGTTCAGAAAAATTATTTGTTTCCTCATATAAATGAAATTTATGATCATCTTCAGGGTGTGAAACATTTTTCAATGATTTATCTAAGGTCTAGATATTATTAGTTGAAACTAAAGTCGGAAAAAATTCTAAGGATAATGTTTTTACTAGGTATGGCCATTATGAGTATTTAGTTGCGTTGTTCAGTTTCATTTATGTACTTCTTGTATTTATAGATATTATTAATTGAGTTTTCCATGAGTATTTGGATACATTTATATTATTTTTGATTGATGACATTATGGTTTATTCTAAATGTTATTAGGAATATGAGAAATTTCAATGTATTTTTATATATAATTTAAAAGAAAATAATTCATATTGAATATTTATTAAATATAAATCATGGTTACAGTATATTTATTTCCTTAAAAGTATCTTTTATATATATCACATAACTATTGATCCAGTTAAAAATAAAGTGGTAGAATAGTGGCCAGGACCTATATATTTCACTAAGATTAAGCTTGTATCAGATTAGTGGGTACTATTAATTATTTTTAGTACTGTAGAAGGTACTGTTTGGCACTATAGCAGCCAGGAATATGACCCCGTCTAGGCCTTTAGGCCCCTGATTTGGTCCCTAAATCCATTAAGGACTTTGGGACTCCCAAGACTTCGGGTCAGTATAGCCTTCGGTCCACCTCAAGGCCTTCAGACCACTTTAAGTGTAAATGCAAACAAAACGACCTATGAGGAACAAGCTCTACAAGGAGGATGATCAAGGAGTTTTCACCACATTAGAAGCTAAATGGATTGTAAGAATGAGAGGGTATGGCACCGGCCATCGAGACAAGCCTGTGCATGCATGGGAATTCCTTGCTGAACAGCCATGAGAAGGTAGAGAGATGATTTCACGATGAAGATGCTAGGTAGGAGCAGTTCCAAGTAGTTAGTCTTGGATGTAGGTAACGTTTGAAGCCTATGGGAAAATGAATTCTTCTAAGGCCAATGGGCCATGTAATACTTATGCCTATGGGTCTTGTAAGGGTTCTACCTCACCCCTTGAAAGTGGGATTATCATAATCAATAAAAAATAAAGGCCTTCGAGACATTAAAGGAACTATGTTATCTCAAAAAGGAATTATATTCTTCTAGACAAAGGATTATGATGGATGTTTATATAAATAATAATGAAGATTGGTTAATAATCATGTGTTAGCCATTCCAAAAATAAATCGTGAATTTTTTATTCACAATGATGGTTATTTTAAAGGACTTGGTTATGTCTTGATGAAATATTGTTTAGGAATTTTTTATATTTCACATCAATTAAATGTCTATGAGAATAATTACCATTCTTAGTATCTTTATCATATATCATGGTTTTTATTTAAAATTATACAAATTATTTCATATGTGGTAAATTGCGAAATATATATAGACTAAAAAAGTTGAAAGTATATATTCACTCAAAAAGAGTTGAAAATGAGGGACATAATATTGTTTCAAATGATAAAGGATTACAATTTCACAGACCACTATCATCCATGTAAATGAAACATAGTATATGATTCCTTGATCCAAAAATATAATTCATCAGTATCTATGCTATGTTTTGAATGACATCCTTTGGTTAATGATTTAATGAATATTGGACTATAAATTATGCATATAGGGACTCCCCCTACTTTGGTTTAGGTATCAATGCATTCATATTTTTCAAATAGAATTAAGTATACTCAAAAGGAAGATTGTGGTTGGTATGAAAGAGTAGAGTTTGTTAATAAGGGTATGTTGCAATAATTTAACATTGTAAAAGATGGTGTTATATGATTTGTAATGAGGTTATGTATGAAATGTGATCCTTAGTTGAATAAGGAATTATGGAGTGACGATTATAGATCTCCTTCTTTTTTTCAACATGGAAGCAATAAGATTTATATAGACCATTGATAAAATTATTGGTAGGAAGGAATAAAAAATTATATTTTAGGTTTTATCATAAAACATTTGACTTGTAAATGGCTTAATTATGAGTGAAAACCACTGATGGGAATGCATCAACCTTTGTTGGTGCCTGAAAGGGAATGAGAGAATATATGAATGGATTTCATGGTGGGTTTATCAAATATGTCTTTAGGTAATAATGTGATTTAGGTTATTATTGATTGATTGACTAAATATACTCATTATCTTCCTATTAGAGATAAAATTTCATTGAATTATCCCTTATGAGTTTATCTTATGGTGATAATCAGGTTATATGGAGTTATTATATTTATTATCTCTGAATATGATCCCATATTCACCAATATTTTTTTAAAATAATATCAAAATTTATTTCGAACTAAACAAAATTTCATTAGAAATTTTCATAGACAATATTATGGAGAATAAGAGTGAATAATTTAGTATTTGTAAGATATACTTGACATTTACATCAAATTACTAGGAATTTTTGTATCAACATCATTCATTAGTTAAATTTTCTTATAAAAGAAGTTTTAATTCTCATTTACTGATAGATCATTTTGATTAATTATATAGAAAGTGGTGTCAAAATCCAATATATTCTTATGAAGTTGGTGAGAGGAATTGGTTAGAACTAAAACATGAAGAAGAAATTATTAAGAATGAAAATATAAATTAGTAATACATTAGGGTATCTAAGAGTAGCCATAATATTTATACAGATAACAAGAGTATAGACCATCCATTTTACGTAGGTAATCATGTCTTTCTTAAAATATCACCATGGAACTATGTTATTTGATTTGGAAAAAAGGAAATTTTAATTATATGGATTTTTGGATCATATGAAATTATTAAAAGGGGGTGATTATTTTCCTACCAAGTATCTTTATATCAAATTTTACCTTAGTTGCATTTTGTGTTTCATGCTTCTCTGTTAAAGAAATATGTATCTAATGCCTCACATTTTTTATGACCTAAAATGGTATAGTTGGAAGAAAATATTTTTTATGAGGGAAAGTCAATATTGATTCTAGATCATAGTGATTAGTTGTTATAAAATAAGGTAACTAAACTTTTTAATGTTTTATGGAAGAACGACATGATTGAGGAAGCAATATCGGAAACTTAAAAGGCTCTGAGGGAAAAATATTCCCACCTTTTTGAGTGATAAATAAAATTGAGATGATGTAATTTATTTAAGAGAAGAATTTTAAAACCAATTTAATGTTAGTAATAAATTATTTTTAGGACTTATTTATATTCATGATTAGATTTTTTGGATTTAAATTAACTAAAATATTTTTATATAATTTCTCAAATCGAAGAAAGAAACAGTTATATTCTAAGTGTTTTCCATGTATTATATATTTCATTAAAAAGTAATGTATATAAATTTTAGAAATTTAATTTTATGTAATGTTATTAATTTTTCATAGTATCCTAAATAATATATCTTAGGGTAATTTTTTGGTATTTTTTTAAAAGATTTATTTTTTGGTGAATAATGAGAAATATTAATTTTTATAAAAGCTGATATTTATTTTTATGTATTTAGAAATTCAAATTCTATTTTGGATTTATTATAATTTTAAATGCATATAAATTTACTAAAAATAATCTAATTATCACCATATTAATCAAAATAATTTATATTGGAATAAATTCATTTTTATGCTTAAAACACATTTTTCTAACAAACTTGTTTTCTTTATGTTATTTGTTCTTATATCAATATTAATTTATTCAAATTATACATATTTAATTATAAAATATGGATTTAATATTTAGAATCATGAGGTTTAAATTTATTAGTGAGTTCAATATCATCTTTAGTTGTTTTAATAGTATACTTGGTAAAAATATTGTAACCACGATAAAGGGGTAAAATGGGCTAATAACAGTTAAAAAATTATGATAAGGTCAAAAATTATCATCTTAATTCTTATTGTAAATGGTTATTTAGAACCTTATAATCTTATATTCATAATATAATTATTTTAGTTCCACTTTTCCATGAGTAATATGCTTATAATGTTTAAATGTTAAGAATAATTATAAGTGTGTCATTCCGCAAACTTATAAATGGGAATATAATATCACCAATTCTCCACACTACTTGTGAACATTATCTCAACAAAAATTTACTTAAATTTCTCAAACAGATTCAAACCACTTCTTAGAGGTTTTGGTCTCACTAAAATACCATCATAGAAGGATTAGTGTGGAATCCAAAAAAAGTTTTCTAAATAAGAGATATAACACTTAATTTGTTTCTTTCATATTTGTTTATTATTATACCACATTAAAACCTACCATATACATGATTATATAATAACACAATTATATCCATTATTCTAAAAATATATATTTATGGTATAACCCTTTCATCTCATTTTCTATCCTAAGGTAAATAAAAATATTTCTAGTGTATACGTGTGCACAACCATCTCCACAGAGCGATGTGTCTCATTGTTCATCACCATCTCAAATGGATGGTTATTATGTTGATTTAATTCATATTTATAACATTTATTAAATTATTATAATTCTAAAAATATAATATATTACTTACCTTCTTACCCTACCATTCGTTGAAAAATGATAACCTCGTTTCTGTGTATATGTGGACTACCACCTTTACAAAGCCATGTGAATCATTTTTCATGTAAAACATTCATGAATAGTTATAAAAATGTATTAATATATAAAAATTATAATTATTTATTAATTAATATTCTATATATTATGGAAACATAGCCTCTTTTACCATGGTCAACCTACCGTAGTTGTTTTGGGATTGTGAATGGAACATCCTCAAAACATCAGACATGAATTTAATTGATTTAGTAACTATATAAGACATGGTAATAAATAAAATAAATGGGATTAATATAATACAATAAACCTAAAAAAGGGTTCCTAATCATATAAATAATTAATATATTTTTATTATTTAAAAGTTTAATAATTTACATTGTGAGTTGGACTTTTTCTAATGGATTTTTCTTTAAAATATTATTTTAAATGTTTAAAGTTTTATTTTAGAAATTTTTTCTTCCATATATATATTCCATAAAATGTTTCAATAATTTTATATTATACCAAAATAATTTGTTAAGTCATTTTATACTATCATTTAAATTCCTTACAATCGTATAAAAAGTTATCTTTTTTAACACCTTCTATATAGATTGTTTTTTAAAAAGAGTGAAAGAAATAATTTTTTACATATATATTATAAAAATAATTTCTCACTATCATGAATGTTATTATATAATAAGATTAATATAAACTTTTCCATGTTTTTTTACATAATATTCCCTTCCCAATTTTTTTGGAAAGATTTTAAATAGTTTACAAAGGAAAATGTATTTTTATCCTTACATTTACATCAAGTTTGAATGTGCTTCTGTATATTTGTTAAAAAGAATATTTTATGAGATTTTATGATGAAAATTAAATATTATATGTGTTTTATTTGTTTTATGGTCCTTTTAAATTTTTTATGATGATGGATGAGCCTGATATATCTCCCCAATTCATTAAAGATAATTTTTATGGAGTAATATTTATTTCACAATGTAAGAAAACAAGATTATGTTTCAAGAAATTTTATAACCCTTTTATGGGTGAAAGGTATGTTTTTCATGAAAAACAATTTCATGGGTTCTCATTTTTTCTACGAAACCGTCTTGATTATGATTCACCCTTAATTATTTATTATTAAATGTTTTATGAAAAATTTTGGTAAATAAATCTAATTTCATGAGCATGTAAATGAATATTTGTTCTCAAATTTTATTATGTAAAAAAGAAAAAATTCTTATGGATTTCATAGTTTTTCAAATGGAATAAAGGGTTGTATTTCTTTTTATATCCCTAAATATGTTTTTTTTGGAAAATTCATGTTTTAAAATGTATTTTATAGGTTTTAATTATGAGTGGGAACTATATTGAGGTTTATATTTCTAATGTGGCAGATTATTTTTAAATGATGAAAAATATACTTGAGTAAAAAAATTAAATTTAATAATCCTATTTTTTATGAAAATGCAGAAATTGAGTAGAAGTGTTAACCTTGTAATGTATAAGTTTAATATGTAATATATTGTCCCAAAACTCTAAAATAATAAACCTAAATTATAATGGGAATGTAAAAATGGTTTAATCATTACTATTAATCTCATAATAATGCATTGTTAAAGGTATGTGTCATTATAATGTTGATTAAAAAAATAATTGAAACATAATAATTATATTAATTAATTAGTCTCTATCTATTTTATAAATTCCCAATATCCCTTGCCATTGGACTCAAAATATCCTACCACATGTATCTTCTTGTGAAAATGATCTATATATCCATTCTCATAATCAATACTTGGGCTTAAAAATATATTTGAAGGTTTCTTAGTAGGATAGTCTTGTTAAGTACATCAATTAGAACCTATTTAATCTATTGAGTGAACTTCCCAATACTAATATACTAGATTTGGATATCCTCTACACTTATATACAATTTTTTGTTTGTCTATAACTCCATACTTTACAGGTATTTACTTATGCAGAGGTGAGGGGAACCAGGTTTTGAGGTTATATAAGGTAATCCATGGACATACTGGTCCTATATAATAATGTTATGAAGAATGAATTTCTAGCTATCATATATAATTTAATATAATTTTTATAAAATAAAAAACCCATGTAATGAATATTAAATTAAATAAAAATCAAACACATACATTGGTTGATAATGTTCATGATTATTCACATAAGTAATGAATATGTATTTTATAAATTTCCTTGAATTTATTTTTATTCCCTATTTACTATGATAAATCAATCAAATTAATAAATTAATTATCTTATTAAAAAATTAATTTATTTATATTAATTTACTATTAAAGCAGTCATGTATATACCTTATTGATCCTATCTCTCTATTATGGTGATTTAATAATAAAAAAAATTCTCTTCTGTATCTAATGTTTTTATCTGTGTGTTTTTTAAACTCATCATTTATTAACTATAGTCATGTAATTAATTATTATAATGTACTAATTAAATTCATTTAATATAAATGATACTGTTCTTGTTGAAATATTGAAATAATGTCTTATTATAATTCATGATCATTGAATCAAGTTATATTAACATTATAAAAGCTTTGATTTGGGTGGAATTAGTGCCTCTTGAAGTAGGTTGTGGAAGGATAAACTAGTTTCCCAATGGCATGGAAAAAAATCCCCTCATCCTTCAAGAGTCCACCAGCCAGCCAGTGGAATTAGACAATGTGTAGGGATATCCATGGTAGGCCACCTGCTACCTGGTAGAGGCAACCATGTATTTAGGGGTGTTGAGATAGGCTCTTTGGGGTCGTATTTATTATGGTGAAAAAATATCCCAAATGACACTTTAATGTTTTGGTTCAACCTGAATAATTATATAACATTACTTGATGTCTTAGCGGTTATAAATAGAAGATCAAGGGTGATTGGATCTAAAAAAATATTCATGTGAAACAACTCTTCACTTGAATCAACATTGAAAACTTACCATTCTCTAAGCCCTACACATAATGAGATAATTTTCTTCTCTAAATCAAAAAGGATATCACCTTTATCTCTATCTATCTCTCAAATCATATCTATATTTTTAAAGAGATAAAAGAATATATTTTTTAATTTTTTTTTCTTTGAGAATATATCTATTCACACATAATCTTATCATGTTGTTAATAACAATACGTTATGGATGCTTTCTCACAGTCGGCAATATAAGGGAAGTGTTTCTTATCACAACAGTTAAAAGGACAGAGAAATATTCCTTGGGTATCCATCAAATCCAAGGGAACTAGTTATTCAGATTACATTAAAACCAATGGAAGTGGTTCTTCTGTTTCCATTAAAACCCATTGAAATTATTAATAAGGAATATCTCTCTAATTCTTTGGTGGTGAAATTGGGGATCTTCTAGATATATATTAGAACTCCTTATCAAATCATGATTGTTTATCTCAACTTTTTCCAATGAATAATTGTATTCTCAATTCACATAAATTTTAGAAATTATATTTATTTACTTTTGGTTTTGAAAAATTATTTAATTAACTTCTATATTACCTTTTTTATACAAATTGAATAATTAATCTGTCACTTAATTAATTTCATTGAATTTTTTCCTAAAACATTTTATTTTAAAATTACTAATTTATTTTAACACAACAATTTTTAAAATAAAATTCACCTCCACCCATATCAAAGTAATACCATACTCTGACTAGTATTTGGTAACATAATAGATATTTTCATTTATTTTAAAATCCTAATTTTCAAAAAAAAATGATTTTTAAAATATTTAATAATTTTAAAATATAATTTTAAATGAGATCTAATTTTCAAAATTATTATAATGTAATTTCCTTAAGACGACCTCCGTTATTTAATGAATTAAATTATTTTTATTTGAAAAATCACATGTCATCTTTTCTTAGTTGGAAAGGCTAACCTATTTGGAAAATTTTTATGAATGGTCATAACGTATCTAGAGAATATGAAGATAAATATACTCCTCAATACATTTATACTTTTTAACTTAGTGGAAAATATATGAATACCTCACATTTTGGGTAAGATCAAAAATAATTTAATTTAAAATATTATTAGAAATTGGATAATGAAATATGAAAACTCTTATAATTCACATAGGAAGACACAAATAAAATTAAAGACACTAGATTGGATATGTTTTGAAAATACATTGAGTGTTTTTTCGTGCATTCAAATGAATCAATTATTGAACTTTTTACCTGATTTACTTAAATTTATATTAGTATAAAATATCTATATGATGAGTTATATATAGAAACAATGATGATGAAAAGTGTATTCGTTATACCAAGCTTTTAGGATCCCAAAGTGATGACCATCCAAGAAAAAATTTCATAAAGAATATGATTCACTTATAAATCATCGACTCAATGATGACATAATAAATAAATAAATTTAATATAATTAATATGTGAAGGAATCCAAATGATAAAAAAATAATTTATTTTAAAATAATCAAAGATGATTATTCTATTAAAAGGTACTCTGATAATGAAAGTAAAATTGAGCTCTTGATTAGAAGATTGAAAAAATTGAACAAGATGAACAAAATGGAAAAATCCTTTTGATGAGTTAAAAATAATAATCAAATTGAAAATATTGAAGTGATGTACTTTTATTAAAAATAGAATGACCATATAATGCTAGATTATCCCTTGAAAATAATATAAAGACAAGAATGAAGATAATAAAGCTCTAAAATTATCAACATTGAGTGAAACAGAGGATATTATTTCATTATATGAATCAAGTGAATCAACTCCTAAATGACTCATTTCTCATATTGATGTATGTGAATAGGTTAGGTCTCAATATCCATTTAATTATTAATCTTCAGCTTATTCATTCTCTTATTTTTAATCATATTTATTAGAAAATGAAATTAGAAATTTTTGTCAAGTGATAATTTTGAAATGTGAGATTATTTTAAAATTTTATAAACAGTTTCTTAAGTAAAAGTATAAACTTTTTAATGAGAAAGATATTCTTTCAAAAGGAAATGATGATTTGGTTTTAAAAAAATCAACCAGATGTTGAAGTTTTAAAAAATAAAATAAGTGATCTCAAAATCCCTCATTAAAAATTCATTGTTGGTGAACTAAATATTATCATGATCCTTGTTTATCAATGTGTAAAAAAATAAACATGTTTTTTAAAAAAAATACTATCTCTTCTAAAACCACCTCATTTGGGAATGACATTTCTCAAAAATAACTTTTTCATTCATTTTTAAAATTTGGGCATTTTATATATGAAGGAAATTGTAAAAAAACTATATATGAAAGACCCAAATATATTCCTCTGTATTATAAAGTATAAAATAAATTATATTTATAAACAAATTTTTGTTCCAAAATCTTTATTATCTAATCTACATGGACCCAAAATTATTTCTTCTTATAAAGCATTAATAAATAACATTTTTAGACCCTTAAGGGTATTAAATGGAAGTTGATTTTTATTTTTTCAAGAATTCACCATCAGGATTTATTAAAATGATTTTTTTTTTGCCTTCTTAATAAATTTTTTCTCATTAAACCTTGAAATTATTGACCAACTATTTGAATCTTGAACTCATTTATAAATGATCCAATTTAGGGGTAGCCTAGATTTCACCCTTCTAGTGATGTTCTGGGATAATCATTATGAGAACAAGGTTTTTATATCTCTTTAGTTTTATTTCCTTATTTAGCCTCATTTATAGATATTTCCTCTCTCTCTCATATATTCTTTCTTAAAATATGGGATATAATCTTTTTAATATTTTATTTTTCTTCTTTATTTTATTTTCGAAATTTTTGTCTTCTCTTTTTCAAACATTGTTTTTCTCATCACTTTCTATATTTTTTTTATTCTTTTTCAAAAAAATTACTTTAATTAATTAATTTTATTTTTAAAATGAGGTTAACTTCATTTTTTATGCTCTTTCTATTTTATAAATATGTAGATGTTTTAACTATCTATTCTCATTTTCTCCATTCTCTAAGTGTATTCTTAGTGTTCTATCTTTTTATAATCATGTGTATCTTGAGAATATTTTGTTAAAATAAAGATTCAAAATCTTATCTGATGGAAGTTTCTCTTATTTCCCATCATTTTTGAGTTTTTTTATAATCAAACATGAAGAGAGGTTTTATAGTTCTTTTTTATTGAGATTTTATTATATAAATGGGAATAGAATATTATTTATTTCATATAGGGTATTATTTATTGAGTATATTATATAATTTATGTATTTATCATGTTGTATATTTTTTATTTCATTAGCTTGTGTTCAATATATTTACAAATAATTTAATTATATTGAATATCATTGACCCATGTTGAATATGTTAAAATATAATATCTTGAATTTCTTTTATTACCTATTTTGCTCTTGATTTACATTTAACATATATTTTACATTAAGTTTTTGTGATAATAAAAATGGTGGATATTTTTGTAACTATCTCTATATACCAAGGTTTTTCATGATCCAAAAAAGTCTTTTTTTTCTAATGTTATCACCAGAGTGTTCTTTTGAATCATCATTTTAACTTTAAGTCATGTTATTAATGGTTTTAAAGGAGTTATTAAAGTTCTTTAAGATGATTATTTTTTTGAAAGAATGATAATATATATTATTACGATTCAATTTCATGTAATTAATTTGGAAGAACCTCATATGACCATAGATTAAAAAGGAAGTAGAACCTCTTAAACAAGGATTCACTTGGAAACACTCGCTAATCAGTGGAATAGATAGAATTACCCTTATCCTATAGAATCCCATCAGCCATTTGGAGGAGGTGAACTGTCTATTTAGTGGAAACATAAATTGTATAGAGATGTATAAGTAGTAAACCAAGTACTTGATGGAGGATATCAGGTGTTTTATGGAATCAAGAAAAACTCTTTAAGGATGCATTTATGACTATCAGAAAATCTCTTCCATAGCTCTATAATTCTCTGGTCTGACCTAAATAATTCTAGAACATTTCTTGATATATTGGAGTCTATAAATAGAGGATCAAGGGTTATCATATCTCAAAAACAAACTAACACAATAAATCATCATTAGAATTAACATTGAAGCTCTAACTTTCTCCAATACCTCCTCTCAAAGAGCCAACCTTCTTCTCTTAATCTAAAAGGATCTCACCTTTAGCTCTATCTCTATCCCTCTATATATCTCTTAATTTATATCCATGTTTAAAAATATATAGATGATATACTTTATAAAGGGGTTTGTATAAGAAAATATATCTATTCTCACCTTATCTTATCATGGTTCTCACAACCACAAGTGTGGGATGTCTGCTCAAAATTGGTAAAGTGGTGGATTGGTTTATTGTCACAACCATTAAAATCCACAGGAGGTTTTTCTTAGGTATCCATTAAAACAAACAGAAGTGTTTCTTTTTTTTCAATTAAATATAAGGTAAGGTATTAATGATATTTATATATCTAACTTATGGGTGGAGTTTTAGGTGATCTTATAGAATTATTGTCAAACTCTTTATCAATTTTTTTGTCTCCTCTTTTCTTTTTCTCATTGAATCAATCAAATATTAATTCACATAGATTTTTTAAATTTGATTCATCATATTTTTCCTATGATTAATAATTTAATAAACATTGATATTAACATTTTTTATATAAATCAAAATTATAATTTATCAATTAATAAATTATAGCTCCTTTTCTATTTGAAATTTTTTTATTTACCAATTATTTCTTTCTTTTTTTTAATTAATTTTTAAAAGGAAATTCACCCCTAACATTTTACAATAATCCGACAAACATACCCATATTATATAATTTTAATTAAATTATGAAAATTAAATTAATTTAAAATTAATTGAGTTCATATTGTGTACTAGTGGAAGCATGATGTTTACCCTTATGAACTATGTAGTGTTTTATATTTTCCTTTTCATGTATGGTATACTTAAATAACATGTTGTGTACATTGTGTGTCATGAAATTACATGAAATTTTGTCCCATGAGCTAAGTCACATTGTTAGTGTATAAATTTTTACAACATGACACACATTTAATATATGTGGAATGTACTTCTAGTGATTCACATGAAGTGCATAGCATGTTCAATGACTATACATGTTGTGCAGTTCTAAAATAATCGGTAAATTAATTAATAATTTGATACTATAAAAACCATGTAACATAGTGTGTTTTTTATTTATACTCAATTTTGTTTGGTTTAGTGCTATAATTAATTTCCATTCAATGTATTTAATTGACATTGTTTCATCCTAGTTTGGTGTGTACATAAAGGAAATGAGTATGAGTTACAAGACTTGTATATCCAAATCCACATAATGTATTCTTCCCTTTTTCCATCCTTACTACATTCCTAGGGACTCTGTATTTTTTTTATGTGGATATTTAAATATTAAATATAATGTATTCCAACTACCTTCCATGTAATCATAAATAGCATATTTTCCTCAACTGTCAGTCATTACATAACATGTGATTAATACATGTCACGTATTTTGGACACATAGTTTCTATGATTCCCATGTGGAAAATCATGTAGGGTTTTTACAATGTTTATTCATGATATACTCTATTTAACTTGTCATGCTACAAACAATATAAACTAGTCAATACACAATGTATAATAATAGTGTGTACCATTCACCTCCATGACGTCCCACAATTTAAAGAACTCATTCTGGTGTAGTGTACATGGGCACATGATGTGTAGTTTTCTATTGCACCTTGTGTATCTATAATTTCCACTAAAAATCTCTAGCACCTCTTGATGGTATCACTAGTTATTCTCTATCTATTCTTGGTTATATAAAGTGAAAAAAATATATAGACTTTCATATTCAAGAAAAAATTAAACTCAAAATGAAAAACTAATATAAAATGTGAAAACTGATCAGTAATTAATAAATTGATAAAAATTAATATGTGACTTCTCTGATACAACTTGAAGGTCCTATGTTATAGTGAAAGCAAGTGGTATCATACCCAACAATGGTTTTTATCAATTTTTTAGAATTTATACCCCAAATTGGATGAATAGGAACCCTTAAATCCATAATAAAAGATCTTTAAAATATAATTTATAATTAATTTTTATAAATAAGAATTACCATTACATGAATATTTTTCTTCATTCTAAAATTGTTTGACCACTTCCTATTGTATTTTCATTATGTCAATGTATTAATGTGTAGGATCCCTCTAGTATTATCCACATGCGCTATACAAACCTCAAAACACCATATATGGTCCTTACATGATTATTTCCAAAACACTATTACCCAGTTTTGATACCATTGATCATAGATATAATTTTTTACCGACTTGAAGGAATAAATTTAGTTCTCTAAAGGCTTTAACGGGAGGATTGTTAATTGATGCTCTTTATTCTTTAGAGTTTTTTATAGAATTTTCTCTCTATGATTGAGAGAATTCCCTAAAGAAGATCTGTTATTCACATCAATCACAAGAATTATAAATTATATACTCAATTTAAATACTTAGCTTAGAAAATTAGTTATTGAAGATAGGACATTAACCATTATCCTAAATCTAAGTGAAACCCACATTGAATAATAATAATATTATTATTATTATCATAATTTCTTTGATGTGTGAAAAACACATGGAAATTTTGATATTATTTCTTAACTAAATATAATAATATTTATATAAATGATATTAAATATTTCATTCCCCCTAGGCCCTTAACTATGTTCATCAATCCAATCTAGTATCTATAAAGCCTTGAATAATGAATATTTACTTAAATAATTAAATATCATTGAATTATTTATTCCTTAAATAAATAAATATTTTATTCACTAATATGGTGAATAAATATGTATTAAATATTCATCTCACATCTATATTCTCTCAAATAAATGGTGACTAATTTTTTTCCATGAATATAAATTGAATAATTTTTTTAGAATGATCGAGGTTATACCTCTTTTATTGGAAGCAAGCAAATAAATGAAACCAAAGAGAGGTAGAAACACACGTTTTGAGGCTCTATTTATTGTACTTAGTCATGTGATAGATTGCGGGATGCTCTCTATCGACCCTAATGCGGCACACAAGGGTTAGCATATGGATTCCACGGTGGCTGGTTTTCTTGCTTGAGATTGGTTTGATAGCCATAGGTAGGGAGGCAGATCAATGACGGGGTATGGCATGTGATCGGTGATGGTGAAGGATAGGCTTGACACGTACAATATGACGAGGATTCATCTGGTTGTGAGGGAAACAGTGATACACAAGGAGGCGACTGCTCTGGTCAGCGGCTATGGCTTGATCTCGGCGGTGGTGAAAGATGGGCTCGACGAGAGCAAAGAGCCGAAGAGCGGTTTGGTTGCACGAGATTATGATAGAGTTATGTGAAAAGAGGCGACTGATATGTTTTTTGAATGGATTTACTGTGGTGACTGAGGGTGCAACGACGTCTGGAAAAACTGGTGCAGGAGGATTTCGTGGGTCAGTTGTGCCCAGATCTGAGACGTTGCCCAAGGAGGTGTGAGATCCGGTCCCGAAAAGACCTACGAGGGTGTTGGATGTGGATCATCCAGGAAGATTAGGTGGCTCTAGGATACAAGAGCCTTCTGATTATCGGCCAAAGGGGTCTTTGGGGTCATGGTAGCCAGGACTGTATCAAAGGAAGCTCCTGTTCACAGAGCACTTTCCAACTGCAAAGGCATAGTTGATCCTTCAATTCCAAGAAATGGAAACATTGTGCACATCACAGTGGATCCTGAAGCTATTTGAGAGCCACTCAAAAGGGGTGAGTTCTCAATCATAGAACATTTATTTCTTCCTAAAGGCTCTCATCCTCTAAATGTTGAAGAAATCAAGGAACAAATATCATTTATTTGGGGTTTTTCATCTTGGAAATTTGTCTTTCTAGGATTGGGATATTTTCGTATACTATTCCCCACAGATGAACTGAAAACGCATTCTTGGGGATTTGGCTCCATCATTCTCAAACCATACATCATTCACCTTAGGGAATGGGATAAAAAATTTAACCCACTTGAGGTTGGAAAATCCACCACTCAAATGTGGGTTGGAATTAATTGGCTAAATTGAATACTCTGGCAACCCAAAATCTTGTATGATATTGCACTATGTATCGGCATTACGATTAAACTTGTTAATGAAATGGAAGTGGCTTGATTCCACCATTTTGAAAGGTTCATTGTGGATGTTGAACTGGGTTCGACTCTAGATGAAAAGATTATTCTTGCAAGAGACAATGATATTATTGAGTTATAGATTGTTTATGAAAAAATTCCAAAATTCTGCAAGGAATGGAATGTAATAGGTCATGAATTAGCTAACTATAGATTCTCCAAAGTCTACAGCTTCTGCTCCTTACAGGGTCATGAGATGAGCAATTGTCTCAAAAATAATAAAAATGCATTCGTTCAAAAGGTTGATTTATTCACCAGCTTCTGTCAACAGGAACCAATGAGAAATAAGTTTAGTGTACAATTACTGAAGATGTTATCAGGTCATAGGTTGATGGGAATAGTTGCGAGCAGAGTGACCCACCTGAGATTAAGCCGAAATCATGGGTTGTCATATTCTCAGAAGAAGCAACCGTTACCAGTACTGAGCTAGGTAGCGATGATAAATTGATGAAGGTATAAGTTAAAGAAGATGAAATCCAAAAAGAGGATGATCATAAGCTCTCGTAATAAAGGTTGGCCACCCCAGGTTTCTGAAAGGGTAAGCTAATTTTTGAATCTAACTCATCTTCCTTTTCTAAAACATGTCATGATTCTTCAAAACCTATGGTGGTTTGCGAGGGTTTCTAGCTGGTCTCATATAAGAAGAGAAAGTCTCCAGTTGTAACCTCTATGGTGGTTGAACAACTGAATGCAGGTAGTCCTGCACCTCTTTCTGATAAAAATGATGTTAGTTCCATTGAGAAGTAGGAAACTGAGAAAACGTACAAGGAAACTATTTCTTCGAGTCACATAATGGAGAATGAGAAGGTGATGAATCCAATGGTAAGAGAAGTCTCTTCTGATTCATGTAAGGAGAAGCAAGACAGTTATGATTCAGAAATCAATGATGTGGAGACTCTAAATAAAAGGCTTCAATAACCTGAATAGTTATTATTTGTTGAAACATTTGAATAATATTTATTCTTATATTAAATTAAAATACAATTTGACTTTGTTTTTGGATACACGTAGTGTTTGACTCCCCATGACTCATTCTTAGTGGTATTAGTCTGACAAAAATAATGTACAAGATCAGTGTCTAACATCATATAAAGGAACCCATGGTGAAAAATAGTGAAATATCAAAATGAAAATAACCCCCTATGGATGATTAGTGCGTAGTATAACCCCTTTGTCTCCATGTATCATCAAATAGGATGCATCACATGTTTTATAAATTTATATTCTTGATATATATTTATTTCAAATTCCTAAAATTAATATTTTGATAAAACCATCATGACCATAGACATAATCAGAGAGTTTATTTTCAAATTAATGGCCTGAGATATCTACATCCTTTAACTAATAAAGGAAAATTCCTTTATTGAATTATTCATTAATGTTTTATCATTTGTGATGCATCCAACATATCCAACTTATCTACGAGAATATTTCATCATTGTTTTCATCAATACATTAAAGTAAAAGGATCCAAATATAAATTAATTGTAATATGAAGTCTAAGGACTAATACACATGTCTGTAGATATGAATATCCAATATCACATATAACATATGGATTTTTTAGGTGAGACTATTCTCATAACCTCCTCTCTTAGAGATTACCAAGGAAAAACTTAATGACAAGAAGTATCAATGTATTATGATTCCCCTACCCCTGATAGCTTGTATCATATTTGAAAATTCATAGGATATCACTCATCCATAGAACATGTATTTAAAAAATATCATCAAATTATTTCAAGGTTCTCATCTTGTCGGGTAATAGTTATAAACTCTTGTTGTTATAGGTACTTTGAGGACATTATCACATTAATTTTATGTATAAGAGAATTGATCATGTTATAATATATTTATCAATATTCAAGACCCTGAATATATTGGTAATCAAAAGTACAAAATATTTGGTTCAAGGGAACCAACTAAAATAATTTATACCCAAATAAAATAGGTGTACACTCTGTTTCAGTAATCTCCATGTGAGAGAAATTATAAATTCATGGAATTTTTTCCAAAACCAAGAATTTACACTAGATTTCATAAATATTAAACCTCAATACAATTATAGTATTAGTCTAATTAGTAGGAAGAAACAATATGGAAGAGTAGCATCATTAAACATTAGTTCATATATCAAATTCTATAGATCCAAAAAATAAAAGATACACATCTAACATTCAATCGTGGTCAATTAGATTTTATCATGTCATTCAGTTGCAATGTAATATAATTTTTAGAGAATTGACTAAGAACTCTGGCCTATAACCAAATAATCACGGCCAAAACTATCTAGATTTTCATCTATTTCATCCCAAATCACAAATAATTAATTTCGGATCCATATATAGTATTCTCTAGTTATATTCTAGAAAATTTTTAATTTCAACATCAAATCATGGAACTTAGATCCAAATTTATCCAGTTTACACTTGTAACTTTTCTAAATTATTTTTATATTATTTTATTTAGTTTAATTGTATATGCTTATATGTTTTTAGACCATTGTTTTCAAATAATTTAAAATTCTATGAGTTTATTTACAGTGATTTTGTCCTATAATTTTATGATATGTGAAAACTTAAGAGTTAAATTTTTTTCAATTAATTTATTATGAAAATGTGTATTATAATTAAATGTCCCTTTTTATATTAATAATAATTTTTTTGTATGTTGTAATGAACTTTCTATGAAATAGTATGTTTAATATTAATGTATATATGTTATAATCAAAAAAAATGATTTGTTTATATCGTCTCTTTAAATATTCTATATAACAACTTTTTGGAATTGATATATACAAATTAATTTAAAAAATATTTTTTTCCATTTGTTTTTTGTATATTAATTCTTTTATTAGGATAATAATATATTGAAATATTTTTTCAAGACTTACATATGATAATATATCAATGGTGTAGATATAGGAACATTATTAAAATCCAATGTAGCATAGTCATTAAATTAATATCCCAGAAGATTGTAAATACTATATAGACAATCAATTCTAATTCAATTTTAGAATCACAAGAAACAAACTAAAAAATATAGTGATCAAGGATCCCTTATGATAGATGGGTACCCATATACAAGCATCATTTCAATTATATATCCAGGAATTTGTTTAGTTTTTTAACTATATAGTATTAAACACATCCTAGTTTTGAAATGGTTTATCTAATTTAAGGGAGTTGTTCCACATTTTAATTAATTGTATTAAATTTGTATCTAAATAAACTTTTTACTAAAAAATAATTTATTTATGTTTAGTAAAATATAAAAAAGATAATTTTTTAAAAAAAATATTTATAGTTAAGATTTATTACAATGTTTAGTAATTTGTTTAATAAATTCTAACATAACAAAAAATTGGGATTTGACATAAAAGTTTCATTATCATTATTTTATTTTTTATATTAATTTAATAAAATAAAATAAATTTGAACTTTTAAGTTTAGATTAGTTATATTTATCAAATTATTTTGTAAATGGACATTTATTGTGTTTTCTCATTAATTTCCTCTTTATTTTTTATGTTTTTTCAACTTTAGAAAAATTATTTTTTATAGAAATATTTTCTATTTCATGATTTTTTATTTAAAAACTTTTTTATGTAATTTTTGGATAAAAATTGATTTTTATAGGTTTCTATATATATATGTATATATATTATAGAAAACATGGTAATATATAATATTACAATATATTATTTGTGGATTTTTTCCTTAATTTTTTATTGCTAACATTATATTAACTTTTAAATTCAACATTAAAGACAATGCTGATTTTTGATGTGGGGGAAGTGTTTCAAAAAGTTTTATTTTATTATATTTGTATAATTTTATAATTTAATAAATTAATTTTAACCAAGACAATTATCATAATATCTTGTTAAATATTTATTAATTTTATTTTTTCTAGTATACATTTTCTTAGTTAAATGTTATGTAATTTTAATCTATTTTCTTATGTATTTGAAATTTAAATAGTAAAAAATTGATTTTTTATCCTTTCAAAAGATTTAAATTTGGTTAAATTAATATGTGTATGTTCAAATTTTTAATTAAAATTAATTGGATATTATGAAATTGTTTTTCTAATTCCAGTTTCAAAAAAAAATTTGAAACTGCTTTGATTAATTATAGAATTGTCCAAATTATAATGTGATAAAAATTATGAATGAGTTTTTTAAAAATTATAAATTCCTATTTATTTTTTTTATTCACATTAATCAATTTTTAGAAGGATATTGTTGTTTAATTACTATAATTATTTATATGATTAAATTATGGGTTAAATTATTTTGGTAAGTGTGTGCTTTATCAAAAACTCAAAGAGTAGTTATGGGAATATTTAGGATAAAGAATTTAAATTTTTAATTCTCGCTATCTATTTTAATTTTGATTATTAAAAAAAATTTGAAAACATATTTGGAATATAAAATGCTTAATTGAGCGAGTAATAATATGATTTACATTATTAGATAAATTTTATGGAAGTAAATTTTTTTGAAAAAAAATTTAAAACATGAAAATCATATAGATTTTAATAATTAAATTATATATTTATTTAATATGTAGATTTATTAGATGGGTACTAATTTTAAAATTAAACTTCTTAAAATTAAATTATTTAAATTATTATTTATTTCATTCATTTAATTATTTCAATCCTTATAAGCATGAAGAAAAGATCACCCTCAAGTGTGGGGGAGTGGATTTTTAATATTTTACACTATTATTATTATATATTTTTTAATGTATTATTATATTAAATTTTTAATTATTTAATAATGAATAATTTATAAGTTTTAATATTAATTTTATGAATTATGATAACTCGTAATGTCAATTTCTTAGATACATTTATAAGGTTGACTTCTCCCTTAAGTATGTTGTGTCTTAGGGTAAAAAATTAGGAATTTTGAAACAATTCTAAGGATACATAGTTCAGTGCACGGTTTGGAAAAGAGTGTAGTTGAAATTTTGTGACCCTTGAAGTGTTTGAAAATGGAGATCACATGATTACAACATGGTTTAGTAAACTTTGTGAGTAAACCATGAAACTTGCTCTATTTTAAGTAATTTTTATCTTTTCACATTGTTTTTAATTTTTGAATCTCCCAATCACTTCCTCCATTTGAACCCTGCACCTAAGGATCCTTCCAATCCTTATCATTCTTCCTATAACCTTCAGCATGTTGGTTTTAGAGTGATTTCATGGTGGATATTCACCCAGATTGAAAGGTATGAGCCTCTCATTCCATGTCTTCTTGGTTTCCTTATATTTCACTCATTATCTATAAAACTAGTGACCATATTGGTCAATTTACATGGATAGAGTTGTTCTAAATTGAGGATTTTTGTTTCTAGGCATCGGGAGCCTTCTCTTGTGGCATATTCTAGTTGATTTCTTCCAAGGTGACATGGTTACGGTAGACAAGGTAGGTGTTTCTTTTTCATTTCCTTTTATTTTATATTTACATGGATGATTTATGTTTTAAATGTTCTTTTATACTATATTAATGATGTATATGATATATATAATGTTGTTTTCAATGGTTTTTATGATTTTTTTGTTTTTTCCTTTAAAAAAAGTTGGTGAATTTCATTATTTAGTGACACATTGATTTTAAAAGGTGTGTTACGCATTCTAGCTGTTTGATAAAAACCTAATGGTTTTTTTATTAAATAAAAATGATTTATTAATGGGGTTTTGGTTCAAAATTAATTTATAAAGTGCGGTGTTTTAAATATGTAATGGTTTTACATTTTTTAATGGAATTGTATATTGATTTCCTGTGAATTCTTATGAATGTTCTTTGTTGATAGTTTTGATTTCCCTTTTATTTATACATGGTTTCCAAAAAGTATAAAAAAAGTAATTACCAATTATTTTATTGTTTGTTTAAAATCAAAGGCATGTTTGTTACCTTATTAGAAAGGCATTTTATTGATTTATGGTGACATCATAGTTGAGCCACGTGGTTACCCATTAATAGTGATTATATGTATGTTTTGATGGTTAAATGAATTGTCATTCATGTTTTTGAATTTAGGAAGTGGGTCATTATTGAAGGGGTATGTTATGGGTGGGATATAAATGATTTTTTGTTATATTCCCTATGGGATATGTGGTTTTCTTTTGATTGACATTGTCTTGATAGTGGCTTTCTTCTTTTAGTTATTCCAAGATAAAACCTAAGCTAATGAGTAATAAATAAAGGGTGGGTTTCCTTTTTAGTAGAGAGTTATGAACTAGATATTATCCCCTAGATGAATTTTATGACCTGTCTAGGGGATGTGTCATTGATGATGCTAGTTGAGAGTGATTCAAGTGATGATTTGTAGAATAATTAACCTTATAAAAATTCATTCCACCTATGCATATATAGTATTATCCCATTAAACACTAGGGTTTCACCTCATGATATGTATCATATAATATGATTATTTATTTTTTATTGTCATGTGAGTTTCATAGTTCTTATATTGAGCTAACCATGGTGTATTTATATTTTTTTAAGTTTAGTCTTATTAGTGATTTTTTTCCATATTTTATAATTGTCATTACTTTATGAAATTTTCATGGATTCATATTCAATAACGGTTTACCCTTTTCATTACATGTAATTTAGTATCATGTGATAATGTTTTCTAAGGATAAGGGGTTTTTATTTTCAATGTTAATGATTTTACTAAAATTATTTTGTAATTTTTTAAAACTATGTTATTGGTTTTTTTTGAAGTTCTTGATTTAGAGTTAAAATAAATGTTTTTCATTGTGTTTTCATATTAATTTTTTCATAAGGATGTTTTTATGTGTTGTTTTATTTAAAAACATGGAAAAATAAATGAAATCCAATTTTTTCTTACTTATTTCCAAACTAGTGTATTTGGATTATTTTATAAAAGGAATGATGTAGAATCTTAGTAGTATCCTATTATGATTTTTCTCACACCCTACATAATCATGTCGGTGATTATGTAATATTAATTCCTTTTATAGGTCATTCATGTTTTTTATTGATGGTTGGATTGTAATCTCTACCTTTGGGAATCGATTGATTTTGAGTTACAGCGGTTACTTATGAATCACATATTTGTGGTTGGGTTTTTCTGCAAGGTTCACTCAACTAGTTAGGTCATGTGGTGTATCATCCTTCCACACATCCTATGATTGTCTAATATTTGAACCCTTTTTATTTATTTTTAATGATTTGTATAAAACCGTTTTGTTTTAGTGGAAAATTTTTGGGAAAAATATTTTGGTATTTCTTTACAAACATTACTTGTATGGATGTTGTTGTTTCCTACTATCTTCATATTTGATTGGTGTTATTATCCAAAAAATGGAAACCTCATGTCTGATACTTTATTATATCTAGTTACTTAATATTATTTTTTGTGAGGGTTAAATCATTCCTATGTGGTCACTTATGATACCCTGATACTAGTTTCCAGCCTTCAACGATAAGGAATTTGGCACAGGCCTTGTGGGGGATCAATTAGATTTAAAAGTATTGTCAAACTAATAAGGTTCAGTATAAAATGATATTGTATCCCTCTTATTATTTATGGATTAATGGTTAATGAAATTTAGGACCATCAGAGGTTATGTTTTGGGATCAAAGGGGTGTTTGGACAACTATTTCTTTTGTTAATCCTCAAGTTACCATCGGTGGTTGGGAGTTTTATTTTGAATTTGGTATTTACTATTGTTCAATATTGAAATATTTTGATGTGTTTTCTTCTACTCTTAGTTTTAGGGAGAACCGAAGATATGTTTTTAGTAAATTTATTTTTTCAGCATTAAATTAGATACAATTTGGGGGTTCATGTTTAGGGAACATAGTTTATCAAATCATGTGTAGACTGTTTGAAACCGTTCTAGGTATCCTCCAATTGCACTCACACTTTTGACACATGGTCTAAAAACCATTTTTCCAAACTTTTTGAAATGTAGAAATTTTATTTTTTTTTCACTCATTTACTGATTTTAAACTCGCTTATGGTTGATTATGTTTTTTTTGAGTAATTAAGTGAGTTTTTGTAAATTTTGAATCTTTTTTTATAAAAAAAATAAAATAATGTTTCATACTTTGGTGTTTGATCTTGTTTTGGAAACCATGTTATAAGTTCTTTGAGTTGCTTTTTTTATATGTTTTGAACTAGATCAAAAACTATTTAAGTGGATGAAATGATTTTAGACTGTATTGGTTTTCAAGGATAGAATTTTATTAGGTTCAAGATAAAGATGGTGTTTTCAAGTGTGGGGTAATTTTTATAATAATGAAATGTGTTTTTTTAGTGAGGTTTATTGTTGTTAAAAAGGGGGTTTTATAAACCTATATAGTGTTTTAAAGTGGAAATATGTCATTTTTAATAAATTTATAAATATAATTATAATGTGTGTTTTGTGGTCTTTGTTTGTTTGTTTTTTTACTTTTATATCCCTTGTATTAGATTTTTGGGGTAGTTTTATTAAATGTTGTTTTTTTGTGAATTTTTAGAATGTGACCATCTGAATAGAATCAATGATTTAATATGGGAATATCTTGGTAAGTTTTTATAGTGATCTATGAGTTGTTTTTCTAGTATCTGACTCTTCCCAAACTCTCTATAGATTTCCAGGTCCATGTTATTCTCATCTTGTATATCATTTCTGAGAGTTTCTAAATTGTCATCTTCTAGTGTTTTATGGTGATAAAGGATACCAATAAGCAACTGAGTGTCAAGATAAGGTCAAATATATCATTGAGTCATTAAGAATTGTATAAACCTCTAGGGTGAGGTTCACTACTCCTTTATTCAAAGTGTTGGATATGAATTGGTGGAAGATCATTATCCACAGCCATCTATTTAAGGTTTTTTCTTAGGGATATTTCAATGAAACATTCATCCAACAGGTTTAGCCTATGGAATTGAGGTTGATAAGGCATTGGAGTTATTGTTTTTTCATTAAGTTGGTAAGTTGTTGAAGGGATATATTGAAATTTTCTATGGATTAGTCGCTTTCTCCCTAGAGTTGGATATTAATGACTCAAGGAAGGCCTAGTTCTTTATAGGAGGCCATCATCTAGATCTTAGTTTGGTGTTGTTACAATTTTTCCAAACTACCTATATAAAAGTGATATATAATCCCTTCATCACTAAGGAATTTTTAATAGAGATTACTATAGAATATTGTGCCTTGGATCTAGTTGGTATCAATACGGATGATCTGGATAGAAAAAAAAGTGGGATTTGGAAGGTGATAATTATGGTTAGTTATCTTCTCAGCTTGACTTTAATAATTTAATAAATTGAAATCCATTAGTATGCTTTGAATTTCGGTAGTCTAAACATGTTAATCTATCATTTCTGAGAGTTATGAGGACTTTTCATCTATGTGTCCATATTAGACATGTATATTGGTTTTGTAAGTTCAAATCATTTCAATATAAGAAGTCACATACCCAAAATTGATCTTGGTAGTAGTATAGGGTATCAATTCCAATAAAGATGTAAAATCTGAGAAGTGGTTTTTGGGGTCTTGTATTTTTTAAATTTTTATTTTTTTGGACCTTGTTTCAACTCTTGTGTATTCACCATATCTTTGTTTATAATAGATAAAAGAAATTTTATCCATATTTTTTTTTCATTTGATATGTTTATGACATAGCGATTTATGTTGGTTTTTATCATTTTTTCATGGTTCCTAACATTTTTTTGTTTTTATTTGATGGATGATATAGATATTACATGGGTGTGGTGTGGGGTGACAAGGATAAGTTGTTTATTACTGGTTGGACTTTGATTCATACCATGTTTTTATTTTTTTCATAATCAAAATTAGTAGGTGTTCTGTGAGTTTGGACCAATGTTTCCCTTCATGTAGTCGTGTAACCCATGGTTAGAAACATTTTACTCCCTATAGATAAATGTTTGTGTTTGGTGTGTTTCTCTTATTTTTAGTTAAATGTGTTGTCTTGGTGATTTGGTTCATTGACATTTTTTATGTTTCTCAAGGATGTTCTCTTATGTTGATTTGATATGATTGAATTGTGGTCATATTAAGTTGATGAAAACTTTTCATTTTCTTTGGTAATTATTAAAAATGTTTATATCTGATGGTGATTATTATTTGGGTATTTTATTCCATTTTTCTAGACAAATTCTAAATGGTGGAGAGATTTATTTTAGGTATCTATATGTTTTCCTCATTCTTACAGAGTCATACTTTGGGATACTTTTAATTAGGGATTGTCATTATTTTTTTCAGTTGGGCCCTCAAATGTTTTGAAGTTGTTTTTTAGTTTTTGTTCTTTGGTATGTATTGGGACTTAGGAATAAATTTTGAGTTATAATTTGTGTTTATGTTTTAGTTACTAAATATAAATCTGATTAGAGGGGTGCCTATCCTAGTGTATCATTTTTTTCTCCCTCCTCTATTTTCTTTTGACAGGGAGTATGCCTTTGGATTCCTAGAATATTTTTAGTCACTGGGTCTTGAATCAGGTTAGAATGGATCTCCTAGAGAGTGGGCTGCTCATTTCCTATGATCTTGGTTTCAGGTTCAAGAAGTTGGGTAGTTGATCGGGCCTTGTTATAGGAATATTAGAATTGTCATTCCAGCATTTCCTATGTTATTGATGTCTTTATGGGAGTATAAAGTGGCATCGGGGTGAATTGGGACACCCCAAAATTTCACTTTCTTATTTATCTTTATAAGGATAACTCATCCCTTAAGTTTAGGGTTTCTTAGGGTGAAAATTTGATATTTTTTAGAACTATCCTAGAGCTTCATGGATAGGTGCGTGGTTTGGGAATAAATTCAATAGAAATCATATGACCCCTATAGATTTTTATAGGGGTGGTTGCATGGTTACCACACAATTTTGTAAAACATAAGAGTAAACCTTGCAAATTACTTGGTTTGGTGTATTATTTCCTTTTAACCTTTTTTAATTGGGGATTCTCCCAATCTCTTCTTCCATTCATATATCACAGTTTAGGTGCCTCCCAACCCCTATACTTACTCCTATAAAATTCTCTATAGTGTTTTTAGGGTGATTTCTTAGTGTATCTTTATCCATATTAAAAGTTACGATCCCATACTTCATTATCTTCCTGGTTTCTACTAATTTCCACCATTCTCTATAACCCTAGTGTCTATTTTGGATGATTTCTATGGGTTGTCTTGTTCAAAATTAGGGGTTTGGGTTTCTAGGGGTTGTGATCCTTCTATTGTCGCATATTATAGTGGATTTCATCAAAAGAATCATGGTTATTTGGGTCAAGGTAGATGTTTCCATTGAATTACATTTTATTTGAGAGTTTAATAGATTATTATTTTTAAATGTGTCATTGAACTAGAGTAATTAAGTACATGATATCTAGATTTGTGTTGTCAAATGTTTTCTAATTTTTTTGGTTTTTTACTTTTAAATAATGGAATAAATTCATAATTCAATGTCACATTGATTTGAAATGGTGTTTTATGCATTATAGGTGTTTGATAAAATATTGATGATAGTTTTTATTAAATAAAAAAGTTTTATTCATAGTGTTTTGGATCAATATTTATTTATAAAGTGTGTTATTTTGTGTATTTAAATGTTTTAAAAGTTATAAAGGGGTGTGTTTCACTTATGGAGTTGATTAGTGATTTATTGTGAAAGCTTATGTGTAGTTCCCCTGACCTGCACTCCCAAATATGATGTCCAAAACACATGATTTACAAACTTGATTTGATACGAACTATAGATTCCAAGACATAAATATCCCATATTTAAATAACATTTAGAAAATATTGTATTAAATTCATTTCCAATACCATTTATGTTTAGATATTTAGAGAATCATTAAATTCATAAACTAATTAACCTCATGTATTTATCAATTGATGGAAATTTTCTTATCATTATAAAAGAAACTACTTAATCCATAATAAGACCTCATCATCTCCCATAAATTATTCACACAATCTATCCACTTGATGATATCATTTGTAATAATTTTCTTCATAATTTGTTATATAAAAACATATAATGGGGTGAGTTCAATTGCTCAGTAAGATAAAAAATAAACAATAACAATAAAATATCATAAGCTAGCATAAGATGAGAATAAATTATTTAATAAATTTTAATGACCAAAAATAATGTCATAGTAGAATGAAACTGAAAGGATAATATATCAATGTATAATAATGGAAATGAAAAGAGAATATGGATAACAATAACTAGTTTCTTAGTGATGAAATTTGTAATTCTAGGAAACTAATTCCATTATTTAATCCAAGAAATCACAATCTTATACATCATGATCTTACCTTCAAGGAACTATGTCTAAGAATAATTTTGTTCTGGAAAGGCATGCACTAAAATATCTAATCTATTTTGTATCATAAAACCTATCAATGAATTAAATAGCTATATATAGATGGTACCCTCTAGTAACTAATTCTGTTAAATGAATTCATTATATATGAAAATTAATAAATAATAAATAATCAACTTTTCCAAAAAATATCTGTATTGAAAAAACAAATATGTGGGATGTTAATAAATAATCCACCCAACATAACAGTCAATAATCATTTGTATATATCTAAAAAATATAAATAATTTCAAGAAATTACATAGTTGATAAATGGAATCACATGATCATAAGACATCCAAATATAGAAGTTGTATGGTTTCAATCGATCGTATCCCTACTGTAATAAAAGAAACTTATAATTATGTTAACATAGATATAAAACACACTTGAAAGAATAATTCTTTAATGGTACTATATTATAAGGGGTCAAGAATCATATTATTTGATATCATGAGTTTAATTCCCCATAGGAAACATAGACTACTATAAAATAGAGGATACATCCTGAAACATAATTCAAATTAAGGTAAATCATTTTGAATATCAAAAAAAAATGTAAGTGAAAATATAATAGAGTTTTAAGAAAACATATTTCATCATTTTTGAGAGGATAAAGTTACATGTCACTTAAAAATGTAATTTTTGATAAGTTGAAGAAATTTTTTTTGAAAAAAGATACTAAAAAACTCAAATAATGGATCCTTGAAAAATATGTAAATTTATCCAAGGAAATTTTCTCAAAATGATATAATATTTTACCATGAAAGTAAAAACTTTTTTATATTTTTAAAGTACATTTATCGAAATATCACACTATAAAAAAAGAGTAGTAAAACTTTATTTGGTGTAAAACATAATTTCCATAGAGTGGAAGAGTAATTTATATATAGTAAAATCTTAGGGATATAGAAATCAATCATGGAAAATCAATGTTCAAGATGAAACATCATAACCCATAAATGATATTTGAGTCATCAAAATTCCTTTATGAGAGACATGCTCCATGAAGAATGAAGTATTTGAAGATTATTTAATGTGATAAAATGTAAACAATGATATAATACCACATATTACAATAAAATGATATAATTTACCCATATTATATGAAATCAAACCAAGAGAATGGTCATAAATCAATGAATAAAAATTTTGTTACAAAAAACACTTAAGAATAGGGTAACACTTGAGTCGAAATCCATTTGAAAAAATATATTATTTTATATTAGAATATACAATGAATTATAAGTATATATACCACTATTGGGATTATAAATCAATAAAACACCATATAAATGAATCATGTTGCATAACATGCAACATGTCTCAAAGAATTGGAGTTGAGACAAAAAAAACCCTTATCTTGTATTCACATTTAATCAAATGCACCCTAGCCTCATTTATCACAAATATAAATATCTTTATATTATATTTAATAAACGTATAACAATATATAACCTTTTATAAATTTCATTTATAATTATTATCTATATGCATATTTTTTAGTTATTATCTATTTTCAAAATCCGGTGTGAGTAATCCTAATCATTCTGAACTAGTTTCATAATAGAAGAGTTTTTCATCATTATTATCTAAAATTTTATGATTAAAATATCATAAAAGATATTTTAATTTATGTTAGATAATTATTTATAACTTTATAATTTCATTTCATAAGTATTTTAGTTATTATTCACGAAGAAGAAGTCGGGGGTGAGCTTGTTTTTGTAATTTATAAAGACTGAATGATGTTGTCTTAATTAATGAGATAAATTTTTATATTACCATTAAAAAAAATCATAGTTTACTTATTAATATAAAATTTTTTGTTTCTAAATCCATATTTTATGTTAATTTATATCATTGTTTGTATAGGTGGTTAAATCGACCCAACAAGAACATGGTATAATCTATCTGTGAGTATGTATATGGAAGAGATTATTTAGTTATAAAATAATTATAAAAAAACATATAATGTAATTATTTAGACTTTATGAAGGTGATGAATTATAATTTGGAAGATTTTTTATAATATGGTAAATTAAAAACAAGTTGTCACTTATAAATTAATCATTTTTCTTCTTTGTATGTTCATTTTAAATAATTACATTTACAATGGCCACCTATTGATAATATTACACATAAAATTTCTGATTTATATTTATAATATATAAATATTTATTTAAATAACATATATATTCACTAACCCATTTATATAACCATACTGGAGAGGTTTTGATGATGGACAAAACATGTCGTTCATGGAGCAGGTAGTCTGTACACGTGCATGAGAAACATTTTCATTTTTTCGATTGAATTAGAGGGGAATAGATAACTATAATACCATAAGTATAATAATATTTTATTATTATTTTTAATTATTTCATTGTATACATATGGTTAGAATACTTTTGGAGGATGTATGATGATAAAGATAAATAATTGATGTTAAACGGTATGTAGTACTTATGTTGAGATTTTGGATCTTCTCTTGAAGTATACATTGTAAATGAAGAACATGAGAAACATTTTCAAGGAAATGTTATAATATTCATTTAGGGGGGATATATAATCATTAAATTTGAAATATTTTCACTATACTTTCTAACTAGTCATGTTACTCAAAAAGTGTGAAAGTGAGTTCCTTTTATAGGTGAAAAAGAGGGGAAAAGCATTGGAAAAAAATGGTAAGTAATGGGTAATAATGAAATTACATGAGAGTTAGGTGAATTATAAGAGGAATTTTTGGTGATACATACAGGTATGAAATTATAATTTAACAAATTTATTCTACATGTTCATTGTGTTATATTGATTTAGAAAAAATCAAGCCACATTAGATTACCCATTTTAACACTTATTAATATTGATTAAATTTCAAAAATGGTAATTATTTAATTACTAAAATTTAAGATGAATCATATTAATAAATTTTTGATGTTTTTAATCATAATTTAGACTCCATTTAATATAATTAAAATTTTAAATATCTGAAAATTATTTATTAAATTCAAACATATAATGTGTTGGGCATTGTTTTTATATAAAATACTATTTTAGTCATTAAGTGTTTTAAATCATATTTAACATTTATTAAGAATTAAATGTGATTTAATTTTTCTATATATATGTTTATAAAACATATTCGAGTCTTTATTATAAAATATATTAATTAAATTTAAAATCACATTATTTAGAAAAGTATCATTCCTTGAAGAATAATTATTTTACTATGGTAACTAACATTTACCATGGTAACTTAATTCTATGTATAAAAAAGAAATTGAACCTAATAAATAATTAGAAAATTTTTATTACTAATTTTGAAATCTTTTAATATATTTCAATTTCTAAATTTGACAAAAATTAATTTTAATATAATTGTGTAAAAAACTATTTTAAGAAACATGTATCTTCTAAATATAAAATAAATTTATTACAAGAATATTAATAACTATTGGATGGATGCTAATATATTTTCAATATTTTCAATTTCAACCATTATTTATCCATAATATAATAAATTTCAAATAGCATGAGAAGACAATTTTTATGAAAATATATTTTTATACATAAAATGATTTTATTTATTATTTTATTATATTTATTGAATTTTATCAATTAATTAGTTTTAAAAGGCCTTTATTTTTATTTATAAATATATTTCATAACAAAATTACCTCTATATTTACTTCTCAATTTAATAACTACATTTTAATGGTAACATTGTATTCTATGATTCATATTTTATATGTTTCATGTGAAGTAAGTTATTGAGTACATTTGGTTTTAAAGGAAAATATAATTTTAGATCTTAGGGTGTTACATTATGATTGTTTTTTTGTGTTGGTTTTGATTTACCTTGTATTTAAACTTGGTTTTAAAAAGGTTTTGAAAAGTTATTTCCAAATTTTTGATTCTTATCTTAAAAGTGAAGTCTTTTTTGGAACATTGTGAGAGAGGTATTTTATTGATTGATGGTTAAACTCTTGTTAATCCCTATTGTTGATTCTTGTATTCACTTGTTGATGATTAAATGAATTTTGATTCATGTTTGTAAATTTGGTAAGGGGAATTGTTATTAAATGGGATGTGTTGGAGGTGGTATGTATATGATTATTGTGTTATATTGCCTTTGGTCTATGTGGATATCATGTTATTGATATTGGATTTATAATGGAATGACTCCTTTAGTTATTTCATGGGGAACTCTAGGATACTTAGTCGGAAATCAAGGGATGGATTCTTGCTATTTTATATTTCTAAAATGTATAGTAGTCCTTGGCTTAATTTCATGACCTGTCGAGGGTATGCATCACAGATAGGGCTAGTTGAGAGCTATTCAAGTGATTTATTGTAGGATTATTAACCTATTGGTAATTGGTTCCACCTATTCATGTCAATTATTGTCCTCTTAGTCCCAACAGTGTCACCAAATGATATGTAACAAATATTATTCTTATTTATTTCTTATTATCATGTGAGTTTATTATTTCTTAGACAGATCTTACCTTGGCGTATTGACATTGAATATTTTACTCCATTTTTGTGATTTCCTAGACTCAGATGCCACTTAATGGGTTCCCCAAGCCCAGTTGGACACATAAGATAAAGAGAATCTCCTCGAACACTATAGGATAACGACTAGCAGCAAGGGCATGGGCTATGTTCATGGGGAGATTATTCCCCCATTACCAGAGTGTAGCACATTAGATAATTATAATCATAGGTAACTAGAGGAAGTAATAAGTAAATAGTGGAAGTAATATCAGTAACAAATATCAGAAGAATACTTAAGTAATAATTAACCAATCAAATGATAGTTATACATAATAGGTTATGATATTTAATGTATCTAGTAAACTGGAAAACATGGATACAAAGTAGTAGATATACCAGATAAACAATACTAACATAAAGTAAATACATAAACAATCTCATGAATCTCGAGCTTTGGATCGGTCATCTACTACCAGCTCTATACTAATATAACAAACAATCAAGTGTCTAAAGTTGCATCTTTCCTTTTATCAACACCTTCATTCATATAGTCTTCCCGGGTACCAATGGCGTTCGGATCGGGTGTGAGATACATCTCAGTGAGCCACCACCAAAGATATCTATAACATCTAGTTCGTGTAATGGAAACTATAATTGTGTGCAAGTATACATATATAAAGTAAATCAATACAATGTAACAAAATACCCATATACCTACATTAGTAGGCGGGTTACTATTCACAGAATGTGAATTGGACCAAAAATTTGGGCCTACATGCTATGTAATGGGCTACAAGCCCACTGGGCCTTCGGGATATATAATGGGTTTCCCTATACCCAGTTAAAAGAGGTATTTGCTTTGATTTAATAATAAATATGAGGCTTCAGCCCCAAACTTTAAAAAAAATATTAATAGGTCACGTGAGGCATAGATAGCACTAACTTCATCATCACATGATAGTGGTAGTAAAGGGTACAAGGTAAAACAAGGAAACCAAGAACACAAGGGTCAAAACTTATTACTATCTACAACCTAGATATGGGGTAACAGTGTAATCCAAGGAGTGGCGTCTAAGGAATTATACAATATTGAATCTAACAGAGTCCAAGGAATACATCCAAGGTAAAATTGGAATATGTTATGGATTGGTCCAAGGTTGTAACCAAGGCAGCATATGTCACACTATATTTAAGGAGTGTATTAATGGAATCATTTAATAATAAATAAGGGATCCTATAGTGTCATACTGGGCATCCAATGAAATATGAGGGTCGAGTTCTAATGTGGGTCTCACCCTTGGAAACAAGTGTCCTTGAACCGGAATGGCATCCTCGGATACCTAAGTCATTCCCTTGGGAATCCAAAATCTAATTTGAGGAAAAACCTTTAAATGTGTCAATGTTTGTATGGATCATTACATTTTATTCATTTAAAGTAATAATGTCTCATAATAACTATTCCATTTTTCATGTTCGTTTGGTTTGAACCTTTCCTTTCATTAGTTTGACAAGGTTGTGTAGCATACAACCATTTAATTAACTTTATAAGTCAATATCATTTCATTTGGACCACACACTACCTTCCACCACAAGTGGAAAAGGGTGTTATGACATGAAAAAAATCCTTTCATTTCCAATTATTATGGCCAAGTCATACTCATACAAAACACTTTCCAATTTATCACTTAAATCAATTAACTACATTTAAGCACCTACGTTAGGCGGATCAAGTGTATGTCACAAGGGACTTTACATTCAAAATTACATGATTCAAAAATCATTTAATATAGGAAGTCTTACAGTAATCATGGTCAATCTTCAACACACCTAAACATTGGCTCAAAGTGTCAAAACATTAGAAACTCAATTATGGAATACCACCCTAAAATGGGTTTTGGGTGATACTAATGGAAACACCAAAAACTAATCACATATATGGAAAGAGTCTATCAATAAGGTTCTAACGACTAAAATCAAGGCATATAAACTCAATAATCAAAACCTAATGAAATATGTAGACCCCACACATCGATTATAAAAACAACGAAATTGAGGGAAGAGTTATATACCACCCACCTTATACTCATACAACTATCCTTATATAGTATTTTCCTCTAATTCATCCTAGGTTAGAGTATATCTAATAAACAGAGATAATATTCTACACCTTGATAAAATTTTTGAGAGAAGGAGAAATGAATAGTGGCTAAAACAGACTCAAGTATTTTTCATTATGCATCCAACATAGTGAACGAAAGCTCGATCAGATCCTGGATGAAGGATATCTCTCAATTCATATCTTAGGACTTCAAAGATATTAAAAATGGATGAGAAAGAGGATCTATATTTTGGAATTTAGATTTCAGAAGAAGGTTTAATTTAATTCAATTACTAAGGGAAAAATAGAAAATCACCCAAAAATTAGCCTTTTCATAGTTTGGTCACATTATTTACCAAACAGTTTTCCAACCATGCATGGGTCCCTAGAGAAAAGGAGAACTCACATGGTCTAGCCACACATTTTGAGAAATTATAGGGCAACCATGTGATATGTCTCTACCCGAAAATGCTGACTATCTGCATTTTTTAGAATAATTGTTCAACCTCTCAGCGTGGTTTACTCTAACTATGCACCCGACCCTTTTTCTCAAAAGTTTGGGTTCAAGTCTCTGAACGACCCTCGTACACCCTGAAACCTTGATGAACTCATTAAGAATCCACATTAGTTCCATAATGTTGAATTAGACCAATATTTAAAGGATTTTTACCTGAGTCAAAAACTAGGCTCTTACAATATTCCCCCTTAATAGAACACATCCCCAGGATCGCCTTCCAAGGGCAGTAAAACACTATCTGAGAAAGACTCAGATCACTAGGAACGTATGCTCCCAGGTCTCATCCTATACATGGTTGTGTTGTTATAACACCCATACTAGAGTAACATATCATCCTTGGAAAGCCTTATTTCTTCAGTCAATGATACATATATGATACACCACAAATATAGAATCAACATCAAGTTCAAATTCATTATGATCAAAAGTATGAGATGATTCGATATGATAATAATGAGGCTTTGAAATGTGGAAGATGTTGTGCATGGTATAGTATCTCTAAGGTAATAGAAACTGATAGGCTACCGGCCCGACTCGCTCCAAAATATCAAAAGGACCTATAAAATGAGGGAATGATTTGGCATGCCTCCATATCCATCTATTCCCTATCCTAGGTGACACCCATAGGAAAACACCATCCCCAACCATGAACTCTAGCATTCATTGAGGAAGATCAGCATAAAATTTATATCTAGAGTGAGCAGTAGACATACACTTCCTAAAAAAATGAACATGCATCGAAGTATCCTATGCGAGGAAAGGACCTAGTAAGGATACCTCACTTATCTATGGCCAGTACAGGGGTAAATGACATAGCCTACCCTACAAGGCCTTAAAAGTTTCCATATAAATTTTCATATGAAATCTATTATTATAAGAAAACTCCATGAGAGTGGTATACTTATCCCGAGAACTATATAAATCATGGACACATTCTCGAGGCATGTCTTCTAGAACCTATATTGTCTTTTCTTACTATCTATCAGTCTGAGGGTGAAAATATTTGATTCAAATCACCTGTGTATCCATATATTTCTACAATCCCTACCATAACCATGATGTGAAATGAATTTCTCTATCTAAAATTATAGAAAGATATATCCCATGTAGTTATATGATCTTACAAAAATATAGTCTTCCAATCTCATCAACTGAGATAGTATCCCAAATAGAAAAGAAGTTATCCACTTTCATTAGTTTATCAATTAAAACCCATACAACTTTGCTACATCTAAGTGACTTAGGAAACCTGACTACAAAGTCCATAAAATCATCTTTTCATTTCCATTCTGGGAGTACAATCGGTTATAACAAGCTTTCAGGTCTATGGTGTTTTTCCTTCACCTGTTGAAATGTGTAACACGTAGTGATAATTCATGGTGTCTGATGCTTCATCCCAGGACACCAATACTGGTGTCACATGACTTCATACATTTTAGAGATTTCCAGATGAACAGATCACTAGGAATCATGGGACTCATGCATCAAATCCTCTCTTATATTTGTAAGAACCCAGAAATGTCCATGTATATGCGGGATTTCATCTTTGTCCATAGACTAATCTAGTGGTGGGTCAAATCCTGCGATACCCTCTTAGAGAACCAAGCCTTCAGGATCTAAAAATTGTCTACTCTTTAGTTTGTCAAGGAGGGAAGATGTAATTATCATGGATGAGAGATAATAATTCTTATGACTATTATGAAACTCTAGATGAATCTCATAGTATAGGACCATCAATTTTCATTCATCACTAGCTTCCCAAATGGAATGTACTTGTGTTTTCCAGTTCAGATCATCAATAACCACATTACCCCTTCTAGGCATATATGAAAGCTCGAAATCAAAGGAATGTATATATTTGACCAATATCCTTTTCCTGAGATTCAATTCATGCTGTGAAAATATATATTGGCGGATCATGTGGTCCGTATACACCTCAAAGTGCTCACCCAATATATAGTGTCTCCAGTAACATAAGGCATGGATAGCTACTGCTAGCTCAATCTTGTGAATCAGGTACTTTCTCTCATGAGACATCAACTACCGACATCTGTATGTAATGACTCTATCCTCCTATATCATCACATCTCCTAGGTCATTTTCTGATGCATCGCATAAGATGTATACCTTCTTCAAGGCTTTAGCAGAATCAGAATAGGTGATAAGGCATGCCTCACTTTCATCTTCTGAAAGACATTCTCACACACTTCTGACCATATAAATTTAATACCAATCAACTTAAGACTAATGAGTGGTGAAAAACGGTGTGAGAAGTCATGTATGAAACACCTGTAATATCCAGCCAACCCTAATAAACTCCATATATCAAACAAGTTCTTGGGATACACTAAGGAAACCACAACACTAAACTTCTATGGGTTAACAGATACTCTTGATTATTAGGAACCTATCAAGCTTAGAATAAAGATAATTCTCTCTAAGTGTACTAATAATGATATCAAGATTATTATCATGGTATCTACAAGTGTTAGAATACACCAATATATCATCAAAAAATCCATGACATAGGAATACAAATAGGGATGAGACACTCTATTCATCAAATCCATGAAAACTGTGGGTGTGTTTGTAAGACCAAACATCATAACTAGATACTCGTATATACCATACCTACAATATAAAGTTGTACGAGGTTTGTATGATGGATTGAATTGCACATGATGATATACCTATCACAGGTTGGTCTTAGAGAATACCTTATCTCTTCGGAGCTGGTTAAAGAGATCATTTATACAAGGTAGTGGATCTCGATTCTTGACAATATGTTTGTTCAATAATCTATTATATACACATAAATAAAGGTTCCCATCCACCTTCTTAGAGAAAAGAATAGGTGAACCCTATAAGGAGGTTTTAGGCCACATGAAACCTTTTACCTAAATATCCCATATCTACTACATGAGATTTTGTAGCTCTGTTGGTACCATCATGTATAGAGGAATAGACACTAGTGATTCTCTTGAAATAAGATCAATCATGAACTCTACCTTTATATTAAGTGGTAAGCATGAAAAATCATCGGGAAAGATGACCTTAAAGTTATCTACTACTGGAGGGAATTCATCTTGATATAAACCCTAATCCTCCACGATGAGATTAGAAATATGTGTAGTCATTCCACCTTGCCCATGATGCTCTAGTCCAACTCTACTATCCTAGACATCCCACTCACACTTTTTTAGATAATTACTTCCCTTTAGTAGTCTAAAAATCTTGATATGAAACCAACCAATCCATCCCTATAATCACATATAATCCCTTCATCTAAAGAATATATAGGTCCCATAGAATGTTATAATTTCTTACCTCATGGGGGAAGTCCCTACACTAGCATATGCCCTCCGATTTTACCCCTAATGGTGTATCTAGTGTCATTGCACCACATTAAAATGTATTTCCACCCCAATTATTTCCATGATAGATAAAGATATAATCAATTGTAAAGAACTAATATCAAATAAAAGAAATACTATATTGGAGGTTACTATAATAGTACCTTATAATTGTGACAGTCCCACAATATAATCCTCAGGTATAACCTGTAATGCATGCAACTGACACGATCCATGACCTTGTGCAATAGTTGGACTACCCTGATCAAAATGGATCTTCTGGCACTACTGGTGATCAAGGGACTGGCTACCATATCCATGACCTCCTCCTCGGATAGTCCTGTCAATGCTACTCTAAATCCCCACCTGGAATAGTGTAAAAGAACCTTATCTTAAAGGTGGAGCAGGTGTGGAACCTCTTTTACTTGAAGATGATTGAAAGGTCCAACAGAAATGATGAATATTCCCCATACGGTCACAAACCCAACACTCTAGTAGGTCTCTATAAAACTGGGGACTCAGATACCCATATCATCTGCACTGATGGCATACTATAGATCAACCTACATGGGTACCCTAGTTTCCACTTCCCAATTGATAAACCTCAAGGGATCTCTTTCCACCACCAAAAGAACTGTTGGAATACAATGGAACAGATCCTCTATGCATAGTAATCTCCCCATCCCTCTAGTTGTGCTTAGTTATTAGAGACTGATTTATGATCGCTAAGAATGTATGTAAGAGAAATACATTATTCAGAGTACATATGGCTTATTAGAGCCCATTTTTAAAGTGTCCATCATGAAAAATATCTTCACTGGATAAGAGTGGTGAAAATTTATGTAAATCAATGAATGAAATTTAATAATCCATAACTGGCATTGAACCTTGCTCTTGATGCATGAGCTCTCTATATCTATCAGATCTTAGCATTTAAGTAAAGAACTAGTCCTAGAAGGTAGTCTGGAAATCAACACATAATATTCATTAATAGAGACCAGCCTATTTATTCACATCCCACCAACACTTAGATGAATCAAACATAATGTAAGTATAAATTTTTAACCTCAACTCTAGTGGTGTCTTCAGATGCACAATGATCGGAAGGGTGGCCTCTAGCCAAGACTTAACAGCCTAGAGACCTCTATCCCCGGAAAATTTGGGAGGATACGATAGTTGGAACTCATAGGTCAAATCATCCATCATTGGTTAATATTTTATAGCACCATGAATGAACTAAAATAGACGTCTGAAACTATCATGAACTTTGGAATTAGTGCTTGGATCAAGTACAATAGGTGGTTTTTCTAGTGGAACTCTCAGTGGTAAGAGTGGTGGCTCAGGGCCCACTACGTTTAGAGCATGGTTGTCTCCACCCTCATGGTACATGACATGAGGTCGTCATAGAAAAATTGTTCTAAAATTTCGAGGAAGACACCTCAGAACAAGTTTAGAATCATATAGATATCATCATTAGTAGAAGTTAGACGTAAGGAAGCTCACTAACCAAGGCATACTACCCCCAACACCCGCTTAGACAGCCAAGTATTGGTAAGTGGTCAGTTATAAGTTTTAGGGTTCCAATAGATGAAGGGAAAATAGTACCTTGCCCGATTATTTTTTCACAACCATATCATTTCATTTTTTATTTAATTACCAGGTTTAATCCTTTACCTTTTATAACCATGAAAAGATAGGATAAGTATGTTCAACCATTGCACTTTTACGTTTTCATTTTCTTAGAACTTGTATAAAAGTTTCTTTAAAATGGACCTTCATTACCAGTTAATTAGGCCACATAATCCTTATCACAAAAAATGACACCCAATTGAATTTCTAGTTAATGTCTTGATTTGGTAAATTACTCATTCCAACCCATGATGGCCCATAAAAACTCATGAATTGAAATAGTCAATCACTGAAACAGATCCCAAAACAAGCACAATCACATATACAAGTAAGGATCGCTCAATAATCATATGAATATGAAGTAATTCATGCTGTTAAATGCACCTGTATAGAATGGAAACATGCATGGAAGGTAAATTTTAAGTGCCTATGATGATGCATGTAACAATGACCCACACCCTCATATCAACATGCCAATGATTAAATGAAATTCTCAATTAGAATAATAATAAACAGCAACACATACCATGTGTTTCACCCAAAAGTGAAATGATATCAATTGTAATAGGTAAAACCATAAACATAATTATAATTCAGGCAACTCACCTTTTACCCCAAACCTGGGATCGTGACACCCATTCATGACTTATGATGATGTTACAAGAATTCATAATCTCTTGATTGTTTTCTCCAAATAGTAATGTAAGAAAAGAACTTCCTCTGATAGTACATTGAGACATCCAAGACATGGATGCCACTTCAAAGGTTCCCCAGTCCCTGTTAACCACAGGGCCTAAATCACATCTCCCCAGATGCTAGAGGCTGCTGACTAGCAACGAGGGCCTACGGTGTGTCTTTGGGGAGACTATTCTCTCATTAACAAAGTGAATCATAAAAGATAATTATAATCAGGGGTATCTAGAGGAAGCAATAAATAAATATTGGAAGTATTATATGTAAAAAATAGTAGTATTACACTAAATTGATAAATAACTGATCAACTTATAATCATACACAATAAATGATGATATGTAATTTATTTAGTAAACTAGAAAAAATATACCCAAAGAACTAGGAATACATGATAAACAAAAGTAACATTAAGAAAATAAATAAAATATCCCAAGAATCCCAAGCATTGACTCAGTCATCTGCTACCAGCTCCATACTAATACGACAAGAAATCATGTGTCTGAAGTCATATACTTCCCTTTATCAACATCTAAATTCATGTAGTCTTCCTGGAATCAATTTCTCTTATATTGGGTGTGATAAAAACATATTTATTCCACCACCAACGGTGTCTATAAAACCCATTCCAGGTAATGAAAACTATAACAGTGTTCAAGTATGCTTATTTAATGTAAAGATGTACAATGTAACTAAAAACCCAAGTTATTGCTTTTTCTCATAGCCAGTGTTTAAACATGTAACCAGTTCATTAATTAATTAATTAATAATCTATATTAATAGGTAACGTGAGGCATATCCATCTCTAAATTTATCATCTTGTGATAGTGGTAGTCATGATTCCAAGGTAATATAAGGAAACCTAAACCTCAAGGGTCTCCAACTCAGTGGTAACTAAAACATGTTTAAGGGGTAAAAATGTAATCCATGGAGCATCATCCAAGGTATTCCACAATATTGAATCTAATCGAGTCTAATGAATACATCCAATGTAAAATGAGAAAAAGGCTATGGCTAAGTCCAATGATGTAACCAAGGAATGTTACGTCATGCTGGATCCAAGGATTATATCCATGGTATCTTATAATAATAAAGAAGGGGTCCAATGGTGTCATATTGGGCATCCAATAAAAGATGAGGAATGTTTCCAAGGTTAATCTCACCCTTGGGAATAGGCATCCTTGAATTGGAATGGAATATGTGGATACCTAAGGCATTCCCTCAGGAAACCAAAATCAAATTCGAGTCAAGGAAGAACTTTAAATATGACAAGGTCCATCTATAATGAGGATCCCTGTATTTTATTCATTTAAATTAATAAGTACATATAATAACTATTCCATTTATCATGTTCATTTATTTCAATCCTTAACTTTCATTAGTTTGACAAGGACAAGTAGCATGCAATAGTTTAATTAGGTATATAATTCATGATCATTTCATTTGGTTCGTCTTCTATTTTCCACTGTAGGTGGAAAGGGGTTCTACAACATTCAACCAACCATACATTTTCAATTATTATGGCCAATTAATATTCATACAACACACTTTCCAATGTATCACTTAAATCAATTAACTACAATTATGAACTTACCTTAGGCGGGTCAAGTTGAATTGACATGGTAATTTAGATTCACCATTAATTTATTCAACCAGAATTTAATAGTGGAAGTCTATTCATTAGTGTATTTAAGCTCGAACACATCCAAATAGTGGCTCAAAGTTTCGAAACACTAGAAACTCAATTATGTCATACCACCCTACAAAGGGTGTTGGGTGTTATTAATGTAACCACCAAAATCTAACCCCATATATAGAAAGAGTCTATTGATATGGTTCTAATGACTATAATAACATCATATAAACTCAACAATTGGCACCTGATGAAATTTTCGGGCCGCACACATCAATTAAAAAAATAACAAACATGATGCATGAGTTATATTCCACCACCACATAATTGTATGACTATCCTCATCTTGTATCAGCCTATAATTCAGCATGGATTAGAGTAGATATTAAATACTAATATAAGAGTATACACCGTGATAACTTCATTGAGAGAAATAAAAATGAAGAACGAATAAAAACGACTCGAGTACTTAGGGTTACACATCCAATGTGAGTAAAAAAGGTTGATCAGATCCTATATAAAGTAGATCTCTAAATCCATAGATTATTCCTTCAAAGAGATAAAAAAGTTGAGAGAAATATGTTTTTTCCTCTTGAATTGGTATTGTGTAAGAAGTGTTATGTTTATTAGATCATTAAGGGGGAAATAGTGAAATACACAAAAAATAGCATATGCACGATTTTCCAAAATGTTCATCAACCATACATGGGTACCTAGAGAATAGGGTCACTAATATGATCAGTCCACATAGTTTTAGAAACCATACGCCAATTGTGTGATATGTATCTACCTCAAAATATAGATCTTCCACACAGTTTACTCTAACCATGCGCCAGTCCCATTTTTTCTAAAAAATTGAGTTCTGGGGTTTTAATGGGCCCCAAAACCCTTGATACCTTTTTGAACTCATTAGGCATCCATATTTGGTCCATAAATTTAAATTAGATAAATATTTAAAGGATTCGTACCTAATTAAAAAACCATTTTCATACAATTTTGTCAATGAAATTATTTTATAGCCTTTCCATGGATTCATATTCTATTATGTTTTACCCTTTTCAATTGTATTTGAGGAGTGTGTGATAAGTTTTTCAAAGGAAAAAGAGGGTAGTGATTTTCAATGTGTTGTATTTTACTAAAATTATTTTGAAGTTGTTTTATGTGTTGTTTGATTTCAATATGTAGAAAATAAATGTAAACATATTTCCCCATACTTATTTCCAAAGTATTGTGCTTGATTTTTTTATAAAAAATTAAATTAACTCTTGGTGGTTTTTTATTGGGATTTGGTTCACACCCTAAATAATCACATTGGTGGGTTTTTTCTTCATGTATTTTACATGAATTTTATGTTTTTTCTTGCATATTGAATTTCTACCACTCTCATTTAGAAATAAGGTAATGTTGAGTTATGGTGGTGACTTGAAAGTTAAATGGTTGAAGTGGGCTTTGTCTCTCATGCTCATTCAGCTATTTGTGTCATGTGGTGTATCAACCATCCTAGTCTCCATTTTTTTCTTTTAGAATTGATAATATTTTAATAAAATGGTTTTATTCGACTTTAAAATGCTTGGGAATTTTGTTCATTTTCTTACACATATATTATGTTTGAACAATGTTGTTTCCTAGTATATGAATATATTAATGGTGTGATTACACAACACATAAAAACCTCATTTCGGTCCTTATTGGAACCCATTGCTCATTATAGTTTTTTTAAGGTTGAGAATATTACCTAATGGTCACATGTTATACCCTAACAATAGTTGTTAGCCTAGGGAAATTAAGAATGAGTGTTGAGTTGTGTGGTGGAGCAGTTTGGGTGACTTCTTGGGTCAACCAGAGCCGATTCGTTACATTAATTCTTATTCATTTTTACCTATTAATTTTTAATTTCTTGTTTTATGTGTATTGTAATTATTAAATTTTTTTAAATGTATATTTATTCAATAATATCTATATTTTTGGTATATATATTCTCTATATGTTATAACAACTAAAAAATATGTTGTTTTTCATGGATGTGAATAACTGGATATTTTTTCTTTATAAAATAAGATAAGTAGATAAATAAATAATTGATTAAAGTGGATTATTTAAATAAATAGAAATTTTTCAGATAAATTAAATAGAAAATAAAAAATAAAATACTTTTCAATTTAAATATATTTTTATTCATTTTATTAGAAAATTAATAAAAAATCTTAATATTTTTCTAATAAATAAAACCCTTTATTTTAAATTTTATTTGTATTATAATATAATATTTATAATAGTGATAGTAAAATTTCTTACACGTGTCATCTCCATATTTTTTCTCCAAAATTTTAATCCCTCTCCTTAATTTCTGCTCACTCACCCCACATCCCCTTGCGACTTCCTCCCCCACACCACTGATTCTCTTCAACAATCCCATCTTCGCATCTCCTCCTAGAGATTTTCATCCCCAAATCCACCTCTTTTCCATCCATATCCCCTCCTCCCCCCATCCCATCCATCATCCCACCTCCACCACTGCCTCCTTCTCCCCACCCCCCTCAGCCTTCGACTCTACATACATTCATCAATAAAATAAATAGAATGTATGTAATATATTGATTGAAACTTCCTTAGTGATTTATTTTAAATAAGCACAGTTCATATTATGACTCATTTTATGGTTATTTCTTTGTTTCGTATTATACAATTTCAAGTCTTTTCTTTTTTTCATATAAAGGGAATTGTAAATGATAACAATAATCTTTGATGTCCATAAAGGTTTCATCTCATGATGGTGATGTTAACAATTTATCATCCTCATTCAATTACTTAATGGGTTAGTATCCATTTTTCGATCTAAATTTCCTTCCAGTCCTCAGTAACTCTTATGTTATTTTTTCATTTTTTTAATTGATGGTTACATTGTTTTTATTTTCTTATTGAACATGAAAACACAGTTCCACAGTTCTTGTCTCAAGGAATCCCTTTTTTTATTAAATATTTTATTCTGAAGCACGTGGAAAAAAATATTATATAGTAGCAATTCTATTTGTTTAATATTTAAACTATATAGATGTCTCTGAAATTCATAACAATGAAACACTTTTTAGTTTATTATTTCTAAAAAAAATTATCTATGGGTCTTTTCAGAATTTTGTAATGGCTATATATTATACCATACATATATCAATAAATTTTTTTGTTAATTTTTTACATTTCAATGATATATTTTAAACATGTTAGCTTCAAAATTGAATTACTAACATTACAATAATTTTATGTATGTTTACTACTTTCAATTATATTAGGAAAATTCTACACCATTGTATTCTACCGAGATGATACATTTTTAATTGATAACATTTATGGTTTGACTTTTTTCCTTTGTTCACTATTTCAGGATTTTGATTTTCCAATACCCAGTAAAATTTTTATTAATTCTGACCTTTCATATTATAGTTACATGTACAATGGATATTAGGTTTCAAGGATATTTTAATTTTAAAAATTTTCATGATTAATAAATTCAATGTTTTAGGTAGCATATTAAAATAAAATTTTCTTCATAATTTTTTTTTTACACCTTATTAATTGTTTTTAAGATTTAATTATCGAATTATATCAATATCAACAAATGAAACCTTTGGGAAGTGTAAGGAACATAATGAATTTTTGTCTAAATAATAAATGGTTATTTAATATAGATAACTTCCTTCGAGGTACATGCAATGTAATCTTTATTGATTTAATTTTTTTTAATAACACTAAAATACGCAACAAGAAACTTCACACCGGAATACTTTCACCATACAAGTGATATCTTTCCTAAATGAAAAATGACACGGTCACTCTTTTTTTTAATTCTATTAGTTTAATCAAAACTACCATGCAATATTATATCACCAATTATACATATTCTATAATTGTTACTACAAGCCTAAATGGGATGAAACCAATATTCAATCCTAACATTCATTCTCTGGAGAAGTTCAAACCCAGGTTATTTATTATGCACAATATATACATTTTTTAACCAATAATGTACATTATTAATCGTGTTCTTTATTTTCTAGAAAATTGTACAAACTATATACTTCTACACATCATACACAATAATTGTTCATTTATCTATTTATTAAATATCATAAATTTTATTTCATCACATAATCTTTCTAACTTATCTGTTTGACATAAATATCAATTAGAACTGCATATTCTAATATTTTTGTGTCTATCATAATAGGATGACAACTTTCTTGAGATTATATAATGTTTGAGGTAACTACTTCCATCATGCATTTTTCAATTTTTATAGAAATTTAATAATCTGGAGTTCATTGTCTTTCTTTATTTTTACAAAGTACAATTTTCTATAATATATATCATTCTATTTGTCTGATTTGGTTACTACTACATGCTGTAATGATAGTACCGATTATTGACCATTGAAACCACATGAAACTTCATTCTTCTTATTCCCATTATCTTCCTTTTCAGGTGGGAGATATTAGATTTAGAAATTGATCATTTTTTCAGATAGGCATATTGCTCTATACCAAGTACCTACTAAGTCCAAGTATCCGGACACCATGACCACAATATTAAAAGTATGGACTTATAGAAAAATAATATTTTTCTAATTGATCTTTCGCCATCACTATTACAATTTATTCATCACTTTTCTGATCACCTTTGATGTTATTGTATAATATCAGCCTTCTTATTTAAATTTATATTGTTTATTATCCTCTTTAATTTATAAATTAAATCCATTAGATGTAAATGTTCAAATTTGATGTTTTTTATACTAACTACCTTAAAATTTAGATTTAGATCTTACATTTTCCTCTTTACTTTTTAAATTGAGTTCATTGGGTGAAATTGATAAAAATCATTTATGTGTTTCATCATTGACATTGTTTTTTGTGAACTCGCTTCAAGTATCATTATATACCATGCCCTTTTATTTTTAACAAAATGAAACAAATTCTGAGATATTTTTTATATTTATATTTTCACTAGAAGACAAGTTGATTCACCTCAAAAAGAACTTCAAGTTGTTCATGCTTTTTCTGTTAACTTTCTATCTCTAGGTATATTTATATATATTTATGCTATATTCCGTATATTTATTTATTCATTCCCAATACATTATTTTCTAATAGGTATGAATATCATAACTATGATAGCATAATATACCTTCAAATCTGTATTAGGTGTGTTTCAATTACCATTTAGTTTTGATGAAGAGATAATACAATTGGAATTAACAATTTTGCAAAAGTGAAATATTGTCTATACAGTTATGTACCTAAAAATAAATGTTACACTTCATCTATATATATCATATATATATATTAATTACATTATTAAATAACAAGTACATGTACTGTATAAATTTCACGTATATTAAAATAATGAAGCAACAAACATTATTTGAAAGGATGTTCTATTTTGTACTGATATCATCTTTCAATGTTATAATCACTTGTCATTATCAACTGTACTAGTGCATGGATTTATTTTTTTCATTTCAAATTCATCATTGTAATACTTGAATTATTCCTCTCAATTTTTCCAAATACATATATGAAATGATTATTAAGATAAAATGAGTTTTATTTATCTCTAAATATGTATTATTATTATTTCTTCACCCACAAATGATAGATCATATTCTTGATTATTCTCTTGAATAAGTGAAATAAATTTCTTCTTTAGATAGGATTTTGTTTCCTGATATGAATCCAATATTTTTAGTTCACTAAATTCCCTTTACCCCTTTAAATATCAGGATATTCTATGTCATAACCAAAATATTAATCTTCATGAAATGATGTCTCAAAAACAACCTCCATATATTATTGAGCAATATCACTATTGTAAAAAAATTATCCTCTGTCCACAATTTCAATTTTAATTATTAATCTCAACACCATATTTATGATATGTGTTATTTTCTTCATTGACATGTATTCATATTCTATTTACATTTGGTATGTTTTATAATTTTTAACAGTAGATATTTTTTAATTAATGTTAAAATATGAAAATGAGGATTTGGTATTAAACATATCATCGATAGGTGAGTAAGTATGTAACACCCCCATTTTAAGGTATTTCATAGTTTTATTATGCATTTTTTTATAAGAGGGTTTGGACTGGTTTTAGGAATTTTTGTAGGGTTTTTTTGGATGTTTTGTTTTGGAGTTCGATTTTATAGAGGTTCATATTATTTTACCAGTTCATATTTATTTCTTATTGATTTATATTATTTTCATAAAGCTACAACATTTTTCCATACTGGTAACTATTTTTTTCATACATATAACCATTTTTACATTTTTCTTAGTAGTTCATATGATTCTTATAATTGATTACAATTCAATATACAAGTTTATGTTTTTTCCATTTATTTATATTTTGACCCCCCCCCCTTTTTGTTATCCTTAATATCATTTTTTTCATACAGTTTGGTATTTTAAAAAAAGGTTCATATTTATTAATATTTTGTATACAACAGCTTATTTATTGAAAAAAAAATCAGTTTCATTTAAATATATAGGATTATATTTGTTCATTATTATATATATATATTTGTTAAGAAATTTTTTTATACATGTTCATATTTGTTCATTTTTGTATGAAAAAGTTCGTATTTTTTTGTAATTATTTATATAAACAGGTTTGTTAATTGTTTGTTACTATGAAAGAGAAAACGAAAAAAATAAGAGGTGTAACTATAATCTTCATACTCTGAGATTCATTCACTAAACAAATATACTCTTTCTTGAATGAAAAATCATTGTCAAACACTATAGTGATGCAACTAGTTTGAATAATGTCTTAATGGTTTTTTAATTGTCACTACAAGCTTGTATGAGACAAAACTGATGTTCAATTTGGGAATTCCATTTGTGGAAACATCCAAATTTAGGTGATTTATTCTATACAATTAACAATTATACATTATGAGTAGTAATTGTTCATATATTTTTATATAAATTGTCTTTAATTTTACATGAACACCACTATATTCTTCCCAACTTATTAATCTGACATGAACTTCACTTGCGGCTGCATATTCTACTCTACTAATATTTTGTATCAAACGTTAGTCTAAGATAGTAATTTTCCATTAAATGTGTCATATATTTTGTTTTTTCTCTTATTTATCCTTTGATAGTTCTTGTATAACAAGATTGGTAACAAAAACATTTTAATTTTCATATTTGTGAAATACATGATTGTGTTTTATTTTTTATCTATTTCATTATATTTTTCCATGTATGTATTTAATTTTTCATTTTTCATTTTTCAATCTAAATGTTCTTATTTTTTAAATTGTGTTTATTTTCTTGCATTGAAATGTGATTTCAGTCCATCTTTATTGAGATACAAATTTAGAAAACATGATATATGATCGAAATATAATTCACGACATTATGATAACTCATGTATCCTGCAATAGAGTTTTAAAAGATAATTCCCTTCTTTATAATAATGATTATATCCTTAATGTTAAGAAACCATATTTTTTTATTCTAGGGTTATGACATTCTCTATTATTTTCTATAGTAACAAGTATGATTTTTTTATAGATTTATGACCTTTTCATATGGTCAACCAGATTCTTAGTGTAGTAATAATGTGATTCTAAACCCTTTAAAGCCTAGTAAAGATGGAAGAAGAGTTTTTACATTCAACAAAAGCTTTAAGAAAAATATTCACCACGTATTTTAAACATTAAACTAAAAAAAGGGTTGCATTTTTTACATGTTCTTACTATGATTAGATTATAATTTCTTATTCAAGTTGACATTTTATATAATAATGAAAACACATTCAATTTTTGGCATATGATTTATTTTTTCATATATATAAGAAATAAATTTAAACCAGTTATGTGTATACTATTTTCATATTCTTTTGTTGATTAATGTTAAAATTTTATTATACATAATTGTTTTTTCAATTATTCTCATTAAAAACTACAACATATAGTTAGATTTATTTTCATATCCATAAAATCATTAAAATATGTGAATTATATATCTTCACAATATTATACTCATACTATCACAAAGATATCACCATTGTCGACCAATAAAAATTCTTGTGTTAGAAGTTAGGGATGAAAATGAAAATCCAAATCTTCTCTATTAAAAGTTCACATACTGTATGTAGTTCATTAAAATATACTAACCAAATACCCAATGATGATGATATAAATCATACAATATGAGGATAACACACCGAGTTTATATTAGATTCCATAAATTTAATCAAGTTAAAGACCTTAAATGTATGACAACTTCTTTATCATATCATTTTTGGATTTTGACATTATCTATTCATTTCAATATGAACCATTACATTTTATTGTATAGTTTCAAGGACAACCAGATGCTCAGTCTATTGTAGAATATATTGGAAGAAATATAAATATTATGATTTCATACCCTCTTAATAAAAAAAATATGGGACTAGAATGTTTATGTTCAATAAATACTAGGGATAACATTACAGAATGTTTTTTTTTCTAACTGATATTTACTAAAAACTATAAGAATTTTTTTTATAAGGACTTTCTAGAAAAAAATAATGATTTATAATTCTTATTGTTTCTTTAGGATTAATTTATTTTTGGACATGTAATTTATCAGGAGGGTATATTAGTTTTCCTTAGGAATAATGAAGCAATCCTCTACTAGCACCCACCAAATAATGATTTTCATATACACAATTTTATTGGATTAGTAGGAGATTCTCATCGCTTTGTTTGGGATTTCTTGAGATATTCTTCTCCTATAACAACTCTAACAAGAAAATGTCTTCCATTTTTATGGAATTATGACTATCGGAAATTACTTATATAGTTTAAGGATCATCTAACCACATCACTGATTCAAACTTTTCTAGAATCAGGTAACAGTTATGTGGTATATTATGATGCTTCTACAACCAGTCTTGGTTGTGTTCTCATGTAAAGAGATAATGTTTTGGTCTATGGTTCAAGGTGGTTTACAACACATGAGAAGAACTATCTGACACATTACATATAATTATCTATATTTTTTATGTTTTAAAAACCTGGTCTCATTACCTCTTTGAAGAAAATGTCACTGTTTTCACTAATCATAAGAGTTTGAAATATATCCTTTCTCAATGAGACTTGACCTTAAGGAAATAGATATGGATGAAGTGCCTCCAAATGTTTGATGCTAACTTTTTATAAAAACCTGGTAAAGGTAATTCTTTAGAAGATGCGTTGAGTCATAAATTATATATGAAAGTGGTCTGAGAAGCTTGAGACCAATAATAGTTGATACGATTTCTCATAAACATGCATCTAAATTGTGTAGAAAAGTATGAGAAGGTAATTTTCCTTTTAGTTAATCTTGTTCTTAACTTGATGAATTTTGTAAAATAGGATCAAATATTAGATTCTAATTTCTTCACCATTAATTCAAACCTAAATTGTGGGGAGACTTCTATTGACTGGATAGAGGATGTGAGCTCTTTGTTACACTTTCCGAACTGAATTGTGATCCCTCATTCTTTCTTGAAATAACTTATTTCATCATATCACCATTGAAAATGGGATATTCATTAGGTTATTCAGAATATTTACAAGGAAATTAAATCACATTTCTGTCGGTCAAGTATGAGATGAAAGATTTCATATTATATTATAATATGTCTATCTATTCAGCAAGCAATTACTAGGCATCAATAACCAACTGATATGCTTCAATCTACTCCAATACCTATATAGAAGTAGGAATAGATTTCTATAGACTTTTTTCACGTTCCAATAAAGATGCATCAGAATCATGATGCTATTTGGATGATTTTTTATCAACTCACCTAGTTGGAACACTTTATCCCAATAAAAGAGTATAATACAGTAAAATATTTGACAAAGTAATATATTCAAGAATTGGTCATGTTTTAAGAAGTTCTAGTTTCAATTTTATTGGATAGAGATCCTTGATTCAGTTATATATTCTAATGGTTATTTCGATAGGTTCTTGTAACTCACTTGACCATGAGCATGACATATCATCCTCAGATTGATGGGTAATCAGAACAGAAAATTCATATGTTGGAAGATATTCTCAGAGCTTGTTTCATAGTCTTTGGTGGGTCATGGAATGATCGTATGCCTTCGGTGGAATTCTCATATAATAACATCTTACAAGAGACAATAAATATGTCCATGTTCTAGTAATTATATGGACCTCAATGTTTTTCTCTACTATGTTGGGTGGAAAGAGTGGAATCCTCACTGATTGGATGTAGTCTTGTTCATGAGACCACAAAAAATAACCATATGTTCCAAAAGATGTTGATTACGACTCAGATAAAATAGAAATCATATGCAGACCAGTTTTGTCAACCAATATATTTAAATGTGATTTACCATGTCTTCTTGAATGTTTTATCTATATTTGATCATTCACACTGAGTAATGAAAGTGTATTTATCTCTAATATATGTTATAATATTCAAAATTGTTGAATGTAGTCTTTTTCCTGAGACCACAAAACAATACAAATGTTCCAAAAGTGGATGACTATAACTCAGAGATGATAGAAATCGTATGCAGGCCACTATCTTCGACCAATATCTTTAACTATGAGTGACCATGTTTTTTTGAATTTTTTATTGAGATTTTTTCATTGAAACACATAAAAGAAAGGGAATTTTGATCCATGGTATGATAGACTGTTCGAGATTATTGAACAGATTGAAAATGTTGCGTATCGGTTAGAATTACAATCACGATTCAATGTTGTCCAGATGTTTTTTTCTATTTCTTAAATGAATAATTATTAACAATATCCTAGTTATATAATCAGTTGGTATCATTTTACTCATGATCCTAATGAAACCTTTATCCATGAATCTGTTTATATTTTGGATAGATGGGAAAATACATTGTGAGGGAGATCTATTTCTTTAGTATGAGTTTTATGAAAACATGGTATGGTTTAATAGGAATCTTGGGAATGGGAGAAGTTTATGCTAGATTAGTGACCTAAACTGGTCAAGGGATATGTTGGTGTCTAACTTCTCATAGAATGAAATACTAATGGAGGGGAGGATTCATCACACCCGATTTGAGGTACACCATTATTTTATAATTATTATTTTATGTTTAGATTCATTGTGATAAATTACCATAGGAGGTTGAATGTTTAAATAGAAATTAATCAAGAATATGGATATAGGAATACTTCCTGATATGAATGTTCATTAACAACATGAATGTTTTCTAGGAATGTGTCATGTGTTACATTCCTGATGTGAATTAGTTTTTAGGAAGGATTAGATAAATATATGAGATCAATTCAAGATGTAATACGGTTTGGGTAATTTTAATTCAATCCAGTGTGAATTTTGATGTGTGAGACCTCTAAAAGATTCATGATGTGAACTCCCTTTTCATGTCATGAATTTGGTCGGTGTTGTAGAAACATCGGTAGTCATAATGTTAGAAATAAATTATTCTTAGAAGAGGAAATGGAAAAAACAACAGAAGAAATTGAACATAAGGACATATATGGTTCTATGAATGATCCCAACATCCATGATGAGGTATAATTCTCGCTATCTTTATGAGAATAATTTACATGTAGTATCTCAAGAATCACACATAGAAACCCAAGAATTATATGGGAAAAAAAGGAGGAAGATGATCTGTTGGTCCACTAACATCACTAGAAGTCTGCACCACTATAGTGAAAGGTTTCCACCTATGTCAAAAATTGCTACAGTGGCCAACAGTTGGAATTCGAATGAGGTATAATACTATTGACTACAAAGTATAGCCTACACATTATAGGATACAATGATTAATTTCCTCTATGAAAAAACTTGGTAGAGGATGTATCACCACATAAGATCATAGGGATGTCATTCGACAAGCATGGGTGTGTGTGATAGAACATGAATGATTATGCCAAATCAAAATTTATAAACTACTTCTTGAAAGGGTACTAGTTTTGGTTTAACAACTTTGGAAAAAAATTCATCTATTTTTTTTTTATATTTTTAAAACTATTATACTGATTTTGATATTATTTTATCATGTTTTATACTTCTTTGAGTTAACCTATTTCTAGCCTTAGTGGCATGGGTACGATTAGTCAACCTCTTTATACGATCTTTGGTGTGTATGAAAATGTTTTCCATAGTACAAGGGAGTAATTTCTTATTTCACTATTGGGGATCCTTGATGTCTTTATCTAGGTTGCTAGAGGTGGATCTTAGAGTTTTTGTTTCATGGCCTTGAGTGGTGCCACCTTGGCAGCATAGTCTTTCACTTATTTGGTGTTTTAGTTTTCTATTTTACTTAGTTTCACTATTACTCTAATTTTATCATTTGTTTCATCATTTATTATTGGATTTTTTATATTTATTATGGTCATGTTGGTGTATGTATCATTTATATAGATGTATTTGGTTTATTTCACTACTAGAAAAGGGGGCAGTGGAGGCCCCCTGACTCGGGCGACCGCCATTGGCGGTCGCTATAGCCCACCATTAGCGACCGCCAATGGCGGTCGCTAACCTCCCTAAAATTATTCGGGGGGTTTCTGCCCCCCCCCCCGCGCCCTCTCGACTCGCCATAACCCGCCGCCCTCCCTCGCGCCGCCCTCCCCTCCCCCGCCGCCCGGCCTCCCCCGCCGCCCGGCCTCCCCCGTCGCCCGGCCTCCCCCGCCACCCGGCCTCCCCCTCCGCCCGCCCTCCCCCGCCGCCCGCCCTCCCCCGCCGCCCGCCCTCCCCCGCCGCCCGCCCTCCCCCGCCGCCCGCCCTCCCCCGCCGCCCGTCCTCCCCCGCCGCCTGCCTTCCGGCCTCCGGCCGCCGCCCTCCGCCTTCGGGCCTCCGGCCGCCGCCCTCCGGCCTCTCGGCCCTCCCCCCCCCCCCACCCCGGACGGCACCCGCACCCCGGACAGCCCCCGGCGCGCACTCCGGACCGCCCCCCGCACCCCGGACGCCTCCCCGCACCCCGGACAGCACCCCCCCGCGCACTCCGGACCGCCCCCCGCACCCCGGACGCCTCCCCGCACCCCGGACAGCACCCCCCCCCCCCCCCCCCCGCGCACTCCGGACCGCCCCCCGCACCCCGGACGCCTCCCCGCACCCCGGACAGCCCCCCCTGCACTCGCACACCCCCCTCCGAACCCGGACAGCCCCCCCGCACCCCGGACAGCCCCCCCCCCCCCCCCCCCCCCCCCCGCACTCGGACACCCCCCCTCCGAACCCGGACAGCCCCCCCGCACCCCGGACAGGCCCCCCGCACCCCGGACACCCCACCCCGCACCCCCGACAGCCCCCCTGCACCCCAGACAGCCCCCCCTCCCCCGCACCTCGGACACCCCCGCACCCCGAACACCCCTGCCCGCACCCCTGACAGGCCCCCGACACCCCGGACACCCCTCCCCGCACCTCGGACAGCCCCCCCCCCCCCCCCCCGACCCCGGACACCCCCCCCCCCTCGCTGCCCGTCCCCCGTCCCCTCACCGCCTCCTCTCCTCCAGCTCCCCACCGCCGCCGCCGCCCGTCCCCTCCCTTGCCGCACCGCCTTTGGCTCCGGCTCCCCTTCGCTGCTCCTCTCCCTCGCAGCACCGCCTTCGGCTCCCCTCCCTTTCAGGTTTGTAGCTCAATCAGGTAACATGAGCTTTCAGTTACATTATTATTTTATCAATGGTTCATAAACAAATGATTAATATTTATTTTGAATATAGTTGATTTGAAAAATGTAAATGTAATAAGTATTGTGTAAATGTTTGTTATACAGATATTATTATGGATAAGAGTTGGATTGATCTTCCAAATCGAACGTCTAGAGAATATTTCAATGGCATTATGCAGTTTATTGACTTCACGAGAGGATTTGAAAGTGACTATATTAGTTGTCCATGTAGAAAATGTGCTAACAGATATCAATTCACACGAGATACTGTGAGGGAGCACCTTTTCTTTAATGGATTTCTGAAAAATTATAAGAGTTGGACTCGTCATGGAGAAGAATATGTTCGTTGTCAAAATACAGATGCAGCTCAGATGGATGTTGATGCAAGGATGACTGATCCAATGCATGAAATGCTTACTGAAATGGTACGTGGGTTTGATCCTGAAGGCATTGACATCCAGAATCTTGAGACCGGTGAGATAAATCTTCGCTCTGGTGCAGATCGTGATTCGAGGAGGTTTTATGAAGTACTTGATGATGCGAAAACAGAATTATATCCTGGATGTACTTCTTACAATAAACTGTCGTTCATCGTGGAGTTGTTGCATTTGAAGACTTTGAACAATTGGTCAGACACATCATTCGACATGCTTTTGGTTTTATTGAAAAAAGTTCTTTCTGTCGACGCTAAGATTCCTGAGTCGTATTACTATGCTCGTAAGTTGGCAGAGAACTTAGGTTTTACATATGAGACTATAGATGCATGTGCAAACAACTGTATGTTGTTTAGAAATGAAACTGCTCATTTGGATATCTGTACGGTTTGTGGCGCTTCCATGTGGAAAGAGAACAGGGGAAATAAGACTCATCAAAGTCAGATTGCGATACAGGGGAAACCGATTGCCGTAAAGCAAATGCGTTACTTTCCCCTTAAAACGAGGTTGAAAAGATTTTTTATGTCATCTAAAGTTTCTAATTTAATGAGAGGGCATGCAGAAAGAGTTCATGAAAGTGACATGTTAACCCACCCGGCAGACTCTCATGCATGGAAGGATTTTGATAAGAGACATCCCGACTTTGCTAAAGATGTTCGTAATGTCCGATTGGGATTGGCAGCAGATGGTTTCAATCCATTCAAGTCTATGGTTGGTGCAACTCATAGAACATGGCCCGTGGTGTTGGTTCCATATAATCTTCCTCCGTGGCTTTGTATGAAGCAACAATTTATATTACTTTCCACTCTTATTGATGGACCTAAAAGTCCGGGGGATAAGATTGATGTTTACCTTCAGCCATTGATTGATGAGTTGAATGAATTTTGGGGCGATGGTGTGATGACTTATGACTGCGAAACGAATGAAATGTTCAAACTGCATGCAGCTTTATTGTGGACAATCAATGACTTCCCAGCTTATGCAAATTTATCAGGCTGGAGTACGAAAGGGGAATTTGCTTGCCCTTGTTGCAATAAAAGTAAAAAATCTGTATGGCTTAAACATTCCAAAAAATGGGCATACATGGGTCACAGGCGTTTTCTCCCTCCCCAGCACAGGTTCAGAAAGGACAGAGTGGCATTTGATGGTTCTAGAGAGTTCAGCCCAGCACCAAAGATCATGACAGGAGTCGAAATGTTATCGCAGATTGAGGAAGAAAACATCCGCACGGTATATGAAATTCAGGATTTGGTGGCTCCTCCAGTACGTAATATTCGTGCTGCGGGTAGGCAGCGCAGTCACAATTGGAAAAAGAAAAGTATTTTTTATAGTCTTCCGTATTGGAAAACTAACATGTTGAGGCATAATTTGGATGTCATGCACATTGAAAAAAATGTTTGTGATAACATATTGTGGACCATTTTAGGTGTCAGTGGAAAGTCAAAGGACCATGTTAATGCACGCCGTGATTTGGAAGAAATGGGTTTAAGGAAACAGGTGCATTTACAGTTAGCTGAGGGAAACAAGGCATATATGCCTGCTGCACAGTATTCGATGACTACAGAGGAGAAAGAGACATTTCTTTCCATTTTGAAGATGGTCAAGGTGCCTGATGGTTACTCTTCTAATATTTCAAAGTGTGTGTATCTGACGAGCAAGACATTGCAAGGGTTGAAAAGTCATGACAATCACATATTACTTTAGCAGTTGATTCCAATCGCAATTTGTGATTGTTTATCCCCCAATGTTGTTCAGCCCTTGATTGAGATGAGTAATTTTTTTAGACAGCTTTGTTTAAGAAATCAACGAATGAGTGATTTAAAAAGTTTGCAGGACCGAATTGTACTTACGCTTTGTCACTTTGAGAAACTTTTCCCCCCCTCATTTTTTGATGTTATGGTCCACTTAACAGTGCACCTAACTGATGAAGTAATGGCTGCTGGTCCAGTGCAATTCAGGTGGATGTATCCTATTGAACGGTATTTGAGTACATTGAAAAGATTTGTACGCAACAGAGCTCGTCCAGAGGCATCAATAGCCAATGGTTATTTGATGGACGAGTGTACTACCTTTTGTGCAGAATATCTTACGGATGTTGAAACAAAATTAGATAAGCCCTCTCGGATTCATGATGGTCCAGTTGGAGAAGGAACCACATTTGATATGGACAACATTGAGTGGATACAAGCACATCGATATATCTTGTTCAATACTCCATCAGTTGCACCATTAATGCAGTAAGTATCTTATCAATGTGCTTGTATAACTTTTACATGTTTTCTTTGCATAAGTTGATCTTTTAAACATCGCGTAATCATTTGCAGGAAACACATTAATGAGATAAAAGAAGAGATGCATCGTGCGACTGAGTTGAAAATTCAACAATCTCATTATGCGGCATTTCATGATTGGTTCAAGGATTATGTATGTATAAATTGATTTTCATTATGAGTGAAGTATTAAACTAATTCTTTCTGCATATATCAGTATTGATTTTTATAAATTATGTAGGTTCGTAAGCTGAGGGAGTTAGGGGACCCCACGTTACCTGAAGTATTTATCCAACTGGCTGAGGGTCCATCTATAACCGCTCGTCGTTATAAAGCTATTGATGCTAATGGTTTTCGATTTCGCATTAAAGATGTTGATGACAAACGAGCAACACAAAACAGTGGAATCGGTTGTCCCTTTGTCGATTCTGGTTATTACTATGGTCAATTGATAGACATCATTGAAGTTGTATACACACACGGTTTGAAGTACATATTGTTAAAGTGTAATTGGGTTGATCCAGTGCGTGGATGTAAAGTCGATCAATATCAGTTTTCATTGGTGAATTTTAACTACATGTTATAGAGAAATAATGAACGAGTTGAGAATGAACCTTTCATCTTGACATCACAAGCGGAACAAGTATTCTTCGTTACTTTGCCTTCGGATCCAAGTTGGCAAGTTGTTGTCAAAATGTCTCGGCGAGGAGTGTTTTTATTTGAAGAAGATGAACCCGAGACTGTTCCGTTTGTTTACCAACAACTTGATCAACATACCGTAGTTCAACGTGAAGAAGATATTTATTGGGTCAGAGCGGCTGTTGAAGGAGAAACGGTCGATTTGCATGCTTAATGAAAGGTATAATTGTTTTCCCGCTATTCAGTAGAATGTCCTAGGATATCATAAATTATCTAATCATTTTATAAATCCTTATAAGTTTTAATCCTCACTTTTGTAAGTTAATTCAGTCATAAATATTTAGGTTGATTAACTTTCTGATTTTTTAAAATTCATTCACAACTAATTATTCAATCCATTTTTTGTTTGATTAACAGTTGTACAAGTTTGATTTATTAAGAACAATCCAATTTATCTTTTAAACACTTTGGACTCATTACTGATATTTTGTATGATTGCAGACATGTCAGGGGAAGAGGCAGAAAATCCACATCATCCATCTGAGGCATCTACGTCTCAGGGTCGAGGTATGTTTGACAGTCATTATCTATATTATTTATGTAATTAACATATATATATATATAAATATAACATTTGTCAATTTCTATATAAAATTGTTTTCAACAGGATCAGACTCGGCTGCTTCTTCCTCTCGCAGGAGAGGCCCTGGTCGTGGCATATTAGCATGGAATTCCGACACGACGATAGATGTTTCATTTGATGAGGTATTTCATCCCGTGGGACCGAATGCCCCGGCATTTATTCGTCAGCTGGGTCATATCATACGTGACCCACATCGATTTCCATTGACCACGCGTGATTGGGCTTCTATCCCTCAGGACACATTAGATCGTCTATGGAGGGAGGTTCAGGTAAGAAAATAATTTTACTTTATTTTCTATTTATAAATAATACTAATATGTTTGATTATTTTCATTATAGCAAAATTTGAAAGTATGCCCTGAAGAGTTTCGGCCCGTGTGTATGAGCAAATGCCGTAAGCTGTGGAAAGATTATAAAGGCAAAGTGAAGAGGGACCACTGGGTACCAAATGTGGGTGCCCCTGACATTTTGGAAAAAGTCCCGAGAGGTGTCCTCCCAGCTCAGTGGCGTGACTTGGTTGCATATTGGTCTACTGAGGGTGTTGCGGTTTGTATATTAATTATTTTGCTGTATATATATTTTCAAGAATATGTGATTTGTTTGAAATTTGAATGAATTGAATGTAGGAGGTGTCAACACGCCATTCGGAGAATCGAGCGTTGCAGGGACCAGCTCACAGGCTCGGGACTCGTCACGTGTCTCAGATCCGACATGAGGTATATATTATTCACTTTTTAATTAATTAATTAATATGGTTTTGTGTTTATATTCTTTTAATATACAGTTGCGAGGGCAAGGTGCAGCAACTGATAAAATGTCGGTGTGGATAAGGACTCGTGATCGCAATGATCCAGAGGTTGCAGCATTGATAGTAAGTGTCTGTACTTACCAATAATTACATAAATCTTTATATTAACATATATATATTTATATATATTTAAATATTTCACAGGATCAATTTGAAGCTGAGTTAGAACATCTGCCAGAGGACCAGCGACAGCTTCCCATGCGACGGGATGAGATCTTTCATCGCATTATTGGTCGGGACGGGCATGGCTATAGTTTGACCTATAGAGCAGGGATTCCTCGTTCTGTAGTGTCACGCGCTGTGGTTGTCGGTCCTGCTGTTGCTCATATGACACAGCAGATGTCAGATTTTGAGGCACGGCTGCGCGCTTCCGAGGAGACAAATGCGCAATTGACAGCTGAGGTAAGAGCACTACGGGAATATGTGCGTCGAGCTGATGGTACAGGGGATCAAACGACGCAGGTATATACTGTATTTATTTATTTAATTTAAATTACTTTTGTTATTAAAATATTTATAATGTTTATTTGTTGTAGGCACCGGGTCCACCAGAAGGAGGTAACAGTGATGGCAACGCGTGACGCACCATATATTCACGAGATATGTTTTTTGTTTTTACTGGTAGGGTTGACATTGATGTACTTTATTTATTCATTTATGTAATGCATTATTACCATCCATGGTGGTCTTTTAAATATTTTATACACATATTGAGTTTTTGATCAGATAATCTTAAATGATTCTACATTTGAAAAAGTCGAACTAATTCCAACAGATCAATAAATCTGATATTATAGATTATGTATTATCCAATATATTTTTTATAAATTTTTGTATGGTATCGATAAAAGAAATATGTATTAATTAGATGTTATCACTTTTATTTTCACTTTTGTAATCAATGGGATGACCTTTGCACCCCCGGAAAGCCCCCGCACCGCCGTACAGCCCCCCGCACCCCCGTACAGCCACCCGCGCACCCCCGTACAGCCCCCCGCACCCCCGTACAGCCCCCCGCGCACCCCGTACAGCCCCCCGCACCCCCGTACAGCCCCCCGCACCCCCGTACAGCCCCCCCCCCCCCCCCGCACCCCCGTACAGCCCCCCGCACCCCCGTACAGCCCCCCCGCACCCCCGTACAGCCCCCCACACCCCCGTACTGCCCCCGCCACCCCCGTACAGGCCCCCGCCACCCCCGCACAGGCCCCCGCACCCCCGTACAGCCCCCCCGCACCCCCGTACAGCACCCCCGCACCCCCGTACAGCCCCCCGCACCCCCGTACTGCCCCCGCCACCCCCGTACAGGCCCCCGCCACCCCCGTACAGGCCCCCGCCACCCCCGCACAGGCCCCTGCACCCCCGTACAGCCCCCCCGCACCCCCGTACAGCCCCCCGCACCCCCGTACAGCCCCCCGCACCCCCGTACAGCCCCCCACGCACCCCCGTACAGCCCCCCGCACCCCCGTACAGCCCCCCCGCACCCCCGTACAGCCCCCCGCACCCCCGTACTGCCCCCGCCACCCCCGTACAGGCCCCCGCCACCCCCGCACAGGCCCCCGCACCCCCGTACAGCCCCCCCGCACCCCCGTACAGCACCCCCGCACCCCCGTACAGCCCCCCGCACCCCCGTACTGCCCCCGCCACCCCCGTACAGGCCCCCGCCACCCCCGCACAGGCCCCCGCACCCCCGTACAGCCCCCCTGCACCCCCGTACAGCCCCCCGCCACCCCCGTACAGCCCCCCGCACCCCCGTACAGCCCCCCGCACCCCCGTACAGCCCCCGCCACCCCCGTACAGCCCCCCCGCACCCCCGTACAGCCCCCCCCCCCCCCCCCCGCACCCCCGTACAGCCCCCCGCACCCCCGTACAGCCCCCCCGCACCCCCGTACAGCCCCCCGCACCCCCGTACTGCCCCCCGCCACCCCCGTACAGGCCCCCTCCACCCCCGTACAGGCCCCCGCACCCCCGTACGGCCCCCCGCCACCCCCGTACAGGCCCCCGCCACCCCCGTACAGGCCCCCGCCACCCCCGTACAGGCCCCTGCCACCCCCGTACAGGCCCCCGCCACCCCCGTACAGCCCCCCGCACCCCCGTACAGCCCCCCGAACCCCCGTACAGCCCCCCGCCACCCCCGTACAGCCCCCCGCCACCCCCGTACAGGCCCCCCGCCACCCCCGGAGAGCCCCCCCGCCACCCCCCTACAGCCCCCCGCCACCCCCGTACAGCCCCCCGCCACCCCCGTACAGCCCCCCGCCACCCCCGTACAGCCCCCCGCCACCCCTGTACAGCCCCCCGCCACCCCCGTACGAGAGGAATATTATTCCTGAGATGCAGGAGGAGGCCGCACGTCCATCGGACGTGCGGTGCGCGCGGCACGCCCGATTGTGTCGTTTTCAGCAGCGCGACGCGCGCTGAAATGGCGCGTTGGGGGGTCAAAACCACCCGAACGACCTCCGAATGCCACGAAACCGTACGACAACATCCGGGGCGTCAATTGTGAAATGGTCGGCCAGACGGAACCTCATTCGGAGGTGCCGTGCGACCGCGGCGGCCGGAAACGCGTTTCCGGCGCCGTTAAACACCAAAACGGCGTGCGGCGGTCCGATTCGGAGCAAACGTGCTCCGAACGACCTGAAACCGCACGGGGACGAGAGGAATATTATTCCTGAGATGCAGGAGGAGGCCGCACGTCCATCGAACGTGCGGTGCGCGCGGCACGCCCGATTGTGTCGTTTTCAGCAGCGCGGCGCGCGCTGAAATGGCGCGTTGGGGGGTCAAAACCACCCGAACGACCTCCGAATGCCACGAAAACCGTACGACAACATCCGGGGCGTCAAATGTGAAATGGTCGGCCAGACGGCACCTCATTCGGAGGTGCCGTGCGACCGAGGCGGCCGGAAACGCGTTTCCGGCGCCATTAAACACCAAAACGGCGTGCGGCGGTCCGATTCGGAGCAAACGTGCTCCGAACGACCTGAAACCGCACGGGGACGAGAGGAATATTATTCCTGAGATGCAGGAGGAGGCCGCACGTCCATCGGACGTGCGGTGCGCGCGGCACGCCCGATTGTGTCGTTTTCAGCAGCGCGGCGCGCGCTGAAATGGCGCGTTGGGGGGTCAAAACCACCCGAACGACCTCCGAATGCCACGAAACTGTACGACAACATCCGGGGCGTCCAATGTGAAATGGTCGGCCAGACGGCACCTCATTCGGAGGTGCCGTGCGACCGCGGCGGCCGGAAACGCGTTTCCGGCGCCGTTAAACACCAAAACGGCGTGCGGCGGTCCGATTCGGAGCAAACGTGCTCCGAACGACCTGAAACCGCACGGGGACGAGAGGAATATTATTCCTGAGATGCAGGAGGAGGCCGCACGTCCATCGGACGTGCGGTGCGCGCGGCACGCCCGATTGTGTCGTTTTCAGCAGCGCGGCGCGCGCTGAAATGGCGCGTTGGGGGGTCAAAACCACCCGAACGACCTCCAAATGCCACGAAACCGTACGACAACATCCAGGGCGTCAAATGTGAAATGGTCGGCCAGATGGCACCTCATTCGGAGGTGCCGTGCGACCGCGGCGGCCGGAAACGCGTTTCCGGCACCGTTAAACACCAAAACGGCGTGCGGCGGTCCGATTCGGAGCAAACGTGCTCCGAACGACCTGAAACCGCACGGGGACGAGAGGAATATTATTCCTGAGATGCAGGAGGAGGCCGCATGTCCATCGGACGTGCGGTGCGCGCGGCACGCCCGATTGTGTCGTTTTCAGCAGCGCGGCGCGCGCTGAAATGGCGCGTTGGGGGGTCAAAACCACCCGAACGACCTCCGAATGCCACGAAACCGTACGACAACATCCGGGGCGTCAAATGTGAAATGGTCGGCCAGACGGCACCTCATTCGTAGGTGCCGTGCGACCGCGGCGGCCGGAAACGCGTTTCCGGCGCCGTTAAACACCAAAACGGCGTGCGGCGGTCCGATTCGGAGCAAACCTGCTCCGAACGACCTGAAACCGCACGGGGACGAGAGGAATATTATTCCTGAGATGCAGGAGGAGGCCGCACGTCCATCGGACGTGCGGTGCGCGCGGCACGCCCGATTGTGTCGTTTTCAGCAGCGCGGCGCGCGCTGAAATGGTGCGTTGGGGGGTCAAAACCACCCGAACGACCTCCGAATGCCACGAAACCGTACGACAACATCCGGGCGTCAATTGTGAGATGGTCGGCCAGACGGCACCTCATTCGGAGGTGCCGTGCGACCGCGGCGGCCGGAAACGCGTTTCCAGCGCCGTTAAACACCAAAACGGCGTGCGGCGGTCCGATTCGGAGCAAACGTGCTCCGAACGACCTGAAACCGCACGGGGACGAGAGGAATATTATTCCTGAGATGCAGGAGGAGGCGGCACGTCCATCGGACGTGCGGTGCGCGCGGCACGCCCGATTGTGTCGTTTTCAGCAGCGCGGCGCGCGCTGAAATGGCGCGTTGGGGGGTCAAAACCACCCGAACGACCTCCGAATGCCACGAAACCGTACGACAACATCCGGGGCGTCAAATTTGAAATGGTCGGCCAGACGGCACCTCATTCGGAGGTGCCGTGCGACCGCGGCGGCCGGAAACGCGTTTCCGGCGCCGTTAAACACCAAAACGGCGTGCGGCGGTCCGATTCGAAGCAAACGTGCTCCGAACGACCTGAAACCGCACGGGGACGAGAGGAATATTATTCCTGAGATGCAGGAGGAGGCCGCACGTCCATCGAACGTGCGGTGCGCGCGGCACGCCCGATTGTGTCGTTTTCAGCAGCGCGGCGCGCGCTGAAATGGCGCGTTGGGGGGTCCAAAACCACCCGAACGACCTCCGAATGCCACGAAACCGTACGACAACATCCGGGGCGTCAATTGTGAAATGGTCGGCCAGACGGCACCTCATTCGGAGGTGCCGTGCGACCGCGGCGGCCGAAACGCGTTTTCCGTCGCCGTTAAACACCAAAACGGCGTGCGGCGGTCCGATTCGGAGCAAACGTGCTCCGAACGACCTGAAACCGCACGGGGACGAGAGGAATATTATTCGTGAGATGCAGGAGGAGGCCGCACGTCCATCGGACGTGCGGTGCGCGCGGCACGCCCGATTGTGTCGTTTTCAGCAGCGCGGCGCGCGCTGAAATGGCGCGTTGGGGGGTCAAAACCACCCGAACGACCTCCGAATGCCACGAAACCGTACGACAACATCCGGGGCGTCAATTGTGAAATGGTCGGCCAGACGGCACCTCATTCGGAGGTGCCGTGCGACCGCGGCGGCCGGAAACGCGTTTCCGGCGCCGTTAAACACCAAAACGGCGTGCGGCGGTCCGATTCGGAGCAAACGTGCTCCGAACGACCTGAAACCGCACGGGGACGAGAGGAATATTATTCCTGAGATGCAGGAGGAGGCCGCACGTCCATCGGACGTGCGGTGCGCGCGGCACGCCCGATTGTGTCGTTTTCAGCAGCGCGGCGCGCGCTGAAATGGCGCGTTGGGGGTCAAAACCACCCGAACGACCTACGAATGCCACGAAACCGTACGAAAACATCTGGGGCGTCAAATTTGAAATGGTCGGCCAGACGGAACCTCATTCGGAGGTGCCGTGCGACCGCGGCGGCCGGAAACGCGTTTCCAGCGCCGTTAAACACCAAAACGGCGTGCGGCGGTCCGATTCGGAGCAAACGTGCTCCGAACGACCTGAAACCGCACGGGGACGAGAGGAATATTATTCCTGAGATGCAGGAGGAGGCCGCACGTCCATCGGACGTGCGGTGCGCGCGGCACGCCCGATTGTGTCGTTTTCAGCAGCGCGGCGCGCGCTGAAATGCGCGGCGCGCGCTGAAATGGCGCGTTGGGGGGTCAAAACCACACGAACGACCTCCAAATGCCACGAAACCGTACGACAACATCCGGGGCGTCAATTTGAAATGTTCGGCCAGACGGCACCTCATTCTTAGGTGCCGTGCGACCGCGGCGGCCGGAAACGCGTTTCCGTCGCCGTTAAACACCAAAACGGCGTGCGGCGGTCCGATTCGGAGCAAACGTGCTCCGAACGACCTGAAACCGCACGGGGACGAGAGGAATATTATTCCTGAGATGCAGGAGGAGGCCGCACGTCCATCGGACGTGCGGTGCGCGCGGCACGCCCGATTGTGTCGTTTTCAGCAGCGCGGCGCGCGCTGAAATGGCGCGTTGGGGGGTCAAAACCACCCGAACGACCTCCGAATGCCACGAAACCGTACGACAACATCCGGGGCGTCAATTTTGAAATGGTCGGCCAGACGGCACCTCATTCGGAGGTGCCGTGCGACCGTGGCGGCCGGAAACGCGTTTCCGGCGCCGTTAAACACCAAAACGGCGTGCGGCGGTCCGATTCGGAGCAAACATGCTCCGAACGACCTGAAACCACACGGGGATGAGAGGAATATTATTCCTGAGATGCAGGAGGAGGCCGCACGTCCATCGGACGTGCGGTGCGCGCGGCACGCCCGATTGTGTCGTTTTCAGCAGCGCGGCGCGCGCTGAAATGGCGCGTTGGGGGGTCAAAACCACCCGAACGACCTCCGAATGCCACGAAACCGTACGACAACATCCGGGGCGTCAAATTTGAAATGGTCGGCCAGACGGAACCTCATTCGGAGGTGTCGTGCGACCGCGGCGGCCGGAAACGCGTTTCCGGCGCCGTTAAACACCAAAACGGCGTGCGGCGGTCCGATTCGGAGCAAACGTGCTCCGAACGACCTGAAACCGCACGGGGACGAGAGGAATATTATTCCTGAGATGCAGGAGGAGGCCGCACGTCCATCGGACGTGCGGTGCGCGCGGCACGCCCGATTGTGTCGTTTTCAGCAGCGCGGCGCGCGCTGAAATGGCGTGTTGGGGGGTCAAAACCACACGAACGACCTCCGAATGCCACGAAACCGTACGACAACATCCGGGGCGTCAATTGTGAAATGGTCGGCCAGACGGCACCTCATTCGGAGGTGCCGTGCGACCGCGGCGGCCGGAAACGCGTTTCCGGCGCCGTTAAACACCAAAACGGCGTGCGGCGGTCCGATTCGGAGCAAACGTGCTCCGAACGACCTGAAATGAGATTATTTCTTGAATCGAAGTTTTTAAATTATTATAGCACAATGATTTGATATTATATATATATTAAATATATATTAAATATATATTAAATATATATTAAAACATTTAAAATATATTATATATATATATATATATAAAATATTGTATTTAATAGTATATATATATATATTTAAAATATTGTATTTAATAGTATATATATATATATTTATAGCACAATGATTTGTATTTAAAATATTGTATTTAATAGTATATATATATTATAGCACAATGATTTGATATTATATATATATTAAATATATATTAAAACATTTAAAATATATTATATATAAATATATATATATATTTATATTCAATTCAATAAAAAAAAAATTTAAAAAAATTTTTTTTTTAGAATAGCGACCGCCATTGGCGGTCGCTAAAGGCCTCTAGCGACGAGGCAACAGCGACCGCCATTGGCGGTCGCTGCGCGGCCGCTAAAGCCCTTTAGCGACTGCCAATGGCGGTCGCTAATGGGCTTTTATATAGTAGTGTTTATTTCCCTTTATCTCAGCATGTTTATGTGTTCTTATATAGGGTAAATCATTCCCCCTTGTAACTTAGTGTTTAACTCTTGAAATTTATTGGAATATTTTGGTGTTTCAGGAATGTAACCTATTATTAATATAATCCTATCCTCTTTCTAAAACAATGGGTGAGGTTTGAGATGTTACAAGACTTCTTGGATATGTTTATCATTAGGTGACTCTTCCCAATGAAAGACACTCATTCAGGAGTCATGTTGGTCACCTTTATATTCCTTCACAGTTGGTATTGGGGAAGCCAATAAACATTATTGTACTAGTCTTAGCCTATATTTTCCTTATGCTAGGCCACATACAATGATGGAAAAATCTAAACTGGGTTTGTATTCCAATTCATATTTTGTATGATTGAATGTTATGGTTAAGGGAGCAGTGGAAATGATTTGGTCATGCCCAATAATGGTTTTTCATTGGTTTCTTTAGATAAATCCTAATAACATAAAAAACAAAACCCCAAAAGATTTTAGGAGATTATATTTTCACGTATATGTTTTATAAACAATTTATTTATATAATAATTACCTAAATTTCTAATTTAAGGTACTAGAGCATGTAATATAATAAGTTGAGTTGAGGATTTAAAAAATCACCAATGATTGATGTAAATACTTCATTTTCAACTAAAAACCCCCATTAAAGTCCCAAATATCCCATGTAATAAATTTTAAGTAAAAAATTAAATTAAAAAATTACATCTTTCGATCAGAATCTGTGATCGACATATGATCATCGCAAACGATCGTTCTTGAAGGAACTGGAGATGATTCCTTCTAGATCATCCACATTCACTTTGAAATTTTGTGCAAATGATGTTATTAATATTTTAATGAATTATTATATACTATATTTACTTATTTTATATTAAATGTTCATAATTTGTGTGAAATATTAATGTTTAAATAGTAAGTATAATTTTTGAGCATTTTTAGAAGTAGTCCAATTGAGTCAGTTTACTATTTTTTTTATAAATATCCCCTAATGAACCAAATTGTTTGGTTATTGTTTTTTAGGATTATTAATTTAATATAGAACATTTCATTAGAGGGGGATCATGGGCCAATTCTTCCATTTGAAGGCCCATATAGACCACACAGGAGGCCTACAGAATCTGTGAAGAAACTGGACCAACCATGATGATTGAATTACTAGGATCAATATAAAAGTGAAAAATTCATCAATTATCCACAAACATTCTAGGAAAAATTTAAGGAGTCTTGGATAAAAATATTAAGGCCCAACTCCAAATAAAAGGGTCCCAAATGATTCATTTAAACTCAGCCCACCATTCTGGCCAGGAAATAAAATCAGTACGGTATACAAGACATGTCTCATGATGTAATCATCAAATAAAAATGAGATTTTATAGTGTGAAATATAAGATATAGGATGAATAATTTTTTTAATAATGCATTCATATTTGAAGGAATCTTAATATTGAAAAACCCATTCACATTTCGGCCTTCTAAAAAGTACGGAGTGAAATGGATAGATTTATATTGTTTAATAAACTGGCCATAACTTTTTCTCCTTAAATCCAATGGCTGCCAAATATTAAGGGTAGACAGAGGATATATTTATATACAACATTAAATAAGATCTTATCTTTAGATTCATCGGTATGAATTATAAAAATGGCTATGTAATTGGAAAGATATATTGGGAATGCAAACATTCTACTTCCTTGGGCTATAAATACATCCCCCTCATCTCCTTCAAGGGGGTTGGCATTTCATTAGAGAGAAAAACATATTGGTATGAACAATGCCTTTCCAAAGGCTTGGTAGGACCTTCCATACTCATGTTATCACTTTAGATACTTTTCCTCCTCTCTTTTTTTTTCATTTACTTTTGTGTTCTTATTTGTTGTAATTTTGTAAGTATTTGTTTTTGTAATTATGTTTTAATGCAAGTTTCTACTTCAATATATCTTTTTCTCATCCAACTTATGCATTATAATACTACTGTTCTTAAAATTGTTTAAATAAAGTTAAAACCCCTTCCCTTATTTTGCTTCCCCATTCAATTGAAAGAATATTTTTAATTCTAATTATCGTTTTTGTGGGTGTTCGACGCACCAATATATTTCTTATCCATTTATTTATCTTCTCTTATTAATTTATCATCATAATAATTATAACCAGATTATTAATCATTTAAATGGATGACTAAATCTACCATTTGAGTGAGTTATAATTTGGTGATGTTAAGACATAGAGAGTATGAGCTCGATGTATATTCTTTAAATTAACATCATATATGTTAAAAATAGAATGTCATGGATTAATGACATAATTTGTTTAATGTGTGGTTTCCATGTATTATAGGAACCATAAATACACTACCATAAACAAGATATAATTGAGATTAGAACCCTAAGTTTAGTTGAGGATTGGATTAAAGCCTTAACACTTAGGAATTCCAATCAATGTTATCTTGTGAAGTGGGTGTTAATTTAAATGCAATATAAAGCAATGCTCAAGGATATCACAAGATTAACTCCCTAATAATGAACTCACCCCAGTATTTATCAAATAGTTAAATCAGTATTAATCAATCAATTATTTTATAATCTCTACAAAGAAACCCCCCGATCAGAATATAATCCACTAAAAACAATCAGCTATTAAAAAGTTTCATCACTGAGGATTCGACCCAAGTGATGCTCTACACATTAGTAGAGCACCAGAACATTGACTGGTCGATAAGTGACAATTTTACATGCTTTCAAATGGTGTTGTTTCTGGGGATAGTGCTTTAAATAGTCATTAGTTTCTGGTTATTATAAAAAACAAATTAAAAAATTAAAAAAAACCCCCACTTTCAACTTTCATAAAAAATCTCTATAAATGAATCGTAGCCTCCAAAACAATACCTCGTATTTTTTTGACGTTGAAATTGAGAAAACACTTCTCCAACTTAGGAGAAACATAAGAGATAATCAACTCATTCAAGAACCTGTCCTTGTCCAACTAGTTTAATTAGAAATGGCCAATCCTAGGGAACAAACACTTAAAGAACTCGCTGCCCCTGATATGAATTACCAACCTATTGGTATTCAATATCCAAATATAGATGTTTACTTAAAAATAAAATCTAGTTTTATTCGTCTTCTCTCTCATTTCCATGGGCTAGCTGGTGAGCATCCACATCTTCATCTTGAAGTGTTCCAAGTGGTGTACTCTACCATTAAGCCTCAAGGGGTTTCTGTGGAAAAAAACCAAACTCCGAGAAATACCTTTCTCCCTAGATGACACTACTATGTCATGGATCTACTACCTTCCTGCCAGTTCCATAACCACATTGAATGACATGAATCAACTGTTCTTAGAGAAATTCTTTCCTGCTTATCGTACTGATTCTATCTGAAAGGAAATAAGTGGTGTTCGTCTGTTCCCAAGTGAATCACTCCATGAATACTGGGAGAGGTTCAAAAAGATTGTTGCAACCTACCCACACAACAAAATACCTGACCAACTCTTGATCCAATACTTCTATGAGGGGTTATTGTCTATGAAGTGAACTCTCATTGATGCCACAATTGGCGATGCTCTTGTTGATAAAACTCTTGCATCTACAAGAGATATTATAATAAAAATGGATGCAAACACACAACAATTCCATACTCGAGCACATGCTCAAGTAAAATAAGTCCTTGAAAATAAATCCATAGATCTGAACAGGATGACCGAGTGGATGAGTGAACTTACATGTCTTGTGCGATAACTAGTTTTGGCATCCAAAGCCCCAACCTCATCTTCTCTGCAATCAATGTTTCCTGGACCTGTCAAAAACTGTGGAATCTTCAACTCACCAGCTCATCCAAAAGACACCTTTCCACAACTTCAAGAGAATCCATCTGATTCATCTGGACCAATTGAGCTCAATGCAGCATATTCTCAATGGAACCCCAACCCTCAACAATCAGGTCAGTTCATTAGAAAATTCAACCAACCTCACTCTGAGCCCTTCTCTTCTTCCTATAACCAAGTCCTGAGGTATGGTAATCTCATCTCTCATCCCCCTCAATTCCATCCTCAAAACCAAAACTAGTTTCAATATGGTCAAGGTGTTGGTATCTTACAAGAACATTATCCTTTTGTTCCTCAACAGCCGAGGATCAATCCTCCTCCTGGATTCCACTATTCTAGTGAGCCTTCCCAATTCCAAAACCAATACATTCGATTCCCCAAGAACTATAATCAAGGTAATCCCAATTCAAGACAAGCCTCTTCTTCCAAACAACCGTGGGAAAGTGTAGTGGACGATCTTCCCTCCTTCACCCATTCCTGCCTTAAAAACATTGAAACCCAAATTGGTCAAATTACATCCCACCTTAGTCAGCAGCAACCATCCAATTCTTTCCAACTCCTAGCTCAACCATTAACCAACTCCAAGAGAAATATAAGTGCAATTTCACATAGATTGGGAAATAAAATTGCTATGCCTCATGATAAGTCCTCCAACCCCCTTTAAATGTTGACCTAGAAAATGAAAAGAAAAATAAACTCGAAAAAGAATCAGAATCCATTCCCTCACCTCCTTTCATTCCACTTAGGAACCTAATTATTTTTATTCAATCCATTTCTATGCCAAATAAGTCATTTGAACCCAATCTTGAAATGCTTGACATGTTTAAAAGTGTTGAATTCAACATTCCCCTCTTAGATGCCATTAAACAAATTCATAAGTATGCCATGTTTCTCAAGGAGTTGTGCACCCATAAGTGGAAACTTATGACCATTGAACATGTTTCCACCCAATAGTCTATTCCCATAAAGTGAAAAGATTTGGGGACCTTTATGGTACCATGCCAAATTGGAAGTTCCAACTTTGATGATGCACTCATAGACCTAGGAGCCTCAATTAATGTCATGCCTAAATCCATGTTCTCCCACCATGGTCTAGGTCCCTTACATCCAACGGGTTTTTTCATTCAATTGGGCAATCGAAGCACTACTAGTCCTAAGGGTATAATTGAAGATGTCCTTGTTCGAGTCAATGATCTTATCTTCCCAGCTGACTTCTATGTCCAAGACATGGAAGGTGAGATAAATTATTTCCAATCTCCTCTGATTTTAGGAAGTCCTTTCCTCGTGACATCTAAAACCAAAATTTATATCCATGCTGGCATCTTGTCCATGGAATTTGGTGACCAACTGGTCACGTTCAACATTTTTCAATTCATGTGATCCCCATCAGAGAATGAATCTGCATTCACTATCCATTCTTTTGAAACTCACTCTGAGAGTGTGTTGAATTTAAATCCATCTTGTCCTTCTAGTTCTACTGATAGAGGAGTTTGTGAATATTTCTTCCTCATTAACCAAGTCATAAATGGAGAAGTTGACGTTGACATTACAAATGCAAACTCCATTGATCTAAAGGATCTTGAATAATATTAATAATATAATCTTGCCTCTGACCTCCACTTCTCCAGCTTTGATGATAATCAGGAAAATGAAATTGAATGCTCATTTGTTGATTCATATCAGTTTCTCCAACATTCATCATTTCCAATCCATGATTCTGAAAATTATGTAATATGTGAGGTTAACCCTAAACAAATGTGTTTACATTGTCTCAACGAGAGTGAAGGTTGTGCGATTTGTTCCATAATTAATAAAGTTATCACTAGTGAGGTTGAAATTGGCCATTCTTTTTTGAACAACATTTAAATAAAGGATATTGAAAACCTTATTCAGTCTTATTACTCTACTGATCCTCATTACTCTACATCAGTAAGCGATGAATTAATTGAGTCAAAAACAATTGGGATCTCATACTGTGGTTTTTGTGTTATCTGATCCTTACATATATGAACCACCAGAATTGAGACATCTTCCAGAATTTCCAAGCATAGAAAACCATAAATTGGTGGATAAAATCATTCCTCATGTTGAAGACCAAAGGGAGGATATTAATATGCTATTATCCACCCCTGTTGAATTGCAAGAGAAACAACAAGGGATGAAATTATTCAATGAATCACCAGGCCTCCTAAAAGAATTTTTTTTACTGGAATCACACTGTAGTTGAAAAAATATGATGGCCACCGTCAGACTATGGTCTCTCCACTACAACTTCCAGCTGTATACAAATAAATGCAGCGATTCTTGGGAGGCAACCCATGTTTTCCTTTACTTTTATGAAATTTTAATTTCTTTTTAATTTTTCATTAGATGAATAATGATTTTTCTTTTTCAGGTAACATCCCACAATCCTAGAACCACATTGACTTCCATCGGATCCCTAACTTTTGCAGTTGACCGACCACTGGATGGAGATGGTAACCCACCAAATCCAAACCAGGGGTACCTCATTCCCTTTAACACATCTCTCTCTCTACTTACTCCCTCATTCTCATTTTATTTTTTAACACTTTCCTCCTCACATTTTTTTATTTAATGTTCCTCTATAGTGTGGGTGTGTCTTTATAAAAAAATAACAAAAAACTAAAAACTAAAAAACAAAAAAAATTAATAATAACATGAAAAATCAAGAGTCATACTTACTCACCTTCCAATTTTCAAATTTTTTAC